>OZ010798.1:267338795-268746660 GCA_963932465.1 Maratus speciosus | reverse complement strand
ACACGCAACCACGCTTCATCTGCTTTGTCGTCACCATCATCATTATTTTCTTTATCTTCTGTTGAGCATTCTTCATAAATTTTTCGCTCAAAACCGCATTTCACGAAAAAATTCCGGATGGTTGAAGGGGTTACTTCATGCCATGGTGAAAATACAAAATGAATAGCCTGCAGAAGGTCTATTTTTGGAGTAAGTTCTTTTGCTTGTTCCATGAAACAATAAAATCTTTTCACTAGCTTTCTCCTGTAAAACTGCTTAAAACAGTTGATTATCTCGGCATCAAGAGGTACGATAGATGTACAATTAGCTGGGGAAAACTGATTTATATTTTTCAAAGACGACGCATCTGGTGAAGGAGTTGAACAATGGTCAATAAAAGGGTTTTTCTTTTTTTTTCTGAGCGCCGATTTATCTATCAAAGACAGGAAGAAATTTTGTAAAAATATCATTTTTCATCCATGATTTGGCATTCGAATGGTAGACTGCTCGTAGTTTCTTTACATTCTTGAAGAATCGAGGTCTAGCAGATTTACCAATTTCGAGGGGTAGTCGTTTATCAGAACCGTCCTTATTTGTGCATAATAGCACTATAATTCTGTGGAATGTTTATCACCATAACAGGATTCTCCTTTGAACGCTAGCGTTCTCTCTGGCAAGCACTTATAAAACAGGCCTGTTTTGTCTGCATTATACATGTCACAATCCTTGTATCCTTCTGGTATCTTTGGAAAATTTTTAAACACATTGCTATACCATCAGTATTTCCTACTGCAGCATTTCCGCCGCATAATTTCCTGGACACCAATCTGTGGCGAATTTTGATACGTGAAATCCACACATTTTATGCCGAAAAAAGTATCCATGCCGAATGAGGTATCTATTTCAAGTGTCTTCTCTCAAAGACTATTCCCATCCACAGGAATATTTGATGCACAAGCTTGCTCGAGAAAGCAAAGTCTTCAAGAGAAGTCTTTCCAACTCGATGTAAGCAGACATTTTGCTAGTTTTCCTCTTTTTTGCAGACGTTCCATACTTAACTGTCTGCTCTCTAATTTCTTTCTTTATCGAAATTGTCGAATTCAGGGTTGAAGGCGGTATACCTAAACGTTTGCTGATGTTATTTTTTTTCTCAAAGGATTATTTTTTACCTCATCTATGATGTGAAACCTTTCTTCTAAGGTGCTGATTTGTTTTGACATTCTTAAAATTCCCAGAACGCATAAAATTTAGTGCAAAACGCAGTAAATTAGAAGCTCACAACAGCACAAATGAATTATTTTATGATAAAAGAAATAATTCCAGTTTGTATGTCATATGGATCTGATTGACCTTCAATTTCATTTCTGTGAGGAAAAAAAAATTACAACGATGAATGCGGGAAAACGACTATTTGAAGAACGATGCATGCGGGTTTCACTAACATTATTTAAATATAATTTGCGCAGGGACCATAGAAATAAAACGATCAATGCGGGAAAACGATGGAAGCGGGAATGATAGATCGGGGTTTCACTGTAATAACCTTTTCTGAAATATGAAAAAAAATATCTGTTATGATTTAAATTTGAGTTGTCATCATTAGAAAAAAGTATTTAAAATTAGAAAAAAAATTAATATTTCGAAAACTAATTCGAATTTTAAAAAATCTAATACCAGTTTTGAGATCTGCGGATCAATACAGATTTTTGGTGTTAATTTCACTGCAAAGTATTCCATATTTTAGGAGAAATCGCCGCGAAACATAATCTGTTATTTAATCAGTCGTTTCAAAGAATCATTCCGTAAATTCGTTTCATTTCAGCCGTTTCATATATCCGTTTCACAAATTCGTTTCATTAGGATATATATATATATATATATATAATATATATATATATATATATATATATATATATATATAATATATATATATATTATATATATATATATATATATATATATATATATATATATATATATATAATATATATATACCGGGTGTCCCAAAAAGGACTGACTGATTTTAAAATTCCATAACTTGCAAACGGCGACAGATATTTAAAAAATTCTTGCAGGAGGGTTATGCATAAGGTCAAAAGTTTTTTTACAGTGATTTTCAATTTTAGTTCGATTTACAAACAATAGATGGCGCTGTAAGCAATAGTCGCTAAATACAGGCTCGATTTTGGGTCCTTTATCTTGTTCCATGCAGAAAAAGGAGATGGAAATGTATTATCCGGGCCACGAAGTACCAAAAATCGAGCCTGAATTTAGCGACTATTGCTTACAGCGCCATCTATTGTTTGTAAATCGAACTAAAATTGAAAATCACTGTAAAAAAACTTTTGACCTTATGCATAACCCTCCTGCAAGAATTTTTTTAATATCTGTCGCCGTTTGCAAGTTATTGAATTTTAAAATCAGTCAGTCCTTTTTGGGACACCCGGTATATATATATATATATAATATATATATAATATATAATATATATAATATAATATAATATAATATAATATAATATAATATATATATTATATATAATATAATATATATATATATATAATATATATATATATATATATATATATATATACCTGGTGTCCCAAAAAGGACTGACTGATTTTAAAATTCAATAACTTCCGAACGGTGACAGATATTAAAAAAATTCTTGCAGGAGGGTTATGCATAAAGTCAAAAGTTTTATTACAGTGATTTTCGATTTTAGTTCGAATTACAAACAATAGATGGCGCTGTAAGCAATAGTCGCTAAATACAGGCTCGATTTTTGGTCCTTTCTGTTGTTCCATGCAGAAAAAGGAGATGGAAATGTATTATCCGGGCCACGAAGTACGAACGAAATCACTTTCCTTAAAATAATTTGGCCAAACACTGATTGGAGTTAATCAGATATAAAATACATATTGGTTAAATAATATCGCGATACGTTTGTTTACATTCAAATACTTAGGAAAATTCGCGAAAAAAAAATACGTTTTTAATGTGTAAAATTACAAATGAAAACTTTTAAACTATTGTAAAATAAAATGAACGAATGAATTATATGAATATGATTACACAGGAGTAGTAATGAAAAGACTAGCATTATCAAACAGAATAAATTAAACAAAACTCACACTTCAAAACTTTTAACAATAATGCATTGTCCAATTACAAGATATAGGTTTTCAAAAATTATTACAACTTGCTTATACAAGATCAAAATAATACAAAAATATTACTCCATAATTAAACTAATTCTATTATGAAAAAAATATGTACATATACATATTATTTACATTATATTTTTCAAATAACAATATCGTTATTTCATACAGTGTTGAATTCAGACACTTTTCTCCGGGAGGGATTTCTGTGGCTCCGGGGGTGGGAGATTGCACTTTTTGACCATTGAAAACCCAAAATCTCAAATTTTCCGGAGGGGACATCTCATTGCTCCGGGGTTGATGTCCCCCCCCCCGGGTCACCCCCTGAAATCAACACTGATTTCATGTATACAAATTTTCAGCAAAAACTAAAAAAGTTGAAACAACTTCGGTATTAGAATTTCCATGTTATCTTATAAAACACATCAAATATAACATTTCTTCATACAAACAGGAAACAATAGAAAGAAAATTTATGGAAGTACAGTAGAGCGCCGATTATTGGAACCCCAATTAACCGAACTTCCAATTATCCGAACAGCCAATTTCTATCAATTTTTTTTTAACCGAACTCCCAATTATCCGAACAGACTATTTCTCTCATTTTTTTTTCTTTTTCTAAACGAACTTCCAATTATCCAAACGCCCTATTAGATCTGGATACCAAATTTTAAATGATGATGAGGTTCAAGACGAAAAAGAAATTGAAGAAAATGAAAACGAATGCTCTGAAAATGATCCAGGTCCATCATATAACGAAGCCTTTGAATGTTTGGAAACAGCTACGAAATGGCTCGAACGGCAGAAGAATTCTGATCCTATTCAACTAACGTATTTAAGAAGAATTCGAGATATGGCAGCATTGTAAAGAATGTCTTCTTTGAACCAAGCAACAATCGACAGCTGTTGAAATTCGCGTTTTTTCGGCGATCCCCTGTCGAAATTCACGTTTCTTGGCTATCCTCTGTCAAAATTCAAATTTTTTCCATGGTCCTGTGACGAATTTAGAGTTTTTTTCAAGCGAGCCTTTGACAAAATTCGCGTTTTTTTAAGCGATCCTTTGACAATAATCAAGTTTTTTATCGCCGTAATTTTTAACCTATGTCCGTAACGCCGTAATTTTTGTTGCGTATCCGTAATAATTACGGACAAATCGTAATACTTGGCACCTCTACATTATTATATATTTTGACATATCTTTAGGCATTACTATATAAATAACTGTCGTCGCCCGCTAGCGGAAACACTATTTTTACTAAACTTCGGAGTGAGCGGCAGTGAATTCAGACCAATATTTAAATTTCCACAAAAAAACAAAGAAGTATCGGAGCTGAGCTCCGGCGCAAATTAAGCACTCCTTATAGGTTATTACTTCAACCATACACTAACATTAATTTTCAACTTAAATTTCTGCTTCATTTTGTTAATCTCGAACAAAATATTTAATAAAATCAATATTGCCGTTATTCTGTTGTACGTCAGCAGTTTGC
Organism: Maratus speciosus; assembly: GCA_963932465.1. Taxonomy (NCBI): domain Eukaryota; kingdom Metazoa; phylum Arthropoda; class Arachnida; order Araneae; family Salticidae; genus Maratus; species Maratus speciosus. Next base: position 268,742,027 of record OZ010798.1, on the reverse strand, counting down.
GAATCACCGGGTTAGCTGGATACGAGGTGCATGTCGCTGCATCAGCAGCCGATGTACAACAGAACTACGAAAAATGGCACAGAAATCGTTATCACAGCGGCCCTTTCCAGGGTTACATATCCATTTTCAACTGGGACCTGGCGTCAATAGTCAAAAATACATATATGCAGTTTGGTTCAAATGTATGCCTAACTTCGTATGAGTTCCAATGAAACAATTATAAAAATGGCACAAAAATCGTTATTGTAGCGCTCCTTCCCGGTGGAATATCCCCAAATTCAATCTAGACCTGCTGGCCATAGTCAAAAACATACACATGAAATTTTGCTCAATTGTATGCATAACTTCATGCACTTTTCGATGATAAAATTTGAAAATGGCACAAAAATCGCTATTTCAGCATCATCACAGCAAAGCACCTATATAAAAATTGGTTCAATTCTTTGCATAACTTCGTATACTTTCCAATGATATAATGAGACACACATACATACGGACAGACTGGTATTTTGTAAAAACATGTTTTTCGCTATCTCTGACCCTTAACGCGTGTAAATCCGTCAAAAACCGCAAGTCAAACAAAATTTCGACTACCTTTCTTCTATTATAGATAAAACAAAGTAAAAAAGATAATGCTAAAACAAATATTTTAATAGAGGAAATTTTTTTTTAAAAAAAGGTAAAAAAAATCACAATAACAAAAGAAATTATTTTACATTTTTATGCAATTTTTGACTTTTTTTTTAATTTTGCGGCGATTTTTTCCATGTGAGTAAAAGGAATCCGCCTTTATTTTTTTTTTTTAGCCCAGTATAGTAAATGTTGTCATTTTTTCAATAAAGTTTATTCGGTGTTCGATCAGAGATTTTTGCATTTTTCGCGAATTTTGTATGCAATTTTTAGAGTTTTATAATGTTCCGCGGCATTTTTTTTTTACATTTGTAAAAGGAACTCTGTTCAACTTTTAGCCAAATGTAATGAATTTTCTCCTCTGCGAGTTTTGAATTTTGAACTTTTTTCCCCCCCATTTCATGGCGATTTGTCTGCATTTGCGAAAGAAATCCGGCTTTAACAGTTTTGTCCAATATAGTAAATGCCTCTTCTTTTTCTTTCATTAAAGTTTATTCGGAATTTCTCGCGATTCTCTTATGGAATTTTTAGAGATTTTCCCGTTCTGCAGAAATTTTTTGACATTCGTAAAAGTAATTCGGTTTTAAATTGCAGTAAATTTTGTCCTCTGCGATTTTAGTGTTTTTCGTTGCGATTTTCCAGAATAATAATCGCCAGGATGTCGATACGCGGATTTGAGACTGTACTGTATTGTTAAATCTGTATACGTGTTCTGTGAGAGTTATTAGAACACGTTGATATAGCGCATTCATTAGGTTTTATTCAAAAAGTCTGTTTAATTAATAGAATAATTAAAATCATTCACAGAAAAAAAATTCCAACGCAGAACAGCATACAGAATAATACTGAAATGAGCGAAGCGAGGCGAAGTTGTCCGCCACGTGACGTAATGCGCGAGCAGTTAAGAAATCTTTAGAGTTGGCGCATCGCACGAATGGTACCCCCCCTGATTGGTACCACTTTTTCAAAATAGTATATTCCCTTTATTTTTAGACATATTCATAGACGCCAAGACTTATGGATGTTAAGTACCACTTTTCTGTATAGTAATATTCAGTTTTTGCCACTAAATAATGTGAATATGATAATACTGAAAAGGTGGCATTCAAAATTATTAATCATTAACGGACCAATGCCGCCATATAAGAGGCATTAGCAAAATTTATTGGCTTGGCACCACTTTTTCTTTTAAGAAACTCTTCTACTTACATTTCGACAACGGGTGCAAGAGAAATTTACTAAAATTACTTTTAAAATATAATGGTGCGAATAGAATATAAAATAAAATCATGTATTTAAAGCTCTGGACTTTATAGGTAAATTTTTGGCCTCTATGTAGATAAAGTAATGCAAATATAACTATTTAAAAAAAGAGACACGAAGAAAGAAAAATGAAAAACAACAAAAAATAAAACCGCCCACCTGGCAGTACTGTATAAATTGCAGAAAAAGCTTAGAAGCAACACCACACGAAGTTAATTCTCTCTCGCGCACTGTTTTCGTTTCCCGTAGTCTTGAAATGCTGTATTCTGTTTTTATTGTGTTTATTCGTACATTTTTTAATTAGAAATTTCGAATATAGTCCATATGAATAATATAGGCATTGTGGTTGTCAGATTGTCGTATGTTACCGCGGAATTATTCAGCTTTTAATACATACATAAAAGGATATATAACAAATCCTAACACATAGACATAATATTTCATTAATTACTAAAAGGTGTTAACGCTTTCAGGGGCAAAATATTTTTTGACAAAAATGTACAAATGTTTAAATGGCACCAGAATTTGCACGCAGTTTTTTTAAACCAACTAACATTTTCTTCGCGTGCAGTAAAACCTCCCTAAAGCAACCACGTTCCGTTCCAATAAAAATTGGTCGCTCCGAGAGGTGGTCTTTTAATGGAGATCATGTTTAAATTTAGATTTTAATTGTTGAAAAAGGGTAACAAATAAGGTCACTAAAATTATATTTTTCAAATTAAGAAAATTATATGAAAATTTAAGTATCAAAACAAAAGTTAATTACACAAGTTAATTACTGCAGAGTTTAAAAAGTGAATACATTGACGTTTGCCTTGATTTTACGGTTTTATCTTCTATAAATTTTATTTACAAGTCCTTTTGAAGTTCAGTAAATAAATGCAATTTTTTTTTTTTTGGACTGGAACAAATTATGACGATTTAATTAATTTATCTATTTCTTTGAGAGTTTCCTGACAGAATAGTGCAGGGGAGTTTATTGACCGTCATCCTTAATTTGTCATCAGAGTTAAATTGATTGACTAAGAAAGCACAAAGGGGCTTAAACACTTAAAAGTTACCGGAATAAATAAAAATTCTAAACTTAGTTCAGAAGTTTGATGAATAATGCGCTCTCCGGAATTATTATTCTAATAAAACTTTCTTCAAGTGACCAGGAAGAAACGGAATTTGTTTCATTTTCTTCAAAGAAATGGGTCGCTCATGGAGGGAGTTCGACTGGGATGGTCTCTGAATGGAGGTAAAATTAGTATTGAGCCTATGGGAATAAATTTCGTTCAATGAAAAAATGGTCGTTCAGGGAGGTGGTCGCACAGGGAGGTTTCACTGTACATTATAAAATGTAAATTATGTTGCCAAAATTCTGCTGCCATTGTGTCATTTAGGGATTTAAATTAAGTGGGGGGTATAATATCTCCCCTCCCTTCAAGAAATTAAAGAAAAACAATAAAAACAGTAATATATATATATATACAAGGTTTCCATAATTAAACGACCCTACTTTAAAGTGCTCTACAGACAAAACTATTGTTCATAAAGGTTTGAAATTTGGTGAAAGGCATAATAAAAGGATTGGAATTTGTTTAAGAAACAAACAAACATTTAAAAATTTCGCTACCAGGTGGCAATTTTTAATAAATTACACATTTAGCATTACGATAGTTTAGAAATTTTATTTACAGGATGTCCATAATTAAACGACCCTATTTCAAAATTGTCTACAGGCGAGACTATTTTTCAGAATGTTGTGAAATTCTGTGAGGACATAATAAAGGTGTGGTAAATTGTTTGAACGAACGAAAACAAAATTAGGAGGCTGTTTTTTAATGAATTACACATTTAGCATACATTTACGATAGTTTAACAAATTTTGTTGTAACCAAACGTGAACGGTCATCATTTTCAGATACCATCTGGAATCAAAAGATATAGTATGTTCCACCGCAGTTTGTTCTGGGACATGATGCGAACATGTCGTGAAATGCTGTCTTTAGATTCATGTTAAGAAAATAAATAAAATTTCTAAAGTATCGTAATACTAAATGTGTAATTTATTAAAATTCGTCCCCTTGTAGCGATTTTTTTTTAACAAATTCCCATTTCTTAATTGAAGAACGGAGTGGATGTACATGCTATGCTACATTTTCTAATTTTTTTTTTTTTTTTACCTTTTGGATGAAAGCGTTATGAGGTATCCTATCACATGGTGAAGCTAAAATACTAAGATTCTATTTAGTCTTGAAGATTTAAGGGGTCTTGTACCTTTTAAACGTGTTGAAAATTAACGAAAAACTTCAAAATTTGAATTAGTCTATCTTCAAAACCTTTTTATGTATAAACATGAAATTTTGGATATTGATTAAACAAGTGCTTTGTAATATACTACCAACATAAATTTATTAACCCTTTACAGAATTTGTGTATTGTTGAAATCAAAATAGCTCTTTTTTTTACCCCATAAGTCATTGCGCGCATGATATCTTGAGAAAGTATGCATGGATTGTCATGAAATTTGGTAAATATACTAAAAAATTTAGTCTGTTTAAAATGATCTACTTTTAAGTATTTACAATGGTAATATTTTTAGTTATGACTATTTTTATTAATTAAAAATACAAAATTTTTATTTTTTTTACGAAAATATTTTTTTTTATATAGTTAATGAAATAATTTTAGCCTAAGAGTAGATCATTTTAAACACACATATATGATTAGTATCTTTACCGAATTTCATGCGAATCCATACATACTTTCTCAAGATATCATGCGCGCAATGACTTATGGGGTAAAAAAAGAGTTATTTTGATTCAAACAATACACAAATTCTGTAAAGGGTTAATAAATTTCTAATCATAGCATATTACAAAGCACAATCTGTTTAATCTATATCCAAAATTTCATGTTTATACATAAAAAGGCTTTGAAGATAGACTAATTCAAATTTTGAAGTTTTTCGTTAATTTTCGACACGTTTAAAAGGTACAAGACCCCTTAAGAGATTATTCATTAATATTTAATATTTTAATATTTAATAATGTCAATAATATTAATAATTTTTAATATTTGAAAATTAAATATAAATAAGTTTTTCTGAGGGAGTTTAGTACCATACCTGTTAATATTTTAAACACATGGTATCAAACAGAAAATAAATGATTAAAATTTACGGCAAAAACTTTCACTTCAAATTTCTTCAAATGTAATTTTTGTTACTTAACATATTCATCCACTTAGCTCTTCAATTATGTTTTTGACCAAATTTCACTACTTTATGATCATTAGTTTTGTCTGTAGGCATCTTTAAAGTAGGGTCGTTTAATTATGGACACTCTGTTACTCTGTATATATATTCGTGTGTGTGTGTGTGTGTGTGTGTCTTGTCTATATAAATTGTTTACGTGTTTCAGCTTCACCGTAGCATTTGCCAAGGCAAAAAAAAAGTCAATCAATGTCCTTTTTCAAGACAAATCAATGAAAGATATGATTTGTCTTGAAAAATAGCCAAAACATCTAAACTCTTTATGCATAAAAATATTTTTTTACTGTACTTATAGTTTTCGTTTAACAGCTTTTAGCAATTTATTAAGTATATTCCTCCAAGTACAGTTTGATTTAAACAAGTTCCCTTTCTTCATCTAAAAAGATGAATATGCTAATTTTCAAAATCATTTGATTTCTCAAAGCCATAAAAAAATTCACCTTAAATAATCTTCGTTATAGCATATTTTATGCATAGTAATCAGGGAGAAATCCTCTTATTGAAATTGAGTATGCACTCCTTATTACCACCAGTAATTTCCAATTTTTTTACTGTTTTTACAGATTTCATTTAACAGCTTTTAGCAATTTATTTGTATATTCATCAAAGTATAGTTTGATTTAAACGTGTTCCTTTTGTTCATCTAAAAAGTTGAATATGCTAATTTTTAAAATCATTTGATTTCTCAAAGCCATAAAAATATTCACCTTAAATAATCTTCTTTATAGCGTATTTTATGCATAGCAATCAGGAGCAAATCCTCTTATTGAAACTGAGCATGCAGTTTCCCATCAGTAATTTCCATTTTTTTTTCTTGTTAAGTTTTCTAGGAATATTTTACAAAAAGATAACGCGATGAAAACTACACGAAAAATCAATGGAAAAAGCATGTCCAGATTGGGTAATAGGATTTGCTAACTATACGGAAAAACCATTGGAAAAATCCTGCGGGATTGGGTAATAGGATGCGAAAAAATATATCTGTAGATACAAAAAAAAATATCTTTAGAGAGTGAAATATTATATTTTGTTAAAATATTTAAAACAAAAGTTTTTCTTTCTCTTGCTGCATGTGTGATTGGAATAAAATATATAGGAACGCATTATTCATGTCTGGATAGTTCAAGCAAAGGGTTGCATAGTCAAAATAATCTACTATCACTGTTAACTATTTCAGGAGAGACGTACTTCCGTTTGTAAATAAATTTAAATTATTGAATACCAGAATTTACAAACAGGTTTATTTAAAAATAAGTAAAAGGTTTTCTTCACATACTTAGCAAAATTCATGGTAGTTCTGGAAAAAGGCTTACTATATGTTTTTTGGGTCGCTGAAACCGAATTTTTAACTTTGCAACAAAATTTCTACCTGCAACCCCCCCCCCCCCCCCCCCACAAAAAAAAGGTTTTTATTAAAAAAATCAATTTTTTTTATTTTAGGGGAAAAGTATCTAGAAATTCAGAAAGTAGACAATATTTGCAACAAATTAGATATATGACATTATGACTTAGATGAAGGGGAAGGGGGATCTGCCTCGGAACATGCGCGCGGTGCTGCGTGAACTAAGTTGCTCAATTCCACTTAACCACTCACACGTTTACATTCGCCCTCCGATCCCCCCCCCCCTCCGAACTTTCTCTATAAGGTTTACTTTAAGTTTTTTGGGTAGCTGAATCCGAATTTTTAACTTCCCCCCAAAATCCCCCCCCCCAAATAGTTGTTTTTAACGTAAATTTCTTATTGTTTTAGGGGAAAAGCATTACGAAATTCAGAAACTAGACAAATTTTGGCACAAATAGGATATATGACATTATGACGTAGGATGAACGGGGAGGGGGAGGGCTGCCTCTGAACATGGGCTGCGGCGCTACGTGCACTAAGTTGTGAGGTTTATTCAATAGGGGATTTTGCCTGGAAAAATTAATACTAGTTCTGGATTTCGACTCACTTTTTCCGAGGCAGCCCCCTCTCTCCCCGTTTATCGTACGTCATAATGTCATATATCCTATTTGTTGCAAATTTTGTCCAGTTTCTGAATTTCGTAATGCTTTTCCCCTAAAACAATAAGAAATTTAAGTTAATAACAACTATTTTGGAGGGTTTTCGGGGGAGGAATTTTGGGTGTAAGTTAAAAATTCGGATTCAGCGACCCAAAAAACTTAAAGTAAACCTTATAAGGAAAGTTCGAAGTGGAGATGGGAGGGCGAATGTAAACGTGTGAGTGGTTAAGTGGAATTGCGCAACTTAGTCCACCCAGCACCGTGCGCATGTTCCGAGGCAGATCCCCCCTTCCCTTTCATCCTAAGTCATAATGTCATATATCTAATTTGTTGCAAATTTTGTCTATTTTCTGAATAGAATCTAGATATTTTTCCCCTAAAAAAATAAAAAAATTGATTTTTTTTAATAAAAACCTTTTTTTTTTGGGGGGGGGGGGGTTGACGGGGGAAATTTTGGTGGGAAGTTACAAATTCGGATTCAGCAACCCAAAAAACATAAAGTAAGCTGATTTCCAGAACTACCATTAATTTTGCTAGGTCAAAGTCCCTATTGCCTGGACTATTAATAAATGATAATTTTATTCCAAAATTTTGGTGCCCACGCGAAATTTAGCGATTAAAATTAAGGAGCCAAAAAATGAACCACCAGCCTTCAGGGATTTAACTGATACCTTATTATTTTAATTTTTCTTCTCATTTTTTTATTAAACTAAATATTTACTCTGAAACTTTGAACAAAGTTCAAGGATAGAATGAGAAAAGAATATTTATTGTTTTTACACAATCATGTTTTCGGCACTTACGCTGTTTGCTTTTTATGTAAAGATCATAGTCTAAATAACATCCCAACAAACACAGAACTTGTGGGCCACTGATGGGTTCGTTAGCCTTGGCCGAAAGTGTTCGATGGCGGCCCGCTATCATTGCCCGTAACGGCTCCGTCAAAAAAGTGTCACGCCGGACACAATAAGGCCGGAAGGAAAATGGCCGCAAGTACAATAAGTTGCCCACAAACGCGCCATTAATGGTCATCTAAAACTGATATTTAGCCGCAAACTGGCCACAATTATACATTTAATGGCATTCCTGAATAAAAGCTTGCCACAGCTATGCCATTAAGGGTCATTTTAAATAAAAGCTAGCCACAAGCCAGACACACTTATGCCATCAATGGGCATAATTAATGAATGCAAGCCGGAGGCTAGCCACATTTGTGCCATCAATGGGCATCATTAATGAATGCAAACCAGAAACTAGCCACATCTATGCCGCTATTGGTTATCATGGAGGAAAACTAGCCCGAAGCTGGTCGGAATTATATTAACCCCCCACAAAAGTTCAGTAAATGATTTTTTTTTGGAGGGGGGGGGGGACAGAAAATTTTTCTTCTAAAAAATATTTTGATAAACATTAGAATCTAAATTTCCTGGTTTTGAAGTGTTTATCTGAAAACAGTTTATATTATAAACTGTTTTCACATATTATATATTATTATACTATGTAAAATTTGGAACAGGTCTAGGAAATTAATTTTATTTTTTTAAACATGTTCTCGTAACACCATCCTGACTTTCATACATGTTTTACTTTAACATACACTTAAGTTAAAAACAATTTTTATTAAAAGTCAAATAATAATTAAAAAAGAATAAATTTTACAGAACAAAATGCATTTAGATCCTAAATTTTATCAAAATATTTAAGACTGTTCTCAAATCAAAAGGGTCAACTTTCTGACATAAGTTTTAATTCATTTTTGTTAGGATACGCATGAAACTAGAAGGTGTTCAGAAACTATGCCATCAAACTGTTTTTTCCATTTTCTTGTAAACGCCATAGATCTTTCAGAAAATACTGTCAAACTGGGCATTTTGAACTGAACTTCCGAACGAAAGAAGAAAATCCAGTCAGTAAGGGGAGAAAAATACCGTGTCACGTGATCAAAATCGCTTATAACCCAATAGGTAATTGATTGATCAAAAAATAGAACACACAGTTCGATTCCTAAGTCAGGCTTTCCAATTTTATATCTTTCCGTTAAAAAATGAATTTGTAAATATGTCAAAAGGTTTTGCGCTTGTTGAGCAGAGCAGTTGAGAACAGCCTTAAAAGATAATTCCAATGGAGGCATAACTGAGCCTTATCTGCTCATCACCTTTGAACAGAACAAATTTCAAATTTGCTGTTAGTAAATGAACGTACAACAATATTCAACCTTAAATATTTTTATAGAGACATAGTCTCCTAAAAAATTTCTTTTTTATGGTTGCTTTAGTTTTTATAAATGTTGAGATTCCTAAACAGCTGCAAGAACCAAATTTACAGTTAACAAAGAAAATTCGATAACAAAGCCTTTAATGTATTTTTAAAAAATATTGAACATATGCTAGCCAAAAGAGCAATTTTTTAACTAGTTTCTTCATTTCCATTCAAATTGTTATATAACAATTATATCCGACGCTTTTATAGTACCATGTTTTACACAGAATTTCTTACCTGGATGATGTTTCTTTTAATTATCTGGAAAATAAAATACAAGACCACAGGAGTTTTATTTTTGTAAACTGAGAAAATGTTAACTTTATTGATCATTAGAATTTAAAACGATTTTTTAAGATAGATTATTTATGTAATTTAGTACTTTAAATTATAGTTGAAAATATGGCACTTCACTACAATAATTTCTTTAGTGTATAATTAATCAGGGAGGGAGGGGGGAATAAGTGTCTATAATGTAATATGATGTTGTTGTAGTCTGTTAAGGTCTTACCCCCCCCCCCACACACACACACGCACACAAAACCCATCCTTGACATACCTCATTTCATGAACTATAAAAGAAATTAATTTTCATCATACATTCAAAGTTTTTTTTTTTCAAAATTATTATGAATTGACAGAAGGCCAGTTGGCACCACTTTTATTTTTTTTTTCATTAATCAATCTTAGAATTTATTAAAGGCAAAGAATATTTTTTCAAAATATTGGTGGCAGTTTGTGTTTTTTTTTTTTTTTTAACAATATATAACCGCCACTCATGCACTAATCGTTCATGTTTTTTTTTCCAAATGAACTAACACTTCATAATAAAAATATCTTTGTTTTTCTTTCTCTATAAGGATCATTAAGTAATGAGAACTTTATATTTCATTTTTTAACAATATTACCTAGACTATCAAAAATTCAAATTGTACTATACAATATTATCCATATTAAAATTGTAATTTCAACACTCACTATAAACAAACTTTCATTTAAATCATAACAGTTTTTGAAGAGCAGTTAATATTTAATGTGTCATCTCCAAGCAATACTAATGTATAATTTGTAGCATATTAGTTTTTCAGGCCGTCAAAGTTTAAAATATATAATCTACATAAATCCAGATATTTATTGAATTAAACAAAATATATAAAAACTATTAATTATTATTTAACCCCCATTTTTGTTATGAAGCAAAGAAGGTGGTTTTCTTAGAAGGAAAAAGAGAAACGCTTTATTTCTTTTATTTCACTTTCCTAAAAACAAAATATATTAAAACACTAGAACTGGATGTCATTTTGTCACACTATTTTATTTTTCACCAAAAATGTAAAGCAAACAAAAATAATTTTTTAATTTATTTACAAGTTGATCAAATTTATTACAAATACATTACAAGTAAAATTATTCCTGTTAGAATCGTGCTATTAGTCAACAAACGTTGATAAAAGAGCTGAAAATCCACAGCCATCTTCTTAAAGAACTTTATTTCCAGATTTTCATATTTTTCTGTAAAACAAAAGAAAAAACAGAAATGAAAAATTAGTTTTGCAGAACAAAATTTAAATGTTTTTAAAAAATCATATTGAAAAATCAAATTATGGAGATACACTACTATTTATCACTTATATTTTCTACTTTCCAGTACTTGAAATAATTCGGTCTTGCAGTTCCACCACAAGGGAGAGCGTGGTTTGAAGCATAATTAACTCAATTGTTTTTGTAACTCATAAATCGTTATAATTATAAAAATTATTTGGTGATTTATTGCTTGTACCTGGCTAACAAAAAACTGCTTTTAAAATTATTAAGTTCAAAAAATATTATATTACCATTGGAAACATGCCTATGTACATTGTTTCGTTAATTTTAGTATATCAGGAAGTGGGTGAAAAATAGAATACAAAATTTCATCTTAATACAGAGATCAAGTTAAATAAAAGAGTGCAAGAAACAATAAAGCTGACACTATCTCAGAATTAAATTTTACTCTAAATGCTGTTAATTTAAAAAAAAATGTGCTGCACTTTATGACTTTTTATGGACTTGGGGGGGAAGGGGGGAGGCCATTGTTGCAGAGCAAAACCAGAATAGGCAAATGATTAGGAATTTATGCCTAAATATCTTTAAAGAAATGTTTAGCGAGCCATTGTCATACTAGTAAATGAACGAAGTTTTAATGATTAGTTTTGAAGACATTCAATATTAAAAACCTGGCTAATTTTGGGTATCATCTAAAAGTGAAATTGGTTGCATTATAATTCAGATTACATACACATTTTATTAATTACTTTAACACTAAATATTATTAGCATTAGAAAAATGCTAAATAAACTGCTTAAACATTATAACAAGTAGCTGAATAGTGAATAAATATTAACAGTTCTTACAAATTCAACCATTTCTTTTTCAATGACTATGTAAATTCCTGCTATACTAACAGCTTAAAACATTTTTTCATACATTTTAATAAATTGCAATTTTAATTGTTTAAAACTAAGTTCATAACTGAAGTTTTTTACGTTTCTTTTTTAAAAAGCAATAAATAAAACAAAAACCAAATCCTATTGAATGTTAGTCCTTAACTCATTTGCAATGATGCACACTAGGGTGTATCGATTTTTAACTTTTTTTTTGTTTCCAAATTCCAAGTTGATAAAAAGTTGCTACTAGACACCACAACTTACCTCAAAAAATTTTGGATTTTCAAAAAATTGTTTAGGTCTCCCGCACAAGGCCTAAAGTTTAGAAATTTTACTTAAAAAGTAAATTTTTACAAAAATTTAAAAAACCCCCTAAAACACCTTTTTTCTAAATTGCAAGTTAAAATTCCACTAACAATAAGCACAAAAAACGATGGAAAATGTATTTCAAAAACTTAGCACAACATTTAGGTCTCCCGCAGAAGGCCTAAAAGTCGTAAATTTCAGCCAATTTTTGAACATTTTTCAGTGTTTTGATATTTGTGTTGTTGCTGGTTTAAAAATTAAATGTAACTAAAGCCTCGTTAGGCTTGATTGGAATTGTTGAAATAAGTGAAATAATAAATCACATTTCAGTACGTCAAGCGTCAACTTGAAGCGATGGGGTGGGGGAAGGCCAGATTGTCGCGCCGCGGTGACGCGCCACCTATGAATCACCACGACAGTCGTCCGCCCGCGAGCGAGCATTACGGTTGTGTTTTAGTGCGATAGTCTTGTTGTAAGAATCAATTGAGTGAGTGTTGTTGTTCATTATGAGTAAAAAACCGCATCTAACTAGACAAACTACCGACAGGCCAGTTATCAGGCAACCTATTGATGTGAGTGAGTTTAATGTCCTGCCAACCAAGATGGATGTTTTGAAGTATTTTGAGTGGGTACGCATTGAAATGAAACAAGAGGGGATACATCAGCCTGCAAAGAAGGTAACTGCATTAAGAGTTTCTTTAAAACTTGAGGAAATATGGAAAAGAGCTTCAATTCCTGTTTATGGCACCAAAAACACAATATTTATGGTTTTAAAACTGCATGAGCAGCTTGAGAAAATCAAAAAGTGTTCAGGGCCTAAAAGGAAGTATCCTAACTCGTACAAAGATGCATTAACTAGCTTTCAGTCAAAAACTGAAACTGCATTGTTTGATATTTGTACTTGCAAATGTGACTGTATTTGCTCTATTGACAAAAAAGTCCCGGCACTAGAACACGAGTTTTTTCTCGACCAACGTGGTCCTAGATTAATGTCAATTGCAGAGTGTGACAAAAAAGAGACTAAAAAGCTTAAAAAGCGATTAGAAAGAAAATCACAAGCTTCAATGCAGGTAGTTAATAGTACAGATGATTCAATGTCTCACACATCATGTCAAGATAGTGATTTTGAAATAAATGTACTTGATACAAGTCAAAAAAGTGTTTCAATTGTAGAAGTAAAACAAGAACTGCCACAACGCTTGTCTTTGTTTTCAAGAGCTTGTGACCGCAGGGGCATTTCTAGTAGAGCTGGAGCTCAGTTAGCTACTGCACTTTTGCGAGACTGAAATGTCGTTACTGCGGAGAACCAAGAAGCAGTAATCGACAAATCAAAAGTAGCACGTGAAAGACTTAAGTCTCGTAAAGAAGTAAGCTCAACTCGAACCTCCGATCTGTTGGCCATTTACTTTGATGGTCGTAAAGATGAAACCATAACAAAAGAAATTGTAGCTGGTAAAAGTGTCCGAAAATCTTTAATGGAAGAACACATATATATTGTTGAAGAACCTGGATCCAAGTATTTCGGTCATGTAACTGCCATAAATGGAACAGGAAAGGAAATAATTACATCACTTGTAAAGTATTGTGAAGAAAAAACTGTCGATCTTAAAAAACTAAAAGCTATTGGTTGTGATGGTACGGCAGCAAACACAGGCACTTCAAATGGAGTTATCACCTTATTTGAAAATAAAATACAACAGCCATTGCAGGCAGTTGTGTGTCTACTACATTTGAATGAATTACCATTTAGAAAAATTATGGTTGCTCTTAATGGGCCAACTTCTGGACCAAACAGATTTAGCGGGCCTATTGGTAAACAATTTCTAAGCTGCCAAAATCTGGATGTTGTCAATTTTGTTGCAATTGAAAGCGATATACCAGAAGTTGATCTTAATGAGTTGAGCACAGACAAAAAGTATCTGTACGAATTATCCAAAGCCGTATCAAGAGGTACATGTACAGAAGAGTTGGCCAGACGAAACCCCGGAAACATCTCGCACGCCAGGTGGCTTACCCTGGCAAATCGAATCCTTCGTTTGTATGTAGCCATGGATGATCCGACCCCTGAGCTGAGAAAGCTTGCAGAGTTTACAATGAAAGTCTACATACAATCATGGTTCTCAATTAAGTGCAATCCCAAAATCCCGCAGGGTTCCATTAATTTTTTTTAAATGATTCATTTCAGCAGTTACTTGGAAGACGAGCTAAAACATGTCGTCCATGCAACGTTACAGAGAAACGCATTCATGGCTCACCCAGAGCATGTTTTAATAGCTATGTTGTTTGATGAACGAAAACATATTAGAGTCTTGGCTTATAAGAGAATCCAGAAAGCTCGTCAAACAGAAAAGAAAGGGGTAAGGATATTTAAACCCCCTCAGATCAATTTTAATGCTAAAGACTATATAGATATGATTGACTGGCAAACCACTTCAGTAACAGAACCCCCTCTTGTTATCGATATGAGCCTAGAAGAGTTACAGTTAATTGTGGAAACGGGAAAAATTGGAAGGGTTGAATTTACAATTCCTTCTCACAATCAAGCTGTGGAACGAATTGTGAAAGAAGTCACAGAAGCTTCAAAGCGAGTGTGTGGGATGATCGAAAGAGATGGTTTCATTCGTGCCAGACTGGAAGACCGTAAAGAGCTACCTACGTTCGAGACCAAGAGCCAGTACAAAAGCTCAGTGAAGGATTAAAATATAAGTAAGTGTTTTTTGTACTACTTTGATTTTAATGTTTTTAAATAACATCTTTATCTTACTGTCTTCCATATAATATTTGAAATTCATTGGGGATTATTTCTATAATTTTGTAAAAATCTGTAGGCCTACGTAAATATTGTATATAACTTCCGTTTCAGGTTTTGAAGACAAGATGAAAGGACGAATATTTAAAACAAGTCAGTTAATTTGAAATAAAACAAGAAATCTGCGCTCATGTTCTATGAAAATACATCAGCAACATTTTGTACTTATATACTACATTTTATTCCGCGTTATAATATTTTATACATTTGTAATAAACAATAGTAATCACAAATAACGATAGAGTTTATTTCAACACCTTTATCAAACAATTTACATCGTTAAACTATCTTTTTTAAAGGTATACAACATTTATATATTATTTATGTAGTATGTATATATATATATATACATATATATATATATTTATATTGTGTCATTTTATGCCTCCTGTAACAAGAATACACTTAAGTCTGGTGTTTTTAACGAAAAAACAAATGGTTCATTTACACTAAAAATTACGAAAGTTTCGTCAAAATTAACAAAATTTAGGTCTTGTGCGGGAGACCTAAATGTTGTGCTAAGTTTTTGAAATACATTTTCTATGGTTTTTCATGCTTATTGTTAGAGGAGTTTTAACTTGCAATTTAAAAAAAAAGTGTTTTAGGTTTTTTTAAAAAATTTGTAAAAATTTACTTTTTAAGTGAAATTTCTAAACTTTAGGCCTTGTGCGGGAGACCTAAACATTTTTTTAAAAATCCAAAATTTTTTGTGGTAAGTTGTGGTGTCTAGTAGCAACTTTTTATCAACTTGGAATTTGGAAACAAAAAAAAAGTTAAAAATCGATACACCCTAATGCACACATATAGAAATGCACTTATGATGACACAGCGCAAAAGTTTAATTTCATCTTCTCAGGGTGTCTATTCCAGCTGAGCTACAAATTTCTTTGACTTTTCCAGGTTTTCCATACCAAAAAAGAAAAAATTCCAGGTACCGAGATTTAGTGATGTTACACACAAAAAGTCTAAAAGGTTGTGAATTTGAGAAGAGAACTTTCACAATTGATTCTGAAGCACAAACTATTGATTTTTTAAAAGATTTTTTGTAAAATGTACAAATTGTCGAATACCAATATATTTACTTCATGGTTAATGATTGCTTGACATCTCTATATTTCTTACATTTTGCAGCAGGGTTGGTAAAAGCAGGGTGGCTCCAGCTCCGGCTCCAACTTCGCGCTTTTGAGTTGCAGATTTTAATTTACACGTTTAATTTTTTGCTCACAAATATTTTCTACCTTCATTAAAGATCTGACAAAATGCATTTTTCTTCTCATCAAACTTGAAATGCTTGTTCAGAAAATATGACATCTTTTAGCTTTTGCTTTTAAAATAGAAAGTTTGGTGGAATTTTAAACACAAAAATCTTAAATTTTTTCTACAATTTCAAACAGCCAAAATTGCACAACTACGCATGTAAACAACAGGCGGCCATATTTGTTTTCAAATAGTGTTGTCACTTAGTTCAACTAGAAAGTAGAAGTAAAGTAGTGTTACCATGTTTTGAGAAGGTTTCCTTCTCTAATAATAATAAAAACCTAAAAAATGATATAATTAAAATACTGAATAATGATGTAATTAAAATATTTTAAGCCTAGAAATTTAAAAGACTGAAAAAAAAAAAAGATTTAAAAGAATATTAAAAACTAAAAGAGCCCTGGAGCTGGGGAAAATTTAGAGCTCCAGCTCCAGGGAAAACACAGCTCCGGAGCGCTCCGGCTCCGGGTCCCTGCTATTTGTTGCAAATTTTGTCTACTTACTGAATTTCTACATACATTTCCTCTAAAACAATAAAAAATTTAATTTAAAAACAACTATTTTGGGGGAATTGCCGGGAGGGGGGGAAGGAGAATTTTGGGGGGAAGTTAAAAATTTGGTTTCAGCGATCCAAAAAACTTAAAGTAAACCTTATAGGGAAGACGGGAGGGCGAATGTAAACGATGTGAGTACATTATTAATGTATACTGCTTCTTTGCAAGTTATTTTAGGGTGTGATTTCATAACGGAATCTTACCATTTCATGTCTGGTCTTCCATCTTGAAGGCTACAATTTTCTGAACACAGGGCTTGAATTTCAGGGTAGGATGGCGGGATTCAGGCGTTTAAAATCCCGCCCAAAAGAATATCATGGGCGCAAAGTTCCCGTCCAAAAAATTTCACCTTTTTCTGGAAAGTTTGCATTTTTAAACTACGATCAACTCCCGCGAATGCCTAGCAAATTTCGTGGTATTTTTGAGCGACCGATTGACACATGTTGCGAGTTTTTTACTGTGAAAGATCATTAAAATTTAAGTTTTTTTCTGTGACCGATAGATAAATTTCACTATTTTTTCCGCGATATCAGTTGACAAGTTTCGCATTATTTTCCGTGACCAATTGGTGAATTTAGAAGTGATTCTGGTCCAAATTTTCTGAAAATTATGAAAAGTCGATCATCAGTTCGAAACGCGAATTTCGTCAAAGGATCGCGGAAAACAACGTGAATTTCAGCAAAAGATCGTGGAAAAAAGCAAATTTCGTCAAAGGATTGGGAAAAAAAAAAAAGCGAATTTCATCAAAGGATCGCGAAAAAACACAAATTTCATCAAAGGATCGCGTAAAAACGCAAATTTCATCAAAGGATCACGTAAAAACGCAAATTTCATCAAAGGATCGCGTAAAAACGCAAATTTCATCAAAGGATCGTGTAAAAACGCAAATTTCATCAAAGGATCGCGTAAAAATGCAAATTTCATCAAAGGATCCTGTAAAAACGCAAATTTCGGCAAAGGATCGTGGAAAATAACCCGAGTTTCGAAAAAAGGACCATGGAAAAAAAACCATATTTCGTCAAAGGATTGCGGAATAAACGCGAATTTAGTCAAAGTTATCCCTATAGCAAGGGCGATTCTGAGTAAGAAAAAAATTTTCTGAAATTCACAGCAAATTTTATGAAAGGTTAAGGCAGGAGGGGGAGGGGAAATCCCTCCCTGTACTAATTATGCTTTTTTTCCATTAATATATAAAATTCTAAGTTTTCTATTGCTACTCAAACAAAAACATTCAAATTTTGCAAGAAAATAAATAATATATAAATTAATTAAACGAAGCCAGCTCTTAGCCTCTTCATCAAGATTTTGACAGAAAAACTTTGAAACGTTATTTTCTGCTTCCTGATTGGTTTGATTAAAAGTGTCAACAATAACACAGTTTTATAAAACATGCAAGAGGGAATTATATATATATATATATATATATATAAAAAATAAAGCTAAATATTTATTAGTTATTTTTTTTATGAACCAAAAACATCAAGGGGTGTCCATTACTAGCACATCTACCCTATATGTATATATAACACTGGTGACCGGCTAACCGAAAAGTACCTTATTTTTCCACAAAAATATTAAAGTACTATTACTAAACTAAATTTTAATTTACTAATTTTGTTATGCAATTCAATTATGTTAGTAGAACATAGCAACTTGCAAGAACAAATTTTCTATTCAAAAAACAAAACATTTTATAAGTAGTAAAGTAATATGAGTAATGAGGGAAGTTAACAAACTGAACATTCACTGTTAAAGAAAAAGGGGAAGATAGAAGTATTAAAATATTCTCTTTCCAAAGCCGGGTTGCCAGCTTTTAGCCAAGCCCCAAAAAGCCGGCTGGCTTTTTTTTTGGTTTTGAGTTTTTACCACTTAAAAAAAGACACTACTTTTAAAAAAGGTGGTTTACAGCTAATTCATATTAAATTTGGATTTATGGATTGGCAAGTTTCTTCCAAAATGGAAAAAACCAAAATTTTCTTCAAATTTCAAGCAAGTTTCTTCCAAAATGGAAGAAATAGGTTTTTTTCAAGCAGAAGAAACTGCTATTTTTGCCAAAATCGCACACCTGTCTAAAGCTTTTCAATGATTGGCTGCTTCGAGAAAAGAAATTTTGTCCAAACTATACAAAATCAATTAAAAGTTACCCATTTCAATTTAACTAGCATATTTTTTAAATTAATTAGACTTCTGAAACTAGTAGTAAATAGTATCTAGATCATTTACGAACAGCAGGCAGAATGAAACTAATAAAAGACAGTGCTTTTAATTTACATCAATTTTATTAAGGTAAGTAGTAGACTCGCTTAAATCTGCAACCCTAAAAAACCCACAAATACCTAAAATACACACATCATTGCAGATGTAAACAATGAAATTTTCAATTCAGATGTAGAGACAAAATTACACACTTTTTTATTTTTATATCATTCTGTACTACGTATTTTAATATGCAATTCTCGTTAATATGATTGAACTCATGCTTTTTTATGATGGAAATATAAATTTATTTCTGAAAAAAAAAAAAAAAAAAAAAAAAATCAAGATATTGCTGATATCACAGGTAATTGCAATATTTTTACCAGATATATTTATGTATTAATCAAGCTTTTTCAGTTATTAAGTCTGGCTAAACCTGAAATAAACTTCCTTGTTACTTTGATGTGAATTAGTAGGGTACCTTTATGAGGGAAGTTTCATTCTAATAATTCAAGAAAAATGGATCTGATATATATTATGCATATTTAATTATATACTATTAATTATTTACTTGACCTCTGCTCTTAATAATTTAATCATTTTTAAAATTATCTTAATTTTTGTTGTCTTAATTTATTACTTTACTTAAATATTTTCATATTTTACTATATTGTAAGCATTCATTACTACATTCAAACTACTGCTTAAAAATGTAAACAAAGCATGACCAGAAATCTGTAAAATTCTAAAATCTGCACAACCTGTGGTTTCAATCTGTGCGGATTTGAGAGAGTCTACTGTAATACACAATAATAACTGTATTTAAAAATTTCATTAAAATCCTTATTTTTCTTGCAACCTGGTATAACAAAACAAAAGTTTTTTAGCAGTAGGATTAGGTTGCTGCAAATGGTTTCTCAACTTAGAATAGATGAATGAAAAAGATGAAAAAAATTCTTTCAAGTTTTACAGAACTTAAAAGGAGTATTTAAAAGCATTTCAACATACGTAGACATTTTTAGAAAATTAGCCTTTTAAAATCAGCATTGAGATATGCATGCTAGATGCCAGCAGAGGTGCAGAATATGTCCGATCCGGCGACCTAGGATCGCGGGAAATTTTAAACACCTGGGGAAATTTTGCAGAAACATATACAATTGATTTCGATTTTAACAATAAATTCCATAATTTCCTGAGATAGGAAAATTTCACTATAAATAAAAAGATCCGTATGGTGAAATTCACAAAATCGATCTCAGAATAATATGTACTGTATATCGGGTGATTCTGTTCCGAATTTTCCAAAAAATTAAGGCATGCAGTTCCGAAAATTAAAAAAATCGTTCATCAATCTGAAAATTTGGGCATAAAAATACCGCGAATTTTGTCAAAGAATTATGGAAAAATGGCGCATTTTGTCATTAGATCGCAAAATAACCACAAATTTCGTCATAAGATCGAAAAATAACAACAAATTTCGTCAAAAGATCGCGAAATAGTCGCAAATTTCATCAAACGATCGCAAAACAACTGAATTTCGTCAAAAGAGCATGAAACAACCGCGAATTTCGTCAAAACGTGGCGAAATAACAGTTAATTTCGTCAAAGGAACGCAAAAAAAACCCGGAAAATTCGTCAATGTTCGCAAAACGAATGCAAATTTCGTCAAAAAATCGCGAAATGAATGCAAATTTTGTGAAAAGATTGCGAACAAACCGCACATTTGGTCAAACGATCGCGAAAGAAGAGCAAATTTCGTCAAACGATTACAAACCAACCGCGAATTTCGTCAGAGCGCGAAATGAACGCAAATTTCATCAAAGATCGCAAAACAACCGCATATTTCATAGAAGGGCAAAATAACCGCAAAACTTGTTAAAAGGAAGGCGAAATAAACGAACATTTCGTCAAAAGATCGCAAAACAACCGCAATTTCGTCAAAATATCACGAAACAATCACAAATTTCGTCAAACGATTACAAAACAACTGCGAATTTGTCAAAAGATTGCGAAAAAACCACAAATTTCGTCAAAAGGGACAAAACAACCACGATTTTCGCCAAAACATAGCGAAATAATCGCGAATTTCATCAAAAGAACGTGAAAAAAACTCTCATATTTCGTCAAAAGATCACGAAACAACCGCGTATTTCGTCAAAAGGGATGAAATAGCTGCAAAACTCTTCGAGAAAAAAAAACGCAGATTTCGGCGAAAGATCGCGAAAAAACCACAAATTTTACCAAAAGATCGCGAAAAAACCACAATTTCGTCAAACGATCGCAAAACAACCATGAATTTAAACGAAAAAAGCACTAATTTCATCAAAAAGAAGGCAAAATAACTGCAAATTTCGTCAGAAGATCGCAAATTTCATCAAACGGCCGCGAAAAAAAAACATAGTGCTGGGAGTGGATCTCCCCCCCCCCCCATTTTCCCCCACTCTGCTGTAACCTTTCAGAAAATTTGCTGTGAATTTCAGAATTTTTGCTTTTCACTCAGAACCATCTCTGCTATATATGCTCGTGCATAAGTTGAGAAATATTGGAACTTACGATAATACAGCATTTACCTACAACATACCGTAAAATTTTGGGGAAATTTTCATGGGGATTGGGGGAAATGTTGGGAGTAGAAACATTTTCAGCACCCCTGGATGCTAGTATAAATAAGTACAAATTCAGTTATTTACTGGGCTGCACAGTAAAATAATGTATAAACAAACACTTTTAAATAACACATTTTTATATGAAAAATAAAGAATTTTACAAAATTCGCATGAATGTAAGATTGTCTGCTTTTTTCATTCGCTAATCTGTTGTGCAGTTTAATTTTCAACAGTTGTTCTAGGTAAATAATGTCCCACAACATTGTTGAATGTATATTCAAAAACTCCAACTTCAAATGTAAAACTAGGAAATTTTATGTACAATTGTCATAAACATAATACAAAATCTGCAATTCAAATATTTTCAATTAAAAATGGTAGAAGTTTAAGATTTATTTCAATTTTATTTGAATGGAATCTAATTTTTTAGGGTGTTTTAAGTATCATATTGTATGAATTTTATTTATAATTTTTAATCTTCAATTGGCTTAACTTATTTGTTACAAAATTTAACATTAAATGTAGAACTAATTGAATGAAATATCTTAATATCAGTCTCTTCTCGGGCTGAAGCAATGCAGGAAATAAAGTTTGTTTTTGTCTTTAATTTGTTCTTCGAATTATGTTTTTGTTTAATTGCTTTTGATTGTAGAAAATTAGAATGAAATTCTTAAAAGTTAAATTTCCTGAAACTGCTTGATATATTAATTGTACTAATTAGTAATACACATAGTATGGAGGAAATGAAACTGCACGTTTTCGTTTTTAAATACTAAAAAAATTATATATAATAATAAAGCTGCTCCCATTATGTACATAATTAGTTTATCATAGAAAAATAATCTAACAAAGAATAGCTTTTAATAACTCGTTTGACTTTAATACAATTGTCTATTTTAAAAACATGAACTTTAGCGCATTTAAGCCTACTCATGCCGAAACTTCCTCATCGATACGTGATTGCATTGCTTTAGCTTAAATACAAATCTGTCCCGTAGAAAGATGAGAACTAATTTTGACTAACTGTAATAAACTTATTGAAATAATATATAAAAATAATCTTACCTTTTATCTTGATGATAAAGCTTTTAACTTCAGAAACATGATGTCGCCGGCGAGGGACGAGAGACAGAGCGATTCAATTCGATTCTTTCACTTGAGAAGGAATGTGTAAATAAGTTCATAAAAATCCCTAGAAGTCCCCACAAATCAAAAGTTGCACACCTTTCTAAAAAACTATCTTTTAATATAATTGAATTTTCAATATTTTTATAACTCTAAAATTTCATATATAATTTAAAAATAATTTTAAAAGCTGAAGTTTTCAATACAAAGGCGAAAACATTTTTAAATATATCTACGAAAATCCCCGCTGGGGAAAACAATGTGTCGGAAAAGGTAAACCTCGTTTCGTTTTTCCCTAGCTTCCCTAACTACTTTGGTCTTGCCGGGCCGGTAAAGGCCGGTTGTTATTTTGGATTTTTTTTTTTTTTTTTATCTACTTTCAGGGTTTTGAAAAATGTCAAATAACTTATTTTTTGAAACTGACAACTAGTCACAGTCACACACACAGAGAAAAAAAAATAATAGTTCGTTTGACTTTAATTTCTTATTATACAGAACATTAAGAAACAAGCATATTTGCACATAGACAACTTTAAGGGCAATGTTTACTTTTCCCTGCCCCCCCCCCCCTTCTTAAAATCCATAAGGATTTCATGGAACATTTGTGAAACCCTTTAACAATAAATTTAATCTTGTTTTTGTTTTATGCATTATAATTAGGAATTTAAGGTGTGCAGTATATATATTTTAAACATTTTGATTCTCAAAAGTCAAAACATTCTATTTTATTTATTTATTTTGTCACATTTTAGATTATAATTTTTCTTTACACAGAAAATTCTGTTTTCAGTATTGTACTTTAGACTGAAAATGTCTCAAATGATACTGAATAAAATTTTAGCAGCAATCTTTTCAGTACAAGGTTTATTTACATTTAAAAATTTATTTTTTAGAAAAAAAGTTTTAAACTAAATAAAAATGTGTAATCTATTTTACTGCTTTAAATATAAATCTCATGACGTATTTATATTTTTACTAAAACCAAGATTTAAAATAATTAAGCTTACATTAAAAGAAATAAAGAGAAAAATACATTACCTCTCTTTAATTAAATATTCGGGTTAGCCGATATTAGCCCTCTACTTTCTAGACGATGACGGACCATTACATTTTTACCGGAAACCACCCATGTACATTTTGGGGACAATTTTTGATTTTTATAAAATATTTTCAAACTAAATAAAAATATGTAATCTATTTTACTGCTTTAAATATAAATCTCACGACATATTTACATTTTTACTAAAACCCAGATTTAAAATAATTAAACTTACTTTGAAAGAAATGAAGAGAAAAATACATTTCCTCTCTTTAATCAAACATTCGGGTTAAGTGATATTAGCCCTCAACTTTCTAGACAATGACGGTCCATTACATTTTTGCCCGAAACAGCCCGTTAAGAGTTGCCGGGCAAAGTAAATGCAACAGTTCTCTCAACGCCGAAACATTTGCGGTTCGGCAATAGCTGCCGCAACTAGCGGCGGGTCATTTACGGCACAACATTGTTTGGTTACAAATGGCCTTAACTCCTTTTGGCCGCGACATATACGCCTTTCGGCCATAAGTTGAGTGTTTGTTGGGATATACACGGTTACTGAATGAGTTTGATCGAGCTGATTTATCAGATTACTAGATTCAACGGGTGCAAATACAACTACGTAAATAATAATCACTATATACATAATTCTGAATATTTTATACTCATATGTTGTGTTTTATTTTTTATATTAACCCATTTCTGCCTAGCGTCCCATTTTTGGGACGCTTCGAATTTTAATAAAATTGTATAATTTCTTCTTCTTTATAACATGAAAATTGTACGAAATAATTAACTATAAATGTCTTTATCTGTTACCGAAAGATAACAACATAAGATCGTTATTTATTTGCTTCAATGAAGGCTTTTTTCGGAGTTTATAGATTTTTCACTTTTCAAGTTGGCGAAATGTAAAAAGTAAGTTTATTTGTGTTTTTTCTACCTAGGATCCAAATACATGAGTCATAATCTTAGCTTGTGCACTTATTTGAAAAATGTATTTATTTAAATTATGAAATTATATGGCCGAGCCTAATCTGTATTCATTTTTGTAACGTACAAAATATAGGACGCTAGTCACAGATGGGTATGTATTTTTATTATCTAGTATTTAGGAGATAGTTATTTATATAAAGTCCTTTTCAAGATGGTTATGAAAGAAATTATTTTTAAACCTCATATACGATTATTCTTTGTTTATTATTACTAATATCTATAATATTAGTCTCTTAAAGAAAGAAATATATATATATATATATATATATGCTTAATAGTTCATAAAAATATTAATTATGTTACATAATATACAATTTAATTGCTTATTTTATATACACTTAGACAAAACATATAGTTATGCATATTATACTGTTACAAATATTATGCATATTCCCATATTTAGTACGTTCACATTTTATCAAATCCAAAAAAAATTTAGCATAATTTTTTCAGTATATTTCCAGTTCATTTTGCAACATTTTAAAGTGATTTTACCAAGATATTTGAGAAAACAAAAATTCAGGTACAAAAGTATTAAAATACCAAAGCAATCACCTTTTATTTTTAAACTAAAAAGGTCAAATCCTTCCAGACTAAAATTTGGAAAATGGGCCGGCTCATCACTTTTACAAAACTTAATGACAAAAATTTTCAAAAGAAAGGAAATTAAATTAAATTTTACAACTGATAATAGATTTGCTGGACAACAACTAAAATTAATCAGAGATATAAAAGAAACCTACTATACTTCAGTGAGCTCTTGACACCCCGCATTACAGTGATCCAAAAAAATTTTGAGCAAAAGTAATCTAAAGAGGGAACACCATAATATTAGATGTTGAGACCCCGTCGTAATGCACATTAAAATCCTATTAATAAAAAAAGGCGCTGTCTGTATGTTTATTAAAGCTTTTCTAAACATGAAGTTACTACACAATTTTTTACTCTGTAAAAGACTTTACAACAATTTTTTCCTAACAATTCAATTTTGAGTAAAACGCCGGTAACCATAAACTAATACATAGGTGTCAAGTTCTCACTAATCCTCCGTAATATGTAGGTTAATTTAACCCTGGGGTAATACAATTTGAACCAGAATTTTTTTTCAGAGATGGAATTAATTATGTTCGACATAGAAAACTGGAATTAAATAAAGATTCATGAAATATATTTTCTGGTTCGAAACGTTCTTAAACTGGGTCAAATCAATCCATGTATTACGGAAGATTAGTGAGAGCTTGGCACCTCTGACTGATATTATTTCAAAATTGTAACTTTGATAACTTAACTCCTTAACGGTCGCATTAAATTACGGTTTAGAAATTCAAATAGTTTATTGGCACCACTTTTTAGAAAAAGAAATATTCACCTTATTTAATGACAGGAAAAATGATACTATAATAAAGCAAATTACACTATTTTATATAACTGGTGGGAATCAAACAATCTTAATAAAAGACACAGCCCGTGAATATCACAGGAGCAAGAATTAAGGGGTTAACCTCTTCGCTACCTGGGTCCACATATGTGGACCTCTATCCTTTTCTCGTAAAAAATAAACTGTTTGACTTTTTTACATTTTGACTTCATTTCTTAAGAGTTCATGTTTTTTTGCTTTAAAAGCAAACCAATAAATGGCAAAATCTGTGCTGATTTCATCATAAAATAGATGTTATTTTCATTTGAGTTTGCAAACCGCCTTCAAGAGGGTGTGGCCAAGAAATTGAGAAATTTTCATAATTATTTAACTTAAATCCTTTACAATAAAATGTTTTAAGGATTTGTATACCATTCACTTGATTAAAGGCCTTAAATTTATGATTGTGTGAATTTAGGTTAGTGATAATTAAATTGATATTTTAACGGAATTTGTCATTTTAAATCCCTATTTGTAAATCTAAATTACTAGTCCTCTAAAGTATCAATTTCCAAAAAGTTCTTTTTTCTGTCATCGATGATGCCATTTTGTTTGTTTAAAACCAATGAATGAGTATTTGTAGTATTATTTTAGCTTTGGGAACGAAGAGGTTATGAGTCATAAATTATGTAAGGGAATTGACAACAATTTATTTTCTTAAACCTCATTTATCCATGAAATCACTGCATAAAATTCTAGATGGCATAATATGCGTTTAACGTAAAATTCTATTAACTACTTAACTGTCACTTTTTTTTTTTTTTTTTTTTTTTTTTTTTTGACACCATAAGCTAAAATCAGGGAGTCAGCACCGCTTTTTAAGCACAAAGATATTTGCCTTAAATAATCGAGAAAAGTCTGCCATTTAAAGAACCGGAGATTTCAGGAAAAAATTTGTGTTGTGGAAAAGTATTTAGTAACGAAGCAAGCTAACTTTTCTTGCCCGAACCCTGTTCGTGCACAACAGTTAAGTGGTTAATAGAAGTAAAAGGACTAGAAAACAGGAATTCTGCTTTTTCAGAATTTAGTTTCGCTCCCCGATGAAAAAAACAAATAAGTATATATAAATAGTACAAAACATATTTCAATTTTAAGACTTACAGCACACGCTTTTATTTTATGTAAAATGACGTCATTCGCCTCCGCTTAAGAATTCCACATTTACGATTCACTCTTAAACATCTACTGTAAAGTACACATAGGACGCCACTATCGCGAAAGAATACACAAATGCAGCAAAAAGATACCGTCATTAAAGAAACTCGACCAAAAAAAAAAAAAAAAAAAAACGGCTGTCTAATGATTCATAGGCCTTCATTTGTTTGTAACATTAATAAAGATACTTAAAATTAAATATAGTTTATAATAGCTCCATGTTTTAACAGAAATCATTCGTTTATATTTTTTCAAAATTACACGTATTTTAATTACATTTTCTTTCGGTTGTTATGAAAAAATGGCAACCAAAATATATAATTAATATTTTACAACTATTTTTCCTTTACTTTCTATAGACATGGAGTACTTCTGTTGCCAATATTAAGCAAATGGCTCCAAAAACTAAAAAAAAAAAATTATATTTCAAAAATAAATGGAAATGCACTTTTCGAACAAATTGCATTTAAAAGTACTTTTTTTCCAATACGAGGGTATAAAAATCGAAAATGTGCGGTGCTTAGAAGTTAAAAAAATTGCTATAGATTATTTAATCGTACTACTTTGTTTTACGGCTGGCTTCTGTAAGGTAACGTTACATTTTGGAGATCACAAAATGAGCTGGGAGAAAGAAATAGCATACCGTAAGGGGACTAATAAACTTTAACTAAAAAAAAATATTATGAGTAGTAAAAGGTAAAAGTTTAACTTAAATTTATTTACAAACGACAATAACATAACAGTTAATATAATGCAGAAAAGTCTTTTAGTAGAACATACTAAGCATTTTAAACATCTCCAATTTAAGTAAGGGTTCAGTTTTTATTTACTTGAAATACAGAAATGTGTATAAATTCATGGTTCCTACGGATACCGTTATTTCTCCAGGAAATAACCAGTATCTTTTTATACAAAAAAAAATAGGTTAAACACGCATTGATTCTAGACGGTTTGGTCGAGGCAGGGGGGGTACCATTCGTGCGATGCGCCAACTGTAAAGATTCCTTAACTGCTCGCGCATTACGTCACGTGGCGGACAGATTCGCCTCGCTTCACTCGTTTCAATAGTATTCTGTATGCTGTTCTCCGTTGGATTTTTTTTCTGTGAATGATTTTAATTTTTATATTATTTTAACAGCC
This sequence comes from Maratus speciosus, assembly GCA_963932465.1. Lineage (NCBI taxonomy): Eukaryota > Metazoa > Arthropoda > Arachnida > Araneae > Salticidae > Maratus > Maratus speciosus. The sequence continues at coordinate 268,713,592 of OZ010798.1, read as the reverse complement.
TTTTTTAAAAAAAAAACCTAGTGAATGCACTGTATCACCGTGTTCTAATAACTCTCGGAGAACACGTATACAGATTTATCAATACAGAGTCTACAATACATAACAGTACAGAGTCTCAAATTCGGAAGTCAAAATTCCGAATTCTTCAAAATCCGGGCATTTTGTTAACCCATTAACCCGCAAAACTATTACGATAGAAATTTTCAAATTTCTTGTTGGAAATAGCTTCCCACCAAAAATTCAGTAAGGTAAATTTTGCTTTACTCAAATAGCAAGATTCCTGTCAATAAATAAGACATTTTTCTTAAATTCTAAAATAGTGGTGCCAATGTAATTAATTCATTGCATGAGCAATTTTTTTTACTGTTGCGTGAACGCAACGTCAGCGGTTAATGGGTTACCTGGCGATTATTATTCAGGAAAATCGCAAAGAAATACACTAAAATCGCAACGGACAAAATTTACTATGCCAAGCTACAATTGCAAAACCGAATTCCTTTTACGAGCGTCAAAAAATTCCTGCAGAACGCGAAAATCTCTAAGAACTGCATAAAAGATTCGCGAGAAATTCAGAATAAACTTTAATGAAAGAAAAAAAAGAGGACAGCATTTACTATATTAGAATAAAAGATTAAAACCAGATTTCTTTCACAAATGCAGACAAATCGCCATGAAGTGGGGGGGGGGGAAGTTCGAAACTCGCAGAGGAGAAAATTTATTATATTTCGCTAAAAGTTGGTAACCGAGTTCCTTTTACAGATCTCAAAATTCTAAAAATCGCATAAAAAAATCCGAGAAAAATGCGAAAATCTCTGTACGAACTCCGAATAAACTTTATTGAAAAAACTGACAAGATATAATACAATAGTGGGCTAAAAAATAAAGCCGGATTCCTTTTACTCATATGGAAAAATCGCCGCAAAAATTTTAAAAAGAAAACGTCAAAAATTGCATGAAAAATTTAAAAATTTTCTTTTGTTATAGGGATTTTTTTTACCTTTAAAAAAATTCCTCAATTAAAATATTTGCTTTAGCATTATCTTTTTTTTACTTTCTTTTATCTATAACAGAAGAACGTATTGTAGTCGAATTTTTGTTCGACTCCCAGTTTTCGACGGATTTACACGTTTTAAATGTCAGAGATCCCGAAAAACATGTTTTTAAAAATATCTGTCTGTCCGTATATGTGTATGTCTCATTATATCATCGGAAAGCATACGACGTTATGTATTTTTGACTATGGCCAGCATGTCATGGTTAAATTTGGGGATATTCCGCCGGGAGGGGGCGCTGTAATAGCGATTTTTGTTCCATTTTCTTTATTGATTCACCGGAAAGCATACAAAGTTAGGCATAGATTTGAACCAAACTTCATACGCATATTTTTTACTATTGACGCCAGATCCCAGTTGAAAATGGATATTTAACCCTGGAAGGGAGCGCTATGATAACGATTTTTGTGCGATTTTTCGTAGTTTTGTTGTACATCGGCTGCTGATGCAGCGACATGCACTTCGTATCTATAGCTAACTCGGCGATTCGCAAACAAAATAACGATGATATTTATTTTATTAAATAATTTATTCGTGTTACTCTGATTAATGAAATGAAGCAGAAATTTAAGATGAAAATTAATGTAGGGTTGAAGTATTAGCCTATAAGCAGTGCTTAATTTGCTTTGGATATTATCGTTAATATATTCTGTTTGATTCTCAGCTCCGCTACTTCTTTGTTTTTAGTGGAAATTTAAATATTGGTCTGAATTCCCCGGCGCTCACTCTGGAATTTAGCGGAAATAGTGTTTCTAAAAAATCAAAGCCTAAATTTTTATTTCTTTCTTTCCCATCTCTAATATTTTGCGTTCTTTTCTACCAAAGCGCTTATGTATGTGACATAGTGTGTCCTGTGTAGGTTTTTTTTTCAATGGTTTCAGAACGGCGACGAGGAATGTCAGAATTAGTCGCAACTGTTTCTGCCGTGTTTACTCGCTGCTTTTTGTTCGTGTTTTTAAAATATTCTCTCTGATTAACTTTCTAGCTCTGCACAATGATTAATTTGCTCTGAATATCACAGGAGCGCAGCTCCAGTACTTCTTTATTTTTAGTGAATATTTAAATATTAGTCAGAACAGACCAGAGTTTATAAATACTGCGCACCAATACAAAGAAGTCCCTGACGAGAAGGATTTTCTGAAAATTTCCCAATCCTGATTTTAATGTTTTTGCTCTGTTCATTTATTAGAATTTATTAGATATTAATGCCTAAAGATATGTCAAAAATATAAATTTCTTTTTGAGGAAGACGAAATTGCTTTAAAATTTGAAATAGTGTATGAAATATAAATATGCATATGTGGGGGGAGGGGGCAGGGGAATTATAAACTTTGTTGTTATTACTGCAGAATATTTGAGCTCCAGTACTTTTTTTTTTTTTTTTTGCTAGAAACTAAGCCCTGTGTATGTATATTGTTGCAGATATTTGAATCATATTGATTTTGATCCTGAATAAGCATAGTGACATTCGAAATTTTTTGAAAACTTATATCTAGTAATCGGACAATGGATTATTGTTAAAAGTTTTGATGTGAGTTTTGTTTAATTTATTCTGTTTGATAATTCTAGTCTTTTTATTATTACTGCTGTCATCATATTCATATAATTCATCCATTCATTTTATTTTACAATAGTTTAAAAGTTTTCATTTGTACTTTTACGCATTAAAAATGTAATTTTTTTCGCGAATTTACTGAAGTGTTTGAATGAAACAAATGTATCGCGATATTATTTAACCATCATGTATGTTATATTTAACTAACTCCAATCAGTGTTTGAACAAATTATTTTAAGGAAAGTGATTTCGTTCAATTTACTTTCGAGGACAATTTACCGTTTTTTAAAAAATTATTTACTTCATATTCCGTTCATTTATTCATCTATTTACATTGTCACGGCCGGTCTCTCTCCGATCTTGTCCGCCACGTGACGTTTCAGTCCTGCTCTACTCTGATTGGCTATCCTTCAAATGGAACAACCTTATGTAGAAGAACCTTGGGTCGAGGAGCCCGGGGCCACTTGCCCCACATCCCCGTCACATAAGATTGTGCAGGTTAAATGGATAAGCAAATTTTCATAATATTTCACCGTCTTTTAAGAAGAGATTTCCTATAAGATAATACTGGTGCTGAAAGATTTTCTGGTCTGCAAAATTCAAGGAGGCGTACGATCCATGAAATTGAACGCTAGTCATCCAAATTTTTCATCATCTGTCACCAATATTTTGAACATGGTTTAAAGGCACAAATTCACATTTGAAAGTATTAAGGGGACCGTGGGCCTTTATGTGAGCAAAAATTGAGCCCCAAATCGACATTTCTTTTTGTGTGTATTATTATCCTCCAATTCGCACTACGTCTTTCAAGGAAAATTGCATGCAGAAGCGATTATTTTACGTAAAGCAGTGGTGGAAAATTGGCGCAGAGGAGGAGCCTATTGACACCACTAATATTTTATGGTATTCTTCATCTTAATAAAAACTGTCATTAGATAAGACGAAAAAATCTACTAAAATTTAGTGGTGTCAATAGGCTCCTCCTCTGTGCCAATTTTCCTCCACTGCGTAAAGTTACAAGCGTTTTAATTTTGTTCACAAACAATTTTTTAAATTTTTTATATACTTTAAATTTGTTTTTTTCAATACTGATTTTTCAACTTTTTTTTTATTTTTAAAATGCTTCTTGCTACTTAATTTTTGATCAAAATTCATGACCTGATGTTGCTTAAAAAGAAACTCTGTATGCATTTTAAAATTCGACTTCATTAAGACAATTAAATTTGATCTTTAACTTATTATAAGGCATAATTTTGATGAAAATCGATATGGAATTCAGAAAAATATCATTAAAAAATTAACTATTGAAGAGATTAAAAAATAGATACACAGATTTGTTTGTAATGGAATTGTACGTGATTAAAATCCAAAATCGAGGAAATATCTAAAAAATTAAGACGCGGGGAGCATTTTAAAATTTCGTTTAAAAATTTTAATTTTTTTAATATATTGAAATTATAATGAAATTGGAAATTTCTTTTAAGGTGTTCTATATACTTATGGTGAAATGTATATTTGCACAAAATTTCAAATGGCTATCATGAAAATTAAAAGAAATTTTTTTAAACGCTCACCATCCCCTTAAACAATTATTACCATGTATTTAACCCCTTAACACTTTATGTACTGAATTATGAATTCATGAAAATTTTTTCTTCTAAAATATTTCTCGGGCATTTTCCAAACTACATTAGAAGATTTACATAATCATTTAATAAATTTGAGAAGAATTTTAGAAGTATTGAAAGAATTAGTAGGATTAATTAAATTTGAATTTATAGGGAATTTGTGCAACTTCAAACCCTACTCAAATCTTTAATTTTAAATAGTTTTCTGAGTATTTTGTAGAATTAGGAAATGTACAAATATAATGTTCTTACAATAAAAATATAGAAATATTTCCGAATTGAAAAATCCCACCCTCCCACACAACACCAAGAAAGCTGAAAAGATGCAAAGGCAAAACTCATTCTAAGCTGCATTACTACAAATCGATGTATTAAATGAATTTCATAACATTATTTTAATTGCACTTATAAGTATCGTCAGTAGATAAAGGGTTAAATGCCACCAGTATATTATATATATCACTTAATTTTAATTCCCAAATGCCAAATTTGCACCAAACTTTAGAAATTAAATTTTGGTTTGTATAATATGCGCGAAGAAAATCTTTTACTTACTTTCATGTAAATTTATTCATAAATCCCGTTGTCATTCAATCATTTTAGCATTTTAGCAACAGAAGTACTTTGCTCTTTAAATGGTTAAAAAAATAAACACTTACCAATGCCTTCGATTTTCGTTGAACGTATAATCCATAGATCCCTATAAGTAAGGGGAATTATTTTCACTCTTTAATTCACCATACTGTTGAAATTTTCCGTAATAGTTCATGAACAAATCCATGTTCTTTTATCTTCAATACATTGCGAGGGGCCTGCAAGCTAATTACAATCCCTGGTTAGTTTCGTCATGTCGCGTCGGGACATTTCTCATCTGGGAGAGAATTCTCATAAGCAGACGATGAGGTCCAAAACAGCTTCTCGAAAGATCGCCCTTGTTGCGTCGTCGCTCGTCCTAAGCCGCAACCATCGAAATATTCAAGGTCAGACGACATCAGTGTGACGTCATCATTAATGGACCGATTTCTCACTGGTGTTGGAATTCACACTGGAAAATTTTGAATAGCAATTTTCTTTTCTTTTATTTGTGGCATATCTATCATCTTGTAAAACAATTATAACTATTTAAACTTACTGGTGATAATTCGGAATCCCTAAATAATATTTCAGGCACAAGTGGAATGCCACAGTGTTCCCGCATCTGACTTTTTATTGAGGGATTCCAAATTCTCACCAGTAAGTTTAAATAGCTATTATTGTTTCATAAGATGATAAATATTCCACAAATAAAATAAAAGAAAATAGCTATTCAAAATTTTCCGGTGTGAATTCCAACACTAGTGAGAAGGCGGTCGATTAGAGATCACGTCACATTCGTGTCCTCTGGCCTTGATTATATCGATGGCAGCGCCTAAGCCCGTTCATCCTACAACACTCACAAGACAAATCCTCCTTGCCACAATTAGCATTCCATGAAAGTTCGAGGTGGGTTTTCAATCCAGGGTGCACATTTGGGCATATATATGAATCGCTGTTACCCATCTTTGTCTCGATTAATATTTTGCATTCCCTCTTTGTGAGTTTTTGGATTTATGATTTTCATATTCCAGCATGCGAAAAGACAATCAATCAGTCGTAAGAGCGCACTATTTCCAACACCATACATTCACTACAATCATCTGTAAATGTCTAATATCTTCGGTTTTATTATCTTATAAGCTTGTCACTTGCAGTGTAACTTTAAAAGCTATATTAAACTCAGTGTTGCTAGATTGGGGACTTTTTTAATTCAGATTATTTTACGGTTGCCACTTTTTAAAAATAATATAATTCGCCTTATTTTTCAGAACTTTTAATCTAATTTTAAATAGACCGAATATTTTTATTTAAAAAAAGCAGTGACAATCAACAATCTGGGGACAAAAAAGTAAAGTCGGTAATCAAGCTCAGTAAATGCGCATTGCAGAAGCGATAATTACAAGCACATGATGTTTCAACATTTTTTTTTCAATTCCTACTATTAGCTCCCACTCTCCCTATATTTATTTATATATTTATATATTTATCTTGTACAAATTTTCAATCGTTAATAAAATACTCATTATTCATCCTATCAGGTTGAAATAAATTTTTTTAAACTTGTACTGGATGACAATTGATGTTAATAAAGTTTTTTCAAATATTAATTAATTAATAAAATTTTAATTAATTAATTTTAGTTTTGCATGGGAAACAAAATGGCCGCCATTGGTTATTGAATTTCAATGAAAGTATTTTCAATAAGGGTTACCATAGGGGGGGGGAACCCTGTTCTGTCGCCAAATACCACCAAATTTGTCGCCAACTTGGCGATATATCGCCAAATTTGGCGGCCAAAATGAGTCGTCAAAAGTGACGCCAACTTGGCGATATCTGTAATATTTCGCCAAATTCCCATAGAGTTCCATTGTAAACCTACTTGCTTAAAGAAAATCAACAAATTGAGATATTTTAATGCAACAAAAACTCATATTAGCTTGATTATATTAAATTTTTCTTTGATGGCCTAAGTAGGAATTGATTTTAAAATCAAAATTTTTATATTACTTGTTTAATTTCAAGCGAATAAACATTTCACACGAAGTGTAACTTTAAATGCTACATTAAACTTACAAACAACTACATAGTAGCTGTCTAAAATATCTTAAAAAATTGGTGAAAATCCTTCCGAAATCTTAAAAAAAACTACTCATTTATTTATTTATTTTTTTTATTTATTTTTGTAGAATTATGGTTTTTTTTTATTAAGTTAACGTAAAATACTCCGAATCATGGTTGCCAGTTTGGCTTCCTGTTTTATTCAGAAACTCCGATTTCATACCAGTAATTGAGAATAATATTTTTTGATTTATTTAAAGAGAGAAATTTTTGTGATTACATAAAGAATGTATTTTTGTTTCGGAATTTCTGGTATCAATTCGGTATTCTTTAATGTAAAAGGAGGCCAAACTGATAATTCTGCTCCGAATGCAGTCTTTATAAATAATTTAAATTTTGTGAACTTGAGGCTTCTGAATAACACCATGAAGTTAGGTATGTTAACGCAATCTACAGACTGTTATTCGTAATGGAACAGTTCATTTTCACATCATAAGCAGTTGTTCCATTCTATTTTATGCTATTATATAGACAACTTAAATTGATTTTGACAATAATGTTTTAAGAGACATTTTTTAACTAGTGTTAAAGATATAGGAAAACTGTCATTGAGAGTAGGGCCTTATAACTGGCGGGGCAAATTTCCACCAGTAAAATCGAATGGAAAATCTTGCCTTATTTTTGAAAGAAATTCTGCATGAATAATGAGGGTTTAAATAAGTAAAAAAATTCTATTTAAATTTACTAATGGAAGTTTGCGTCGTTGGTAATCAGCCCCTGATTTTGAAGGTGTTTACTTTTGAACGCCACTATTTTAGTAAAGTAATATTCGCTTAAATTAAGGAACTGTATTTTTCTGAAATAGTGGTGTTCAAAAGTAAATACCTGTACAAACTCTGGAATAATATCACATGTTTACACTAAATCACCAAAAAAAGTATCAATTGATTATTGACGTTTATGTATTTTTTAAATCATAAGTAAACAAGCACTCAAATACTTAAAACTTAAATTTCAATTTAAATAATCTTTATACGCATACTATTTATGCATAAGAATAAAAGGCTAATGCAGCCCATTGAACTATTGTACTTTACAAGAATTCAAAAGCATAAAATTTCTCGTTATTCTGCTGCACCATTAACTATGATAAAAATGTTAAAAATAAGAGACTAAATATGAAAATCAGTCCTGTGTTAATAACCTAGACAAATGCAATTTTGTTATCACAGTGAACGATCTGCAACAATCTGCTTTCACATATTTATATTTTTCTGACTTTTTCGAAGAATAATAATATTTCGAAAACAGCCTACGGGAATAAAACAATACTGAATATTCATCATTATTTTAAAGAGTTTATTCATGCAGCGTAAAAGTATTCTTGTTTTTTAGATATTATTTATTCACCGACATCCAACAAAAAAGCATTTAATTTGCATATATATGCTACAATGCGAAGAATGCATGCAGCGGTAGGCTTTTATGATATAAAAAGAATAAGGAAGAATAAATACATTTGTCCTACCGGTGTTTAATGTAGCCTGATTGATCTTGCCACAGAAATAATGTGTAAAACCATTCACCTAGTGGTTTTTATTTGTAGTATATTAACCCTTTATCTACTGACGGTACTTATAAGTACCATTAAAATAACTTGTTAGAAAATTCATTTAATGCATCGATTAGCTGTAATACAGTTTAGAATGAGTTACAGATACATTACTTTATCTTGTTCCAAAAGCATTATTGGTTACACAAAAAAAGATGATTTCTTTTGCCTTTGCATCTTTTCAGTTTTCTTGGCGTTGAGGGGGCGGGGGTGGTATTTTTCAATTCAGAAATATTTCTATATTTCTATTGTAAGAACATTATATTTGTGCATTTCCTAATTCTAAAAAATACTAAGAAAAATATTTAAAATAAAAGATTTGAGTGGGGTTATAAATACCTCACAAAATCCCTATAAATTCAAATTTAATTATTCCTTCTAAATCCTTCAATCCATCTAAAATTTATTAAATGATTATGTAAATCTTCTAACGTAGTTTAATCAACTCACGAAAAATGCTTTAGAAGATAAAATTTTCACGAATTCATAATTCAGTACATAAAGGGTTAAATATTGTTGCAAGTCGTGGAGTTGCGGAGAACAGACACGAAATGAAATCTTTGGGCGGTTCTCCAGGATAAAAGAAAAACGAGGCAATTTAGAGCTCCATGATTTTATTAAATAAAATCATCATTAAATCAGTGCAACACATTCTTTATAAGGCATTGCCGTCTCGAAGGTAAATGATCTGACATGAGATCACTACAGGATCTTAAAAAAAAACTAGAATAACTATTAGAATGAGTGATAGCTTGGAACGACCAGCCAGGTGGCTTTTGACAATGGGAAAGATCGAACAAATTCTGCCGAAAACTCTCGTGCATCTGCTTTTTGCTAAAACGCAGATAAACACAAAATCATGAGGTAACGTGAGCTTTGGCCAATGCAAGAATAAAGGATACGCGTAAAGCCTACGTCACGACCAATGGGAGTGGTAAAGCGAAGAGTCCTGGCAATTTGAAGTGGACGCATTTTATAGTAAAAATTACCCCAGCACGCGAAAATAATCTCGGAATTAAAAAAAAAAGAAATGGCTCTTTTGAAAACATTCGAATTCACATAAAATAATAGAAATGATCAGTAATCATGATATGACTTAGGAATAAACTAAAAGCTTTATATTTAAGTAAATCCAGCAAGATAATAATTAATTTAAGGAGAATTTAATGGGATTAATAATAGGTACTACCAGTGTTACCAGATTGGGGACTTTTTTGTCCCCAAATTGCTGATTGTCACAGCTTTTTGAAATAGAAATATTCGCCTTATTTAAAAACAGATTAAAAATTCTGAAAGATAAGCGAATCACCACTTTAAAAAAGTAGTGACAGTCAAATAAACTGAATTAAAAAAAAACAGTCTGGCAACACTGGGTACTATTAAACAATAAGAAATTAGTGAATATGCCGGTAATTTAGCATGAAAAAGGGAATATCGCGAAGGAAGAATTAATAATATATAAATACTACATATTACTATATACTATATATACTATACATATATAAGCATACGAATAGAATTTATGCATAAGAATAAAAAGCAAATTCAGCCGATCGAACTATTACACCATGGCTCATACGGGTCCATGAATTTCCAAGCTAAGAAAGTCTTCGGTCCAAGTATTTTCTTATAGAAAATCTCTCCTTAAATAAGGTGAAATTTCGCGCGTTTAAACTAGATTTTTTTTCTGTAGAAAAATACTGATATTTAGACTTGAAAATAACGGTACCCGTAGGAACCCTGTACACTTTTCAAAAAATCAAATCATAAAATTTTTTGTTCTTTTGCTGCATCATTAACCATGACAAAAATGTTAAGAAAAGAGACTAAATATGAAAATCAGTGCTGGGTGAATAATCTAAATAAATGCAATTTTGTTATCACAATGAACGATCTGCAACAATGTGCTATCTCATATTTTTATGTATTTTTTTACTTTTTCGGAGCGTAATAATATTTCGAAAACAGCATGCAGGAATAAAACAGTACTGAATATTCATCAATATTTTACGAAGTTTATTGAAGCAGTGTTAAAGTTTCAAGTTTTTTAGATATTATTTATTCACTAACAACTAGTAAAAAAAAAAAAAAAAGAACATACATTTACTTGCCAACTTCCAACTAATATTCGTAAGATATGGGTTAATATGACTAAGGTTAAGCATGTTTCGAAACAGGAATATTTAAAAGGTATAAAATAGAATAATTTCCTTTTAGAAACAAGACATTTTACTTTTAGACTGGGTGTCAATCTGATCACACCTAGAAACCCCTCAATGTTCTTACCTGTTCAGCACCTGAAATTATTATAAAGAAAGATTCTTTAAATAAATTTTCTTCTTTGAAACATTCTTAACACAGGTCAAATTAATATAGATCTTACGGAAGATTAGTTGGAAGTTGGCAAGTATGCATACAATTTGCATTATATACGCAGGGTGATTAGCAACTGCGTGTACTGTACATACGTTTAGTTGTGGTACAACTTACTAAATCAAACGTTTTTTATTTTTTCTTTAGACAAGCTTGGTCGCAATCTACTTATTCAGTCATAAATCCAGAGTCTCACTGCAAGTCGAACCCGAGATTGTGTTCATAGTTTTAACAATAATGAAATATTTTACTGATATTTTCAACACCCATGCTTAACTTTCAATTAAATTTGATTACACCATAAGAATTTCTCGAAATGGCAACTATCTGCGTCCAAACAGCACTTGCCTAGACACTTCGTATGTAGATCACAGTACATATGGATCTCTGATTTAACTAATGTGGATTTCCTGCAATATCTATCACATTTCACACACAATGAAGTAAGTCTGTTGAATATATTGGTAACATATTTTCATTACGTTAAAGTTGGGAACGAAAACTCTGATACAACCGTAAAAAGAAATAAAACATAATTACCTAGAAAGATTAAGCTAAATAATGCTATAAAAAATCATAAAATATCTTTATTTAGATTGACGAACGTTTCATTGCACAAACGGCGACATTTTCAAAATCATTCATGATAGAAAATGTTTTCACAAAATTTAAAAACAATAACATGGTAAACAATGTCACGAGACATCAAGCATAATGAAAAACATTGCAAACATAAAATAAAATAAAAATTAAATTGGATATTTGTGAGCGTGGATTAATTTTTCTATTTTTACTAAAATTGTATAGCATCTTTTTCCAAATTTTAGGTAAATCAAGGGACACTGAATCATTGCAAATATTCTCGTTGCGTAAAATATCTCTATTGATTCCTGGATAATGGATGGTAAATAAAATCTTGATCGATAAATTAACTTGCTACTTTTAAAATCGATCTGTAAAGGTTCTTTGCTGCATAATATAGCCAAAGCTGTGGTTCTCCTGTTGATCTGAGCCTTTGATGATCAACAGGAATCAAAGATTCCTGATGGAGTCTGATCCATCAGAAATGAGATCAACGGAAATCAAATGTGGTGGAATTTGATTATGAAGAAATCCTCATCAAATGATTGATTGATGATGGTTTGATGATTTTGAAAATGAATTATTTTGAAAATGACGCCATTTGTGCAATGAAACGTTCGTCAATCTAAATAAAGATATATTATCACTTTTTATAGCATTATTTAGCTTAATCTATTTATAAGTGATTATTATACATGTTGTTATACCTAGAAAGATGCATTGCAAAAGATACAGCAATGTTTCTGCTACTTCTGAACATAACAAACACCGGAACTGTAACACTTGTGACAGCATGGTATAAATTTTTGTAAACAAGTGTCATAGAAGTTTTCCGCCTGGGAATGGAATCAGCTTTTCACAGTTGTTAACACCCGTCTCATCACCCGTAACGATCCTGTTAATGTACTCGTTACCCTCATCGTGGCATCGCTGCAAAAAAGATCGGCTATGCATGAAATCATCATGGAACACCTGTTGTTCCGGAAATTGTGCGCCAGGTGGGATCGTTGCCTTTATAGTGGTATCGATTCAGAAAAGTCAACGCTACTCCCATGCGTTTGGTTTTGTGTCCGGATGTAAGATTCTTCGGCGCCTACATGGCGGACAATTTCCGGAACAACAGGTGTTTCGTGATGATTTCATGCATCGCCGACCTTTTCTGAAGTGATACCACGATAAGATCAACGAGTACCTCAACAGGATCTTTACGGTTGATGAGACGTGGATTGACAACTGTGAAAAGTTGGCTCCATTCCCACGCGGCAGGCTTCTGTGACACTGGATTACAAAAACTTATTCCACGCTATGACAAGTGTTACAATTCCGGTGGTTGAACACTTGAAAAGTAGCTGTATGATGGAATGTAGCTGAAACAGTGCAGTATTTTTTGCAATATTTCTTTCCAGGTAATTATGTTTTGTTTCTTTTAACGTGCCGTGGGAAACTTACTTTTTGGATGACGCTCGTACGTTCCTTGTATACATAGTTAAGCGTGCCTAAGCATAACTTTTCAACGAATGATTCGATTTTAATCATTTTAGTTGTTATTATTGTTGTTGGGATTGGAAAATTCTATCCGTATAACCGCAATCATCCTATGGACGTTTTACAGCAATGCTATACTTTTAAAATATAGTGGCGTGAATAAAACGTAAAAATAAAATCATGTATTTAAAGCGACGATCCTTTAAGTGTTAATAGATATTCTACTGTATTTTAAACAGAATATTACCAACCCATTTAAAATACAAATTTTCTCTGCTATCTAAGGTACATATCTTTTTGCCCTATATCGGAGAATTATGTGATTCTTCACTTTTAACTTGCAAACAAATTCGACTACACCAGACCGTGTAACTATGAATAAAGAGGGATCGACATACCCTCGAAATGGGGAAGCTTTAACCCATTAACAAGAAGCTTCCTTTACACTTCTTTTAATTCTTCGACACAAGTTTTTGCCGCTTTGTAATTTGGGTTGGTTTAATCGCTCAAAATCCGAGATTAAATAATATGAAAATTTCCAAACTAAAATACTGGATTAAAATTTGAAAATTTGCTCGGTTTATCTGGCAAGTTTTTTGCCAACCGGCTTTAATGAGTTAATTGTAACTGGTTTCGCAGTCACTCGTTACCACCGGCTAAAAGTTCCACTCGTAAATTTTAACCCATTTAGGCCTGGCGTCCCAGTTTTAGGACGCTTCGAATTTTAACAAATTTTCATAATTTTCCTTTTCTTTATACAATGAAAATTATATGAAATTATTATCTATAAATGTCTTTAGCTGTTACCGAGAGATGACATCATATGATAGATATTTATTTGCTTAAATGAAGTTTTTTTTTTCAATGTTTATAGATTTTTCATTTTTCAAGATGACGAAATATAAAAATTAAGTTTATTTGTATTTTTTCTATCAAGGATTCAAATGAATAAGTCAAAATTTTAGCTTTTACACTTCTTTTGTAAATTGTGAAATTATGTGTTCAAGCCAATTTTTTATGCATTTTTGTAACATACAAAATGTTGGGCTCTAGGCACGAATGGGTACATATTTTTATCAGCTATTTAGGGAACAATTATTTAAGTACTGTCCTTTTCAAGATGATTATGAAACAAATTATTTTTAAGCCTCAAATAGAATTATTTTTATTTTATTAGTCTCTGTAAAGCAATAAGTATATTTTTTAGCAATTCATAAAAATACTAATTATGGTGTATAATATACTATTTAAAAGCTTATTTTATATAAATTTAGACAAAACATATAATTATGCATATTATATTATTACACATATTATGCATATTCCCATATTTAGATCATTTACATTTTATCAAATAAATACAAAAAAATTTCAGCGTAATTGTTTTTAGCATATTTCCAATTCCTTTTGCAACATTTTAAAGTGATTTTATCAAGAAATTTCAGAAAATGCAAATTCAGACATAAACGAGTAAATAGAAATTTTCTCCTTATTTAAACGCCTTATTAATGCAGAATTTCAGTCATAATTATGGCCAAAAATAAATATTTATTTTTACTGGCAGAAATTTACTTCGGCATTAGACCGGCCTTGCATTCCCGCCCTATTTTGAGGACCTAAATAACCTCCTGCCAGTGTCAGTGGTATAGGCGCCGCTTATACTGATCAAAACACAAATTCCGCTTAATAGGATCAAAACAAAAACAAAATAGCTTGAAGCCTCTTAACTTTCGGGACACGTGACATATTCACAAAGCACGACTAAATCGTAACCTAGCAACCAACAAAATAAACAAAATCTTACTAACACCGGAAAATAACCTATACAAATGAGAAGACTCCACAAGAAAAAGCTCTACCACAGAAAAAATACAAACAATCCACAGAAGAACAGAACCTCTCATCTTTGACACGTTGACTAAGATGGCGACGTAAACAATAGCAAGACGCGAAAACACCCATTACAGAAATCTTAAGAAAAAGATTAATAAACTCAAGAAAAATACATTGAAACCAAGGTAAAAGCTATATTTAAGTAATATAAGTAATTAAATAAGAAAATACATGAATAATTAGTACTTAAAAAGTTTGTAAGATAACTCACAAGGCTTAATAAATGAAAACTGGGCTGTCGGAGCAATGAAAATTTTCAAAGTCCGGTTAAAACAAACATAAGCAAATAATATTCAAAATAATTACATAGAAATAAGGAAAACTGAAAATAGAAACACTATGCATGTATTACTAGGTCAGAAAAACTATAATTACCACTTTAAATGCAAATGAAGCAGGAGCTTGCAAAAATACGTATACACTCCACCAATGCAGACAGAACTTAAAAGAACCATTACAGATCGATTTTAAAAACAGCAGTATAATTTATCCGTCAAGATTGTATTTACCACGAATTATCCGGTAATCAATACAGATATTTTTACGCAACGAAAATATTTGCAATGATTAAGTGTCGCTTGAGTTTTCGAAAATTTAAAAACAGATGCTATGCAGGTTTATTAACAATAGTAAAAATCAATCCACGCTCACAAATATCCAATTTCAATAAACAATATAACATACATATAACTACTTAAAAGGTGACTCAAACATGTAAAAATATTATTTATTGCAATCCGAGATCTTTGGAACACACACACGTTCATTTTTCAAAGGAAAAAAGATGACTGACTGAATAGAAATACATTTTAAAAACAAAAACAAAATAGTACGCATGCGCAAGCGGAGTTCAGTCCATTTCTCTGCAGAGGGGTTAAAGATCAGTTCATATTATCAGGAGGTCTCGAAATATTT
This sequence comes from Maratus speciosus, assembly GCA_963932465.1. NCBI lineage: Eukaryota > Metazoa > Arthropoda > Arachnida > Araneae > Salticidae > Maratus > Maratus speciosus. Next base: position 268,697,863 of record OZ010798.1, on the reverse strand, counting down.
AGGATATTGTACCAAATTACGGGAATATTATAGGAAAGGACATCGTTACAAACATTATCACTTCTAAGTAAAATTTCAATGGATTCACGAATTATGGAAGACTAATGGTTAGACGTCGAAATGATCATTTCAGCTTTGTCGATGTTTATCTTAATATTTTCTTTTTGATGCAATCTGGATAATATCCAATTTCATTTTATTTTATGTTTGCACTGATTTTCATTATGCATGAAGTCTCTTGACATTATTTACCAAGTTCTTGTTTTTAAAAACTTTTGGGAAAAAAAAATCTGTTAAGAATAATTTTGAAATTCTCGCCGTTAGTACGATGAAACGAACGTTAATCTAAAAAAAAGTATTTCATCACTTTTATAGCATTTTTGAGCTTAACTCATCAAATCCGTTTGGGGAGAAAACTTGCCATGCAAGGCAAAAAAAAATTTATAATCTCAGTACTAGTAATTTAGTTTGGAAATTTTCACATTATCTAATTTCAGATTTTGATCGATTAAATAATTCAAAATTACAAAGTCGCAAAAACTGGAGTCGAAGAATTAAAAGAAGTCTAAAGGAGGTTCGTCTTTACTGGGTTAATTGTTTCATTATAAGTAATTATCATGCATATTTTTATAGTAATTTTTTACTTATCTAATGCCCGTATTGATTATTTTTTTAGATTAAAAAAAAAGTAAGTATTTAAACTTTCTGGTGAGAGTTCGAAATTTGGGAATAAAAAGTCCGCCAGATTTGGCAAATACTGATAGACTGGACACGGACAGTCCTGCATTCGAATATTTTCTGCGCCTCTGTAAATAAGTGTTAAATGCTACGCTCTCCATAATCTAGAAAAAACATGTTGTGGTCTCCTGAGGGATCCTTTTAATTTCAATATCTTTTAAATATGGTAAAATCAGTAAAAAGCATCGCGATTGATTCTTTTGTGTGTCATTTTTTGAAAGAAATTATTTTGTGTCTCCCTGTAAACGAACTATAAATACTACACCGCTCATTTTCCATACCAAAAAATTAATAATAGTACTTAATAACATATAAAAGTTTCATAAAAACCCGAGTATATTTACAGGAGTTAGAGCACGGTCAAACAGACAGACAAAACAAATTCATAAATACTTTTCAACTATATTAAAAGTGTTAAAAATAATGGAAAGTACAACTGCTGGAATTTCTTGATTTTGCAGAGAATGTATGACCTGTTTGTAATGTTTGACTTTTTTTTCATTTAGAAAGAAGAGGCTCCAGAAATTTTGATATATATATTAACACATATTAGCTGTATATTAACACATTCTCGGCAGGAAACGAGAAGTCTCGTTTTCCTTCAAAAAGCTCCATTGACTAAGGGCGTGGCTTCACCTTACAGAAAATGCATTTATATCATTTTGCCTATATTTTTTTAGATTGTAAGACAGTTTATATTAAATCCGTACATTGAAAGATATTTACCGATACCTAAACTTGGGAACCTATCTAGATCACCAATTTACAAAAGACTTTCAGAACAGCTTCTACTGTTTTAAAATACAAATTTGATAAAAATTGCCCGTCTGCAATGTGTTCATTGTTTTTTACGCTTATCCAAGATGCATATTTCATGTTACATATTCACAATAGGCGATAATGATTTTTGTAGTTCCCTTAAAAGTTAAAGTCTAGAAAATCTTTCTTTGTTATACCAAAAATCTACCAACTATAAAACTTGAATTATATTTTCTTTCTCGTTTAATAATTAAGATTTATTATATCACAATAAATCGGAAAAGCTAAAATACACATTCCTTCATTTGAATTATGAGAAAGCTTTCCGAACGTTTGCTATTTATATTGCATGCATAAATAGCAAAAAGCACAAATGGAGAAAACCTGGTTGTGAAATAACAATAAATGATCCGTATTTTTTTTTCTATTATTTTCTTCACCTTAGCTCAGCTCAAAGTTTCTGGGAATGCATTTCCTTTTTCCAGAAAATGGAACGAAAATATAAGATTATGAGATCTCTGTTAACAGTGTACGTAGGAATGCATTTGGTTGGGATTATTTATTCACGAGTGATTGGTTTCTACATGCTTACATCCGTATATGAGAAACTTCCGGTCTTCCAATTTTATAAAAAGTATAATGTATCACTCTTTTATGTTTACTTTTTATTTGTAGGAATAAAGATGCTTTGGAATTAAAAGTATCTAAAATTAACAATATATTTTTTTTTTAAGAAACAGTTGAATCTGAAAATATTTAGTCTTTTACAAGAGAATTTTAAATACGGACGAAAAATCATATTTCAGGCATACATTGTAGAACACTTTGTAATACTATCAGAATATTGTTAAGAATTTTCATTCTTCAGGCATATACAGTGAAACCTCCCTGTGCGACCACCTCCCTGAATGACCATTTTTTCATGGAACGAAATTTATTCCCATAGGTCCAATACTAAATATACAGTGGTGGCCAAAATTGCGGACATTTTTTTGAAATTTAATGATTTATAAGTTTCTGTGCTTATAGAATATATTAATTTTCACTTAAACACAAATGTTTATATATAAAATTCAAAGAAATTTAATGTAAAATTTAATTTTAAAACAATCAGAATTAAAATATCTGCATTACAAAAAAGTTACGCTAACTTTAAATTAAAAACACAATTAGTCATGAATGCTGAAGTGTATTGTAATAAAAGCTTCCTAGCCAATCACAATGGCTGTTCTGAGAACCAATCAAACGTCAGTAACTAAACTATAGTATGTTTTGATTTGTAAAAGCAGTATTTTGCTGAAATGAATTTTGCAGAAGGGTGAATACTAGTGTAACTAAATGGAATAGTGTATATATATTTTTATATTTCTATTTCTTTCTTAATGCAAATAATTTAAAACTATGTCATCAATAACAATAACTGATTGGACACCTACAAAAAGAAGCAGAATTGTCATATTGAGAGAAAATGGTCTTTCTTATGATGAAATTCCACAACAGGTTCGTGGATCAGTCCTTTTATCTGGCGTACGAAAGTTGTACTTGCGTTATGAAGAAACTAAATCAGTGATAAATAAGGCATGATAAGTCCGAAAAAAAAATGCACAAGTGCTTCTGACGATAGAAAGATAAAAAGGATATCCCTCAAAGTTAGAAGAATTTCATCAGATGCTTTTAGATGTGAAATGAATGCAATGGCTATTTCAGTTGGTTCAAGAACAATAAGGAGAGTATTAGCAGGTTTTGGACTGAAAGTTAGAATTACGAGGAAAAAAACATTTTTTAAATCATCAACAACGCAAGAAATGAGTTCAGTGGGTAAAAGAACACAATAATTGGTCAGAAAATCAGTGGATACAAATAATCTGGAGCGAGGAGAGTCAAATATTCCTCTTTGGTAGTGATGGGCGAAAATGTGTGACACGTAGAGTAGGGGAAAAGATGCCTTGCATTCAAGCAACTACAAAGAACCCAACAAATGTCATGATTTGGGCCTGTATGTCTGTAGATGGTGTGGGCAGCATTCAAGTGATTGGTAGCATTCTGAATGCAAAAAAAAAAAAAAAAAGAAAGAAAGAAAAGAAAAGAAAAACGAAAGTACATCGAAACTGTCCTGGAACCAAAATTGATGCCTTCCATCAGGGATCTCTTCCCCAATAAATCACCATTTATATTTCAGGAGGATTCAGCTCCAAGCCATACGGCAAAAATATGCAAAGAATGGTTTAAAAATAAAAGCATACAATTATTACCCTGGCCCGGAAACAGCCCTGATCTGTATCCTATGGATAATTTGTGGCGAAGTTTGAAAATCCTTGTACAAAAAAAAAAAAAAAAAAAAAAAAAAAAAACGTCCATCTAATAAAATGCAACTTATTGAAGCTATAATTGATTCTTGGCATCATACGATTAAAAAGGATGAACTCCAAACTCTAGTTCTCTCAATAGAAAGACGCTGTGAAACTGTAATAAAAAACAGGGGTTATCCTGCGAAATATTGAATGTGTAAGTGTAACTTTAAAATACAAAGAAATCTAAGATAGATCTTATATTTTGTAAGCGTAACTTTTAATGCAGATATTTTAATTATATTTTTTTTATTAAGTTCTACATTAAATTTCCTCGAATTTGATATGTAAACATTTGTATTTAAGTGAAATTTAATCTATTCTTCAAGCACACAAAGTTATAAAACATGAATTTTTCAAAAAATGTCCGCAAATTTGGTCACTACTGTAAATTATTTACTGTTTTTCTCACTGATTTTCAATGTTTTACTGATATTTACTATTTTTCTCATTAACTTTTACTTTTTTCAAAAATCTTTAGTGTTTCAATCACTGAATATAATATTTTCACTGATCTAGTTTGCATTGCTGAATATAAGATCTATAATAATTGCTCATATCTCTGAATATAAGATCTTTTCGGCCGAGTATAAAATCTATTTTTACTGTTTATATCACTGAATATAAACCTTTTACTGTTTCTGTCACTGAATATAAATCATTTACTGTTTCTATCATTGAATATAAATCATTTACAGTTTCTATCACTTATTTTTGTCTGTTTTTTTTTAAGTTATACATGATCTGAAATATGTGTTATTAAACAAATTTTAATGTAGTTTGAAACTTTTTAAATGTGATTTTATATTTTTTATAAAAATATTTTATAACGCCATGATAATTCTTTACATAGCCCTTTAAGACCCAACCCGCACGATCAGGCGGATTAGACGTTCATTTAATTTTTTTTTCTGAGTCGTATTTAATAAAAACTCGAATCGAAGGATGATTCTGGTTTGCAGATAGAGTAAAGCATCATTTTTATCCACAGGTAGCCGTTGCAGCCCATGTTTTACTTTTTACAGGCATCACTAGTTTTGTTTTCAAATCCATCGGGTCTTAAAGGGATAGGTTAATGTTTGAATAAAAATGTAAAACGTATCAAACAATGATACCAATCTTATGTTTTATTGAAATACTTGAAATTGATAAGGTATAATAAATTTTGAAATGCACTAAAATTTGAAAAACAAGATTATATTTCGTGTATAACTCCTTTGAACTATCTCCAAATCAAAAAATCTAAATCAATCGGACAGACAGTAAATATAGATCAGAAATAACTTTAAAACCAAAGAACATGTAAAGAAAAAAAGGGAAATCTATTTAACGTATTGGAAGAAGACGGGTGAGAGGAAGTGAAAACAAGGATCTTTTCCACCCATCTCTTTTAAAAGACGCGAAAGAGAAAGACGAGATTGACATTTTGGCCTTTTTTCACTTAATACATTCACGTTGGGAACTGAGAATTCTCGTTATCATTCAAAAAACATCATTGACTAAAGGCGTGGCTTCTACCTTACAAAAAATGCATTTATATCATGTTGTCTATATGTTTAAAGATTATAAGACATTTTGTATTGAATTCGAACATTGAAAGAAGATATTTACCGATGTATAAACTTGGGAAACCTACCTAGAATACTAAGAAATTTAGAATACAGACAGATATTCTTGATTATAATTTATGTTTTATGTAATGATCGGCATTTCGTGTTAAAGTAAAAATTTTGTTTAGTGTTTTTCCGGTATGAGTTCGGATTTTCTGAATTGAAAGAAAAGCCAAACTTTCAACTCCGGAGAAAGATATATCTTCAAAACACTTGCAGGGCTCCCAAATGGTCCGCCAACTGAATATCAATATTATTTTAGAAAATTTTTCTTTTTAGATTTTGTTTACAAACCGCCCCGGAATCGCCTTTGAAAGTTAATTCTAGCAAAACCTACCATAAAAATTTCTGTTAAAATGTATTGGTTTTCAGTTGGCGGACCATTTGGGAGCCCTGCACTTGATATTGCACTTTAACCCTTTATGCCTCGACGGTACTTTAAAATACCATTAAAATAACTTGTTTTAAAATGCATTTAATATATCGATTAGTAGTAATACATTTTAGAATGAGTTGTAGATGCTTTACTTTATTTCATTCCAAAAGCATTATTGGTTGAACAAAACAAAAATATTATTAAAAGGATGATTTATTTTTCACTTGCATCCCTTCAGCTTTCCTGTCGTTGAAAGACTTTCTGTGAAAAGTTTCAGTTCGGAATTATTCCTATATTTCTGTTGTAAGAGCATTATAATTGTACATTTCCTAATTCTATAAAATACTGAAAAAATATTTTAAATAAAATATTTGAGTGAAGTTATAAATATTGAACAAAATTACTATAAATAAAAATTTAATTAATTAACTTTAATTGGTAAAATTCTTCTACAATTTATTAAATGGTTGTGTAAATATTCTGATGTAGTTTATAAAATCACGAAAAATGGTTTAAAAGATGAAATTTTCACGAATTCAGAATTTTTGACATAAAGGGTCAAAAAACATCCCAAAAATAATAATCTGAACCTTAAACGTATTTTCCTTCTATTGGTTGTTCCACATCTACCTGATGCACGTGCTAAATTTTCAATTCGAGACCCGCGAAGGATCAGATAATATACGTATTGATACAGAGAGTCGGAAAAAGTAAGTTAGAGGAAAGGAGAACGATCTATAAAGAAGTGGCCTTGGTGTTTGACAGATCGGTCGCGTATAATGCAGGGTTAAGTACAAATGCGTCTTAATTGAAAATATAAGGTGGTTAAGGGAAGACAAGACTGGCTGCATTCTTACCGGAAATATGCGATCTTTAAGACCCGTTTCCTCGGAAACTAACCGACCGATTGATGAAATTTGTCATCCATATTCACGGAATTATGTTCAAGACTTATAGCAGACAGTTTTTTTCTGCTTCTAAACCTTTTTATTTTAGAGAAATGGCAATTTTTCAGAATTTTTTGTTCTGAAACTAATTACATTTTTTTTTTTTTTTTTTTTTAACTGTCCGCCACAAATGATCTTATATTTATACACTGCTACCAAAAAAAGTTATCGAAATCATTCGAGTACTAAATGAAATAATAGAATTTTTACCTAAAAGGTCGACTTTTCAGGAGAGTCAAAAAACTTTGATACTCACGAATCCCGCTCTTTGCGAATGACAAATCGAGATTTGGGGTTACGCATCGACAGACCATATGATGGGAGTATTGATAGTAGGTCAAATGTTTGTAAACCTTTTTGAGGGAAGACAAGATTGGGTGCAATCATAGAGGAAATATGCGAGATTTAAGACCTGTTTCCTCGGAAATGGCCAGACCGATTTTAATCAAAACTTGGCTTCATATTTAAGGGATGATGCTCAAAACTTACGGCAGACAAATTTTCTCTGCTTCTAAAATTTTTATTTTAGAGCAATGGCTATTTTTCTGAAATTTTATGTTTTCAGGCATGTTTTTTTCTGAAACTAATTAAGAATTTTAAAAATTGTCTGCCGCATATGATCTTATATTTATACTCTACCACCAAAATTTATTTTTATTTTAATCTTTCCTTTACTTTAGGTGTTAATGGGGTCTTTAGCTGAAAGATACAATTTTTCGGAGAGCTAAAATACTTAGAGACTTCTAACTAGTGTGAAGTTCTTGCCCTTTTTTTTTTATCAAACACATGAATTAAAACATATACACATACAGGGTGTTTCATAAAAAGATGGGTAAAATTTTAAGAGGTGATAGAGTACATCCAAACAAATAACTTTCATCAAAGAATGCATGGTCGTAAATAAAACGCAAAGGTGCTGGCGCATTTGAAAACTTGGTGCAGTGCTGCCAGTGGGATACTTTTTTTTAATTCAGGATTATTGATCGCCACCATTTTTTTTTTAAGTAGCAAAATTCGGCTTCTTTAATGACAGATTAAATAAGATGAAAACAAGTGGTTAATTTAAAATAAATGGTGGCAATGAAAAAATTTGAATTTTAAAAAAGTAGCCCACTCCCAACACTGACTTGGTCCTTGCAAACGTTAAAACTCCATTCCTATTGGTAGTTATCGGGAGCAGAATGACATTAATGGCATGCAAATGTGATATGGGGAAAAAGAAGAAAGCATATGCAAAATTTCGCTTCGATTAATACTTAAAAGCTGCTGATCCAAGTGTGGAACTGCTAATCGCAGTAGGAACGTAACGAAAGATGTTCTCCTTCATTAATAAGGAAAACGCTGATATGCATTTTATCTACGGAACTGAAAATGGAAATTGCTCAGAGACTCAACGGTTGTACGGAGAGTTGTTCCCACCTTGCTTTTGCATAGCTGCCAACTTGTACGGATTTTTCATACCACTAAAATTTAATAGAATTTTTTGACTTATTTAAACGTTAAAATTCTTGAATTTCGGTGATTCAATTAGCTAAAACTTTATATAACATTTTAGTGGTTTGAAAAATCCGTACAAGTTGGCAGGTATGCTTTTGTCATTTATTCGCTCATTTCTTGTTTTTGCCTCGCATAACAACATATCCAGTGTTGACGATGGGCTACTATTTTTAAATTCAGATTTCTTGATTAGCACCACCTTTTTGAAATTGTAAAATTCGCCTTATTTAATGGCATATTAATTAAGGCTAAAACAAGGAGACTTTTACCACTTCAAAAAAGTTGTGCCAATCAATAAATCTGAATTAAAAAAAAATTAGCTCACTGGCAACACTGAATATTTTCTTTGGCTCTCTCTAGCACCTTTGCGTTTTAATTCCGGCCATATATTCTTTGATGAAAATTGTTTGTTTTGATTTGTACTATCACCTCTAAAAGTTTTGCCCATCTCTTATGAAACACCTTATATAAGCACTTGGATAAAAATCAGTTACATACAATAAATGAGAGTAAAATGTTAGAGTAAAATTAATGTGAGTGGGCGTGGCGTCCCAGTCGTGTATTCCCTTAATGTGAGTGGGCGTGGAGTTCCTTTCTTGTCTTCCCTTGAATTTTTACAATTATTTCTAATGGTCAGAAAAAATGGGCATAGCAATAGATTCTTGAAGGTTCAAAGAACTTTTTAAGCCAATAAAATAAAATCAATTTAAAAAAAAATTCACTCATGTCTCCCCTTACACGTATGTAGTGAATAAACTTATTTATAAATATAAGCATAATCTGGAGTAAATTGTGACGCGCTTGTATTTGCTATCATAAAGGCATTACTTACATAAAGATTCATTTAAACCTTTCAGGGGAAAAGCATTTTCACTGCTAATGTGTTGAATCTAATAAATGGCACCGGAATTAAAAAATATATATATTTATAAATAAGAAAGAGCTATATTTCACGTACATAATAAACCGAATATTTTTCTAAAACAATTCTGGTACCATCGTGGCATTTGAGAATTAAAATTAAGTGGTTTCTTAAACATACTTGCGCCCCTAAAGGGGTTAACTACGGGATAAGACTGGCGACTATTTTAATATTTGTTTCGTGTCACAATTAACAAAGTAAAATTCGTTTTTATAAGTTTCTGTTCAAAATAGCTTAGTGTAAGGTCTTAGCAAATATTATTTTTCAAAACCTGGTATCAATGGAATAAAAAAAAAATATGAACTGCGATTTATATGCCCCAAATGTAGACAAAGGGTTAATTTGCAATCAATTTCATGTAATGCGAGAACTTCCTTTCAATCATTTTTATTTCTAAATCAACCATGAAATGCCTTTCAAACTTTTCTGAAGAATAAAATGACATTATAAGAACATTAATTACTCCTCAGAAAAATCGAAAAAGCAACATCCTATTAATAATGTTGCAATTTAAGTTTCAAAATTGATTTTGTCATAAATTACATTTCAGGCTGAAACTGTTTACAATTTACAACAACTTTTAATAAATTCTATGTTTTTGATAAATTGTTTGACACATATATCTTTCCATAAAATTACGTAGGAAAGTAATTATGCGTGATAGTTTCAGAATTCTTTCTTCAAAATATTTATCGAGGAAGACATTAAATACGTATGCTTATTTTTAACCTTTTCAGGGCCGGTGGTATGTTTATGAAACCACATAATTTTAATTCCCAAACGCCACAATGACACCAGAATTTTAATGAAAAAAATTTTAGGTTTATTATACGTGAAATTTAGTTCTTTCTTACTTATAAATAAATTTATTTGTAAATTCCGGTGTCGCCATTTATTTCAACATTTTAGGAATGAAAATGCTTTAAGCTTCAGAGCTGCTTGTTGGATTGAATTGCGAAAAGAACTTCCTGTCGTTTGTGATACAAATATGGACTACATAAGAAAAATCATCGCTGAACTATGCAAAAATCGTGTTATTCATTCATCTCTATATGTTAGTTAACATATAAAAAAAATAAACTCTATTCATTAGCTTAAGGGAAGACACGACGGGGACGCCACGCCTGCTCACATTAATTTTGCTCTAACATTTTATACTCATTTATTATATATAACTAAATTTTATCCAAGTGTTTATATATACTTTAAGTCATGTGTTTGATAAAACTGTGCAAGAAACATTACACAAGTTAGAAGTGTCTAAGTTTATAGCTCTCCGAAAAATTGTACTTTTCAGCTATAAACCCCATAAAGTACAGGAGTGATATCTATAAAAACATTTGTAGTAGTAGATTATAAATATAAGATCATATGTGACAGACAGTTTTAAAAAATTGTGACTAGTTTCAGAAAAAAAACATTTCTGAATCTAGAAAATTTCTGAGAAATTGTCATTGGCCTAAAATAAAAAGTTTTAGCCCAGAAACAAACTGTCTGCCATACGTTTTGGGCATATTCCAATGAAAATGGATTCCAAATTTCATCAAAATCGATCGGGTAGTTTCCAAGGAAACAGGTCTTAAAGCTCGCACATTTCCATTAGGATTACATTCAGTCTTGTCTTCCCTTAATAGATTTTTAAGTTATTATTCAGTCAATATTATGTAAGCCTAATTATTAGTCGCTATTTCTTTCGTTTCTTCCGAAAAATTTTGTTATACATTGAGGGGCCTAATTATTATGACCAATCCTCACTGAAACTTTGATCCATGTTCGAGCAGCACGTGTTTTTGACCCGCGTTCGTACAACACGTGTTCTGATGCAATTAACTGGCTTTTCTGATAAAAACTTTCTTGGTTAGAAGCATCACTGAACTTTGCATTTCTGCTCTTCATGAGAAAAATAAGAGAATAGAGCGACTTAGAAGGATATATCATTGTGTGTGTCAGAAAGGCCGATTCCAATTTATCAGAAATCGCTAAGTTTCTTGTCTGTTCTCGTACAAGAATGTCTCGAGTCTCCAAACAATTGCATCGAAACCAAGAACTTTTAGCGAAAAGTCAAATTGCAGACGAAAATTGCTTCGAATAATTTGTGAACAACATAGATGCCAGGCGACTGATATACATTGTTCGCTGCAACAGAAGACCTACAATGCAACAAATTGTAGCATAATACATTCAGAGTCATAGAGGCGCCGACTTTATGGAAGCGACGAGCAAATCAGGCAAACTTCCATTACTAATTTTTAAATGTTATTTTTGTCTTAACCTTTTGCGCTCTACTGCCACCTATACGGTGACATACTACGTTTAACCACAAATCCACTGACACCTTTACAGTGACATACTAAGTTTAACTATAAATCCTCTGACAACCATACGGTAAACAATAAATAAACATACTTTTAGGGAATTCCCTACATATTATTTAAAATATGTAAGAATAGCGTGGAGTTGCTGCTAGGTGATTGAAATTTTGGTGTGTAAAGCAAAAGGTTAATAAAACTGCAACTTTGACCTACGTGTGTGCAACACGTGCACTGATATAATGAACTGGATTTTCTGATGAACATTTTTCTTAGTCATAAGCCCGTCTGAACGTTGCATTTTTAACCTTCATGGGAAGAATAACATATTTAAGGACTTACAAGAATATGTGATTGCGTGTGCCAGAAAGGCCATTTCCAGTTTATCAGAAACTGCGAAGTCTATTGGCTTTCCGTGCAAGAACATATCGAGTCTTCAAACAATATAATAGGACTATTTTTTTTAATTAGTGGTAGAATTATGTATATTTCCTCCGAGTAAAATCGTCGCCAATGCTGAGAGTTATGCTAAAGTATATCTGTAAGTCGATATTAACACTATAAAGGACTCAAACAGTTTTGCCAAATCTGACGTGTTTTTAATTCAGAAATTTCGTGTTGACACCAGAAAACTTTTAATACTATTTTTTTTTTAATCCAAGACATATCTATCCCTATAATAATTACCTATAGACTAGAAAATAAACAAAACCGTAAAACAAGTAATAGCGTCAGCAATCTATCCCAAGAAACCCAAATCTTAGCGGATATATTTAAGAATTATAATTATACCAAAAATACTCTGAACCCTCAACTAGTAATGTAGAATTAAACTAGGATAACAATGATAGTACTACCGCAAACACCCATTCCTCCCCTACTATTGAAAATTCTAATGATCCTACTAATTACACCAATGGTATTAAAGACATTCTTAATACTTTCAACGAAGTTAAACAAATCTTTCAAATCACTAAATTCCTAAAATGTATAAAGAATATCTCAACTCAGACTAAGAAACTCGATAATCCGATGCAAAATTTGATGGTTATATTAACTGAATTTGATAAACTTGCAAGTCATATCAACATTAACGAAGACTAAGCTCTTCATTTGCTAAACTTTTTTCCTTCTTTTTGTTTGTGTTGTTTGTTTAAAAAAAAAAAAACTTCTATTCTAGTATTTTATGCTCTTCTCATGATATTACTCTTATTTCTATCATTCTCATGTTTAATTCACCTCAAATTACTAGACTGGGTGAACGCCGTCCTCTTGCTGTCGTTTGATCCCCTCGACTTTTGTATTTATCTGTTTTTTTTTAGTTTCTCCTCACGGTAGCTTTTTCTTACATTTTTATTCTTTTTTACTTATAGTAATTTAAATTCTCTTGTAATTATGTATATATTTAGTTTTGTTTCTTTTCTTCACTGTGTTATACATTTTTACTTAACAAGCTATATTAAATGTATGGTCTCTGCATTGAGTCTTTTTTTATGGGGCTTCCTTTGGTAGCTTTTTCGCCTGTCCCGGACATTTATGTGGATCATATGGAACTTTTTTTTCCCCTACTAGTTATACTAACAATTTTTTCTTTAAAAATTGTCTATCTTTTTAGCTTTTACTCTCTATTTTTAGTGGCTATAGCCGCGTTTAAACGCTCTTTTTTCTAAGGCTCCCATTGCATTGTAACACGATTTACTCTTAGCCTGGATGTAAAGTTGCCAAGCAACTAGGGAATCCATACATCAGCTTTATTGTTCCATTGTTCCTATAATAATTAAAATTTATAAAATTATTCTTCTTAAAGTCCCCCCTCAACTTGTTCTCATCATTTATAAATATCTGAAAAATAGATCCTGCTCTGTTAGAGTACACCATTCTATCTTTTCTTCCCGCATTATCGAGGCCGACGTTCCTCAAGGAGGATTAATTAACAACTGGCTCTTCAACATATATATAAATGACATACCAAAGATTGCACGCATTTTCTTAGCATTATATGCGGATGACATGGTCATACTCTTAAGAAACATTTCACTAAACATTGGGATTGTACAATTCCAATCCTATCTTAACCCTCTCGCTGCGCAACACAAGAGTTTCTCGTGCAACATAAAAGTAGCAAAATTTGCGCAACCCGAGATTTCATCGGGATGCATTTTTTTCGTCTAATTAACCCTCTTTGATCATTTCCACCCGGAACTTTTTATTGTAAATTTTGCCTTATCTAATCGGAGCATTTTCCCGATTAAATCAGGCGAAAATTTTTGTTTTGAAAAACCGGTGACGAAAGAATAAAAATTCTTAAAAGACGCTCGTCGCGAAGGAATTAAATACGCAATTTTTGAAGCTATTTTGATAAAACAATTACGCAGCGAGAGGGTTAAGGCCCTTTCTATTTGGCTCAGAAAATTGCGTATCAAAGTCAGTGCTTCGAAAAGTCCCGCTATGATTTTCTCCAAAAAATCTATCGCCCCTGACTCTAACCTTATTCTCAATAATGAAGAAATATCCTGGGTCAACGATTACAAATATCTAGGAATTTATCTAGGCTCCAAATTAAACTGGACAAGACAGATTTGGGACGCACGCTCCAAAACCGCTGCTGCGAAGGCTTCTCCCAATTTTTTATTAGCTAGACATAGCTGTCTGTCAATTTCTAACACATTACTGCTATATAAATCCTTTATCAGATCGACCATGACTTATGAGTCAGTTATTTGGGGATCTGTTTCCGAAACCCAGTTACAAAAACTTCAAATCGCTCAAAATACTGTTTTAAAGTAGATTGCCAATGCAACTACGTACGCCCGGAATGATGTCATTCATAATGACTTCAATATTGGGCCAATCTCGCAAGTTATTAAAAAACTCGCAAAAAATTTTCATAGAGATCGTATTCTTTAACCCAACGTTGAGTTGCGATCAATAAAAACGCACAGTATTAACAATGCTGTTGGTAAAAAAAGCCCACTGGCAATGCTTAATCGAGATGACGATTTTGCTCCACCTTCGAAACGAAGACGGCAAGAACCACCTTAAACGCATCGTTGCAGGTTTTCTAAATTCTAACCTTGTTTAACTTTTCCCACTTATTTTAAATCTATTCACACAATTTTCATTCTATTTCCTCGACATTGTGCCTGCCTATGCATTTTGCACCGGAATTCATCCACTTTCTGTAAAAATCTTATGTTTTTTACTGATGTCTGGGTTTTTTTTCCCTGTTACGGCGTAAATGCCCTCAAATTTATTTGTTTATAATTTAACTCTGTTTATCTTTCATATTGTGAAACATAATTATAAAACTGATTTCTTTTGACAGAAAAAATCTAATCTGTTTATCTAAATTGTTTATAACTCTGAATCAATATTTATGAGTAACATTATGATTTCAAGGTCATGTAATATAGATTTATTTACTTTATAACAATTTTGAATTGATGGTGATTTATTAGTTTTATAATTACTTGGATGTCATTTAAATGAATATTATAGCTATTTAGAAGATTTATAATTGCATATTGTAATTTTTATTTTGATGTTTATTTTATATAATATGTATCATTTTTAAAATGGTCAGTCTTGACTCTGTAACCAAGCAGAGAACATGAAACATGTCCTGACTCTGTAATCAGAGATGCCAATTGTTAAATCATGGCTCTGTTTAATACAGAGTGTATAATGGAAGTCCTGACTCTGCAACCAAGCAGAGAACATTTTTTTTTGTATTGGCTCTGTTAAATACGGAGAATTACTATTATGGAACAATTATTAACTTCTAATGATGAATAGAATTTACATACTATTTCAGTTTTATTTAATAAACTATTTAATCTAATTGCTCTCCCATCTCACTTGGATTTTGAAAATTTATTTGTCAGATGAATTTCGGCGCCACCATTTATTTTTGGTGCCGAAACCCGGGAAACATTTTTTGGAAAGAATAGTGAGCTATTGTGAAAAAGATTTGTGATTAACAACTGTGATTTATCTTTCAACATGTGATTAGTGTGTGATTTATCTTTCAACCTGTGATTAGTGTGGAATTATTATTGTGCCATTTGGATTACGACATGCCATCTACATTACCTGGAATTAACAGGTAAGAAAATATTTTTTTCATTTTCTATGAATGGTTAATGTTTTAAAATAAGAATTATTCTTTATTTAAAATGGAAAATCTTGAAAAGCTGAAAGCAAAACGTTCTGTTGAACGAACGAGTTTCACGAAATTAATTACAAAATTAGAAACATTATTAAATGATGACATTGATAATACGAAAACCGATGAATTATTAGAGCTTCAAGAAATATTCCTCTTAAAAGAAACGGCTTTCCAAAGTTTGAATCGTGATATTGAAGCTCAAATATCCGACTTAAAAGAATATGAAAAGGACATTGCTAATAGTGAAAAGTACACTGACCAATTGATCAGTGCTAAATTTAAAATTAAAAATAGATTGAGAAAATGTAAAAAGGATAATGTTTCTATGATAGCAACTAGTCGTGTAAATTCATTGAATGGTTCTGCTAGTGGAACAGAAACGAGTTCTGCCATGAAATTGCCTAAATTAAATGTTCCAAAATTTTCTGGTGAAATCGAAGAATGGGTCGAATTTTTTAACTGTTTTGAAACATCGATACACCAGAATAAATCACTATCTAAGATAGAAAAATTCGCTTATCTAAAATCCTTGTTATGTAATCGGGCCTATAATGTGGTAGAAGGGTTTCCTTTGACAGAACAAAATTATGATACTTGTATTGATTTATTAAAGGACCGTTTTGGTAAGGTTGATGTTATTATTAATAAACACATGACTAATTTATTAAATATGGAACCAGGTAAAAATTGTTCAAATTTAAATGCATTAAGAAGATTACATGACATGTGCGAAGTTAATATTAGAAGTTTAAGAAATTTGGGGGTAACATCCAGTTCTTATGGACAATTGCTAAATCCTATTTTGCTAAAGCTATTGCCCCATGAATTAGTGATTGAATATCATAGAAAACGTGATACTAGCAAAGAGTCAGATGTAACCGATCTAATTGCCTTTCTGAAATGTGAAATAGAATGTAGAGAAAAGGCTTTGTCAATGACAAGTTCTAAAAATGATGCATCCTCTTCTTTTGTACATAAAAATAAAACTGAATTTCGTGAAAAGAAAACATCAAATAAATATCAACATGCTAATACCTTAAATGCCAATATTAAATTTTTTTGTGTTTTTTGCAAAGGTAATGATCATTTATCTTCCGAGTGTAAAAATTTAGCTGATGATAAGAAAAGATTAATGTTACGTAAGGAGGGTAGATGTTACAAATGCTTTTTGAAATCGCATTTATCTTCGCAATGCCGCATAAAATTAAAGCCATGTCTAAATTGTAAAAGCACTGAACATAACAAATTATTTTGCTTTAAGAAAAGTTTGAAACCAGAAATTAATGAAAATCAAAATCAAACAGTTGTATCTAATTCTCATTGTAATTTTAGAAATTCTAAGCATGCTGTTTTATTGCAAACATGTTGTGTAACTGCTCAAGGTAATTCTAAATCAAAGGTAGTTCGATTATTACTTGATTCTGCAAGCGAAAAAAGCTTCATAACAAAAGCATTAGCTCGTGAATTAAATTTGCCTGTCTTAAGAAAAGAACATTTAACTGTATTCGCTTTTGGCATGGATCAAGGTCGCGAAGAAGAATATGATGTTTTTAAAATTAAATTGCGAAGTAAAATGAATTATCATCATTTTATAGATGTTGAGGTGTTAGCTACCGATTTGATAAGTGCAACAACATTGAAGGTTCCCAATTCTGACCCTCTAGTTATAAAATACATTGAAAGTAAAAAATGGAGGTTAGCCGACCCTACGCCCGAGGAATCCGAAGTACAAATTTTACTTGGAGCTGATTATTTCTGGAATGTTCAGAGAGGTGTCGTTGAAGAAATTAATGACCATTTATATGTAGCTAATACACTTTTTGGGTACACAATAGTGGGAAAAATAAACTCTAAAGGTAACGAAACAGTTAATGCTCATCTTGTATCTGTTAATGAAATAGAAAATTTTGATTTGCAAAAGTTTTGGAAACTAGAGTCTTTGGGTATTTGTGATAGTAAAAATGAATTATTTTCACAAAAGGATTTAGATGCTCTTGATTTATTTAATGATAATTTAAATTTTGTAAATGGAAGATATGAAACTAAACTTTTGTGGAAAGTAAATAAAAATGAATTGGAATCCAATTTTGATGTAGCTAAACATAGACTTTGGGGATTAAAATCAAAATTGTGCAAAAATGAATGGTTACTTAAGGAATATGAGAAAATATTAAATGAACAATCTGGTTTGGGTATAATTGAAGAATGTGAGTTTAATAAAGATGAAATAAACACGTATTACATGCCTCACAGACCAGTAATAAGGGAAGATAAATCGACAACTAAAGTAAGAATTGTTTTTGATGCGTCATCCAAAGATAAGGGGGCAAAATCTTTAAACGAGTGCTTATTTCCTGGGCCCAATCTAAATCCTAACATATTGGACATTATTTTAAAATTCCGTCTCCACAAAATTGCTTTCTCGGCAGATATAGAAAAAGCATTCTTGCAAATCCAGATACAAGAAGAAGATAGAAATTTTTTGAGGTTCCTGTGGTTTGACAATATCACTAGTAACAATCCCATTTTGAAGGTTTTTCGCATGACCCGTGTAACTTTTGGTGTAACAACTTCACCCTTTTTCCTTTCTGCAACCATCAAACATCACATTGAGGGGTATAAAGATTTCTTTGGAAAAATAGTTAATATGCTGGATACTTCCTTATACGTTGATGACCTGTTTCATGGAGCTGATTCAGTAAACGAAGCTTTTGTTTTATCAAACGGTGCAGAGAAGATATTGAGTGAGGCCAATATGAAACTCAGAAAATTTAAAACCAATTCTTCCGATTTAAAATTTTTATGGAAGGAACATGGAATAAACTTTGAGGAAGACACTCTTGAACAAAATCTTTCGAAGGTATTGGGAATTATATGGATAACAGAAAGTGACACCTTGAAAATAGACATACAACCACTTTTGATAGAATTTGACCATAAAATTATTACCAAACGTATTGTTTTACAAACTGTGGCAAAAATTTATGATCCTATTGGACTCATTTCCCCTTTCGTGATAAGAATTAAATTTTTAATGCAAGAACTCTGGGAACATGGAATTGACTGGGATTCTACATTACCAGATTCTTTAAGTGGAAAATTCAGAAAATGGCATAATGAAATAAAAGACTTGGTAAATTTTGAAATTCTTAGAAAATATTTTGTAACTATCCCAAAATTAAATCCTGAAACCGCTCAACTTTTCATATTTTCTGATGCTAGTTTAAAGGGGTATGGGTCAGTGGCTTATCTACGTGATTCTTCTTCTTGTGAAACTTCATTTGTAATAGCAAAGTCGAGAGTAGCGCCTCTCAAGAAAATTACATATCCGCGCCTCGAACTTCTTGGAGCACTTACGGCTGCAAGATTAGCGAATTATTTAAAGGAAATATTTAAAATTGTGAATGAAAATATATTTTGTCTAAGTGACTCCCAAATTACCTTGCACTGGATTAAAGGAAGTGCTAACAACTGGAAGCCCTTTGTGGCAAACCGCGTACGCGAAATTCAGGAACTTGTTGCTCCTGTACAATGGAAATTTTGTAAAGGAAAGGAAAATCCTGCAGATGTTCTCTCTCGTGGTTGCTCTGCATCTGAATTGATTAATAACGAGGTATGGTTACATGGTCCTAGCTGGCTGAAGGAAGAATCGTTACCAGTATTTCCCCCTGAAACTCAACCTAATCTACCTGATAAAGAGGTCTTGCAAGAACAACGTAAAACGCTTGTTTGCTCCATATCCCAAAATATTCCAGAATTTGAGCTTTTATTTAAATTTTCATCCTGGACTAAATTAAAACGAATTACGGCTTGGTGCCTCAGATTCATCAAAAATAGTACATGCCCATCTGAACGAGTCTATGGTTTTTGACTGTTCCAGAACTTGAAAGGGCAACAAATGCTATTGTGAAATTAATTCAAAACCATGAATTCGGAGACGAACTGAAAATTCTAAAATCCAGAAAGATCCTAAATTCTAAAAGCAAACTCCTTCCTTTACATCCATTTCTTGACGAAAATGATATTCTTCGTGTTAGAGGTAGGCTAAAAAATGCAAACTTGTCTGAATATCAAAAACATCAAATCATTCTCCCTAAAAGGCATCATGTTACAGACTTGATAATAAAGTATTTTCATGAGAAACATCTTCATAGCGGGACTCAATTGACAATTTCAGCAATTCGACAAAAGTTTTGGATAATTAATGCTAAAGAAGCTGTGAAAAGAGAAATAAGGAAATGTATGAAATGTTTCCGAAATTCATTACACCTTTCATCTCAGTTGATGGGAAATCTGCCATCAGCACGCGTGACACAAGCTCGAGTATTTTCAAGAGTAGGAGTCGACTTAGCCGGCCCCTTTTTGATCAAACCTCGTAAGGGACGTGGTGTGAAACCCTTTAAACATTATGTTTGTCTGCATGTTTGTTTCGTAACAAAAGCTATCCATCTTGAATTAGTCACTGATCTTACAACTGAAACCTTTCTAGCCTCATTGAAAAGATTCGTGGCTCGACGTGGAAAACCTCTAGAAATATTTTCCGACAGAGGTACAAATTTTGTAGGGGCAGACCGCGAAATAAAGAGAATGATGTCTCAAATTGCATCTGATGAAAAATTGCACAAGTATCTTACTGACGAAATGATAGTATGGAAATTCAACCCACCTTCCGCCCCTCACTTTGGAGGCCTTTGGGAAGCGGGAATAAAACAAATGAAAAATCATTTGAAGAGAACAATTGGTGATCAGATTTTAACTTATGAAGAATTTTTGACTTTAATTGCACAAATTGAGTCATGCTTAAATTCAAGACCGCTTGTCGCTGAGTCTTCTGATCCAAATGACTTTACGGCTCTGACGCCAGGACATTTTATTATAGGAGCACCCTTGACCTCCTTACCTGAGCCTGATATCTCCTCTACCTATGTAACTCCTTTGGAACGTTGGAAATTGCTACAAAAGATTTTCCAAAGTTTTTGGAAAAGGTGGTCGTCAGACTATCTCTCACAATTGCAGCAACGTACAAAGTGGTTTAGAAGCAACCCGAACTTAAAAATCAATGACTTGGTGTTGATAAAGGAAGAAAACCAGCCCCCATTAAGGTGGAAATTGGGCAGAATAATTGAACTATTTCCTGGTGATGATAATATTGTTCGTGTTGTCAAATTAAAGACTTCTACTGGTGAACTGAAACGCCCTATCACAAAATTGTCTCCTCTACCGATGGACATTTAATATAATAGAATTTTACTTTATTTTAACTAACTTTATTATTATTATTTTTTTCTATGTCTAATTTTTGTAACTTTCTGAACTATTTTGTATATTAATGTCTTTTTCTATTTTTAGTTGTTCCAGAAACTGTTTTTTTTTTAGAAGTAGTAGGATTTAATTGCATTTCACTTTAGTTATACTTGACATTTAAGGTAATATTTTAATTTTGTATTTAATATTTGATTTAGTATGTGATAGTGGAAATTTGGTAAGTTATAATTGTTTGATGAACTTCGTTCATGGAGGCGGAGGATGTTTCGGCGTAAATGCCCTCAAATTTATTTGTTTATAATTTAACTCTGTTTATCTTTCATATTGTGAAACATAATTATAAAACTGATTTCTTTTGACAGAAAAAATCTAATCTGTTTATCTAAATTGTTTATAACTCTGAATCAATATTTATGAGTAACATTATGATTTCAAGGTCATGTAATATAGATTTATTTACTTTATAACAATTTTGAATTGATGGTGATTTATTAGTTTTATAATTACTTGGATGTCATTTAAATGAATATTATAGCTATTTAGAAGATTTATAATTGCATATTGTAATTTTTATTTTGATGTTTATTTTATATAATATGTATCATTTTTAAAATGGTCAGTCTTGACTCTGTAACCAAGCAGAGAACATGTAACATGTCCTGACTCTGTAATCAGAGATGCCAATTGTTAAATCATGGCTCTGTTTAATACAGAGTGTATAATGGAAGTCCTGACTCTGCAACCAAACAGAGAACATTTTTTTTTGTATTGGCTCTGTTAAATACGGAGAATTACTATTATGGAACAATTATTAACTTCTAATGATGAATAGAATTTACATACTATTTCAGTTTTATTTAATAAACTATTTAATCTAATTGCTCTCCCATCTCACTTGGATTTTGAAAATTTATTTGTCAGATGAATTTCGGCGTCACCATTCCCAAATTTGATTTTTTCTCATTAAATCTCTATTTTTGTTGTTTTTCTTAATCCTATTTTATTTTTTTCTATTTTATTATTGTTTTACTTAATTTGTGTAAAAGAATGTATGGTTCTGAGGCCTTTTCTTCCCCCCCCCCTTACCTTGGCTTACTTTCGACCATCCCAATGATCAGGAATTTGCATGAAAATTCCACTGCATGCTCAACATCTACGCATCAAGAATTTCCGATTGGTCACTGTCGAATGAAGATGAACAAGAGCAATGCGACTCTTGTAGGCAATTCATTATCAACTGCATTGGTTCATTGGTTCATAGTAGTAAGAAATAACTATTCAAATTTTTTCAGAATAATTTAGAATTTCTTATCGATAGTTTTATAAATGTCATGTAAATGCGCCAGCGACCTGCATAGTTTTACGAATATTTACGGACATCAATGCCATAGAAAACACGATATCAGTACTGAGTAGCAAGTGGTCACAATATTTTGACAGCTCAGTGTATTTAGTCTATGTATTGAAAATTGATATATATATATAAGTATAAAGATATTTCATTAAATATGTAGGATCATAAAGGTAATTTCAGAAGTAATAAGTGCGTATTAATCTTACCACATTTTAATCCAGTGTCACAAAGAGGAAACACAAGAGGGTAAAAATTTCCGGGCCCTGAAAGAAAAAGAAACTATCACTTCTGTAACTTTCATAAAATTTTATGAAAATAATTTTTTTTAACTTCATTATTTAAATCCTATTTTTGTGCAGAATATGAATGATACGAAAAGTACTGCTCAAAACAACAGATTTATAAATATATTCTGATTTCAAACCATCTATTTCAAAATTCGTGATTTATAAAAGCTTCTCAAGAACATATCCCATAATAAAAACAAGTATTATACAAGTTCCGTGTATAAGCCAATCCGTATATAAGCCAAGTATACGATTTTTCAGTGAAAAATCCTCAAAATCGGTAACCCGTATGTAATCCGATGTTAAACAAGCGTGATGAAAAATTCAGAGAACGAAAACTTAGCCCTATTGTTGCATAGCTACTAAAAAAAATACGCTCTCCGAAATTATTGATATCTCCTAGAGATTGGCCTTACTTTTATTCTTTAACACTCATACCAGTGTTGCCAGATTGGGGACTTTTTTAATTCAGATTATTTGACTGTCATCACTTTTTTTAAATAGTATAATTCGCCTTATTTTTAAGAATTTTTATTCTATTTTGAAATAGGCCGAATATTTCTAATTAAAAAAAGCGGTGATAATCAACAATCTGGGGACATAGAAGTTCCCAATCTGGCAACACTGACTCGGACGTTTTTCTAAAAGAGTCATTTAAACATTGGCTCCGTTCGAAATGGACTGAATGGATGTCACCTGGGGATGCAGCTGCGACAAATGGAGGTACATAATTAAAAAAATTAAACTGATGCTATCTCTGAATGCAGTGTTGCCAGATGGGCTACTTTTTTAAAAATCAGATTCTTGATTGGCACCACTTTTTTGAAATGGTAAAATGTGCCTTATTTAATGACATATTAATAAAGGCAAAAACAAAGGTAATTTTACCGTTTCAAAAAAGTGGTGCCAATCATGAAATCTGAATTTAGAAAAAAGTAGCCCACTGGCAACACTGTCTGAATGGGTAAATGAAGCTTGGCTTAAATTGCCACAAGAAATGATAGTCCGGTCGTTAAAAAAATGTTGCATCAATGATGCGATGGTGGACCATTTTTGAAGGAGATGCCGATGATGATGATCTAGATACTGACGATATTCATTCTGATGTACCAATGAGAAACAGCAATTTTAAGGAGTTGCTTGAAAATTCTGGTAATGACTTGGACAGTAAAAGATGATTGGTGATTTGTTTCATTATAAAAGAATGGAGTATTAAATTTGTAGGTGTTTTTTATGTTTTGTTGTTAATATTTACAATTTTTTTATTTTAATCAAATTTTGTAATTGTCGTAGACTAGTGTACAAACCGACCCCCTACAGTCGAGCCAAAAAAGAGTCCAAAAATTCTCGGCTTATACACGAAAATAAAACGCAATTTTTTTCTTTAAATTATTATTGGAATTATTTCATTAACAAATATATTTTGTAACAAATCAAATATATTATTTCATTAATCCTTAATGGACCAATACCGCCATTTAACCAAATGTATTCGCTTTGCACCGCTTTTTTTAAGAAACATTTTTACTAGTATTTTGACAACGTACGCAAGAAAACATACTAAAAATTTTACTTTTAAAATCTGGTGGTGCGAATAGAATATTAAAAATAGAATCGTGTATTTAAAGCTACCATTCGTTAACCCGGGATTACTCGCGCTGAGTATGACATACCCAGGTTGGGCACGGTTATTACATTTCCCACCACTAATTTTTGAAAAGAATTCTTATAATTATTTTATCACAGAATTTGCCAGTTAAGTCAATAAGTGAAAAAGATGACAAATTTTGTTTGACTTTTTTGGTGGAAAAGTGTAAATCGTACCTATCCTGAAAATGCGCGAGCATTCCCGGGTTAAGGTTAATACTTTTTGAAATAGCACAGGCTAATTTCCTGCGTAAGTGTAATGAAAGTCACATAGGTCCAAACTGCTACGATTTTTGACTACCAGCATTTTAGACCGGAAAGATGTGATTTATTTTATCGGAGATATCTCATTAATTCAATAAGGCGAAGGAAACCTTTGAAAATAATGGTGGCCAAAACCAGAGTAGTTATCAGCTATGTGACTTACACTACAAAAACCCATGGAACCTGCCCACAATGTTATGTGAGTGCACATCTGATGAAATCTCCGGGTGGCAAATTTGATCACTGTTCCTCATTTCGTAACAGATGGTTTTCAGTGTAAGAGGCTATTAATTTTGAATATCGCTCTTTTCGATTAGTGTTGTTTGCCTTATTTAAATGCAAAATTTCCTGTCATTAAATACAGCTTATATTAGTACACGAAAATAGTGGTACTTATCAGCAAAGCGTCACTTACTGCTAAACAAAAATTCTTGTTTACCAAAGTTAAAATATTAACAAATCTGCCTTTTAAAAATCTTTCAGTGGGCATGACATTCAACGAAACTGTACCAGAATTTTTCTAAAATAACATTTGGCTTATTTAATGAAACAAAATTCTATCTTTAGATATAGCAACCAGTACTTTACGAAATTTCTCATACTAAAACACCTAAAATCCCCTGAATCCCCTGATGCGTACGAATCCTCATAAGTCAGATTTTTAAATCCTTGTTGTGTTCTTAGATTTAATTAAGTTGCTTAATGAAGTTATTAAGCCAATCTCAGCAATTCTCAGGGAAATATTCTCACTTAAGATAATCCGATTCAGTTTCAAAAATACCTTTCAGCTTTTTTCCCCACAGGCTAGTTCCATGCATACATGTAGTGTAAGTCACATAGGTGCAAACTGCTACGAATTTCGACTACCAGTATTTTAGAGCGGAAAAATGTGACTTATTTTATCGGAGATATCTCATTAATTGAATAAGACGAAGTAAACTTATCGAAAATAACGGTGGCCAAACAGCATGGCAGTTATCAGCTATGTGACTTGCACTGCCCCAATCCATGGAATTAGACCATGGTAAAAACCCATGGAAGTAGCCCACAATGTTATGCGAGTGCATATCTGATGAAATCTCCGGAAGGCAAATTTTACCGCTGCTCCTCATTTCACCACAGATGATTTTCAGTGCAGGCAGTTAATTTTAAATACCGCTCTTTTCGATTAGTGTTGTTTGCCTTATTTAAAAACAAAATTCCTGTCATTAAATACAGCTTATACTAGTATACGAAAATAGTGGTACTTATCATTAAAGCTTTACTTATTGCTAAATTAAAATTCTTGTTTACCAATATTAACAAAATTAAAATAATTAGAAAGTTAAAATATTAACAAATCTGCCTTTAAAAAAATCTTTCAATAGGCAGGGTTTGTACGCTTCAAGGATCTGTTACCAGAATTTTGTTAAAGAAATATTTGGCTTATTTAATGAAGAAAAAAAAATATTCAGATATAGCTACCAGTATTTTATGAAATTTCTGATACTAAAACACCTAAAATCCGCTGATGCGTACTAACCCTAATAGGGCAGATTTTTTAATTCTTGTTATGTTCTTAGATTTAATTAAGTTGTTTAACCCCTTAATTCTCGCTCCCGAGATATTCTCGGGCTGTGTCTTTTACTCAAATTGTTTGATTCCCACCAGTTTTATAAAATAGTGAAATTGGCTATATTTTAGTATCGTTTTTACTGTCATTAAATAAGGTGAATATTTCTTTTTCATAAAAGTGGTGCCAATAAGCAATTTGAATTATTCAACCGTAATTTAATTCGAACGTTAAGGGGTTAATGAAGTTATTAAGAAGATCTCTATTTTTCTGTAATACCTTCTTTGAACTTACGCCACTTTTTAATGCTGAGCGAAATATTCTCACTTAATTATTCTCAAGATAATCCGATTCAGTTTCAAAAATACCTTTCAATATTTTTTTTCCTCACTAAGCCATGAAATTCTTTTCAATGCTTCTCTTATGTTGAAAGAAGCGACAATGGATAATCACTGCCTGGAGAAACAGACAGAGAGGAAATTTTTAAAGCAGAGATGTTAAAATTTTGTTTTTATAAATGCTGCTTGTTATAAATTGTATTTCCAATAAAAAAGTAACCGTATTTCCTTTATTAATAGATTTATAAAACTTAGTTGGATATACATATCTTATATGCTGATTAATTCAAAATCCAATCCATTTTCCAGTATACTGATTTGAGTAGCTACGTTTAGTTTTGTTCATTATATTTTTGCTCAAGTACCAAACAGAATATTTATTAGCCTAACTACTAAAATATTGATATTATCAGCTTCTCATTCTTCATTATTAGACGCATTTCGTAATTATATGAAAACGTAGCACTTACAGTCATCGTCTGGTCTGTCCATCTGTCTGTCCGTCTGTCCACATATAACAGAGCAAAAACTACCCAGCCCAATGGTTTGCAATGTAATATATATAATCAATGCAGAATTTTGTCGAGTCTTTTTAAATTTTAGGAAAATCTAATCAAAACTTAAAAAGATATTGATAAAACTTTTCTTCATTCTATTTAATCCTACCAGACGTAATTAATTCAATGATATCCCATGATAGATAATGATATTAAGTTGTCATGGGTTTTTTTCTATTAAATCCTATCATACATGACTAATTCAATGATATCCCATGATAGGTGATGATTCTATGTTTCCATGGGTATTTACATAGTATTTAAGATGGAGTCTTATTATTTCCGTATTTCTAAAGTTAATAATTATATAATCGTAATGAATTTTGTATTCATGCATTTTTGCATAATAGTATAACAGCTATTGCTCCAAGATCTGAATATTTATTAAACTAGTTATAGCCCGAAAGCACCTCATTTGCCACGTTTAACGTACAATTTTAGACTTGTTTAATATTTTATATTTTTCAATTCTAAAAAATTTATTGTAAGAAATCGTAGTCAGAATTTATTAGTTTGTCAAAAATGTTAAAGATGAGTTAAAAAATCAGTGCAAAACAATATTTTCTATCAAAAATGTTTAATTTATTTGATAATTGTATCAGAATAATATTTTTCAAAAGACATTTGTAAACTATGAGTGTATTAGCCTAATTATGTAATTAAACTTAATATTAAAATAATTGGATTTATGTATTAACACACTGATTAAAATCATCCCTCTAAGTAATTTTTAGCAATCAACCGCAATTTCCATTTTTAGTAATATCTTTTTAATTTTTTATATTTCTTAATTTAAAAGTTAATTCTTAAGAAGTAAATAAATATTTCTTAAGATATAAACAGAATTGATTATAGTGTTGGCAGTTCGCTAGTTTTTGAAAATTCATTGCTTCATTGTCACCACTTATTTCAATTCAAAATATTTGGCTTTTAAATAATAGATTAAAATTTGCGAAAATAAGGCTAATTATGCTACTCTAAAATAGTGGTGGTATGGCGACTCTAACTCTTTCGGCTGCGGGAAAAGTTTCGAAGTAGAAAAATCAATAAATCCAATATTTATTAAGAGATATTAACATGTTATTTTATTAAAGAGTGTTATGGAACTTTTCTCCTGTTCAGAAAGTTTGAAGCATGGAACTATTTATAAAGAGGAACTGACATATCCTTAAAATAGTGAAGCTTCAACTGTAACCGTTTTCGCAGAAGCTCATTGCCGCCGGAAACTTCCACCAGTAAATTTGAATAGAAATTTTCTTCTTATTAAACGCCTTATTAAAGCAGAATTTCAGTCACAATAATGACCAAACACAGATATTCATTTTTACTGGTGCAAGTTTACTTCGGCGGAAGTCAGGCCTTGCGTTTCCGCCGTATTGTGACACCCTAAAAGGTTTCCTGTTTGATCCGGTGGAAACTTCCAAAAATAAATTTATATAGAAACTTTCTCCGTATTTAAAGGCCTTACTAATGCAAAATTTCTGTCACAAATAATGGGAGAAACAGATTTTCCATTTTACTGGTGGATTTTTCTTTTACGGTAGTCTGGCACTGCGTTTGCGCCATGTTATGACAACCGGTGAAACAAACTAACAGTTTTACAAGGCAAACTGACACTAGTAAAAACAAATAGAAAATTTTACCATATTTGTGAGGAAAATTTCCATAAATAAGTCGCTTAAATAAGACAAAATTTTCTATTAAATTTTACAGGTGGGAAGTTTGCGCCGTGTATTTTCAGAAACTGTAGATACCATTTTAAAAAAGCAGCCGCCATCTTGTGACAACCTCTTCAATTACTTCACTCGCAACTGGTAGACAGTACACTATATGTATCCTCCTCCTTATTCATAACTCCATTGTTTGAATAGGGTTAAGCAGCATAAGTAAAAATTACTTTCCTTATTTTAAACTATAATATATTTTTTGTATTTAACCCTATGCGGTCGATGCAGCCGCAGTGGCAACATTCGCACGCCGTCTTATTAGTCGTTGCCGCTAGCCTGGCGGAAGGATGTCATTCATGATCGCCTTGCGGTTCGGCCAACGCCACCTAGGTAAGGGAGAAAGCCTTGATACGAAAACGTCACACACGGCAGGCAAAACAAAGAAAAAAAATCGAACAACTGGCATGCTTTGTTTTCTTTGGCTCGCGGTATTATTTATTATTACTATGTAATTATTATTAGAAAATAAAATATAATAATTCTACGAACCAACGAAATCGAAACTTGTAAGTTGTTCGAATTTTTTTCTTTGTTTTTGCCTGCTTTGTGTGACATTTTCGTGACGCATGTCAAGGCTTTCTCATATATCTAGGGGACATTAGTTCGGTACGGCGAACGAGGTTAGCCGTAATAAAAGAAATCTTTTGGGCTAATTTATCCCCTCCAACAGGGTTGACAGCCTGACCTCCATTTTTTTTTCATAAAATTTTAATTCAGACCAGAAATTAAAAAAAGGAATATTCTGGCTGATTTAATGTGGGACATTTCGTGATAACTTAAAAGCAAAAATTGTTCTTTCAAAATTCCTGGTGTGAATTTGAAATTTCGAAATAAAAATGGATGCTAAACTAGCAGCCCTACCCTCCAAGACTAGTTGGAGATATATGAAGAATTGGTGTGAATTTTTTTATTTTTGTCGTAAACTTCGTCTGGTTTAATCGCGGAATATTTGGAAAATATTTTTTAAAAATTAAACTGTAAAGTACTATACGGAATGACTCGATTGAAAATACCGTTAAATGCTGTCCGATCTGAAACCGTTAATATGTTTTTATGGATTTACCACTTATGGCAACAAAAGTCATTTTAACATGAAAAATATCAATTATGTATACAAATAATGTTTTGAAATTTATTAAAAGCGATAGTTTCATATTTTCCATATGCACGGCGTTAATAATCGAAGAAATCGCCAAAGATTTCGTTACTTGCAGTAACCTTTTTAATTTTGATAATTTCAGTAGTTTAACACGTAGTTCGTTTAGATGGCCGTTAAAGTGTGTTTTATTTATACGTATTATTATGTATTTATTTTTTATGTTTTAATTTCATCATGGCATATTAGCGGGAAAAAACTGCTGAACTATTTATATTGTTTTACATTCAAAAGGGTTAATCTTTCGCAATTGAACTCAATAAGATAAGGGTATTTAAAAATATATATGCTTAAATGTTATATTAAAAACCATAGGACTAAAATCAGTGATTTGAGATAAAATTTACAAACAAATTGCAGTTAAAAATACATACCACACTCCCTTATTTGACAGTATCAAATTGAAATTGTGCAAAGTTTATGAGTTAAAAAAATTGTCGTAAATTGTACGGCAAACGTGGCAAACATTCGTACTGTAACTAGTTTTATAAATATACAGGTCTTGGTGCAATAGCTGTTGCACTCTAATGGAAAAATGCATGAATACGAAATCTATTACAATTATCTCTCTCTCTCTATATATATATATATGTATATATATATATATATATATACCGGGTGTCCCAAAAAGGACTGACTGATTTTAAAATTCAATAACTTCCAAACGGTGACAGATATTAAAAAAATTCTTGCAGGAGGGTTATGCATAAAGTCAAAAGATTTTTTACAGTGATTTTCGATTTTAGTTCGAATTAAAAACAATAGATGGCGCTGTAAGCAATAGTCGCTAAATACAGGCTCGATTTTTGGTCCTTTCTGTTGTTCCATGCAGAAAAAGGAGATGGAAATGTATTATCCGGGCCACGAAGTACCAAAAATCGAGCCTGTATTTAGCGACTATTGCTTACAGCGCCATCTATTGTTTGTAATTCTAACTAAAATCGAAAATCACTGTAAAAAAACTTTTGACTTTATGCATAACCCTCCTGCAAGAATTTTTTTAATATCTGTCACCGTTTGGAAGTTATTGAATTTTAAAATCAGTCAGTCCTTTTTGGGACACCCGGTATATATATATTACGCTATCGTACGTGACGTAGAAATCGAGATTATTTGGTAATTGTTTAACAAATGTTTGATGTTGTTTGATGAGTGTTTGACAACACTCGAATGAAACGCATCTCATTTGTCATTGTGTAAATGTCCTTTGGCAAGATTTAGGACAATGTAAAATCGGGTTTATTTACGTTTCACTTTTTCGCTGCAATTATGGAGCATCAAAATATCATTAGAAATGCCCGTAAAAGATTTTGGCGAATGCTTGAAGGTGCAGAAGAAGCTGAATTAAATAGAGAAAATCGAAATAGTTTTGATCGAGAATGCCGTCAAACGCAGAGCATAAGCGATCGCCAAAATAGGATTAATAACCGTCGCATGGACAAATGAGTTGCTTCTGAAATCCAAATTACTGATTTTATATCAGATATATTTAAAATGCACGTCTTTCATTCACCTCATTTAAAATACATGTCTTTTAGCCATCTAATGTAAAATACAATAAATAAATAAGGGTATTTTTTCAGTATAGGTACTTGGCGAAATAAAGAAAAGGTCCATGGCGAGAAAAGAAATTTGGCAAAGTATTTTCTGGCAACCTCTCTAAACCATAATCAAAATATTGTTTTCGAATAAAATTGCATAAATTTGCCATGATCGCAAAGAGTTCGTGCTTTTATGTTAGCTAGGCGAGATAGGACAATAGCATTTTTTAACTCGCCAGCAGCATTTTTTATTTTTCGAGGGGTAAATTAAAGCAATGCTTTGATTTTGAAATTAAATGGCTTATGGTATTATTTTTTCTTTTTCTTTTATTTTTCTATTTTAAAAGATTTTTTTTTTTTAAGTGAAAGTCATGAATTTTAAATGTTTCAGTTTTAAATTAAAGTTATCCATTTTAAATAAAATGAGTGAAAAATTATATTATAATCTAAATTAATGAAATATGAAAAAATGCGACGGGTATAATTTTGGGCGATTTATCACCTGCGTTCGACTAACTTAAAAATACAGAGTTATTAATTTCTCTGTCAGAATCTTACGATTTAATGAAAGTTGTGCAACTAAATTAAATTATGAAGAAAAGTAACATGATACAATATCTAGCACACATTTAAAGGAGACCAAACTGGTCGTCTCGGGCGCTTAGTATATATTAAATTCAGTAAAAAGGAAATAATATAACTCGATATTAAATAGAACGTCATCACCATGGCAACCTAGAATCATTACCTATCATGGGATAGCATTGAATTAATTACACATGATAGGATTTAATATAATGAAGAAAATTTTTATTAATATCTTTTTAATTTTTGATTCAATTTTTATATAATTTGAAATGAATCGACAAATTTCTGAAACGATTATACGTATTAAATTTCAAACCATTCGGTTGGGTACTTTTCTGCGCTGTTATATCCGGACAGATGGACAGACAGACGAACGGATCGGGCGACGGCTATAGGCGCTAGATATTTATATAATTCGAACTCTCCTTAAAAAAATGCAGTAAAAGCGGTGTATATTGCTCAGGTGTTGGAGCCATCAATATGTCGTCAGCGTTACTCACGGACATGTTTTGCTGTATAATACAGATTCTGAATTTTAAAATGACTTAAAAAAAATAACTGACACACTATAAATCTCAAGCATGAATATAATTATTCATCAACTAAACCAAAAAAAAAAAAGTAGAATAGCATATTTTGCATAGTAAACACTAAAATTCCTCGCTTTTTTTTGCCGCATCTATAATGATAATAAAAATTTATGCCGACACAAATTGCCAGGATATAAACAACCCTTGACAAATCCATACAAATGTAAATTCGCTGGGAGAAATCTTATATATTTGCTTTTTCTTTCAAATATTCTTAAACATAAAACTGTCTTTAAAATTTTTTGTTGAGGATTGTAAAAATACATTAAGTGTTATTTTACGCATACGTTTAAAATAAACAAAACCGAAAAGATAAAGTTAGACTAATGTAAATAGTACAATATTTTATTCAGTTTCACCTTTTTCTTTTTTACTGTTATAATTAATTCACATTAAATTCAAAAACAATTTAAAATGAAAGCTATTTCACATAAGCCTCAAAAGGCGTTATAAATGATCTTGTGGGAAAATGTATGTAGAGAAATACTGTTCAAATTCTATATTATATATGTAAAATCATGAGCAAAAGATTCACATAAAGGTGATGTTCAAAACAGGGCTTTTGAAATCGCCGACAACTACGAAATTTTGATTTTTGATTTTGATCACCTACATAACATGCAGTGTTTGTTTCTGTGCACATTGGGTCTCTCGGAAAGTAGTGTCCGTTTGAGAAAATCAATTCGTACCGGAAATTTATGCCCGGTAATTATCATTATAATCGGTAATAATTATAATTATCGGAATCAATGTCTAATAATTAAATGATAGAATTTTCCGGTACGAATTGATTTTCCCAAGCGGACACGAATTTCCGAACGACCCAATGTATAATGTTATAATTTGTTTGGTAATTTTGGACCCCCCTCCCCAGTTTATGATATCCTACATATCATCCTTCGATCCCCCTCCCATCCCTCCCTAATTATATCGTTATCAGTGTCAAGAAATTCTTTTGATTTTTGCATTTTCTTTCTTTTGTGTGCATTGATATATACATATTATACATTTATTATTTGCATACTTAATTGATTAACATGAAGCCAAGTCAATAAAATATCACTATTATGGATGCAATAATTTTAAATCAAATATCTCTTAAAAGAGATAGTTACTATTTAAAAGTGTTTAATAATAGATTTTTCTTACATAATGTATTCAACTTCAACAGTAATAATGCCTTCTTGCACTTAACCCCACACAGGGGGTGGGGGGGAGGCAGCAGAACCTTTAATTAACAAAATAGGTGGATAACATTATTTCTCTTTTCTTTATTTGTAAACACAACTAGTATAATTCCAAACATACTTCACACCTAATTTCTAACAGCGGTTTATGTCTGCATTAGGGTGGAACTTAAGTATAGGGTAAAAAAAAACTTTTTTGTTTTAATATGTAATAATGAAAACTTTTTTCCTTTTGGATCACTAAACTTTCGGCTGAAAAGGTTTTTTAAAATTAATTTCTTTTCCGGTTTCTCAAGGACGTCAAAGTTTTAAAATTTCAGTATAAAGTAACTTAAAGTAAACAACGTAACTGTTAGCCCATATCTGCTTATATTAAGCAAATACTAACCAGAATTCACCACGAGGCGATTGCTAAATATCGACTCACACCCTCCTTACCTCCCGTTGTTATGGATTAATTCCATTGTATATTCAACGTACTGGCTTCTTAGGTAAACTTTGTCATTACATTGCGAGAATTCAACTTTCCAAAGGTAAAGCCATCTCTTGCTTAATATCTAAAGACGGTTGACGCAGCTCTAAGGACAATTTTGACAAACGTTTCCACTGTTTGAGTATGACAAGGAAAATCTAAAATTCAGGTGTATCCCCTGTTTGTACTTTTTTTTAAAGTTCTTCATCCGATCAGTCTGTCAAGACAGGATCCATGTTTTTATAGTCTATAATTTCAATATGTTCGTATTTTTTGAATTTGCTTTCCTATTGGTACAGAAAATCATCTAGTACCCGTAGTTTTCCCAGCAAGATTTTGAAATAAGTATCTAAAAAAGTTCATTTGCATGTAATAAGCAAATTATCCATTGTAAAGTTTTTAGAGTATTGCTTCCGATGTTTTGACAACTCCAGATTTGCGTCCTGCATTGACGGCGTTTCTGTTTCATCCAATAAATTTTAAACTTGAAATGTCTGTGTTATTACTTTGAAAATACACCAAACTTGCAGTGGCTATATTAATATAAAAAGAAGATGTCAATGAAATATGAACAATATATTTTGATCCTGGTTTTCGAACTAAGACCATGTGTTCTTCTTTAATGATTATTAGTTGTACTTTTTTCCATTTGCTTCAGTTATCATAGTGTTATCCTTTCTGCCATCAAAATACAAACCTTCTAAAATTAACTCATTTCGTCTTTCTTGTTCTTTCAAATTCTTCCTTTTCTTTTCTCTTTGTCGTCTTCAGTTACCTTTTCTTTATTATCATAAGAAATGCCCATATCTTTTAGGGTGCCATTTGCAATAATATTTGCAGCTCTGCCTAATACTCTGGTTCTTTCACCTTGTTGATTATTAAGTTCAGATTTAGAAGAACATCCGATTGAACAGTTTTCCTTCTGAACTATTTTTTTAACTTGACGATCATTCTATCAAAACATCACTTTTTTGTTTTAAAATAACTTTTACTTTCCTTGATATTTCGTTTTCTGGTCTTGATACGTTTTTTTGTAATTTTTATATCTGTTGAGCCTATTGCCAGCATCCCATCTCTCTTTGTTCTTTTAGAACGTGACGTTCTTGTTCTGATACACGATAATATTTAGTTCATTTACACAAAGAAAAGTTTTTTGCACGATTACCTAACATTTTGCAATTTTATATTGGATGTGGGATTATTCTTTCCAATCTTAATATTTTTTTTTCATATTTTGACATTTCTCACGATAGTCTAATCATTTTTTATGATTTGTGTATCAGAAACTGTTGGAAGTAAAGGTCTCAGCAATACACTTTTAATTGTATCAGCAACAGCTTTAGATATTTTAGACAGAGTGTATTCCAGATTCCAGATGGCAGATTTTAAGTTAAATTGAACCCATAAATAATGTTTCATAACATCTTCATATGTTCGCCAGAGATGACAGTCTAATATTAATTATTTTGGCTCGCAAAATACAAGACACTTAACAATTTTCTAGATTTTTTTTATACAATCACTTGAATACATTTACTTGATATTTTGAGATAATATTTTCAACTATTATCGTGAATTCGAAGACAACGCAAATAATATTTCCTTCTAACAACAAAAGTATTTTCACGTGAATATTAATAAGAGAAATAAAACTTTGGTGTAAATTACGTCAGATTTAAAACGATACATTTAAAATGAATTATTTAAAAGTTAATTTATTTAATAATTATTATTTAAAAATCTTATAGCGCTGTTAAAAAATACCGGGAGACAATGACACGGTTTACTTAATTCATTTTACATTAGCTTATTTTCGAATGTTTAACTAATTTTTTTAATTAAATACGAAAACAGCCATTGTATCTTTTAACAGCAGCAGATATGGTCTTAAAAATCCCCAATCCAAGAAAAACGAATGGAAACCCGTTTACAGAGAGATCGCTACTGTTCTTTTTTTTCTTTCTTTTTTTTTTAATTCAACATTTTTAAAGCGAATCAAATTAGCGTGCTTTTTGGATTTTGGTGTCCCTGAACGGGGGTTGGCGAGCGTAGCTCGTAGGGGGCAGAGCCCCCTAGTAGGTTACAAATAAAAAGACAAAAATGTTGGTTGGATCAAATATGATAACGATATCAAAAGAAAAATCCTCTCTTTCCCCTCTCTCTCTTACGATATCATGTATCAGACCCTCCCCCCTCCTAAAGTGATAATATTATGTATGCACAGTCCCTTAACCGCTTCAAGGGCGTTCGTGCTATAACTAGTTTCATAAATATTCAGATTTGGTGCAATAGCATTTGCACTCTTATGATGCAAAAATGCGTAAATACAAAATGTATTACCATTATATATATTAAATTCAGTAATAAGGAAATAATATGACTCCATTTTAAATAGAAGGTAATCACCATGACAACCTAGAGACATTGCCTATCATGGGATATCATCGAATTAATTAAGTATGATATGATTTAATAGAATGAAGAAATTTTTTTATTAATGTCTTTTTAATGTTTTGATCCGATTTCATAAAATATAAAATGATTCTACAAAATTGTGCAACGATTATATATATTAAATTTCAGACCTTCGGTTGTGTAGTTTTCGCGCTGTTATATGCGAGCAGGCGGAGAGACAGACGCTCTGAACAGACGGCGGCTATAGATGCTGTGTATTTATATAATTATGAACGCACCTAAAAACAGCACAAACAAGATTTGTTACATGTGTTTCAAACGAAACGCAAAAAGATTATGAGATAAAAAAAAATGCAGTTACACAAATATGAATAAATTATTTATCTTTCTTGCTCCATGTGACAGCAAGTTTATATAAAAAACAACTTAACTTCAAAGATAGAATTGCACACCTCCCCCTACCCCCCCACTCCCCCCACACTGGCTCGTTTTTTAAATACCACTTTTTCGGACAATAATCTTCACTATAGGTTTCTATTATATTTTCAGCAGAAATATATTATGAAGAATTAATTCTTTCTGGAAACTTTGGTATTTAAAAGAAAAACCGCTGCATTTGTGTCCAAACGTTTAGCACTGAGCAGAAAAATAAGCATGTTCACCGAAAGAAACTTAGCGACCATAAAAGTACAGCAATAAACAGTAAAAGAAACATGTTCGTCGAAAGAAACAAAGTGCAAACACAAACGTTCAGTACTAACGAGAAAATTTAAGAATGTTCGTCGAAATAAACATAGTTCAACCATAAAAGTTCAGCAATAAACAGAAAAATAAGCATTTTCTTCGAAAGAAACATAATACACCAGCAAAAGTTTCATATATGAATATAACAGATGCATGTTGAGGAAAACAGTAAGTAGAAAACTCTCCATATCCATATTTAAACTACAGCTAAAACTTGCTAAAAGTGATGCAAGTACATTTAACCCTTTCAGGAGTAAAGTGCTTCAATTGCTAAAATGTTTAAATCATTGAATGACACCATGTTTTCCGAATAAATTCGTTTAAAAACTAGTATGTTGTGGCCTTCACAAAACTTTCTTCCATATAAATCACGTCAATTAAATCGTTTAAATAGTACCAATTCATATCACAATATATCTGAATTTGAAGTTTGGTGAAAATTCGTGCATTAGTTCTTGTATAGAGCTATAGCGGAAATTCTGAAAAATGTA
Organism: Maratus speciosus; assembly: GCA_963932465.1. Lineage (NCBI taxonomy): Eukaryota > Metazoa > Arthropoda > Arachnida > Araneae > Salticidae > Maratus > Maratus speciosus. The sequence goes on along the minus strand of OZ010798.1, from coordinate 268,660,014 downwards.
GTATAGCAGCGCCACCTCTTGAGCGATTTACACTAAAACATAAACAGCACTAATTGATATCAAGGTATACCTGAATCTGAAGTTTGATGAAAATTCATGCATTAGTTATTGAGATACAGCTGTGGCGGAAATTCTGAAAAATACAGCATAGCAGCGCAACCTGTTCAGCGATTTGCACCAAAACATAAACAGCACTAATTCATATCATGGTATACCTGAATCTGAAGTTTGTTGAAAATCCAAGCATTAGTTCTTGAGATAGAGCTATTGCGGAAATTGCAAAAAATGCCCAATAGCAGCGCCACCTGTTGAGCGATTTACACCAAAATCTATAAAATGTCTATTCATGTCAAGGACTAACTGAATCTGAAGTTTCATGAAAATCCGTGCATTAGTTCTTGAGATAGAGCCATTGCGGAAATCGTAAAAAATCCAGCATAGCAGCGCCACCTGTTGAGCGATTTACACCAACACGTAATCAGCATCAAGTCATATCAAGGACTAACTGACTCTGAAGTTTCATGAAAATCCGTGCATTAGTTCTTGAGATAGAGCCATTTCGAAAATCGCAAAAAAGGCAGCATAGCAGCGCCTCCTGTTGAGTGATTTGCACCAAAATCTATAAATTGTCTATTCATGTCAAGGACTAACTGAATCTGAAGTTTCACGAAAATCCGTGCATTAGTTCTTGAGATAGAGCCATTGCGGAAATCGTAAAAAAGGCAGCATAGCAGCGCCACCTGTTGAGCGATTTGCACCAAAATCTATAAATTGTCTATTCATGTCAAGGACTAACTGAGTCTTCTGAAGTTTCATGAAACTCCGTGCATTAGTTCTTGAGATAGAGCCATTGCGGATATCGTAAAAAAGGCAGCATAGCAGCGCCACCTGTTGAGCGATTTGCACCAAAAACTAATCAGCATCAATTTGTATCAGGGACTAACCGAATATGAATTTTTATTAAATTCCGTGCATTAGTTCTTGAGATAGAGCGCCCACAAAATTTGTGTCACACACAGACACGCAGACAGACAGACAGACGGACAGACGGACAGACAGACAGACTCACAGACAGACATTTTGTAAAAACATCTTTTTCGGGTTCTCTGACCCCTAAAACGTGCAAATCCGTCAAAAACCGGAATTCGAAAATTTTCATGAATCCAATACTTTCTTCTTGTAAAGATAGAAGAAAGTAAAAAGTAAAAGCTTTTTACTTCACGTACATTATACATGCATAATTCTATTTTTACTTTCTTCTATCTTCAATAGAAGAAAGTATTGTAATCGAAATTTATTCGACTTCTGGTTTTCGACGGATTTATGAGTTTTAGGGGTCAGAGATCCCAAAAAACATGTTTATAGAAAATGTCTGTCTATCCGTGTGTCCGTCTGTCTGTCGCCATTGTACCATCAAAAAGTGTATGAAGTTATGCATAGAATTGAACCAAATTTTTATTTTAAGTTTTTGGCTATGGCAAGCAGATCCTCCCTGAATTTGGAAAACATTCGTCAGTAGAGGGCGCTGTAATAGCGATTTTTGTGCGATTTTGAATATTTTACCATCCAAAAGTGTATGAAGTTATGCATAGAATTGAACCAAATTTTTATTTTAAGTTTTTGGCTATGGCAAGCAGGCCCTCCCTAAATTTGGAAAAAATTCGCCGCTAGTGGGTGCTGTAATAGCGATTTTTGTGCGATTTTGAAAATTGTACCATCGAAAAGTGTATGAAGTTATGCATAGAATTGAACCAAATTTTTATTTTAAGTTTTTGGCTATGGCAAGCAGGCCCTCCCTAAATTTGAAAAAAATTCGCCGCTAGTGGGTGCTGTAACAGTGATTTTGGGGCCATTTTGAATATTGTACCATTGAAAAGTGTATGAAGTTATGCATAGAATTGAGCCAAATTTTTTGTGTTTGTTTTTGGTCATGGCACGAAGGTCCTCAATGAAATTGGAAAAATTCCGCCTGAAGGGGGCACTATAATTGCATTGTCGGTACCATTTTCATTATTGTACCATCGGAAAGTGTTTGAATTTATGCATAGAATTGTACCAAATTTTGTGTGTATGTTTCTCGCTTTGGCAAGTAAGTCTTCCCTGAACTTGAAAAAAATTCCGCCAGAAGGAGGCGCTATAATTGGATCTCTGCCATTTTCATTATTGTACCATCGAAAAGTGTATGACTTTATGCGTAGAATTCAACCAAAATTTTTGTGTACGTTTCTGGCTATAGCAAACAAGGCCTCCCTGAATTTGAAAAAAAATCTGCCGGAAGGGGAGTGGGCTGTAATAATGATTTTGTGCCATTTTCTTTATTGTACAATCGAAAAGTGTATAAAATTATGCATACAATTGAACCAAATTTTTTGTTGGCCAACAGATCTTCCTTGAATTTGGAAATAACGCGGTAAAGCGGCCCTGTGATAGCGATTTTTGTATACTTTTCTTGATTTTTCGCAGTTCTATTGTCCATCGGCTGCTCGTGCAAAGGCGCTTCCTGCTAAGCCGGCTATTCGCAAATATCTGATAGCAACAGAATAAGGAAAAACTAATTTTAACAAATCTCATGATATAGATTAACTCGTTTTTAGTTCGTTTAATTGACTGAAGCAGAAATTTGGGATGAAAATCAAAGTTGGCATAACATTGAACTAATAATATTGAAGTATTAACATGTGTAACTAGTTTTTGAAATATTAAGATGTATAAGATAGAAGAAAGTTTTGGGATTGGCACATCCAACTAGTTAAAATTATGGTGCTATTGTAGCATTTGGTAATTAAAACTAAGTGGGACGTATATAATCCCACCGCCCTTCAAGGGTTTAAAGGCATATAAAAACCTTTTATTCTGACCTACATGTTTCGTCACACAAACGACGAGTTTATCAAGATATATATTGATTTAAATTATTTCCGCAATTAAAAACAAAAATGAAACTGGTAAATCACAAGATCACAAGCTTCAAAAGAAAGAAAAATTGTCGTAAATAATAGGGTTATTATCGCTACTTTTTTAAAGTACAACTATTTCGCAAAAATGATTTTCGCCTTATGTAATTCAGGGTTCGTACGCTCCAGGGACATTCCAGGACTTTTTTCCAGAATTTTCGTAAAGTAATATTTGCCTTATTTAATAATAAAAAATCTATCTTCAGATATAGCGACCAGAACTTTACGAAATTTCTCATACTAAAGCACGTAAAATCCCCTGAATTCCTTGATGTGTGAGAACCCTGTAACTGATATGTCCTCCTATTAAATGTGATAGAGTTTTTGGAAATAGTAGTGCTATAAAATAAGCACCCGTAAGAATCCAAAAATAAATAGTGGAATTGCCTTTTTTTACAATTTCTTAAACATCGTATACATTTAAGTATTTGATAGTTCTAGACTTCAAAACAGGCAATATATTCAGGCTGACAATATATCGCTATATTTTTTATTATTTTTTTATGCTGCATACATAAAAGCGCTTTCTTTGCACTTTTTCCAATTTACAGTCCCATACTAAAATTTCCCAGAACGGAGTATGAATGATTTTGTATATATCGAAGCAGTTTCATGAAATCAAAACGCATTCTTTCGTATAAGACGGCCGAGATGCTAACAATATTGAAGGGTGTTTGACAGTTTTTGAAATGCCTTCATCGAAAAACTCGTATTTTATACTTCTGGATTACGTATACTTGTATACATATAATAATGTAGTCCAACAATGTAAGATTGCATCTATCAAAACCAAAAATACAACATTTCGCCTCTGCCGTATTAATAATGATGATAAAACCTGTGTAGCCACAATATACTCAGAAAAACGCAAATCTGCTACTGCGCTTGAAAGATTCTATGTATATTTTGATTTCAATATTTTTTTCCTGTGCAAGTGTCAGTTTTGCTTCCTTTTTTGTTCAGAAATTGCGAATGGCAAATTTGTTTTATTTACATGAAGCAAATTTGCTATTCGGAATTTCTGAACAAAAAAGGAAAGATGGAGATTTTATAATTCCTAAAGCAAAAGAATATTTTTTTAGAAATTTCAAATATAATTAAGAATTTCTGAACGAAAAAAAAAAAAATAGACCAAACTGTTTACCCTAGTGCGGAGATTATATGCTGAGAGCGTAAATAATAGGTCCCAGTAAATAGGTCCCAGTAACCAATATTGAAGCATGTTTTAAACAATCCATAGAAATAATAGAACGGTTGGATAATTATTGTTACTGAAAAAAGGGTATACCGTATTCAATTGGCATTTGTTCGTGTGTTGACAAATTCTATAGACTGAAATTTTATATGTAAATGAAGAAGAACCTGGAGAAAAAAAATCACGTTGTATATATATATATATATATTTTTTTTTTTTTTTTTCAAATCGTAGGTTCCTTACGGTGTTTCAGATATCAGGAAGGGAAAATCAAACTAAGTTAGGCAGAAATAAAAAAAAATGGAAGAGCTTAAATTTGTGATTTTTCTGCATTACAAAAAAAAAAAAAAAAAAAAAAAAAAAAGAAAAAAAAAAGAAAAGAAAAGAAAAGAAAGATAGCGCCATTACGGCGTCCCTCAAGATGTCACTTACGGTGTTTCAGATTTCAGGAAGGGAAAATCAAATTAAGTTAGGCAGATATAAAAAAAATGGAAAAGCTTAAATTTGTGATTTTTCTGCATTACAAAAAAAAAAAAAAAAGAAGAAAAGAAAAGAAAAGAAAGATAGCGCCATTACGGTGTCCCTTAAGATGTCTCTTACGGTGTTTCATATTTCAGGAAGGGAAAATCAAATTAAGTTAGGCAGATATAAAAAAAAACGTAAGAGCTTAAATTTGTGATTTTTCTGCATTACAAGAAAAAAAAAAAAAAAAAAAAGAAAAGAAAAGAAAAAAATAGAAAGAAAAAAACGAAAAAAAAAAACCAGAAAGAAAGCGAGAGATTCTCGTAAATAATAGAATTTCTACAGCTGCTTTTTTTTAAATACAAATATTTCGGAAAAGTGATTTTCGCCTTATGTATTTGGTCTTTCGTAAAGTCATGTCTGTTTGGGAAAATCAATTCATACCGGAAGATTCTGCCCAGTAATTATTAGACATTAGATATCGAAATCAATGTCTAATAATTAAATGATGGAATTTTCCGGTGCGAATTGATTTTCCAAAACGGACACGACTTTCCGAACGACCCAATAATTCATTGTTCGTACGCTTCAAGGAATTTCAAATACCTTTTACCTGAATTTTCATAAAGTAATATTTGCCTTATTTAATAATAATAATAATAATAATATCTATCTTCAGATATAGCGACCAGTACCTTACGAAATTTCTGGTACTAAAGCACGTACAGTGTCCGGAATTCCTTGATAAATACGAACGCTTTAATAGATATAATCTCCTATTAAACGTGATAGAGTTTTTGGAAATAGCAGTGTTATAAAATAAGCACCTTTAATAGTCCAAAATATATAGTGGAATCTCCATTTTTTAGAATTTTTTTTTTTAATAGCTTTTACATTTAAGTATTTGAGAGTTCAAGACTTCAAAACATACAATATATTCACGCTGACAATATATCGCTATGTTTTATTTTTTATTATTATTTTTTACGCTGCATACATAAAAGCACTTTCTTTGTAACATTTCCGAATTTACACACCCATACTAAAATTTCCGAGAACTGAATGTTAATAACTTCGTATATATCGAAGCAGTTTCATTAAATCAAAACGCGTTCTTTCGTATAGGAAAGCCGAGATGCTAACAATATTAAACGGTGTTAGACAGTTTTTGAAATGCCTTCATCAAAAAATTCATATTTCATACTTCTGCTATGTATATTTGTATACATTAATAATGTAGTCCAACAATGTAAGATATGCATCTACCAAAATCAAAAATACAACATCTCGCCTCTGCTGTGTCCAGCTGGAACCAGTGATGATAAAAGTTCTGTAGCCGCACAATACTCATTTGCATAAAGCCAATTTGCTATTCAGAATTTCTGAACAAAAAAGGAAAGACGGACATTTTATAATTGCCTAAAGATTAAGGTATGTTTTAGAAATTTCAGATATAATTAAGAATATCTGAAGAAAGAAAAAAGAGACCGAACTGACAATACTAGTGCGAAGATTTTTATGCTGAAAGCGTAAATGAATAAGTCCCAGTATCCAGTATTCAAGCATGTTTTAAACAATCAGTAGAAATAATAGAACGCTCGGATAATTATTGTTACTGAAAAAAGAGTATGTTGTATCAGGGGTCGTTCACTTCAAAGAATTTTCCAGGACAATTATGAGTATCTTTTTAAAGAAAAAATAAATCCATGTTAAACGCGCGAAATCTCGCTTTACTTAAGAAGAGATTTTCTATAAGAAAATACTGGTCCCCAGGAATTTCCTGGTGTTGAAATTTCAGGACAAGTACGACCCCTGATTGTATTCAATTGACATTTGTTCGAATGTTGACAAACTGACGTTAAACAAAGTCTGTAAACTGAAATTTTATGCGTAAACGAAGAGCGAACCTGGAGTAAAAAATCATGTGGTATTTATTGTTTTTTCAAATGGCATGTCCCTTACGGTGTTTCAGATTTCATGAAGGGAAAATCAAACTAAATTAGGCAGATATAAAAAAAAAATTGGAAGAGCTTAAATTTGTGATTTTTCTGCATTGCAAAAAAAAAAAAAAAAAAAAAAAAAAAAAAAATAGAAAAGAAAAGAAAGAAAGAAAGAGATTCTCGAAAATAATAGTTTGTACTGCTGCATTTTTCAAAATACAACTTTTTCAAAAAAGTGATTTTCGCCTTATATAATTCAGAGACGGTGCGCTTCAAGGACTTTTACCAGAATTTTCATAAAGTAATATTTGCCTTATTTAATTATTAAAAAAATCCATCTTCACATATAGCGATCAGTACTTTACAAAATTTCTGGTACTAAAGCACGTAAAATCCCCTGCATTCCTTGATGCGTATGAACCCTGTAATTAATATATCATTCTATTAAATGTGATACAGTTTTTGGAAATAGTAGTGTTATAAAATAAGCAACCGTAAGTATCTAAAATAAATAGTAAAATCGCCATTTTTAAAATTTTTTTAAACAACGTGTACATATAAATACTTGAGAGTTCCAGACTTCAAAATAGACAATATAGCCTTATGTTTCTTATTATTTTTTACGCTGCTTACGTAAAAGCGCTTTCTTTGCACTTTTTCGAATTTACAGAACCATACTAAAATTCTCGAGAGAATAATATTAATAATTTTGTATATATCGAAGCAGTTTCAAAAAATCAGAACGCGTTTTTTCGTATAAGAAAGCCTAAATGTTAAGAATATGAACAGTGTCTGACAATTTTTGAAATTCTTTCATCGGAAAAATTCATATTTCATACATCTGGAGCACGTATACTTGTATACATACAATAATGCTGCCCAAAATGTAAGATATGCATCTACCAAAATCAAAAATACAATATAGCGCATCTGCTGCATTAATAATGACGATAAAAGTTCTGTAGCCACAAATTTTTCAGAAAAATGCAAATCCGGTATCACCGCTTGAAGATACTATACATATTTTCAGTTTACTTTGGATTTTAACCTTTTTTTTTTTTTCTTTGCTGCATGGTTGCCTTTGGTCTCTTTTTTTTATTCAGAAATTCAGAATTCATACCAGACATTTTAAAGGTATTTTTTATTTTATTTAATGACAGACATTTAGTGATTACTTAAAGTAAAAATTTCTTTTTCTAAAATTCTGGTATGAATCAGAAAATTTCTTCACAAAAAAAGAGGTCAAACTGGAAACCCAATTACGGAAAATTTTATGCTGAGACTGTAAATGGATACTGCACAGTATCGATGCATATTTAAACAAGACAGGAAAATCATGCGTCAAGCAAAAATTATGAAACACTTTCCAACACTTGCAGAATATTTTAACAAAACTCTATTGTTTAATAATGTTTTAAAAAACGTAATTAGCCATCCGGCCGCGGGTAACGCTCATATCGCGTTATACATATTCTATACAATTCCGCGAAGCACGCTATTTTCGCGTTCCACTGTTACGAGTAGGCTACATTTTTTTTATTCAGATTGCTTGATTCCCAAATTTCTTCACAAAAAAAGAGGTCAAACTGGAAACCCAATTAGGGAAAATTTTAAGCTGAGACTGTAAATGGATACTACACAGTATCGATGCATATTTAAACAAGACAGGAAAATCGTGCGTCAAGCAAAAATTATGAAACACTTTCCAACACTTGCAGAATATTTTAACAAAACTCTATTGTTTAATAAGGTTTTAAAAAACGTAATTAGCCATCCGGCCTCGGGTAACGCTCATATCGCGTTATACATATTCTATACAATTCCGCGAAGCACGCTATTTTTGCGTTCCACTGTTACGAGTGGGCTAAATTTTTTTATTCAGATTGCTTGATTCCCACCACTTTTATAAGAGCGTATAATTCGGCTTATTCTCGCATTATTCAATCTGTAATTAAATAAAGTGAGTATTTCTACTTTAAAAAAGTGGTGGGAATCAAACAATCTGAATTTTAAAAAAGCAACCCACTTGCAACACTTAAAAATATGCCGCGATTTTATCGAAGAAAATGAAAAAGTCGCCCGCGGCTGGAGGGTTAAACAACTTTGAAAACAAACAACACATTTGAAAACCAGATTTCAACAATAAACACCCATACCCGAAAAGATATTACAATTATTTTATACAGCTTTCTACATGACATGTAGATTTGTAAGGATTCTACATAGTATGCTAAATTTAATTTAGTAAGAAAACGCATAATACAGTTGAAAATTCACCTTTAGTGATATCTATCAGAAGAGAGAACCGTACATGAATACTTTTTTACAGCCCTGTATATTACATATACATTTTTAGACATGCAACATACTAAACTGAAATTTAATTCACGCAAAAACACGCTTAACCCTTTCAGGGGCAAAGCAATTTCATTGCTAAATTGTTGATATTAATGATTGACACCGGAATTTGAAAACAAATTTATTTGTAAATAAGAAAAAGCTACATTTCGCATATACAATAACCGAATTTTTTTTTACAAAATTCTGGTGCCATTGTAGCATTTGGGAATTAAAATTAAGTGGTTTTATAGAAATACCACGGCCCCTCAAGGGGTTAAAACAACTGAAATCATACATACAGGAATTACTACGCGTAGGTGGCCATATATCCAATTTTTGTATAGCCATGTATATGATTTTATTCATATTCTACAAACATTTTTTAGTGTACTAAATATAGTTGAGCATGAAAATGCATAACTCAAATGATCATTATTTAATGATCATTTTAAATAAATATACGTTCATCGTCAGTAATGACGAATTATTTAGTGTAGCCCAGTATATACATGGAACTATTAATAAAAAGGAACTGACATATCCTTACAATAGTGAAGCTTCAACTGTAACCGCCTACGCAGGAGTTGATTACCGTCGGGCCAAACTTCCGCCAACAAATTTAGGTAGAAATTTTCTTCCTATTTAAGAGATTTTTTAATGCAAAATTTCAGTCATAAATAAAGGCAAAACAGATTTTCACTTTTACTGGTGTTAAATTACTTGGGCGGTAATCAAGCTCTGCGTTTCCGCCATATTGTGACAACCTAGACTCCCACCTGTTTGTGTAAAAAAATATATATATAATACCTAGGCAAACTGCCACCAGTGAAAACAAATAGAAATTTAACAATATTTGTGAGAGAATTATTTAATGAAAAAGGCCGAAAAAATTAGGTAAATTTTTGTATTCAAAATTTACTGGTGAAAGTTCTGCTTCGGTGGTATTCAGAAACTGCTGATCGGATGTAAAAAATCAGCCGCCATTTTGTGACAACCTACTCAGTTACTTCACTCGCAACTGCTAGGCAACACACTGTATGTCTCCTCCTCTATATTCTTAACTCCATTAGTATATACAGGGTTCGTACTCTTCAAAGACCTTTTACCAGAATTTTTTAAAGTACAGAAGAATCTCTTTTATCCGAAACTCTTTTAACCGAAACTCTCGATTAACCGAAATCCAATTTTAAAGCTTTTTTCTTTTTTTTGCTATCACATTCCTTTTGTGCAAAATCCATTTTTAAAGCTTTTTTTTTTAACTATCATATTCCTTGCGTTCAAGCGGTCCTTTCCAAACTACGAGTACATATAAATATTTTCAATCTCCTTTCTTAGAGTTTCTTTGAATTTAACTTGAGCTCCCGTAAGTTGTGTAGTGGAGCGAAGAAAACGAACAAATTAGCAATTCTGAAGCTTTTGAATGCTTTGCAAAACGTTTGGCATAGCTGGAGCAGCAGAAAGACCGTGATATTGGTGAACTAATAATATAAAAAACTCCGTGATAGAGCTTCAAAGCAAAGGCAATCGAAACTGCGACAAACAAAACATTTTTTTCAAAGCTTTGTGATATATGTAAAAGTTACCTAATTTCAAAATTAAAATTCAGGTAATTTATTCTTGTTTCTATTTTGCAATTGCTTTATTTTTATTAAGCACGTATTACCATAATAAGAAATATTGAATATATTTCTCCTTAATCTTAAAATTGAAGCATTCTCGATTATCCGAAAATTTCGATTTTCCGAAAGAGGGTCGGTCCCAATTACTTCGGATAATCGAGGTTCAACTGTAATATTTACCTTATTTAATGAAAAAAAAAGAAATTCCATCTTCAGATAGATCGGCCAGTACTTTACAAAGTTTCTGGTACTAAAATACTTAAAATCACCTGAGTACCTTCATGCGTAGGAACCCTGCTATAGTCAATAGAAATAATGCACACCACGTTGTAAGCAAAAATTTAGTTTAAATGGTATAACATAATTGAAGTGCGCACTTTCAGCAATCATCCCTATAAGACAACACTTCGGATACAGTATTGTATCTGTAATCTTTTATGTCTCCCTGTAAATGAATTAATGCAATGAGCATCATATTCTACTGCAAGTAATTACTCTTGCAGTAAACCTCAGTAGTGTGTATACATTTAATCATGATTGAAACAACGTAATACCATTGAAATACGTTTCGAACAGTTTCCCCCCGAACTATTATATAGCCTAAGACTCTTGTGTGACCCGGTAAATGAATGATATATGCTTTGCACACCATATTCTAACGGAAGCATATACAACTCAGAAATTTATTTCAATTTTATTATGTTTATAATAAAGCAGCATCTTTAATATACGCCACAAACGATTTTTCTTTATAAACGATATTATAACGGAATACTTTTGAGTTCCCCTTTACGTATGCTCTAAGTGCTACAGATAACATATTATAAAATAACCTTTTCTAGTACACCTCAATAATACCCATAAATTTCATTATGTTTAAAATATTGTAAGACTGTTAGAATACACCGAACAGAATTTTCGAACTGTAGATGGAAGTTGCATAAATTGAGATTTGAAATGAGTTATGCTTTTCCAAATATGGTTCAATTAGACATTGTATTTTAACATTTTAATCGGTGAGTATTGTTACATTTCTCTGAATATGATGGAAAGTGTTTTATAATCTATGCTTTAAGCATTTATTTTCTTTATTGTTGCTGAAATAAAATATATGTTTTATTTATTGCTCTTATAATTGTATTTCTTTGCGTAACTTTTTTTTTTTTTTAATAAAAAAAAATTAGACAGACTGTTTTGTTTTAAATTTTAAGCACAAAGATCCTGCGTTATAAACGAGGCCGGAAGAATGCAATGTTTGCTTAACAATTAACACTGAATAAATATAATGAGAGAAAAAAAATAAATAAAAAGTTTTTTAACCATTCTTTAAAAACAGTATTTAAATAAATTGTGTTGACAAAGACTGAAGTAAAGCATTTTTCTTAAAGAAATTCGTCGGTGGTAATTGATGATTAAACATTTTGCTTCGGAACAAAAATAGAGTTTTCCGAATTTAAAAATAAAATTTCCGAAGAAACAAAAGAAAATATTTAGCTACATAAAAAGTAAGAAAAAAAAGCGAAACAAATAATTACGAAATTCAATATATAAAGTTCATACTAAGAGCTGTGAATATTTTAGGCTTAACCATTAAGTGCGCGATTTTTTATTTTGTTTCGAAAAAATTATATATGATTCTCTGAAAGGTTTCTTATACACGAAAAATAATGAAATAAAAAGAAAAGTGCCCAGTTAAACTGATGGCAATGAGCTCACAGGCTATTCACACTAATTGTATATTATACTCTTATTTCAAAGAATAATGCCCCTCAAAAAATAAATGAAGGGGGATTAGAACCCGTTTCCCCCCTTTATGCTTAACCAAAGAAACTCCAAAACTGATCAGGGTAGCTCCTTGACATAATAAACTAGTATACCAAATTTGAAGCAAATCAGATAATTCTGCATGGGAAAATCATTTTGCGAAATTAAGGGGGCTATTAGCTCCACCATTTCTCCCTTTATGCTTAAACAATGAACCTTCAAATCGAATCAGAAAAGTTCCTTATCAGAATGAACACAGAAAAAAAATTAAAGTAAATTGGATAATTCTGCATGAAAACCCATTTATCTAAATTAAGGGGACGGGACTTGTCCCCCTTTCCCTCTTTTATACTTAACCAATGAACCTCCAAATCAAATGAAGGAATCGCCATATCGGAATAAACTAGTATATCAAATTTGAAGCAAATCGAATAATTTTGAATGAAAAGCTCATTTATCTAAATTAAGGGGGGGGGGATTAACCACCGTCCCCCTTTTATACTTAACCAATAAGCCAACCAGTCTAATCAAGGCAGCTCCTTAACATAATAAACCGGTATTCGAAATTTGGAGCAAATCGAATAACCCTGCATGAAAAACCCATTTATCCAAATTAAGGGGGGTAGCCCCCCCTTTCCCCCTTTATACTTAAGTAATGAACTTCCAAATCTAATCGGGGAAGCTCCTTAACATAATAAACCGGTATACCAAATTTGGAGCAAATCGAATATTTCTGCATGAAAAACCCATTTATCTAAATTAATGGGGGGGGGGTGGACTAGCCCCCCTTTCCTCTTTTATCCTTAACCAATGAATCCCCAAAACTAATCAGGGAAGCGCCTTATCAGATTGAACCTAGAAAATGTTTTTAAAGCAAATCGGATATTTCTATCAAGAGTTATCGCGTTACGTACATACGTAAGTACGTACACACGCACGTACATACAGAACAGGCGGGCACATAAGCTCTCAGGCTTTGATAGGCTGTGAGCTAAAAAAATCAAAGATACATTTTTCATATAACACCTCAATATTTTTTCTTCTGTTGCACATCTGCAATAGAAGTAAAACTACTGTCGTTTGGCTGTTTTACGCTAAAATATTGCAAATTAGTAATTATTATCTCCAAATGCATAGCTGCCAACTTTTACGCTTTTTTCCTACCACTAAAATTTTATAGTAAATATTGTTTTATTTATTCTCGATTCAGCAAAGCGAAAATCTCTATTAAATTTTAGTGGTAGCGAAAAGGTTGGCAGCTATGCAAATGTCATTTTTTACATAATTATTTATTTTATAAAACTTAACCTTTAATCCTTTAATTCCCATGATAGGATACGTTCTAGAAATAACATAGTTCAGAGAATCTGACTTTACACCAGAAAGTTTCAATGGTTAATTTCGCTTTATTTAAATACGGAATGTCTGTCATTAATTAAAGAAAATATTGCTATTCTAATTTTCTCGTGTGAATTGGGTATATACGAATTAAAAAAATCTATTAAATTCCAAACACTGTTGTTTGCATAGATGCAAAGCTGCGCACTAAAGGGTTAAGGGCTTATACAAAAATGGCGGATGTCGTAGGCGGATTTTTAAAGTGTTTGTACGGTCCTATGAATTTAGACATTATTTTGAAAATATTTTCGTTGTCTTATTAAATTTCTGTAAAATAAAGCGGGAAAAAGTTACAAAATTATTGGTATTCAATATCAAGGGACCGTACAAACGCTGAAAAAAATCCGCTATCACAGCCGCCATTTTTATTTCAGCGGTCAGGCCTAGTAGTCAGGGGACTATGTTAAGAGAGGTAAAAGCAAATTGCTATGAAAAGAATTTGTTTTAAGGAGACACAGTACCTTGAAAATAGTCAAAATATCATTTTTTTATTGGATTAAAGTACAACAACATATTTTAAAAATATACTTGTGAAATTTCAAAGTTGTATCTTTAATTATAAAGAAGCTATTAAAGATTTTATGCGCGATGTCAGAATTTAAAAGGGCACCTGGTTAATTTAGATCGCTAGTGAACAAAGCCATTGACATAGCAAATTATATTATATCCTTCATGAGGAAAAGCCAGTTTATGATTAAACCATAACAGTTTGAGTTAATATGAAATGACCACAGGCGCATGTACCAAAGAAGGAGGGAAACAAATGCCGTTTATGAAATAGCAAAGGGAAAAGATGACGCAGAGATGCTTCAAAAATTAGCAAGTTGGAAATTGATCGTCAAACGTGGCAAATGAGGTGCGTTCGTACTATAACTAGTTTTATAATTATTTTTCACCGCATATTGTACTGAATATATATTTTAGTGCACGTCATAAGTGCATATCAATTTCATTCTATTCGAAAGGCAACATCATTAAAATGCACTTGCAGTAAATTTTTCCCACTGGCCGTAATGTAACGTAAAAATTTGAATGTCCCTGTAATTAAACTGTACATCCGATTTTCATAAAATTTGAAATGACTCGACAAACTTTTGCAAGAATTATATATTTAAAATTTCAGACCATTTGGAAGGCTGCAACATCATTAAAATGCACTTGCAATAATTTTTTCCCCATTGGCCGTGATGTAACGGAAAACTTTTGACTGTCCCTGTCGTTAAACTATACATCCGATTTTCATAAAATTTGAAATTACCCGACAAAATTTTGCAGCAATTACATATTTAATATTTCAGACCAGATTGGGTAGTTTTTGCTCTGTTATATGCGGACAGACGGACCGAACGACGACTATAGGTGTTACGTATTTATATAATTACGAACGCACCTAAAAATGAGGGACTTACATATTAGGCTGGCTGTTTTTATTTTTTAGCTCACAGGCTATCAAAGCCTGAGAGCTAATGTGCCCGCCCGTTCTGTATGTATGTATGTATGTATGTACGTAACGCGATAACTCTTGATAGAAACATCCGATTTGCTTCAAAATTTTTTCCTAGGTTCATTGTGATAAGGCGCTTCCCTGATTAGTTTTGGGAGTTCATTGGTTACGGATAAAGGGGGAAAAACGGGGTTAGTCCACCCCCCCTTAATTCAGAAAAATGGGTTTTTCATGCAGAATCATTCGATTCGCTCCGAATTAAGTATACCGGTTTATTATGTTAAGGAACATCCCTGATTAGTTTTGGGGGTTCATTGGTTAAGGATAAAGGGGGGAAAACGGGGTTAGTCCACCCCACCTTAATTCAGAAAATGGTTTTTTCATGCAGATTCATTTAATTTGCTCCGAATTTGGTATACCGGTTTATTATGTTAAGGAACATCCCTGATTAGTTTTGGGAGTTCATTGGTTAAGGATAAAGGGGGAAAAACGGGGTTAGTCCACCCCCCACCCCCCTTAATTCAGAAAAATGGGTTTTTCATGCAGAATCATTCGATTTGCTCCGAATTTGGTATACCGGTTTATTATGTTAAGGAACATCCCTGATTAGTTTTGGGGGTTCATTGGTTAAGGTTAAAGGGGGGAAAACGGGGTTAGTCCACCCCACCTTAATTCAGAAAATGGTTTTTTCATGCAGAATCATTCGATTTGCTCCGAATTTGGTATACCGGTTTATTATGTTAAGGAACATCCCTGATTAGTTTTGGGGGTTCATTGGTTAAGGTTAAAGGGGGGAAAACGGGGTTAGTCCACCCCACCTTAATTCAGAAAATGGTTTTTTCATGCAGAATCATTCGATTTGCTCCGAATTTGGTATACCGGTTTATTATGTTAAGGAACATCCCTGATTAGTTTTGGGGGTTCATTGGTTAAGGATAAAGGGGGAAAAACGGGGTTAGTCCACCTCCCTTAATTCAGAAAAAGGGGTTTTTCATGCAGAATCATTCGATTTGCTCCGAATTTGGTATACCTGTTTATTATGTTAAGGAACATCCCTGATTAGTTTTGGGGGTTCATTGGTTAAGGATAAAGGGGGAAAAGGGGGGGTTAGTCCCCCCCCCCTTAATTCAGAAAAATGGGTTTTTCATGCAGAATCATTCGATTTGCTCCGAATTAGGTATACCGGTTTATTATGTTAAGGAACATCCCTGATTAGTTTTGGGGGTTCATTGGTTAAGGATAAAGGGGGAAAAACGGGGTTAGTCCACCCCCCCTTAATTCAGAAAATGGGTTTTTCATGCAGAATCATTCGATTTGCTCCGAATTTGGTATACAGGTTTATTATGTTAAGGAACATCCCTGATTAGTTTTGGGGGTTCATTGGTTAAGGATAAAGGGGGAAAAGGGGGGTTAGCCCCCCCCTTAATTCAGAAAAATGGGTTTTTCATGCAGAATCATTCGATTTGCTCCGAATTTGGTATACAGATTTATTATGTTAAGGAACATCCCTGATTAGTTTTGGGGGTTCATTAGTTAAGGATAAAGGGGGAAAAGGGGGGGGGGGTTAGCCCCCCCCCCTTAATTCAGAAAAATGGGTTTTTCATGCAGAATCATTCGATTTGCTCTGAATTTGGTATACCGGTTTATTATGTTAAGGAACATCCCTGATTAGTTTTGGGGGTTCATTGGTTAAGGATAAAGGGGAAAAAACGGGGTTAGTCCACCCCCCCTTTAATTCAGAAAAATTGGTTTTTCATGCAGAATCATTCGATTTGCTCCGAATTTGGTATACCGGTTTATTATGTTAAGGAACATCCCTGATTAGTTTTGGGGGTTCATTGGTTAAGGACAAAGGGGGAAAAACGGGGTTAGTCCACCCCACCTTAATTCAGAAAAATGGGTTTTTCATGCAGAATCATTCGATTTGCTCCGAATTTGGTATACCGGTTTATTATGTTAAGGAACATCCCTGATTAGTTTTGGGGGTTCATTGGTTAAGGATAAAGGGGGGAAAACGGGGTTAGTCCACCCCCCTTAATTCAGAAAAATGGGTTTTTCATGCAGATTCATTCGATTTGCTCCGAATTTGGTATACCGGTTTATTATGTTAAGGAACATCCCCGATTAGTTTTGGGGGTTCATTGGTTAAGGATAAAGGGGGGAAAACGGTGTTAGTCCACCTCTTAATTCAGAAAAATGTGTTTTTCATGCAGAATCATTCGATTTGCTCCGAATTTGGTATACCGGTTTATTATGTTAAGGAACATCCCTGATTAGTTTTGGAGGTTCATTAGTTAAGAATAAAGGGGGGAAAGGGGGCTAGTGCACCCCTTTTAATCCAGATAAATGGATATTTCATGCATAATGATTTGAATTTCTCCGAATTTGGTTTAACGGTTTATTATGTTAAGGAACTTCCCTGATTAATTTTGGGGGTTCATTGATTAAGAATAAAGGGGGAAAGGGGGGCTAGTCCACCTCCTTAATTCAGATAATCGGGTTTTTCATGCAGAATGATTCGATTTGCTCCGAATTTAGTATACCGGTTTATTATGTTAAGGAACTTCCCTGATTAGTTTTGGGGGTTCATTGGTTAAGAATAAAGGAGGGGAAAGGGGGCTAGTCCACCCCTTTTAATTCAGATAAATGGGTTTTTCATGCAGAATGATTCGATTTGCTCCGAAGTTGGTATACCGGTTTATTATGTTAAGGAACTTCCTTGATTAGTTTTGGGGGTTTATTGGTTAAAGATAAAGGGGGAAGGGGGGCTAGGCCACCCCCCTTAATTTATATAAACGGGTTTTTCATGCAGAATTATTCGCTTTGCTCCAAATTTGGTATACCGGTTTATTATGTTAAGGAGCTTCCCTGATTCGTTTTGGCGATTCATTGGTTAAAGATAAAGGGGGGCTAGTCCACCCCCTTAATTTAGATAAATGTTCTTTTTGCAGGATTATTCGATTTGCTCCAAATTTGGTATACCGGTTTATTATGATAAGGGGCTTCCCTGATTAGATTTGGAGGTTCTCTGGTTAAGTATAAAGGGGGAAACGGGGGCTAATTCCCCTTCACTTATTTTTTTGAGGGGCATTATTCTTTAAAATAAGTG
The DNA here is from genome assembly GCA_963932465.1 of Maratus speciosus. Lineage (NCBI taxonomy): Eukaryota > Metazoa > Arthropoda > Arachnida > Araneae > Salticidae > Maratus > Maratus speciosus. The sequence goes on along the minus strand of OZ010798.1, from coordinate 268,641,789 downwards.
TATAATATAGAATTAGTGTGAATAGCCTGTGAGCTCAATGCCATCAGTTTAGCTGGGCACTTTTCTTTTTTATTTTTTACTAAATGTAGATGAAACTTATTCATGTTGTCGCATGATATATAATGTTAGTAAGTAATATTCCATATAAATAACGACAAATGCGACAATTTCCTCATTTTTAGGTGCGTTCGTAATTATATAAATACGTAGCACCTATAGTCATCGTTCAGTCCGTCCGTCTGTCCGTCTGTCCGTCCGTCTGTCCGTCTGTCCGCATGTAACAGAGCAAAAACTACCCAACCGAATGGTCTGAAATTTCAAATATATGATTGTTGCAAAATTTTGTCGAGCCATTTCAAATTTTATGAAAATCGGATGTATAGTTTAATTACAGGGACAGTCAAAAATTTTTCTTTACATTACGGCCAATGGGGAAAATTATTGCAAGTGCATTTTAATGATATTAGAGCCTTCCGAATGATCTGAAATTTTAAAGATATAACTGTTGCAAAATTTTGTCGAGCCATTTCAAATTTTAGGAAAATCGGATGTATAGTTTAATTACAGAGACAGTCAAAAGTTTTTCTTTACATTACGGCCAATGGGAAAAATTATTGCAAGTGCATTTTAATGATATTAGAGCCTTCCGAATGATCTGAAATTTTAAAGATATAACTGTTGCAAAATTTTGTCGAGCCATTTCAAATTTTAGGAAAATCGGATGTATAGTTTAATTACAGGGACAGTCAAAAGTTTTTCTTTACATTACGGGGAATGGGAAAAATTATTGCAAGTGCATTTTAATGATATTACAGCCTTCCGAATGGTCTGAAATTTTAAAGATATAATTGCTGCAAAGTTTTGTTGAGCTATTTCAAATTTTAGGAAAATCGGATGTATAGTTTAATTACAGGGACAGTCAAAAGTGTTCCGTTACATTACGGGGAATGGGAAAAAATTATTGGAAGTGCATTTTAATGATGTATCAGACTATACGCTTTATGAAGTGCAAAAAAGTATACATTCAGTACAATATGGGGTGCAAAAAATAATTATAAAACTAGTTGTAGTACGAACGCACCTCATTTGCCACGTTTGACGAGCAATTTCCAACTTGTTAATTTTTCGGTGATTAATAATACTCATTACAATACAATAATACTCATTATACACTGCTCAAAACTATTAAAGGATATTGAGGTTGTGGATGAATCTTGCGGCTGGTTGATAAGGGATCGACAGACGTGGTAGGCTATATGTGAAAGAAATTACACATATTTGGCAGAAAAAATGCATTGTATTGAGTATTTGGGTTCAAAAGGGAAAAAAATCACAATTTGTGTATATGAGGGGGAAAAAACGAAAAAAAGGTGTTTTCTTCAAAGAAAATCGTTTTTAGTAGGAGGTATGGTTTTCCCGGACGGCTAGCAATGTTGAAAATCTATGACGCATGGAGGCAATGAGGCTATTTATGAGTAGCTGGGGTATTCTATTCCACTCCTACAGAAGAGCTCTTTCCAGTTCTTGGGGAGTTTGTGGGGGTGGTAGACGGCCAGCAACTCGTCAGCCTAGAATGTCCCAAACATTCTCTTGCTCTATTTGGTTCATGTGCGGAGAACACGCTGGCCATTGCAGTCGTATGATTTCTTCCTCGAAAAGAAAATCATCCATGATGTGGCCTGCAATTGTCGTCCATTAACATGAAGTCATCTCCAATTACTGTAGCGTAAGGGACTACAATAGATCTGGGGATCTCATTCCCATATCGCTGACCGATCAGATCTCCATTTTGAGTGATGTGGAGGTAGGTTCAATTCCATCAATGGAGATGCCATCATAGACCATCACTCCCCCACTGCCAAATCTGATACTTCCTTGCAAATACGCAGGATTGTTTCTAGTGCCACGTTCCCTCCAGATGAAAATACGCCTATTATCAGGATGAACAGAAATACGGGACTCGTCAGAGAAAAGAATATTGTGCCATTCATTTCTCGTTCGGTTCACATGCTCTGTTGCCACGGTGCCTTGCTGTTAACGGAACACATACCATTAGTCTCCGTGCGTACACTGTAAAAAAACGGGCTAAAAAACGGAAATACTACTGGCAATCTAGACGCCAGTACCATTTCCGTTTTTTTACGGGAATTTTTTACCCATAAATTACAGAAAAATTTCCGTTTTTAATCAGGAAAACGGAAATTTTTCTGTAATTTATGGGTAAAAATTCCCGTAAAAAAACCGGAAACAGTACTGGCGTCTAGATTGCCAGTAGTATTTCCGTTTTTTAGTCCTTTTTTTTACAGTGTACATATCTACAGCGTGGAGCCAGTTTCGGACAGTTTGAGCAAAAACTGTGGTGCTAGCAGCCGAGCGAATATGTTGTTGAAAAAGACTGGCATTCATATTGCGGTGTCTCCTAGCCATTACCGTTAAATATAGATCTTCATTAGGCATTGTTGCACGTTTACGACCTTTCCCTGGTATTCGGCCTGCATTTCCAAGCTCCAAAAAACGGATCCAGATCCTAGAAATCACACTTTGTGAAACTCCAGTGACTTTTACTACTTCGGCTTGTGTTTGGCCCTCCTCTTACCGATAAACATCTTTCCAAGATTCTGATTCTGTTAACCCTTACCGGAGCGGTGTCCTTAAAAAAGGACACCTAAATTTAATTCCAAAACTGAAGAACGGTACCAAGAATATTTAACTAAGATTTTCCTATTATAATGTACATGAAAATATGCATGTTTTTATTTTCTAATAAATTCGTTTATAAATTGCGGTGTCCTTAAAAAAGGACACCTAATTTTAATTCCAAAACTGAAGAACGGTACCAAGAATATTTAACTAAGATTTTCCTATTATAATGTACATGAAAATATGCATGTTTTTATTTTCTAATAAATTCGTTTATAAATTGCGGTGTCAGTCCATTATTTCATCAGTTTATAAACAGAATTACTCCGCGCCGGTAAGGGTTAAATGAGTCCGTTTAGATATCGAACTCATCGAAACAAAGTACTTACTGAATGTCGATCATTGTTTTCTGCTTTATTTTTTAGTAAGGGAAGGCTATATTTCATTCTCAACCGCTAAAGCATCGTTTTTAACGTCAAACTCGAAATTTACATACTCCGAAGTTTGAAAGAGAGGAAAATGTACAGTTGTGACTCTCTTCTTCCATTTTCTGCAAAAATGTTTTCGCTTTTACCGTTATTTTATGTCAGACTTACAATATCCTTTAATTGTTTTGACTAGTGTATGTAACTCATTTATATGCAAGCGTTTATATATACTTTAATTTATGTGTTTGATAAAATTGTGCATGAACTTTAACAAGTTAGAAGTTAAAACATGTTATTTTTCAAATGAAAACTTAAAACTTATTTTCCTCCATGTTATTATTTTCATATCTTGCTTGTTCAATAAATGCTAAAGCTAAAATACCAATGATGCTTCGTCAAATACAAAAAAATTAACTGAGGAGACTCATATGCGGGTCTTAATTTAATTCTCTGATTTAATTCTTTTTACTCTACTGTTTTAACAGTCAATCTAAGTAAACAGAGGTTGGTGTAGAATTACTTCTCTCGTGAAAAGTTTTAAAGTGTTAATTGATCATTAAACATTTTCCTGTACAACATTCTTTTCATAAAATAAACAAAGAATTTTTGAAATCTCCCTTGTGATAAGAAATCTTTCAATTTCAAAATAAAATTTGGGATCTTCTAAGGATAATCTTCGATTGCATAATATAATGAATAAGGAAAAGTGAAAAACAAAAGTTTCTAAATTTAAGGTATAAAGATAATAAGGAAAAAGTAAACATAGCATCTTACCCTGAATCAAAATTTAAAATTTAAAAAGACATTTAATAAACTATAAAACAAATTAATATTACAAAATAAAATTAAATATTGTAGACGTTTCAAGTTTTAAACAAGCTCCTCATCACTACAAATGTCAATCGAAAATCAAAATTATTGTTTACGGATGTTATTAGTTTCGGGATGGAAATTTTAACTGTCCGTCATCAGCTGACGGGCATTTAAAATTTCCGGTCCGAAACGCGTCCTTTGTGCTGTGTTTTTTGTTTAATGGTGATTCATAGAAAGTTTTATTATTTATTTGGGTTAAACATTCAAGGGCAGAAAAATTCTGTTCGTAAAATTATGAAATAATTGATGTACACCAGAATTTACAAACGAATTTCTTAGAAAATAAAACTAGGTTTTTCTCCGCTTTCGTTATAAAAACAAACTTTTTAAAAAATATTCTTGGTGCCATGCGTCAGTTTTGGAATTAAAATTAGGAGGTCACGCCGTGTGACAACCCCCTTTGAAAGGGTTAATACTACTTCATAAAATCTCAATTAAATTGATATTTCAATAAAATAAAAGTAGGATTTCTACAGGTCAGTAAATTTTTCAGAATAAATACCCATATTTTCCCATAGTATTACCCAAACCGTATCACCAAAAATAGGACGATTAAATGAGGCGAGTTTTTCTATAAGAAAATACGGGTACGTTTCCTGGAAAATTCCCTGACTTTTATCAACCCTGTAAATGTCGCTTGATCGAATACCTATGAATTATTTTCAAAATTTTGAAGTAATTGTATCTTCATTGCAAAGAAATTGTTAAATTACATAAGAAGAAAATACTACCTGCTTCTTAATTCTCTTTCGGATTAGTTCTCTTTTTTTTAAATTCAAGTGCTGTTTTTATATATAATAGAAATGACTGGAATAATGGGTTTTGTTTAAATTCTTTAAGTATTTAAAACTGAAAAAAAAATTTAATAAAAGTAAAAGAAAATTTTAAACTTTTACTGTACACTTTTAACACTTTATCTAAATAAACAGACTTGGTTCAGAATTAAGTAAAGCGTGTTTCTAGAATGATAATGGGTCGTTAAACAATGTCTTTCGGAACATTTCTTCTGAAAATAAACAAACTAAGACTTTTTAAATCTGCTTTACCAAGGATACGAAACCTTTTGTGTTTCAAACTTAATTCTTCAAAGATATATAAAAGGGAATCTTTAGCGTTGTGAAAGAATGAATATGAAAAATCAGAAAATAAATAAGTATGGAAGCAAAAATAGCATTTTAAAAATCTGTCTTTTATAACAATGTTCGTACGTTTCAAGGACCAGAATTTTTATAAAGTAATATTGCCCTATTTAGTGAAAAATATATATTTCCAGATACAGCGACCGGTACTTTACGAAATTTCTAGTACTAAAACACCGAAAACACCCCCGAATCCATTGATGCGTACGAATCCTGCATAAGCATTCATTTTTCATCTGGAAAATCACTTCTTGTTTTTTGACTGCAGTTCTCAATTTTTTCCAAAAATTTTCCTTACAATAACAATAATTTTGCGTGAGCACCGAACACTAATATGAAACATTTGGTGGTTTAAAGGAAAGCCGTCTCAAGTCTACAAGCTAGACACTTGTTTCATTCCCCTACATGTGACGTCACAATCCGCGGTTGGCCAACCTCCAACTCGGGCCATATGCATTTTTTATCTTGCTATTTAGCACAAAACACATGCGCGTGCGGAAAAGCACTCAAAAAGCAAAGAACATATTCTTTTCAAGGTAAGTTTTGTTTTCAAATTATATTTATATGTTATTAGTAGATTTATTTCTTGTGTTCAATACATCTTTTTTTTTATTCCTTTAAAATAAATTTAGTGAATCCTAGTATCATGCTGTCAATAATGCCGTTCAAAACAAAACGATATTCTTGTGATTCTATTGTAATTTTGGGAATTTTATTTTCATTAACGAACGAATTTTCTTTAATGTAACTTTAGTTCAAATGCATATTTTCATTGACACAGTGATATTATTTCATAAATTTTGTTCTTTATTCTCACTGTTGCAAGTGATCGAAATTGAATGAAAAGCACTTAATTACCGCCTTTAAACTATAAATACATAATTTTTTACGTATGCTGTAATAATACGTTGGAATGTAAAGGAAAGAACTGATAGGTTTTAAATAACTTATGAAACACACATATACTTATGAAACACACAACAATTGCCAATAACTGAAAACTATAGACTAATAATAAGCTCGACGTAGCAGTTGTTGGTCGGTAGCCAATAATTTCAAATTTCCCTTTTAATTTTGTCGGGTTTCAATTTTTTTTTTTTTTTTCAATCTGGCTTCCGCAAAACAGCCGGAATAAGTAGTAGAAAAAAGGGCTGCGAACGGAGATGGGCCAATTGAACGTATTAAAATCACTGACACTTAATAGTATATATTAAATAATATTTTAACTTTTTTATAAAAAATTACAGGGCTGAAAATCACGTTTAAGGTGCTTAAAGGTTTTAAATATTTCTCTTTTGCAATTTTCCAACCAGCTGGTATATTTTAGAAATCGTAGTTTGTTACATAACATACTCAATTGTTGTACTTGTATATACAGTTGTAACAACCATAAAATGTTTAAGGATTTATCAGCTACGTTTAGATAACGTAAAATTAATTTGCTAATTTATAATCAAGTTGTAAAAATATTAAAATGTTGTATTGTTACTAGAAACACGTTCATGTACTGTCGTGGAAAAAAAAAGTAAACATCCCCTACTAACTCCGCAACAAATTATCGTAGAAGAAAGTTACTGGTACCGAACGATTTTAAATAAAGTCTACTTTTAAATGATGTATATAAAATTTGCTTAGGGGGCCATCTACATATTAAAACGAACCATAACTTCATTTTTTTCAATGGCAATACCCATTTCTGACAGCATAAATGAACTCTACACCCTTCAAATAGTCTAAAAACAAATTTTTATGCAATTCGTACCATAAGTTTCCGAGAAATTAATTATTTTAAAACGAGCGTATTTTAAGGGCTGTATCCAAATTGAAGTTGGGTTCTCGATTGCTAACCGAGAGAGCCGCCTTCTTGATCAAGGCACCTTAAGCAGTCAATGAAGTCTGTTAGATAACAAGGCAGCAGAAGAAATTTCAAAATATCTACTCACTTCAATCATAGACGGCCCCTTAAACCACCATTTTGCCGTTTTTTAAGCATAATTTAAAAACTACTTGGAAGAAAAATGTGAAATTTGGGATTTTCATAAAGCAGGACTTAATAAATCTAAATCCATCAAAAAAATTGTAGGTTGCAATTCATAATTTTTTCGAATATTAATTTCATAATTCATAATTCATATCATAAAATTATAAAAATATCAAATTCAGCGTATTTATGTTTGGGCACATTAGTTTTATTTCTAAACAAAAAATTAGCACATTAGGAGCATAATTTCAGAAGATATAAATAAAAATATGAAAATGTAATTTAACATTAGAAGCACTAAATTTTGAATGTTTATAATTCAAAAACTTATCATTCAAATGACTTGAAATTTGGTGTCTAGGCATATTTTGAACCGAACATTTGAAATATCTCGTTAAAATTGGGTATTACCATTGAAAAAAATGAGGTTTGGGTTCGTTTTAATATGTAGATGACCCCCTAAGCAAATTTTATATACGTCATTTAAAAGTAGACTTTATTTGAAATCGTTCGGTACCAGTAACTTCCGTCTACGATAATTTGTTGAAGAGTTAGTAGGGGGTGTTTACTTTTTTTTTTTCCACGACTGTACATAATTTTTATTTTTCTAGCATATCTGGGAGGGAAAAATCGATTAAATTTTTTTATCTTTTCATATATATGAACAGGGTTAGATTAAATAAACAGTGTAAGAAAGTACTTTTATGTTAGCCGGCCGCAGTTCATAAACCGTCAAATATTTTCCCCATCACCAGCGTTTATGTTGCATTAATTTCATTCAAAATATAAAATCATAATTTTAAATATATACTCGTCATTTGAAAAATATAACTTTATTTAAAATACATACATACTGGTATATCACATCAATTTAAACACATGCTTTTCGCTCATTATATTTAAAATACATTTTTTTTTCTAATAAATAATAACATAAACCCAAGGTGGGCAAGTTTCTTCCAATGTGGAAAAAAACCTGGAAAAAACCATGGGATTAAAAGTTACGCCTATAACTTTTATTAACAAAAATGGTTTTCTTTTAGCCTGAATAGCTTGGATAAAATTCAGGTCAATTTGAAGATATTTACAATTTAAGAGTTATAGGCGGAAAAGCAGACAAAGCTATTTTAGAGAATACCTGTTAAAATTTTAATCATGAATTTCAAATATTTACTCACTCATGGAAGATGAACCTTGTTTACCAGATTTATTGCAAAATATTTTTGTTACAGTTTGTTGTGATGAAAATATGTGTATTTAAAAATTTGTTAATAAAAGTTATAGGCGTAACTTTTAATCCCACGGTTTTTTCCAGGTTTTTTTCCACATTGGAAGAAACTTGCCCACCTTGGGTTTATGTTATTATTTATTAGAAAAAAAATGTATTTTAAATATAATGAGCAAAAAGCATGTGTTTAAATTGATGTAATATACCAGTATGTATGTATTTTAAATAAAGTTATATTTTTCAAATGACGAGTATATTTTTAAAATTATGATTTTATATTTTGAATGAAATGAATGCAACATAAACGCTGGTGATGGGGAAAATATTTGACGGTTTATGAACTGCGGCCGGCTAACATAAAAGTACTTTCTTACACTGTTTATTTAATCTGACCCTGTTCATATATATGAAAAGATAAAAAATTTTAATCGATTTTTCCCTCCCAGATATGCTAGAAAAATAAAAATTATGTACATGAACGTGTTTCTAGTAACAATACAACATTTTAGTATTTTTACAACTTGATTATAAATTAGCAAGTTAATTTTACGTTATCTAAACGTAGCTGATAAATCCTTAAACATTTTATGGTTGTTACAACTGTATATACAAGTACAACAATTGTGTATGTTATGTAACAAACTACGATTTCTAAAATATACCAGCTGGTTGGGAAATTGCAAAAGAGAAATATTTAAAACCTTTAAGCATCTTAAACGTGATTTCCAGCCGATAATGTTTTATAAAAAAGTTAAAATATTATTAAATATATATTATTAAGGGTCAGTGATTTTAATACGTTCAATTGGCCCATCTCCGTCCGCAGCCCTTTTTTCTACTACTTATTCTGACTGTTTTGCGAAAGCCAGATTGAAAAAAAAAAAAAAAAAAAAAATTAAAAGGGAAATTTGAAATTATTGGCTACCGACCAACAACTGTTACGTCGAGCTTATTATTAGTCTATAGTTTTCAGTTATTGGCAATTGTTGTGTGTTTCATAAGTATATGTGTGTTTCATAAGTTATTTAAAACATATCAGTTCTTTCCTTTACATTCCAACGTATTATCACAGCATACGTAAAAAATTATGTATTTATAGTTTAAAGCCGGTAATTAAGTTCTTTTCATTCAATTTCGATCACTTGCAACAGTAAGAATAAAGAACAAAATTTATGAAATAATATCGCTGTGTCAATGAAAATATGCATTTGAACTAAAGTTACATTAAAGAAAATTCGTTCGTTAATGAAAAAAAAAATTCCCAAAATTACAATAGAATCACAAGAATATCGTTTTGTTTTGAACGGCATTATTGACAGCATGATACTAGGATTCACTAAATTTATTTTAAAGGAATTTTAAAAAAAAGATATATTGAACACAAGAAATAAATCTACTAATAACATAAAATATAACTTGAAAACAAAACTTACCTTGAAAAGAATATGTTCTTTGCTTTTTGAGTGCTTTTCCGCACGCGCATGTGTTTTGTGTTAAATAGCAAGATAAAAAATGCATATGGCCCGAGTTGGAGGTTGGCCAACCGCGGATTGTGACGTCACATGTAGGGGAATGAAACAAGTGTCTAGCTTGTAGACTTGAGACGGCTTTCCTTAAAACCACCAAATGTTTCATATTAGTGTTCGGTGCTCACACAAAATTATTGTTATTGTAAAGAAAATTTTTGGAAAAAATTGAGAATTGCAGTCAAAAAACTAGGCGTGATTTTCGAGAGGAAAAATGAATGCTTATGCAGGATTCGTACACATCAATGGATTCGGGGGTGTTTTCGGTGTTTTAGTACTAGAAATTTCGTAAAGTACCGGTCGCTGTATCTGGAAATATATATTTTTCACTAAATAGGGCAATATTACTTTATAAAAATTCTGGTCCTTGAAACGTACGAACCTTGTTATAAAAGACAGATTTTTAAAATGCTATTTTTGCTTCCATACTTATTTATTTTCTGATTTTTCATATTCATTCTTTCACAACGCTAAAGATTCCCTTTTATATATCTTTGAAGAATTAAGTTTGAAACACAAAAGGTTTCGTATCCTTGGTAAAGCAGATTTAAAAAGTCTTAGTTTGTTTATTTTCAGAAGAAATGTTCCGAAAGACATTGTTTAACGACCCATTATCATTTTAGAAACACGCTTTACTTAATTCTGAACCAAGTCTGTTTATTTAGATAAAGTGTTAAAAGTGTACAGTAAAAGTTTAAAATTTTCTTTTACTTTTATAACATTTTTTTTTCAGTTTTAAATACTTAAAGAATTTAAACAAAACCCATTATTCCAGTCATTTCTATTATATATAAAAACAGCACTTGAATTTTTAAAAAAGAAAACTAATCCGAAAAAGAATTAAGAAGCAGGTAGTATTTTCGTCTTATGTAATTTAACAATTTCTTTGCAATGAAGATACAATTACTTCAAAATTTTGAAAATAATTCATAGGTATTCGATCAAGCGACATTTACAGGGTTGATAAAAGTCAGGGAATTTTCCAGGAAACGTACCGTATTTTCTTATAGTAAAACTCGCCTCATTTAATCGTCCTATTTTGGGTAATACGGTTTGGGTAATACTATGGGAAAATGTGGGTATTTATTCTGAAAAATTTACTGACCTGTAGATATGGTCAAGGTGGGCAAGTCTCTTCCAATGTGGAAAAAAACTTAGAAAAAATCGTGGGATTAAAAGTTACGCCTATAACTTTTATTAACAAAAATGGTTTTCTTTTAGCCTGAATAGCTTGGATAAAATTCAGGTCTATTTGAAGATATTTACAATTTAAGAGTTATAGGCGGAAAAGCAGACAAAGCTATTTTAGAGAATACCTGTTAAAATTTTAATCATGAATTTCAAATATTTACTCACTCATGGAAGAACTCACTGAACTCACTCATGAACCTTGTTTACCAGATTTATTGCAAAATATTTTTGTTACAGTTTGTTTTGATGAAAATGTGTGTATTTTAAAAATAGTTGCAATGTCAGTTTGGTTTCTGGGCAAAAGGCAATAAATACTGTTTACGTAGCATTAGTGCTTTTTCTCCCGAAATTAAAATGACATTCCGATTTTTTTTTTTTAAATACACATATTTTCATCAAAACAAACTGTAACAAAAATATTTTGCAATAAATCTGGTAAACAAGGTTCATCTTCCATGAGTGAGTAAATATTTGAAATTCATGATTAAAATTTTAACAGGTATTCTCTAAAATAGCTTTGTCTGCTTTTCCGCCTATAACTCTTAAATTGTAAATATCTTCAAATAGACCTGCGCACGAGATGCGCAGATGGTAGATATTCTGTCATATATGAGGTCATACAAAAAACCCGCGTATTTGCGTTATTCACTCCATCCACAAGATGGCGCAGCTGTGTCAATTTACGGCAGATTCCAGCATTAACGTTGTACGCTTATTTATAGCGCTTTGATCCTTAGGCCTATTTCCGGCACGTATACGTGTCGCCTCTAAACAATTAAATTTCTCACGGGTGAGTATTTTTTTATGTTTATCCTTTAATTTTCATTGTAGTAACTGAAAAAAAATATTACATGAAAAAAATTGCAGTAGATCATAATGCCGTAGATAAAGGGTTAAAATGAAAGCATCTAGATGGCAGCAAAAATTTACATATAAGTATATTCCTACTTTTCTTATGATTGTGATGTCTCAGAAAACGTTTTGATACATTACATATTTTGCGCTCGCAGCACATTTCTGATTTGACTATCGACCTCAGAGAGAAAATGAACTCTAAGGTGTCCTATAAAGGACATAGCCGGATAAGCACTGGAAACATGCCTTTCAATCAAATTTCCTGACTTTTTTCCCAGATGTGGCTACATATCTGACAATATATTTCCACTATTATCACCCTGTAAATATTGATATTTAATGAGATAAAAATGTTTTTTCGATTTTTTAAAAAACGAATTTTCTGAAAAACTTCTGCGCGGAATTTCATGCCATTAACTGAAGATATATAGATACCAAAGATGCATAACTGTTATTTTTTGTATAATTTTCTGTTTATAAAAACTGTGTGAAATAGCAAAATAAAATTAAAAAAAAAATAAAAATCATATCTTATGGTTATCCGAAAGTTACCATTTTCTAGTAAAAAATTTTCCATATGTGCCCGTATATCTATTATATATATAAAACCCAAACGGAAATTTCGTTCCGAACGCCGAGATTTCGAGTTCTACCGCATGGATTTTTACGGAACTTATACCGTTAGATAGGTATCGTTCCAGGGAAGGTTTTAAGCTATAACACATCATTCTACCTAGATTGGTTATAGAATTGGTACGAAAAATTCTATTATTTTGGACTTAGTTACTTCATATTTCCTTAAATATCTGGGCTCCTATTGGTCCTAGAGCTTAGATCTCGCGCCAAAAGTAGCTCCAAAGCACCCAAGCAAACTTTTTCCCGCGATTATTTTGCCGTCTTCCGATTTCCTCTAACTCTATTAGGGGCCCGCGTAGGGCCCCTTTAAAATATTTTTCGTAGTAATTTCAGCAATTATCTTAAATTATTGGTTAAGACCGCCACCCTCCCGATTCATGTATCTACGGAAAGGTTGCATGAAGGAGTTTCGTTCAGATACGCTTTAGTTGAGAATAGAGTGCGCTCCCTGGTGGTGGAATGTGGAACTAACATAACGCGATATTGTTAAAATCTAACAATGCGATCTGTTTTAAACTTTGAGATAGTTCATAACACATAATCTATTATCTATTCTATTATATATATATAAAATCTATTATCTATTCTATTATCTATTCTATTATATATATAAAATCCAAACGGAAATTTCGTTCCGAACGCCTAGATTTCGAGTTCTACTGCATGGATTTTTACGGAACCTATACCGTTAGATAGGTATTGTTTCAGGGGAGGTTTTAAGCTATAACACATTATTCTACCTATATTAGTTTTAGAATTATGACGGAAAATTCTGTTATTTTGGGCGATAAGGTTACCATTTTATTTCTTGGCGAAATTCATCCTTGATAAAAAAAAATTGAAACGGCTATTAAACCTCGAAAAATAAAAGAAAAACTGTTACTAATTTTATTTAAATGAAAAAAAAAAAAAGAAAAAAAGAAGAAGAAAATCCGTTTTAATGAGTGATAATATTGAAAATCGGAAACATTTAATCAAAACCTGAAAGAAATATTTGTAATGCTTAAAAATTAATTTAAAAAGAAATATTACACTTGATATGCAATATTTGGCTCTTTATCGCTTGCGTTAGATATGGAAACGAATCTGAAAATTTGATTAGATGAAATTTTAACGACATTTTCTCTCTGTTCTGTTCTTTTCTTTTTTTTATATCTAACTGTCCCATCACGTGACTTATAGAAGAAACAAGCAGATGTAATTGTGAGTCACATGTGTAATTACTATTTGTTTCTTTACAATTTATTATTTTTCTTTTGTCGCCAAACAATGTGATTTTAAGCCAAAAATGCATAAGCGTGACATTAGCTTGAGGATGTTCTCACAAATGGTGTTTTTTTAGGTGAAAGAGATCATTTTTTGAGTACATTTTCATATTCAATTGTAACTTATATAGATATCAGTTAATATTTTTAAAATGGAATCGAATACTTAAATTTCAGTGTGAATTTCTGCCACACATACATATTGTAAAATAATTCCATGCTTTTTAAAATGTTTTTCGCCGTAATTCCGAAAGCATGTGATATTTATAAACTCGAACTCAGATCAACGAATATTACCCATTTTATTTAAGCAAATATTATCTATTTTCTCAAGTCATATCGCCAATTTCATTTATAGGAAAATTCACAGATTCGAAATCTAGGAAATAAAGATAATTTTTAAGGAAATTTATGTTTTAATACGTTATTACTATGGAAAAATTCAACATTTTGAAAAAAAAAAATACAAATCTTTTGTAATTCGTCATTTCTTCTTCGTCTTTCTTCGTACTTTCTCCTCTGTTATGTAACATTTCAAATGATATTGGACTAATTTTCGATCATCGATTCACCGCAAAATCGCATATCTAATATAGTATATAAAATAAAGTCTGGGTTAGGGGACTAATTAACGCACAGCGCAAACTACTGAACCTAAAATCTTGAAAATCGTGGTAAAAATACTTCTTATGACATAAACTTCTGCTAAGAAAGTATTTTCTAAAGTGTCACCCCTAATGGTTTTTGCACGGGGAGGGGGAAAAAATCGAATATCAAAATTATGCGACAAATGATAGCATATTTTAATGTAGTTTTGTATGCTGAATCGAATGCTACCAAATAAATTTTTATAAGTCCAACAGTTCATGACACATTTCATATTTTTCTAATTTGGCGGTGTCTGTGGCATCTAAACCTCAAAATATCTATCATTACATCCGTTACTCTAGCAACGGAAAAAATTCAAATCAACCCTTTTGGCTAAAAAATAAAAACGGCTCTATGAGTTTGAAATAAAAACGCAAGCATCTTAATTTTTTTTAAAAATAGTGATTTTATGTAAAATAAAAGGGAAAAAATTACTGAGAATTTAGCGTTATAAAACAAAAATGGAAAAGGTACTACTTAGATATTCCGTCGACCAAAAATCAATCGTCAAACTATAAGATTAAATGCCAATAATGGTTGATCGTAAATATAAAATTCACTTGAATTTAAACAAACTACACGTGTTTACGTCATCAAGTGATTTTAATTTCGACGTTTTATTTGTATTTTTATTAATGTTATACTAATTTACTTGTTATTTCGTTATTTAAAATAAAGATTATGTCAATTTATATAATTTGGCGAATGGTTTGGCGATTTATATTATTTGGCGAAATTGGTCGACGGGATAACAAGTAGTACCAATGAAAATATTTAAGTATGAAAGCAATGTTTGTAACGACTTAAAAATTATTTTCATATATATAAACTCAGTTTATGGCGTCAGATGCCGTCATCCGAAGAATCTACAAGAGTCTTTTTCCATTTTTTTCCGGTCATAGGTTCCCCAATGAAAGAAATTGGAATTGGAATAATATTGTGCGATTTATAAATTGGTCCTCGATAAGAAGAAAAAATGGGTACATTTATAACAACCGTGCGCACATCTCGCTGATATCATTTTTAAGATTCCCAGTAGCAGTAGTTACATTTTGCGTATGTAAATTAAAAATATTTATTTGCTTTTAATTATGGCATTATTATTTTTTGTTATTGTTTATCTTTTCAGTTTTTTAAATGGAATTAGTATAAGGCATGCATTTTAAATGAAATGAGTGAAAGGTTTGTGTTTTAAATGAAAATAATAAAATAAGAATATGCTATGAAAACAATCTTTATTGATTTATTACCTGCGCCCGGCTGACATAAAAGTATCACAAAAGCCACATATTCACTTTTCTTTGAGTAGTTGCTCATGAGAATTCAAGTTAACCTTCCGTAATCCGATACTTCACATATTGGTGTATTCGCTTTAATGTTGAAAGCATCGTTTTTGTTTGAAGCGAAATCTTTACTATGAATTCCATTACACAAAATCGCATCATCATCATCTACTATATATTTACAACGGAAATTTGTATTTCATTCCGATTGTTTATAATACTTTCGTAGGATATACCACAATTAGTTAGGTAATAATTTTGGAAAGGTTTTAGTGTATACATATTGTTCAAGGGTACTTAGTTATAGAGCAACAGTAAAAGTTCAGAAATTAAGTGAACCTGATTATCAAAGTTTAGCCTTTAAAAAAAAAAATCTACAGAAAATATTTTGTTACAAGTGGCCCTGTTGCATGACTTTTAGGAATGGTGTTAGTATATACGATTTCATCATATGTTGATTAGTTACAGAGGTATTAATTCCTGTTGTCATAACGGTCTCATTACCCGACCATAAGTGCGCTGTTTATAATTAACTAAAACAATTACTTCTTAATTACTAAATTTTGTCCAACGCTTAAGATAACATTATATCGCAATGGCGTTCGCATCGTTTTCAGTAATGAGCAAGGTCAAGCTGAAGATCCATATTATTTAAAATACAAGTTCAAATTCACCATTTAGTTTAATCCAAAGTTCATTTGGAAGTATTGACCAGCGCAGCGGGCATAGCCTGCTAGTTCTATATAAATGTCGAAAGTTTGTGTTGGGTACTACATATGAATATTTACAAAAATATATATTAAAATTATTGAAATTCATTTTAAGGCGTTATTTGGGGCGGAGCTACTTAACTTCGACATCCGAAGAATTTTTGGAACAAAGTCAGCATACAATATGTCAACTGATGTATTTTAGCATCCATTACCCCTTGGGGACGAGCGACACGTATACAGCCGCATGAAGCGCTCAGAATCCTTGTTTTTCCTCACCAGTAAAATTTTACTGTAAAATTTGCCTTATTTAATTAGCGCATTTTATCGATTCAAGAAGACACAAATTTCTGTTTTTAAAAAACGGTGACAAAAGATTAAAAATTTCGTAAAAGGCTCCCGTCCCGAAGGAGTTAAGCATATAAGCCATGTTTTTCAACTTCATGTTCATTTTGATATCGACAGCGTTGAGAATGTTGCTCATGTGTTCATTAAAATTTAAAATACACCAATTCTGTAACTGTTTATTCCAAAAATTCTTTGGGTGTGGAAAATGAGTAGCTCCGTCCCAAATAACGCCTTAAAATGAATTTCAATAATTTTAATATACATTTTTGTAAATATTTATATGTAGTACCCAACGCAAACTTTCGGCATTTATATAGAATATGCGGGCACATATGCGGAATTTTTTACAAGAAAATGGTAATTTTCGGATAACCATAAGATATGATTTTTATTTTTTAAATTTCTATTTATCTGTTTCACACAGTTTGCATAAACAGAAAATTATACAAAGATTAGTAGTTATGCATCTTTGGTACCTATATATCTTCAATTAATGGCATGAAATTCTGTGCAACAGTTTTTGAGAAAATCCGTTTTTTAAAAAATCGAAAAAACATTTTTATCTCATTAAATATGAATATTTATAGAGTGATAATGGGGGAAATATATTGTCAGATATGTAGCCACATCTGGGAGAAAAATCAGAAAATTTGATTGAAAGGCATGTTTCCAATACTTACCCGGCTATGTATAATTGCGCTGAAAGTTTAATATCTTGATCTCAGACACGCTCACATCATTTTAAATAAAGCGGTAAATTCTATTATAAATTGCTGGTGGAATTTTTCCGCTGAACTAATTTTGCTCTGATTAGGATCTCCGATACTTTTATCTTTATTCCAATAAAACAGCTAAATTAAATACAAAAGAAATAACGCATGCTTTTTAAATTAAAGATATATGCTCAATTTGATCTTTAAAATTTCAAAAACAAGTTTTCTGTACAGTAAAAGTAAGTTTTCTGAACAGTAACAGTCACTGGAAAAAAAAGGATATTTTTAAAGCCCGATTAACATTGAACACTGAATAAATAAAATGTCATTAAATAAACTGCCTTTATTCCATGCTTTTAACATCTTATCTGAATAAACAGACTTGGTGCAGATATAAGAAAGAGATTAATCGTAAGAAAATTTAAGAGTGGTAATTGATCGTTAAACATTTTCTTTCAGAACAGTCCTTCCCAAAATAAACAAAGTAAGCTGCTTTAAAATCACCTTTCGCAAAGATACGAAGTGTTTTGAATTTCAAAATAAAATCTTTGAAGTTACAAAGAAAATCCTTAGCTGCGTCAAACAATAAATAAGAAAACTGAAAAAATTCAAAGCGTCAAGAAATTTATAATAATAAGAGGAAAGAATTGCGAACAAAATTGTTTTCAGGAATTTAAAAATAACCTTTTTGATAGTAATATATTTAAATGATAGCTATATAAATAAAAATAATTAAATTTTAAAAATCCGAAAACCCGACTGCGTAAAAAGCGAACTAATTAATTATTTCTCATCAATGTGAAACTATTTTTTTTTTCATTCCTACTATTAGCTCACACTCTCGCTATATATATCTTGTTCAAATTTTCAATCGTTAATAAAATACTTATTATTCATCCAATCAAGCTCAAATAATTTTTTTAAACTTGTAGTGGATGACACTTGATGTTAATCCAGTTTTTTTTAAATATTAATTCATTAATTAAATTAAATTAATTAATTTTCAATAATCGAGAGAGCCCTCTTCTTGAATAAGGAATTTTAATACCGAGAGAGCCCTCTTCTTGATCAAGCATTTTAAGCACCACTCAAAAGGAAAGAAGAATGGGAGAAAAAAAATCTCTTATTGACCTAATTAGGAATTGACTTAATATATATATTTTTTATTACTTGTTTATATTGCTTAGCTATTTTCTTTTATTTACTTGTATTGATGACTTTTAAGATGTGTTTAATTGTTAGTTCCTATCTATAAACACTGTTTTGATGAGGTCTATAGATGTCTATGATGGTTAGAGTTGCAGTAAAGCTAGAGATCCACAATACATACACAACTTCCAAGTTGAATAATATTTTAACACTAGAACCGCCGGAAATTTTACTGAAGTGTTATAAAAAATACCTTATACCGGAATTTTTATTTGAAACTATTTAACTTACTTATTTAACTTATTTCTCTGGGGTACATTTTAAACTTATTTTAGAAAGAAATTTCTGATGATAATCGAAATATTTTTATTTGGTGCCGGTCAAAATGACCGCTACTGCAGTTCTAGTGTTAACGGAACTTCTGACTGTAAAATAATCAATGAAACATCGTCTTCATTTTGAAAGACCTATCCAATGATATGCCACTCAATAGGGTGCGTAATTTTTTTTCGTCTCTACCGCCATTTCAAATTTATAAAAACAAAACCTAGCCTATAACCATCGGGCCGTTTAGACGAATTGATATAGACCTCATTCATTAAAATCATCCAGCCGTTGAGATGTTTCGAGGGTATAAAGAAATCCACATACACAGATGCGCGTGAAACACACAACCCTTCTTTTCAGTCGAGTAAAAAACACACAGAAAGGGAATTGAAACTGAATTTTCCTGAATGCACATTAACATATTGCGCTCTATGGCGTACACAGTGTACGACATGCTCTTTTGGTCATTTCCGACAATGATATTCATCTAATTTTTTAATTAGACATTCCGAATTCTCACCAGACAGTTTCAACTCTTATTTTTGCTTTACAAGGTTATTGATTTTCCATAAATAAAGTAAAAGAAAATTACCAATTAAATTTTTGGCGGTGTGAATTTAAATTTGCTAGATGAGGCAACAGTGGTGGCTAGAGATAGAGACATGCATCCGCTAACAGCGCATCAGCTCAAGGGTTTTAACCCAAAGCGATATAAGTAAGCGTACAAACTTACTGGAAGCGGGCGTAAATTAACACAGTTGCGCCATCTTGTCGACGGAGTGATAATCCACATAAGCGGGCTTTCAGTGTGACGCCATATACGACAGGATATCTACCACCTGCGCATATTTTCTAAATCTTTAGTCACTCATTGCAAAACAATGGCGTCCAGGTACACTGGACACCACGAAGTTTCTTCGCCTTGTCATATACATTTCCGCTATTAATCAAGGTTAAAAAACTTTACAATTTTAGTGGTGTGAAGTAAGAAAACAGTTAGGCATCTTCCTGTAGTTCAACCCCGTCCGTTACGTGGCCTGCGACCTTGATTGATGTGACCTCGCCTTTAATTTTGCGGCTACCTCTATCATTTAATCGCTTAATTCTCGCTCCCGTCATATTCACGGGCTGTGTCTTTTACTCAGATTGTTTGATTCCCACCAGTTTTATAATATAGTGAAATTGGCTATATTTTAGCATCGTTTTACCTGTTATTAAATAACATGAATATTTTTTTTTTCATAAAAATGGTGCCAATAAGCAATTTGAATTTTTAAACCGTAATTTAATTCGAGCGTTAAGGGGTTAAGATAGGACGCTTACTTATATCTTGTGTTAACCCTTTAGCGGGCGGTGTCCACATAAAAGACACCTAATTTTAAGAGTACAGGTACCCAGAATATTTAATTAAAAATTTTCTTTCATAAGACAGATGAATATAAGCAAGTTTTTATTTTCTAATAAATTCGTTTTTAAATTCTGGTGTCAGTTCATCATTTCATTACTTTATAAACGGAGTTACCCCGCGCCGGGAGCAGAAAAATTCTGTTCGTAAAATTCTGAAATGATTGACTGAACCAGAATTTACAAACGCCTTTTTTGAAATTACAGTAGAACCTTTTTTATCCGAAACTCTCGGTTAACCAAAATCCATTATTAAAGCTTTTTTTTTTTTTTACTATCACATTCCTCGTGTGCAAAATCCATTTTGAAAGCCTTTTTTTTTTAACTATTATATTCCTTATGTGCAAGCGGTCCTTTCCAAGCTACGAGTACATATAAATATTTTCGATCCCCCTTTCTTAGAATTCCATTGAATTTAACTTGAGCTCCCGTAAGCTGCAGAATGGAACAAAGAAAACGAACAAATTAGCATATCTGAAGCTTTTGATTGTTTTACAAAAGGTTTGGCATAGCTGGAACATCAGAAAGTCTGTGATACTGGTGGGCTAATAATATTAAAAAACTCCGTGATAGAGCTTCAAAGAAAAGACAATCGAAACAGCGACAAACTAAACATTTCTTTTTTAGACCATTGTGATATATGTAAAAAGTACTTAACCCCTTGGGGACAAGCGGCACGTATACGCGCCACATGAAGCGCTCAAAATTCTTGTTCTTACTCACCAGTAAAATTTTACTGTAAAATTTGTCTTATTTAATCAGCACATTTTCTCGATTCACGAAGACAAAAATTTCTGTTTTTAAAAAAACGGTGACAAAAGATTAAAAATTTCGTAAAAGGCTCCCGTCCCGAAGGGGTTAATGTCAAAATTAAAATTCAGGTAATTTATTCTTGTTTCTATTTTGCTATTGCTTTATTTTTGTTAAGCACTTGTTACCATAATAAGAAATATTACATATATTTATCCTTAATCTTAAAATTGAAGCATTCTCGATTATCCGAAAATTTCGATTTTCCGAAGGAGGGTCATTCCCAATTACTTCGGATAATCGAGGCTCTACTGTATTAACTTGTTACTTTAAACTTTCATTGTAAAAGCAATATTCTATTAAAATATTCTTTGTGCCGTTTGTAAATTTGGAATTAAAATTAGATGGTCCCGACATTTGACGACTGCGTCGGAAACGGTTTAACGAACAAATATGTTAGTAATAGATTTTTTAAATATCAATTCGTCTTTCGACAAGTGCATTTTTTAAAGCAAATCGTCGCGTGTGCTGTCTTGTATTTAACTTAATTCTGCTTCGAATCGAATGAAATAAATTATGGAAACAGGATTATTAGATCCATTCATAGTAGGCAGATTAAAGAAAGAGAGGGTGGAACACGATTTTGAACTTTCTTGAAAACTTTTTTGGAAAGAATTATTATTATTATTATTTTGCATGCGAATTGCTCTATTTGATAGTAAAATTTACAATTTAAGAATAAGTTTTTTAGTTCGCCGATGCGGCACTTCGAAAAAAAGAACCTTCCGTTCGTCTCTGCTTTGGCGCTTAGGAACGAGGTCCTCGAACGCATCGGCGCGACGCTTTTCTAGGTCGGCCTTTTTAATTACGGTGTTTAATTAATATTTCAGATAATTATCAAAATATGAAAAATCTCACCCTCATGTGCATTAGGATATGCGTCCCTTGTGCTATCCTCATGCAAATTTTCGAGACTCTACTTGCATGAGATTTTCCAAGCCAAATCACGCAGAAATCAAAGAGACACACATACATACACACATGTAGACAGACACATACACAGACAAACAACTTTCTTTTATTAGTGAAGTGATAAGTGATTTTAATATTTCATGTGATAATACCCAACAGGTTCTATATATTTATCAGCAAAAATGAGAAGTGCAATACAGATATTGTTCCATATGCAGAATAATTTGTACGACAGAAGAAAACATAGAATAACACACAGAAAAACACGTAGACACACATACAGACACACGCAGACAGACACATACACAAATGAACAACTTTCTTGTATTAGTAATAAGTGATTTTTATATTCCATATCGTAATACCAATACGTTCTATATATTTATTAGCAAAAATGACAAGTGCAACACAGATATTGTTCCATATGCAGAGAAAACTACACGTCAGAAGAATACGTAGAAAAACACATAGACATACATACAGACTAAAACGTAGACAGATACATACACAGACAAGCAACTTTCTTTTATTAGATATATATAGAACATTTTATTTTGCACCATAATGCTTTTTATGGCAGTTCAGACGATTCTCAATTTTCAATTTCTTGAAAGAAAATGGCGCATTTGATTAATGTATTTAAGTAGTAAATTATAGAAGCTAAAAGTAGCAAATAAGGGTTTGAAATTATTTCCATTATTTTGGGATTTTGTTAATATATTTGTCAGATTTTTTTAGTTAGGTGTATGAATTTTGGCGAAACTTTATACATGTTTTCCAACAATGTAAAATATTTTGTTTCATCAATTTACAAATTTGACATGATACATATTTCATTTTTTTTTTCTTTTGTCCGTTACCTAGCAATTGCATTTCGTAGACTATAAAGAAAAATAATTCAAAAAATCCGGATAACAAAATATTAAAAAGAAAGTCTGTCCAGGGGAAATAAAAGTTTAGTTAATCTTTAGTACTAAGACGTATGGCCTTCAATTCAGCTTCGCGTCAAATATTAACTAAGTTAATAAATTATCGTTTAAATATGAATATAGATACTACTAAAAGACCATCACAAAAATAATTTATAGCGCCATATCTATGCGATTTAGGCAATTAAAAGTGGATACGATAATGAATGATTACCCAGATTTAAAGGTCTTCAAATATGCCTATTTTTGGGTGTTTTTAGTATATTATTGCTATTCAGTAGATTAGGATGTTTTTAAACTAGTGTTGTAACATGCTAAAAGGGAAAAAAGTACATTTAAAGGCATGAAAATGTTTTTTAAACCTTCTAACATAGTTGAAAAATATTTATGACTTTGGTTGTTTGTCTACCGCATTCCATCTGTCTCTCTGCGCTCTAACTCGTATAAATATAAACGGAATTACATGTAATTGATATAAGTTATTGCAGTTTGCCGTAGTATGTTTGGTATTGAAAATGACGTGTGTAGCATTCATAGCTCAGTTTCATGGGCACTCAAAAGTATTCAATTATATTATGATCTACGGGAAAAATCATTTGCGGTGTATTTTAATAGTGTTACACAATTTTAAACTTAATGAAATTTATATACATTATTAAGGTGCACTAGAACATCATTACTATAAAATATGTTATGTGTAGCGCTTACAGCACGCGTACAAGGAACTCAAAAATATTAATTATATTACGGTCTATCAAGAAAATGCTTTTGAGGTGTATTTTAATGATTTTACTCTGTTACAAACATAATAAAATTGAAATGAATTTCTGTGATGCACTAAAATATCCTTTCTGTAGTATATGGGGTGCAAAGCATATATCATTTTTTACAGGTTCACACAAAAGAGGTCGGTTATACAAATATAATGGTCTGCGAGAAAAAAAAAATTCTCAGTGTATTTTAATCGTATTGTACTATTTCAAACATTATGAAATGATATATATTACTGAGGTTTAGTACAAGAAGTTTGCAGTTGAATATGATGTGTATCGCATTTATCGTACATTTACAGGGTCACATAAAAGATTTCGTATACAATATTGTACCCGATGTATTTTACTATTATGGTATGTGATTTAAGGTAAACTAAATTTTCGCTTACTATGTGGTGGATATAAATTATACAGATTATATACAAAGCTACACAAAAGAATTCGCAGGCATTACTGAGAATGAACGTGAATTGCTTTAGAGCGTTTTTTAATTTGAGTTATACGTTTTCAAGCTCAGCTACATTTAGTATATAATAACTGATGTTTGGAAAATTTAAATAGAATCATATACAAGGCTATGAAAAATACTGTGAACATGGTTACCTAAGTGTAGTAATTCCTGGAAATATGATTCCAGCAAGTTTAAGCGCGTTTTTTCCTGCATTAAATTTAAGTTTAATATTTGTTGCGTATAAAAAATCTTCACGTAATTTACAAAGCTGTAGAAAATAACTTATGTAATTTTCCGTTTATTGGTATAAATTAATAAAGGGGAATTTTAATCTTCGATATGCTTTTTCTAACTAAATTTTAGCATACTATGTATAATATATACAAATATATAGATCATATACAGAGAGACGCACAACACACGTTTACGTTTTCATGGAGTGTTGGAAAGTGTGTCATAATCTATGTTTGACACATGGTCTTTTTTTCTTGTTAATAAGCTAATCTGAGAATATGGAAGAGATGATTTCCAAAATTAAAAACAATGGGATGAAATAATTCAGGTTCACAGATGTCCCTCTTCATTAGACCGCCTGATTTCACTAAACCTGGGATCTGATGATTTTTGTTTTTTAAGCTCATTTCTTTAAAAAATGCTGAAATATGTCTTTTATCAACACTTATCTTGATAAGTCGCTGATTGGGCATTCATAACATGTACATCAGTTTATTGACTCCTTTATCGTCGCGTCTGATACATTCTCGCGCAAAATTCCCGTGAATTTGTCGGGTGCGATGATTAAGGATTAAAAGGTGTTTATATGCCTTTAAAAGTTTTTTTTTTCACTTTTAGCATGTTATAATTTTAGCTTAGTGATACAAAGTGAGTTTCTTACGTAATTTGATAGAATCTATAATGATAAGACCTTACATCTATGACTATCACAAAGTATTCCTGAAAATAAATTTTAAAACATTATATTTTTAATTTAGATATAATGGATTCAGTTTAACTAAATATTTCTATTTGGATATTAAGATAACATAAAATTTTTGTTCAAACTGTCGCTTATCCTAATAAAATCTTAGAGTAAAATGAAATTCAATCTATACTATAACCGTTCGCGCAATCATTAAGAAATTACTAATTTAAATTTAATTAGAAAATGAGGGGTAATGTACTTTTTCATCTAAAAAAATACCAAACTAAGCCATTCATCAGAATTTCAGAATATCATTGTCATACCGTGTATAATTTATCGCTTCTAATTTCCAAAACCTTCCAAGAACTTTATATGCTTATAAATATTTATGTAAATAAAAAAAATTATAAAATACGGATTGAAGGATGTTGAATTTTATGCAAAGCGAGATTAAAAGACAATGACTTGCAGAGCTGCCATTGAAGCACCTGATCTGCAGATTTACTAGCTATTAGCAAAAATGACAAGTGCAATACAGATATTGTTCCATGTGCAGAGAAAATTGTACGACAGAAGAACAGAAAAACACATAGACATACATACAGACCACAAGTAGACAGACACATACAGGCAAGCAAGTTTCTTTTATTAGTGAAGTGATTTTATTATTCCATATCGTAATACACATTAGATTCTATATATTTATTATCAAAAATGAAATTTGAAAATTGTACGGCAGAAGAATGCACAGAAAAACACATAGACACACATACAGACGCACACGTAGACAGACACATACACTTACAAGCAACTTTTTTTATTATTAGTGAAATGATTTTAATATCTCATATGTTAATACCAATTAGGTTCTATATTTTCATTAGTAAAAATGGCAAGTGCAGTGTAGATATTGTTCCATATGCAGAAAAAAATTCTACGGCTGAGGAACAAACAGGAAAAGGCCTAGACACACATACAAACACACACGCAGATAGACACATACACAGACAAGCATCTTTCTTTATTAGTGGAGTGGTAAGTGATATCAATATTCCATACCATAACACCCAAAATCTTGTATATATTTATTGGGTCGATCGGAAAGTCGTGTCGTATTGGGGAAATCAATTCGTACCGGAAAATTCTGCCCCGTAATTATTAAATATCGGAATCAATGTCTAATAATTAAATGATAGAATTTTCCGGTACCAATTGATTTTCCCAACACTACACGACTTTCCGAGCGACCCAATATTACCGAAAATATGAGGTGCAAGTCAGATATTGTTCCATATGCAGAGAAAATTGTACGACAAAAACATATTTTATTATTTTAATTTAATTATTTAGAGTAATATTAATAATGGAAATAAATTCAAAATATATTTAAATGTATAAAATTTCATAAATTAAATTAAAATCATTTTAAAACATCTAGAAATGTCAAAACAGATACAGATGTTTGCATATATTCAGGGTTTCCAAGCTTCAGGGAATTTGTTGACCATGAAATTCTTCGGTACGAGTATTTTCTTACATATAAAATCTCTTCTTAAATAAGGCGAAATTTCGTGCGTTTAACATAGATTTATTTTTTTTATAAACAAATACTGATATTTTACCTGGAAAATTCCGCGTGGTAACCCTGTTACATAGATGTCCGCATATACATATGTATACATATTTCCTGTAATACAGAAACAATTTTATTCGTAACTTTTGATCAAAATCCCCAACTTCTTACAATAAGCTTCTTGCAAGAAATAACTTTTCTTGTTACTAATCATGTATCCAGACGCTCAGAATGAGTTTTCTGACTGATACTTTCAAATATAATATAGTAATCTATACAAACGTAAGTACAAACGTAAGTACAAACGTAAATACTTATAGAAATATATAATAAAGTAAAATTTCGAAATCTGAATTTTCTTATTTATAGATCTAATTTGATTTATATAAATACGTTATCTCAGACTTACAGAAATCTTACCTGGATTAGAAAATAAGATATGAAACTCATAATAAAGTAAGATGAGATATCTATTCAAGCATAAAACGCAGAGTGTCTGGTAAGTTTCAAAACTAAATTTGTGCAAAACTAAAGTTTGAAGACATGAACGTTCTTATGCATTTAATCTCCAATATATATTTCTCATGGAACTAAGAATAAAGAGGTACTTGTATGTCCTTTAACCCTTAAATGCATGATTTTGGAAAAATTACATATGATTCTCTGAAAGGTTTACTACACAGGAAGAATAATGAAAAAAAAATCAGAGATACATTTTTCGTATAATACGTGAACCTTTTCTTATGTTGCACATCTGCAATACAAGTAAAAACTAAAATGTTGCAAATTAGTAAATACAGTAAGGCCCCGATTATCCGCGAAGGGATTTTCCTTTTCTTTTTTTCTTTTAATTCAAGCCAACAGCAACGAAAATACAATAAGCCCTACTAATAAATATAAAATGAAAAATTCATGTATTCGAAAGTAATAGAAGAATATTTCTAGATTCGGTTGCCATGTTTGAAATATCATCTTTTCTTGATTTTATTAACAAAACGTAAACAATGCAATTAAAATATTTAACAATTAAATAAGACATGATAAATTCCAAAGGAACATATCAAGAATAGCTCATTTTTGAGATAGAAAAGGTGTTTCCAAAGCAAGAAGCAAATACCAGTGACTGATTTTTTAAAAAGGTGTAACTCAACACTCTTTGTACAATATATATGACATTGTTTCTTGATTACTGCTCTTTAGAAGAAAAGCAAATGTTTTTGCTGTACTGTGCATATGTATCTATTTTAAACGTTTTATTATGTTTTTTGTACACTAAAACATAGTTTTTATATTGAACTGTCTTTTTTTCGTGCTTGCACCACATTTTCAGTCTTTTTCGGATTATCCGCGGTGCCTTTGCCACTCAATTTCGCGGATAATCGGGGCTGTACTGTATTTTAATAAGTATGAATCTAAATACCTTATTTTATGGAATTTTTCATTTTGTAAAACTTAATCCTTCCTTAAATGCATAAATTATTTTTTTTAGAATTATGTTGATTTTTCATTTTCATTTTTCAGGATTAATATTTCGATATAAATATACTGGTTGCTAAGAAATGAATAAAATGTGATGTAGATATATGCATCACTATCCATTTAAACCTTTGAGATTTGTGGTTGAATTTCTTCCCACTTAGTTTTAATCCCCAAATATCATAATGGCACCGGAATATTCGATCAAATTTATTTGAAAATAGGTAAATGCATTTTTTCCTGTACATAGCAAACCAAATTTTTTGTTTGCAAAATACTGCTGCCGATGTGACATTTGGGAATTTTGAAGAAATTCACCCACCTGAGCTCAAAAGTTTAAGGGTTAAATTATGAAGCTTCAATTATAACCGGTTCCGCAGGGCCTGATTACAGTCGGGGACAAACCTCTGCCAGTAAAGTTGAATAGAAATTTCCTCCTTATTTAAACGCATTATTCATGTGAATGTGCTGCCGCAAAGCGGTTCTGTCATAATGTGACCACATACCATAATTACCCGCGTATAGGCCGCGGCTTTGTTAAGTCTTTTTCAGACCGGAAATTTTATTGAAAAAAAGAATTCAAATAAGTGCTAAGCAGAAGTAAGTCACATATTATTTAAAATAAATTCTGGCAGGAAATCGGGTTATCTGAGATGCGGAGGATACGCGCGAAATTACGTTAATCAATCCTCACTGTCAATATCTGTGAATTTGGTTACCGCCGGGACAAAATTTTACCACTATATTTGAATAGGAATTTTCGCCTCATTCATGCAGAGTTTCTGTCATATACAATTGAAAATTTTCTGTTCGTGTATACTGGTGGAAGGATGTCTCACCGTTAATCAGGTTCTGATCGATGTAAAGAAATAACAAGCGCAAGCCAATGACTACATCTGCAGTTACTTCGCTCGCAACCTGTAGACTCTACTCTGTCTTTCTTCCTCTCTTTAATCATAGCTCCATTATACAGGGTGCAATATGTTATCTATCGCCGACCTTTAATTTCTCAATCGTTGGTCGTAGACATATAGTTCCAATTACAAAAACGTTTAAAATGAGGTAAATATTCATGTTGTGGCATTATTTAAAGTAAAAAATCAATTTTATAAAAATTACGAAAACTAACTTTTTATACGGTCCCCCAGTCCCTATAGTTATACTTAGTAAAAGTTTATACATATCATAACAGATAAAACACAAAAAGTTTGACATCTGTACTACAAAAATTGACACAGTTATTAAATTTCAAAGTTTGAAATTTTTGCACACGATTTTGTCTTTCATTGAGGGATCAGTTAAAAAGTGAATTAAAGTAATTCGAGATCAAAATCGGGGTGCAATGTCCTTTTTACGGCGAAACCACCTTTAGCCGGTATTGCCAAATCAGTGAATCACCAAATATTGTTATTTCTTCTAAACATTTGAGCTAACTTTTATGGGTCTAACAACATTCTAATGTACCGATGATACCGCCTAAAGGTGGTTTAGCCGTAAAAAGGACATCGCACCCTTATTTTGATCTCGAATTACTTTAATTCATCTTTTAACTGATCCCTCAATGAAAAAGAAAATCATGTGCAAAAATCTCAAACTTTGAAATTTAATAACTATGTCAATTTTTGTAGTACAGATGTCAAACTTTTTGTGCTATATCTGTTATGATATGTGTAAACTTTGACTAAATATAACTATGGGGACTGGGGGACCGTATAAAAAGTTAGTTTTTGTAATTTTTATCAAATTGATTTTTAACTTTAAATAATGCCACAACATGAATATTTACCTCATTTTAAACGTTTTTGTAATTGGAACTATACGTCTACGACCAACGGTTGAGAAATTAAAGGTCGGGCATAGATAACATATTGCACCCTGTATATCTCATACACGATTTTACATTGCGTGGCACGTTTATAGAACTCACGAACCTTGCGAACGTTTCATCAATTGAAACTTTAACCCCTTAAATCTCGCGGCTGTGAATTCCACGGGCAGTGTAGGCTACATTTTTTAATTAATTTGTTTGATTGTCAGCTGTTTTACTGTCAATAGTGTAACTGGCTTTATTCTCGTATGAATGGAACAATGGAACAATGTAGTTGGTGTTCTGGATTACCTAATTGCGCAGCAACCAAACACCCAATTAAAAGGACTTTCAGTAGGTGAGCGTTAAGTAAGGTGAATATTTCTACTTCAAAAAAGTGGTGGCAATCAAACAATCTGAATTTTAAAAGAATTAAACTACACTTATCGAACGCGATGCTTAAGGGGTTAAATATTTGGTTATGTTTATATGAATCGGCTCATTATTTTCAAATAGTCATTTTTTTATTTGAAATTTGTTCGTTAGATATGACTACGTATATGTTGTTATAAAATCGACGGAAAAGGCAGCGTGGTGTTGTAGAATAGTTACACTGCTAAAACTGCTTCGTAGGAAAGGGTTTATATTAAACCTCTGATTACGGACCACGACTGGTGACTTTTTTTTATATTCAATCGTACCACGATTTACAAAAAAAAAAAAAAAATCTTTGGCGTAGATTTCTCTTGAAGATATGGTAGAGATTACTTTCTAAACAGATATACGAATGGAATTGAAAAATAGTCCATTGGAAAGTATTTGTCTCGATCAGCAGTCAGAGAGTCAAAGATCATTATCGAGAAGTACCGTGGGAGCCAAAAGTTCGTTACAACTTTAAAAACTCATAAATAAGGGAGAAATTACGATAAAGGAGTGCGGTTTGCCAGAGAGGGCTCATAAGGCAGTCGGATTTTTTTAGCAAAAAAAAAAAAAAATCGTTAAAAGATCACATGTAGAGGACGCTGAAGACCCGAAACACAATGAACAGGACAACAATACGCTCCATTCACATAGTTGCCAACTTGTACGAATTTTTCGTACCACTAAAATTTAATAGAAAATTTTGACTTTTTTAAACGTTAAATTTGCTTGAATTTCGGTGATTCAATTAGCTAAACTTCACTGTAAAATTTTAGTGGTATGAAAAATCCGTACAAGTTGGCAGCTATGCATTCATTTGTTCTTCTAATAAAAAATTTTCAACATGACCTCCCAAACATTCTGCGAGAAAACTATTGTCTGTTCATTGTGTTTCGGGTCGTCAGCGCCCTCGACATGTGATTTTTTTTATTTTTATTTATTTTATTTTAGTTTAGTTTTAGTTTTATTTTATTTTATTTTTATTTTTATTTTTTATTCTTTTTTTTCTGCTAAAAAACCTACGACTACCTTGTGAGCCCTTTCTTGAAAACCGAACTTCTTTTTCTTAATTTCTTCCTTTTTTATGAGTTTTTAAAGTTGTAACCAATGTTGCCAGTGGGCAACTTTTTAAAAATTCAGATTTCTTGATTGCCACCACTTTTTTGAAACGCTAAAATTACCTTTGTTTTCGCCTTAATTAATAAGTAAAAAAATAAGGGCCAATTTACCATTTCAAAAAAGTGGTGCCAATTAAGAATCTGAATAATAATTTTAAAAAAAGTAGCCCATCTGGCAACACTGATTGTAACGAACTTTTGGATCACCTGACAGTTGCATCCATTCGAAATAAAACTGAATTTACAGGAATTAGTTCTTTATATATATATTTTTAGAAATGGAATGAAAGGCTCGAGTTGCTTACATATCGATAAACGAAGAAACACAAAACATATTTAGGAAGTTGCATGCATCTTTTATACATCTTAATTTCTGCTATACAAATTCATATGTTATCGAGCTCCAGTACAAATAAATATGTTAGAATACAAAATTTTATTTCATGAATAAAATCAAGTACATTTCAAATGACTAACACATACAAGCAAGACACATTTAATTAAATACATTTTCTGGTTCAAAGCATTTTTTGTTGTTGTTCTTGTTAAGAAAAGTCGGACGGGTTGGCATCATTACGACGATTACAAAGATTATCCTTCTAATTAGTAATTAAATTGATTAATAAATCAAACTGAATTTTTTACATTGGAAACTAATGTCACAGTTATTTACTTATTAATTGAAAATATCATGTATACAAATTTCTCTTTTTATAAGTTTTACTAGTATTAATTATATATCTTATAAAATAGACGTAAACAGTTTCTGATTACAGGATTTAGTGAATGAATATCACATCTCTTATATAAAAAAAAGCATTAATGTTAAATAGTTGTAAAGGAAAATTCTGGTAAGAAATGTTTTGATAAAGCTTAAGTAAAATTTCAACAGATAAGGTAGTTTAAAGAGCGTATCCGTAGAATTTTTGAGATACGGAAAAACGAAACATACTGGCTTAATTCGAATACCTTCCTAGCTACGACGGTGAAATTTGTTTCGAAAAATACGAATATTAACACTTTCAAAAAATTGGCAATTAGAAGTCACTTCGTTTAATTTCTGGTATGTTTAAGGTTATTATCACGGACCCGGGCAACGCCAAGCGGGACTACTAGTAACAAATTAAAAATGATGCTTAATAGAACAAAGAGTTTGCAATGAAAACGTTAACACTTTGAGGTATGAGCTATTTCAACCACATATCTTCCTCTGGACTGAAGGTATTTGGTGCTTTTCATGATTTTTTCATGAGATACTTGGAAATACTTGTCTTTTAACATTTTTTTTTTTTTAAATTATAAACTTCAAACTGTTCTTCTTCATACTCAGAGAACTATTTAAATATACTAAAAATTAATATTTAATGAGAAATTATTAAAAAAAAGTCTCTTTTATATATTTTTAAAAGCTCCGCATAAGAAAACATAATTTTACAAATAAAATTTTACACAGACTTGAATAAAAACTTACCCAAATGTTGTAAAAGTATCTGAAAATAGGTTTTACTTGTATATAAACATTATTTAGTAAAATTTGCTTTTGTGTGCTACATTTCAAAACACAAAGAGCAATAGCACAATGTTCACAATAAGTTCGAATTAAGCTCTTATTCTAGATATTTTCATATACTTTCTTCAGTTTAGTGATGCCAACTATATATATATATATTCAAAATAAAAGCTTTGTGGATAATATCAGAAAAGACCGCGAACATATGCAATAGGTAATTTTATAGTTCAGAGACTTAAAAGTTGACCCTGAGAGGCTCTCCGACTTTGTTCGCTTCACCGAAAACGGCAACCCGAAAGACATTCGGTCTTAGACCTCAAACTGTTAAACATAACTTGAATATATTATGACAGACAATAAATACAATAAACCCAACTGGAGTAAAAAATTAGCCGGGTCCAGGACTCGAGCCTGGATCGACAGCGTACCGTGCTGTTGCTGTGACCGCTAAGATACCCTGGTAGTCCAAGAGCTGTTAAACATTTTAGGGAAGGTATTTGAGGCACCCTGAAAATTTGTGCAACACTTCTTTTGTAATGCCTGATACAAAATCGAATGTCTGGCTGAAGGATCGTGGCCCAAAACCTATGCCAGACACAAAATGGCACTTGACACGTGTGTGGCACAGTTTATGTGCCGACTAAAGTGTCTGTCATTTTCAAAATATTTTTTTCTAAGCATAAATATTATTGTGCCTCAATCTCAGCGTGCCTCAAATACCTTTTTTGGGTAGTCAAAAAATGGCACTTGACACGTGTCTGGCACAGTTTTTGGGCCGACTAAAGTGTCTGTCATTTTCAAAATATTTTCTTCTAAGTATAAATATTATTCTGTTTCAATCTCAGCGTGCCTCAAATACTTTTTTGGGGTAGTGTCAAAAAATGGCACTTGACACGTGTCTGGCACAGGTTTTGGGCCACGATCCTTCAGCCAGACATTCGATTTTGTATTCAGGCATTACAAAAGAAGTGCTGCACAAATTTTCAGGGTGCCTCAAATACCTACTCAAAAATGTTCAACACCTCTCCTACTATGGCCGATGTCCTAGCCTGGCAATTTCTCACTAATAAACCAAGTTGGGGAACGTCACCGTCCATCAATCAGATAGCACTGGATGACGCGACAACGAAAGAAAATTATTCATCATTCATTTACAAGATTTTCGAAATTGCCAGGCTAGGATATCAGCCAGGGTAGCTTAGCGGTCACAGCAACAGCACGGTACGCGGTCGACCCGGTTCGAGTCCTGTCCCCGGCTAATTTTTCACTCCAGTTGGGTTTATTGTATTTAATTGTACTTATTGCCTGTCTTAATATATGTGTACCTTCAATAATAAAAAATGGAATTCAGACTTTAATTCATGTGCTTTAATATCAGTTGAATATTCTTACAGTGCTGGATTTTTGTTAAACATCGATCATCTTTAGTCATTCAGCTATAAGGAGATTTCCTACAGGGAGTTTTTCTCATGGAAAAATGGCCAAATTATCAAGATGTTTTCACCAGAAAAAAATTTTAATAAATGAATTTACACAAGGAGTATAGTGAAACAAAACAGATCTGAATAAATAACCTTTCTAGCTCAAAACGTGTTTATTTACTGCAGGAGATATCGGTGCAGTTTTACGGAAATGATCGGTAAGCTGGCAAGTATGCATTAAAGGCAGCTAAGTTTATCAAAAACATTTTTTGGGGGCAGAACTGTGCATTTTGTTAGCTTCAACTTTCGAATTTTACGAGAAAATATTTAAAAAATAAATAAAATGACAGTTATTCTCATTAATGTAATATTCTAATAAAACAAATTTTAAAGAAAATGTAAGACAGTATCGTATCAAAATCAAAAAATATTAAAACTCAAATATATATAAAAAAACATGCTTTGTCAGTTTATTTATTCTGTTTAGTTATTTAAATTAAATCGTACGAATTTAAAAGTGAAAATCATTAAATAAAAGACATCTAAAAGCGGGTAAGGATTAGGCTCCGAGCCCTGAATCTATGGTACGACCTTAGCGTTTCGAATTTAATTTAATTTAGTCGTTGTAACCGGAATGAGCAGATTACAACATTCTTTACATAGCATCATAAAAATCAAATGCCAGCTAAATGAGTGGTGCATTATATATTACTTTCATTATGATTGTTTAATTCAACATAAAAAACTACATTAACCCTCTCGCTGCTCAACGCGAAAGTTTTGTCGGGCAAAGTAAAAGTAGCAAAATTTGCGCAACCCGAGATTTCATCGGGGATTCATTTTCGCCGTCTAATGAACCCGCCTTGATCATTCCCATCAGTTACTTTTTATTGTAAATTTTGCCTTGTCTAATCGATTAAATCCGACCCCTGCTTATTCCCGATTAAATCAGACGAAAATTTTCGTTTTCAAAAACCGGTGGCAAAAGAAGAAAAATTCTTAAAAGACGCTCGTCGCGAAGGAAATAAGTACGCAATTTTTGAAGCTATTTTGATAAAACAATTACGCAGTGAGAGAGTTAACCTTTTAACTTTCGCGCCCCATAAGTGCAGGCTTCTTTTTTTTTAATTCGGATTGTTTTATTGCTAACACTTTTTTGGAGAATAAAGCCAATTACACTATTTAAAAAAAACTGGTGGTAATCAAACAATCTGGATAGATAAAGTAGGCTACACTGCCCTTGACAGTCACGGGCGCGAGAATTAATGTGTTAAGAGCAGCTAAGTTTATCAAGACTTGTAGGCCTAGATTTTCTCTTATAGACCTGTGTATGTTATCAGTTTCAACGTTTGAATTTTGTGGGAAAAGAGTTTAAAAAAAAAAAACGAAATGACAGTTATTCTTATTAATGTAACCTATAATATATTCTAATAAAACAAATTTTAAAGAAAACACTATCATACAGAGAGAAAAAAAAATTAGAACTCAAATATATATATACAAAAAAATACATTCTTTGTATGTTTATAAATTCTATTTATAACCTTCCCTACTTTAGTTAAACTGAATTATATAACAGATTTTTAAACTTTTTGGCTAAGATAAATATTTAACTTTGGAATTATGGATCCACTTTTAAAACGACAATGTTGTTTCAATATATTTCTTTGTCTTTGGGCAGACTCATATGAAAGTTTCAAATGTTCTTGGAAACAAGTAAAAATATTTACATTCGAAGTTTGGTATAAAAATATTGTTTACTTTTTTCTTTGAAATTCTAAATGCAAAAATGTTAACATAGTTGAGAGTGTTTTATGCTTTTTTCATTTTTTGACAAACTTCACAATATTTGTTTGGTAAATTACTTTTAATATGTTTGTTATGAATATTAGTTTGTGGTATAAAAGTTTCTTGATTAAGTAAGTTGAAAATTCTCTTTGCTGAAAACCTTGCAAATTCATATCAACTACAGAAAATTTTGTACCTGGATAAGAATAAAATTTATAATCAGTTACTTTCTAAATGTAATTATAAAAACTAATAATTATCATAGCTATCAACTTTTGTACTGCCACTATATTTAAACAGAAAACGTTATGCTAGTTAATCATTGAAAACTGCAGATTAGATTATTTTTTTCTGTTTAGAAATAGTGATCGGGAAAAAGCATAAAAATTAACAGTTTTATTTTATTATCCCCTTGCCCATTTTTAGAAACCCACTTGGCTTCGTTCCAAATTTATACCGGGTGTAGATATTTTTACGTAAGATGTGTTACTTCTAAAATGATATTGTGACTTCTTAAAAACTGAACAAATATTTATTCGCAATCTTCATGAGCATATTCCAAGATATTATTAGGATCTCTCCTTCATAGCTTCTTCTCGAAGCGAACATTATTACACAATATCGTTACATCGGTTCGGTGGTTCAATCATACAACAAACACTGAAGGGTTCTCTTCATTTCACTTCAAAGTGGGGGTTATCGAATTAGCAGCGACACCTGCCTTTTATTTCACATTTTCGACACTCCCCACCTGATAATTGCCAAAATTATCACACTACATTTTTAAACTAATTTTACCAATAATTATTGAAACCAATATACATGTCAAAATTATACTATATGGAATTATTCAAAACAATAGATTTTAAAAGTTATACCTTTAAGAAAATCTGAAATAAAGCACTAAATAAACCATAATATAATTACAAAACATATGTTTCTTACCAATATATACAACATAAATATACCTGGCCAGGATTTTTGCAAGAAACTTTCATAAAATAACACAATAAATGCAAAATTAAATAATATCAGTATTTACAGTATAGCTAAATATATTACAGTTATAATACAGTAAAAGAATAAGTTATTAATGTTATTTACATAAACACAATACTAAAATTAAATATTGTTATATTTACAGAAAATTTATTTACAAAATTCTTTTATTAATCAGCAATTTCAAAAGGATATATAAGTTGAGTAGGTCGTCTTAAATTTCCCTTTTTGGTCTTGACGACACAAGACCTGACTAGTCCATCACGACCTCTATTGACCTCGATAATTCGTCCTAAGTTCCATAGGAACTTTGATTTACTTGCACCTTCAATTTAAACAATGTCATTGGCTTTCAAGTCTTTTTGAGCATTAGGAGTTCCGAAAGAATGCAAACTTTTAGTTGCTAGTAAATACTCAGTCTTCCATTTCTCCCAAATCTGGCTCAAAAGTTTTGTTTGATACGTTTTTCTTTTAATTAGGCTAGTCCTAGTTATAGAGGCGTTAAACAGTTCGTTAAAGTTAAAGGGGTATCCTACCTTGTGTCCAGCAAGCAGGAAATGGGCCGGTGTTAGCGGCTCAGGCTCAGAGGAATAATCATAAATGTATGTTAGTGGTCTGTGGTTGAGAACATTTTCCACCTCTACAAGCACAGTCATAAGCTCTTCAAAAGTAAGCAAAGCTTTTCCTAAGATTTTTTTTAGGGGGTCTTTAACACTTTTCATCAGCCTCTCATAGAAACCTCCCCACCATGGGGCAAGTTCAACGATGAATTTCCATGTTATTCCTTCTGAAGAGATAAAATTTTGAAAATCCTGGTGCTTAAGTATGTCAAAGAAATATTGAATTTCTTTATTTGCACATTTGAAGGTTTTGGCATTGTCGGAGTAGAATATACGACAGTTTCCTCTTCGGCTAAGAAAACGTCTAAGTGCCAATATGAACTTTTTAGTTGATAAGTCTGAAACTAGTTCAAGGTGAACAGCACGAGTCACAGAACACGTGAATAGAGCTATATAAGCCTTTTCGGTGTTGTCACCATTTTTTATATAAACAGGACCGGTGAAGTCTACTCCAGAGACGGAAAATACCGGGGTTTCTGAGATTCGATCTCTGGGAAGTTGCGCCGTCATTTGTTTTGCTGGCTTCACTGCATGTTTTCGACATACGAGGCATTTGTTGATGGCCTTTTTAACTGCTTGCCTCCCCTTGGGAATCCAGTAGTTCTCACGCAATTTACATAGTGTAGCTGCAACACCACTATGAAGCATTTTGTTGTGCTCTCGTAATATTAGCAGTTCTGTAAATCGAGAGTCCTTCGGCATGAGGATTGGATGCTTTTCTGCATAAGTATATTTACTCTCGTCCAGTCTTCCCTTTATTCTTAATAAATCGTTTTCATCAAGACACGGTGCTAAGGATAGTAAGCTCGATTGTTTTGGAAGCTCATTCTTCGATTTAAGCAAATCAATTTCTGGTTTATAAAATTGTTTTTGGACTGACTTAATGAAGAATATTTCCGCATCTTGAATTTCATCGGCAGATAAGGGACCATCGTTTCCAGGTAATTTCCTAACTTTCCTTATAAAGCGTTTAATCCATGCAATTGTTCTAAGTAATTTTAGCATACTGCTAAAGTTTTCTAAAATTTTTACTAGCTCATTGTTTTCAATAGTGCATTCATTAACGAGAATATTTTTCCGACGTTCTAACATGTTGTCATTAGCCGAAATTTTTTTCGATTGTGCAGGCCAATCTGTGGAACTGGTTAACCAAGGCGGACCCAGCCACCATAATGAATTTTCCTTTAAAGACCTCAATTGCAATCCTCTCGTCAACAAATCTGCAGGGTTTTCTTTACCTGAGCAATGGCTCCAATTTTTGGGATCCGATATGTTTTGGATTTCTGTCACTCGGTTAGAAACGAATGGTTTCCACTCTTTAGCTGAACTCTTGATCCAGCTCAAAGCGATTTGAGAATCGGTCCAAAAAAACGCATTCGAGCAATAGTCATTGAATATTTTATTCAAGTATTTATAGATTCTCACTGCTATAACTGCTCCCATCAACTCCAAACGAGGCAGTGTTAGATTCTTAAGAGGAGCAACACGTGATTTTGACATTATAAGAGACGTTTTCACTTTTCCACCTTTGTTTATGTATCTGAAGTACGCTACAGCTCCATATGCTTTGTCACTAGCATCACAAAAAATATGTATAGTTACTTCTGTTGGATAGGCTCCTTCCAGAAAATATTTTCTATCGAATGATATGTTTTTCAAATCTTGAACGTCCACTAACCAGTTTCTAAATTCAATATCTAGGTCTTCGGGAAGTTCTTCGTCCCATCCTAGCCCTTTTTGCCATATTTTCTGCATTAACAGCTTAATTCTGATTACAAAGGGGGCTATATATCCAGCGGGATCATAGATTTTTGCTGCAGCACGCAGGACTGATCTTTTAGTGGCCAAACTAGTGTTAGCTGTAACATTCTGAAATTCCAATGAGTCAATTTTTATAATGTCTTTATTAGTGTCCCATTCCAGTCCCAATAACGTAGACCGCTCAGATGGGTTATCTAACATACCGTTTTGTTGCCACAATTCTTTTAACTCAGTCGAATTTGAATTAAATTTACGTAAGTTCATGCTAGCGTCCTTAAGTATAGTGTTAGCACTGGATGAAAGGTTAAAAGCATTTTCAGCTGTATCTGCCCCAGAATAAAGATCATCAACGTACATGGAGTTATTTAACATTTCAAAAACCTCAGGATAAAATTCCTTATATCTTTTAATGTGTGCCTTAATTGTGGCCGCTAAGACAAAAGCGCTACACCTAATTCCAAAGGGTAAACGTGTCATATTCATTACCCTAAAGGAGTTAGAGTCACCATTATTAAACCAAAGAAATTTTAAGTATTTTCTATCTTCTTTTGCTATTTCTATCATTAAGTATGCTTTCTCAATATCGGAAGAAAAAGCAACTTCGTATGTTCGAAATTTAAGTATCACGTCTAATAAATTAGGATTTAAATTTGGACCTGATTCCAAAACATCATTTAAAGATTTCGAATGGCTTTCCTTTGATGACGCATCAAAAACTATCCTCACGCGCGTAGTTTCTTTATCTGGTCTTAAAACAGACTTATGAGGCATATAGTATCCAGACAATAACGCACCATTTTTAGATTCTTCTACAATTCCCTCACGAAACTGCTCATCGATAACTTTCTTATACTCAGCTCATACTACTTTATTTTTATTCAATTTTTCTTTCAAATTATCGAACCGCTTTTTAGCAATGCAAAAATTATTATTAATTTCATGTGAACCTGAATCCCAAATAAGATTAGTTGTGTACCTATTATTTTTGTATTGTAATTTCCTCTCAAAATCTTCCATTAACAATTTATCCTTTCGAGATAATTCATCACTCTCATCCGAAATTCCGATAGAATCAATTTCCCAAAATATTCTTAAATCATTTAATTCAACCGCATTTTTCATTACTGCAATATTTTGAGAACAACTATTTCCTTTTCTCAATTCCTGTCCCGTAATTACCCATCCAAAAACCGTTTTTATAGCTCCTGAGTCATTATTAATGGATATTCGTTCGTTTAAAATGAATTCCCAAAACAAGTGTGATCCAATTAGCATTTCAACATTCATCAAATCTTTTCCTACAGAAGCATCAGCCATTTCCATTTTATTATCCCTCATAAATTCCCTAATTTGTGCAGATGGTTCGTACATCTTGGCGCCAGATATCTGAGGAACAACAAGCGCTCGGATTTTCGCCTTGAAAGATTGATCTAAGCTTTTAATTTCTACTTCTACTATTGGATATACTTTCTCTACCGCACTTTGCATTCCGAAAGAATACACTGATAAAATCTCCTGACCTACTGGCTTTAAACTCAAAGCATTCACTAAATCTTCACTGACAAATGACCGCTGACTCCCATTATCTAAAAGTATTCTAGTTAATTTTGAATTGAAATCAGAACTCGCAACTACTTTACATGTCTGCAAATATACATTTTTAGAATGCGTCCCATTATTATTACAATACGAAACAGAACTAACAATTTCGGAACTAGAATTGTTTACATTTACTGTCGCCTCAAATCCATAATTAGGAGATTCAGAATTTTGCCGCGTATTGCTTATTTTATCCTCCCGAGCGGCATTTAACCCTCTGCTGTCTTTTGTGCAAATGGAACCATGGTGATATTGATTTTTACATTTAAAGCAAGACAATTTACTTCTACATTTTTTGCTGTTGTGAAAAAGTTTAAAGCATTTAAAACAGCGATTAGAATTTTTCAATATCTTAAACTTATCTTGCGGGGGCAAGCTACATTTGAATGAATCATGGGGAGAAGAACAAAATATGCATGATAGAATTTGTGCATTAAGAGCGCTAGCAGAACTCGAACCCTTAAAATAATTTTTACTACCTTGTTTATCGGGGGGACCTGTATACTTTCGTTTAGTATCTTTAAAATAATTTAGCATAAGAGAAGATTCCCGACACTCAATTTCGATTTTTAAATATCTCAATAGTTCTAAAACATTAAACTCATTTTCATCTGATTTTTCTAAACGTTTTCTATTAAAATTTAGAGCGAGATCATCTGGGATTAATCTAATCAGAATGGGATACAAAAGATGACCGTACATTTCAGTCGTTACATTTAACGACTCTAAACTTCGAATTTGAATTTCAACAATGTCATATAATTTTCTTAACTCAAATATATTAGTCGAGTCCTTGACGGGATTAAGGTTTAACAATTTTGACATATGCCCGTTAACAACTAATTCCTGTCTACCAAATCTTTGTTTTAGTAATTTTATTGCTTTTTCATAATTTTCCTCTGACAAAGCAAATCCGTTTACAACATTGAACGCGACCCCTCCTAAAAGAGATTTTAAATATGAAAATTTATCTATTTTTGACAAATTTTCGTTTTTATCAATAGAGCTTTGAAACTGATTCCAAAATTCCATCCATAAACATGGATCACCATAATATTTTGCAATCGCGATTTTAGGTAATTTCACTGTTACATTATTAAAGTTTAAACTATTATTTCCTGCATTTTCAGGTGATTCGCTAGGTTTATTAGATATAACCCTTTGCGGTGTACTATCAGGACTGGAGAGCGTAATTTGTTTCGATTCTTTAATAATTTTTATCCTCGCATTAATTCTGCTTATCCAAGTCGTTATTTTTTTATTATATTCGACGGCACTCTGCACTTCACTTTCAAATTCTTTATCTTCATTAATTAAATTTTTAATTTCATTATCAAAGGTTTTTAATTCTTTACTCATTTGATCTAAATAACCAACAT
Source organism: Maratus speciosus (assembly GCA_963932465.1). Classification (NCBI taxonomy): domain Eukaryota; kingdom Metazoa; phylum Arthropoda; class Arachnida; order Araneae; family Salticidae; genus Maratus; species Maratus speciosus. The sequence goes on along the minus strand of OZ010798.1, from coordinate 268,599,177 downwards.
ATTCTTCTAGCGAGCAGCTCTCTGTACATTTTTCCAAATCATCACTTTCCAATTTATTTATATATTTAGTTACCGCTGTTCTCAAAACAGCCCTTTCTTTCTTAAATTTCAGTAAGTCATTCATTTTTATTTACTTACATTGTATATCAATCAGCATAAGTAATCAAGTTTCTAATCATTAAATTATACAGTTTTTTTTTCTTATATCATATTATTAAATTCGAACAACTTTCGTTTTCAAAATAAAATTAATCAGAACAAGAATTTATCTTCAAAACAAACAGCATATTTTTTTTTTCTACTACTTAACAAAGTTACTTTTTTTCTTTTGTTATTTATTGCGAATAAAATGTTTTCAATCAAAATAATTAAATGACCTTACTTCCTTCCCGGCCGATGCACCATTTAGAAACCCACTTGGCTTCGTTCCAAATTTATACCGGGTGTAGATATTTTTACGTAAGATGTGTTACTTCTAAAATGATATTGTGACTTCTTAAAAACTTAACAAATATTTATTCGCAATCTTCATGAGCATATTCCAAGATATTATCAGGATCTCTCCTTCATAGCTTCTTCTCGAAGCGAACATTATTACACAATATCGTTACATCGGTTCGGTGGTTCAATCATACAACAAACACTGAAGTGTTCTCTTCATTTCACTTCAAAGTGGGGGTTATCGAATTAGCAGCGACACCTGCCTTTTATTTCACATTTTCGACACCATTGGCGCTGTTAGCGGATGTATGTCGCAAGCCACCAGTATTGCCGCATATGGCAGAATTTTTTTTTTTTAGAAATTTTGATTTCACACCACAATAGTCTAATTGTTATTTTATATTATATTACTTACGGAAAAGTAATTATCTTGCAAAGTAAAAATAACAGTTAAAACTTTTTGGCGACAATTCGAAATGTCTATTGTTATTAATTAACAATAAATGCACAAACAACTTCGCAAATTCCATCTTCTTTCTCGTTTGGTCCTTGAAAGAAAAATTCGACTACCTGCGATTTTTATTTCATCGAGTTATCCTATCTAAATAAATTTGATATCTTTAACTAACCATATCATAATATTAAAATATTTATTTGCTTAAAAGACTTTATAAAAACACGTTAAAAGTAAATTAAAAATCTATATTTACATGTTTCAACTCATTTTCTGAGTCGTCCTCAGAATGTATAACAGAAAATTAGAAATCCATATGAAAAATGGAAAAAATCATCGAAAATAAACAAGTAATCATATAACGTGCCCTATATTTTCGCGATTTCTCGTGCTCCCTCTATGTCGCGATGCTGTAATTTGTCCAACCATTCAACCCATAAATACGGGATACGCAAAGATAATGTATCGTTACAAACTCCTGAACCTCTTAAATAAATTTCAGTGGACTCTCTTATGAATAATTATTCTTCCGATATAAATCTGGGGGATGAATTAGAGAAAATTAAACGTATTGCTAGTGATAATGGATATCAGGAAAAATTAATTAACAAATTGATTCAGAGCTCCTTTGATATCTCTAAAAATAAAAGTAAAAATAAAACTATTAATGAAGTTAATATGAAAAGGGTTGTAGCAAATTATTTCCCGGGTTTCTTTGAACATATAAAAAATCATTTAAGAAATTTTGGCTTATGTTTGATCGCGAAGCCGCCTCCAAAATTTAAGATGCTTTTAATTTAAATACTAAAATTGATCCTATTAATAGAGATAACCTCTCAGGAGTTTATATGATTCCATTTATTAGGGAGGGAGGAATCAAAAATCATTATATAGGTATAACCCAACGAAAATTCAATATCAGATGTAAAGAACATATAGTGGACGTAAAATACAATAGAGATAATACTGCTTTATCCCGGCTAAATCAAATAGAGAACATTAACATACTTTTTAACTAGGGTAAAATAATCTACAGGTCTAATTTTTATTTTTCAATTATTTATAAGAGAGTCCATTGAAATTTATTTAAGAGGTTCAGGAGTTTGTAACGATATATTATCTTTTCGTATCCCGAATTTATGGGTTGAATGGTTGGACAAATTACGGCATCGCGACATAGAGGGAACACGAGCAATCGCGAAAATATAGGGCACGTTATATGATTACTTGTTTATTTTCGATGATTTTTTCCTTTTTTCATATGCATTTGTAATTTTCTGTTATACATTCTGACGACGACTCAGAAAATGAGTTGAAACATGTAAATATAGATTTTTAATTTACTTTTAATGTATTTTTATAACGTCTTTTAAGCAAATAAATATTTTAATATTATGATATGATTAGTAAAGGACGTAATTTTGACTTACTACTCCCACTTATTTACATTTGTATCTTTAACTAACTTTACGATTCATCCATTTTATTTTCTTTCTTTTTAAAAAAGATTGAGAAAAATTCTAAAAAATCATATTATTTGAATTGCGTCGAATTGAACGGGTTTCGACTCATATGCTTAAAAAAACTATTACGCTTTAAGTATTTTGCGTATTAATCAGCCATATATCACAACGTATGCTGTGTACGTCGTTCTCGAAAATGACCAAAGTAGCGTGACGTACCATACGTCATAGAGCGCAAGAGATTAATTATGGTCAGAGTATGAGTAAGTAAATACATTGGTGTTCAAAAGATGTGTGTGTTAAAAAGGTGTGTTTATAATTAAAGACGAAGCGAATAAATTGGGATAAAAGCCGAAAACGGCAACAGAAGGGTTTGTTTAGATAGTTTTAATCACTTTTCCCATGTTTTCACATTTTGGAGATCTTATTTCATGATTTCGGCCAATGTGGAAAACTTCTACACGACGTTACATTCGAAAAAACATCTCGTCCTTAATTTTTGCACATCAGTGTATGTTTGGATGTAAAATTGGAAAACTACATTTGCTCATTAAATGTGTTAATAGCATCGCAAATATTTTGTTAGAATAAAATCCTTTTTTTCCGACAGATTATTCAAGTTCTTAATAATGCTTCAACTACAAATTCTATAAACAAAAGTTGACTTATTTAATTAATTTCATCTGATCTTTTTTCCGCTACTAAAATATAAATATACTTTTCCTAATGTTGACTAAATCAGATACAAATTTAGAGTGTCCATAATTAAACGACCCTATATTAAACTTGTTTACAGACGGAACTATTGTTCAGAATGTTTTGAAATTTTGTGGAGGACATAATAAAGGCATGAGAATTTGCATGGAACTAATAACACAGGCCTGCGAAATTGAAGTTTTTGAAAAATACAAGAGAAGTTTTCGCTGATTTTTATGTTATTTGGTGGGCTGATTTCGAAAATGACCTTCATTTTCCCCCATCACATTAGAATTCTTTGTAACATCGATATCGATATTTTTGCTAAAATCCTATTTGAAATGGAATTCTCTCGGACAATTTTGCATGTACTATCTGGCAACAGTGATTTTATTCATGTAAATCTATGTAAAAAAAAATCGATTCTCGGTGAGGCAAGTTGGTTTTTCAGTAATCGATTATTTTGTTATAGGTTTAAACGGTTTAAAACAACTGGGTCTATCGGAAAGTTGTGTCGTGTTGGGAAAATCAATTCGTATCGGAAAATTCTATCATTTAATTATTAAACATTGATTCCGATATCTAATGTCTAATAATTACCTGGCAGAATTTACCGGTACGAATTGATTTTTCCTACACGACACGACTTTCCAATCTACCCAATATTTTTCAAGAAAATGTGACTTGATAGAATTTTTTCATTATTTGTTTTTTAACTAGCACCAAAAAATACATAAAGTTCAGCCTTCAATACCCTTGTATTTTTTTCATCGCAGGCTTGTGTAATAGAAAGGAACTGACATATCCTTAAAATAGTGAAGCTTCAACTGTAACCGCTTTCGCAAGGGGTTGATTACGGCCGGAAGAATCTCCCACCATTAAATTTCAATAGATATTTTCTCCTTAATTAAATGCCTTATTAATGAAAACTTTCAGTCATACATAACAGTAGAAACAGATATTTATTTTTACTGGTGATAGTTTACTTTGGTGGTAGTTAGGACGTGCGTTTCCGCCATATTGTGACAACCTAGACAATCTCCTGTCTGTCTCAGTGAAAATGATTTTAATACCTGATAAAACTGACACTAGTAACATCCAATACAAAATTTTTACCATCTTTGTAACAAAACATTTCCATGAATAAGGCGCTTAAATAACACGAAATTTTCTATTCAAATTTACTGGTGGGAAGTTTGTCCCGGCGATAATCAGAAACTGTAGATTCGATGTAAAACATCAGTCACCATCTTGTAAAAACCTCCTCAGCTACTTCATTCGCACCTGGTAGACAATACTCTATATGTCCCCTCCTTTTTATTCATAACTCCATTGGAATTTGCTTGAGGGAAAAAATTTAGCGAAAATGTTGCCGTCAGAGAGCGTTTTTTAACGAATCACACATTTACAGGTGCCGTACGTGTCTTGAAATTTCATAACCAGGAAATTCTTCGGTACCAGTATTTTCTTATAGAAGATCTCTTCTGAAATAAGGCGAAATTTCGTGCGTTAAACTGACATTTATTTTTATATTTAAAAAATATTAATATTTGTCCTTAAAAATTCCCTGAAGCGTACAACCGTTGCCACCGAAACACTCAAGGCCTGAGGACACGAGTTGTGACGTCATCACTAGTCGACCGACTTCTCACTAGTGTTGGAATTCACATCGGAAATTTTTCAATAGCAATTTTCTTTTATTTTATTTGTGGAAGAACTATCATCTGATAAAACAATAATAACTATTTAAACTTACTGGTGAGAATTTGGAATCCCCCAATAAAAAATCCACCAGATGAGGCAATACTGAGGCATTCCGTATCTGACTGAATTTTTATTTAGGGATTCCGAATTCTCACCATTAAGTTTAAATAGTTATTATTGTTTTATCAGATGATAGATATTCCACAGTTGAAATAAAATAAAATTGCTATTCAAAATTTTCCGGTGTGAATCCCAACACTAGTGAGAAGTCGGTCGATTAGTGATGACGTCACAACTCGTGTCCTCAGGCCTTGAGGGTTTCGGTAGCAACGGTACAACCCTCGCAATTAGCATACATTTAATATACTTTACAAATTTAATTGCAGCCAATCATGTTCTGCATGACGGTCATCATTTTCAGATACCATAAGATAAGATGTTCCACAGTTGACCGAAGTGTAAAAAAAATAAAACGCAAATATATAATTAAAAAAAAATACATGCTTTGTAAGTGTATAAATTCCATTTAAGACCTTCGGTACTTTTGTTAAACTGAATTAGATTACAGATTTTTACTGCTTTTTGGATGATATAAATGTTTGACTTTGGAATTGTGGATCCGCTTTTAAAAGGACAATGTTGTTTCAATATATTTCTTTAATTTTGAGCAGATTTATACGAAAGTTTAAAATTTTCTTTGAAAAATGTAAAAATATTTACTTTCAAAGTTTGGTATATAAATATTGTGTACTTGATTTGGAATTCTAAATATAAAAATTTGAACAAAGTTGGGAGTGTTTTATGCTTATTTCATTTTTGTCAAACTTCAAAATATTTGTTTTGTAAGTTACTTTTGATATGTTTGATATGAATATTAGTTTGCGTTAAAAAAGTACCTTGATTACGTAATGAGAAATTTATCTTTCTCTATTTATAACTTTCAGAGTCGTATAAATTACACAATACGTTGCTGATGTATAAAAATGAATTTATAATTAATTTCCTTCTAAAATTAATTATTCAAACAAAGATTTGTCATAGCTGCAAACATTTATCCTTTTTTTCCTACCACTGCTTTTTAAAAGAAAAAATATTTTATTAAATTAACGAAAACCTAAAATTAAATAAGACATTCTTTTCTGTTCAGAAATATTGGTAGGAAAAAAGCGTAAAAGTTAACAGCTATTTATTTATTAATTATGGTGAGTATTATGAGTAGTATGCGTTATTAATAATGCATGAGTATGTAAATGTGAAGCTGTAAAACTACAATCGCTAATTAAATTATTTAATAGCATAGGTTACATCCCAGCAGAAAAATTTTTAGAATAAAATCCCTTTTTTCCTAGAGATATTTTGTTCTTGATAATATTTCAACTGCAAATTTCATAAACAAAAGCTTATATATTTTACTACATTCAGCTGACTATTTTTTCCACTACGAAAATATAAATATACTTTACCATACTTGCCAACATTCAACTAAACTTCCGTAAAATGTGAGTTAAGTTAACCCAGGTTATACGCGTTACGAACCAGAAAATTTATTTGACGTATCATTATATACTTAAAATCATGTTTCTCTATTAAATCTATTTGAATTAATTTCTTTAGTAAATTTCTGGTTCGAAACGCGTTTAACCTGGGTCTATTTAACTCACATTTTACGGAAGTTTAAGGGAAAGTTGGCAAGTATGCTTTACCTAATGTTTACTAAAGCAGAGATAAATGAACTAAAATAAAAGAAATCAAATTAACAAAATCCAAGCCTAATTTTAATATATATTTTTTTAAATATCGTATATACTCGCGTATAAGTTGACCCCTAACTTTCAAATGCAAGTTTTGCAAATGTCAAAAACCCGCGTATAAATCGACCCCTAACTTTTTGCTTCAATTCTGCACGAAATCAAACCAAAGATTTCACTTGCTAACTGCGAAAAAGTAGTAAGTAAACAAAACAGACCAAGAGCCGGCAGCAAAGACAATAACATCATCGAGTTCTCGGATGAAATTCTAGGATTAGTTAAATCTTGATTCGCATATTAAAACGCAATCGGTCTGCCAAGTTATTTCTTGGTGAAAAACGCCTGAAAACCCGATTTAAGCGGCGGACTCGTAGGTTTACCATTGTGTTTTCCTGATACCAGTCCTCCATGTTTTCATACTTTTTGGTGAAGAAAAAAACAATGGTAAACCTACGAGTCAGCTGCTAAAATCGGGTTTTCAAGTGTTTTCCACCAAGATATGACTTGGCAGACGGATTACATTTTAATATGCGAATCAAAATTTAACTAATCCCAGAATTTCAACCGTTAACTTGATGAGGTGATTGTTTGTACTGCCGGTTTCCGGTCTAAAAACAAATCATTGAATTTTTTTTTTCATGTTAAATTATTATTATTTGTATATTTTACATAATATTTTATTATTCATACACATAAAAAGGCCAGAATTTTTCAGTAATCTATTTTTTTTTTACTTTTTAAATTGGCTCACGTATGAGTCCACCACCCAAATTGCTTGCCTGAAAATTTTCAGAAAATCCTCGATTTATACGCAAGTATATAGGGTAATTGCTTTGAATTCATCGAACCAAACAAACAGATTTTTGTGATAAATTCTTTATTTTCTCCACATTGATAAATTAAAAATATCATTCTTAATCTTGCTATAAAAATTGAAAGAGTCGTTTTTAACACTTTCCAAGATAGTTGAAAAGTATTTATGACTTCGGTTTGTCTGTATGCCGTTTGCTATATATCTGTGTGTCATTGCTCAAATTCTTGTAAATATACTCGAATTACCATGTAATTGATATACGTTATTGAGATTTACTATGACATGTTCGCAATTGAAAATGGAGTAGATAGCATTTGTAGTTCGTTTACAGGGGCATTCCAAAGAATCCCGTTGCATTATGGTCAATGACGAAAAAACGTTTTTGGTGTATTTCAACGATATTATACTATTTCCATCTTAATGAAAATTATATGCATTTGTGAGGTGCACTAAAACATGATTTCTGTAGAATATAGAGTTTAAAATATTTAACGTTTGTTTACAGGGTCTCACAAAATAACTCCCTTACGTAATGGCCTACGAGAAACATTGATTGAGGCATATTTTAATAATGTTACGCTACTTCAAACATAATGAAATATATATACACTAAGATATGCTTACTATGGATTATTACACGTTAATAGTCGTCTTCATACACAAGAACATACAAAAAATGTCCATTACAGAACTGTATATGAGAATGAAGTTATGAATAAAGACGAAGTGTCATATAATGTACTGTCTATCAGTTGCCAGTGACGTAACTGAGGGGATCGTCACAAGATGGCTGCTGCTTTTTTTTAAATGGATCTACAATTTTTGATGACCGCGGGAAAACTTCCTGCCAGTAAAATTGAATAGAAAATTTCGTCTTACTTAAGCGGCTTATTCACGGAAATATTTTCTCGAAAATATGGCAAAAATTTCTATTTGTTTTTACCGATGTCACTTTTCCTTGCAAAACAGTCAGTTTGTTTCCTTGGTTGTCGCAGTATGGCGTAAACGTGGGTCCTGACTACTGCTAAAGTAGACTTCCACCAGTAAAATTGAAAATTTGTTTCTGTCCTTATTTATGACTGTTATTTTGCAATCTTAAGGCGCTTAAATAAAGAGAATATTTCAATATAAATTTACTGGTGGAAGTTTCCACCGTCGATAAGAAACCCCTGTGAAAGTTATTAGAGTTAAAGCTTTACTATTTAAAAGATATATCAGTTCCTCTTTATTAAAAGTTCTATGATTATGAGCGATAAACGCCGGAAGTGTATTTTCAGATTTATTAAGCGATTTTAAGTTTAACTATTTTTTGCGTAGTAATTTGCGCTGTGATAAAAGAATTCATAAGCATTATTGTGTATGGTTGTGATTTGCTTAACCCTTTATCACCTTGAAGGGCGGTGATGCCGCTATGGCATCACATAATTTTAATCCCTAATTGCCACCGAATTTTTTAGAAAATTTCACTTTTATTAAGAAACGCGACGACGACGCGAAGAATAATAAATTTTCTTTTAAATACTTGTGTCATTCAATTATTTCAAAGTTTTACGAATACAAATACCTTGCCCCCGAGAGTGTTATGCACTGACTGTACTTTTAACCCTTTGAGAGGAAAGCAATAATGTCTCTGTAACATTGAATTTTCTCCAGTATCTATACTAATATAAGAACAAATCGCTCTCGCTCTCTCTCTCTGTGTGTGTATGTCTGTCTGTGATGGCTAGTTATCAAACACTTTTATTTTAAAATAAGGAAAAGCAATTTTTTAACATTTCGCCCCCAAAGTTAATAATATAAAATTTACTTAAACGTTTCTGGTACAAATATTGTTTAAATTAGGTGGGCTAATAATTTTTTCTCATATACCATAATGTAATGGAATTTTTTGAGTCATCCTGTAAAGGAACTATTAATCCCACATACTTCATATAGGATAACAAACATGCTTTGATGGCCCTAAATAAAGTTTATAATTTGCAATAGAATCCGAGCATATTTCCGGGAGTTGGAGCGTGCGGACAAACCGAATGCATAAACACTTTTTATTTTTGTTGGATAGTGTTAAAAATAGTCGCCAATGGCAGACTGATATCTTAATCTTTATACGGTTTAATGACTGGTTGTTGTTATATTTAGTATGGAAGCGAAGAAAGTGACTTTATGTACCACACGTACTTTTACTACCTCATCCAAAATTAGTAAAAATATTATTGGATAAACGTTATAATTAAAATCGTACGTCCCGTGACACATTTTTGTTCATGAAAATCATCTAATTTTCGCACAGAAAATTAATTAAAGCATATATGTGTTATTATTTCTTAATCGTCAAACCTTTTCTTGCCATTATAATTAAACTGTGATTGTAACTTTAATGGAAAACTTAAGTGGATAAAATTTTTGAATTGAAATTCTAAAGCTGCTTACAATGATTAAACGCTAATGCAGAACCTCAAAATTTATATATCCACTTTTACTACTAAAATAATGACTGAATTGATTAAAAGATAATATGTGGTAGTATTTAAAATCTATTAACCCTTAAATGTATAATGATGCATATCTACATCACTTTTTATTTAACTCATGGCAACCACTATATTTATATAGAAATATTGGTACTACTTGGTTGTCGCGTCGACCAATTATCTGTCGCTAAACTATAAGGTTAAATGCCAACAATGATTGAACGTAAATGGCACATTCAATTAAACTTCCGTGAAATGTGAGCTAAGTTTACCCAGGTTATACGCGTTAGTAACCAGAAAATTTATTCGATGTATCATTATATATTTAAAACCATGTTTCTCTATGAAATCTATTTGAATTAATTTCTTTAGTAAATTTCTGTTTCTAAATGTGTTTAACCTGGGTCAATTTAACTCGCATTTTACGGAAGTTTAAGGGAAAGTTAGCAAATATACACTTGATTTTAAGCAAATTACACTTGTTTACGTCATCAAGTGATTTGTATTTCGACGTTTTATTTGCCATTTTTATTAATGTTACACTAATTTATTTGTTTTTCCTTTCTTTAAAATAAAAATTATGTCAATTTGTATAATTTGACGAGTGGTTTGGCGATTTATGTAATTTGGCGAAATTGGTCGACGGGATAACTAAGTAGTAACGAAATATTAATCCTGCAAAAAGTAAAAAAAAAATATGCTACTAATTAAAATTAAAAATCTATCTTAAAATTTCTAAATACACAATTCTAAAAGTTATACAAATATTCATGCATTTAAGGGATAATTTTTACAAAATAAAATTTATAAAACATAAGATATTTAGATTAACCCCTTGAGGGGCGGCGGTATATATTATATACCACCTACGATTAATGAAGTTTTATACCAGAAAAATTTTGTCAAATTTTATTTAACTAACTTTGGCGCTAAAAGCCCGTAAAATTGCCTTTACTTATTTTGAAATAGAATTTTTCAAAGATTCCGGTGTGAGTTCAACATTTCAGGAACACAATCACTTGCCCCTCAAGGTGTTAATACCTATTAAAATATTTACTAATTTGTAATATTTTAGTTTCTACTTGTATTACAGATTTGCAACATAAGAAAAGGTCGACGTGTCATACAAAAAATGTATATCTGAATTTTTTTCATTATTTTTCCTGTGTAATAAATCTTTCTGAGAATCATATATAATTTGCAACAAAATAAAAAATCATGCATTTGAGGGTTAATTTTAACATAAAGTTTAACCCTTTAAAGGGAGGTAAGGTAATACATTTTTACACTATTTACTTTTATTTTCCAAACACAGTTATGAACAGTGGTGCAACAGTTGGACGAGTGTCACCACCAAATTTTTATAGTATTCATTGCTTAGAAAAATCTCAGAAATTCTGTCCTGAAATAAGACGAAAAATACTGTTAAAATTTAGCGCTGTCAATCGATTATCTGGTATGCCACTGTCCCATCACTGCAAATGTCACTATAGCAGAAGCATTTGAGAATAAAATTTTCTGTTTATTAAATACACAATAAAAAGTTTCACGTAACATATTTTCAAATAAATTTGTTCGTACATTCTTGTATCAATCAATCATTTCATCATTTAGCAATAGAAGTACTTTGCATCTGAAAGGGTTAATGTATTTAACAAGCCTATAACATAAATATAACAACGAGTTAACCGAAATATTACTAACATTCTATATCATTATATCTGGATGTTGTAAAGACCGATACAGCAAATTAACTGCATTATTATGTAACACATAATCGGTACATTTTACAACGAGTAATACATATTAACCTGCATCTTTGGTAGTAAATATCTTGTAAAACGTAGCATATTTTGTCGCAGTATACCGTTCTATAATTAAAGTTTTAAGTAACGCAATGCATCAATTTAAATACTAACTTTATGATTAGTTTAAATGTAGTTCGTATTTTATAAGGAAATCTTGTTTAGTAATTTTTAGAAAACTGTGAATTTATTAGCTACAAAGTACGATTTTATCATTATTTTATTAACTCCTTAAGAGGTCAATTTGTTTTGACACAATAAACTAAAAATAAGGAGGTTACATCACTTTTATCGTACTAAAAAATTTGCCTTAAAAAATCGATGTATGTCTGCCATTAAATAAAGTGAATACTGCAGTTTAAAATTAGTGGTGTAGAAAAGCTTTTAGTAACACAATAAGCAAACTCTTCTTGCACGTTCGTGTATGGGCAAACCGGTTAAGGGGTTAAAACAAAGTTAAATATACATTTACCTGAATCTTCAAAATTGATTTTCAAAGGAATTTATTATAATTATCATTCTCTAAATTCAAATATTACAGCTATTTTGATTTTCTGAACATTTAACAATAGCTGTATACGAAATATAACATTCAAGAATACTATCATTATTCAATCATTATTTAATCAACGTCATTTGATCAAATTATCTTTTTTGTGGAAAAACTGATTTTGATAAAAATTATTTATCGTAATCAGCGGTTTCAAAATTCTCAAATCTAAACATGAATGAGAGTTTACTTACTAACATCAACTGTCTATATAGTAATAGAATCAATCTGCAGCTACAGAGCATCGAATATTGTGAAAGAACTTACCTAAAAAAAGAGAGAAAACTATATAAGTAATGCATATTATTCACAAGTTATTGTATTTCACAGTTTAAAAAAAGAACATGACAATTTGTGTTTACATATATTTTCTATCTATCTAGAAATACCATTTGTAAGGCTCAAAGCTATTTGTAAATAAATAAATAAATAAAAATAAATATATTAAAAAAGGAACAAATAAGTAAAAATAAATAAATAATTAAAATACACAAACGACCTTTACTGCAATGCGCATTAATCTCTAGACAAGATGCTGAATTGTAGGGTTTTTATATAAAAATTTAAATCTAAAATTAGCCATTTTTTCTGTATGAATGTTACATAAACATTATAAGACTATAAACGGGAAACATACTACCTATCGTATTTTCTCTATATATCTAGGAATACTATTTGTAAAGCTCAAAGCTAATTGTAAATAAATAAATAAATTAATTAATTAAAATAAATAAATTAAAACAATTTATAAAGAAGTATAAAGAAATAAAGAAATAAATAAAATTCTCAAAAGACATTTACTACAATGCGCATTAACTTTTAAACAAGATGTCGGATTGTAGGCTTTTCATGCATGTACGGTGTACGAACAGCCCTTTCAAGGCGGTGGTGTGTTAATGAAACTACTTAATTTTAATTCGCAAATCCCACAATTACACCAGGCTTTCGGTATCATATTTTTCCGTCTATTATATACGTGAAAAATAACTTTTTCTTCTTTTCAAATAAATTTGTACATAAATTCCAGTGTCATTCATTAATTTCAAATTTTAGCAATGAAAGTGTTGTGCCCCTGAAGAGGTTAAAGGGTTAAAATACTATTTTATGCTGTCTATGCATCTTTAAAGCACGTCATGTTTGACAAAATACAAATCTTCTAACATAAAAATAGTTGAATTTGAAGCAATACATTCTACCACATTTTTTGGCTCACTGAGTAGCAGAAAAATATTACAAATTCAGCGTTTAATCGTAGAAAGATTTTTAACACAAGAACGCTCGGAAATTTTACTCAAGTTTCATACCAAAACTTTTATTTAAAATTATTTGACTGATTTATTTAACGTAAAACTACGTGGTTTAAATTTAACTTATTTTATGAAAGAATTTCTGGTTCCAGTTGACATTTAATCATCCGACTCCAACCGGGCGTTCTAGTGTTAATATGAAGAAAACTTATTAGATAAATATTTCTAACATGAAATAGTGGTTCTATACTCCTTTAAAATTCTAAGGAGTGTACGCAAGTTATTATTATTATTATTATACAGAAGACCAGATCCCTACCTGACGGGAAAGGCTGTTAATCAGTCAGCTCCCAAATTCCCTTCGCAAATATTAAAACTTTAGACTCATAAAGCAATCGTATATTTAAAATATCTACTCAGGAAATTAATAGATATATATATTATACCTATCTTAAGGGATGTTACTTTTTTTTCTTAGTTGTCAAAATATTTCTAAAATGTACACTTAATTTAATTCGAAATGTTAAACACTTACTCAGAGTTCGTCAGCTTTCAACACATAAAATATTAAATTAAGCATTAGATTTTATAAATATTTTGCGAATTAAGAAAACAAAAGAGACATCCTTTTAAAAGACTACACAAAAAAGGAAGTTAAATATAATTAATTTCTGAGGAGATATTTGAAATATACGAATGCGTTCTCCGCTTAAAGACTTCAGATTAGGGAGGGGAATTCGGAAGTTGACAGACTAAAAGAAATAATATTTTTAACCCTTTAGTGCGCAGCTTTGCATATATGCGAACAACACTGTTTTGAATTTAATAGATTTTTTTTATTCATATATATACCTAATTCACACCATAAAATTAAAATAGCAATATCTACCTTAATTAATAACAGACATTTCGTATTTAAATAAATCGAAATTAACCATTGAAACTTTCTAGTCTAAAGTCAGATTCGCTGTACTACGTAATTTCCAGAACGTATTCCATTTTTGGAATTAAGGGTAAAAAGTTAAGCTTTATAAAATAAATAATTATATAAAATAAGGTATTTGGAGACATACTTCTTAAAATATTTACTAATTTTCAATATTTTAGCGTAAAACAGTCAGAAGACAATAGTTTTTACTTGTATTGCAGATGTGCAACAGAAGAAAAGTTTGACGTATTATATGAAAAAAGTATCTCTGATTTTTTTTCATTATTTTTCCTGTGTAATAAACCTTTCAGAGAATCACATATATTTTTTTTTGAACAAAATAAAAAATCGCACATTTAAGGGTTAATAAGTCTATTAAGTAAATATATAGCGAGTTAACCGAAAGATTCCTAATATCCTATCTATCACTATCTCAGGATGCTGTGAAGAACTATACAGCAAATTAACTACATTATTATGTAACACACAATCGGCACATTCTGTAAAGAGTAGTACATATTAATCGGTAATATTCGGTATTAATTAACTTGCAAAACGTGACATATTTTGTCGCAGTATATTTTTCTATAATTAATGTTGTAAGTAACGGAATGTATCAATTTAAAGACTAATTGCACGTAAATTATACGTAGTTCACATTTTACAAGGAACCCCTGTTATTTTAACCTGTCCATGGACCTTTTGAATTATAATTTTTGGACCAAATAGCAATCTTCTAGAATACAAATAGTTTAACACTTTAGTGCGCAGCTTTGCACAGATGCAAACAACACTGTTTTGAATTTAATAGATTTTTTTTTATTTGCATAAATTTAATTCACACCAGAAAATTGAAATAGAAATATTTGGTTTAATTAAAAAACAGACATTCCTTAAGCGAAATTAACCATTGAAACTTTCTAGTGTAAAATCAGATTCTTTGAACTACGTAATTACTAGAACGAATTTGTATTATGGGATTTAAAGGGTTAAAGGTTAAGTTTTATAAAATACGTAATTATATAAAATAAGGTATTTGGAGACGTAGTTATTAAAGTATTTACTAATTTGCATTATTTTAGCGTAAAACAGCCACACGACAGTAGTTTTTACTTATATTGCAGATGTGCAACAGAAGAAAAGATTCTCGTATTATATGAAAAATATATCTCTGAATTTTTTCATTATTTTTCCTGTGTTATAAACCTTTCAGAGTATCATACAAAATTTTTTCGAAACAAAATACAAAATCGCGCATTTAAGGGTTAATTCCAAGTAATATCATGAGAGTGTGTACTTTTTACCACAATTTTAGAAGATAAATTTTCTAAAGGAGCACTTTTCGAAGATAACAAGAGTTGCCAGTGGGCTACAATTTTTTAATTTAGATTTCTTGAATGGTACCACTTTTTTAAAATGGTAAAATTCCCCTTCTTTTCTCCTTAATTAATATATCATTAAATAAGATGTCCTCATGAATCACACACCATACTGTGGCTTCATCAGCCAGCATCTCCTCGCGAGTGTCCTCATCGACTTGTCTGGCGAATTCCGGCATCTTGAAGATTTCATATTGTTGACTATGTCATTTCAGACTTGAAATGTTTGCCACATGAAGCCTGGCAGACTTCAGTTCTCTCCTTACATTAACCCCTTAATCCTCGCTCCCGTGATATTCACGGTCTGTGTCTTTTATTCATTTTATTCTTTTTTGTTTGATTCCCACCAGTTTTATAAAATAGCGTAATCGGCTTTATTATACTATCATTTTACCTGTTATTAAATAAGGTGAATATTTCTTTTTCAAAAAACTGGTGCAACAAGAAATTTGAATTTTTAAACCGTAATTTAATGCGACTGTTAACCCTCTCGCTGCACAACCCGTGAGTTTCTCGGGCAACTTAAAAGTAGCAAAATTTGCGCAACCCGAGATTTCATCGGGGATGCATTTTCTCCATCTAATTAACCCGCCTTGATCATTCCCACCAGTTACTTTTTATTGTAAATTTTGCGTTATCTAATCGGAGTATTTTCCCGATTAAATCAGACGAAAATTTTTGTTTTGAAAAACCAGTGGCAAAAGAATAAAAATTCATAAAAGACGCTCGTCGCGAAGGAATTAACACTAGAACGGCGGCAAGGGGTCATTTTGACCCTTGCCAAATGAATACATGTCGATTCGAACCAGAAAAAATTTTAGAATATAAGATTAATACATGATGTACAAAAATAACTTAAATAAGTAAGTTAAATAGTTTTAAGAAAAAATTCCGATGTGAAATATTTTTATAAAACTTGAGTAAAATTTTCCGCCGTTCTAGTGTTAAGTACACAATTTTTGAAGCTATTTTGATAAAACAATTACGCAGCGAGATGGTTAAGGGGTTAAAGACAAATGACCGGGCGAGATTGAAGAAAGTGGAAATCTCTAAATTGATATGTTCTTCATGCAGTGAGCCAATGACAGCCTCTCTCTTCATTTCCTCAGTTAGTCTAGGTTCTACCATGTTTACATGTAATAGAAAAAGTAACTGTGATATACCGAGGGATATTTCACCAATAGCATTTGTTTTCAAATACCTGACGCACTCTATAATTGATTCTGTGAATTACGCAATTTCTGGAACGCATTCTACCCTGGACATTAAAGGGTTAAATACAAAATTTTCTTTAATACTCAAAGACTAACATCTATGCTTTTGCGAAAGCCCGAATGTTTCATTTGAATAACAAAATTCTTCATTCTGCAAATCACTATATACCACTTACTTCTAAACAAGATTTGTAGGAGAAATTTTGATTGTAATTTTACTTTAATTTGGTGAAAAAAAGCTGTAAAACCTATTTCCTTCATCTTCAAATAAGTATTTTTTTGAAAATTTTAATGTGAATTCAACATTAAGGAAACTCAATAACTTGCCTCTGAAAAACTTAAGTAAGGCCAAATTTTCTATTCGAATTTGATGACGAAAGTTTACTCTGCCGGTAATCAGGCCTTGTTGAACAAATGTAAGCAAAACACCAGCCACCATTTTCAGCTTTAACCCTTTCAGGGGCAAAGCAATTCCATTGCTAAAGTGTTGAAATTAATGACCGACACCGGAATTTTTAAACAAATTTGGTCATAAATAAGAAACGGCCATGTTTCACATACATAATAAACTGATAATTTTTTTTATTAAAATTCTGGCGCCATTGTGGCATTTGGGAGTTAAAATTAAGTCGTTTCATAAACATACCACCGCCCCTCAAAGGGTTAACCTTATTTAATAGATCCGCAGCCGATAAATTAACTGGAAAAACAAGGTGAACCTCAGAGTGCTTCTTTTTTATTTTTTTCCTTTCTTCCTCTTGTTCTTTTGTTTCTTTTGCCACCACTAATTGTTTAAAATTATTTTCGTTGTACATTATTGAAAGCTAAATCAGTGTTGCCAGATTGGGGATTTTGTCTCCATTTTGGGGAATTTTGAACCTCTAGGGGAATTTTTGGGGGACAAGTAGATCGTGGGGAAATTTTGGGGAAAAACTTTGGGATTTTGATAATACTATTTTCCGTAAACATTTCTTTTAGTCCTGTAAAAAACTGGATCTGTCTCGAACTCAATTTTGATATGAAAAACGAAACTACAATCCAGAAATCGGAAATATCAATCATTATTCTCTTGGATATGGCCGTGTACGTTTTTTACTACATTACAGTTTACACATATTACAGATGCATGAGACTCTAAAGTCTTAAGCAGCTTAAACCTGCACGTGACTAAGTCTACAGGACTTTAACGAAAAATTCCTTCGCCGTACTTAAAAAAAATGTAATTTAAATATGTGGAAAACAGATATTTTTCTCTTATGATATACAAAATGACATCGATTGATACAGCGGAAATACTTTGCATTATGATTTTGTACTTCAGTATAGGGATGACAAAAAAATAAAACAACGTACCATCTCGGATTCATCCAAATCCGAACTGATAAGAGATTTGTCTAAAGCTATGGGGCTAATGTAACAATGCTCCAACATTGTTAGACAATATTTTCAAAAACAAACGTAAAATAACTGGTAAGGCAAAATATATATGTAGGTACAGAATATGCATTCAACCCAGATTAAAAGTTTGTTTTTTGTAAATGGGGAATTTTTTCAAAAAAAAAGTCTTGTTTTGGGGAAAATTTTTTAGCTTAAATTACTTAAATATTTTTTATAGTGGTAAATTGAAAATTTAAAAATGCCCTTTTTGAGTAAAAACTGAGTTGGGGACTTTTGCTGAAAAAAACACTGATTTGGGGAAATTTTCAGAAATTTTGGGGAAATTCACTTTTGACCATTTGGCAACACTGAGCTAAATCTGCAGCGTTTCGTGGTGCGGTAATAGTGGTGATCAAAATTTTCATTTGGTCTCTTTTAAAAAGATTGTTCCGCCGTTAGTTTCTACACTATATGTCTCTTCCTCTATATTCATAGCTCAATTAGTAACACCGATGCCCTCTATAAAATATTATTTAAAGTAATTCTCTTGTGAAATGAACTGGAATACACTGTTGTCACATACAGCAGATTTTTTATTTAAACATATTGAATTGACACCAGTAAAATTTTAATAGCAATTACTTTTTGATTTTATTTATGGAATATCTAGTATCGCATAAACAAAACACAACTTTTAAAATTTACTGGTGAGAATTCGGAATGCCTAAATTAAACAAATTACAGCCAGATTCGGCAACACTGCTCGCATATGTATAATTCGATTACGACCATCAGTAATATGAATGAAATAAAATTTTAACTTTTATAAACATATTCAATTCGAAGCTGCCACTATATTTAAATAAATATGTTCGCCTAGTATTTTGAAAGTGTTGGATAGTGTTTCATAATCTATGATTGACGCATGGCTTTCTTTCTTGTTATTAACTTATTACGAGTACCTGTTAAGCCTTTTGAATATTTTAAAGAAATTTAGCCATTTTCGTAGTTTCTTCCGTGTGGTCTAAGATAAATGCACTTCTGTAAAACCCAAACCAACAAATAGTGCAAATTCACAAAATATTTTCTTGTTTACAACACTGACCAAACAAAATATAAAAACAAATGCATTCATCATGCTTTAAAGGAATTAAGATGTCTTGCAGTTCTTCTTGACGAAGACATATTGGAAGTCGATCGATCACCATGTATGTAGTTTCCTTGGCATTTGTCAGGCTATAGAAAAAGTTGTTTTCGAAAAACGTATGTATATTTTTAAAAATAGGACAGTTTGAATGTATCGAAAGTGCTAAGAATGACATATATATTTTCTTTATTTTGAAAATATGTCACTTATGTTTAAAACTTAAACAGTGATTTAGAGAAATTAAAAAATAAATTTATATCTCATCTCTTAAACCTAAGAGCTGTGTCATTAGAATTAACACTTTAATATTTATAAAAACCATAAAAAAGTACCTATCTTTGTAATTGCGTAAAATCAGTAATTATAAAATTTCTTAATGAATTGTGCAATTAATTGAATATTTGCAGTGAAAAAAAGAGATGTTATAGAACAAATTCACATTTGCCGGAAAATCATTATGTGGGAATTTTGCACCTTAATGTTTGTTTTACACTATGTAAATTAATATGATAAACATCCTTATTAAAAGGCAGAAAACCAACGTTTAAAAATGCACAAATAATACACAAAAAGTAGCAAACAGCTGTTTCGAATCTACAAGCAAGATTCTTCTTCAGTGCAAGATAGAGCAATGCACAGCGTGCTAAAAATAGCAAGGCTGTGCTTTTTGTGTATTACAGGGTTCGCACATTTTTACCGCTAAATTTTAACAGTATTCTGAAAGTATTTCACTGCAGGAAAATATTGCAAAATCTGTGAATAAAGGCAGGGATTGCGACTTCTGTGTTTTAAAAATTAAATGTAAATTTTCTTATTATTAATAGTGGTGTCAGAGTCCTTGGAAATTCCAAGGAGTGTGCCAACCTTGGTATTATTGGTGCATTTTTTAACGTTGGTTTTCTGTCTTTTAATATTCATGCGCAAAGGCTTTACTTGCTATTTTTAAGATCATTATTTTTTAAATTTTACTACTTCAGACATGTTTACATATAATATTTAAAACAATAAACATAAATTACTGACCATCAATTAAAATCAAATTATCCTCAGAAACGCTTTATTCATCCGAATACATAATTTACTCAAACATAGATCACATAAACCATATTCGAAGACGAGTTTTCAAAGACTTCATATGGAAATGCCAGTTACATTTTTCTAGTTTCAGAATTTTTTTCCGGTTTTAAATCTTCAGTCCGATTATATCAAGGACGCGAGAACTAGAGAACGACACCTCAGCCCGTCATATTGAATTGAGCGAAAATTAAAGGGTTAAGAGACGTAAAGTGACATCATAAATATCAATGTCAGAACTTTATGAAACTTTTTTTGTCACACGGTGACTCTTTTACGAAGACCTTGTGGACTTTTTTAGGGTCATTAAATAATGGGTCATTAGAAAGCGTCACACTGAAGACACGATAGAAGTTATCAGTAATAACACAATCAGTTGGTATGGCTTCACAATATGTCATAAGTGTCAAAAACACAACGTGGCTAAAATATGAAAGCTTTCATTCGTGACATTATGACTTTCAAGTCACCATCACTTCGTTGGCTTCTTTGGGGAAATGTATACCCTGATAATTGATTTGGTTCTGTTGGGATATTAATCTAATACCAATAGAACCAAATCAATTATCAGGGGTATATGAAATACCTTTCACCAAGGAGGATGGAACAGTGCATTTTATAAAAAAAAATGAAAAACAGAGAGCTTAAAACTAGGATCAAAGAACATATAGCAGACATCAAATACAGCAATTAAACTACAACTTTGGCCAGACTAATTAACAAATAACCTTTACAGGATCAGAATCACTCTGTCAAGGAACCAAACAAAAATGGCATAGGCATGAACCCCTGACAGAAAAGTACCCTCTGCGGCCAGCAAAACCACAGTAGGTGATTAGCCCCAGAAATACAGTGGCAAATAATAAAAGTAAAACTTACAAAGAGCGCTCTGGCGCCAGAAAAGTGGTTAAAATAAAGCAAAGTCTAAAGTCATTTACACTAATGACAGGTGACTGAAAAATGACAATAAAAACAAGGAAAGGTTTACACATATTAAAGTCATTTACAATTTTGACATATGACTATGATAATATGAAAACAAAAGTATGAAGAAACAATATATAAAGTCAATTACATTTTTAACTATAGGGTAACTCCGGGAGAGTCGCCGCATGCGGGATAGATGCCGCACCCCTTGTATTTCTTGTAATTGTCTATAGATGGTCGTCAAACGCACAGTATAGGTGCGCAATGATATTATTTTAATCAGTGTATAGCGTGAATCCCATTTCGATGTTTACTTGTAGAAGTACAATCCTTAATTTGATGTAAATGTATGATTTCACTGTCCAAACTTTTAAGCACGCTATGTTTAAATACGAGGGACAGTCGGAAAATAAGTTTCCCCTGGCGACTGTGGACAGAGGTGTGTATGAAAGACAAAAAATGTAATGAGACATTAAAGATAAAACATAACTTTATTTTTCCACATAAGTACCAAGTACATTGAGACATTTGTCCTACCGCTTTATCAGCTTCAAAAAGCCCTCGAGGAAAAAATCAGGGCTTTGCATACGAATGAAGCGTTGAACGGCTATGGGTGACAGACGATACAGCAAGAGAACGCGAATGTGCAAGACACCAATACGCCATTGAGTAAAGGTCGACCGAATTGTGACGGGGGATGAAACGTGGGTCCACCATTTCACGCCCGAATCTAAGGCCGCATCCATGGAGTGGAAACATCCGTCATCAACTGTCCGAAAGAAATTCAAAAGAACTCCGTCTGCAGGTAAAGTGCTCCTCACCGTTTTCTGGGACGCTCAAGGAGTTTTTTTGCTGGACTTTTTGGAGGATGGAACCATCAAAGCTGCGCGGTACTGGACACACTGTCGAAATTGAAAGAGGTGATTCGGAAAAAGCGGCTTGGCCTTCTCAGATCTGGCATTCTACTGTTGGATGACAATGCGAGACCACACTCGGCGACGGCAACGCAAAACCATATTGCAACTCTTGTTTCGAAGCGGCTACACTATCCGCCATGCAGTCCTGATCTTCCACAAGTGACTTCCATCTGTTTCCAGCTTTAAAGAAGAATCTCGGCGGAAGGCGCTTTGGAAGCAATGCTGAAGTCAAACAAGCCGTTCAACGCTTCTTCCGTATGAAAAGCCCTGATTTTTTCCTGGGGGGGGGGGGGGGTTGAAGCTTATCAAGCGGTATGACAAATGTATCAATGTACTTGGTAATTATGTAGAAAAATAAAGATATGTCTTATATTTAATGCCTCATTCTATTTTTTGACTTTCATACACAACTCTGACGACAGTCGGCAGGGGAAACTTATTTTCCGACTCCCCCTCGTACTTATCATACACTAATTACTAAATGCATGCATGATTTCGAAGTCAAAACTAAGTGTATGTTTTGTATAGAGTACTGTGTGCATGGTTACGCCATTTCCCTTAGCGATGGCAGGTAACTGTGATGGCCGACGTCTGCACCATGCAAAATGGGATATATACTGCACTGCTATTCCGGTATGCATGCCGCAGTTTCATTTGTACGGGATGATTAAGTATTATTAACTTTTCCTTTTCTTTTTGAACAGACTAACCATGTTAGGCATGTTATCAAGTTTACTAAAACTAATCGAGAAAAAAGGGAAAATAAAAAGTAAGAAGGGCAAAAAAGATGCAGGGGAAAATAAAAAGTAAGAAGGGTAAGAAAGATGCAAGTCAAGATGATAATAATGAAAAATTGGATTACGCGTAACGCAGACGTTCTTTGCAAGGAATGTTTAGAAAACTACTCCAAAAAAGAGGAAGTGTAATTGGCTTCGTTGCATCATGTGTTTAAACGTAGTTACATAAAAACTGTACATTTTCGACACTTTATCTGTAGATTGTAGTCGAAAAAACAGGTCTCTTAACCTATTCGGGACCATAGGTGCATATAAGCTCCTTCATAAAGAGCTTACAAAATTTGTTTCTGGCACCAGTAAAAAAAAAAAAAAGTAATATTTGCTTTGTTTAATTAGAGCATTTTTATGATTAATTAAGTAAAGGTAACTTCTTTTAAAAAAGTGGGACTGATCCCAAAAGAGTTAACAAATAAATTATGTTAAAATTTTACTCTTTTTCTTTTTACTTTCTAATACATTGATGTTAGGTTGTTGCTGAAATAGCAATTAAAATTTAATGTAAAAAAAATAAGTCGATAATTTTAATAGTGAAACTAGGCAACAATTATTAATTTGAATCTACTAATACGTTTCAGTGTACTGATTTAGTTTCATTTTGTTACTACATCGTTAATTATAGTCCAAATATGAATTTTTTTTTAAATATTTTTATTTATAACTTCATTCTGTTCTTATTACAAGCGCGGCATAACTACCGCACAAGTGCGGCGTCTCAGCCTGAATTTACGGGTGACGCGCCGCAGTGTAATATTTTAGGAAAAAAAAAATGTTAAATCATATTAATAATTTGTTTTGAGATTTTTTGTCGCAGTACACGCGTTGTATATTTAACATTAAATCGCACAGCATGATTTTTTTTTTATGTCCACTATGGGATTTTATACACAAATTCAAAAAAATGTGCGGCATAAATCCCGGAATTACCCTATGACTATGAGATGTTAATAAATCAATGGTAAAGTCAAGTTGTCCGTTGTTAGCTCAAAAGATAACGCCAAATGTTCAGTAAAGCCAGAAAATATCTATTATTCTACCAGAGACGTAGTTCATCTCAGTACATAAGAACTAAAATGTCAAAATCCCAAGTAGCCAGGAAAAAATGCTATTTTGCATAAAAGAAATTAAGGATAAAGTATCCACACCAAATGCCGCAATAGAAAGTCTTATTACCAAATGTAATATTGCTGTAAAAGTCACAGACGCACATGTCTCAAAAATCAAAATTTATATTTTATAAACGAAAAATGTTTATTTAGTTCGTTGTAAATAAGTCTGAGTTTGTTATAATTTGATTTAGAGAACAATACAGTGCTGGAAAATTGGCGCAAAGGTGGAGCTTATTGACACCAGTAAAATTTAGTGGTATATTTCGGCTTATCTAATGACAGAATTTGTGAATTTTTATTAAGGTGAAGAATACTATAAAAATTTAGTGGTGTCAATAGGCTCCTCTTCTGCGCCAATTTTCCAACACAGACAATGTGTTACGCATGTTTCAGCTAAGTGTCAGGATACGAATAAAGTTAAGTGAAGCAGGCATCAATGGACACTTTCCAAACAGATAATGTTTGAAATCACCGATATTTCCACATAGGCATTTATCACTTTAGCGTTTTCTCCTTTTATGAAGATAACTAGGGAATGCCGCATGTGCAGAAATAAAATAGGCATTGACTTGCGAGAAACACAAAAATGATATATCCACTGTTTCAATAATACAGAACTGCTACGGGCGACTATTTTTATATTCTGTTCGCACCACTATTTTTAAAATACAAATTTTATAATATGTTTACCTAGCAAATATTGGCAAATTATATGTAAAAGATTTTTGAATTGAAAAAGTGGTGCGAGATAGAATTAAAAAATAATCGCCCGTGGCAGCCCTATGCGTCTCTCTAACTTTATCACTACAGGACCATTCGTTCTACCAATTTTTAATAATGTTGCTTTTATAGAACTGCTTCATAAACGAAACAGGGATAGGAATGTCTATTTCAGCATCAAATAAACCAGTCTCAATGACTGATTTGACAAGGTAGTCTGCGCGCTCACTTCCGACAAAACCAACATGGGAATTTTATCCAGTCAATATTAATAGTTTTATCATTCAATAGTCGTAAATTCGTATAAATATTAAAAAGAATTTCGTCCGTTGTAAAAAAATTTTTGAAGCGCTTGAACTGAGGATAAACTGTTTGTATAAATGTGGAAAAAACTGTATGTGGAGTCTCTACACCCCTCAATTGCAGAATCTAAGGAGGTAAGTTCAGCCTTGTATACCGTATTAAATAATTTAAGTCTAATTCTCTTCTCAAAGATAATATAGTCTTTCAAAACTACCACAAAAGCCACTCCAACGTCCGTTGGCATCTTAGAACCATCTGTATATAAAAGAACCCTTACAGATTGATTTAAAAACTAGCAGAATAATTAATCCATCAAGATTTTATTTGCCATCCATTATGCAAGAATCAATAGACGTCTTTTTACGCAGTGAGACTATATGCAATGATTCAGCCTCCATGGAGTTACCTAAAACTCGGAAAGCAATGCTCTGCAGAATAAGAAACAATAGTATAAAATAATTCACGTTCACAAACATCCATCTTCATTTTCGCACTTGATTTCATTATACATGAGATTTCATGATTTTTGCTTACGAGTTTTCAGTTGAAACATTTTGCGAAAATATTTGTATCATTATAGGTATTGAGAATATAGCCGTCTGAGTAATGAAACATATCGACCTGAATAAAGATATTTATTTGACTTGTAAGTGTATTTTCATCACTTTTAGCAAGTAAGTCAGTGGTGGAAAACTGGCGCAAAGGAGGAGCCTATTGACACCGCTAATTGTTTATTGTATTATTCAACTTAATAAAAAGTCGGTAATTATGTCATTAGATAAGGTGCAAAATACTACTAAAATTTAGTGGTATCGATAGGCTCCACCTCTGCGCCAATTTTCCACTACTGAAGTAAGTTATAATTTAGTTTGAAAATTTTGACTTTTATTTACAGAAGAAAAGTCCTATTTCATATTATGCTTTAGATTATGCCATAATCAATCTACGTACTAAATTTTCAATGGTATTAGTTCAGCGTGATTTAACAACAAACATCCAAGAATAGTTTCCCATTTGGAATATAATGGAATTTTTATAGAAACAATTATATGTTTTAATTCTTATTCAAGCATTTCACGCACGGACGTAAGCGTTGCATGAGAATGAAACTAAAATTCAGCACCAGCAATTAAAATGAAATTCGCAAGCATGATGTTTTTTTTAAATTCATTTAGCAATTAATTTTCATTATACATGAGATTTCATGATTGTTGTTCACGAGTTTTCAATTGAAAATTTTTTGCGAAAATATTTGTATCATTATAGATATTGAGAATATCACCGTCTGAGCAATGAAACATATCGATCTTAATAAAGGTATTTATTTGTCTTGTAAGTTTTTCATCACTTTTAGCAAGTAATAATTTAATTTGAAAAATTTGACTTTTATATACAGAAGAAGTACTATTTCATATTATGTTTTATATTATGCCATAATCGATGTGCGCGCTAAATTTTAACCCCTTGAGGGCCGTGCAATTGCGGTTGTGTAAAGCTGAATTCCCACCGGAAATTTAGAAACTTTTTATTTCAAAATAAGGAAAAGCAATTTTACGACCCACCAAAGTTAGAAAAGTAAAATTTCATAAAATTTTTCTGGTGTAAATCTTTATTAATCGTAGGTGGGATAAAATTTATCCCACCGCCCCTCAAGGGGTTTTAATGGTATTAATTCAGCTATTTCACCGTGATAACCCTAAAATGCATAGTGATGTAAATTTCCATCACCTTTTTATTTAATTTTTAATACATAAATTAAGTTCTTTCAACCACTATATTTATATAGAAATATTAGTTATCTAAAAATTACAAAATTATGCTACTAAATAAAGTTACAAATCTATCTTAAGAGTTCTGGTGTATAATCCTTAATATAAAAATAAAAAACACAATTCTAAAATAATAATTCATGCAATTAAGGGTTAACAACAAACGACCAAATAACAGTTTCCAAATTAGAATATAATGGAATTTTTACAGAAACAATTATCTAGTGTCCCAAAAATGACTGCTGGATTTTAAAATTCAATAGCTTGTAAACTAGACCAGGCAATAGGGAATTTTACCTAGCAAAATTAATGGTAGTACTGGAAATCGGCTTTCTAGATGTTTTTTGGGTCGCTGAATCCGAATTTTTAACTTCCCACCACAATTTCCCCCGGCAACCTCCCCAAATTTTGGTAAAAAGCCTCCCCAAAAAAGGTTTTTATTAAACAAATCAATTTTTTTATTGTTTTAGAGAAAAAGTATCTAGAAATTCAGAAAATAGACAAAATTTCCAACAAATTAGATACATGACATTATGACTTAGGATGAAGGGGAAGAGGGGATCTGCCTAGAAACATGCGCGCGGTGCTGCGTAAAATAAGTTGCGCAATTCCACTTAACCACTCACACGTTTACATCCGCCCTCCGAACGTTCTGTGTAAGGTTTACTTTAAGATTTTTGGGTCGCTGAATCCGAATTCTTAACTTTCCCCCCAAAATCTCCCCCCGAACCACCCCCCAAATAGTTTTTTTTTAATTAAATTTCTTATTGTTCAGGGTGGCGAGTGGTCAGGGAAAAACACGGTCAAAAAAAGTAGAAACTACCAGTATTTTCTTCTTCAAAATACTTCAAATAGTATAAAGGGATTAAAGAAGCCAAATTTCTCTTTAACAAAATACTGGTATTTAACACCTTTTTTGACTGAGTTTTTCCCTGACCACTCGCCACCCTGTTGTTTTAGGGGAAAAGCATTACGAAATTCAGAAACTAGACAAAATTTGCAACAAATAGGATATACGACATTATGAATTAGGATGAACGGGGAGGTTGAGGGCTGTTTCGGAACATGCACTGCGGCGCTACGTGCACTAAATGATGAAGTCCAGGCAATAGGGGATTTTATCTGGCAAAATTAATGGTAGTACTGGAAATCGGCTTTCTAGATGTTTTTTGGGTCGCTGAATCCGAATTTGTAATTTCCCACCAAAATTTCACCCGGCAACCCCCCCAAAAAATTGAATTTTTTGAAAAAATTTGGTTTTTGAGAAAAGCGCGCGGGGAATGTTCCGAGGCAGTCCCCTCTCTCCCCGTTTATCCTACGTCATAATGTCATATATCCTATTTGTTGCAAAATGTTGTCCTATTTGTTTGGGTGGGGGGGTTCCGGGGGGGGAAACTTTTCCCCTAAAACAATAAAAAATGGAATTTTTTAATAAAAACCTTTTTGGGGGGGGGCTTTTTACTAAAATTTGGGGGGGTTGCCGGGGGAAATTTTGGTGGGAAGTTACAAATTCGGATTCAGCGATTCAAAAAACATCTATAAAGCCGATTTCCAGTACTACCATTAATTTTGCTAGGTAGAGTCCCTATACGGTCTCTATTGCCTGGACTAAACGATGACAGATATTAAAAAATTATTGCAGAAGGGTTATGTATGATGTCAGGAGTTTTTTTTTACTGTGATTCTTGATTTTAGTTCAAATTTCAGACAATAGATGACACTGAGAGCAATAGGTGCTCAGTCGAGACCCGATTTTTGGTACTTCGGGATCCATTCAGCACATTTTAATCTCCTTTTTCAACATGGAAGGAGAGAAAGGCCGAAAAATCGAGCCTGGATTAGCGGTTTTTGCTCGCAGCGCCATCTATCGATGCTATTTGTAACTAAAACTGAGAATCGCAGCATAAAAACCCCTGACATCTTACATAACACTCCTGCAAGAATGAATTTTTTTAATATCTGTCACCGTTTGCAAGTTATTGAATTTTAAAATCCATCAGTCATTTTTGGGACACCCGGTACATGTTTAATCCTTATTCAAGCATTTCACTCACCGAAGTCCTATTATATCAGAATGAAATTAAAATTCAACACAAGCAATTAAATTGAAATTCAAAAGCATAATTTTTTTTAATTCATTTATCAATTAATTTTCATTCATAAATTTTAATACGAAATGATTTATCATTTAATTTTTATTTTAAAATTCATTTTACAAATCCAGAAAAAGCGCCGATGTTCATTAAGAAATTACAATACAGACAATTATAAACGAAAGAGACAAAAATATACGAATGGTGAATTATTTTTTTTAGCATAAAAATAAAGTTTTTTCCCCCAAGTTTTTGTTTAATTAAACTTCATTTTATTTTATAAAAAACGATAAATTCTATTTACTTTTTAATTACAATAAAAGACAAGATTTTTTCAATGAGATAAAACTACTGGAAAAAAACTGACGTTGTAAAAAGAAAATAGTAAATGTATCGGAAAAACATTTTTGAAATGGATATGAAAAAAATAATATTTTAAATGGTATTTAAAATGACAAAAGTCTTACAGAAATAATATGCATTTGAACACTTTAAAAAAGTCTCCTTCGTTTTTAATTAATACATATCACATAATTTAAGAAATATTTTAACTTATTTAGAAGCGCTTTTTCAATTAATTTCGAGTTTAAATGTTCCATTCAATTTCAGGTATTCGATTGTGTAATTTCATTTTAAATTATTTGTAAATAGTTTTCGGAAGAACGTAATGATATATTAGTTCGAGATATACAATAGACTAGCAGCAATCATCCGCTACACCGGTCGTTTCTCTAAAAGAAACTTGAATCAAACGTAAGATATCTAACAAAGGAGAAAAAAAAATTTTTCTTAATATCTAATCAAATATCCATAATTGTTGTCTCATTCGTATAATCGTACATTATCCAGTTCAAAGTCGATGTTGGCAACATAATAGACAAAATAGCTCTAAAATCACTGAAGTACGGTATTTAACTATTTTTTTTTTTTTTGTAGGTTTCTTACCTTCAATTTTCCGCTTCTACCTAAAACTGCTGCTGAGGAAGGGTGAAATGCGTTGTAATTTTTAACCACCTTAGGGGCAGATTTCTAAAATCACTGAAATGTGTGTTTAATTATTTTTTAATATATTTCTTATCCTGAATTTCTCACTCCCACCTAAAACTGCTGCTGAGATATGGCGAAATAACGTAAAACGCGCTTATAATTTTCAACCAACCATTTAACCCCTTAGGGGCAGATTTCTAAAATCACTGAAATATGTGTTTAATTATTTTTTAAAAGATTTGTTATCCCGAATTTCTCACTTCCACCTAAAACTACTCCTGAGATATGTCGAAATGACCTAAAATGTTATACCACCATATTAAACTCTCTTGGATCGGAATTTCTAAAATCGATGAAATGCATGTTTAACCCCTTGAGGGGCTGTGGTATACATTTTATCCCACCTAATTTAAACAAGATTCGCATTAGAAACTTTTAACCAAATTTTATATTTTTAACTTTGGGGCCGAAATGTTGTAAAATTGCTTTTCCTTATTTTAAAATAAAATTTTTCTATTATTCCGGTGAGAATTCAATGTGACAGAGACATTATTGCTTGCCCCTCAAAGGGTTAAATATGTTTTAATAGATCAGTTATCCTGAAACTCATGCCTTCATCTAAACATGTGCTGACATATGGTGAAATGACATAAAAGTTTCGATATTCACCGTTTAATTCTCTTTAAGGAGACGAGAATTTCTAAAATCCTGAAATACATATTTAAATATTCTTTTAATAATATTAATTAATTCTTCAACTACTTCTCAGCAGTGAAATTACGCTTGAAATTCTTGAATATTAAAGACGTGATTTATCGCTTTGCTATCTAAACGCAAAACCAACAGATTGAAAAATGTCCAAGCCGGGAATCGAACCCGGACCCCTAGATAGCGCTCCAGTGCTCTACCATTAAAGCCAAGAGGACGATGCCCAGCTTGTCATATCTCACTCACATAAGTCCTTAAGTCTGGTACCGCAGATATTAGATGGAATAGTCTTCATGAGCACACAGTCTTGCGGCGTAACATGAGACACAAATGAACCCAGCATCGGTAAATATACAATATTAATTAATTCTTCAACTACTTCTTAGCGGTGAAATTGCGCTTGAAATTATTGAATATTAAAGACATGAATTATCACTTTGCTATCTAAGTGTAAAACTAACAGAGTGAAAAATGTCCAAGTGAGGTATCGAACACGGACACCAGGAATAGCGCTCCAGTGCTCTACCATTTAAGCCACGAGGACGATGCCCAGCTTGGCATCTCTCACTCACATAAATCGGTAAGTCTGCTACCGCTGCTATTAGATGGAATAGTCTTCATGAGCATACAATCTTGCGGCGTATCATGAGACACAAATGAACCCAGCATCGGTAGATATACAATATTAATTAATTCTTCAACTACTTCTCAGCAGAGAAATTATGCTTGAAATTGTTGAATATTAAAGACGTGAATTATTACTTTGCTATCTAAGCGTAAAACCAACAGAGTGAAAAATGTCCAAGCCGGGAATCGAACCCGGACCCCTGAAATTCCAGGGGTCCATATAAATATATATGATTTTTGACATGCGACAACTCTCGTATTTATAATCCGATTTGAATGAAATTAATTGTATGCATAGTACATACCAATGTCTCGACCGAGTTCGTTGGCTAGATTCATCCGCCATCTTGTTTCAAAATGGCGGCCATTTATTTATTTATTTTTAATTTAAAAAGCGGTGCAAATAAATTAAAAACTGAGAAATATTATTTTCTTAAGAGTTTCATCTTAATACAGGGATTCGGGAGCATATTTTGTTTATTTCTTTATCTTAAAAATGGCTGAGATATAGCAGTTTGAATTTCTAGGATGGCTGACATTTTGGCTTCATCCGCCATCTTGTTTGAAAATGGCGGCCATTGGTTATTGAACATAATTTAATGCATCTCCATACCTATAAGGGGGGATTAACATAGGGGGGGAACCTGTTCTGTCGCCAAATGACGCCAAGTATGTCTCCAACTTGACGATCAAAATGAATCGCCAAAAGTGACGCCAACTTGGCGCTATCTCTAATATTTCGCCAAATTCCCTTAGACTTCCATTGTAACCTAATAGGTTTTACTTGCTTACAGAAAATCAACAAATTGAGGTATTTTAATGCAACAAAAACTAATATTAGCTTAAGGGATTATATTAATTATATTTAAGGAAATCCAAGTAAATTAAATTATGAATAAAAGCGACATGATACAAAGCATGCTTTCCCAAACATAAATTTTAAGGGAGACCAAACTTGTCGCCAAGGGCGGCTAGTAGCTTACTAATTTGGCGCAATTCTCATTTAAATTCAGTATTGACGAATATTCTCTTATCGAGTTCGTCGCATTTTAGCTTCTTAAAATTTGAGCAAAATTAATTTCGAGTAAAACTTGCAAACTTGTAAAACAAAGAAACATGAAAGCTACCTCTTCCTCCCGGCACTGGCCGAAAGGACTTTTTTAAGATAAAGGCGAAACAAAACATGCTTTGTAATCCTTGTATTAAGGTCAAACTCTCAAGAAAAAAAAATATTTTTCAGTTTTTTACTTTTTGCACCGATTTTAAATTTTACATTTTTAAAAAAATTTTAAATGGCCGCCATTTTGAAACAAGATGGCAGATGAAGCTGGCCAACGAATTCGGTCGAGACATTGGTATATGCATTCAATTAATTTCATCCAAATCGTTTTATAAATACTAGAGTTATCGTATGACAAAAATCAGATATGTATATATAATGGATGGCGGAATATCCAATGTTGCATTCTAGCAACATTGGATTGGGTTATCGTTGAAAATGCCGTACTGGCTGTCACGATAGTAGTTGTGGATCACATTCAGCGATAATGACGTAAAAGAAGTGGTCAGAACAGATAATTCGAATCTGTTATATTAGTAGAACAAATTATTGAAATGCAGTTGTCCAGTGAAAACAATGGAATGCATCGTTCCGTGAAGTTTCCCCAGAAGAAATTGAAACAACTCATAATATCAGCTAAGCAGTTTATTAGAACATCTTGCAAAAAGTGCAGTTTCCACCAAGATAATTAGCCATCGCTTCGTAGTAGTAATTAGGTTTAAACAAAGTTCCAGGTAATCGAATAACAGGATGGTGACCAGGGGATGGATGAAAACTGGAAATACGACTCAAATCTGCTAAAATCTACTGAAACACAGCGAGTATCAACTTTTTGTTCCTCACGTATAAGGATACAAATATGACGTAGATCGCGCTCTCAACCAATGAATAATTACGAATGTCACGTCATATAAAGAGTGCGAACAGAGCTAGCGGATGAATTTGAACGAAAAAAGGATAACATCAGAAATGCGCGGGAAAGTAAAAATGGAAGCTAAAAGAATATTCTCGAAAGAAAAAAGCGCGGGAATGGAACATTTAATTTAAGAATACTAAAAGCGTAATATTTAAACGATTAGGACAAGTGAGACATTAAATTAAAGGGAATTTAACAGATTTAACGATAGAGATTATTTAAGGATAAGGATTTAGTGAAAATAAAGTAGTAATTTAGAATAAGA
Organism: Maratus speciosus; assembly: GCA_963932465.1. NCBI lineage: Eukaryota > Metazoa > Arthropoda > Arachnida > Araneae > Salticidae > Maratus > Maratus speciosus. The sequence goes on along the minus strand of OZ010798.1, from coordinate 268,565,470 downwards.
TAAGGAAATCGCGGAATTAGATCCTCCGGACGGCTGCAATAGGTAGCTTTTTACGTTTTGTAATGAAAACTACATAAAAGCGCGTAAAAAGAGGAGTTTTTCCCCGTTAAATAACGACTTTTAATGTCCTAATCAAGGATTATTTTACAGTGTGGACAAGTAACATAAAATAAGAAAGAAAAATCACGTGTCAAGAATAGATTACGAAACACTTTCCAACACATTCAGAATAAAACTTCAACCTTTAATAAGTTGAAATCGGATGTCTAAGTGAACCCTTTGGAAACGCATAAACCATTTGGAAACTCAATTTCAGTCATTCACATCTATAGTCAGAAAATTATTCGAATTCTTTGAGTAGCCCTGTATATGATATATAGATTTGTATCTATAAACTACAGGAAGGCAAAAATTTATTTCAGTAAGTAAATACATATCCAGTTGAAAATTCACATTCAGTAATTTTTGATAAAATGGAGAATGGTACGCCCCAAAACGATAAATTCTACGAATGCCCTATTCTATAGAAATAGACCGGGTGCCGGCAGCACAGATAATCACCTCGTGGAGTTCACGGCTGAAATTCCAGAATTAGCTAAAACTCGTTTCGCATATTAAAAGGCAATCCATCTGCCTAGTCATATCTTGATGAAAAACACCTGAAAACCCGATTTTAGTGGTTGACTCGTAAGCTTAGCATTGTGCTTTCCTACACCCAAAAGTATGAAAACATGGAGGACTGGGAGCAGGAAAACACAAAGGTAAACTTACGAGTCATCCAGTAAAATCGGATTTTAAGGTGTTTTCCACCAAGATATGACTTGGCAGACCTACTGCGTTTTAATATGCGAATCGAGTTTTAACTAATTCTAGAATTTCAGCCGTGAACTCGATGAGGTGATTGTCTGAGCTCCCGGCTCCCGGTCTATAATAATCTTATATTGAAATACGCTGATTTATATTCATTTGAATACATTTGAAATAGCGTAATGTCATTAAAATACACTGCAAGCAATTTTTCCCCATTCACTGTAATGTAACGCAATTCTTTTGCATGACCTGTAAATGAACTATTAATGCTATACATTTCAATACCGAACATGCCATGGTAAACACCATTAAGGGGGCTGATCACTCAGCTTTGGAATTCTCCTCCGTAACGTTAAGTCAATGGACTTTTCATGTATTCGTATATTTAAAATATCTTAACGGGAAATTCCCATTTTTAATATCTTTTTTCTGTGTCCTTTTCTAAGGATGTCTTATTTTTTCTTAGTTTTCAAAATATTTCTAAATTCTATGCTGAATTTAATATTTTATGTATTAAAAGCGGACTAACCATGAGTAAGATTTTAACACTTCATATAAAATTAAGTCTATACTTTAGAAATATTTTGAGAATTAAGAAAAAAAGAGACATCTTTTAGGAAGCGTACACAAAATATAGAAGTTTAAAATTTTAATTTCCCGAGGAGATATTTTAAATATTACGAATGCATCAAATGCGCATAGACTTTACATTAGTGAGGGGAAATCGGAAGCTGTATGACAAGCCCCCTTAACCTACAATGACGGGCATAGCCCGCGTACGATGATCGAGCCAAATGTAAATTATTCTTACCACTAAAATTTCACAGTAAATATAGTTTAATTTAATCCTCAAAATTCCTTGATTAAACAAGGCGGAAATCTGGATTAAATTTTAGTGGTAACTATGGATTTGCCAAACCGTGGAGCTGTTAAAAGTAAATCGTAGGTTAAGGGGTTATTATATATCATTTGCATAAAAATCGGCGAGTTTGAACCGAATTGATAAACACCTTTTCAACTGTGTTGGAAAGTGTTAAAAACGAAATAACAATTAAGCATAGGTTCTTTAACTATACAAAACTAGTTTAGCTTAACCTTTAACTGATGTCACGCGGTCTCTCAGGCCCCGCGACTCCCAGCTGTAAACACTTTTACAGCTTTTTACTCTTCTGTACTGAAGTTAAATAATATGAATAAAATACTTTTTTCATGCAATTTAATTCACATGCTCCTAAGAGAAGTACAACGATATTGTTAGGACAAAATTTAAGTAAATTCAACCATTTGAGTTATTTTTTTTATTCATTCGAGGGGCCTGAGAGACCGGATCACATCAGTTGTGTGACAAAATTTAGTCACATCAGTTAAAGGTTAATAAAAAAGGAAATGTTTTCAAACTATCGAAAATTTTTAATTATAAAAATGCTGTTCGATTAATTTATTTTACTTCTGAAAATAACGCATGCACAAAATACATACAAAGAGAACTATTAATTTTAAACTTAAATGTCGAATAACTTAGAACAACTCTTTTAGATATAAATCATCTAAATGACTTTTCCTTTCACCAACCAATTATAATAACACAAGAATAAGCATGTCATTTGCAAAGTTTTTAACGACAAATTCTGTTTGGAGAACGATTATTAAAATAATAATAACAAGGCAAAGGGATAGATGAAAATGCCTCATTAATTAAAGAACTTATTCCCTTAAAATAAAATATCCGCATTGTAGAAAAAACTTTTAATTTTTTTATTAATTTGACATTACAAAATATGTGTCAATTTAATATTAGTATATTAGTAAAACTAAACATGATTGATACCCTTTTTACTTTCTTCTATCTTTACAAGAAGAAAGTATTGGATTCGTAAAAACTTTCGACTTCCTGTTTTCAACGGATTTAAACGTTTTAGTGGCCAGAGATTCCAAAAAACATGTTTTTACAAAATGTCTGTCTGTCCGTCTGCTTATATGTGACACAAATTTTGTGGGCGCTCTATCTCAAAAATTAATCCACGAAATTTAATAAAAATTTATATTCAGGTAGTCCCTGATATAAATTGGTGATGATTAGTTTTTGGTGTAAATCGCCTTACAGGTGGCGCTGTTATGCTGCATTTTGCAGGATTTCCGCAATAGCTCTATCTCTCGACCTAATACACGGATTTTTATAAAACTTCAGATTCAGTTAGTCCTTGATATGCGTTGGTACTGTTTACCTTTTGGTGTAAATCGCCCAACAAGTGGCGCTTCTATGCTGAATTTTTCTGGATTTACACGATTTCCGCAGTAGCTCTATCTCAAGAACTAATGCACACATTTTCATCAAACTTGAGATTCAATTAGTCCTTGATATGAAATGATGCTGACTACGTGTTGGTGTAAATCGCTAAATAGGTGACGCTGCTGTGCTGCATTTTGCACGATTTCCTCAATTGCTCTATCTCAAGAACTAATGCACGAATTTTCATACCACTTCAGATTCAAGTATACCTTGATGAATTGCTGCTGATTAGGTGCTGGTGTACATCGTTCAACAGGTGGTGGTGCTATGCTGCATTTGTCATGATTTGTGCAATAGCTCTATCTCAAGAACTAATGCACGAACTTTCCCTAAAGTTCATATTCAGTCAGGCGTTGACATAAGTTGATGATGATTAGGTTCTGGTGTAAATCACCCTATAGGTGGGGCTGGTATGCTACATTTTGCTGGATTTACCCGATTTCAGCTATAGCCATATCGCAAGAATAAATCCATGGAATTTCTTCTTTTTAGAATCCCCATGATGAGAATAGATTGCCATTAAATTTTGGCACAGTGATAACGAATTTTGAAGAGTTGACCTGTATGAAATGGAAGAAAGTTTTAGGATTGGTACATCCGACTAGTTTTCTTTTGTTCACATGTTTTAGTTCTTAGCCGAAGTTCTTGTTTTCGTAAACATTTACGTAAACGGATATTTTAATTACTTATATCTACCCTATCTATATTATAAAGGAAAAACGTGTCCATGTGTAACGCTGAAGTCATTTTGAGGGTGGGAACAACAGACAATTAAATTTACCTTTAACTGCAATTTTTTTAACTTTTAAGTATCCCAAATTTTCTATTTTTATACTGTTGAATGGGGCGGGGGGGGGGGGGTGGCGGATATACATTCAAATATAATTTGTTTGAAAAATATATCGAAATTTACTCGTTTTTCATTGTTTTTAAAATAATTTTCAAGCATGATTTTTTTTTAATTTATTTCTATCGCTTGCAGATGATTACGATTTACGAAAGATAAACCGTTTGCAATTAAATTATTATAAATAACCCAGCATTTGCTTCTACTTTATAATCCATAATGATTTTTTTTTTTTAATCATCAATCAATCAATAAACGAAAAAAATGTGAATAAAGCACAAATTTAAGACACGTAATAAAATTTCGCGCTTAATCCACTGAAACGAACAGAATCAAAAAGACTGATCGTAAATAGCTATTTTAGGAGATTTCCCCTGTTGTTATGTTTTGCTGTGAGGCCAATATAAAAATATCGCTTTTACTACGTTTCAAAACTTTATTTGAACACATTATCGCTATTTTTCATATAAATATGATTTTTAGTATAGTAAATAGTCATTCTAAAAAACATATTAACATTGAAAATCAATTGAAACAAAAGAAAAAATAACAATAGACACGTACAAGACTTTCTCACTGCAATCTGTGAGATTATTTGTTGACAGGGTTTTTCAATAATTTTTTATTGAGTAAAATTATTTTTTTAAACAACTTGTTTAACCATATATAAGTCATAGGTGCCAACCTCAAACTAATCTTCCGTAATACGTGCGTTAATTTGACCCTGGTTTAATAAGTTTTGAACCAGAATTTTTTTAAAGAAATGAAATTAAATATGTTTCACGTAGAAACTCTGAATTAAATAAATAAAGACCCATGAAATAAATTTTCTGGTTCCTGGTTGGTTAATTCAAATATTACGGAAGATTAATGGAAGGTTGGCAGGTACGTATAAGTATACTATGTCAAAAGCTGCTTCTAGAACCTTTTTAAAAATACCTCATTCCTCTCTGTGCCTTTAGTATGTGAAGAGAAAAAAGGTGTTAATATATGAGATAATACAAGGTGTGTAACAATTCCATCCCAGGTAAGGCTTATAAAAAAATGTTACCAATACAGCGACAAAGTTGACTTTACTGGAGAAAGAAATATTACAAGTTTTGTTTCACAAATGAGTTGGTAGATGGCACCACTACTTCTGATAGTAGTTGAAAATGACCTAAAAGCATACTTTAAAAAAAATTACACAACAATAATAGATAATGGCTTTTACAGGATCTCAGAAATCTTAACGCATGTTAGAATTTGCAAAAAGTCAAACTGTTGTGACAGTTCAAAGAAAATTTCGTACAAAATACGGATTGCATCCACCAACGGAGAAAACAATTTAAGCGTGGTTTCGAAAATTTGAGAAAAGCGGTTGCTTGTGTGATGGACAACAAACTGGTCGTCCAGGGCCTTCGGCGGAAACGGTTACTCGAGTTGGAGATACATTTGTGCGAAGCCCGACGAAGTCAATCCGTCAAGCAAGTGCCTAATTACAGATCGCATTCGCTAACATTGATCGTGACATGTTGAAGCGAGTGTAGGAAAAATTCGACTTTATAGTACTTTATATCTGCCACATCACCAAAGGTTCACATATTTAACATTTGTGAAACAAAACTTGTAATATATTTTTTTTTCTCCAGTAAAGTCAACTTTGTAGCTGTATTAGTAATATTCTTTTTTAAAACCTTTCAAATCCGGAAGGAATTGTGACACACCCTGTATAAATGATCTTTTCACCTATATTCTGTAATCCAGGAAGTTCGGGATTAACCCCCTGTATATATGAAATTCGAATGAAATGACTTTATGAATAGACTTATTAAACGAATATTTTTTTTAATTAGGAGTTTCTAGAACACTAGCAGTAATGTAATTTTAGTATATTGTTAAAGTTACTCACAGAATGTTTTCCCTCGAAGATCATGTATATAATATTTATAGTTATTTTACAGGGCTGTGCAAAATAGTGAATATGTGAAACTAACATATGTTAAATGTGTAGTTTGTAAAATGCTGACGTTAATGACATTTCATTATGATGTTACTAGTATTACAGTGTCTAGAAGTATATGGGGTGGAAATCATCAAGCGAAGCCGTATCCAAAAGATTACATTTTCACCAGAGGGTGCTGTGATCCAGTCGCTTGCTAGTAATGAATAGAATTCCAGTGCGTTTTTATATATTTACTAGCAGACCTGCCCGGGGTTTGTAAATAATAACCTTAAACAAAACTTAAGTTTGTATGATTTTATATCTTTGGAAATCCTTTTAAATGAACCTAATTTCGAAGCCCCCATTCCCTTCCGCAGCGTCTAGTATGTTCCCATCAAACTTCTTTCCGAACGAAACTGTAATCTAGACCCCCCCCCTACATATGGCAGCATTTACCGGAAGTGCCCGCACGCTCCGAAGACAATCGAAAAGCAAGTTGAGTGAGCCAAACCTCGTAGGAATCAAGCCCATAGAATAAAAAAAAGGAATGCACCATTAATGTTATAAAATGTTGGTAACTAAAGTCTAAGATAAAATTTCATAATACAGAAAGTAGCTAAATTATAATCTAAGTTGAAGGAAGCAAATCCCGTAAAATTGGGCCCTTAAACCCGAGGAAATAACGCGCCACCAAGCGGTGAAAGATGTCCCCTCACCTTGCAAATTTCATGAATTACTGTTAGCATTAACACGATATTTAATAAACGGATGAAATCGCTTATTTAAAGTTACCTTTAAAGTAACGCGATTTTTAATTTACGGCTGCAGTGAGTAGACGTAAGTTGATGCTGAAAAAAGAGATTAATGTTCGAAAAAGGTGGTAACTCAGGTATATAGAAAGACCGCGCCCTAGGGGCCAGAGTCCTAACTAGAATGTAATTGGGTATAAGAAAATCTTTTAGGGGTTTTAAAGTAGCTGGAAGACGCTGAAACTATTTTAAAGAAAATTACAATAGAATAGGATAGTTTTTAAAGGAGCTGCAACACAGGCCCTAAGAAGATGATTAATATTCAAAATTGGTGATAGCTGAAGCCTCCAAATTTCTTTGTCATTCATGTAGTAGCTGGAGAACCTAAAACGTTATTAGAAAAAAAAAGTTCGTGAATCGGACTATTTTTAAGGGAGTTATAACAAGGGGCCCAAAAGAGCCCAACTGACAGTTGAGAGCAGGGCCCTAACATGAAAACATGTTTAAATGTTTTAGTACTTAGCGTTTTAGATCTTCAATTAGTCAAAATTAATCATAGGGAATGAAATAATCATTAGAATAATATCTTAAAGAAATGCGCAAAAATGGGGTAAATGCTTACAAAGGGGCCCTAGAGCCCCAATAAAAATATGGGGGTGTTGGTCTAGGGGAAGTGTCTAAGACTCAAATTAAAAATTATGCAATGAGAAGGTGAGAAAATTAGGGTGTAAAAAATGTATAGCACAAAAAAAGTTCAAGGGGAATCGGATCGGGCCCTAAAGGACCATAAGGTACCCCAGGATTTTAACTGGAATATAGAAACTGAATAATAACTAAATGGAAAAATGGTTCCAAAAATAAAGATCCGATTAAGAGGGGCAATTTATTAATAATTTATGGTTCAAAAGCTTCAAGGGGCCTTGTACCGGGCCCCAAAGAGGAAGGGACTTAAGTGGCATGTAGTTTGGTATAAATACACTTTTTTAGTAGTTTTTAACGTAATCGGAGGACGCTAGAAATATGGTAAAGAAAATTCCAAGGAATTTGGATCATTTTGAAAGAAGATACACCAAGAGCCCCAAGAAAACGATTTATATTCAAAATTGGTGGTAGTTGAAGTCTGAAATAATTTATTTGTAGTTCATGTAATAGCTGGAGAACCTAAGATGTTGTTCGAAAAAAAAGCTAGTGAATCGAACTATTTTTAAGGGAGTTATAATAGGGGGCCCAAAATGGGCCAACTGATAGTTCAGAACAGGGCCCTAACATGAAAACATGTTAAAATGTTTTAGTACTTGGCATTTTAGATCTTCTCATAGTCAAGATTAAGCATAGGGTATGAATTAATCATTAGAATATCATTTCAAAGAAATGTGCAAAAAATTGGGGAAATGCTTAAAAAGGACCCTAGGGCCCCAATAAAAATATGTGAGTATTGATATAAGGAGAAGAGTTCAAGGCTCAACTTTAAAATTACGCACTGGAAGGTGAGAAAATTACGGTGTGAAAAACTCATGGAACACAAAGAAATTAAGGGGACCTGGATCGGGCCCTACGGGACCCTAGACAGGCCCATGGCATTAACTAGAATGTAGAAACTGGAGAATAACTAAATGGAGAAAGTATCCCAAAAATTAAGATCTGATAAAAAATAAGCAATTTATTAAATATTTAGCACACTAACATTTCAAGGGGCCCTGTACCGGGCCCCTTGAAAGGTTGCGAAGGCCTTAACTGAAATGTAGAAATGGGGTAGAAACTGAAAGGGGAATTCATCCCAAAAACGAAGAAGATCGTATAGAAAAGAAGCATGCTATTAACAGTTTAGTGCACTAAAACTTCAAGGGGCCCTATACCGGCCACTTGCAAGGGTGCCAGGGTCTTAACTGAAATGTAGAAATGGGGCAGAAACTGAAAGGAGAATCCACCCCAAAAACGAAGAAGATAGGATTAAAAAGATGCATGTTATTAACAATTTAGTGCACTAAAACTTCAAGGGGCCCTGTACTGGGCCCCTTGCAAGGGTGCCAGGGTCTTAACTGAAATGTAGTAATGGGGCCGAAACTCAAAGGAGAATTCACCCCCAAAACGACGAAGATCGGATAGAAAATAGTCATGTTATTAACAATTTAGTGCATAAAAACTTAAAGGGGCCCAGGGGCCCCGGCCCTTAAGAAATTAAAAATCTGAGCCTCAGGTGGATCAGGACCTGTCTTGGAGTAATCACTCCTGAATTTTCAGACTTCTATGTGCGGTAGATTTTGCTAGCCATCGCACACAGACACACAGACGCACACACAGAGCGATTTGTTATTTTATTAGTATAGATGATGCAATTTAAACTACGGGGAACTTATTTTTGAAAGATAAATTTTGTGAAATACAGAATTAACTCCTTGAGGGGCAAGTAATTGTGTTTCCGTAATGTCAAATTCACACTGGAATCTGCAAAAAGGTTTATTGCAAAATAAGGAAAAGCAATTTTACGACTTTTTTCGACCAAAGTTAGAAAAGTAAAATATAATAAAATTTTTCTGGTGTAAATCTTCATTAATCGTAGGTGGGATAAAATATATCCCACCGCCCCTGAAAGGGTTAAAAGGATTTATGTTGTAATACGTGATAGGAATGAACGAAAATTTGAGCATTAGGTCATTATGCATGAAACGTCCGAATAAAAACAGTTTTGTTTTTTAGAAATTTTGTATTCACACCTGAAAATTTTGAATAGTAATTTTCTTTTACTTTATTTGTGGAATTCTTTTCCTTCGAAATTTCTACATAAAAATCCGCTTTCAATTCGGATGTTTCATACACAATGATCAAATATTTCAAATGCATTTTGCACCACATATTTCTAGGAGCTGTAGCCAATGCTTAGTGCAGTAACACATTCAAGCAATAAATTCGATAGTCGCGCCGCCTAAGAAAATGGAATTTTTTGGATGCATTCTAAAGCAATACGCGTATACGCGATTTCCACACTATGTATTTCTAGACATTGTACTAGTAATTATATTATAATGATTTAAAATGAAAAAATTGTTTAAATAAAGCCGAATAATATAAAACAATACAAATAAAAATTAACATTTTCTGATTAACTGATGCATATTTTACCAAATTGTACTGCATTTTATTTGGCATCAGTGATCTGTAGATTATTTTAATAAACCAGTGCTGCAAATCTTTCTACGTAATTTTAAAACATTCATTCTAATAAATACGAATCTTACACCAAATAATTCATAAAAGAAAACGAAAATTACAATTGCAAAATCTGTTTATTATACAAAATAATTTTCTTAACTCTAAAAGATATTTGAATGTTAAATTAAACATTCGTAATAAGATCTTATTTTCAGGCAAAAGTTCTTTAATTTATACGAATCTTGTCCAGCTTAAAAATAAGACAATGTATTTATGTTATTCAAGGATTTTTAAATTAAAAAAAAAGTTATTGTTTTAAACATTATTCGATTTTCAAACGTTAATATATTTTTAAAGTCATAAATAAATATTGAAAAAGGAAAATGTCTGTGTATGTGTCTGTTAGCGATGACTTAGCGTAATTTCCCGCGTATACGCCGCGGCTTAGTGTAGTTTTTTCATACCGGAAATTTTATTTAAAAAATGAAGTCAAATCAATCCTAATCACAAGCAAGTCGGATTTTATTTCAAACAAATTCTGGTAGGAAATCGAGTTATCCGAGCTGCGGCGTATACGCGGGAATTTACTGTAGGAAATCTATCGCTTGTAGAGGTCTGCAAATTTAGTTAAGGATACACGAAAACATGTGCTAAGACTCAAAATTTAATTTTATGAGTTAGAAAACTGATCCAGTTCCATATAGGATGACCGAGCCAGTAGTTGATCAAATAAGGTCGGTGCTACAGGGTTTTTATTACATGTCCTTCCTTTTACGTTTTAGAAGTAAACTAACATAATTGCTAAGAACCCTTAATGTCCTTTAATGGTCAAAAATGAAATCTGCTGAAAGTAAATAGCAACAAAATTATAAATAAATCGTTTCTTTAATTGTCATTTCCCCAGTAGTTGATCAATCGAAGAAATCAGTCGAAAATTCCAAAATTGCTCTTTAAAATATCATGCTTAAGCTGTGATTAACAATAATTCATATAAAACTATTATTTGAAATAAGCAAGATCGAAGTGGATTATTTTAACTTATCGTAATCGTCGCCAACTAATTAAAAACTAAATTTTTACCGACTTCAAAAAGGAGGAGGTTATCAATTCGACGCGTATGTATGTTTTTTTTTTTTTTTTATGTATGTTCACCAATTGCTCCAGAACTTTTTGTCCGATTTATGTGATTTTTGTTTTAATTGAAAGAGGATACTCTCGAATTGGTACCACTTCCGTTTCATCGAAATTGGTTGAGTAGTTTTTTAGTAATTCAACAAAAACCAGTAAAATGAAGGATTTCACCCAAATTATCTTTCATTGTTGTAACCGGTCGTAACAATCATAAGCATAAAACTATGTATTCATATACGTTAGCGGCAAGTTGTCGCGAAACTTGGCGCAGTTACGTGAATTATTGCCAAATTTGGCGACCAAAATAAGTCAAGCGAACTTGGCTGTAACTGACTAATTTGGCGATATCCCCCTTTCAAATTCAGTAATGGATCTTCCCCAATCTGTTTCTTCACATTTTCTAATCGACAGTCATATTTAAAATTCTCAATTGGCAATCGCATTCAAAATAGTAATTTAATATACATTAATTAAATATACACCATTATTTCAAATGCTAAATAATACAGAAGCAACTAACTTAATACAAAACAATAATTTAGTATACAATAGTTTAGTTTAATTAAACACATAACATCAGATTGGCGGCACATAATATATATATATATATATATATATATATATATATAATATTGGTACTTCTTAGTTATCCCGTCGACCAAATTACTGTCGCCTTATTGTAAGATTAAATGCCAATAATGGTTTGCCATTAATTAATTAATTGTAAGATTAAATGCCAATAATGGCCAATAAAACCATTAATTCAATGTTTTATTTGTATTTTCGGCTTAGATGTTATATATTCCAGCAGCCGCCATCTTGGATTTCTCGGTAATGTTTTGTTGGCTTTTATCGATAAGGCAACCCCGACGAGGGACGTGTTCTAGTAACCCTGTTAAGCCTGACATGCTCATAAATCTGCTTGGCGACATTTACTTTGCGGAAAAGGGGTTTTCACGCCAAGAAAAAATCCAAGATGGCGGCCGCGGGAATATATATCATCTGTTCCGTATTTTTATTAATGTTTTACTAATTTATTTGTTCTTTCGTTACTTAAAATAAAAATTATGTCAATTTGTATAATTTGGCGAAATTGGTCGACGGGATAACTAAAAAGTACCATAATATTATATACATACCCATATTATATTATATCAAATAGTTATATGTATGAATGCTTTTTGATTGCCTTTAATATTTTCACTAGATAACATTAATAACTTTCCTGTATAGGGGCCTTGGAGAGAAAATGAAAATTTCACGCATATTTTCTGACAACCTATTAACTGTCTCGGTACTACTACAAAAGGCAGGGTGCATTTTGCCAATTTCAAAAGGGGCATGGTGTGGCACCATTAAACAAAATGGCCTAGAAGAAGCAGTATAAGTAATTACAGAATTAATAAAAACTGCAAATAAGTAAAATTCATTAGTTAGTAGCACAAATAACAAAACTAACAAATATTATTTGCACCTCATTTTGCATTTGTATTTAGGAAAATTTCTGTAAACCACCAAAATCTATACTTACACACATGTACGTGTATGCTAACCAAAAAAAAAAAAAAAAAAAAAAAAAGAAAAAAATGAAAATGAGTTAAACCCATTCATATAGAATAAATATAAGTTAGCCACTAATATCTGAAATCCTCAAAATATTTAAGTAACAGCATTATTACCACTATTAGCTTTCAATGGTTCAATTTTTTAATATATATGAGTTACAAAAAAAAAATAAATAAATAAATAAAAAAAAAAAAATAATAATAATAAACATTTATTCAACCTATACCAAAGAAGCTCTTGCTGTGCTTAGCATTTTTATACCAATTATTTCTTTTTCTCTTATGCATTCATTTACAATTTAGCTGCTGAGCAGATGTCATTCTTTCATTCTTCTTTAACTTGAGATTTCTATTAATTACTATTTATTCTTTTACTTGTAGAAATGTATTTATACTTGCTATGTGTATTTTATATAAAATAATGCATAAATTGATTACCTAAATGAAATTATGACATTGCAAATTATGTTAGATTTAAATATCATTTTTAAATGAAACTGTTTTAATTTGGATAAAAACTTAAAAACAATGCTTTTTACAAACTCAACGGTTTTTAATTTTTTTACAATACTAATGAATTAAGCTTAGAAACAATTATTTAAAGCTCTTTTTTCGTTTATTAATAAGTCAAAATACCTGTAGAAACTTTCAAATTATGTTCATGTTAGATTTTAATACTTTTTTTTTTGACATTTTAAACATTTAGAAAATTTTTGATTTTAATCAATGATTTTTTTTTTTTAAATTGGTTGATTAAAATCATGATTTAATCGCTGATTTAAATCAACCGATTAAAATCGTTGACACCCTACCATCCACAGCCAAATATGTTTTCTAATTCTTTTAAACAGTCCTGTATTTGATCTGTAGATTGATATATATATATACTATATAATGGAAAAATTTAGTTTATCAAGGAAACGCATAATAGGTTGAAATTCTCTTTCAGCAATTTATACTAATATATGGAAACATACTTAAATAATTTTGTACAACCCTGTAGTTTACCTAGAACCTTTATTACACGCCACTATTTAGTTAAAATTTTATCCAAGCTAAAACACTCTTAAAACTGCTGAAATTACATTTCCAGAAATTATAATTCATAGATGGCAACGTATCCAATTCTTTGCGTGACCCTGTATATCATTTTATCTATATACTACAAACATTTCTTAGTAAATTAAATACAGTGCAACGTTAAAATGCATAACTTATTTAAAAACCTCCTTTAAGCAATACCCAGTAACCCTTTCGAATACTTTTGTATATTCCTGTATATGAATTATAGCATATATCTATACACCATATACTATGCATAAATGTAGTGAATCATAAAAGTGTATATCATAATTAAAAATGTATTTCCAGCAATCATCGGTAATGAACTTCGGATACAATATAGTATCTGAAATATTTTGTGTGTCCCTGTAAATGCTATATACACTTCGTATTATACATGAAATAATTCATAGTATGTAAACCTCAACGACGTATATCAATTTCATTACATATCAAATAGATTAACATAAATAAAGTACGCCGCAAACAATTCCATCCACCCCTATATCATTATGTATTGGAATTCCTTTTTTAGCCCTGTAAATGAACAATAACTGTTCTTTGCATCGCATATTCTATGGAATGCACATTTTAGTGCGCTTCATAAATGCATATCAATTTTATTCTGTTTGAAAGCGTGTAAAATCATTAAAAATCATTTGAAACGATTTTTTTCCCACAGGCCGTAATGTAATGGAATACAATTGACTGTCCCTGTAAATGAAATAACATGCTACAAACTTCATTACAAATAGGGGTCTTGGTAAACGTTAATAACATCCAAAAATTTTAAATAATTTAATTATCTTTAAATGTCTATTAATTATGTTAATGATTGATGATAATACTTGTCCATATACTTTTATATTTATGCCACCATGTGGTTTTAACCCAATATTTAAATAAGAAAATAAACCAGATTAAAATGCAATTTAAATCACTAATTTTAATAATCTGATCAAAGCTGTTGAAAAGGAAGTTAGATATTTTAACAAAATAAAAAATAAATGTAATGAAATATTTGTGTTCTATAACATGTTTATTAGAAGATAACTGCAATCATTGTAATAAAAAAAAAAGCAAACAAGGAAAATAATATTTTAGATATTTCAGCAAAATAAAAAATAAATGTAATGAAATATTTATGTTCTACAGCATGTTAATGAGAAGCTAACTAAAATTGTTGTAATTAAAAAAAAAAAAAAAAGCAAACAGGGAAAATAATATTTTTACATACCTAATTTCATTGACGTTGTACGTGATACTTTGATTTTGGGGAACCAATTAAATCCGATTATAAGTACGATAGCAATGACTTGAATCATCTTCAACAAGTCAAAGCTACCGTAATTTTCTCGGGTTTATATTTTGTTAGCTGAACTAACTTGGATCCTGAGAACGTTCTTGTTTCAGTTTTTAAATCCGTGTCAACACATCTATGCTGTCCAGTGTCCACAGAACTTCAGTGTCCACAGTGTCCACAGAACTGTCCAGTGTCCCGCGTTTATTCTAAAAAGTTTCACTGTTACTTTTATCCGTTATTCTGCGGTCGAGGGGTAACAACTGAAATAGTGCAGATGCAGACGATTTTTAAGTTTCGAAGTTCGAAGCAGATGTTTTTTGGTTTTATTTGTTTTTCTATACCACAGTTTCGGAAGAAAATTAAATGCGTAATAATTTTGTCAAATTGTCTCTAATTCAATTTCCTGTTTGAAAATGTTTTATTGTATTTCATATTTTATTTTTATCAGTTTTATCTAATTGTAAAGTTTCATTTACGTAAATTATAATAATAATATTATCCATAATTAGAGTTTACTAGATAAAACATTGCTTAATTTTTCAAAATGTATACAAATTAATTTAATGGTAATAATGATGACTCCCTCCTTTTTTTTTAAAAGTAAAATTTGTATCACAGGTAATATATACAAAATATCTTCTTAAAAAATACAACAAGATTATCGAGAAGAGATGAGTTTTTCTTTGTCAATCTGTCATTCTCTTAATATTAATTTTCTGTAGAATAAAATTTGTAAAATAATTTTTAAAGATATATTTTGAAAACAAAAAATAAAACATGAATAATTAATTATGTCGTGGGCTTTGCCTAAATTTTGTACATTAATTTTATATTCGGAAAATGTCAATTCTATTTTAAACGTTTGAAAGAAGTAGAATAAAAAAAATAAAAATAATACTTAAAATAGTGAAACACTATGAGGAAAAAAAATGACTTGAATGCAAATTATAAAGCAAGAAATGCATATATGACTGAACTTTGAAGACGCTATCTGCGTGCTCATTAAAAGCTGCAGCCTTAACTGTAATAGAAAGTTTTTAGTTTGAAACGACAGAAATGTTTCGACTACTCTTTGAGAAACTTCTAGTATAACAGATGATCATTTACAAAAATCTTTATAAAAGATAAGTCGAGGTCTGTTTACCTAAAACATTTTTTTAATAATATGAAATTCTCATAATTAGGAAATCGTTTTGTGTTGCTGATGAATTAATTACATTTTATGTTATATGAAAATAAAAAGGTTTTGTTAGAGGCACAGATGCAACTTGGACCACGGTTTAAAAAAATTTTTAATCCGGCAGAAAAATATTTTTTACAGTAAATAACATGTTTTTAATGATTTTTGTAATTTTTTAAAGTTTTCTAAGAAGTTCACATCTCAGTCACAATGTGACATCACTGAGTGGTGGCATTTTGGTCACAGATGTGACGTGACCACAGTGACTTACAGTGACGTCACAATGACGTCACTGTGACCATGCATGCTATGAGGGTGCACTGAATGTGATGTTGGTTTATGTGTCCAACCATGTTTCAGAATATATCACACGGCCACTAAGTTCTAACATCTTTTTTATCATATTGTTACACTATAATTTTACATTTTTGGTATATTTTTGTACATAATTTTTGTATTTTCGTTTCTTTTTATATTTTCGTGGAAGTACACAATGTTTATATTAAAAGCTTATCTCTTATTTCCCCCAATACATCGCATAACTACGTGCACCTTATTGGAAAACTGTGTCACGGCGAATGAATCTCGTAAGTTTTTCTCGGCAGGTAAGAGATTACAATAACTAGTAATTGTTTAATATTTTACTTATGACAGTAATTTTTGCTCGTGTTGCAGATGTGCAGTACAAGAAAAAAGTTGACGTTATACGAAAAACACATCTCTGATTTTATCATTATTTTTGCAGTGCAATAAACCTTCCATTAAATCACATATCATTTTTTTGAAAAAAAAAAAATCAATGCATAAAGACATGACATAAAGAATCCGACTAAAATGAATGCAAGAAAAACTTTTTTCGTATAATGAAACGAATAGAACCAATATTGTTACCAACAAATTGTTGGTTCTAAAGCGTACTTATTTATCGGAAGAGAATCAATAAATCATATTCGAAAAATGTGAATTATTTACCTAGATGAATTTTTACATAAAAAGTTTTTTTTTTCGGAAATACGGTTTTGTTCACGTAAAACTCACTCTTGACTCTTTTGTTCGAGATATATACAATAGTTTCCTATCGGTAGCTTAAGGGCACAGCTTGCGGTTATTAGTGAATCCACAAAAATTAAAAATTGAATGGAACATCTTCTATCTCTCAATGATTATTTACAGAGTTCGCACGCTCTTAAGCCACGCCCCATTTTGTAAGGCCACTAAGTTCTAACTGTGGCACTGGGGAGTGAATCTCGTAAGATTTTCTCGACACATAAGGGGTTAAAGTTAGGTGGTTAATCATCGTGTTTTTGTTTTTACAGCATCACTAAACTTATGAATAAAGTTTACGTTGGATATCAACTTTTATTTTGTTTACATTTTTTTTTAATTAGATGTGTTATCTGTTACAAATTTTCCTTAACCCCTTAACGGTCGCAGTAAATTACGGTTTAAAAATTCAAATTGCTTATTGGCACTACTTTTTTGAAAAAGAAAAATTCACCTTATTTAATGACAGGTAAAATGATACCATAATAAAGCCAATTACACTATTTTATAAAGCTGGTGTGAATCAAACAATCTGAATAAAAGACACAATCCGCGGATATCACGGGAGTGAGAATTAAGGGATTAAAGGCAAATGAATGACCATATATTTTCCTAAATTTGCATGCATTATGAATACTTCAATGCATATCCGGAAAAAAGTTTTTATTTATTTATTTTATTTATTTTTTATTATTATTATTATTTATTATTTCTTTTTAACCCCTTAACGGTCGCATTAAATTACGGTTTAAAAATTCAGATTGCTTACTGGCACCACTTTTTTGAAAATGAAATGCTCACCTTGTTTAATGACAGGTAAAATGATACCACAGTAAAGCCAATTATACTATTTTATAAAGCTGGTGGAGATTGAAAAATCTGAATAAAAGACACAGCCCGTGAACATCACGGGAGCGAGAATTAAGGGGTTAAGCACATAACTCGCTGACGGGAGAAAGACATTCCGTTTATCTTAGGCTTTAAAATCGCGGTTGCTCGGTGCCCGATGGAAACAAAATAAGAACAACTACAAATAGCCGGTACCTTCTTGGTACCAATGGCGTTAAAATCGTCGGTCACTTTTGGGACACCCGGTAGATAGATATATATTATGCCCACTAAAGTCCCTTGTAACCATGTTAACTTCGTAACGGCTGATGCTATATTCATAAAAGAGGTGTTAGGTCTAGAAAAGTTGCCATGTGCTACTGAATGAAACCGCCTACGGCGCCACCTGGTAGGAAACTGTGCAGTTAGAATTCCTATCTCGAAAACTGAAAGAGATAGGGAAAAAACGATTTAGAAAGTTGGAGATCATCACCAATTTAGTACGAAAAGATACCTTGTGGACATTAATGCAAAGAACAGAACGGTTAAAACGCACATTTGTTTTTTCGCGATTTCCTACACTGGGACTTTACAACACTTGAACGGAAGAAGAAATGATTATCTTTCGGACAATCCAAATGTGCTTTGCAGCTCACGGTGAGAAGTTTGAACACCTCATATAAAGGTATATTGTTATAAATAGTTGTTTTTTTTTCTTTCTAAGATCGTTTTGAAACGTCACAGTGTAGGAAATCACGGAAAAACAATCATGCGTTTTAATAGTTCTATTATTCGCATTAATGTCCACCAGATGTCTTTTCGTACTAAATCGATGTTCCTGTACAACTTTGTAAATCCCTTTTTTCCCTATCTTTTTCCGTTCTCGAGATAGAAATGCTAACTCCGCAGTTTTCACCAGTTGTCGCCGTAGGCGGTTTCATTCTGTAGCGCAAGGCTACTTTACTATACTTATACAGCACTTTTATGAATTTAGCAGCAGCCGTTAAGAGGGTGGCAAGAGACTTTAGCGGGCATAGTGTACAGGGTGATCAATTTAAAAGAGTACCCGTTTGCTTTTTGTATTATCCACATCTATAATATATCGCTCACCCGCAAAAAAAGTGACACATCTCGCAAAAATTCATTTTGTGTTTTATTCCATAAATAAGTGTGTCATAAGTTCGTCTTTCTAGAGGCAAGTTATTATTCGAGTCGTTATACGGAAAACCTCTATATTACGCTATGTGTTACTTTTCCATTATAGGAAATGCGCAGTGATGAAACAAGAAAAACGACACATCTCACAAAAAATTTTCCATAGGCTCATACTTGAGCAATTTACAAAACTCCTTATTGCCTTAGTAATAAAAATATAAACATTTCTTTACTTGGCGAAATATTGCTCTGCTGGTGATTAATATATTGTCAATTGATTAACCCCTTCGGGACGTGAGCCTTTTACGAAATTTTTAATATTTTGTCACCGTTTTTTAAAAACAGAAATTTGTCTCTTCTTGAATCGAAAAAACGCGTTGATTAAACAAGGCAAATTTTACAATAAAATTTTACTGGTGAGAAAAAACAAGGATTCTGAACGCTTCATGCGGCACGTATACGTGTCGCTCGTCCCCAAGGGGTTAATAGTTAGGACATAGATTAACAGTTACAACTTTACAATTTGCTTACTTGCCAACTTTCCTTAAACTTCCATATAATGTGAGTTAAACTGACCCAGGTTAAACACGTTTCGAACCAGAAATTCACTAATGCATAGCTGCCAACCTTTAAGCTTTTTTCATACCACTAAAATTTTATAGAAAATATTATCCCATTCAACCGTCGAAATCTCATGATTAAACAAGGCGAAAGTCTCCTTATAATTTTAGTGGTAGCCAAAAAGCGTAAAAGTTGGCAGCTATGCTAAAGATATTAATTTAATTAGAAACATGATTTTAAATATATAATTATAGATCGAATAAATTTTCTGGTTAGAAACGCGTATAACCTGGCTCAACTTAACTCACATTTTACGGAAGTTTTTTTTAATGTTGGCAAGTATAAATTTGTCAGGTAGTTAGTGATGTTGTCGAATGTCATTTTTGGAATGAATATGAGGATGATAGCTAAGCAAATAAAATAGGTACTTATTTGTGGATATATTTACAAGACATTGCTTCACGTGTTGATGGTGAAAATGCGGAATTAACCTTTTGCTGTAATAACTGCGACGGACAAAATAAAAATAAATACATTATTTCATTATTCATGCATGCTGAAGACACTAAAAATCTATAAAATAATAATAAAATTCTTGATCTATGGACACACGTAAAATGAAGACGATGCTGTCTATTCAGTAATAGAGAAGAACAATACGGTCAAATTTATACCCCTCAACAGTACGTGACAATGATTAGAAAACCAAAAAGACGGGGCGTCATTTTTCACTGAATAAGTTAGTTCGTTCTGAACTTTTAGGTTTAAAACGATTGAGTGGCGAAATGAGGTGTGCTCAGAAATTATTTGAAAGATAATGAAGGCAACGTTCTTCAGTTTTCCGAAATCAAAATTTTAAAATTTTATAAATCAACACCATTTTCATTCAAAGTAAAATATTCTTATGACATAGGCGATTTTTCTGAGTTTGAAATTAAAGCTAGAGGTATAAAACAGAGCTTTTACCTTTACATAAAGCGTATTCGATATCCTTTCCTTTTAGTAAACGGAAGAAACAACACTGCTTGTCCTTTAAGTGCTTCCAAACATATCTTTCAAAGTTATGCCCCTTGTTTTCTACATTATAATATTCACAATGAAGATAAAGGACTGCATGCATACAGAATTCTTTAAAATAAAGTTCCAGTTTAAGAAAGTCCTGTAAAATGCTGCAATATTTATTTTTATAACAATAAAAAATTTAAGAAGGAAAGATAAAACCACTTATCTAATTTTTCATTTTAAATTCAAGGCTCCCAAATGGCCCGCCAACTGAGTACCAATAAATTTTAACAGAAATTTTTATGGTAGGTTTGCGATAGAATTAAATTTCAAAGGAGATACCAGGGCGGTTTGCAAGAAAAATAATATTGGTATTATTGGTATTCTAAAATAATATTGGTATTCAGTTGGCGGACCATTTGGGAACCCTGTAAATTGAGTTTTTTTTATATATGATATTTTTTTATATGTGATAATTATCTGTTATAATTTTGATTCGAATAATTCTTTTTCTTTTTCAAAAGTTTGACGAAGCTACAGAACAAACATAGTAATCTGTTCATGCTTTCGGAGAAAATAACTCTAAAACTGAAAATAATATTTGTTTTTGAATTATTACTAAACAACAACTTTTAATTATTGTATTTTTTGCTCTTCTAAGTAAGGTTACATTTTATAATAATGTAATTTATAAATATATAGAAATGTTTTGAACTAATAAATAGTTATTACTATTGAAGCATGAAAAATAACTGACCGACTTCTATTTTTCAATTGTTATAGAAAATATTGTAATGACGTAATTACGTCTATATGATTTATTAATCTTATAATCAGTTCTTGAATACTTATTTTGTTTATTTATTTTTTATTACCTATAATTTTGCTTCTCTAAAATGCAATTGTAAGATTATAGTTGTATAATAATTATAAAAAAGTTTTGAAATATGCTTTTTCTTTTAATTTAATTTCCTAGAAACCTCAATATGAATCTGTGGTTGATTCTTATATTGATGCAATCTAATATTTTTTATTATTCATTAATATTATTGATAATTCAAAAAAGTCTAAATCTACTCCTCTAGATTTACTCCTCTAGATGTAGACTTTTTTGAAGCTGTTCCTATTTATAGATTTAAAAACTCCTTGGTTAATGATTTGTCTAGTGTACCATACATCTCAACTTTCTAGGTTGATTTGTTGTGTCATGATAATTCACTTCCGCTTTGATTTCATTGGCTGTTGGAAATTGATGGTCCTTTGGTATTGTGTTTTCTGACATTTGGGTTTTCGCCGTACATGTAGTGGGGAGGATATTGTTTTTATAGATTTTATACACTGATGATGTGAGTCCTGAAACTCATGAAACATACACGTCTGTTCACATTATCTTATGTATTTTATTGTGTTTTTAAACGTTATTTTTAGGTGATTTCTATCTCTTTTATGTCTTGATTCTTAAAGGTTTTACGCATGTTTTGTACCCTTTTACAGCTGCATGCAGAGTGAAGTACAATCGCTTTATGTTAAATTAAAAAAATGCGAAACTTCATTTGCCTCTCCTGTAAAATTTACTTTTGTCGAGATGTGTCACTTTTCTTGCGGGTGAGCGATATGTGGCAAGACTTTCAACATCATTACTTATTTAATGTGCGGGTATCGTTTTTTTCATTTTCTAAATGCTAAAACTCATTTTTTAAACATAAATTCTCGTCAACATCATTAGCAATTTTCAATCCGATTCTGCGCAAATGATTTGAGTAAATCGACTGCTTCTTTCAACGTTTTTATTTTTATTTCTTTTAACTCAACGGGAAGCGTCATGGGTGTGGATAAACAGCGAATCTGAACTGTGTTAACACCGAGAAAGCTAGATAAAATCAAAAATTCCTTGGAACAAACCCCAGGTAAGTCTATACGAAAATTACAGTTGGAGCAAGGGATATCCTATGGTTCAGCGCATGAGGCTTTAAGACACCATTTGAAATTTACACAAAAGAAATCATAACTAAAGAAATCTCATCAATAACGCCAACAATGTTGCGAAGTGTGTCAAAAAAGGCTCGACGTGTTCATGTTTGCATTAAAAATGGTGTCGAACATTTAAAATATTTGCTGTAAGGAATGATAATGTAAAAAAACCCAATTAAATCATGTTTTTCAAAAATAAAATTATCACAGGATTAATTAACTTTGTACGTCTCCATTTCTGTTTTACCTCACAAATAAAGTTGTAACTGTCCAACAGCGTTGGAAATTGTTTCCCACACTTAAACAAGGTTCAAACAGTTATACTTCAGGGTTAGAATAGTTGAACAATAGAAAAAAAGATAAAAATGATATAGATCTCCAGATTTATTTTTTTTAAATACTAAATATTCATATTTTAATTGGTAGCGCGATCGATCGGCGATGGTTAATTTAGCTGTTATTGCTTGCAGCGCCATCTATCGATTCTATTTGTAACTAAACTGAGGATCGCAGGATACAAACTCCTGACATCTTAGATAACACTCCTACAAGAATTTTTTTAATATCTGTCGCCGTTTGTAAGTTATTGAATTTTAAAGTTATCGGTCATGTTTGGGACACCCAGTATGTACATATATTTATTTATTTATACATTTAGGCTGTACTTCCGTGGTACTGATAGTATATTTCAATAAAAAAATATATGACTTATATAAAATATTTACTTATTAATAAATGTATTTTTTTTCCTCGAGTATTTTTTTTCCGATTTCCCGTTTTTTTGTCCAGTTTTAAATTACCATCACCGTAGTTCCAATGAAAATGGATATAAATAAACGATTAGCACACGGAACAAAATTAAGTACATTTTAATTGTTTTGGGGAACATTCTTTAGATGTTTTGTTGTTGTTGTCTTTGTTGAGTGTGAAGTTCGGTTTGGATTGACTTTAATTGTTTCGTGGGATTTAATTGGACCGAAATTTTCTAAAAAGTCTAGAATTTCATACTAGAAACCCGATGGCGGGTCATTTTAACGTACGCCAAATGAATAAAAATTGATTCAAAAAAGAAATTTCTATGTAAAGTAAGTTAAACACACACTGCGCAAAAATAATTTAAACAAATAAGTTGAATAGCTTTAAATAAAATTCTGGTGTAAAATATTTTTTTTTAACTTGGGTAAATTTTCCCGTGGTTCTAGAATTAAATTTGAAGACTTCTAGACAAACCTAGGATATTTAAGAAATTAATATAAATGCTATAATAATCTCTAAGCAGATGTGGTCTAATCTATAACAGCTAGAATGCAGTAGGGGTCAATATGACTCCGAAAAAATGACTACATGTCGATTCGAAACAGAACTTTCTTCTGAAAGTAGGTTAAAATTATATCACACAGAAAAACGCTAAATAAATAAGTTAAATACTTTTAAATAAAAATTCTGGCGTAAATGTTTTTGATAAAGCTTTCGTAACAGTTCCGGGTGTTCTAGTGTTAAACGCCCTTCCTGAACTTACCCGGTGGACATGCATTAAACTTTTGGAATTTAGTTTTTAATTTTCTAAGGGGACATCGTCCGTGATTGTGCCAGCCTCTTACCTGTCTGGTAACGCTCAGGAAAGAGAACAGGAGCGCTGCCATCGAAATACTCAAGGACAGGGGACACGAGTGTGACGTCATCACTAATCGATCAACTTCTCATTAGTGTTGGAATTCACACCGGAAAGTTTTGAATAGCAATTTTTTAAAATTTTATTTGTGGAATATCTAAAACTTACTGGTGAGAATTTGGAATCACCCAATAAAAAACCAGCCAGATGCGACAACAGTGTGGAATACCGCATCTGGCTGAATTTTTATTTAGGAAATCCAAATTCTCACCAGTAAATTCAGATGGTTAATATTGTTTTATAACATGATAGATATTCCACAAATAAATTAAAAGAAAATTGCTACTCAAAATTTTCCGGTGTGAATTCCATCACTAGTGAGAAGTCAGTCGACTAGTGATGACGTCATATTCGTGTCCTCTAGCCTTGAGTATTTGGATGGAAGCGGCATGGGACATCTAATGTGCACACACAAACCTTTCCGCAAAGTAACGGCGATACCCACTGAGAGTATATTTCTGCTTTGTACGATATCGTTTCATTTCCTATTATTCGGCGTTCCTGGAATTGGTCCAGGCAAGGAATTAATTCTTCTAGACAGACTAGGTCAAGGCCGGGCCAGAGCTAAGTCGCGTCGGTTGGGTTTTCTAGTTTACACAATACACTAAAGAGAATTATTGATCAAAATTTTGCTCAATGATTCACTTTGAGAAGTATAAAAATTGAATGAAATAAAACTTCCGCTATAGGAATTAAAGTTTTTGTAAATAATTTTTCATTTCATTTACTAACAATAACACAATAGTGATAATCTAATTTGTCAAAAGATTTCTTTTTAAAAAAAGATAATAAAATAAAGCAACGGAAAATGATTAATTAATTAAAGAACATATTCTGTTAAAACAAATTCACCTCATTGTAGAAATAACTTCTAATTGGTTTTAGTATTATGTAAAGTACACATGAAATTAATTATGGCTTGTTAGTGCTATACATGTTTATATTGCTATTTGTAGTGCTAAAACATAATTAGTTTCCATTATGTGATGTTAGACAAAGATGTTTGTCTGTTTTTCTCAGAAACGGTAATAGGTTAAAGAACAGTTACGTAAGGAATTTTTTAATTACTTCCATTCGTAAAAGAAAACAATTAAATTAGCAAAACGGTGTTAATCAAGCAGATTCCGCTAATGAAAATGTTTATTTTCCGAGTAATTTAATCACTTATTGCGCTTCTGAGAAAACAGTTTAATTTTTTTATCATGAGTGTCTTTAGGTGAAGTTCAACCAGTCAAAATCGCTGTAAACGGTACTATTGTGATACATTTTGATAAAGGAGTCATGAATAATGAGAAGGTGATACTTAGCCTTGTGTCGTGTAGCGTAGAGTGAAGAAGACATATAGCGTAAACATATATCGTAGTGAGGATGTTAACACAATGGAGTTATGAATAAACAAGAGGAGACATGTTGTGACCAGATACGAGTGAATTAACTGCGGATGTTGTCACAAGATGGAGGCTAATTTTGTATATTGGATTAACATTTTCTATTTACCGCCGGAGAAAACATACACCAGTTAATTTGAATGGAAATTTCGAATTATTTTTGCGGATTATTTATTCAAAATGTTTCTCACAAATATAATAATATTTTCTATTCGTTTTTACTGCTGGAAGTTAGCCCAGATATTAGTCTCTTTCAATGACACGGACAGGAGGTTGTATAGGTTTTCACACTAAGGCGAAAATGCAGGTCCTCACTACTGTCGAAATAACCTCCAACCAGTAAAAATTAATATATGTTTTTGGCCATAATTATGAGTGAAATTCTGCTGTCACTCCTCAACTAAGACTTTGCTATCTTCGATGCTAAAAGATTTTGGATACCACTTAACTTTAATTGTAATTTTTGGTTTGTTAAATTGCATACCTTTTTCGATTATATAAAGCCAGATATTTTAGATAAAAAAAAAGTGGTGCTGGGTCCTTATTTTTAACTGATTAAAAAAACAGTTAAGAGGTTAATAAGGCATTTAATCCTTTCAAGGACAGTGTTCACACGGTGCGACCACTTAATTTTAATTCCAAAACTGACAAGCGCCACTAACAATACGTTAATCAAATTTTGCTTCTATAATAAAAGCGTAGAAAAGAAAAGTAGGTTTTTATTTTTGAAAAATTTATTTGTAAATTCTAGTGTAAATCAATAATTTTGTAATTTTACGAACAGAATTTTTCTGCCTCTGAAAGGGAAAGAAGAAGAAAATTTCTACTCAAATTTGCTGATGGAAGTTTGCCCTGCCGGTAATGAGCAACTATGAAACCGGTTACAGTGAAAATTTCTCCATTAGCAAAAGCTGGTGGTTGCTGATTTTTACATCAGATCAGAAAGTGATTAAAGTCGGAGCCATTTTTTAACAGTAAAAACTAATAGAAAGTTTTAACGTATTTATCATATAAATTCTGTTTGAATAGGGTGTTTATTTAAGCCGAAATTTTCTATTCAAATTTACAGGTGAAACTTTGCCTCGACAGTCATCAAATTCACGGTGTGACAGAACTGGGGGGGGGGGGGCAACTTCCACCAGTAAAAAGAATAGATATTTTTACCTTATCTATGGCATGATTTTTACCATGAGTAAGAGGTTTAAACAAGAAGTGAATTTCTGTTTAAATTTACTTGTGGATGTTTTTCTCTGCGGCACCGGTTACAGCTGAAGCTTCACCATTTTAAGAGTATGTCAATTAGAGTCCTGCATCGGGTCGGGTTAGAGGTATAATTGTACATTAGTTGTCATAATTACAATAAAACATGATTTACTTTCTTTTCAATTAGGGTCAGGGTCGAGTTGCGGAATGAAGTATTGCGGGTTCGGATCGGGTGCGGGTTGAAATATGACGTGTTCGGGTCGGGTTGTCGAAAATTATTATAGCGGGTTCGGGTCGGTTGCAACCCGAACCGCGCAGGACTCTAACGTCAATTCCTTTTGATTTATAATGCCATGATTTTGTCAGATGACGTTTGAAGGTTTATTTTTGGAGATACAATTTTCTTTTGTTTATGATATCAAAAATGGAAAATAAAAAGGAAATTTTTTTGAAATTTTTACTTTTTATTATGAAATGATAAGAATACTGTTCAAGAAAGAAAAAAAATATGTGAAATGTATAAAAAATTTATAAAACGCTCGTACCCAAACTGGTTTTCACTCGCTTTTTTCTCCAAATTTCAATAGTAAAGGTACTTCGATAGTAAAGGCACACAACTTTCTTAAAATCCAACCGCATGAAGCCAATAAAGATACAATTAAAGTTATTTTTGAGGCAAACCGTCAAATAACAAAATGACGTAAATATGTTTTTATTCAAAAAGAATACTATACAGGCTGTACATAAGCGAATATCTCAACTTTACAGAGCTATTAACCCTTACCGGCGTGGTGTCCTTAAAAAAAGACACCTAATTTTAATTCCAAAACTGACAAACGGCACCAAGAATATTTAACTAAAATTTTCCTATTATAATGTACATGAAAATAAACAAGTTCGTATTTTCTAATAAATTCGTTTATAAATTGCGGTGTCAGTCCATTATTTCATCAGTTTATAAACAGAATTACTCCGCGCCGGTAAGGGTTAAACAAAAGCAAAAAAAAAAAATGTTCAACCGTGTTGATCATCGGAAATCAAAATAACAGTTGAAAGTTTAAATTCAACATAGTTATAAGTGTTCAATGTGAGCCCCTGGAGAAACACGAACGATATCGAGACAGTACGATAACTCATCCAACACTTTTTTCAGCATGTCCAATGTGATTCTTAGAATGGCTGCAGGTAGGCATGTCCTAAGTTCGTTATCGTCCTCCAATTTTAATCCAAAATATTCACACAGGAAATTTGAAAAGAAAAAATTTTACTTAATGTAATCCAAAGCGATATAAGTAAGCGTCCTATCTTAAATGGGAGAAGTAACCGCAAGATTGAAAGCGAGGTCACATCAATCAAGGTCATGCGCCACGTAGCGGATGGAGTCTGAACTACAGGTAGATACCTAACTGTTTTCTTACTCACACCACTAAAATTTTTAAGTTTTTTTCACCTTGATTAATAACTGAAGTGTCCCTGACAAGGCGATGGAAACGCTGTGGTATCAAGCAAAGCGATATAAGTAAGTGTCCTATCTTAAATGGGAGAAATAACCGCAAGATTAAAAGCGAGGTCACATCAATCAAGGTCATGCGCCACGTAGCGGATGGAGTGTGAACTACAGGTTTTCACTCCATCCGAACTACAACCTAACTGTTTTCTTACTGACACCACTAAAATTAAAAAGTTTTTTTCATCTTGATTAATAACTGAAGATTTTATGATAAAGCGAAGAAAACTTCGCGGTGTCAAGTGCGTCTGGATGCCCAACAGCGTGCGATGAGAAAACTGCGCCCGGGCAAAGTTTCAATTTAGCGCCACCTCCCCCCAACTTTTCTTTGTGACAGGTGTCACAAAATTAAAAAGTGTAGAAACAGAAACAAATTTTACTGAATACATATTTCGCGTTTATTTTGAAACATTATGTTTAATTTTAATTTATAAATTTCAAAAAATTAAATAACATAAGAGAAAATTGCCCTTATATTTTGGCAAAGAGGATCTGGAAAATGGGTGTAGTAAAAATGCATCTAATAGTACAGTATAACATAGTTTAGAACCCTTTTATATTCCAAGAAAGAAACTCCATGCTATTAATATACGTACTTCTATTAGGAAAAAAAATCCCAATATGTAAGTATACAATTTTTTTACAAAAAAGAAGAAAAAAAGAGGTTTGTAATATAAATTTGGCGCCCCCTCAAATTCCGCGCCCGGGGCGGCTGCCCCCTTCGCCCCCCACTTCGCACGGCCCTGTGGATGCCCCTCTCGCTACGCCATTATTTTCAATAAATGTGGCAAACAAAATTCATTTCAATGAGCGACTGAAGATTTAGAAATACGCGCCACACTAAAAGCCAGCATAAGTGAATTATCACTCCGTCCACAAGGTGGCGCAACTGGGTTAATTTACGCCTGATTCAAGCATTAAGTTTGTTCGCTTACTTATAACGCTTTGGTATCAAGTGCATCTGTATGCCCCTCTCGCTACGCCATTATTTTGCAATAAATGTGGCAAACAAAACTGATTTCCATGAGTGACTAAAGATTTAGAAAATACGCGCCACACTAAAAGCTCGCGTATGTAAATTATCCCTCCGTCCACAAGATGGCGCAACTGCATTAATTTTGCACGCTTACTTATATCGCTTAATTTCTATCATTAAATAAAGCATAAAATACTATTATTTATTTCTGATGTGAAATCGAAATTTCTGAATAAAATGGAGGTCAAACTTGCAACCCTGCGTTAATGTGAGTTGGTAGCGGTGGAACAATCACCTGATCTTTGATGAGCACGCCTCCCCCCCCCAAAAAAAAAAAAATCATGCTGAGAAAAGTGTGAGATGAGATAACGTACCGCCTCGATATTGTTCGTATTTCTAGGGTGGCTCACATTGAAGACTTATAACTGTGTTTAATTTAAACTTTCAACTGTTATTTTTTAATTCTGATGAACAACAAGGTTGTACTTTTTTTTCTTAATAGCCCTGTAAAGTTACGATATTTATTCATTTATGTACAGCCTATATAATTGGTTAAAATTATAGCATGTAATTTTCTTTCAGTTTTATGAGAAACTATACATTTATTAAAAACTGCATAATGTCTTGCTTTCCAATTATCTACCTTACTTATTGCCCCCATATAGGAACAGATGGCGAGTGGTAGGGGAAAAACATACTCAAAAAAGGTGTTAAACACCAGCTTTTGTTAAAGAGAAATTCGCCTCCTTTAATCCCTTTATATATTATTCCAAGTAATTTCTAGAAGAAAATACTGGTAGTTCCCACTTTTTTTACTGTGTTTTTGGCTGACCACTCGCAACCCTGAGGAAGTACTAAAGACACTGAATATTATTTTTGATTTGGAATATTACTAAAATTGATTCCATATCCTTTTCGATACAAAATACTGATTTGTATATAAATATTTTATTTCAGACATTGTTAAAAAAGTTAATTAAAATATTTATTTGCAATAAAATTTAGTGAAAGCTAATTTAAGACATACATCATATTTAATTAAATATAAATTAAGTGTTATATGGATTGCATCATATAAAATATGGATTGCATCATTTCTTATGATGTTTTGAAAATAAATTAAAGACTTTGCTTTGATTAATTACATAACAAATCGCCAAACTAATGTTGTAATATTTGCAGGATGAAAACATGTTTAACCCCTTAATTCTCGCTCCTGTGATCTTCACGGGCTCTGTCTTTTATTCAGATTGTTTGACTCCGCCAATTTCATAAAATAGTGTTGTAAGGCTTTAATCACACAATAAATTAAAAAAATTTATTTAAAGACGTATACTACATCAAAAACTTTTAAAAAATTAAATAAAAATTTTAAAGTTTAAAAACCAACAAGTTTCGACCACCCTGTGGTCTTCATCAGGGTCATATTCCAGTAAATGAGAGAAAGAAACTAATAAGTCCGTAAAAGTCAGAAAACAAACATACTTTGTTGAGCACGTCTCGAAACAGCACTATTCCAAAATATCTCTATAGCTGCACGCAACCACCCAATCATAGAAGAGAAAAACTTGGAAAAAACTAGATTATAAATGTCTTTAATGACGTCAAACTTCTTCAACTTTGAGTTACATTCCACCTCAGATAGTCCAACCACAACTTATGAATGCCATAAGAAATACCTTCGTTACATACCTCATCATTCCTCAATTCAATTTCCATGGATTCCTTAATTAAACTTTTATGCGGATAGGTGCATGGCCAAATGATCTTTGCGTTGTCATAATCAATAGCTTTAATCTGACTTCTAGAACAGAATTTCGCAAGGGCTGTGGTTTGTCTGTTACATATTACATCAGATTTATGTTCCTTCGCCCAGTAGCGTAGTGGTCAGCACGCCTGTCTGCCACGCTACAGGTCGCGAGTTCTGCTCCCGCCTGGGCAAGATTCACTCAACCTTTCACCCCTTTGGGGTCGATAAAATGAGTACTAAGCTTGTTTGGGAACTAAACACCGACGGTCTCGCGCTGGGTTGACCACCTGCCCGGGGCACATGCTGCATAGCACCTCGTGGCCCAGGGTCAAGTAAACAGAGTTGGGTACTGTAGGCTCTCGTCCTTCATGGATCGTACACCCACCGGTTTAGTATTTTATGTTCCTTCAATCTTGTATCAAATTTCCTTTTCGTCATACCTATGTAATAAACTTTATCCCCACTATCTAAAATGATTGGTATCTCGTAAATGCCGGATAAACTCAGGGGGGGGGGGGGCTGTATGGTCTAATTTTCTTGAAAGTAAATTAAGGGGGCTCAGGGCTTGATCGATACCGAAAAACATATAAACAGAGGCTCTCGCTTCGAATCCATATAAAAACAAAAGTACTCAGTGTAACTAGTTTAAAATTTCTGATATTTTTAAGGTATGTTTGTAGTCTTATAAAATTACATAGCTGCCAACTTGTACGGATTTTTCTTACCACTAAAATTTTATAGAAATCTTTGACTTATTTAAACGTTAAAACTGCTTGAATTTCAGGGATTCAATTAGATAAAATTTTCTGTAAATTTTAGTGGTATGAAAAATCCGTACAAGCTGGCAACTATGAAATTATAAAATGAAGTACTTCAATGTAATAAAATAAAAAATATAGCGAAATTTATATAACACAATTTTCGAATAAAATTTAGGTGTCATATCACCCTCTCTAAGATATATTAACGTTGACTTGACATAAGAACCTAATTTTTGCTTTAAAATGATCAGGAAACTTTACTATATAGAATGAATTAAGGATATAGCTATCACTCAAAGGAAACCTTATTAAAAATCTCTCAAATTTGAAAACTTAAAAAACCCTAAAAATTACAAGTTCTTTTCCTTTATAAATACTCAAAATATTAAGCTATCTAAAATATATTAATTCATTCTATAGATAATGATGTTATATGCATGCAAATAAAATTTTAAGCCATTCCATCGAATAGTATTTTTTAAATCTTATGGATACTCGTCAAAAATCAAGTTTTAAGAAAACGCAACTTAAAGTTGCAATTAAATGGGTGCGGCTATGAAAGTGATTGTTACATAAATGCTTATAACTCCGTTAAAAATGCAAATATTTTTATGCGGTTTTTTGCACTGTATTCAGAAGTAATTGATACTTAAAAATAATCAATTTTTTGAAATGTTTTCAAGCCTTGAGCCACCTTAATAACATTTGGTTTAGGAATCGCAACAAGGTGAATATTATATGGCGTGAAGTACCTTTTCAATCTTTCGTAAATGCCAGTGATCTAACCAAATTTTCTGTAGATAACTGTGGATTTAGATTCGTTTTTAACCTTGAAAGGGGGTTCATATGCTTTACAATTGACAGAAAATTTGGCTATGTCACTGGTATTTACGAAAGATTGAAAAAGTACTTCAGGCCATATAATATTCACCTTGATGCGATTCCTAAACCAAATGTTATTAATTTACTTTCAAGAAAATTAGACCCTACTCCCACTCTGAGTTTATCCGGTGTTTACGAGATACCAATCACTTTAGATAGTGGGGAGAAAGTTTATTGCATAGGTATGATGAAAAGGAAATTTGATACAAGATTGAAGGAACATAAAGCTGACAAAATATAAAAGACACACCACAGCCCTTGCTAAATTCTGTTCTAGAAGTCAGATTAAAGCTATTGATTATGACAACGCAAAGATCATTTGGCCATGCACCTATCCGCATAAAAGTTTAATTAGGGAATCCATGGAAATTGAATTGAGGAATGATGAGGTATGTAACGAAAGTGTTTCTTATGGCATTCATAAGTTGTGGTTGGACTATCTGAGGCGGAATGTAACTCAAAGTTGAAGAAGTTTGACGTCATTAACGACACTTATAATCTAGTTTTTTCTAAGTTTTTCTCTTCTATGGTTGGATGGTTGCGTGCAGTTATAGCGATATTTTGAAATAATGCTGTTTCGAGACGTGCTCAACAAAGTATGTTTATTTTCTGACTTTTACGGACTTATTAATTTCTTTCTCTCATTTACTGGAATATGACCCTGATGAAGACCACAGGGTGGTCGAAACTTGTTGGATTTTAAACTTTTAAAATTTTTATTTAACGTTTTAAAAGTGTTTTATGTAGTATACGTCTTTAAGGAAAAATTTTTAATTTATTGTGTGATTTTAGTCTCAAGACGTAACAGTCCTGCATTTGTAAGGCTTTGTTATAGTATCATTTTATCTGTCATTAAATAGGGTGAATATTTCTTTTTCAATAAAGTGGTGCCAATAAGCAATTTGAATTTTTTAACCGTAATTTAATGCGACCGTTAAGGGGTTAAATAACATCGAAACATCTAACTGGAAAACAATATTAGTGCTAATTAAATATTCCTAACAGTTAATATTTGACGTTCTGTGAAAGTTGAAACACTAATAGTTGAGATGCAAGAACGAATAGTAAATTATCTACAGCACAAAACTTTCTACAATAGCATTGTAACTATGTTCAAAATGCGTCGAATTTCGTAATTAAATATTCGTTGACAACAAGTCCATGTACAAATGCATATTTAACAGATTCGTATTAAATATCAGGAAAGATTTATTCAACTGGCATCCTGCAGCAAGAATAATAGAGTAATATCAATCTGTGAAATACGCTTTCCCAGTAGTTTTGTATTTTATGCAGTTTATGTCTTTCGGACTGGTGAAAGGTAATGTAATTTTATTAAAAAATTACAATATCATAGAATTATCTTATAAGCTATTAAATAAATAGAATTGGGAATAAAGAGAAGGACCCCACTAAAAATAATCTTAAGATTATCTGAAGAAATCTCTAGTTTCTCCAGAAATTCTACAGAAATCTGAAGAAATTTTACAGGTTTAGCTTTACCTTCAAAATATCTGCAGAATATCTGCAGATATTCTTAGAAATACCTGCAGAAATGGACCAATTACCTACAGATTCTTGGGCCAATTAAAATACAGATTTTCTGCTGATTTTTTTTTTAGTGGGGAGACATATAGTGTATTGTCTACCAGTTGTGAGTGAAGTAACTGAGGGGGTTGTCACAAGGTGTTGGCTGATTTTTTACATCGGATCAACAGTTTCTGATTATCGACGAAACATTCAACCTGTAAATTTTGAAAAGAAAATTTCGCCTACCTTTAGCGGATTATTCATGCAAAATTTCTTTCACAAGTATGGTTAAAAATATCTATTCGTTTTTACTGGTATCTGCTGTCCCGAGTATTATAATCTCTTTCACTGACACGAGGTTGTGTAGGTGTCACAATATGGCGGAAACGCAGGACCTGACTTCCGCCTAAGTCAACTTGCAACAGTAAAAACAAATATCTATTTTGGCTATAATTATGACTGAAATTCTGCATTAATAAGGCGTTTAACCCCTTAACGGCCACATTAAATTACGGTTTAAAAATTCAAATTGCTTATTGGCACCACCTTTTTTAACCACTTCACCAGCAGCACGTAGAAAAAAAAAACAGTGCTTTTACCCCCTACTTATCTCGGGACAAACATTGAAGTGGTTTTATTGAAATTCAAGTGGTTTTTCGGTCACGGCGGCTTAGCGATGACCGGAGGTATTTTCTCTTGGGAATCTTTGGGCTTTACACTGTACTTCTGTCTGTTTAAGTGTAGATTCTAATCTGAGAAATCATTTTCATTTTTATTGCGCTTTTCTTCTACTTAGGAAGAAACAAATAGAATAATTGCCAATGTCACGACCCCACTGCCAATCACCCGGTTGGAAGAGAATCCCAGTCCTGCAGTCTTATTGAAATGACTATCCAGAATCTCGTCTATAAATCCCTTTCGACATTTAGAAAATACTCTGAAAAAGCATCTGTAATTACGTCATCTCACATTATCTTTAACTAACTTATTGGAATTTCTAGAACACACTGGCAATACCTTCACAACACTTCCGTAGACTTCTTTAAGGGGTCTCGGGACTCTTATAGCTCTAAAATTTTCGAAATTTTAATTTTTTTAGAGGTTAAACTTCTATGTATTCTGAACATTTTGATATAATTGTTATCTTTAAATTCCCATTAGAACAGAAGTTATGGCATTTAGAATTATAAGCGCTCAATAGATGAAGCGGTGTTTCCAAAACTTTGAAGTCATTTTTCTCCAAATGACGTTTTTAGGCATAACGCGCACGATATCTCAAAAACTTCTGACTATTTTTTCATGAAATTTTCAAAACATATGTTTTATGTTAGTCTGTATAAACTGAAACTCAAATTTCCTTTTTATTGTAAAAAGAAAATATTTTTTTAGGGATTTATATTGTTGAAATTTTCTAAATTTTGCATTAGCTAAATACAACTTTGTATTAAAAATATAAAAATGCTTCAAATACAAATTTATTTAGGTTCAGCGTAATTATTATAATCTTAAGTATAAGTAGGCACCAAAATTTTTATTCTAGTTGCAAAATTTATTTTGTAATCGTGCGCATAAGCTGTTAAGCCGTTTTTTTGCTCGTCAAATGTCTGACAGTTTTTAACCCCCTGTAAATGCTAATTCTACATCTTGCAATTTTTCAAATATTTGAAATGAAAGAACATACTTGTATCTTTCATTCCAATTTAAAATTGTGTCTTAATATCAAATACATTTTAAGATGTTAAATGCTGAAAATGGTCCTTTTTTTTCATTTTTTCCAATTTTAAGAGTCCTGAGACCCCTTAAACAATGTCTCGCTATGTGGCTGTAGTTATGAGGGGCACAAGATCAGCAACGTGCTTCAAACAGGATGTTTCTAATTCAGCGTTAATTTCAACGGGCAATATCAGTCTTCCCAGATTGAGGAATCTTTTATTCAAAATATCTTTTTTTTTTTCAAATGAAAATCAAATTTCCAATTAATTGCTTAAAAAGCGCAAAGGCCAACCTAGTGGAAAAGATTCCATTCCAGGAATCGAACCAGAGCCATTAGTATAGCGCACTGACATTCTACCGACTAAACCACATGGAGCGCTACCCAGCCTCGAACTTGTCAGTATTACAGGTTGGCAAGGCTACAAACGCAGCACAAGATGAAAAATTTATCGTGAGCCACCGATATGAGGCAAACACGAAACGTAATTAAATCCAGCATCGATGAAACTATATTAATACTTGGAATTTTTTCCAGAGAGAAACATTCGCCTTGCATACAATATTTCAAATGAAAATCAAATTTCAAATTAATTGCTTAAAAGGCGCAAAGGTCAACCTAGTGAAAAAGATTTCATGCCGGGACTCGAACCCGGACCATCATTAAGCAATTAACTTGAAATTTCATTTTCGTTTGAAATATTCCATGCAAGGCGAATGTTTGGTCATTTAGTGAGTTTGAATGTCTGGAAAATTTTCCAAGTATTAATATAGTTTCAATCGATGCTGGATTTAATTACGTTTCGTGTTTGTCCCATGTCGGTGGCTCACGATAAATTTTCCATCTTGTGCTGCGTTTGTAGCCTTGCCAACCTGTGATAGTGAGAAGTTCCAGGCTGTGTATCGTTCCATGTGGTTTAGTCGGTAGAATGTCAGTGCGCTATACTGATGGCCCGGGTTCGAGGAATCTTTTTAACTAGGTTGGCTAGGTTGGCGCCTTTTAAGCTATTAATTTGAAATTTGATTTTCATTTAAAATATTATATGCAAGGCGAATGTTTCTCTCTGGAAAATTTTCCAAGTAATCAAAATATCTACCTC
Organism: Maratus speciosus; assembly: GCA_963932465.1. Classification (NCBI taxonomy): domain Eukaryota; kingdom Metazoa; phylum Arthropoda; class Arachnida; order Araneae; family Salticidae; genus Maratus; species Maratus speciosus. The sequence goes on along the minus strand of OZ010798.1, from coordinate 268,528,419 downwards.
GTCTTTCGACTGGTAATCTTTATTTATTTAATCACGAAATGCTTGTCATTAAATAAAGGGAAGTTACTATTCTGAGATGGTAATAAGTATTTTGAAAAAAAATAATTAAAAAAAATTCCCAACTTGGCAACATCGATATAAATATATAAATATACATATATATATAAAATATAACTCGGCAAATCGTAAATAAACATGCATGCGAAGATATGATAAAATAAAAACGATGCTTCAACAACAACAAAAAAAAAATAAATGAAAAGTAGGACTTAATATAAATTTTTTCTAAGCGAAAATAAGAATGAAAAATACAAAATCAATTATTTTATTTTATTTTTATTTTTTCTAATATATAGAGCACCTGATCCATAGATTTAATATAAGGAATTCTTTTCAACCGTTACATTTATAAAATTGGCAATCAAATGTTTCTAAAGTTTCCCAAAAATTTTGTAATATTAGTTTGGAATTCCAGAAAAGTAATTTCCTCAGGGAAATATCGGTTAGTGTAATTCTTTCAACATATTTAGAGAATAAAATTAAAATATAATACTTTAAAATTTTAGTTCTAAAATCTAAACTATGCAAGCATTCAATTTTTAAATTTTTGATTTTATTGCTTTTTAGATAGAAAAACTTGGCAGTTCGTACAAAGACTTTTATGCAAAAATGTTTTACTTTTATTGCCGAGAGACATTGCTCACACTAAGAATAAAGTCTGTGGAGAATAGATGTCCCTCCCGATGCAAAATTTTTGCAAGATTTATTAACTTTGCTTAATTTTACAAGGTTCGTACATCTCATAGGATTTCAATACCAACTTTTTCGCAAAGAAAATTTTGCCTTTGTCTATAAAGAAATTTGCATATAGATATAACTATCATTAATTTACTAAAAATTTGGTATTCAAATCCCTTGAATCCCGCGAGTCATTGAAAGCCTGTTTTCACATGTTTTTAGCTCGAATTCGTTCGAATATACCAGGTAATTCAGTTCCAATTTCAAGATATTAAGACTCTATAAAGCGATTTTAACCCCTTAAGGATCGCTTAATATTCGGAAAAAAACATTAAAAAAGAACCTATTTTTTTATCACAGAAATTGAATAATTATAAGGTTTATAAATAAAATATGCAATTAGTTTTTTTTTTTTTTTTTAAGGCGAAAAAAAAAAGATGTTATAGAACAAATTCACATTTGTAGAAAAGCCATCATGCGAGAATTCTGTGTCTTAATGTTTGTTTTACACCATACAAATGAACGCGAATAAGACCTTTATTTTTCATGGCTTAGATCTTTATTTATCAACAACACACAAATTTTTACAAATAATACTTGAAATAACACACATGCATTACATTTTGATTATTGATAATTTTTTTGAGTGCGATACATTTCGAAACATGCAATACAAAGTCTAACATTACAATCAGCGACAAATTCCACATCCGAACGCAAATATTCAAAGACTTCACACGGAAATGCCAGTTAATCTTTTCTGGTTTCAGAAGTTTTTCCAGCAATTAATCCTTTTAAGGACAAGGTAATTATATTCGTAAAATATTGAAATAATTTAATGACACCAGTATTTACATGAAAATTTATTTGTAAAGAAGTAATAGTATATTTACGCGTACTTAATAAAGGTGAAATTTTCATTATAAAATTCCAGTACCAATGTGGCGATTAGGGATTAAAATTAAGTGATGCCGTGACGTCATCACCACCCTTCAAGGGGTTAAATCTCCAGCCCGGAAATATGACGGGCACGAGAAATAACGAAAGACACCTCAGTCCGTGATATTGACGGGAGCGAGAATTAAGGAGTTAAGAAACTATTAATGTGACGAGTAAGCTTTCAAAAAAGGGGGTTTTATTTATGATAACTTAGTATTCTGTCAGCTACTCTGCGACAATGTTATGATATTACACTTGATGCAAGCTCAAATTAGTAGTGTTGTCTCTGTTTTGTATGTGTTTATTATTGTTAATAATTTGCTTTATTTATTGGAAAACATAGGAAGTTGTCTAAAATGAAAATTTAAAATACCTAGATTCGAATATTCGAATTCAAATTCTATACAGAAGAGGAATGACGCAATCACACTTCCAAAAAAATTTGAACAAACTCTCAAACAGTAAGGCTAACAACGAAGGTCTCTATAAACTCATACGTAGAAATATCCGAAAAAAAAATACAGAATGTTCTCATGAAGATGCGTGTGTTTGTAAAAACAATTCCGGCAGAACGTCGATATAGCGTCCGTAAAAATATAATGAAAATTTGTTTTATTTGGTATTTTATCACTTGTTGGCTACGGAATAAATTACAAAAAAAAAAAAAATGCATTTAAGTCAAATACTCCCCTCCGAGTGTCTTGAGGGCTTTCCTGTATTTTCATAAAATGCTTATAACAGTAATCTTCATTTAAATTTTCTTTCTCAGTTTGTTTCTAAAATACACTTCATGCCCTTTTATTTGATATACATCTTGATGATATACAATTCTTTTTAGAATATTTTTGTCTACAACAGATTCAAGTTGTTTTTGGAAAACGAAAAAATATGTGCAAACCGCTCAGAGGGTTAAGGAAAAACGTTTTCCTTCTGAACTTGTTTAAATAAGTTTAACTTATACAAATACATTTTTAACTATAGTTTTGTCATATACATTTATATGCGTATTTAATTAAATTTAACGATCGTACTATACAGTTTAGAACAAAATTTTAAATGGATTAAAATTATTTCAAACTTAAAATTAAGGTCCCATTCCGAGAACTGTACATTTGACTTCGATATTAATAGCGTCGGAGAGAACAAGAGAATAGTAATAATTGCCATGGAAGCAACGATTTATTCAATATCGAATTGTATAAGGAGAGGTTTCTTAACCGGACAATTACTTTTAAAATACACTTAAACTTGACCAGCCAACGAAACCATTTGAAATTAAATAACCTCAGCATCATGCAAGTAGTGTATATTTTATATGGTTCGAAAAACAACAACAAACTATTTCATCGTTTAACACTTTCACCGCGGCAATGGCCCGCCTTTGTCCCAAAATCTGCGCTAAGAGCCTTTCGCAGCGCTAAAATTGAAACAAAACACAAATTCATTTAAAACTTGTTTATTTTACTTTGAAAAATAATAATCAATAACATTTCTCACTCTTAATGATTTATTTGTCCTTACAAATATAAAAAAATAATAAAATGTCGCCTCTGTTTGGAAAAATCAATTCGCACCGGAAAATTCTACCCGGTAATTATTAGACATTAGCTATCGGAATCAATGTATAATAATTAAATGACAGAATTTTCCGGTACGAAATGATTTTCTTTGATTGATAGCTAATATTTCTGGAAGACGAGTTATCTCGTCCCTAGCGATGAAAGTGTTAAGATTAACCCTCTCGCTGCGAACCGGAGAGTTTCTCGGGCTACGTAAAAGTAGCAAAATCTGCGCAACCCGAGATTTCATCGGGGATACATTTTCTCCCCTCTAATTAACCCTCCTTAATCATTCCCACCAGTTATTTTTTATTGTAAATTTTGCCTTATCTAATCGAAGCATTCTCCCGATTAAATCAAACGAAAATTTTTGTTTTGAAAAATCGGTGACGAAAGAATAAAAATTTTTAAAAGACGCTCGTCGCAAAGGACTTAAATACGCAATTTTTGATTTAACAATTACGCAGCTAGAGGGTTAAATTCGTTAAGAAGTGTGTATTGAAACACTCATTTAATTAGCTACTCGAACTTCAAAATACATTAAAATTGTTTTCAGTTGTCGAGGAAAAAAGTTGCTTGCTAAATCGCGTGACGCATTCGTCTTTTTGCGCAAAATATTTTAAAGTATGTTATTTTTTTTTTTGCAGACTTTCTACTGGAATTCCGCCTCTAAATTTGACTGATCCTTTATTACACACATAAATAGTTTCGTGGCATTTTTTCCCCCTAAATATTCTGAGAATGCACTTTATGGTGACCTTTCTTGTAAGTAAACTAAAAGACTTTTAATGTTACAGACATTTAGAAAGGGTTGTATTGAGAATTTAGCTGCTATGGCTGCTGTCTCGAAAGATCGTTTATTTTCATTATCTTAACACCGATACAAAACTTGACAAATTTTTGTTCTTTTTTCACATATACAGGGCTGCCACATGCGACTATTTTTATATTCTGCCCCACCACTATTCTTACAAAGTACATTTTGTAATATATGTCTCTTGCATTTGTTGTCAAATCGTATGTAAAACGTTTTTGTTTTGAAAAAGCGGTGCGAATTAGAATTAAAAAATAGTCGCCTGTAGCAGCCTTGCATATATAACAAAGTGCGACACAAATACAGCCGTGAACTCCACACTACGTGTATGCAATGGAGTAACCGGGAGTTGAGCTCGGTACTGACACTGTGACAAATGTACTTTTACTCGCTCTCTGTCATGGGACAAAATGCAGCGTTAGTTTCATTCATCTGAGCCATAATTATAGCATTTACAGGATGAAAGTGTGTTGTAATACGGTAACTCTTCTATATCGTGTAATTAAATCATAATGAAGAGAATAAAGGTTTTTTTTCAACTAAATAAATCATCTTCACGTTTGGAGCTGCATAGTTGACACTTATTCTAACAGAGCGAAACAATTTCAGCAGTGTGCAGCCACGTCCAACAAATAAGAGTGAATAATATCAGCCAGGTATCGTCCGGGTAGCTCAACAGGAAGAGGTTTTGCACGGCAAGCCAAGATACCCAAATTCGAGACCTGACCTGGTTAGTTTTCGCTCTTTTGGAAAAAACCTCAACTACACTACTTCAACCTTGAAGGTGGTTTATCTAGTTGAGAAAATTTTCTTTTCTTCATTAGGTATCTATCAGGGTTCGTACGGGTACGGTTATTTTCAAGGCAAAATATCAGTATTTTTTTTATAGAAAAATAAATCTAGTTTAAAAGTACGAAATTTCACGTTGTTTAAGGAGAGATTTTCTATAAGAAAATACTGGTAGCGAAGAATTTCTTAGTCTGGAAATTCAAGGACCCGTACGAACCCTGTCTACATATTTTTTTCAATATAAGCATGACAGTGTGTATGCAGTTTTAATAATTAAAAAATAATAATGGCACGGGTGGCGTACTGAGTGCGCTACTCAGTGAAAAAACAGTTGATAATTCTATACAGAATACGTGATTAACATTTGTGCTATCCTTTTCCGAGAGTCGCTTTAATGTCCAGCAATGAAGTTCACATTTTTATCGGTAAGTCCCTACTGGTGTAAAGAACATGCCGCCAGTTGTTTGTGTAATCTATTTATATAAAATCCAAGTCTCTGTGTGTCCCTCACGATTCCTGTAGGACCGCCTCATTGAAATGAGTAATTGTTGAAAAATACAAATGCAGGGTTACCACAGTAGCGCCAAATGTTGGCCAACTTGGCGAAATATCGGCAAATCTGGCGACAAAAATAAGTTGTCATATATGAAGCCAACTTTGTGATAACTGGCTAATTTGGGGAAATTCCCATTTAAAACCATTATTCTTTCATAAAGGAGGTCGCCACAATTTAATTTAAATTATGCTCTTTTAAGTTTTTTTTTTAGGGTTTCGTTCATCTGACAAAACCGTATTCGTCTCGCTCCTCTGTCTGTCTGTCTGTCCGTCTGTCACAGAGCCCGTTCTCAGAAACTATACATGTTGGAGACTTGAAATTTTGCATACTTATAGCTGAACACCACACATCATACGACAAACCATAAAATTTTGAAAAAGTCGTACATTTAACCCTTTGGGCTCTCACATGTGTATTTTAAAAGATTATTTCACAAATTAGGTCGGAGGCGTGAAATTTAGCATAGCTGAACACCTCACATCAAATGACAAACTATAAAATTTTGAAAAAGTCGTACATTTAACCCTTGGGGCTCCCACATGTGTATTTTAAACAATTATTTCTAAGTGAGTCCCAAATTAGGTTGGAGGCGTGAAATTTGGCATACTTATAGCTGAACACCTCACATCAAATGACAAACCATAAAATTTTGAAAAAGTCGTACATTTAACCCCTGGAGCTCCCACATGTGTATTTTAAACAATTATTTCTAAGTGAGTCCCAAATTAGGTTGGAGGCGAGAAATTTTGCACACTTATAGCTGAACACCTCACATCAAATGAAAAAGTATAAAATTTTGAAGAAGTCGTACATTTAACCCTTTGGGCTCCCACATGTGTATTTTAAACATTTTTTTCTAAGTGAGCCCCTATTTAGGTTGGAGGCGTGAAATTTTGCATACTTATAGCTGAACGCCTCACATCAAAGGAAAAACCATACAATTTTGAAAAAGCCATGCATTTAACCCTTTGGGATCCCACATGTGTATTTTAAACAATTCTTTCTAAGTTAGTCCCAATTTATGTTGCAGGCGTGAAATTTTGCATACTTATAGCTAAACGCCTCACATCTAATGACAAACCATAAAATTTTGAAAAGTCGCTCATTTAACCCTTTGGGCTCCTATATGTGTATTCTAAGTGAGCCCCTAATTAGGTTGGATGCGTGAAACTTTGCATACTTATAGCTGAACAGCTCACATCAAAGGAAAAACCATAAAATTTTGAAAAAGCCGTACATTTAACCCTTTAGGCTCCCACATGTGTATTTTAAACAATTCTTTCTAAGTGAGCCCCTATTTAGATTGGAGGTGTGAAATTTTGCATACTTATAGCTGAACGCCTCACATCTAATGACAAACAATAAAATTTCAAAAAGCCGCACATTTAACCCTTTGGGCTCCCACATGTGTATTCTAAGTGAGCCTCTAATCAGGTTGGAGGCGAGAAATTTTGCATACTTATAGCTGAACACCTCACATCAAAGGAAAAACCATAAAATTTTGGAAAAGCCGTACATTTAACCCTTTGGGCTCCCACATGTGTATTTTAAACAATTCTTTCTAAGTGAGACCCTATTTAGTTTGCAGGCGTGAAATTTTGCAGACTTATAGCTGAACGCCTCACATCTAATGACAAACCATAAAATTTTGAAAAGCCGCTCATTTAACCCTTTGGACTCCTACATGTGTATTTTAAGTGAGCCCCTAATTAGGTTGGAAGCGTGAAATTTTGCAGACTTATAGCTGAACGCCTCACATCTAACGACAAACAATAAAATTTCAAAAAGCCGCACATTTAACCCTTTGGGCTCCCAGATGTGTATTCTAAGTGAGCCCCTAATTAGGTTGGAGGCGTGAAATTTTGCATACTTATAGCTGAACACCTCACATTAAATGACAAACCATAAAATTTTGAAAAAGTCGTACATTTAACCTTTTCGGCTCCCACATATGTATTTTAAACAATTCTTTCTAAGTGAGCCCCTATTTAGGTTGGAGGTTTGAAATTTTTCCATACTTATAGCTGAACACCTCACATCATACGACAAACCATAAAATTTTTAAAAAGCCGTACATTTAACCCTTTGGGCTCCCACATGCGTATTTTAACCAATTCTTTCTAACTGAGCCCCTTATTAAATTGGAGATTTGAAATTTTGCATACTTATAGCAGAACACTTGAGGCCAGGCGACAAATCATAAAATCATGAAAAAGTCTTACGTTTAACCCTTTGAGCTACCACATATGTATTTTAAGCAATTCTTTCTAAGGCAGCCCCTAATTAAATTTGAGACATGAATTTTTGCATATGTATAGCTGAATACCTCTGACCATTCGGCAAATCATAAAATTTTCAAAAAGTCTTATATTATTTACTCCTCTGGGCTCTAACTGGTGTATTTTAAGCAATTTTTCTAACCTCCGCCATTTTCACCCGGGGAGCACTTTTCCAACTTTTGCCGACACCCCTTTGGCCATTCTTTCATATTATGCACCATAGCCTTACATATTTTAGTTCCTTTTTCTACCGCCAGGGGTGCCTACTTATCTCGGGTGCTATCAGCCCAATCCCCTCGACTAATATATCTATGGATAGTATATAAAACGGAGTTTCGTTCGGATAGAGGTTTGTTTAGAACAGAGTGCGCTCCTGGTTGCGAAATGTGGAACTAACAGATTTTTCAAAAGGATAAAGTATTTTGAAAGGAATATTAAACGAAACCCTCTGTGCGATCTATGATCACACCCACCCATTTCTTTCAAAATCTATGGGTGATAATTTAAAATGTAATATACAAAAATGCACATTCATACATCTTCCTCCCGATGCTACTAATAAAATAACTGCCAATTGACGACGCTGTACTGTCTGAGCTCCTAACTGCGCGATTTTAATGTGCTTTAGGTACTTTTCCAGTATAGGTGCCTTGGCGAAAAAGGAAATTCGGCAACATATTTTCCGGGAACCTATCCAATGTTTCATTTTATGTACACAAGCATTTTTTTCGATATTTATACAATTTATTTAACATAAAAAAGCCAGTTATCTAATTTTATACAAAAGAGAAGTAATTTGTAATAAAAAACATAAATACATATATAAAAAAATAAAAAAGCTCATCAAGTTTGTTTTCATAGCTGTTTATATGATTTGACAACAAATCTCACTTTCTGATGCCCGAATTACACCAGGCTTTTTAAAAAACGCCAAAGCCTCTATAGTGGAAAAGTATCAAATTGTCTATTATTTTGCGCTATCTGCGCTATAGTTTGTACTATATTCAAGGTGAGGGGGTGAGCGAAATGTTTAAACACTAAATATTAAAGTTTCTATAAAGCAGTTTAAGACTAAAAGATTAAGTATAAAATAAATGCAAAATAAGACTAAACAAGAAAGAAAAAGCATGCGTTAAGCATAGAATATGAAACACTTTCCAACACTTCCTGAATACTTTAACAAAACTTCGTTATTTAGGGAAATAAGGTAAATAAGATAACTAAGTAAACATTTTAGAAAACGCATAAAAAGTTAAAAATTGATTTCAGAAGTTACCGTCCATAGCCAATAGTATTGTTATTACACGCAACTATTTAGCTAAAATTAAATTCAAACTAAAACACTCTTAAAACTACTGAAATCACATTTCCAGATATTATCACCCATAGACGGTTATGTATCCATTTCTTTGCATAACCCTGTATATCATTTTATCTATATTCTACAAACTTTTCTTAGTGAACTAAATGCAGTTCATCGTAAAAATGCATAACTCCTTTAAAAACCAGCTTTAAGCAATTTACTCTCATACTCAGTAACCCTTACGACTTCCTTTGTGTAGCCCTGTATATGAACTATAGCATTTATGCACACAGTATAGTATGCATAAATATAGTGAAACATAAAAGCGCATATCATAATTAAAAATGCATTTCTTACAATCACCGCTTATGTACAGTACCGTAGAAAAGTTTCTTGGAGAGAAAGAAGTTTGCCAACGTATTTTCTGACTACCTATTATTTACTGTTTCATACTCACAACAAATTTGTTCCATATGTATGCAATTTATTTAATGTAAAAAAAGCTATTTACCCATTTTTATAAATAAACAGAAGTAATTTTTGCTCAGATGTCATATACACATCGGCTTTGGCGTGATTTTTTTTTTCTGACACCAATTTGGCAAAAATCTCGCTTTCGAATACCAGTTACATTTATATATTTAAATTATTTGCTATCATTTTGAAAAGGAAATAACAATAAATAAATAAAAGTTTAATTAATAACTATAGAACAAAACAGTTTATATAATTAAAAAAAGAAAATAAAAGTAAATAAACAATTTATTAATTAATAAATAAAAAACATTAGCCGGGTTACTATATCAGGCAAAATAACATCATTTTGGCGTCAGTTAGGTACCCAGTGAATATATCACATCTGTTCCGTAATTTGTATATAAAAATAGGTACAGATGTCATATTCGCCCCATATTGGCGCGATTTTTTTCTGTGCCAATATCATATAGGCAACAGGTACTTACACCAAATTGGCAGCCGAAAAAAATCGCGCCAATATGGGGCGAATATGACATCTGTACCTAAAAATATTATTATATATATTCAGAAATAATTTTTTTATGTATATAAATAAGGAACAGATGTCATATACGCAACATATTGGCGCGATTTTTTTCTGACGTCAATTTGGCGAAAACATCAACAGCATAAACAACAACATCCGGGTTACCCTATCAAGCAAAATATCGACTCTTTGGTGCCAGTTAAGTACCTGTTGCGTATATGACATTGGCGTCTGAAAAACAATCGCGCCAATATGGTGCGTATATGACATCTGTGCCATAAATACATATATAAACAAAAATAAAAGTTCATTAGATTTGTTTTCATAGCTCTTTATATATTTCGGGAAGAGTTCCATATCCTGTAGTGGTTGACGCAATTGGCGAAGGAATCCAAAATGGCGCCAAAAGGCCATTTTAGCATCTTATAAAAAATTTTCAAGATGGCTGAAAAACATGGTCTTTAAATATTTATAAACATATATATATTTAATAAATGTTATATATGTCACATGTTAAAAAAATATGATGTTTATACAGATAGTTTTATATTTATGTATATACATTACATATAGAGATATACCTTATAGAGGTCTGCACGGGCCCGGGCTTGGCCCGAGGCCCGTACCCGGCCCGTACCCGGCCCGGCCCGCGGGCCGGGCCGGGCCGGCGGAATGGAGGAGAATTTTCAAACGGGCCGGGCCGGGCCGGCAGAATTAGGGCAATTTTTTCAACGGGCCGGGCCGGACCGGCAAAAAAATTGAACGGCCCTGCAGGGCCGGGCCGGGCCGGGCCGATAAAAAAATTAATCGGGCCTATCGGCCCGATATAAGAATTTGAGAGAAGTAGATAAAATACGAGGCCATTTCCAATGAATATGACTTTTTCGAGAAGTATAAATGTGTGTTACGAGCCGATGCGAGTTTAACAACATCAATACAGAAATGTAACATGTCCATCGTAGAGATCGGCATCGTACAGTTACATGATGCCTGATCCCGGGTTTAATTTTATCGGCAGGCTTGTGCGGGGCGGAACTGGTCTTAATCGTTCTCAGGATGTGTAGGACAGGCATTATGTTTTGTAAAAGTATTAATAGCAATAATGAACTTCTGTTAACAGTATCTTTGGAAATGTACCTTAAGGTGGTTCTCATAGTTACTGCTCAACAATGCGAAACTTTCAGACACATTTTCTGACTCATTTTTAACTATAAAGGCATAAAATTGACAGGTCTAAGTATTGAAGGCATTTGGAATTGAATAGCGTTTCCATTTTTCATAAATTACGTACAGAGATAACAGAGACTCTTGTCACGGGACTGTACGTTTTTCTCCTTTCCTGTGATATCGCTTCCGGAAATTCGATTCAAAACGCTAACTTTGGCAGTATTTTCTGAAAGATATATTGCTTTTATCTAAGAAAAAAACGGCATTTACATGGTTTCTGAATAAGAATACCTGCCAATCTCATGTGTTTCCGAAAAGAAATGAATTCATAAATGTATCAAAATGTAGCTCCTTTGGATTTGAGAAAAGGCTTAAAAATGACAGAAATATTTTCACAAATCTACTTTTTATTATAAGCTTCAAAAGTTATCATGTTTTTTAACACTTTATTCTAAACTACAATAATCTTTTAATGAACCCTTATTTAAATTTTGTAACGTCTGTAGAGACGTTGACTAAAACACTCTAAGTAATCGTTAATGTTTACTATTGTGTGTTTTCTATTTTGCGAACACATAGTAATTTAAAATATACTGTAAAATGTTCCCATAAATATGCATGCATTATTCATTAAAAGAATCTTAATTGTATATCGAGGAAAAAAGGAATTTTTTGTTGAAATTGAGTCGGGCCGAGCCGGGCCGAGAACGGTAAAAATGTAAACGGGCCGGGCCGGGCTCGGGCCGAACTTTCAATTTTTACACCGGGCCGGGCCGGGCCAAAATAGCTTTCCTTCGGGCCGGGCCGGGCCCGGGCCTGGAAATTCCGGCCCGTGCAGACCTCTGATACCTTATACATACATAATATGTATACCTATAAATAAATATTATGTGCTTATGTATAATTTTATATATTTATTATATATGTCAAATTAAAAGAAAAGTTATAAATTTTTCCGAAAAAAATATGCTATAAATGCAAAAAATTACACAAAAAAATATGAATAAAGTCCATTCCAGAAAAAAAAGCAACCCCAAAGGCTGAAGATCGCAACCACATCGATTCAATTAATGCCGAAAAAGAAAGCTCGCCAAAAAAGCCAGCATAGGATATGGAACTCTTCCCTATATTTTGGCAACATATCTCACATTCTGGCGCCCGATTTGCGCCAACCTTTTCCTAAAAATGCAAAGTGCCCTACAGTGGGAAAGTATCTAAATAAATAATTAATAAATACATGTATAAACAAAAATAAAAATTCATCAGGTTTGTTTTCAGAGCTGTTTATATATTTTGGCAGCATATCTGAATTTCTGAAGCCCGAATTGCGCCACGCTTTTTAAAAAAATGCGCTATAATGGAAAAGTACCTAAATAAATAATTAATAGAAATAACCAATTGTATAAACTAAAACATTTTATTTCAAGATCAAACCATTGTTTTTAATTTCAATTAAAAAGTACATATATCCTAGGATAAATTCAGTTGAAATTAGGTTGACAGTTTAATACCTCATTCCATGAACCTAAACAAACACAAGTGATTCATTTATCGTGAACCATAAAAAATATTAAATCATTGAGGTAATCATTCACAAAGTAGGTTCTCCAACAATCAATGGACAATATTCTTATGACGTCATAGTAGGTAAAATGGTGGCGGTATCGTTTGTTTATGATTTCAATTCACAAAGATTTTATTTTACAATATCTCTTAGTTACATTACTTTATTATCATATTTATGAAATCAGAACAAAAGCATATTTTTTCATTACATAGTCATTTATAATTTTTTTCATTAAATAATGAAAAAAATTATAAATGCATGATTTGAAAAATTTAAATAATTTTCTTTCTTAATACTAAAAAATAGCATTGACGTAACAGCAGGTTTATGTTAAATAAGTTTAACTGTTTAATTCTGTTGTAACATTCAAAATAACTGTACTTATTAGATATCAGTAAACAATATCAGGGCCCAATTAAACTTTGAAGTCAGAGGAACTACAATGTCATTTCAGGACCTTTCTTTTGGAGAGGCTTTTCTAAATTCCACATATACATGGAAATTCTTCAGTGTTACAAATATTATTCCTAGGACTGACATAACATCAGAACGGCCGGCAATTTTACACACAAGTTTTTGAAAACTATTTTATATCAGAAATTTTATTAAAAATTGGTTACTTCTTTGCTATAGCGGCCCACACAATTATGATTATGACAAGTTGCAGGCAATTTCGCCAACGTCGTAACCAAGATCGTGAAGCACACGCGTATAATACCACATAATATCATTTCATTAAATCATATACAATAGTCATATACAATCATATACAATAGTAGAGTTTTTACCTTACTTCAAGTATGTAATTTATTTATTTTTAAAAATTAACACTCTAAATTGTCCAATATATGAATTTAAAAAAAAAATTAAACAAAGATTGAATAGTCATGACCGCAAAATGCCTCAAATCTGCACACTACTTGGAACCAAACTGTGCAGATTAGTGGTCTACTGTACACAGTTTTTCACAAATGTGTTTCGTTCTTAAAATGTGTTATTTTCATCTATCACAGCGGAACAAGCGAAAAAAAACTCATATTCTTGCACATGAGTATATATCTTTATTTCTAAATTTCCGTCATTTTTGACGGGCTACCTTTCTAGTATATTATATTTGCTTTCTTAATTACCGTAATTTCCTACGTATAATCCGCGGATCAAACAATCATTTTTCGACACAAAAATTTTTAAAAATAAAATACATCTGTTTTAAATCGCGTTAAATATTTGACTTCAGTAATTAAATAAAATTTCTGGGTCCAAACAGAATTGTTTGATCCGCGAATTATACTCCGTAAATTACTGTTTTTTTTTTGTTTTTTTTTAATAAATGCGGTGTCTATTAATTTATTCTATTACAGACATTAGGCACTATCCTTCTTTAGCAACAACAGTTGATCTATAGGCTTTAAAAAGCGTTGGATCACAGTGCACGCCATCCTTGTCTTTATGTTACTACAAACCGTCCGTGTTATATCAACCCTTGTCGGTCCTATGTCATCTCCCACGTGACATCGGTAGTTTGTGGTATCGGTCGTACTTAGAATTGCCAAGTGTCCCGCGTAAGTCGGGGCTCCAAATGCTCTGGACAAAGGTAATATAAAGTAATTTTTTTCGCCTTAACAAATGTCAGAATTATCTGCTATTAAAGATGACGAAATAAACTGTAAGAAATCATGGAGCCCTGATTTACGACGGACATTAGGCAACGCTAGTCGTATGGTGTGTGTAAGGTGACAAGATTAAATCTGTCCGGGACCAACATCTGTTTCATGAATTTTATTCGGATTGCAACGCTTTTTTTAAAAACAACTTTCACTTGTACTTAACAGTACTGAACAGTAGAGTAGCGTTGAGGGATTACCTAGCTGTTATCAGCTTAACACCCAGTCTGAAGATTTAATATTTTACTAAATAATGAGCCATTGGGAAAACGTAAAGGTGTAGTTGATAAAAACTACATAATAATAAAGAAAAAATATTAAGGATATATTTTAAAATTAAGAACTTATTTTTAAGAGATAAAAAAAATAAAGTTAAGTCTTTAACCCATTAACCGCTGACGTTGCGTTCAAGCAACAGTCAAAATAATTGCTCATGCAATGGATTAATTACATTGGCACCACTATTTTAGAATTAAAAAAAATGTCTTTTTTATTGACAGGAAGTTTGCTATTTTAGTAAAGCGAAATTTACCGTACTGAATTTGTGGTGGGAAACTACTTTCAACAGGAAATTTGAAAATTTCTATCGTAATAGATTTGGCGGTTAATGGGTTAAACATAAATAAAGATATAAGAGTTATATTAACCGCTTGAGGGACACCGGTATATATTGTATACTACATACGATTAATGAAGTTTTACACCAGAAAAATTTTATTAAATTTTACTTTCCTAACTTTGGTGGAAAAAAGCCGTAAAATTGCTTTTACTTATTTTCAAATAGAATTTTTCAAAGATTCCGGTGGGAATTCAGCATTTCACAAACGTAATTGCTTGCCCCTCAAGGGGTTAAATATAGGTATAACTGTGTATGCAAGAATTACAATAAAAAAGATTTAAAAAAATGTGAAAAAGAGTTAAAGTTAGCACTTGTTCAGAAGTAACTTTCACCAAGCTAGGGCAGGAAAAGCAGTCAGGGAGACAGCAAAGCCACATTACATAATACAGGCACTAATCAGTGCGATATATATACAGTAGACATTCCAGAGCATGTTTGAATATTGTCATCCACAGATAAGAAATCCTCCAAATCCACATGATTAGGGACTGATGTTAATTTTTTGGCATCCTTCCAAATTGTGTTTAACTCAGAAGACTCATCCAAATCTAAAATTTCTGCTTTATTTTCTTATTTATTTGCTTATCTTCGACATTCTATTTGAAGAATATTTCATTTATGTTATGAAAATGTAAAAAATGAAAAAAAGAGCTTGATGAAGATTTTTCGCTGTAACGGAATTCTTAAAAAATGAACTTCGTTAAATCGGAATTTTTAATACATTGGTGTTAATGCAATTTAAAAAGGGGATTTGTCAAATTTCGGAGTAACGGGATTTTTTGTTGTAATGAAATTCGTTGTAACGGAAATCTACTGTATATATATTTCTCTATATACAGTCGAACTTCACTTTAACGAAGTTTTCTACTTAACGAAATTTTCTGCTGAACCTTGACTTTGAACACAATTAACATGTAAATTAATCTCCATCTTACGAAAAATATATTCTATATAACGAAGTTTATTCCACTTTTGTTGCGTGTACAACAATCAAGATTTTGGAGTAACGATAGTTATTCACATGTGATACCACTTGATAACCACTATTCTACTTTGTTGTTGCGATGTATGTATAAATTTATTTCAGCGGATTGTATGAAAATGAAATTATTTATTTTATCATTTCCATTCAAAAGAAGAAATTTAAAAAACTTTCGATACAAGAAGAAGGGGATTCCAGTTTCACGAAAATGTTACAGATGAATTGTTCGGATATTTAATAAAGCCGGAAAACTTTTTATGAAAAGTGTATTTTTTATGAGAAACCTGTAACAAAGAAATATTAAAGACATTTTAAAAGTTAAGGATTTCAAATATTGAGAAAAAGAGAAAAGTTGCGCTACGCTTCAGTTTTTGTTTACCTCTCTTTATTATATGGTTTTTTAGATATTATTCTAATAAAATTTTTCTCATGTGTCTACATTGCATTAAAAAAAAATTACTGCTCGAATTATATTGCCTGAATTATATCATACTGCGTGCATTTTCCCAATATTTCCATTTTATGTGTATTTTTCATTGAATGCATATGTATATTATTATACAAATTTCATGAATTTGAGTTGATTTCTATTTAACGAATTTTCTTCATAACGAAGTATTTAAGTGTAACAACGAGACTTCGTTCAATAGAAATTTCACGGTATGTTGAAATATATATAGATAAGGTATATTTAAAGTTTTCTTTTTCAGTTTCGGTAAGTAATAATCATTATGTATATGACAAGCGTCTAGCGATCACACTTTTTCATTTTGATCCTGTGATCCTGCGGGATCAGCGCGCTCCGCGCATATCGTTCAGCGCATGACGTATATTTGTTTATATTATCAAATTTTGACAGGTACCACTTAGTTAGTTTTTAAATTATTAGTATTTTATTTTGATTCAAATTAATTAAACTCTAAAATTATTTTAAAAGAACGAAAAAATTATTAATTTGTAATTTAAAAAACAGAAATGATTAAATTCAAAATTTTGAAAAAAAACAATTTAAACATTGTGAAAAAAATATTAAATTTAAATTTAAGAAACTGAAATTATTAAATTCAAAATTTTGAAATATGCAATTTAAACATTATGAAAAAATATTAAATTTAAATTATTAAACATAAAATTACTAGAAACATATAAAAATTTATTATATTCAGAATTTAAAGTGCCTTTAAATGATAAAAAAAAATAAATTACTAAATCATTATAAAATTTAAAATTATGAAAAAAATATTAACAATTATTATTTATTCAAAATTAAAAGTTCTTTTAAAATGATGATAAAATTTAAAATTAATAAATTTAAAATTATGAAAAAATAATTATTAAATTTAAAACATTCTTTATGATTTGCTTATCTTTACACCACTAGATGGCGATACTAAAGGTATTAAATCTGTTAAAACTACGATCACCATATCAAATATTTGGAAAAATCACAATTTAAAAAAAAATTGTTAATAGTGGTATAAATATTGAAAAATATAAATTTTCAATTTTTATCTTCAAAAGAATTTATTTTTTTTAAAAGCAATCTTGACATTAATTTTCATTCAGCTCCGTAAGAAATCGAACCCATGCCAACTAATCTGAAGATGAACGTCATACCACTACACCATAAAGTTCCTTAGAGCACTTTGCTTAGAATATTATTTTACACAAACATCGCTACGTCATGTGCGGAACGATATGCGCGGAGCGAGCTGATCCTGCAGGATCACAGGATCAAAATGAAAAAGTGTGATCGCTAGACGCTTGTTATGAACATGCAATAGTAATATAGTATAAAATTTCTTTTAAAATATAGTGGTGCAAATAAAATAAAAAAATAGTCATTTTTCCCGCCCCTGCGAATATTCACTCAGTGCAATTACAACCTAGTAGCGAATCATATGTAAAAATCTAGCGTCCAATAACGGTGAACTCTAATTATTTTTTTTTATCTAACAATTACATGTTTATTACTTTTATACTACTACTGTGCATTGCATTAAACAAGGATACCGTTAAAAATCGTTATGTAAGCTTTAAAAATCGATAACGTACAGAGTGTGCCGCCCGTGTCTTTAAAGGTTAAGTAAAAAAACTCAACAAACGGTAAAAAAGACAAATACGTGGATGAGTGAATACACAGATATAAACTTTAATCCAAATGAAAAACAATACAAAGTTTGCTTTAAATTCTCTTTCGAAACAATAAGATAACAGAAAAAGAAATTGATGATGACTGGTGATTTGATCGATGGCATTTAGTTTCACATGTCACACAAAATTCTAATTCAACTTATAGAATATCTTCCAACCGTTTCATACTTAACCCTTTGCGGTCTGGTAACTCTTACATAAATTTTATTCGGGTGGCACCACATTTTTAAAAGAAGTTACCTCCAATTGCACAATTTCAAAAATGCTTTAATTAAATAAGGCAAATTGTATTTTCCTTTATTACTGGTGCCTAAAGCAAATTTTTCAAAGAAAAATTATCCCGAGTCAGACTCGGGCTTGGACCATAAAGTGTTAAACATATAAATCTAGTTTCTTTTAAAGTTTCTGATCTTTGAACTACAAGAATTGGTAATGTAAAAGTAATAATTGTTTCCGTAGAAAACTACATACAGAAACATATTAGGAGAAAATTGTTACAACCTTAATCTGACATTTGAATCATTTTATCATTTTTATGTCCATTAGTAGTACTTTTGCTGTATTATAGTACTTATACAAGTGAGGACTTAAAGAGAAGTATTTTTTTAATACTTTACCCCTTACCTAGAGAAACAACTTGGGAGAATATTTTTACAACCTTAATCCTGCATTTGAATCATTTTATCATTTTTATATCCATTCGAAATATTTCTGCTCTACAATACAGCTTATCCCTTTAAAACCTGAAGATTTTTGATAGAAATTAAAAGTTTTCGTGGCTAACTATAATTAATAAGATCATATTTGACTGAGAAAGAATATTTAAAAATTTTTAAGACGTCAGGTTACGTCAAGGTAGGATCCACACAATTGTGGGTGCGGGCTCGACTTTAAGTGATTAGTCGATTAAGTGATAAGTCATTTTATCATTTTTATATCCATTCGAAATATTTCTGCTCTACAATACAGCTCTACAATACATCCCTTAAAAACCTGAAGATGTTTGATAGAAATTAAAAGTTTTCGTGGTTAACTATAATTAATAAGATCATATTTAACTGAGAAAGAATATTTTTAAAATTTTAAGACGTCAGGTTACGTCAAGGAAGGACCTACACAATTTTGTTGGTGCGGGCTCGGCTTTAAGTCACACAAAAAGGGAAAATTGTTTTTTTTTCCCTTAGGATCACCTACACAATTCAGGTGGGGTCTTAAAGGGTTAAACAAGTAAGGACATAAAGAAATTTTTTAAAAATATTTCACACCCTACATAGAGAAACACATTAGGATAATATTGTTGCAATCTAAATCTGATATTTGAATCATTTTATCATGTCCTTGTTCATTAGAAATATTTCTGCTATTTAATACTGCTTATTCATGTAAGAAATTAAAGAAATGTGTTCTAAACATTTTCCCCCGTACATTAAGAAACATATTAGGAGAATATTGTAACAATCTGAATCTCACATTTGAATCATGTCTATGTTCATTAGAAATATTTCTGCTGTTTAATACTGCTTATTCTTGTAAGGACTTAAAGAAATGTTTTCTAAATATTTTATCCCGTACATTATGAGTCACATTAGGAGAATATTGTAACAATCTGAATCTCACATTTGCATTAGTTTCCTACTTATATGACCATTAGAAATATTCTTTCTGTATAATACTCATGGTTTGTTGATATATATCATGATATATAAAAGATATTTATTTTCCAGTATCAAGATGTTTGATATTTCCGATGTTTTCGTATATTTGATGTTTATTTTCAAAATATCAAGATGTCTGATAATTTCTATGTTTTCGAAATATCAAGATCTTTTGTATAATTTTCTATGCCTAATATTTATTTACAAAATATCAGTGTGCAATATATTTTTGATATTTTCAGTCAAAACAATTGTGACTGAAATTTTCAACTCCTATTCACCGTGTCATTCTGTAGATAAGGAACTTTCGTCACTGGCCGTGACATTTTTAGTCAAAGGAGAAAACTAATATGTTTTCCAAACTGTATGTTTGAAGCTTTTATTTTTATATGTAGAACTAATAATTGTGTCAGATATATTTCAGAACAGGCACTGAAAGATAAACTGTTTAATTTATATAATCAGTTATTTACAGCTTCATTAGGAAATAATCTTTTCTTGTTTTAGTTTAGTTGAATTTAAAATGTACAACATGCTGGGTAATAAAAAAGGAGACATGCTTAGATTTGGATTAAAATTTTTCTATTTAAAAAAAGCTTTTTAAGATTTTATTTTATAAAACATAAAATCACCTTCATATTCGATACTGAATCCTACAGTTTTTATTTATTTTTTATTTAATAATTGTTTAAAGCAAATTGTTTTTTAGTTAGATAGATTTCAATTTTCATCTTTGCCAAAAAAAGAAAGGAAAAGAAAAGACATTTTTAGAATATTGTTTTATTGTCTTCCTGTTTAGTGCAATATGTTTTTATTTCGAATTTATCTTATTCTTGAAAATACTTATTATCAGCAGTAAGTTGACTATTTTGAATATATCGGCTAAATATCGAAAATATCGGATATATATCGAAAATATCGGATATATATCGAAAATATCGGATATATATCGAAAATATCTTATATACATATCAAAATATCGAATAGTTTTGATAGTTTCGAAAATTTCAATGTATTTACTAACCCTGATAATACTGCTTAAACAAATAAGGGCTTAAAATTAAACTTTTCTTAATATTTTCCCTCTAGTGCAACATGTTAGGCGAATGTTGTTATAATTTGAATCTGACATTTAAATAATTATATAATTTTTATGTCCATTAGAAGTATTTCTACTGTATAGTACTGCTTATGCACGTAAGGATTTAAATAAAAGTTTTCTGAACCCTCTCATTTACATGGGCCTCATATGAGGACAGATAAGTATTGTCCTATAAAGCAAAAAACTTTTCAGCATTCATTTATGGAGATCTGATTTCTGGACAGCTAGTTTTAGCTAGCATGCAGCACAATTCGGGCGTCTGAAAAACAATCGCGCCAATATGGTGCGTATATGACATCTGTGCCATAAATACATATATAAACAAAAATAAAAGTTCATTAGATTTGTTTTCATAGCTCTTTATATATTTCGGGAAGAGTTCCATATCCTGTAGTGGTTGACGCAATTGGCGAAGGAATCCAAAATGGCGCCAAAAGGCCATTTTAGCATCTTATAAAAAATTTTCAAGATGGCTGAAAAACATGGTCTTTAAATATTTATAAACATATATATATTTAATAAATGTTATATATGTCACATGTTAAAAAAATATGATGTTTATACAGATAGTTTTATATTTATGTATATACATTACATATAGAGATATACCTTATAGAGGTCTGCACGGGCCCGGGCTTGGCCCGAGGCCCGTACCCGGCCCGTACCCGGCCCGGCCCGCGGGCCGGGCCGGGCCGGCGGAATGGAGGAGAATTTTCAAACGGGCCGGGCCGGGCCGGCAGAATTAGGGCAATTTTTTCAACGGGCCGGGCCGGACCGGCAAAAAAATTGAACGGCCCTGCAGGGCCGGGCCGGGCCGGGCCGATAAAAAAATTAATCGGGCCTATCGGCCCGATATAAGAATTTGAGAGAAGTAGATAAAATACGAGGCCATTTCCAATGAATATGACTTTTTCGAGAAGTATAAATGTGTGTTACGAGCCGATGCGAGTTTAACAACATCAATACAGAAATGTAACATGTCCATCGTAGAGATCGGCATCGTACAGTTACATGATGCCTGATCCCGGGTTTAATTTTATCGGCAGGCTTGTGCGGGGCGGAACTGGTCTTAATCGTTCTCAGGATGTGTAGGACAGGCATTATGTTTTGTAAAAGTATTAATAGCAATAATGAACTTCTGTTAACAGTATCTTTGGAAATGTACCTTAAGGTGGTTCTCATAGTTACTGCTCAACAATGCGAAACTTTCAGACACATTTTCTGACTCATTTTTAACTATAAAGGCATAAAATTGACAGGTCTAAGTATTGAAGGCATTTGGAATTGAATAGCGTTTCCATTTTTCATAAATTACGTACAGAGATAACAGAGACTCTTGTCACGGGACTGTACGTTTTTCTCCTTTCCTGTGATATCGCTTCCGGAAATTCGATTCAAAACGCTAACTTTGGCAGTATTTTCTGAAAGATATATTGCTTTTATCTAAGAAAAAAACGGCATTTACATGGTTTCTGAATAAGAATACCTGCCAATCTCATGTGTTTCCGAAAAGAAATGAATTCATAAATGTATCAAAATGTAGCTCCTTTGGATTTGAGAAAAGGCTTAAAAATGACAGAAATATTTTCACAAATCTACTTTTTATTATAAGCTTCAAAAGTTATCATGTTTTTTAACACTTTATTCTAAACTACAATAATCTTTTAATGAACCCTTATTTAAATTTTGTAACGTCTGTAGAGACGTTGACTAAAACACTCTAAGTAATCGTTAATGTTTACTATTGTGTGTTTTCTATTTTGCGAACACATAGTAATTTAAAATATACTGTAAAATGTTCCCATAAATATGCATGCATTATTCATTAAAAGAATCTTAATTGTATATCGAGGAAAAAAGGAATTTTTTGTTGAAATTGAGTCGGGCCGAGCCGGGCCGAGAACGGTAAAAATGTAAACGGGCCGGGCCGGGCTCGGGCCGAACTTTCAATTTTTACACCGGGCCGGGCCGGGCCAAAATAGCTTTCCTTCGGGCCGGGCCGGGCCCGGGCCTGGAAATTCCGGCCCGTGCAGACCTCTGATACCTTATACATACATAATATGTATACCTATAAATAAATATTATGTGCTTATGTATAATTTTATATATTTATTATATATGTCAAATTAAAAGAAAAGTTATAAATTTTTCCGAAAAAAATATGCTATAAATGCAAAAAATTACACAAAAAAATATGAATAAAGTCCATTCCAGAAAAAAAAGCAACCCCAAAGGCTGAAGATCGCAACCACATCGATTCAATTAATGCCGAAAAAGAAAGCTCGCCAAAAAAGCCAGCATAGGATATGGAACTCTTCCCTATATTTTGGCAACATATCTCACATTCTGGCGCCCGATTTGCGCCAACCTTTTCCTAAAAATGCAAAGTGCCCTACAGTGGGAAAGTATCTAAATAAATAATTAATAAATACATGTATAAACAAAAATAAAAATTCATCAGGTTTGTTTTCAGAGCTGTTTATATATTTTGGCAGCATATCTGAATTTCTGAAGCCCGAATTGCGCCACGCTTTTTAAAAAAATGCGCTATAATGGAAAAGTACCTAAATAAATAATTAATAGAAATAACCAATTGTATAAACTAAAACATTTTATTTCAAGATCAAACCATTGTTTTTAATTTCAATTAAAAAGTACATATATCCTAGGATAAATTCAGTTGAAATTAGGTTGACAGTTTAATACCTCATTCCATGAACCTAAACAAACACAAGTGATTCATTTATCGTGAACCATAAAAAATATTAAATCATTGAGGTAATCATTCACAAAGTAGGTTCTCCAACAATCAATGGACAATATTCTTATGACGTCATAGTAGGTAAAATGGTGGCGGTATCGTTTGTTTATGATTTCAATTCACAAAGATTTTATTTTACAATATCTCTTAGTTACATTACTTTATTATCATATTTATGAAATCAGAACAAAAGCATATTTTTTCATTACATAGTCATTTATAATTTTTTTCATTAAATAATGAAAAAAATTATAAATGCATGATTTGAAAAATTTAAATAATTTTCTTTCTTAATACTAAAAAATAGCATTGACGTAACAGCAGGTTTATGTTAAATAAGTTTAACTGTTTAATTCTGTTGTAACATTCAAAATAACTGTACTTATTAGATATCAGTAAACAATATCAGGGCCCAATTAAACTTTGAAGTCAGAGGAACTACAATGTCATTTCAGGACCTTTCTTTTGGAGAGGCTTTTCTAAATTCCACATATACATGGAAATTCTTCAGTGTTACAAATATTATTCCTAGGACTGACATAACATCAGAACGGCCGGCAATTTTACACACAAGTTTTTGAAAACTATTTTATATCAGAAATTTTATTAAAAATTGGTTACTTCTTTGCTATAGCGGCCCACACAATTATGATTATGACAAGTTGCAGGCAATTTCGCCAACGTCGTAACCAAGATCGTGAAGCACACGCGTATAATACCACATAATATCATTTCATTAAATCATATACAATAGTCATATACAATCATATACAATAGTAGAGTTTTTACCTTACTTCAAGTATGTAATTTATTTATTTTTAAAAATTAACACTCTAAATTGTCCAATATATGAATTTAAAAAAAAAATTAAACAAAGATTGAATAGTCATGACCGCAAAATGCCTCAAATCTGCACACTACTTGGAACCAAACTGTGCAGATTAGTGGTCTACTGTACACAGTTTTTCACAAATGTGTTTCGTTCTTAAAATGTGTTATTTTCATCTATCACAGCGGAACAAGCGAAAAAAAACTCATATTCTTGCACATGAGTATATATCTTTATTTCTAAATTTCCGTCATTTTTGACGGGCTACCTTTCTAGTATATTATATTTGCTTTCTTAATTACCGTAATTTCCTACGTATAATCCGCGGATCAAACAATCATTTTTCGACACAAAAATTTTTAAAAATAAAATACATCTGTTTTAAATCGCGTTAAATATTTGACTTCAGTAATTAAATAAAATTTCTGGGTCCAAACAGAATTGTTTGATCCGCGAATTATACTCCGTAAATTACTGTTTTTTTTTTGTTTTTTTTTAATAAATGCGGTGTCTATTAATTTATTCTATTACAGACATTAGGCACTATCCTTCTTTAGCAACAACAGTTGATCTATAGGCTTTAAAAAGCGTTGGATCACAGTGCACGCCATCCTTGTCTTTATGTTACTACAAACCGTCCGTGTTATATCAACCCTTGTCGGTCCTATGTCATCTCCCACGTGACATCGGTAGTTTGTGGTATCGGTCGTACTTAGAATTGCCAAGTGTCCCGCGTAAGTCGGGGCTCCAAATGCTCTGGACAAAGGTAATATAAAGTAATTTTTTTCGCCTTAACAAATGTCAGAATTATCTGCTATTAAAGATGACGAAATAAACTGTAAGAAATCATGGAGCCCTGATTTACGACGGACATTAGGCAACGCTAGTCGTATGGTGTGTGTAAGGTGACAAGATTAAATCTGTCCGGGACCAACATCTGTTTCATGAATTTTATTCGGATTGCAACGCTTTTTTTAAAAACAACTTTCACTTGTACTTAACAGTACTGAACAGTAGAGTAGCGTTGAGGGATTACCTAGCTGTTATCAGCTTAACACCCAGTCTGAAGATTTAATATTTTACTAAATAATGAGCCATTGGGAAAACGTAAAGGTGTAGTTGATAAAAACTACATAATAATAAAGAAAAAATATTAAGGATATATTTTAAAATTAAGAACTTATTTTTAAGAGATAAAAAAAATAAAGTTAAGTCTTTAACCCATTAACCGCTGACGTTGCGTTCAAGCAACAGTCAAAATAATTGCTCATGCAATGGATTAATTACATTGGCACCACTATTTTAGAATTAAAAAAAATGTCTTTTTTATTGACAGGAAGTTTGCTATTTTAGTAAAGCGAAATTTACCGTACTGAATTTGTGGTGGGAAACTACTTTCAACAGGAAATTTGAAAATTTCTATCGTAATAGATTTGGCGGTTAATGGGTTAAACATAAATAAAGATATAAGAGTTATATTAACCGCTTGAGGGACACCGGTATATATTGTATACTACATACGATTAATGAAGTTTTACACCAGAAAAATTTTATTAAATTTTACTTTCCTAACTTTGGTGGAAAAAAGCCGTAAAATTGCTTTTACTTATTTTCAAATAGAATTTTTCAAAGATTCCGGTGGGAATTCAGCATTTCACAAACGTAATTGCTTGCCCCTCAAGGGGTTAAATATAGGTATAACTGTGTATGCAAGAATTACAATAAAAAAGATTTAAAAAAATGTGAAAAAGAGTTAAAGTTAGCACTTGTTCAGAAGTAACTTTCACCAAGCTAGGGCAGGAAAAGCAGTCAGGGAGACAGCAAAGCCACATTACATAATACAGGCACTAATCAGTGCGATATATATACAGTAGACATTCCAGAGCATGTTTGAATATTGTCATCCACAGATAAGAAATCCTCCAAATCCACATGATTAGGGACTGATGTTAATTTTTTGGCATCCTTCCAAATTGTGTTTAACTCAGAAGACTCATCCAAATCTAAAATTTCTGCTTTATTTTCTTATTTATTTGCTTATCTTCGACATTCTATTTGAAGAATATTTCATTTATGTTATGAAAATGTAAAAAATGAAAAAAAGAGCTTGATGAAGATTTTTCGCTGTAACGGAATTCTTAAAAAATGAACTTCGTTAAATCGGAATTTTTAATACATTGGTGTTAATGCAATTTAAAAAGGGGATTTGTCAAATTTCGGAGTAACGGGATTTTTTGTTGTAATGAAATTCGTTGTAACGGAAATCTACTGTATATATATTTCTCTATATACAGTCGAACTTCACTTTAACGAAGTTTTCTACTTAACGAAATTTTCTGCTGAACCTTGACTTTGAACACAATTAACATGTAAATTAATCTCCATCTTACGAAAAATATATTCTATATAACGAAGTTTATTCCACTTTTGTTGCGTGTACAACAATCAAGATTTTGGAGTAACGATAGTTATTCACATGTGATACCACTTGATAACCACTATTCTACTTTGTTGTTGCGATGTATGTATAAATTTATTTCAGCGGATTGTATGAAAATGAAATTATTTATTTTATCATTTCCATTCAAAAGAAGAAATTTAAAAAACTTTCGATACAAGAAGAAGGGGATTCCAGTTTCACGAAAATGTTACAGATGAATTGTTCGGATATTTAATAAAGCCGGAAAACTTTTTATGAAAAGTGTATTTTTTATGAGAAACCTGTAACAAAGAAATATTAAAGACATTTTAAAAGTTAAGGATTTCAAATATTGAGAAAAAGAGAAAAGTTGCGCTACGCTTCAGTTTTTGTTTACCTCTCTTTATTATATGGTTTTTTAGATATTATTCTAATAAAATTTTTCTCATGTGTCTACATTGCATTAAAAAAAAATTACTGCTCGAATTATATTGCCTGAATTATATCATACTGCGTGCATTTTCCCAATATTTCCATTTTATGTGTATTTTTCATTGAATGCATATGTATATTATTATACAAATTTCATGAATTTGAGTTGATTTCTATTTAACGAATTTTCTTCATAACGAAGTATTTAAGTGTAACAACGAGACTTCGTTCAATAGAAATTTCACGGTATGTTGAAATATATATAGATAAGGTATATTTAAAGTTTTCTTTTTCAGTTTCGGTAAGTAATAATCATTATGTATATGACAAGCGTCTAGCGATCACACTTTTTCATTTTGATCCTGTGATCCTGCGGGATCAGCGCGCTCCGCGCATATCGTTCAGCGCATGACGTATATTTGTTTATATTATCAAATTTTGACAGGTACCACTTAGTTAGTTTTTAAATTATTAGTATTTTATTTTGATTCAAATTAATTAAACTCTAAAATTATTTTAAAAGAACGAAAAAATTATTAATTTGTAATTTAAAAAACAGAAATGATTAAATTCAAAATTTTGAAAAAAAACAATTTAAACATTGTGAAAAAAATATTAAATTTAAATTTAAGAAACTGAAATTATTAAATTCAAAATTTTGAAATATGCAATTTAAACATTATGAAAAAATATTAAATTTAAATTATTAAACATAAAATTACTAGAAACATATAAAAATTTATTATATTCAGAATTTAAAGTGCCTTTAAATGATAAAAAAAAATAAATTACTAAATCATTATAAAATTTAAAATTATGAAAAAAATATTAACAATTATTATTTATTCAAAATTAAAAGTTCTTTTAAAATGATGATAAAATTTAAAATTAATAAATTTAAAATTATGAAAAAATAATTATTAAATTTAAAACATTCTTTATGATTTGCTTATCTTTACACCACTAGATGGCGATACTAAAGGTATTAAATCTGTTAAAACTACGATCACCATATCAAATATTTGGAAAAATCACAATTTAAAAAAAAATTGTTAATAGTGGTATAAATATTGAAAAATATAAATTTTCAATTTTTATCTTCAAAAGAATTTATTTTTTTTAAAAGCAATCTTGACATTAATTTTCATTCAGCTCCGTAAGAAATCGAACCCATGCCAACTAATCTGAAGATGAACGTCATACCACTACACCATAAAGTTCCTTAGAGCACTTTGCTTAGAATATTATTTTACACAAACATCGCTACGTCATGTGCGGAACGATATGCGCGGAGCGAGCTGATCCTGCAGGATCACAGGATCAAAATGAAAAAGTGTGATCGCTAGACGCTTGTTATGAACATGCAATAGTAATATAGTATAAAATTTCTTTTAAAATATAGTGGTGCAAATAAAATAAAAAAATAGTCATTTTTCCCGCCCCTGCGAATATTCACTCAGTGCAATTACAACCTAGTAGCGAATCATATGTAAAAATCTAGCGTCCAATAACGGTGAACTCTAATTATTTTTTTTTATCTAACAATTACATGTTTATTACTTTTATACTACTACTGTGCATTGCATTAAACAAGGATACCGTTAAAAATCGTTATGTAAGCTTTAAAAATCGATAACGTACAGAGTGTGCCGCCCGTGTCTTTAAAGGTTAAGTAAAAAAACTCAACAAACGGTAAAAAAGACAAATACGTGGATGAGTGAATACACAGATATAAACTTTAATCCAAATGAAAAACAATACAAAGTTTGCTTTAAATTCTCTTTCGAAACAATAAGATAACAGAAAAAGAAATTGATGATGACTGGTGATTTGATCGATGGCATTTAGTTTCACATGTCACACAAAATTCTAATTCAACTTATAGAATATCTTCCAACCGTTTCATACTTAACCCTTTGCGGTCTGGTAACTCTTACATAAATTTTATTCGGGTGGCACCACATTTTTAAAAGAAGTTACCTCCAATTGCACAATTTCAAAAATGCTTTAATTAAATAAGGCAAATTGTATTTTCCTTTATTACTGGTGCCTAAAGCAAATTTTTCAAAGAAAAATTATCCCGAGTCAGACTCGGGCTTGGACCATAAAGTGTTAAACATATAAATCTAGTTTCTTTTAAAGTTTCTGATCTTTGAACTACAAGAATTGGTAATGTAAAAGTAATAATTGTTTCCGTAGAAAACTACATACAGAAACATATTAGGAGAAAATTGTTACAACCTTAATCTGACATTTGAATCATTTTATCATTTTTATGTCCATTAGTAGTACTTTTGCTGTATTATAGTACTTATACAAGTGAGGACTTAAAGAGAAGTATTTTTTTAATACTTTACCCCTTACCTAGAGAAACAACTTGGGAGAATATTTTTACAACCTTAATCCTGCATTTGAATCATTTTATCATTTTTATATCCATTCGAAATATTTCTGCTCTACAATACAGCTTATCCCTTTAAAACCTGAAGATTTTTGATAGAAATTAAAAGTTTTCGTGGCTAACTATAATTAATAAGATCATATTTGACTGAGAAAGAATATTTAAAAATTTTTAAGACGTCAGGTTACGTCAAGGTAGGATCCACACAATTGTGGGTGCGGGCTCGACTTTAAGTGATTAGTCGATTAAGTGATAAGTCATTTTATCATTTTTATATCCATTCGAAATATTTCTGCTCTACAATACAGCTCTACAATACATCCCTTAAAAACCTGAAGATGTTTGATAGAAATTAAAAGTTTTCGTGGTTAACTATAATTAATAAGATCATATTTAACTGAGAAAGAATATTTTTAAAATTTTAAGACGTCAGGTTACGTCAAGGAAGGACCTACACAATTTTGTTGGTGCGGGCTCGGCTTTAAGTCACACAAAAAGGGAAAATTGTTTTTTTTTCCCTTAGGATCACCTACACAATTCAGGTGGGGTCTTAAAGGGTTAAACAAGTAAGGACATAAAGAAATTTTTTAAAAATATTTCACACCCTACATAGAGAAACACATTAGGATAATATTGTTGCAATCTAAATCTGATATTTGAATCATTTTATCATGTCCTTGTTCATTAGAAATATTTCTGCTATTTAATACTGCTTATTCATGTAAGAAATTAAAGAAATGTGTTCTAAACATTTTCCCCCGTACATTAAGAAACATATTAGGAGAATATTGTAACAATCTGAATCTCACATTTGAATCATGTCTATGTTCATTAGAAATATTTCTGCTGTTTAATACTGCTTATTCTTGTAAGGACTTAAAGAAATGTTTTCTAAATATTTTATCCCGTACATTATGAGTCACATTAGGAGAATATTGTAACAATCTGAATCTCACATTTGCATTAGTTTCCTACTTATATGACCATTAGAAATATTCTTTCTGTATAATACTCATGGTTTGTTGATATATATCATGATATATAAAAGATATTTATTTTCCAGTATCAAGATGTTTGATATTTCCGATGTTTTCGTATATTTGATGTTTATTTTCAAAATATCAAGATGTCTGATAATTTCTATGTTTTCGAAATATCAAGATCTTTTGTATAATTTTCTATGCCTAATATTTATTTACAAAATATCAGTGTGCAATATATTTTTGATATTTTCAGTCAAAACAATTGTGACTGAAATTTTCAACTCCTATTCACCGTGTCATTCTGTAGATAAGGAACTTTCGTCACTGGCCGTGACATTTTTAGTCAAAGGAGAAAACTAATATGTTTTCCAAACTGTATGTTTGAAGCTTTTATTTTTATATGTAGAACTAATAATTGTGTCAGATATATTTCAGAACAGGCACTGAAAGATAAACTGTTTAATTTATATAATCAGTTATTTACAGCTTCATTAGGAAATAATCTTTTCTTGTTTTAGTTTAGTTGAATTTAAAATGTACAACATGCTGGGTAATAAAAAAGGAGACATGCTTAGATTTGGATTAAAATTTTTCTATTTAAAAAAAGCTTTTTAAGATTTTATTTTATAAAACATAAAATCACCTTCATATTCGATACTGAATCCTACAGTTTTTATTTATTTTTTATTTAATAATTGTTTAAAGCAAATTGTTTTTTAGTTAGATAGATTTCAATTTTCATCTTTGCCAAAAAAAGAAAGGAAAAGAAAAGACATTTTTAGAATATTGTTTTATTGTCTTCCTGTTTAGTGCAATATGTTTTTATTTCGAATTTATCTTATTCTTGAAAATACTTATTATCAGCAGTAAGTTGACTATTTTGAATATATCGGCTAAATATCGAAAATATCGGATATATATCGAAAATATCGGATATATATCGAAAATATCGGATATATATCGAAAATATCTTATATACATATCAAAATATCGAATAGTTTTGATAGTTTCGAAAATTTCAATGTATTTACTAACCCTGATAATACTGCTTAAACAAATAAGGGCTTAAAATTAAACTTTTCTTAATATTTTCCCTCTAGTGCAACATGTTAGGCGAATGTTGTTATAATTTGAATCTGACATTTAAATAATTATATAATTTTTATGTCCATTAGAAGTATTTCTACTGTATAGTACTGCTTATGCACGTAAGGATTTAAATAAAAGTTTTCTGAACCCTCTCATTTACATGGGCCTCATATGAGGACAGATAAGTATTGTCCTATAAAGCAAAAAACTTTTCAGCATTCATTTATGGAGATCTGATTTCTGGACAGCTAGTTTTAGCTAGCATGCAGCACAATTATAAAATCATCTTATAATGGGCTTTCATTTATCACAAAGAAAGATTTTTTGTGAATAATGAAAAATAATTTATGCATGAGAGGGTTAATACTTTTCCCCTTCATAGCGAAACACATTAGAAAAATATTGTTACAGTCCGAATGTGGCATTTTAATCATTTTATTCACCTTTAGAAATACATATTGCTCATACAAAAGTAAATCCCCCCCCCCAAAAAAAAGTGTAAAATCCTTAACCCCTTGGGGACGAGCGACCGGTATTCGTGCCGCATAAGTTGCTCATAATCGGGGATTATTCTCACCAATAAAATTGCATTGTAAATTTTGCTTTATTTAATGCGAGCATTTCCCTGATTCAATTAGGCAAAAATTTCTGTTTTAAAAATCCGGTGACTAAAGATTAAAATTTCAGTAAAAGACGCTCGTCCCGAAGGGGTTAAGAAAGAAGACATATAAATGAGATTTGGAGAGTTAAATAATTTACCTCTCACACGAATTGACCACTCTTCTGTGGTCACGAATGGACATGTAGCATAATAAAGCAATTTTGCGGATAATTGCATTTGTGTTATTTTCTTAGAGCAAGATACACATATGACAGCAGTGTTGCCAGATTGGGGACTTTTTTAATTCAGATTATTTGACTGTCACCACTTTTATAAAATAGTATAATTCGCCTTATTTTTCAGAATTTTTAATCTATTTTTAAATAGGCCGAATATTTCTATTTCAAAAAAGCGGCGACAATCAACAATCTGGGGACAAAAAAGTCCCCAATCTGACAACCCTGCATGACAGACTAATTAGTGGAATAAAATGCAAAAAGGATTTTTCCGTGTTGTGTCACTTTTCTTGCAGGTGAGCGATATACTGTATACTGCTTACACATGTAAGAATACAAAGAAAAGTTTCTTGTATTTTATTACAAACCCCTCCCCATTTCCGCCCAAAAAGGCAAAGTAATAGAGAACACGTTTTCATCTTTTGTCAACATGTTAACCAATTAAGGACCAGCATGTTTTACAGGAATTTTATCCAGTTCATACCACTTTTTGTTAAAGACTTACTTTTACTTTATAAATCACTGAAAAGCGGCTAATAAATAAGGCATAACTTTCATAATTTAATTTTTTTGTTAATTTTGAAGTTACTTGTTATTTTTAGCTTTTAATTTTAATCTTAACTTGTCCCCATTTTCGATCACTGTCAATGCCAAAATGCATTTTGGAATAGTGGTGTTCTTTCGATGTCTAGCACCACAAAGCCTTTTTAAAGGCTAAACGGTTTGTGCGAAACCCGGGAGACCCGCGACCTATAATGCGCACTAGGCTTGACATCTAAATTAGTGAGCTATATGGCCCCCTTTGTTTTTTATAAGTTTTTGAGTTAGATAGGCTTGACTACCTTATGCTGTAACTTTCCTGTGCTCATTGGTACCCTACTGCCTTTGCATTCTCAGTTTTTTGCCTACGCCAGTCGGTGAAATGACATCGAAGTATAGGGCAACTAAAAATTCTTGGATGCCTTATGCGCCCCTTTTCCTGGAGGTTATATTTAACCTCGTGCTTCCAACTCTGGAATGGCCCTCGGGACTCCACCAGAGTTTCCAAATTATTCTTTTAGGCCGGGCATTGTTTCGAAATTCATCCTTAGTTCATTTTCATATTTAGTTGGAGGTTACGCGAGGCGGCGTTGCACGCCGCGTTGGCACTCCTTAAGCACCGCGATGTCATGTCATGTCATAAGGCAAATTTCATTGTTCTCGTTTACTGGTACAAAAAAATTAAAATCACAAACGTAATTTTGCGAAAACGCAATGTCAGTCTTTAATGGTTTAATTACAATTTTTTGAACAGAATATTTTGCGTTATTTAATTGCAAAAAAATACTACAAATTCAACGACTACAGGAGGTGATTGCAAAATCTGCTATTGTAAAATTAAACAGAAAATTCCTGACCTAAAATAGTGGTTGCAGAATCTTTGAAAAGTTCAAGGAGTGTACCCACTTTGTACTTGTCTAAAAACGTACCTCGTATGGCTGATCATGTTCCAGTATTTTGAATTTTGCTAGTTACGAATAGTAATATTCGCAATATTTATTCATAAAAAAACTCGCAATTAACCCTAAAACTTCTGGAAAATTTTCTCAAGTTATATAAAAATATTCTACACCAGAATGTTTATTTAAAATTATTTAACTTATTTGAACCAATGCAGGGATATCTGGAATGTCAAAGAAAGTCGTAATGCTCTCGTTTATCTCCAATCGAAAGTAATCAGTCGAGTAGTTCTTGATGCGTAGATGTTAAACAATTTAACTTATTTATTTTAATTATCATTGACTGGATTATATATCTATTTTCTGGTTTGAATAAACATGTCGGGTCCGGAAACGTTTGGTAGACAGAGGGTTAAATTTTACAAAAATTACTGCTTGAAAACTGTTGTACACAAAATACTGAACACAGTCATTTCTTATCTATATACATCATGGAACTATTAATAAAGAAGAACTGACATATCCTTATCCTTTCCATGAATTATTCTTTTAAAATTGTGTTTTTTATTTTTATATTAAGGATTAGACACCAGAAATCTTAAGATAGATTTTTAACTTTATTTAATAGAATAATTTTGGAGATTTTAGAGGATTAATATTTCCATATAAATATAGTGGTTGCAAGAATTTAATTTATGTATTAAAAATTAAATAAAAAGGTGATGAAAATTTACATCGCTATACAATTAAGGGTTAAAATAATGAAGCTTCAACTCTAACCGCTTTCGCTGCGGTTCACTACCTCCGAGGCAAACGAAACCATCAGTAAATTTAAATAGAAATTTTCTTCTTATTTAAACGCCTTATTACTGCTAAATTACAGTCATAAATAACGGCAAAAACAGGTTTACTTCGGCGGTAGTCAGGTGCTGCGTTTCCGCCATATTGTGACAATTTAGACGACCACCTATCAGTGTCAGTGAAAAAGGTTATAATATCTGGGCAACGTACCAGAAGCAAAAACAAACAGAAAATTTAACAGTATTTTATGCTAAAATTTATTCATGAGAAAGCTGCTTAAATAAACCAAAAATGTTTATTCAAAATTTACTGGTGAAAGTTTGTTTCGGCAGTAATAAGATCCGATGTAAAAAATCAGCCGCCAACTTGTGACAACCTCATCAGTTACTTCACTCGCAACTCGTGTACAGTCGTGGAAAAAAAAAAGTAAACACCCACCACTAACTCCTCAACAAATTATCGTAGAAGAAATTTACTGCTACCGAAAGATTGTAAATAAAGTCTACTTTTAAACGACATAGATAAAATTTCCTTAGGGGGCAATCTACATATTAAAACGAACCATAACTTTGTTTTTTTTCAATAGCAGTACACAATTCTGACAGCATAAATGAACTCTGCGCCCTTCAATTAGCCTAAAAACAAATTTTTATGCAATTCGTACCATACGTTTCTGAGAAATTAATTATTTTAAAACGAGCGTATTTTAAGGGCTGTATCCAAATTGAAGTTCGGAAATCCATTGTTAACCGAGAGAGCTCCCATCTTGATCAAGGCACCTTAAGAAGTCAACGAAGCCTGCTAGATTACAGAACAGCAGAAGAGATTTCAAAATATCTACTCACTTCTATTATAGACGGCCCCTTAAACCATCATTTTGTCGTTTTTTAAGCATAATTTGAAAACTACTTGGAATAAAAATGTGAAATTTGGGATTTACATAAAGCAGGACTTAATAAATCTAAATCCATAAAAAAAAAATCATAGGTTGCAATTCATAATTTTTTAGAATATTAATTTCATAATTCATATCATAAAATTATAAAAATTGCAAAATCATCGTATTTATGTTTGGGTATATTAGTATTATTACTACAAAAAACATTAGCACATTAGGAGCATAATTTCTGGAGATATAAATAAAAATATGAAAATGTAATTTAACATTAGAAGCACTAAATTTTGAATGTTTATATTTCAAAAACTTATCATTCAAAGGACTTGAAATTCGGTGTCAAGACATAATTTGAACCGAAGATTTGAAATATCTTGTTAAAATTGGGTATTGTCGTTGAAAAAAATGAAGTTTGGATTCGTTTTAATATGTAGATGGCCCCCTAAGCAAATTTTATGTACATCATTTAAAAGTAGACTTTATTTCCTATAGTTCGGTATTAGTAACTTTCTTATACGATAATTTGTTGAGGAGTTAGTAGGGGGTGTTTACTTTTTTTTTCCACGACTGTACATTACATTGTATGTTTCCTCATCTTTATGCATAACTCCATTATATCCATATGCGTATGTAACCATGTATGCTTTTTTGAAGAATTAATAAACTTATAACTTGACAAACCAGAAACAAATGGGAGATTCTCAAAAGGTGGGATCATTAAACGTTAACAATGTGTAATTTTTAAAATTTTCAAATTTAAGGCCAATTTTTCTTTAATAGTATAGCATTTTGTCTATAAATATAATATATTAATATTTTTAATAGTATGTCTACAAAATTATACACAAACATTAAAAGACAGCAACTATTCTGGAAAATTAATTATTAAAGCATTTAATTAGCAGTTGTGTACGTTACAAATTTTGGACATTTTTTTCACACGTACGTTACAGATTTTGGACGTTGCTCTTAGTACTTAAAAAATTCTTAAGACTAAGAATGTAGTAAATGTGTCTGTATACATATATATATATATATATGTATAATTAACTTTTTGTTATCCAGTAATAATAATAATAAAATCAAATGCTTTGTTACGTACGTTACTTTCGGACATAACAAAATACAAAAAAATTCTTTATAGAAAAGTCCTTCTATCTCCAAAAAAGCAATAAATCAGCCTGCCATCTCTTAACGAAATTATCAAAAAATCATCCGTTCCCTTTATGCATTCGTTGTTTACCATTAGAACCACCTGGAAAAAAGTTAAAACTCTTTTTCTTGGTGGTACATTGGAGCAGTTAACGTTATGAATGTCCGAAATTGGCTTCTTTAGCATAAAATAATAAAATTTTAAGATATTTATACAAAGCTTTTACAATAAATTATGTCATTTTCTGTCTCTGAATAAAATTAAAAACTCAGTGTAAAAAAAAAAAATAAATAAATAAAGTCAATGACAATTAAAGTTATGTTTGAAAGGCTTAAAGTTATGACGTGTGTCCAGTGCCCACCTTTTGAGAATCGCCCAAATAAATAGTTGGATAAACGAATACAAGAATAAAATTTTAACCAAATAAAAAAAAAAAAAAAAAAAAAAATTTCTGCAGTGTAAGGAATAAAACAGTAAAAGAAATTTGACAAAGATGGATTTTTTTTTACTTGCATATGATCCTCCGATTTAATCTAAAGTAAAACTTTCAACCATTTCTTTTTTTTTTAAATTGAAAATCCAGTTTCTTTTAAAGTTTCTGAAATTTGAACTACGCAAATTGGTACTATAAAAATAACAATTGTGTCCAACTACATAGAAAAACACAATAAGATAATATAAAGCTCAAATTGAATCAACATGAGTCATTGACAAATCTACAGATTGAGCTGCAAAAATTGATAATATAAAAATTTTAACTATTCAGGACGAAAATTCTGCGACTATAAAAGACAAAAATTACTATCCTAAAATATTAGTACTAAAATGTAAGAACCTCTATTCACCTATGGAAAACTACTTAGAAACATGCATTTAAAGAATATTCTTGTAACGCTATATTATAAAATTTTCAATTTATAAAATTATTGTATTGTACAAATTTGTATATATAGCTTTTTTCCAAGAAAACGTAATCCAAAGACATATTTTTGAGTATGTCTCAAATTCATCTGTTGATATTTTTATATATCTGGAGGTTTTTTGAAAATTTTTTTTCGGCAAATTGTAAATGTACAGTCGCGGAAAAAAAAGTAAACACCCCCTACTAACTCCTCAACAAATCACCGAGACGAAAGTTACTGGTACCGAACGATTGGAAATAAAGTCTACTTTTAAATTATGCATATAAATTTCTTAAGGGGCCATCTACATATTAAAACGAAATAGAACTTCCTTTTTTCCCATGGCAATACCCAATTTCAACGAGATATTTCAAATCTTCGGTTCAAACTATGCCTAGACCCCAAATTTGAAGTCATTTGAATGATAAGTTTTTGAATTATAAACATTCAAAATTTAGTGCTTGTAATGTTAAATTACATTTTCATATTTTTATTTATATCTCCTGAAATTATACACCTAATGTGCTAATTTTTTGTAGCAATAATACTAATATACCCAAACCTAATTACTCTGAATTTGCAATTTTTATAATTTTATGATATGAATTATGAAATTAATATTCGAAAAAGTTATGAATTGCAACCTACAATTTTTTTTGATGGATTCAGATTTATTAAGTCCTGCTTTATGGAAATCCAAAATTTCACATTTTTCTTCCAAGTAGTTTTCAAATTATGCTTAAAAAACGGCAAAATGATGGTTTAAGGGGCCATCTATGATAGAAGTGAGCAGATATTTTGAAATTTATTCTGCTGTACTGTAATCTAACAGGCTTCATTGAGTCCTTGAGTGGCGCTTCAGGTTCCTTGATCAAGAAGGAGGCTCTTTCGGTTAGCAATCAAGTACGGAACTTCAATTTGGATACAGCCCTTAAAATACGCTCGTTTTAAAATAAATAATTTCTCAGAAACTTATGGTACGAATTGCATAAAAATTTGTTTTTAGGCTAATTGAAGGGTGTAGAGTTCATTTATGCTGCTATAATTGTGCACTTCTATAGAAAAAAACAAAGTTATGTTTCGTTTTAATATGTAGATGACCCCCTAAGTAAATTTTATATACATCATTTAAAAGTAGAGTTTATTTCCAATCATTCGGTACCAGTAACTTTCTTCTACGATAATTTGTCGAGGAGTTACTAGGGGGTGTTTACTTTTTTTTTTTTCCACGACTGTACCTTGCATCAATTGGGAGCATTAAAAATATAACTTGGAATTTTTTAAGTAAATAAAAATACATAAAAATTTCTCATTTTTCTAAATATACGTGTGGCAATGCACGTCATTTCGATAAATTAAAAAAAAATTATATCTTGCAAAAAAGCCAATGTTTAACTAAACATAATACGCATAATAAATACACAAAAATAAAGGTCTAAATAAATGAAAAAATACCGGGTCTAACTTTAATTTTGTCTGGTAAAAAAGGAGGTAACAGTAAAATAAACACAATATCAATGACATTTTCTTCACATGACAGCGATCCTATGATATAATCTGAAGTACAGGATGTCCGTAATTAAACGAGCCTACTTTAAAGTTGTCTACAGACCAAACTATTGTCCATAAACTTGTGAAATTTTGTGAAAGACGTAATAAGGGGATGGGAATTTGTTTAAGTTAAAAAAGGCTATAAATAAAAATAGTTCAAAATTTTGCCACCAGAGGGCGATTTTAAATAAATTACTCATTTAGCATTACGATAGTTTAGAAATTTTATTTATTAACTTAACCTTATTCTAAAGATAGCTTTTCACGACATGATGATAGCATTTCCCAGAACGCACTGCGGTCAACTGTGGAACATGCTATCTTTCGATTCCAGATAGTATGTGAAAATGATGAAAGTCATGCAGAACATGTTTGGTTATAACAAAATTTATTAAACTATCTTAAATGTATGCTAAATGTGTAATTCGTTAAAAAACCGTCTCCTAATTTTATTTTCGCTCAAACGAATTCCCATACTTTTATTATGTCCTCCAAAAATTTTCACAACATTCTGAACAATAGTTTCGTCTGTAGACACCGTTAAAATAAGGTTGATTAATTATGAATATCCTGTAGATAAAATTTCTAAACAATCGTAATGCTAAATGTGCAATTTATTCAAAATCGCCCTCTGGTGTCGAAATTTTGAACTATTTTTATTTATATATTTTTTAGCTTAAACAAATTCCCATCCCTTTATTATGTCTTTCACAAAATTTCACAACTTTATGAACAATAGTTTTGTCTGTAGACAACTTTAAAGTAGGGTCGTTTAATTATGGACACCCTATATATTTTCCAACCATTTCACTTAAAAAATTTAAAATAGAATTTCTTTAAAAATTTCTAAAGTTTAAACTACAAGAATTGGTAATATAAAAATAATACAGTGAAACCTCTCTGTAAGGGCCACCTGCCGTTCCATTGAAAATTGGCCCTTATGAGGGCGGTCCTTGAATAGGAGTGACCAAATTTTTCATTTCTTTTTATCTCGCGATTTTTGAAATCTGCATATTCTTTCAGTAAGTTCTCTTTTATTTAACAATATTGTTTGATTCTTGGTGCAATTAAACTGTGAACCCAATTTTCTTGCAGATATTCCTTGATCATAACAATTAAGTACTTTAATTTTGTAATTCAAATCCAAATGTACTCTTTGGCTTGATTTATGTAGGTGCCATAATTTTAAATTTTACATAACCCTGAACATAAAATTTCTAGTGTAAAAATTGTGCTTCAATATGCATTCACAGTTTTAGTGAATGTAGAATCAGTTTTTCTAGATAACATGTGATCCTTTGTGTGCCCGCAACTAAAGGTCAAGTTTCCCCTCCAAACCAACCCCTACAGGTTGAAAGGTCAAACAAAGTGTGAGGAACACCTGTTTGTCTCACTTGTGAAAAAGTTCGTGGTCGTTCATTGTGTTACTAAATCCTCCACATCACTCCCTGTGTTCTTTGTTGCAAGTGCAGTTGTTTACTAAACTCTTATCTTTTAATTCAGGAATTCAATGCACCTGTTTAGGATTTAAGGAACATGTGGAAAAAATGGCCTTTATGAGAGGTAAGTGCGGCTCCTAATAGAAGTAAATTTAACATTATGTCTATGGGGGAAATTTTCGTTCCTAAAAATATTGGCTCTTAATAGAGGTGGTTCTTGAATAGGGGTGGACTTTAAAAGAAGTTTCACTGTAATTGTTTCCGTGTAAATCTAGGCAGAAGAGCAGATTAAGAAATGCATTTTTAGAATTTAAATGTTGAATTTGGGTATTTGAGGGTGTAAATCAGGAATTTGCATCAAACTGAGTCATAGACAAATCTGAAGATTCAGCCATAAGAACTGATAACATAAAAATTGTATCTATTCAGCGCACAAATTCTGTGATAATAAAAGGCAGAAATTACTATTCGAAAATATTAGTACTAACATGTAAGCACTTCTATTCTTCTC
Organism: Maratus speciosus; assembly: GCA_963932465.1. Lineage (NCBI taxonomy): Eukaryota > Metazoa > Arthropoda > Arachnida > Araneae > Salticidae > Maratus > Maratus speciosus. The sequence goes on along the minus strand of OZ010798.1, from coordinate 268,487,087 downwards.
TGGAAAGCTATATAAAAACAAACATTTAGACAATATTCTTATAACGCTAAGTTATAAAGTTTTCAATTTATAAATAGACCGCATAGCTGCCAACTTGTACGGATTTTTCTTACCACTAAAATTTAAAAGAAATTTTAGCCCTATTGAATCTTTAAAAATCGCTAGATTTCGGCGATTCAATTAGGCAAAATTTGCTTTTAAATTTTAGTGGTAGGAAAAATCCGTACAAGTTGGCAGCTATGAGACCGTGAGCCGGGAGCACAGACAATCACCTCATCGAGTTCACGGATGCAATTCTAGGATTAGTTAAATCTTGAATCGCATATTAAAACGCAATCGGTCTGCCAAGTCCTATCTTGGTGCAAAACACTTGAAAACCCGATTTTAGAGCTTGTCTCGTAGGTTTACCATTGTGTTTTCCTGCTCCCAGTCCTCCACGTTTTCAAATATTTGGGTGCAGGAAAACACAATGTTAAACCTACGAGTCAGCCGCTAAATTCGGGTTTCCATGTGTTTTCCACCAAGATATGACTTGGCAGACCGATTGCGTTTTAATATGCGAATCAAGATTTAATTAATCCTAGAATTTCATCCGTGAACTCGATGAGGTGACTGTCTGTGCTGTCAGCTCGCGGTCTAAAATTTATTGTACAAATTTCTATATATTTTTTTTGTTCAAGAAAAAGTAAAAAACAAATATTTTTTCGAGTATTTCATTCTTTTTTCATACTTTTTGTATATCTGAAAGATTTTTTTGATTTCTTTTAGTTAAATTGTAAACATACCCAGCATCAATTAAGAGCATTAAAAAATTACTTGGAATTTTTAAAGTAAATAGCAATCTACAAATGTATCTCATTTTTCTCAATTTGTGTTTGACAATGTATGTCGTTTCGAAGAATTAAATATATATAAATAGCTCGACAAACCGTAAAGAAAAAAATATTTAGGTAAATAAATACACAGAAATATAGGTTTAAATAACTGAAGAAATACCAGGTCTAGCTTCAATTCTGTTTCGAAAGAAAATAGAAATAGCAGCAAAAGAAACGCTATATCATTGACATTTTCTTCACATGACATCGATCTTCCGATTTAATCTGAAGTATATTTTCTAACCGTTTCACTTTCAAAATTGAAAATCCAATTCTTTTTTTTTTAAGTTTCTAAAGTTTGAACTACAAGAATTGGTAATATAAAAATAATAATTGTTTCTGTGGAAATCTAGGCAGAAAAGCAATTTTAGAAATTGAATGTTGAATTTGACATTTGAATCAATCTGACTTGTAGTCAAATCTAAAGTTTAAGTTACAAGAAATGATAACTTAAAAATAGTAGCTATTCTGTAAAAATCTACATAGTGCAGCACAATTGGAGAAAAGGGAGCGTAAAGATCTTTCTATTTTCTTACCAATATTTCTGAATTAATCTTCACCTAACCCACAGATTTCTGAGATTAGAAGATTACTATTCAAAGACAATGTACTCAAACACTTCTGCGCACAAAACACATCTAAGCACTTTTAGAAACGAAACCAAATATTCACTACTAGCTGTTTAACCCGTTCTACGCACGGTCGTTCGTGAATTATAAAACCAAAATAAAAAATAAAATTTTGTCGAATTATCATGTTGCTATGGCAGCAGATGATAAAACAATATCTTTGGAATAAGGAAATAAATGGAAAAAAAAGTTTTGCTGATGTTTGTGATAAAATGTTTTTCGTTATTTTTTAAAAAAGGAAAAAATTAAGAGCAATTAAATAATCTCTAATTATCTGCATATGAGGTAAAAGAATTGTCGTAATACCCGCTACAGCTTCTTAGCATTGCAGCGATTACTGGTTGAATATAAAAAAAAAAGCAAAATTTGTCAAAAACATAAAAAAAATATTTAACATTTTCGAATTTTTTGCCCCAATCGTTCATGGGCCCCTTACCAGCAACTCGTGTGCCAAATTTTGTAGCCCTTCGCCCTGTGGTGTCCAAGTTTTTGAGGTTACAAACATAGATACGCGCACGGATTTTAATAGGGTAGATTATTTACGAATTATTACGAATTATTTATTTTAGCCTTTGATATGAAAAAAATTCTGCGTTTAAAAAAGGCGATATATATTCTATTGGAATATAATGGTACTCTCTATTTTGAGCCTGTGGCCCGTATGTCCATACCTTCTTCTGGCCCTGTCTACATATCCTGGAGAATATTGCTCCAATGTTATATAATAAAATTTTCCATTTATGAATTTATTGTATAAATTTGTATTTCCTTTTTTAAATAGTAATAATAAAAAAATGAAGAATTTCTTAAACTCTTTTGTTTATATTTCCCTATACCTCGAATGTTTTCATGCATTTTTTAGGGGGGGAGGGGAGTGAATGGATAAAATGTATAAGTTCTCCGTATACAGCGAAGGAATTTTTAAAGCAATAGATTCCTAAAAAACATTTATGCGTATTTCTCAATATGTTTATTTTCATCTTTTAATACTAGAACTACCGGAAATTTGAGTCAAGTTTTATAAAAATATTTCACACCAGAATTTTGATTTAAAACAGCATTATTCTTTAACGTTTTATTAACGGGCGATATATATTCGAAAAATTCGAAAATGTTAAATATTTTATTTATGTTTTTGACAAATGTTGCCTTTTTTTAAACATTCAACCAGTAATCGCTGCAATACTAAGAAGTTGTAGTGGGTATTACGATAATTCTTTTACCTCATATGCAGATAATCAGGAATTGTTTAATTGCTCTTAATTTTTTCGTATTTTAAAAAATAAAGAAAAACATTTTATCACAAACATCAGCAAAACTTTTTTTTTCCATTTATTTCCTTATTCCAAAGATATTGTTTTATCGTTTTATTGTTTTATCTTTGTATCTTTTAAACTTATTTCATAATCAAATTTCTGGTTTGAACCGAAACATATTCATATGGTACCCGTTAAAATGACGGATCACGGTAGTTCTAGTGTTAGTATTGTTTAGATTATTTTTCAGTAAAATAGTAAATAATTCTATTGTAAACAAGAATCATTATTTTTACCTATGACTGTGTTTGTATGCCTCTGGAGATTTGGGCGATTTGAATACTAAAGTTTTCGTAATTGTCCAATATTTGCACATGTTTTTGTCCAATATTTACACATACAATTTTTCTTATTAATAAGACAAATAACTTTTTTCAAAAATTTGGCATTCAAGTTCCTTGAGAATACAAACGCTGTATAATAATAGCATATAAGAAGTTTCTACTTAAAAATTAACCAACCAAAGTTTTCAAACATTTTTCTTCAAGGAATATGTTTTTTTATATCCATATTTAAGGTTAGATGTCAAACGATTTAAAGAAAAATTCTTTCTCTTATTTTATGGCAGACATCTCTGATTACATCAAGCGAATATTTTGATGTCATTTTAGTGGTTGCACAGAACTGAATTTATTTAATAAAAGTTAAATTTTAATTGATTCTTAAATGCATCACCGCGCATGCGTAGTCTAGTGTTAAACTGTGAAAGTTTAAATATCAATGATATAAGTAGTTTGAAATATTTCCAGAAAATCCATCATAATATAATTAATATCATAAATTCAATTACTTTAAACATTTTAGAAACATGAAAAATCTTTAACAATAGGCTAATTCCATGGGTTTTTGTAGTGTAAGTCACATAGCTAATAATTGCTACGCTTGTTGGCCACCGTTATTTTCGAAAAGTTTGCGTCGCCTTATTCAATTAATGAGCTATCTCCGATGAAATAAGTCACATTTATCCGTTCTAAAATACTGGTAGCCAAAAATTGTGGCACGTGACTTACACTACAAGTTTTCATGTAATTAGCCAATACTAAAATTATCTGAATTCGTAAATAGAAAAACATTTTTTTTGTATTTTTTATCTTTATGAGAAGTCGATGTAACTAATACATGAATGCACATGAACATAATCAAAATGTGATAGCTATTCAATAAATCTATTAAAAATCTAATCTATTAAAATCTATTAAATAGCTATTCAATAAATAATGAACCAAAGCGTCTTAATAATTTAAAAATGCAATTCAATATCTAAACATAGATATAAATGCTACTAACATAGCACGTCCTTACCAGAAAAATCCATCATAATCTGGTTAATGGGATAAATTCAATTTATTTAAACATTTTAGAATATGGAAAACCTTTACCAATACCAAAATTAATTGAATCGATCAATAGAAAAACATTTTTTGTATTTTTATCTTTTATGAGAAGTCTATGCAACCTCTTGTAACTCATAGATGAACGCACACGAACATAGTCAAAATATGATAGCATGCAATATACAGCTATTTAATAAATAACCAAAGCTTCTTAATAATTTAAAAACGCAATTCAGTATCTAAGCATAGATATAAATGCTACTAACATATCACGCCCTTACCAGAAAAATCCATCATAATCTAGTTAATGTGATAAATTCATTTTCTTTAAATATTTTAGAATATGAAAAATCTTTAACAAAATTAATTTACTAAAATCAATTGAATTCATCAATAGAAAAACATTTTTTGTATTTTTATCTTTTATGAGAAGTCGATGCAATCTTTTGTAACTAATACATGAGCGCACATGAACAGAAATACGTATGATACCATGCATTAAATAGCTATTCAATAAATAATGAACCAAAGAGTCTTAATAATTTAAAAATACAATTCAATATCTAAACGTAGATATAAATGCTACTAACATATCATGTCCTTACTAGAAAAATCCATCATAATCTAGTTAATGTGATAAATTTAATTTCTTTAAAGATTTTAGAATATGAAAAATCTTTACCAATACTAAAATTAATTGAATTCATCAATAGAAAAACATTTTTTGTATTTTTATCTTTTATGAGAAGTCGATGCAATCTCTTGTAACTCATACATGAACGCACATGAACATATTAAAAATATGATAGCTTGCAATAAATAGCTATTTAATAATGAACCAAATCTTCTTAATAATTTAAAAATGCTGTTCAATATCTAAATATAGATATAAATGCTACTAACATATCTCATCTTTACCAGAAAAATCCATTATAATCTAATTAATGTGATAAATTCAATTACTTCAATTGCTTTTGAAGCAGCAGAAACTTTAAAAGGGTGTAAAATATAAAAACAATAATTATTTTTCCGTTAAGAAAATGCTTTGTCTGAAACAGAAAGCTTTTCTCAGAATGATAATGGATAAAAGCATCTTTCGAGATTAATTATAAATTACTGTAATATATTTTGTAAATTAATGGATCGTTTTCCATTTCTTTTTGTGTTCTAGTGTAATCAAAAGCATTTTTAATTAGAACGTAGGATTTATTTTATGAGAAAGTTTGATGTTAAATAAGATGTTTAATATTTCTTTGAAAATGGAAATAAATTAATAATAATAATAATATACAAGGTTGTAGCAAAAGTTATAAGACTGAAACAGAAATCAATAAAAAACCCGATATTTATTACTAAAATGCTTTAAAATCCATTCAATGAAATACAGTCAATCAGAGTAACTTTGATCCGCATTTTCTCTATTTTCATATGCCTCACTCTTATTTGAAGAATATTGTCGCAACTAGGGGCATAAAAAAGAAGAAATGATCCCAAATTATTGTTTGACTATAAAAAATTAAGGAATAATAAGGATAAAAGCAATAAAAAATGGATTTTTAGCCTGGTTCAAAGTTACCCAGCCATTTAGGGTAACTTTGCACAATACGATGAATTTTTATATAAAATAATTAATTATAAAAAAAGTATTGTAGCCAGGACAACTTTAAACACCAAAAAATGTTTTCAGATATGTAAAGACTGCGAATTTACATTTCCCAACATCACAAGATTTGTATAATTTATGATATTACAACAAATATCAGGCATAATAAAAGTGGAAGAAGAGAACCATGAATATTTAGAAATAAAAAAAACCTGTTTATTGTTCATATAAAACATAAAAATGCAGTGAAAAACAATTTTCAATGTTTTAACTCTATAATATATCCATAGTTGCAGTAATACATACAAGTACTAGTATTATTCAAACAAGAACAAAAAACGTCGAACGTATGAAATGCCAAATTTGAGTAGCTCCACCCCTAATCACGCCTCTAAATGAATTTTATGTATTTTACACATATTTGTAAAAATATTTACATGTCATATCTTATGCACACTTTCGGCATTTATATAAAATATACGTGCAAATATGGGAAATTTTTGACCTATAATCAGTAAATTATAAGCATCAGTATAACTCTGAGCCGGCTCAAAGTTAGCTTGAAAATGCGGTAAAATGCTAGTGCCTTCTTATTTTACATGTTATTAACTATTAATAAATAAATAATCACAAAATATTAACACATTTACAACATTTAGATAATAATATGTCTGATAAATGAGTATATTGTTAGTTACTATGAAAATTTAATTGGATTACGACAACTTCGAAACAGCATTCAAAATTAACTTGAAAACAGTACTTCACAAAAATAGTTAGATGATGCAATTAATTGCGCATAATGTTGCTAATTTTTTTTCTAAAATAAAGAGTAGAAATTCCAATTTAGAACCTTGCCAACAGAGCGAGTTTATTTAGTCAGAGTAAAAAATATTGAAAAATAGGAGGTGGTTCAAAGTTACACTCCGTGGTTCAAAGTTACCCTTATTAACTGTACGCCTCTTTATATTCGATATAGGTTTGCTATTTTTTAGTCAAATCAAAACCATGGTTTCAATCAATTCCACTACAATGACAATGGATGAGAGTTTAAAGAGAGTGGTAATTATAAGTATCGTCAGTAGATAAAGGGTAAAATACGGCAACGAACATTTTAGATTTAGCGCTAGAAGTATGCCTGCTTGCCTATTTTGCCCTTGTGAAGTCGGTGTCAAAATTGTGTGCCTCAAGGCCAACTATTTGGGTTGTTTTGACAAATCTTCTAGTGTGGGGATGGTTTAACCCTCCGTCTACCAGACGGGTCCATTGGACCCGAGAGGTACATACAAAATATTCATTCAAACCAGAAATTTCTTTAAAATAAACTAAGTATATAAACCAGACAAAAATAAGGTAAATAAATAAGTTAAATAGTTTTAAATAAAAATTCTGGTGTAGAACGTTTTATTAAAACTTGAATAAAATTCCCGGTAGATCTAGGGTTAAAGATTTTCTGCATTTGAACAAATCATGAATCAACGGCAACAAAGCCAAGCTGCCACGACCACTATATTTTTATTCTGTTCGTACCAGATAAAAAAAATTACCATATGCTTGTAGAACAATTCAAGGTCAATCTTCGACAAAGAAATTCTTTTGCGACTATTGGTACGGATAGAATGAAAAAAAAAATTCGTCAGTGGCAGGCCTTCATATCCGCAAAATACGGCGGGTAATAGAAGTACTCCAATCTCGTTTTTTGCAATTTGGTTAGACTTCAGCAGGCAATGTATTGCTTTGCATTATCGTTTCAGAATAGGTATCGCCAACGACAAATAAACTGACTGTAAAATTGAACAGTAGAAACTCAGTATTTACGGATTGTTCTCTTTCAATCAAGTGAAAATGTATGAGACTATCTTGATTCTGAAAATTGATCAACATCACTTTTAGAAAGTCGATCCGAGATGTTTGGACTGGTCGGGTTCCAAAAAGCTGAAGGGTGTGCTGGAGCGGATTTGCTATCAATAGATATTTTTGTTCACTGTAATGCTGCTGTAGGAAAATTTACTGTTCGGGCGGTGTTCTATTTGAGGCGTGAAATTCGAATTCAGGTTTCCCATTCAGCATTAGATTAAAAAGTGCGGAGCCCAATAATCTTGGATTTTTTTCCCTGTTCTCTTTAACCATTTGATGGGTGATGGTATATTGTTTACTGTGGTGGTATATTGAAAACACTTAAAGTACGATATTTGCTCCAGGAATAACAAACATTTATATTTACAGATAAAAAACAGTTTTCAGAACACAGTGTTTAACCCCTTCGGGACGGGAGCCTTTTACGACATTTTTAATCTTTTGTCACCGTTTTTGAAAAACAGAAATTTGTGTCTTCTTGAATCGAGAAAGTGCGCTGATTAAATATCCTTAACAGTAAAACCTTGTCTGTTCACAATAAATTAATCCTCTATAATTCATGCATCCTTCCCATCATCACCTATGCCAGTCCGGTCTGGGGCTTCACTTGTAAGACCACTATGGACAACCTTAGTCGCTTGCACAATTCCAACCTGCGTACTGTCCGTAACGCATCTCGTTACCTTCGCAACTCCACGGTCCGTAGAGACCTTAAAACTACTACATTACGTAAACGCATAAACGACTTAGCCAAAAAATTTTATGAAAAAATTTTTGACCTCCCTAATGAAATTGTAGCGGAGCTACCGGATTATGACGCTTTTGAGCCCCACCATCGGAAACGGCCCAGGTTTTCAATAATTATGGACACTCAGTAACATCTGAGTTCTCCTCGCTAATTTTGCCTTCTCTTTTTTTTTTTCTTTTTTTTTACTTTTCTTAAAAAAAAAAAAAAAAAAAAAAAAAAAAAAAAAAAAAAAAAAAAAAATTCTCTATATACATAGAGACCATAAAAACAGAAAAACTTAAAAAAATAAAATGTATGGCCCTGAATTGTCCCTTTTTTTTTGGTTGAATGTTGTGGTCTTGCCACCCTAGCTTTTCTTGCCCTTGCTTGGTGAGTGTTTCACTGAACAGTACTAACTTTAACTTTCAAATATCCATATAGTAGTTCTACAACTGCAGTTAGACTTTAATTACTTTAAGACTCATGTAAATTTTCTTAAGATTTATTGTTAACTTACTTTCTTCTTAAGTTTTTACTTAAATTTATTTTTCTTCCTTAATTTTCTTTTTTTTTTTTTTTCTCTTGTAAACTTCTATATTCTTATTGTAGCATTGCTACAGTTTAACTTTATCCCAATGGCTCATTAAAACATAAGACATTCTAATTTCCTAGTCTGGGTGTTAAGCTGATAACAGCTAGGAAACCCCTCAATGCTGATTACCTGTTCAGTACCTTACCTGTTCAGCTGATTAAATAAGGCAAATTTTACAGTAAAATTTTACTGGTGAGGAAAAACAAGGTTTCTGAGCGCTTCATGCGGCACGTATACGTGTCGCTCGTCCCCAAGGGGTTAATGATATCTTCAAGAATTATTTTTACAATAAAATAAAAATAAATTCTTTTACAGATAGATTTGGATTTCTAAATATTTGTCCGATTGAGATAAAACAAATTTCCCTTTCAAAGCCATTTCAATTAAAAGAAATCTGCATTTTAAAGATTTAAATCTACACTGAAAAATTTTCTTTTCTTTAATTTTAAATCAATTAAATATTACTTTCCACAGTTGAAAAGAGAGAGAGAGAGAATACCTCAAATATTTTAATCGTCAAATTTTCGTAGAGGAAACCGAATTTCTGAAAATTATGTTCATCTTAGTTAATTACCGATCGATTATATCAGAATTTTTCGATAAAAAAAGTAGAATTCCATTCTTACAGGTGCCTAAAAATCTTAGCAGTTAAAAACTAAGCTGTCCCGATATAGTAATTGTAACTAATTTTGAACTTTTTAATGTATACACCTAATTTGCAAATCGTATTTGGATTTTTCAGTAAATTTTACACTTGGATGTTAAATGGAAATTGTTCGGTGAAAAAGATTAAAAATTATTCAGGAACCCCTTTATTTTGAACCCCTAACTGTTGCAAAACAAAATGTAATGCGCGTAGCTTTTTAATAAAAATACAAAGAGCAATGAGCTAAAATTCTAGAATTGCAAAATTTTAGCTTTTAGAAATTGATTTCTGTTAAATAGTTTATAGATTACAAAACATTTTAAATATTAATTTAATAAATTATACAGTATGAAATTAATACTGACGTCATCAACATTGAAATCACCGCCCCCTGAATACTAAGCCTGATGGCGGCCAAAAATGGCGGCTGCCGAAGGCGGATTTTTTTTTTCCTAAAATTTAGACACCTATATTTATATTTTCTTTGACTTGCTTAATCTCAGAAAAATAAAGCTGAAAAGACTTTTAAAAACTATTGGTACAAAAATTCAAGGGACCGTACACACGCTGAAAAAATCCGCCTTAAGCAGGTGCTATTTTTGTTTCACAGGGTTGCCATATTCCAGGGAATTTTCCAGGAGAAATATCACTATTTTTTTACAGAAAAATAAATCTAGGTTAAACGCACGAAATTTCGCCTTACTTAGGGATAGATTTTCTATAAGGAAATACTGGTACCGAAGAATTTCCTTGTCTGGAAATTTCCCGAAGCGTGGCAACTCTGTTTGTTTCAGTGCTCAGGCCAAGTATTGAGGGGGCGGAGCTTGAAATTCTGCATTTTCTTTGCAGAAACTGCAAAGTTTTATACAGTCCTCAGCAAAAGTTTAAACACTGGTGATTTTTAACCTTTAAATAAAAAATACGAACACTTGGGTTATACAAATGCCTGTACTTATTTTTAAATATATTTTTAACGTTTTAGGACAGAAATAACGGTTTTAATGTAGGATATCATTTAATTTAACTGAAAAAAGTGAAATTTGCATATTGCAAAAGTTTAGACACTTTTGTGATTTTTTGGCAATTGTTCACGGAAAACGCATATTTCAAACTTATGACGTCACATGCATGAAGTATTTAAGTGAACCTCGCGATAGCATCAGTTAGTGAAGATGTCGCGAGCAAGAAATTTTCAGTCAGATGAAGTAATTAAAGTATGGAAGCTGAAATCGAAAGGGAAGACTGTTGCAGAAATTTCAGCTACTTTGAATCGGCCAAAGAAGTCTGTCTATTAAGTACTGTCTAAGGGTGACTCTTTCAAAGCAAAACATAGATATGGAAGGACTCGTGTGACCAGAAAACGAGATTATAGAAGGATCCCTAAACTGGCATCTAGACAAATGACTGCTAATCGCATTAAAAGTGAGTCAGAGCTTTCTGTGTCAGCGGATAATTTCGTAGATGCATTAAAGTAAGATGAACATTAGTTTACATGAAAATGATAAAACAACCAGCCTTGAAATCTCAAAACAAATTTACCCTTTTTCTGTCACGGAGTAATTCTTTTTATAAACTGATGAAATAATGGACTGATACCAGAATTTATAAACGAAGTTATTAGAAAATATGAAATTGCTTATTTTCACGTATATTATAAAAGTAAAATTTTAATTAAATATTCTTGTGACTTTGGAATTAAAATTAGGTGTCCTTTGCCCTCGAAAGAGTTGATGATTTGGGCCTCACTTTGTTTTAATTCTCAAGTATCTCTGGAGTTTCTCAATGGTCGCCAAGCTGCGTAATACTACATACATACATTGAAAAACAATTTACAGCCATTTGGTGAACTTTTACCTCTTCCAAAGTATGTATTTGATTAAGATAATGCGCCTATTCATGTTGCATACAAATCAAAAAATTGGTTTAACTCTCAAAATATTACTATTTTCGACAGGCCCGCGTGTAGCCCTGATCTGAACCCAATCGAAAACTTTTGTGGCATCCTATCTCATACGGTTTATGCAATTTTTTAACAATACTCCTCTGTAAATGACCTTCGATCTGCTGTTGTACGTGATTGGCACGAAATAGACCCCCAAGTGATGCAGGATTTAGTTTCTTCGACGGAAAGTCACATTTTTGCATTAATAGCTGACAATGTAGGTGCATTTCGATTTTAATTTATGGATATTTTTCTGTTAACAGACAGATTGTCTATACTTTTGCAACAATGTTAAATTTGTTTTTTTCTCATTATATATTATGTAAAGTGTATAAATTAAAATTTATTGTTTGTCAATGAAGGTTAAGTCCCTAGTAATATATGACAGTTGAGTTACAACAATTCGTTACATGCTTCTCAGTACAGAAGAATAATCGATCATTGTCTAAACTTTTGCTGAACAATGTAGCAATAGTATAATTTTGTAATTTTTATGTCAACTAAATTTCAGTGATAATTTTCTACCCATTATAATATTTTAAGAGAATTAATATCAGTAATCTTTTCAGAAGCAAAAATAAAAATTGATTTTACTTTTCCTTTCCCGAAATTAACACTTTGCACTCCGTTGTCGCCGCTGCGGCGACATCACCTTTCTTTGCAAACCTTGTTTTTGGCACCAGTAATAAAGAAAAATAAATTTTTCCTTATTTAATCAGAGCATTTTTGAAATTGTATACTTGAAGTAAACTTCTTTTTTAAAAAGTGGTGCCGACCTACTAAAATTTGCGTAAGAGACGCCGGAGTGTAAAGGGTTAAAAGCGTAATAGAAGTGCGTTGAGTTCTATTTAATTATTTTATTATTATTTTGCCATAAACAAGAAGATTTAACTGTTTAAATAATTGCTTCAAAAATTAAACAAAATCTTGGCCATACGCCATATCCCAACATACCAGCCTTGATGAAACTTCCATTATTACCTGCTCTTTGGCATAATGTATTAATTATAAATACAGTTGTTGGAGGCATAGCTAAATGTATAATTCTAGATGTGCGCTGTGAAACTGCAAGCATTAAATTTACAGCTGAATTCATAATTGAAATACCTTATGTAATGATATAAAGGTATTACCGTTATTTCCCGCGTATACGCCGCAGCTCGGATAACTCGATTTCCTACCAGAATTTGTTTGAAATAAAATGTGACTTCCTTGTGCTTAGCATTGTTTTGACTTCATTTTTTAAATAAAATTTCCGGTATGGAAAAGACTACACTAAGCCGCGGCATATACGCGGGAAATTACGGTAACTCATTTTACTGCAAATGTGTTTATCGCAGACAGTATAATTTTTCTCTTATGATAGATTATTACGTATGCACACAGAATAAATCAGGGATGTGAGCGCTCCGACCCAAATGATTGATCTTCATCACTAAATTTTAATAGTATTCTTTGCTTTATTAAATCTCAGAAATTCTGTCATTAAATAACCCGGGAAATACCGTTAAAATTTAGTGGTGGCAAGCAGTCATTTGGGTCGGAACGCTCTCATCCCTATAAATTGTTAAAGTTAAAATTTTAAGATTTTTATAAGGATTCAATGAAATAATTTGTAAATATTATTTTATAGTATTAACCATAATTATAGATACTCCCGATTATTTAAGCACCATCATTTTCTAATAGTAATTTTATATTATTTCATCACATAATTCTATCATTAAATGAAGCCAAATTTTGGAAATAGTACTACGAACGAAATATTCCGTTAGACACAAAAATTATATTCAATTTTTAAGAATTTTTTTTTAATTCTTATTATTAAAGATTTTATTGTTGCATTTAACGAGAAAATATTTTCTTTGCAATATAGAATTTTTGGATAAGCTATCCTTTTTCATATCTATAACTTTGAAATTTGTTTTTTTGTGATATTCGTGAAATTTAGAATTGAAGGGAAATAACAAATTTATGCAAATTTTGTTGATTTTTTAAATTGTTATTACTGCAATCCCTTTTCACTTGTTATTCCACCCTTTCCCGACATCTTCTGTAATATCTAAATTTTCTGTACTCACTGGAAACAAAGGCAATTTTCTAATAATTTTACATCATTAATTATTTTTTACATTGTTACATTTTATTCGTCTTCTCATTCTCGTATTTCTAAATTTTTTTCTTTTCTACATTTTCATCTTCATCTTTTTCGTCTTTTCATTCTTTTCACCTTTTTCATCGATAATTTTTTCTTTATCTTCATCTTTTCTTTTCATTTTTTCTACATTTCATCTTCATCTTTTCTTTTCTTTTTTTTACATTTCATCTTCATCCTTTTTTTAAAAATCTTTGGTTCTTTTTATCATTTTACCTTTTCAACTTTCTCATCGTTTCTTTTTTCTTCCTATTTGCCTTCATCTTTCTTATTTTCTTTTTTTTCTAATTATACTTTTTCCTCTTCATTATTATTCATCTACATCTTTTCAGTTTTTTATTTTTTTCTTCATTTTCATCTTTACATCTTAATTATCTTCATTTTACATCTTTTGCGTCATTTTCATCTTTACATATGTTTTCTTTTACAAGGTTTTTCATCTTTTCTTTCTGCTATATTTTACATCTTTTTTCTCATTTTAAAGCTTTATTTCCTTTCTACATGTATTTTATATCATTACATTTTACAAATTTTTCAAACATTTTTCTACTCATTTTTCATCATATCGTCACTTATTACAAAGAGTATACATCTTTTTTCTTTTACATCTTTTCCTTTATTTTACACCTAAACTTTTTTTACATTCAATTTTACATCACTACATTTTACTAATTATTCATCATTTTTTCTTCTACTTTTTCATTATTTCCCCACTTATTACAAAGAGCATACAAACATTTAAACTTCTAGGTAAAGAAACTTTATACACTAAATGCAATGAATTACGTAATAGGGAATTGTGCTCGTTAAAATAAGGATGCTTCCGTAAAATCGTAAAATCTTGATAGCAGCACGCCTGTAGTCTTCTTACGGCATACCAGTGTGCTATGACACACTGTTTAAGAATCACAGCATTAACCTTTTATTTCCCACATTAGGCCTACTGAAACAATTTTCATTTTTTCAGTTACTATTTAGCCTCTAAACCCAGATATCATGAACATTAGCAGCAAGTTTGATTTTTTCTGACATTATCTTGCCGTGACAAATTTGAATTGAGAAATTCGCAGCAAATTACCCCCAAGGCAAACCATCCCTCACTTGCATGAGTAGTTTGTTGTGAAACTGATGGCAAGGCTGTCTTTAATTCACGAAAGTGACGAAAGAAAAAAATCCCTCTGTTGAGAGAATAGATAATCAGCACATACTCAGAAATTGAAGAAATTTTATTTGGTTGGCACCGCTTTTTCTAAACACTATACTTATCAAATACCAAAAAAGGATCATATTGAAAGGTACAAATCCAAGATAGCATGAATAGCAAAAAGTTTGATTTTTTCTGATATTGTATTGCCGTGACGAATTTGAATTGAGAAATTCACGGCAAATTTCCCGGAAGACATGCCATCCCCTCCCCCCCCCCCCCCCACTTGCATGAGTAGTTTGTTGTGAAAGTGATGGCAAGACTGTCTTCAATTCACGAAAGTGACTAAAGCAAAAAATCCTTGTATTGAGAGAATAGACAATCAGCCCATACGCAGAAATTGCCGAAATTTTATTCAATTGCACCGCTTTTTCTAGACGCTATACTTATCAAATATCAAAAAAAGGCACGCATTAAAAAGCGCAAATATTACCTAATTTGTTTATGGTGATGAAAACGATGGATGCATCTTCTGACGGTGCATTCGCATCAATAGACCTGATCAGGGCTATGGGCCACTCACGAAGGGGTTAAACTTATAGTGTAACAGTTTTAAACATCTAGTGGGGCATGGAAAGATTACTACTTTTCAGTATTTTTTATTACTTCGTTGCCGTTGATTTGCAATAAATTTGATACAGCATGAACTTAACTTGCACGACAAGTTCGCTGCAAGTTCAGAGTGTAGTGACTTCGGCGTTTGCGTTATCTTTCTGCAGTCTTGTTATGAACTTTCAGCCTTAGTATGCTGCGCTTGCTGCAACTTTGCAGGTTTTCAAAGCAGGAATGCTGCAAATTTTCTGCAAAATAAAAATGCTATCTGGGATATTACCTTAGTTTGTTTATGGTGGTGAAAACGATACATACACCTTCTGACGGAATGTTCGCATCAATAGAATTGATCAGGTCTATGGACCCCTCCGAAAGGGTTAAACTTATAATGTAACAGTTGTAAACAGATACCCAGATAGCATGAACATTAGCAGCAAGTTATATTTTTTTCTGACATTATCTTGCCGTGACAAATTTTAATTGAGAAATTCGCAACAAATTTCCCGCAAGGTATATCATCCCCCACTTGCATGAGTAGTTTGTTGTGAAACTGATTGCAAGACTGTCTTTAATTCACGAAAGTGACGAAAGCAAATTCCTCTGTTGAGAGAATAGAGAATCAGCAGATACGCAGAAATTTTATACGGTTGACACCGCTTTTTCTAAACGCTATACTTATGATATACCAAAAAAAAAGGCTCGCATTAAAAAGTACAAATACTATTATACATTAACTTGTCTGTGGTGATGAAAACGATGCATGCACCTTCTGACGGTGTGTTCGCATCAATAGACCTGAGACAGATTGTGTGGCATGGAAAGATTACTACTTTGCAGTATTTTTGATTACTTGTTTGCCGTTAATTTACATTAAATTTGATACAGCATGAATTTAACTTGCATGACATGTTAGCTGCAAGTTCAAAGTGTGGTGACTTCGGCGTTTGTGTTATCTTTCTGCAGTCTTGTTAGGAACTTTCAGTCTTGTCATGCTGAGTTTGCTGGAACTTGACTGCTTTTCAAAGCAAGACTGCTGCAAATTTTCTGCAAAATAAAATTACTATCTGGGTAGTGGGGCATGGAAAGATTACTACTTTGCAGTAAGTTTGTAGTATTTTTGATTACTTGTTTGCCGTTAACTTGCAATAAATTTGATACAGCATGAATTTAACTTGCACGACAACTTAGTTTCAAGTTCAAAGTGTGGTGACTTCGGCATTTGCATTATCTTGCTGCAATCTTGTTATGAACTTTCAGTTTTGTCATGCTGAGCTTGCTGCAACTTTGCAGGTTTTGAAAGCAAGACTGCTGCAAATTTTCCGCAAATTAAAAATGCTATCTGTGAATATATATAAAATTTTACTGTTTTGGTTTTTATTTGTATGTTAGAGTATCGCAGATTGCAATATGCGTTATATATTGTGACAATAAATTCTTGACACTTTTCATGCAGAAATCGTCTAAAACTTTTATATTAATTTTCTCTTCCACAACAGGTGACAAAAATGTAAGTCTCTCACAAAATAATAATAATAATAATAATAATAATAATAATAATCATTCAACGAAAATCGAAAAAGTACGAAACTATCCGATTAGATATCAACGTCAAATATTCTATGGAAATAGAAATAAAATCATTTGAAAAGTTAAAAAAGTCTTTCATGAAATACAACATTCAACTTGTTGCCTCTAATTCTATGACATTGTTTAATCTTATGAGTAAAAAAATAGATCCAATTCCTTTTTCATCTTTTTCTGGGGTGTATGTGATTCCCTTTAAATTTACAGATGGGACCACCTCTTCCTATATTGGTATGACTAAACGTCGATTTTTCGTAAGATTGCAAGAACATAAAAATTATTTGAAGTTTCGTAAATTTTCTACAGCACTCTCAAGAAGCTACCATAAAGGACTCATTTCATTTATAGACTTTGACCATGCTAAAGTTATTTCCAAGCAAGTTATTCCGCGCAATGCTATTATTCGTGAATCTTTAGAAATTCGTCTAAGAAACCATGAAGTTTGTAATTATAATGTTTTCTTTCACATTCCAGAAATATGGCTTTCTATTTTGAAATGTCAATGAAAATCCACCTTTTTTCAGCATTTCTTTCATCGTTAGTATCTTTGGTTAAAAGATGGCGCCACTGAACTGTTTATTTGGGAGTAAGAGGTTTCCGTTAGACTGATTTGTATTTTGAATTGTTTTCAAAATGTAGCATGTAAAGAGTTTGTTGTCGATTTATATTTTAGAAAAAATTTTTCTCCTGATGAAGGTTTTAAAGATTAAACCGAAACGTAGAGTTTTATGTTAAACTTGTGAATAAATTGTACGTTGGATAGCAACACCCATTTGTTTTGTATCGACATTACAACGTAAAGTCCTTTATTATTAGAAATAAAATCATTTAAAAATATATGAAAATGCAAACGAGAAAATTACAAAATCGCTGTCACTCGTTTAAGATTAGCTTGAGAGTGTCTTCTCGTTATTGGTATAGCATCTTAAGTAACTTTTACTTTGTGCAGATATATTTTACTTAAATTTTATTATTCATTTAATAACTTATACTCGGTGATCCAAATATAACCAATAAAATAAAAATTCAATATTTCGAAAAGTGTTGACAGTAGAAAATGCTGATTTTACAAAAATGCACCATTTGTTTCTGCGCACTCTTGTATACTATGACGTTCTGCCAGTGATTTCGGAGTAATATAGTTCTTGTTCGGTTTTTACATCGTTAACTTCTATATAGGTTTCCATCGATACGCATCTTTTTGTTTCACTTGCATTATTATTGTTATTTTGCGATTCCAAATCAGTAATTGGTTCGAGGTCCTTGTCTTCGTCTGCCATATTACCCGTACCTTCGTTATTAATATTTAGAACCTTGTATAAGTCCTCCTGGATATTCATGTTACTAGTCGAATTACATGGTAAAACGGAGTTAGCAATTTCCATTTTGATGAGAAAAGCAAATATACCGTTTTTACTCGCGTATAAGACGACCTCAAATTCGAAAAGAATAACAGACTTATTAAAAAAGTTACCTTCGTTTTAGTTGAATGCATAAATTGAAAAAACCTTCTGATATTAAATAAAACGAAGATAACTAGTCAAAAATATTGGTATGCAACAGTTGTTTTCTCGAATGTCGGGGTCGGTTTATACACGAGTATATAGGGTAACAGCGCACGGTGAACATTTGAAACGTCAAAGAACATTTGATTCTTTCCCAATATGCTCTGTTTTTGATTGCTTGCAAAAATTTTAATCCTTCCTACCACTTTGTTGTATTATTTGTTTCAATCCATGTTGCCAACATGTTCTCAGCGTGTTGGTTCGCCCACTCAGCTAAATATTAACCTTTTCGGCCCTGGCGATTACACATGTGTTCCTTACTTTTAAAATGCTTTAAACTATAAATAACGCCTAGCAGATACGTAAAAAACTCATAATCACACATGCGCATTCTATATTTGAATTTTTTAGTGGACACGATGCGCCATCTAGCTTTGAAATAGTAAAAAAAAAAAAAAAAGCAAAACAAGTTGATAAAAGTTTTTTTTTTTTTTTTTTTTTTTTTTTTTTTTTACTTTAACCTGTTTAGGAGCGGTACTACTTTTTTTTAATTATTTGACTTAACTTTATACCACGAAAATGTCGCAATTAAATAAAATCAATTTTCCTGTTCTTTTTTCTGGTATCAAACTCAAGTGTTTTAAGCACTTTTTGAGGGTTCATATATGAACCCAGTGTTGTCAGTGGGCTACTTTTTTTAAATTCAGATTTCTTGATTGGCACCACTTTTCTGAAATGGTAAAATTTCCATTGTTTTCGCCTTAATTAATATGTCAATAAATAAGGCTAATTTTAGTATTTCAAAAACCTGGTTCCAATCAAGAAATCGCAATTTAAAAAATGTAGCCCACTGGCAACACTGTATGAACCCATGGCAACGAATGGGCTAAGAAAAAATTCAGGGTCGAAAGGATTAAAACTCATCGTATCTTGGTTTACCGTGAATTAATTATATATCATTCCATATTTCACATAAGTTCTTTATAATTGACTTGCAAAATTCCCTCCCGTTGTCGGAATAAAGAATGTATGGAGCTTGAAAGTTGTGAAAATATCCAAAAGATAATATGCTGTTTCATCAGTTATTTTACTGCGCAAGGATCGAAGGACAAATTTTGTAAGATGATCTTGTTATTTTAAAATGATTTTCACATCACGATTAGGATTCCACTGCGCTTCTATCAGTTCGACTTGGTAGGCAGAATCCATATCACTATGTAAAATTGGCTTAACTGCAATTCATTTTTACATTCTTCTATCTTGAGAAAATATTGGATTCATGAAAATTTTCGACTTCCGGTTTTCAAAGTATTTATACGTTTTAGAAGGTCCTGAACATGATTTGATGGTTTTTAGACAATGTCTGTCTGTGAGTCTGTCTGTCACTCAGTCACTCTGTGAGTCTGTATGTGACAAACATTTTATGGGCCCTCTATCTCAAGAACTAATGCACGGAATTTCACAAAACTTTAGATTCAGTTAGACCTTGATATACACTGGTGCTGAATACTTTTTGTTGTAAATCTTCCAGCAGGTGGTGCTGCTGTGCTGCATTTTTCACAATTTCCGAAATAGCGATAACTCAAGAACTAGAACACGGAGTTTCATAAAACTTTAGATTGAGTTAGTACATAATATAATTTGGTGCTGATTACTTTTTGGTGAAAATCGCCTAACAGGGGACACTTCTATGCTGCTTTATTCATGATTATAGCAATAGCTCTATCTCAAGAACTAATGCACGAATTTTCATCAAACTTTACATTCAGTTGTTCTCTGATATAAATTAGCGCTTTTTAGATTTTGGTGTAAATCGCCCGTCAGGTGGCGCTGATATGATGCATTTTTCACGATTTCCGCAATGGCTGTATCTCAAGAACCAATGCATGAATTTTCATCAAGCTTCAGGTTCAGTTAGTCTTTGCTATAAATTGGTCTTAAGTAGTTTTTAGTGTAAATCGCCCAATAGGAGGCGCTGCTATGTAGATTTTTTTACAATTTCCGCAATAGTTCTATCTCAAAAACTAATGCAAGGTTTTTCATCAAACTTCAAATTTAGTTAGGAGTTGACATAAGTTGTTGTTGATTAGATTTTGATGCAAATCACCGAGCCGGTGGCGCTGTTATGCTGTATTTTTCAGAAAGAATTAACAATTAGGAGATAGAAGAAAGTTTAGGGATTTCCACATCTGACTAGTTTCAGAATTTTTTGTTTTTTCTGACACGGTTTTGAAACACAAATTTTGTGTAAATTTTTTTATAAAACGTGAGTAAAGTTTGCGGTATTCTTAGTGTTAGTTGCAATGTACCATACTGGTAGTCCTATGTATTTTCCAATAAATATACTACAGGGTTTACGGTACACGATTCTACTGATTTCCACGACATTGGTGAAAATCTATACATATAAAAGCCGTTCTCTGTGTGTATGTCCTTTATACAAATCTTTAATTTTTGATCGATTTGCACGAAACTTCATGTACATAGGCTTTAAAACGTGGAATAGATCCCTGTCTGCTTAAAAAAATTATCAGACCACTATTTATCCCTTTTTTCTACCATGTTCCGTAATTTAACATTGTAGAAATATATCTTTTTAAATCTTTTTTAATTCAAACGTTTCTTTCCTGTTGCCAAACCCTAAAAAATGACACAATAATGTGAAAAAATTAACGATAACGCGTTGCTATATTTTTGCATTTTTGAAATTGACGTCATTCTAAACAGAAAACGCACATCTATATACGTAAAAGCCGTTCTCTGTGTGTATGTGTTTTATACAAATCTTTAATTTTTGACGGATTTGCACGAAACTTCATTTACATAGCCTTTAGAACGTGGAAAAGAGCACTATCTATTTTAAAAAATCATCAGAACACTATTTATTCCTTTTTTCTACCATTTTCCGTAATTTAACATTATAGAAATATATCTTTTTAATTTTCTAATTAAATCGTTTCTTTCCCGTTGCCACACCTTAAAAAATGACACAATAATGTGAAAAAAGTAACGATAACGCGTTGCTATATTTTTGCATTTTTGAAATTGACGTCATTCTAAACAGAAAACGCACATTATTTATATATAAAATAAGAACTTCAACTATAAGAGCGGTAAAATGACGTAGCACCTTAATTTAATTGTTTTTTTTAAATTGAAATATCTACTTTAATACAAACAGTCAAATTTCATGAAAACAATTTAGGAACAAGAAAAAAAGGCTAGATATGACCTCACATCCATCAAATCTTTTCAACGTGTGGTCAACTCACCGGAAATAAATGGCTCCTATATTTTGTTTACTTCTTCGATTGTATACTACAGCCATAATCTGTTAAGTTCGTGTTTTATTTTATGTTATTTTTGGCGTTTTAATTTCGTTTGACAATTTAGTTATTGAATATTACACGAAAACAAACAAATTCTAAATTAGTTACAATGTTTTTGAACAATTGAGGATTGCAAGCATATTTAAAAAATATGCATGCTTGAAAATTACTTTAAAATCCATAAAAATATCTGTAAATTGAGATAAACATTACAAACAAATCTTACTGAAAGTACTTTTGTTTTCTATATGACGTTGAAACAATCGAATGTGCGAGGTTTAGAGGCTAAAATGCAGTAAAAGGAAAATTAATTATTGTGTTAGGTTGTTGCCACAGAAAATATGATACCAGGTTACTCATAGACATGTCTGTTCTTTATACTATTGCATTAAGAGTAAACGGGTTCATTTTTCGTAATCGGATTCATTTTTCGTAATCGGGTTGCACGTACCTTTAAAAATATCCATGCTTGAAAATTACTTTAAAATCCATTAAAATCAGAAAATTGAGATACATTTTTGAAACAAATTTCATTTGAAAGAACTTTTTTCTATTCGACATTGTAAAAAATGAAATTGTGTGATGCTTAGAAGTTAGAAAATTGCAGTAAAGGCGCAATTTATGGGCTACAATTTATGGGGCACAATTTATGGGCACTGACATAGTGTTTGTACTTTATATATATATATATACCATGCAAACGAGAATTTCACTAAATGCTGCGCGATTTGGTGGATTTTTTTTTTTCGTATTGTGAGGAAAATCACACATTTTTCTCTTACATCCGGCAAAGATAACGCGCATTCTGTTATTAAAGCTCAGGGATTTTACTATGGTTGCGAGACAATAACGTCATGTTTTCTGATTGCCTTTTTAACGTTTTGTGGATGGGAATGAATGCACAAGTTTCAGTTATTGTGATTGCCGTATTATTTCGTTTTAATTTATTTTACCTGGAAGGCTCCTTACAATTGACACGGGCGAAGCCGGGTAGTTCTGCTAGTTGTATCTATTTTCCAAGGTTTTTAATATGTAGAGTTGTTCTATAAGACCCCTGACGCATGAGAAATCATGCGTGTTTTTCCCATGGAACTATGAATAAAGAGGACCTGACATATCCTTAAAATAGTGAAGTTTCAATTACAACCGCTTTTGCAGGTATTAATTACCACCGAGAAAAGTTCCACCAGTAAATTTAAATAGAAATTTTCTCTTTATTTAAATGCCTTATTAATGAATTAGTTTTTCATGTAGAATTATTCGATTTGCTTCAAATTTTGTGAATAGGTCCTATCTGATAAGGCGCTTCCCTGATTTGTTTTAGGGGTTCATTGATTAAGTATAAAGTGGCTAACGGGGCTAATCCACCCTAAATATAGATAAATGGGTTTTTCATGCAGAATTATCCGATTTGCTTCAAATTTGGTATACCGGTTTTACTCTGATAAGGCGTTTCCCTGATTAGATTTGGAGGTTCATTGGTTAAGTTTAAAGGGGGGAAACGAATGGGGTAATCCCCCTTAATTTATTTTTCAATGGGCATTATTCTTTGAAATAAGAGTATAACATACAATTAGTGTGAATAGCCTGTGAGCTCAATGCCATAAGTTTAACTCGGCACATATCTTTTTAATTCACTCGATATTTCAGGGATGCCACCGGACGTACTGCAATTGACAATCTGCCGGCCAATTCAGATGTTGCGAAACATTCACAAGCCAAATCTTTGCATCGGCACGCGGCTTGCAGTAAAAAAATAATGAGCAACTTTTTAGAAGCAACAATCTTGATAAGACCTTTCAAGGGTGAAGATGTCCTCATTCCTCGCATTCCTTTGATTCCAATGGATGCGCGATTTCAATTTAAGAGATTGCAATTACCTATTTGATTGGCGTTTGTAATCTCCATCAACAAAGCTTAGGGCCAACCTTTAAAATTCTGCGGTTTAGAACTAGACATGAATTGCTTCTCACACGGGCAATTATATTTTTCGTGTTCTAGAATCGGCAAATCAGACAATCTCTATATCTGCACAGACAATGTAACAACAAAAAATATTTTATACCCACAAGTATTGTGAAATTAAACATATTAGAAACGCGCACTTTCTCTTTTCTTTCTTTTCTATTTAGCCAGACTGGGCCACAGCAAGGAGCGGCCGGGTACAGCTAGTTTTGAGTAAAATACTTGTTGATCCAGATCGCGTCGAAGATGTTTTGATCGCCAAGTTTGCAAGGAATCGATATATGCATGCCTGTTAACCCTTAAATGCGCGATTTTTTATTTTGTTTCGAAAAAATTATATATGATCCTCTGAAAGGTCTATTACACAGAAAAATCTCTCTATTCTAAAAAAAAGTAACTACCGCTGTCACCGCCGCCGCCGCCGCCGCCGCCGCCGGTTTTGATTTTTTTGTGACCGGAAGCCTTTCTTCGTTAATATTAACAAAAATAATGCATACAAAAATATGAAAATCGGTGGATTTATACAGAAATGTTTGATAAACACGCTGATGCAGACAGTTTTCAAATCGAAGAATTATTTTAAGAGTTA
Source organism: Maratus speciosus (assembly GCA_963932465.1). NCBI lineage: Eukaryota > Metazoa > Arthropoda > Arachnida > Araneae > Salticidae > Maratus > Maratus speciosus. Next base: position 268,462,683 of record OZ010798.1, on the reverse strand, counting down.
TTTAATGCTAAAGTTGGACAAAATCGTTCCACTAAAAAAGTTTTATAGCAGCAAACACTATACATGAGAGTGTAATCATTTTTAGATCATTTTATGCGTTAGAATTTGCCGGAGTGCAGATTGCATTAATTTTTTTATTTTGACTCATTTTTTCAGGTTTTATTTATATTTTAAATTCAAATTTTCAGCATTTCTAGAGATATTTTTTACAGATTTCAGAAAATTGTACTAATTTAAACTGTTGCCAACTGTATAAAAAGCGCAAGCAATAATGTTTGCTTCAAATTAAAAATTTATTTACACGTGACTGTTATAAACAGGAAAAAAACTTTCAAATTAGAATTAAATAATTACGTATAAAGAGCAGGAACTTATTAAAAATTACGTCAGAAAAAGTATACACGTGAATTTTAAAAGAGAAAGGATATTGTAAAATAATAAATTCATTAACATGCGTTAAAAGTCTTAGGAGAAATTACGTCATATTTACGTCACATTATAGTTATTACATAAAATGAACACAAAATAATATTGCAAAAAAGTTTAAATTTAGAAATTTCGCTAGAAATTTATTTGATATTTTGAGAATTAATTTAAAATGTCTCATTTAAAAGAACTTTCTTTTTGCTTTGTTAAAAAATACCATGAGACAAAGACTCTCTTTACTTAATTCCTTTTATATTAGCTTATTTTGAAATGTTGTTACACGTGTATACGTCATCAAGTTATTTTTATTTCGACGTTTTATTTGTGTTTTTATTAATGTTGTACGAATTTATTTGTTCTTTCGTTATTTAAAATAAAAATTATATCAATTTGTATAATTTGGCGAGTGGTTTGGCGATTTATATAATTTGGTGAAATGGGTCGACAGGTTAATCAAGTAGTACCGCAGCGGATTTGGTGTTAAAATTCCCCAATCAAAGAGAAATGAATAGAAATTCGTTTATAGGGGGATCGCCACTGTTTTTTAAATTATAATTCAATCTTTCGAAATCTTTTTAAAGCCGATCAAAATAGCGTGCATTTAGAGTCTGCGGTGTCTGGACGGGGGTTGGCGAGCGTAGCTCGTAGGGGGCCGAGCCCCCTAGTAATGAAAAAAATCAGAGATACATTTTTCATATAATACGTCAAACTTTTCTTCTGTTGGTAGTCCGCAATACAAGTAAAAACTGCTGTCGTGTGGCTGTTTTACACTAAAATATTGTAAATTAGTAAATATTTTAATAAGTATGTTTCCCAATAACTTATTTTTATAATTATTTATTTTATAAAACTTAACCTTTAATTCCCATGATAGAATACGTTCTAGAAATTACGTAGTTCAGAGAATCTGACTTTACACCAGAAAGTTTCAAGGGTTAATTTCGCTTTATTTAAATACGGAATGTCTGTTATTAATTAAAACAAATAGTGCTATTTTAATTTTCTGGTGTGAATTAGGTATATACGAATAAAACAAATCTATTAAATTCAAGACACTGTTGTTTGCATATATGCAAAACTGCACACTAAAGAGTTAACCCTTTGAGGAGCAAACAATTGTGTTTCCGTAATGTTGAATTCCCACCGGACATTTGGAAAAAATTTGTTTTAACATAAGGAAAAGCAATTTTTCATTTCTTTTTTACCAAAGTTATAAAAATAAAACTTCATTAAAAGTTTCTGGTGCAAAGCTGAATTAAAATTAGGTGGAATATAATATATCCCACCGCCTCTCAAGGGGTTAACAGCTTAATCATTCTTTATTAAATATCAATATCCTGCTATTATTTATTATAATAATTAATACGTCATAAGAAAATCATTTAAAAGAAAATGAAGTTCAATATCTCATACCTCAAAGGCAGAAATGAAAATAATTAATTTAGAGTCAAATATACTTCCAAAGATATCTGAAAACAACTTCAAAAGAAAATACAATACATTAATTTTCAAAATCAATTAAAAGTCTATTGTGTTGTTAATTAAAACGGATTTCTAGCTACGTTTTTCATCCATTATTATTTGCAGGAAAATATTTATGTTGTAATATATGACATTTACTTTAACAAATCCTTTCCTTAAAAATAATTAAATTTATCAAGTTAATTAGACTATAATGACTCTTCTCGAAGAAGAGCCGTAAATAATATTTATAGTTACAAAATTTATTAAAAGCTAAAGTGCTCTTGAGATCTTTGAGCAGTAATTTTCTTGCGAATGCATGATTTAGTGAGGTTTCGATTATAGTCGGTTTTAGGGATGTTATGAAAATAAATTGCATCTTCCTGGAATAAATATTGAAAGAATAGTAAAACATACGAGGGTATATCAATAACTTTTGCCCTCACATAGAAATAATTGAGTGAAATTTATAAAATTTCTACATTGTATGAGTCCTTTTCTATATAGTCACCGTGCACAGTAACATATTTCTGCAAACGGTATTTCAAAGAGAGGGGTGAGGATGTATTCCAGAAGGCGCGATAGTAGTCCAAAATGGGGTAATTTTTTTACTTTTGACGACCCCCACATGTGACGTATTTTTGGAAAGGCTATTGATCACTTATTCATGTTATGCGCCCCCCCGAGCCCCTCCCCCCAAATTTGCCCCCGAGGACATGAATGATGTCCGTAAAATTTAGAAAAGTGCCCCCCGGGAGGGAAAATTTGGTGGGAGGGGCTCGGGGGGTGCAAAACATGAATAACTGGTCACAGGCCTTTCCAGCAATATGTCACACGTGGGAGTTGGTAAAAGTAAGAAAAAATGCCCCCCTTTGGTTCTACTGTCGCGCCTCCTGGAATAGATCCTCCCCCTTCTCTTTGTAATACCGATTGCACAAATGTGTTACTGTGCACGCCGACTATGCAGAAAAGACTCATAATATGTAGCAACCTCATAATATGTAGCAACCATAAATTTCACTCAGATATTTTTATATGAGCGCATAAACATATTGATACACCCGTGTATTTACCACTTTCCAACATAGTTGATAGGTATTTATGAATTGGGTTTGTCTGTTCGTCTATCGCTCTGCCCGACTTTCCATACACTAATTCGAGTAAAAGAAATTAGATTGCTATGTAATACACATTATTGTGGTTCATCTTGACATGTTCGTATTGAAAATGAAGTATGTAGCATTCATAATTCATTTACAGGGGCACCCAAAGGTATTCCGTTACATTAAAGTCTATGGGGAAAAATTCTGTGTGTTGTATTTTAACAAACTTACAATATTTTTAACATGATGAAATTTATAGACCTTATTGAGGCGTACTAGAAGAAGTTTACTGTAGAATACCGGGTGAGCCAAAAGTACGTTACAACTTTAAAAACTCACAAAAAAGGAAGAAATTGTGATAAAGGAGTGCGTTTTGCAAGAAAGTGCTCACGAGGTAGTCGGATTTTTTTTTAGTAGGAAAAAAAATTAGTTAAAAAATCACATGTAGGGGGCACTGATGACCCGAAACAGAACGAACAGCTGTGCCGTAGAATGTTCTGGAGGTCATGTTGAACAATTGTTATTGGAAGAATAAATGAATGGAGCGTATTGTTGTCGTGTCCACTGTCTTTCGGGTCGTCAGCGCAATATATACATGGTTCATACGAGTAACGTTATTTTCAAGGACAAATATCAGTATTTTTTATAGAAAATAAATCTAGTTGAAACGGTCGAAATTTAACCTTATTTAAGTAGAGAATTTCCATACGAAAATACTGGTACCGAAAAATTTCTTAGTCTGGAAATTCAAGGACCCGTACGAACCCTGATCTACATGTGATTTTTTAACTAATTTTTTTTTTTGAATAAATGAAAATTAAAACTCTAGTGCTATATTTATCTTGAGTTAAATAATTAAAATACATATAAAGCACAAATAATTATGGTATGGAGATATTTGCTACATAATAGATGAAATCACGTTTCGTTGAAAATTTGAATAACTTTATCTGGCGTTTCATCAGACGTACAAAATTTAAATTTAAATTACAAAGTTTTTCTTCTGGACAATTCTCGAATAAGCGCAAAGAAATTAATAAGAACATTTAAATCCTACTGATGACGGGCTTGTAATGGTTCAAAACGTTCTAGGTTTTTCTGATGTATTTTAAGATAGTATTAATTTGTATTTCAAATATCTTTATATCATATTTATGCACCAGAAAGTAATTTTTATACAATTATTTGTAGTTTATATGTATTTTAATTATTTTTTTTTGCTGCTAAAAAAAATCCGACTACCTTATAAGCCCTTTCTTGCAAACCGCACTTCTTTATCATAAATTCTTCCTTTTTTATGAGTTTTTAAAGTTGTAACAAACTTTTGGCTCACCCGGTACATTATGTGTAGCACTTAGTGTACGCGTAAAGGGGATTTAAAAATGTTCCGTTACAATATGGTCCATGAATAAAAATCGTTTGCGGCGTATATTAAAGATGTCACTTTATTGCAAACATAATGAATTGATATAAATTTCTGAGGTACACAGATACATGCTTTCTGTAGAATATGGGAGGCAAAGCATTTACCATTCATTTACAGGGTCGCAAAAAAGTATTCTGTTATATAATGGTATACGGGGAAAACTGTGCGCAGCGTATTTCAATGGTGCTGCACTATTTCAAACATGATGAAATTTATACACACTACTGAGGTTTACAGAGCGTGAAGAAATTATAAGACCACTTTGATTTGGAAAATTATGAAGTTAATAAAGATTCTAATTATAGTTTAAACATATGAGATATCAAAATACAACATATTTATTGTATAAATAAAACATCTCTTAGTTTCTTATATTCTTATACTAACATACTCAGAGCCTGATTACCCACAGGGTAAATTTCTACCACTAAAATAAAACAGAAAATTTTGCCTCATTCATGGCAGAAATTTTACAGGAATACGGCGTTCAGATAAGTCAAACTTTTCTTTTAAAATTTATTGGTGTAAGTGTGCCCCGTTGATAATCAGGCCCTGAACATGCTTATGTAAGTTTCTTACTTACTCTTAAACTTTCTTTTTTGTGGCCATCAGCCGCGACTAAACTTTCTTCTATGGCTCCCGATGCATTGAAAAACTCACTACCTCTACACCGGATGTAAGGTTGCGTGACAACTAGGGAATCCAGAAATTTAATACATTGGTCCATTGTAAGTAAAAATGTTTCTAAAAAAAAAAAAAGTCGTGCCAATGAATAAATTCGTGTAAAAGTGCCTTTGTCTAGGAGGCAGTGTTGCCAGATTTCCGCGTAAATCAGGGCACCGCCCCTGAATACTACGCCTGAGCGCTGAAACAAAAATGGCGGATGTAGTAAGCGGAATTCTTAAGCGTTTGCATGGTCCTCTGAAATTAAACACCAGTACTTTTCAAAAGATTTTTTGACTTTTTTAAACCCTTAACGGTCGCTTAATATTTGGAAAAACCATAAAAAGTACCTATTTTTTTATTACATTACATGAATAATTATAAGGTTTCTAATTAGTAAAATATGCAATAATTTTTTTAAGGCGAAATAAATGATGTTTTAGAAGAAATTCACAATTGCAGAAAAGTCACCATGAGAAAATTCTGTCTTAATGTTTTCTTTACACCATACAAATTTATGCGAATAAGACCTTTATTTTTCGCATATTAGATCTTTATTTATCATCATCACACAAATTTTTACAAATAATATTTGAAATAATATATATACACTAAATTCTGATTATTAATAATTTGTTTGAGTGCGATATACTTCGAAACATGCAATACATGGTCCAACATCACCATCAGCGCCAAACATCGAACGCCAAAGCAGTATAAGTAAGCATACAAACTTAATATTGGAATAGGGCGTAAATTAACACAGTTGCGCCATCTTGTGGACGGAGTGATAATCCATATACGCGGGGCTTTTAGTGTGACGTCATATATGATACGATATCTACTACAGCGCTTAGAATACCTAGTGTGGAAATATGCTATCCAAACAGTGCTAAAAGTTTGTATCCCTTAAATGTGCGACGATACTATTAAAATTTCAAGTATCGATCGCAGCGACATCTGCGGGATTTTCGTATTACTAGTACTACATTGTATAGACTAGCAATTTCGTGCAGTTGTAGAAAATATCCTGCAGATGTCGCTGCGATCTGCATATTGCAGCAGTATCATTGCACATTTAAGGGATACAATATTTTAGCGCTTTTTTAAGTATTACAGGGATAGCCGATTTCCACCCCCACTATATATTCTAGGCGCTGTAATATCTACCATCTGCGCATAATTTCTAAATGTTTAGTCACTCATGGAACTGAATTTTGTTTACCACATTAATTGCAAAATAATGGCGTAGCGATAGGGACGTCCAGATGGACTTGACACAATGAAGTTTTCTTCGCCTTGTCAGACACATTTCAGCTATTAATCAAAGTGAAAAAAACTTTACGATTTTAGTGGTGTGAAGTAAGAAAACCGGCATCTTTCTATAGTTTAACCCCGTCCGTTATGTGACCTCTCCCATTCAAGATAGAGCGCTTACTTATAACGCTTTGATCGAACGCAAGCGCTCATATTCAGACTTCGTATGGAAATGCCAGCTAAATTTTTCTGGTTTCAGAAGTTTTTTCCAGCAATAGATCTCCAGCCCGGAAATACGACGGGTACGAGAAATAACGAACGATACCTCAGCCCGTGATATTGACGGGAGAGAGAATTAAGGGGTTAATCTCAGAAAAAAATAAAGGTAAAAAAACTTTTTTTTAAATTATTGGTGTTCAAATGCTGGGGACCGTAAAAACGCTGAATAAAATCCGCCTACGACAGCCGCCATTTTATGTCACCGCTCAGGTGTAGTGTTCAGGAGGCGGTGACCGGGGCTCCAAATACTATGAACACTACTAATTTCTTATATTTTATTTCGCTATATTTAATCGCAGATATTTCTGTCTTTACATAACGCGATGATAATTACTTTAAAATACTAGTGTGCAAAGAATTTGTAGCTCCGATTTACGCGATACACCTGGCAACACTTCTGGGAGGAAAACTTCGGTAAGGGTTAAAGCGATTTTTTTCTTTAAAATTTTGAAATCTCACCAGAAAAATGTAATGGTTATTAGATGCGTTCGTAATTATATAAACATCATGTAGTCGTCGTTCGGTCCGTCTGTCTATCCGTCCGCATATAACAGAGCAAAAACTACTCAATCGAATGGTCTGAAATTTTAAATATACAAGGTATTTCTAAATGTATATCGGGGTTTTAACGCTTGGTAGTATTTATTACATAAAACTTAAAATAATAATTAACACGTTCCGGCCGGCGCGGTGGGTCACACTCGACTGTCTCAGAGCTGCCAAGTCTCCGGCTCTTTGGATACCAGTATTTTAATGCGGAAAATGTTGTTTTATTTAATAAAAACAATTAAGCGATTTAAAGGAACGGCATTTTCTCTAAAATAACAGTAGTGTGCAAAAGGCCGGAGACTTGACAACTCTGAGACGGTCGAGTGTGAGCCATCGCGCCGGCGTGAACGTGTTAATCATAAAATGAAAGCGCAACTCAAACAGTTTTACTTGCAAGTTTACACGTGTTCAATGTGAGGAGTGTTGCCAGATTGGGGACTTTTTTAATTCAGACTAATTGTCTGTCACACCTTTTTTTAAAATAGTATAATTTGCCTTTTTTCAGAATTTTTTATCTATTTTTAAATAGGCCGAATATTTCTATTTAAAAAAAGTGGTGACAATCAACAATCTGGGGACAAAAAGTTCACCAATCTGACAACACTGAATGTGAGCACCTTTTGTCACACGGCACACACCAATTCGATAGCTCAGTTCTTCCCAAACGTTGATTAGCAAAGAAGTTCTGTTTAGACTCTCACCCGATCTGACGCCATCTGATTTTTACCTGTGGGGATTCATAAAGGATCGTGTGTATGTGCTTTCACTATCAGCTGACCATTTCAGCTGTTGCAACAATGATCCCGCAAACACTATTCAACGTTTGGGAAGAACTGAGCTATCGACTTGATGTGTGCCGTGTGACGAAAGGTGCTCACATTGAACACTTGTAACCTTGTAGGTAAAACTGTTTGACTTGCTGTTTCATTTTATGTATTAATTATAATTGTAAGTTTTATGTAATAAATACTACCAAGCGTTAAAACCCCGATATTCATTTAGAAACAACCTGTATAATTGTTGCAAAATTTTGTCGAGTCATTTCAAATTTTATGAAAATCGGATGTATAGTTTAATTACAGGGACCGTCAAAAGTTTTCCGTTATATTACGGCCAAAGGAAAAAAATTATTTCAATTGTATTTTAATGATGTTACAGCCTTTCGATTAGAATGAAATTGATATGCACTTATGAAGTGCACTAAAATATACATTCAGTACAATATGCGGTGCAATATACATTTATAAAACTAGTTTTAGTACGAACGCACCATATTTGCCACGTTGGACGTGAAATAGAAAACTTGGTTTTAACTTCTTAGATGATAGACATTCCATAAATAAAACAAATAAAGTTACTGTTTAAAAATTTCCGGTGTCATTTCAGAATTTAAAAAAAACCGCTTTCAAATCGGACGTTTCGTACTTAATGACTTAATAATACCACTTTTTCCAATCTTCATAATAGGTTTCTGCTACATTTGCAAAAGATACACATCAGGAAAATTATTATTCGAAAATATGAGTATTTAATATGGTGACCAGTTGAACTCCTTTATAATAAAATTATTTTTGTAAAACGCTCAACCTCTCCTTCGGGTATGTACGTAGAGCTCCGTAACAACATCTGTAAATCATTAAAAAATACTGTACGTGAAATGGTAATATGGTAAAACCTCTGTAATTGACAATCCCGAATAGCGAAATCTCTACCCTCATAGTATGCATGGTCACGGTGACGTTGCTGTGACGTCACTGTAAGTCACTGTGGTCACGTCACATCTGTGACCAAAATGCCACCTCTCAGTGATGTCACATTGTGACTGAGATGTGAACTTCTTAGAAAACTTTAAAAAATTACAAAAATTCTTTAAAACATGTTATTTACTGTAAAATTATATCTTTCTGACAATTAAAAAAATTGTGACGTCACTGTTATGTCACTGCTATGTAACGTACGTCACGTCGCATATGTGACAAAAAAACCACCATATTGAAAGTCACAGTGTGACAAAAATATGAACTTCAAAAATCTTTGAAAATGAACAGAAATATTTTAAACAGTCACGAGTTACAGCGGCATAAGTAATGAAAATATATTAGTGGATAACAAATGGTAAATTCTGTCACTAAAGGGGAGGGGGGGGGGGCATAATAAATAAAGTGCACGATACAAGCATTAATATACTAAATTTTCAGGCTATATTTTATCAATTTGATATCTAAGACAGTGAATGTATACTTTTTCATGATTTCAATTTTATCTAGCATTTGGATAATATATTTAGAATTAGGAATATCAAATTTATACACTTTACATATTTAGTTTGGTGGGAGGAAATTTATTTCTTTCTTTCTTTTTTTACCGACCAGGATTATTCGAAACACTTCTTTGGTTTCAAACTAAAAATTTTCTATTACAGTTAAATCTGCACCTTTTAATGAGCACGTAGAAAGAGTCTTCAGAGTTTAGTCATCTATGCATTTCTTGCTTTAGAATATTTTTATAATTTGTATTCAAGTCATAAATTCTACTTCTTTCAGACTTTTTAAATAAAATTAGCATTTTCCGAAAATAAACTATACAAAATTTGTGCAAAACAAATTTTACTTTAAAAAAAAGGGAAAAAAAGGGGGGGTGTCGCTATTACCATTAAATTTATTTTTACACCTTTTAAAAATTTAAACATCTAATAAACTCTGTTTTATCTAACAAACTCTAATTATGAATATTATTATTATAATTATTTAGAAAAAAGGAACTTTACAATACATTTTAACTTGAATTATTTGGTACGGATAAAAAGAAAAGGTTAAATACATTGGACATTTCTTCAAATACAATATTTTAATTAACGATACTTTCAGAAAATTACTGCGTGTTCATGTTCCAAATCTCTTGTATAGAAAAACAAATAATCTGTAACAGACCATCTGCTTGAAAATCGTCTGCCCACAGAAAAATAAATATGAGAAGACGCGGGAAATAGTTCACTGTTTTTAGAACATCACCACGTCTACAACACTTTAAGATAAGGAAATGACCATTTTAGGATACACGGATATTAATGGAACGTATATGTAAGTCTTATTTAATTTAAATACTTTATTCTTGATTTGTATATTATGAGTTAAATAGTTTTATGTTATATTTGTAAGAGACTGATCTTTAACTGTCAGAAGCGATATTTTCCAATTCGATAACTGTAAAGAAAAATATCTTAATCTGCCATCGCTTGAAAAAAAAAACTGCGGAGAGACTGATTCATGCCTCCATTCATACTGGAATTAATATAAACATTAATTTACTATTACTTGAGATTGAAAATGTATGGAACGACAATGATTAGGAATTATTTTATCGGCTTCTTACTATTTTTTGATTACTAACACTTATAGTTATTATTATTTTGGGGTTAAATATGATGTTCGATTATCATGAGATTACGAAATTGTTTCAGATTATAAATTAACTTTATACTGGGGAAATGTGTTTTTACATATTACAGTAGTGAAACATTTGAAAGAATTTTCTTTCAGTGCTAATAATATTTTAAATTATCTTTTAAAATCCTAAATCTTCAAACCAATGTTTTCAGATTTAACATTTGCCAAAATTATAAAATAATAGGAATTCCTTATACCATATGGAAATATTTTTGAGATATTGTTAAATCTAATAATGCATTTAATTTATCTATTGTAGTTTGCTGTTGTTTAATAGTACAATTATAAATACTAATTATTATTTTTAGTGTTTTTCAAATTGGTATATATATATTTTTTTTAATTGTATGTAAGCATTTTTTCTGTTTGTGATTTTAATCAAACATTTAATTATAGACATTCTGAATCGGTTATTAAATTTTCTTCTATTGTAAATTCATTTTCTACGTTTATGGTACGCGTAATTATTGGCACTAAAAAGTAAAATATGATATTTAATCATTGAAATAAAGTGTTTTTCATGCCTGATAGGAAGTTATAGATTAAACTGCTTTAGTATATATTTTTTAAAAGTTTATATAATACAGGATACATAATATAGGACACAAGTTGAAAAGTGCTTATGACTTTGGTTTGTTTCTCCGTCTGTCCGTCTAGCAGTCTGTCCGCACTCTGACTCTCGAAAATATACTCGGATCGCCCTGGAATTTTTGGATGTTATTGACATTTACCATAGCACGGTACCTACTTGTAATGAAGTTTGTAGCATGCTTTGTTCATTTACAGAGACAGCCAAAAGCTTTCCGTTACATTACGGCCTATGGGAAAAAAATCGTTTCAAATGATTTTTAATGATTTTACGCACGCTTTCAAACAGAATAAAATTGATATGCATTTATGAAGTGTACTAAAATATGCATTCTGTTGACTATGCGATGCAAAGAATAGTTATTGTTCATTTACAGGGCTAAAAAAGGAATTCAAATACATAATGATACAGGGGTGGAGGGAATTGTTTGCGGCATACTTTAATTATGTTAATATATTTCATATATAATGAAATTGATATATGTCGCTGAGATTTACATACTATAAATTATTTCATATATAATACGAATAATACGTATATAGCATTTACAGGGACACACAAAATATTTCAGATACTATATTGTATCCGAAGTACTGTTCATTAGCGATGATTGCTGGAGATGTATTTTTAATTATGAAATGCGCTTTTATGATTCACTATATTTATGCATAGTATATGGTGCATATAAATGCTATAATTCCTATATAAGGCTACACAAAAGCATTCGTAAGGATTACTGGGTATGGGCGCAAATTGCGTAAAGGTGGTTTTTAAATGAGTTATGCTTTTTTTTTCGCTGAACTGCATTTAATTTACCAAGAAATGTTTGTAGAATATAGATAAAATGATATAAAGGATTACGTAAAGAATTGGATACATGGCCGTCTATATATTATAATTTCTGGAAATGTGATTTCAGCAGTTTTAAGAGTGTCTTAGTTTGAATTAAATTTTAACTAAATAGTGGTGTGTAATAAATATTCTAGGTAAACTACAGGGTTGTACAAAAGTATTCAAGTATGTTTCCATACATTAGTATAAATTGCTGAAAAAGAATTTCAACCTGTTAGGCGTTTTCTTGCTAAACTAAATTTTCCCATTATATAGTATATATACACTTAAAAAAATGGGTACTCAAAATTGAGTAAAAAGTACTCAATTTTAAATGCGTCACATACTCAAAATAGCTCCGATCCAAATGTACTCAAAGTTGAGAAACACATGTACTCGTTTTTTATTCCATGGTTGTGATCAAATATAAATCGTTATGTACTGCCCCCCCCCCCCCCCAAAAAAAACCCCCTAAAATTTAAAGTAAAAATATACTGACATTTATTTCTCGTTCAAAGTTCTTGACAAGAAATGTTTAATTGATTATTTATTAAGAAAAATAGCAAAATTCTTAACAAGATACTCAAATCGAATACTTTTATGACAGAAATCACGCACTGGTGGACAGCCAACCTTTCGGTATAGGAACAAATTGTCCACCAGGAATACTTTTATGACAAGAGCTTTATTTACAAGCACTTTTAAATTATTTTTTAAATACTGCCCATAATTTAAAATTTACATTAATAAACGTCATTTATGCCGCCATAAATTAAATGAACCATTACTGGGTACAAAACTATTCGTTTGTTTGGGTTTGATAACATGTGATGTTTCAAAATAGAGAAAGCATAGGTTCATTTTTGATCCAAAAATACTCAATTCGATATGAGTACATCGGTTTACTCATTTTGGAATACTTGATTTTTTTTCAGTGTATCAACCTACAGATCAAATACAGGGCTGTTCAAAAGAATTGGAAAACATATTTGGCTATGGACGGTAACTGCTGAAATCAGTTTTTCAAATGTTTTATGCGTTTTCTAAAATGTTTACTTAGTTATCTTATTTACGTCATTTCCCTAAATTACGATGTCTTGTTAAAGCATTCAGAAAGTGTTGGAAAGTATTTTATAATTTATGCTTAACGCATGATTTTTCTTACTCGTTTTTTTTTTCTATTTCCCAGGTCAGTCTTTTCCTATAAAACATACCAAATCTATTTAGCTCATATTCACAAAATACAATATACACGGGAATAAAAAATTTAAATAAATATCGCTTATCATGCCGCTCTATAAATAAAAATTGTATTAATATCCGTTAGTCTCCATGTTCGTATTTAATAAAGCAATGACAAATCACAACAAGTTAAAAAAAACTTACACATTCTAAATATCAAGCTTGAACTCAATATCAAGCATAGAACTTAATAAAAAAAAAATAAAAAAAAATCTGTCAGTTGATAAACATTGTTTTTTAAGTGGAAAAATTTTAAATGTTTTAGAAGAATCGGACTACAAAATAGCGATATTTTGCTAAAAAGTACGGTAAAAAGATAAGATTTTGTATTTACAGCAAAAGTTTATTTTAAAATTCATCGCTGTATTAATACTTAGAAATTTTTCCAGAGAGAATCATTCGCCTTATATACAATATTTCAAATGAAAATCAAATATCAAATTAATTGCTTAAAAGGCGCAAAGGCCAACATAGTGAAAAAGATTCCATGCCGGGACTCGAACCCGGGCCATCAGTATAGCACACTGACATTCTTCCGACTAAACCACATGGAACAACGCCCAGCCTGTAAAATTTCTCACTATTACATGTTGGCAAGCCTACAAACGCAGCACAAGAGGGAATATTTATCGTGAGCCACCGACATGGGGTAAACACGAAACTTAATTAAATCCAGCATCGATTGAAACTATATTAATAATTGGAAATTTTTCCAGGGAGAAACATTCGCCTTGCATACAACATTTCAAATTAAAATTGCCTTTTAAGCAATTAATTTGAAATTTGATTTTCATTTGAAATATTGTATGCAAGGCGAATGGTTCTCTCTGGAAAAATTTCCAACTATTAATATAATTTCAATCGATGCTGGATTTAATTAAGTTTCGTGTTTGCATCATGTTGGTGGCTCACGCTAAATATTCCATCTTGTGCTGTATTTGTAGCCTTGCCAACATGTAATAGTGAGAAATTTTCCAGCCTGGGTATCGTTCCATGTGATTTAGTCGGTAGAATGTCAGTGCGCTGTACTGATGGCCCGGGGTCGAGTCCCAGCATGGAATCTTTATCACTATTTCAAGGCTCCCACTCGGTCCGTTTTTTGAACACCACAATTTTTATAAGAAAAATCACCTTTATAAATTTCGTAGAAATTTACCAGGAAAGGCGTTTTTCTTCCAATTGTTGCCGAAACCTAACCATGAATTTTTTTCTTTAATTATACTAGTGTTCAAAAAACGTACCAGTCGGAGGCCTGCTATTTGCGTCTTTTAAGCAATTAATTTGAAATTTGATTTTCATTTGAAATCACAGTGTTTATGACAAGTTCGTCACAAATGACACATATTTCACAAATTGGTCACAGTGTGACTTCAAAGCATTGTCGCTTTCGTCACAGGTTCATCACAAAGTTAATGCCAAAATGACACACTTTTCACAAATTTGTCACACCGTGACTTCACAGAGTGGTCACAATGTGACGTCACAAACGACCTCTAAAACGGCCATAACGACCTCGCATTCTAGTCACTATGACGTCACATCGACGGTCACAAAATCACAGTGTGACTTCACAACGACGTCGCCGTGACGTCACCATGCCTTACGGCACCACCCCCTGAATATTAGGCCTGAGCGCTCACGTAAAAATGACACAAAAATGGCGGCTGCCGAAGGCGGATTCTTTTTATCGTAGGTACTGTCCCTTAAACGTAGACACCAGTATTTTATAAAAGATTTCTCTACCTTATTTATTCTCAGAAAAATGGAGCAGAAAAAACTTTAAAAAATTATTGGTAGGAATATTTAAGGGACCGTACACACGCTGAAAAAAATCCGCCTTCGGCAGCCGCCATTTTTGGTCCAGCGCTCAGGCCTAGTATTCAGGGGGCGGTGCTTACGGGTATTTCGCAGACACTTTTAAATCTCCAATACCTATACTATATTTCTCTGTTTTAACCTCATAATGGCAAACATTTTGAAATACCCAAAATTACTCTTATTCAAAGGTTTACTACATATAGCAATTTAATGTAAAAAATGTTAATTTAAGCGGTAAAACGCAGTTCAGCCAATAAAATAAAATAGATCAGAAGTGTAAAAGCAACGCTTGCGTTTAACTCGTTAAAAATCAAAGAAACTCCTTCTACATCTATGTGTCCAAGTTGTCAATAAGAGTGATATTATTGTAGATCAGTGGCGTAGCATATGTGAGTGTGTGTGTGTGTGTGGGGGGGGTCGACCATTTTCCTACCAGCAGTATTATATAGAAAATTTGACTTTATTTAATTATTGAACGTTATGCGATTAAATAAAGCAAATTTTAGCATGCAATAATACTGGTGGTAGTAAAATGATTTGACCACCTCCACTGTTGCAGATATTGTTTTGAATCACCGAAAACAATTGCATGGTATTTTGATCAGAATTAGATTAAAACATCGACACACAAGCCAACAAAGTATGTCCAGAGAGTACCACTGTTTTTGAAAAGTAATCATTATCTTATTTAAAATCGGAATTTTTGACAAAAACGAGAAAAAAAGGCTATTTGTCCTTATCATGCACTAGAATTTCGCACAAGCTGTATAAACCAACAGCTAGCTTGCACGATGTTGAAAGTCGGCAAAGAAAAATTTCTTGCGTATACAAGCAGTTCACAATTTCAGTATTAAAATTTTGTATGTTATTC
Organism: Maratus speciosus; assembly: GCA_963932465.1. Lineage (NCBI taxonomy): Eukaryota > Metazoa > Arthropoda > Arachnida > Araneae > Salticidae > Maratus > Maratus speciosus. The sequence goes on along the minus strand of OZ010798.1, from coordinate 268,446,722 downwards.
CTGGCGTTAATTTTTGTTTAAACATGTATGGTTTAACCCATTTGTGCCTGAATTTTTGTATTCTCTTTGTTGTTAAAATCACTTTAAAATGTTGCAAAATGAATTGGAAAAATACTAAAAAAATTACGCTAAAAATGATGTGTATTTATTTGACAAAATGTAAACGTAATAAATATGGGAATATGCATAATATTTGTAATAATATAATATGCATAATTATATGTTTTGTCTAAATTTATATAAAATAAGCTTTTAAATTGTATATTATATACTATAATATGTATTTTTATTAATTACTAAAAAAATATGCTTGTTTATTTACAGAGACTAATAACATTATAAGTATTAGTAATAATAAATTAAGAATAATCGTACTTGATGCTTAAAAACAATTTTTTTTTCAGAATCATCTTGAAAATTACTTTACATAAATAAATGGCTTTTAAATGGCTAATAAGGTATAATAAATATGTTAAAATCACTTTAAAATGTTGCAAAATGAATTGGAAAAATACTAAAAAAAATTACGCTAAAAATGTTTTGTATTTATTTGATAATACAAAATACTTATATAATTAGATAATACAATTTGATTTTGAATAAATGTGTACCCACACGTGACTAGTGCCCTCTATTTTGTACGCTACAAAAATGCATAAAAAATAGGTTTGAACATATAATTTCACAATTAAAAAAAAATACGTATTTCAAAGAAGTCTACAAGCTAAGATTATGACTTATTTATTTGAATCTTTGGTAGAAAAAACATAAATAAACTTACTTTTTACATTTCGCCATCTTGAAATTTAAAACATCTATATAGTCCGAAAAAAGGCCTACATTTTAATCAAATAAATATACATCTTATCCTGACATCTTTCGGTAACAGATAAAAGACATTTATAGATAATTATTTCATACAATTTTTATGTTATAAAGAAGAGGAAAACTAAACAAAATTCTTAAAATTCGAAGCGTCTCAAAAATGAGACGCTAGGCAGAAATGGGTTAAGAAGAAAAAGACGGCTTGATTCGCAAATTTTATTTACACATCAGAGTGTCAAGATGGTAAATAAATGCTTTTACCCTTTCACCGTCCAAGGGTTTCCCTGTATTTTTATAAGAATGCTTGTAAATTCGAGGATATATATGTAATAATAAAAAAAATTCGCCCTTTTATCTTAGTAAAACTAGTCCAAATTCTTAATATTTTTCCTTTTTTACCTATCTTTAATAATATCTTAATATATTTTGTCTTTTATTTCATGCATTAAAATTTACGTATTCTTTTATTATTCTAAAAACCTTAATCCATTCGTCTAATCTTATAAAACCCATTAAATTATTTTTCATTTTCTTCTAAAACTAAATTCTTTTTCTTTCGAATGTTTTTTTATTAGCATTTGTTCGATCATGTTCTATCCCACAATTCAATGCGTCCGCCAGCATTTAATGGCGCTTTAATTCTGACGCCGTATAAAGAGTTCATTATCCACGTCATCCTCTTCCAATCGAATCGCAGTCATTTCATGTCCCGTCCTTCCTCACCTCTCTGCTGGCGTTGGTTAACCACTTTTCTGTATCCGTCCGCGCGCTGTTTTTTGGAGTACTTATATCGTTACACCGACGAGGAGCAGAAGAATTGATATTTTTCCGATTGTTTAAATAATTTACGTCGCTTGGGGTGAACGTTCTAATGTGTAGATCCTAATCTTGTAACATCTTAAGTTTTATGAAGTGGATGATCGATTATTGAGGGTTGATGAAATAGCTACTGGAAATGTTCAGTTTAAAGTGACGATGACTCTATTCATTACGTGATGGGAAATGTCTCAATTTTTACAAAGCTTGCCTTAAGCTCGCAACCCTGACTGCAAAATAACGGATGGTTGGCCTTGATTACACTACTACCTTTACTTCGAGAGATACTAGTGTCACCGGAATGTGTCGAACGTCGATAGAAAAATGCTACATATATATTTATCAGTTGCAGTTTGATGCTATAATATCTTTAATATCACTTCTTTCAACGTATGGTTTAAAGTAAAATTATGTTTAAAATATTTTGTGTACAGCCATTTTAACATGATTTCTAGAAACGGAAAAATCCGGGCCAGACGGTTACAGGATTCATTTTTAAACTAACTTAATAAGAAATACTAATAAGAAATACTAATAAAAAGAAATACTTTAAATAATTTCTTTAAATGATATTATTTTAGGGCAATTCCACTGAAAATCATCATTTTTTTTTTGGGGGGGGGGGGGGGTAATTGTGCTTATAATATGTTTAATTTAAGGGTATGATTGGAAAACTTGATATTTTTATATTCTGTAGAAAAATTCTAATAAAAAGGCATTGTAAATTACTGTTTACAAACTAAGTTAAATACCATGATTGTCTTTGTAAAGTCATAATATTACGTCAGTTACACGTGTAAATGCCATTTTTTCTTTTTTATTACTCAGAAATTAATTAAACAAGTTACTGTTATAATTTGGCATTACTTAGTGTTATGGAGAACATTAAATCACTTTTTTTAACTAGACTTTTTTTAACTAGTTTTCATAATTTTTACACTTCAATGAAGTCAGAAAAAAATGTTTGTATATTTTATGTTACGTCAGTTACAGAATTTTGAATTGCAATTTTTCGGACTCAAAGAGATATTGAAATAATCTGCAGGTATTTGGGTATTAAGACCTTAGTAAGAAATATTTTAAATTGTAAAAATTAGTTCTAGCTTTATTAGTAAATTTTCTACATAGATTTGAAAAGAAAATTCGATGATAAAACGTTACGTCAGTTACGATGGAATTGCCCTTTAACCCCTTCGGGACGGGAGCCTTTTACGAAATTTTTAATCTTTTGTCACCGTTTTTTAAAAACAGAAATTTGTGTCTTCTTGAATCGAGAAAATGTGCTGATTAAATAAGACAAATTTTACAGTAAAATTTTACTGGTGAGGAAAAACAAGGATTCTGAGCGCTTCATGCGGCACGTATACGTGTCGCTCGTCCCCAAGGGGTTAAGACTAGTGGTTGAGGGTGGATAATAGTATGTCTGTCATTCTCAGCTTTTGATATGCCAGTTGTAAAAAAATTTATGGCTTTCTTTACAGGTATCGCCATAATTTCATAATCATATACCGTATACAAAAGTTCAACATATTCAAAAAAAAGGAAAAGTGCCCTGTTAAACTGATGACATCGAGCTCACAGGCTATTCACACTAATTATATGTTATAGTGTTATTTCAAAGAGTAATTCTCCTCGAAAAATAAATTAAGGGGCCCCTAAATTAATAAGGCCCCTGTTCTCCCTTTATACTTAACCAATGAACCTCCAAATCGAATCAAAGAAGCGCCTTATCAGAATAAAACTGTATACCAAATCTGAAGCAAATCAGATAATTCTGCATGAAATACTCATTTCATGGAATTAAGGGAGGTATAAGCTCCCCCCTTTTGCCTCTTTATATTTAACCAATGAACCTCCAAATCTAATCAAGGAAGCTCCTTATCAGAATGAACCAAGAAAATTTTTTGGAGCAAATTGGATAATGCCGCATGAAATCCCATTTATCTAAATTAAGGGAGGACATTCCCCTTTCTCCCTTTATACTTAGCCAATGAAATTCCAAATCTAATCACGAAAGCGTCTTTTCGGAATAAGCCGGTATACTAAATTTGAAGCTAATCGAAAAATTCTGCATGAAAAACCCATTTATCTGAATTAGCGTGGAGGGGACTACCCCCCTTTCCCCTCTTTATACTTAACCAATGAACCTCCAAATCTAATCCTAATCAGGGAAGCCCCTTATCAGAATAAACCTGTATATCAAATTTGAAGCAAATCTAATAATTCTGCATGAAAAACCCATTTATCTAAATTAAAGGGTGTTTAGTCCCCCGTTCCCCCTCTTTATACTTAACCAATGATTCCCGCAAACTAATCTGGGAAGCGCCTCATCAGAATCAACCTAGAAAATTTTTGAAGCAAATCGGATATTTCTATTAAGAATTATCGCGTTACGTACATACATACATACTTACACACAGTCGTGAAAGACAAAAAAAAGTAAACACCCCCAACTAACTTTGGAACAAATTATCGTACAATAAAGTTACTGATACGAAACGATTGACTAAAGTCTACTTTTAAATAATGTATACAACATCTGCTTAGGGGTCCATCTACATATCAAAACAAACCAAAACTTTGTTTTTCTCAATAGCAAGATCCAATTTTGACTATTCATTATTTTAAAACGAAACTTTTTTAGGGATTGTATCCATACTGAAATTCGGTACTCGAAGGTTGTTGAATTCTACAGATTGACTAAGTCAATCAATGTATTATTTCTTGCCAATTTGACCATTTCACTCACTTAGTATGCTTCGGATATTGTTGTATACCGTAAAATACCCTTCAATATTCATTTTATAAAGCTTACAAGCAGGATTTGGTGATATATATCAATGGATATCTATCTTGACATATATCCGTATATCTCGTGACATATATCTATTTTCAAAATGTGAAGTTTGATATTTTCATATATTTGATACTAATTTTTTAAATATTGCGTATGATATTTTGATATTTTCAGTCAAAAGATTTGTAAATGAATTTTTTAACTGTTATTGATTGTGTAGTTTTTTAGATAAGAACTTTTGCTTCGGCTGGCCGTCTTTAGCTTTCCGAACCATCCATAAAAAATATTTTATATTATATTTTATAACATAAAATATTTAATTATATAATACTATATTTTATATTTTTATATTAAATAAATTTTCCTCCATAAAAAAATATTTTCCAAGTTTTACACTTGAAGCTCAATTTTTAAAAGTAAAATGTAGAACTAATAAATATTTACTTAAAGCAGCTGTTGAAAGATATACTGTTTAATTTAGAGACGTTATTTACTGCTTCATTAGAATATTTTATGGTTTTGGATTCCTTTAGTTTAAACTACACAACAGGTTAGAGACGTTCAAATTTTCAATAAAAAGAAAGTATTTTGTATATAGTTTTGTTAACAGAAAATTTTCTGGAAGCTTAATAATTAATCACATAATTTTGATATTTGCTAGTGTAAAAAGTAAATTATTTTTGTTTTCAATTAGTGTATTTTGTTACATAAGTGGAAAGAAGTACATTTAAAATATTGTTTTATTAAGTTTTCGTGCTAAATGCAATATGTTTCGGTTTCTAATTTATATTAGGTCTGAAAATATCCATAATTATCAATAAGTTGATTATTTTGAAAATATCGGTTATATATCAAAATATCGGATATTTTTTACATTTACGAGCCCTGCTTACAAGTGTTGAATTATGCGATTTTAAAAATATGTAAGATATCTATAATAATCTTAGTTTTTGAATACGTGAATGTGATTGGAATTTTATAAGTGTTTTTATAAAATGCTTTTTCTTTGATTTTGAATTTATTTAACTCACAGTTTTTTTTTTTTTTTTTTTTTTAACCATTTATTGGCAGAAATGTAAAGAATATTGGTCAGCGCAAAATGTAGAATAAAAAAGTATAAAGCAGTATACGGAATCAATGTAGAAAAAAACAGACAAATTGCTTTTTTCCTTTAAAATAAATCCTAAGACGATTAATAATACCATATTTTCAAAAAAAAAAAAAAGTTTTTGAAGAGTGGTTGGGAGGGATTGATTCTTTTTAGATCTTTTCAAATATATTCGCATGGTGTATATTCAGATTTATTTGAAGAACTAAAATTAAATCTACTTTTAAAAGACATCAGAATAACTTTACATTCGTTATTCTCATTTGAAATAGGGTTAATAATTTTATGATTAAACTTAGTTTGCAATTAACTCATTAACCCTTTATCTACTGACGGTACTTATAAGTATCACTCACTTTAAACTTTCATCCTATAGTGAATATTACTAATATTCTAATGGTACTTTGCAGAAACTCTCTTTCAACTCCATTTTATCCGGATACATGGCGGCAGTAGTTCTAGGTTTGTTATTTTAGCGAGGAAAGAGGCTATCTTTGAAACAGTCGATGTATTTTGTGCCGACATTTTGTATAGATTTTCACGCTCGTCTTTTTATTGCTGCAAACACAGTAAAGGATATAAGATAAGTATTCTATTTTTTTCATGTGTTCATTATGATCTTAAAATACAATTTAACTAGCTATTTTAGGTGAACGGTGTATGTATTTGATCTAACAGTTGAATTACTCGGTTGTACTTATAAGTACCGTCAGTACACTGGGTGTTGGAGAAATATTCTTGTTTACTTTTTGTCTGTGTAGTTATCCATCGTTTTCACCTGCTTTAAAATGCAATTACTAAAATGTAGTGTAGTAATAATTTTCCTAGAACTTCTTTTCTGTTTTATAACTCTTTTTTATAGGAAATCGAAAAAGTTGTGGCACCAGCTCTTTTTTTCTTTGCTAGAAATGGCATATGTATATTCATATATTGCATATGTGGAGATGGGAGAGAACATGTTGCCCCTGAGACGTCGCATAACTAAAGGACTGCTAACAAGATCGAAAAAGAAAATAGTTTTTTTAATCCTTTCAGGAGCAAAATATTGTCAATGCTAAAATGTTGAAATAAATGATTGGCACCGGAGTTTGCCAGAAAAATTATTTTTAAATGAGAAAAGGTATACTTCACATACTTATTAAATAGAAAATATTTTCTGGTGCCATTTGAAATTCCTTGTGGTTTTTCTGTTACGATATTTTAGTCATAGTGTTCTGACGGTACTTTAATGTACCACTTTAATTAATTACTCCTAAGGTATTAAATTTCTCACGGGTGAGTATTTTTTTATGTTTATCCTTTAATTTTCATTGTAGTAACTGAAAAAAGAAAATAAAAAAAAATTGCAATAGATCATAACGCAGTAGATGAAGGGTTAATGTCGGTTGGCAAAAATACTTGCCATTCAAAATTTCTTTTTCTTCATATTTTCGATTTTTTTTTTTTTTTTTTTTTTTTTGCACACTACTTCCGATTGGCAAGAAAACTTGCCCATCTGAAAGTCATAAAAATAACTTTAAAAATGTTTTTAAATTAGTCTGTGTACTCGAATAGATAAAAATTTCAAGCTGTGGAAGAAAAGGTTTTATTATTTAAAGCTCTTTTTAATGGTGTAAAAACTTATTTGTAAAGATTACAACTTTTGATGGATATACAAAAGTTAGTAAAAGACTAAATTACCAGTTTTCAATAACGATAAAATACTTTTGTGAGAATATTTTATCTGGTAGATATTCAGTGCAATACATGGTACAAAACTGTGGTCACAAAGATTTTACATCATTTAAACCATTATTACATCCATAATATCGTCATTGAGATTAGTATAAAAATCTCAATGACTATATTATGGATGTAATAATGGTTTAAATGATGTAAAATTTTTGTGACTACAGTTTTGTAGATGTCAAATTCTAGAATTAGATTAATCATTTGCTGTAAATACATCGGCCTCTATTTAAAAAGAAAAAAAAATATTTTACGTGTTGTTTCAATTTTTGGAAAGCGTTGAAATGTATAATTTCGTATTTACACTACCAATTAAGCTTAGCTCTGTGAAATTTCTTGTTAACCTCCCCAACGCCGCGAACTGATATATATGTTGTTTAAGCTATAGGTTTCACTGCAACAGAAGCATTATTTAAATTAATATAATTCTACAAATAATACCCAGATTAAAAAAATTAATTTATGATTAATACTCTCAAGACTTATATGCCTATATGTACTAAAAAATTTTATCGAGTTGGAAAAAACATCTTTTTTAACAATTTTTCATAAACTACAGAGAAAAAACATTACAATTTTACACTTTTGCTTGGCGGTCAAGGGGTTAATATGGTAATCACAGTTTCTTTCATTAAAATTAAACATCAACCAAACTCAAACATGTATACAAGCACAAACTAGCCCTCATAATGAAACTGACAAATCAATAGTTGCAGCAACTTGCTCCCAAAATTTTAAAATACTGGAATTTATCTAAATAAAATAAATATGATTACGCTAAATAAAAAAAATTATTTTTAATGATAGAACTTTAACAAAAGAGGAGCAGAAAATTATCGGTAGATTAGTACACAAAAAATGAGGGGGCATCCCCCCCCCCCAAAAAAAACACATTTATTTGCTTAAATTTAAAAGAGAGGATATGTTAATATGATGTATAGAAACCATTTTTATCAAGATTTTCTTATAATCTCCATGTCATTGATTCAATGAGATTGTTGGTAATATCCGGATCTCTGTTTATAATACTAGGGGGCTCGGCCCCCTACGAGCTACGCTCGCCAACCCCCGTCCAGACACCGCAGACTCTAAATGCACTCTAATTTGATCGGCTTTAAAAAGATTTCGAAAGATTGAATGGAGGATATTCCAAATATGGGTTCGAGGCTGAAAAAGGTCACGTGATACCGGTAATTTACCCAAGAAACTTCTAACAAATAAGAAGGGAAGATACTACTGCTTTGCCTCATAAACTGTTTCATTGGCTAGCAGAGATTTACATTACACGTCTACGGAGCCTTCCCTTCTTTACGCTAGAAGTTTTTACCCTGATCACGTGATCAAAACGGAGATGGAATATCCTCCATTATAATTTAAAAAACAGTGGCGATCTCCCTATAAACGGATTTCTATTCATTTCTCTTTGATTTGGAAATTTTAGCGCCAAATCCGCTGCGTTACTACTTGATTATCCCGTCGACCAATTTCGCCAAATTATATGAATCGCCAAACCACTCGCCAAATTATACAAATTGACATAATTTTTATTTTAAATAACGAAAGAACAAATAAATTAGTACAAAATTAATAAAAATAGAAATAAAACGTCGAAATAAACATAACTTGATGACGTAGGCACGTGTAACAACATTTCAAAATAAGCTATTATAAAAGGAATTATAAGTAAACAGTCTTTGTCTCCTGGTATTTTTTAACAAAGCGAAAAGATAGTTCTTTTAAATGAGACATTTTAAATTAATCGTTTTCAATCTGACGTAATTTTGACCAAGCTATTCTTTCTCTTTTAAATATTCACGTGAAAATACTTTTGTTAGAAATGAAATATTATTTGCGCTTTCCTAACAAAAATAGTTGAAAAGATCCTCTCAAAATATCATATAAATATCTAGCGCAATTTCTAAATTTAAACTGTTTTGCAATATTTTGTGTTCATTTTATGTAATAACTGTAATGTGACGTAAATATGACGTAATTTCTCCTATTTAAGACTTCTAACGCATGTTAATGAATTTATTATTTTACAATATATCCTTTCTCTTTTAAAATTCACGTGTATACTTTTTATGAAGTAATTTTCAATAAGTTACTGCCTTTTATACGCAATTATTTAATTTTAATTTGAAAGTATCTTTTCTGTTTATAATAGTCACGAGTAAATAAATTTTTAATTTGAAGCAAACGTTATTGTTTCCGTTGTTTATAGAGTTGGCAACAGGTTAAATTAGTACAATTTTCTAAAATAAGTAAAAAATATCTCTCGAAATGCTGAAAATTTGAATTTAAAATAGAAATGAAACCTCGAAAAATGAGTCAAATTAAAAAAAATAATGAATTCTGCACACCGGGAAATTATAACGTATAAAATGATCTAAAAATTATTATATTTCGATGTATAGTTTTTGCTCCTATAAAACTTTTTTAGTGAAACGATTTTGTCCAACTTCAGCATTAAATATCTCTTAAAATAATTATTCGATTTGAAAATTATCTGCATCAGCATGTTTATCAAACATTTCTGTATAAAACTGCCGATTTTCATACTTTTGTATGCGTTATTTTTCTTAATATTAACGAAGAAAGACCTCCGGTCACAAAAAATTCAAAACGGGCAGCGGCGGCTGCGGTGACAGCGGTAGTTACTTTTTTTTAGAATCTAGAGATGCATAGCACAAGAACGTAGAAAAGACTCGAGTTAACTAAAGGTCCAGAGATACTAAAATAAGTTTTGCGGTTTGTTTACATCGTAAGACAGACTTATGCTCTAAGTTGATCTTAAACGAGGCACAGTAATATCCCAACCCAAATGCTTCAATAACATGAGTAAAAAAAAAAAAAAAAAAAAAAAAGAAAAAAAGAAAAAAAATTCAAATTATGCATTTCTGCCCATCATAGATGGCTCTTAAACCAGAATTTTGAAGTTTTTAACTCCTTAACGATCGCATTAAATTACGATTTAAAAATTCAAATTGCTTATTGGCACCACTTTTTTGAAAAAGAAATATTCATCTTATTTAATGACAGGTAAAATGACACCGTAATAAAGCCAATTACACTATTTTATAAAACTGGTGGGAATCAAACAATCTGAATAAAAGACACAACCCGTCAATATCACGGGAGCGAGAATTAAGGGGTTATGCATAACTTCAAAATTACTTGGAAGAAAAATTTGACCCCTAAACAAATTTTATATGCTTTATTTAAAAGTAGACTTACTTCCAATAGTTTGGTACTAGTGACTTTCTTCTGTGATTATTTGTTGAAATGTTAGTAGGGGGTGTTTACGTTTTTACCACGACTGTACATACATACATACATACATAACTTGAGGGCACATTAGCTTTCAGGCTTTGATAACCTGAGAGCTAAAAACTATAGCGGAAAATTACCAAAGAGTGCAAGAAACTTCGAAATTCATTCAGTAGAGTTTAAATTCCAAGTTATGCCATTTTTTCGTGATTAGAGATCATATAATATACTATGTTTTAAGGCTGTTCTCAACTGCTCAGCTCAACAAGCAGAGAACGTTTTCACACATTTACGAATTAATTTTTTAACGGAAAGATATAAAATTGGAAGGCCTGACTATGGAAGCGATTTGGAATCGAACTGTGTTTTCCATTTTTTTAAGCAATAAAATACCTATTGAGTTATTTGATCACGTGAAGAACACATTTTTCACCCTTCCTTGATTGGTTATTCTTCTTTCACGCGGAAATTCGGCTCAAAACGCCCACTTTGACACTATTTTCTGAAAGATCTATTGCGTTTGCAAAAAAAACGGAAAACACAATCCGGTTACATAGTTTCTGAACATCAACGCCTGCTAGTTACGTGCATTTCCGGACAAAAATAAATTAAAACTTATGCCATAATGTTGCCCTTTTGGATTTGAGAACAGCATTAAAACAAAAACATGTGCATGAGCACCGCCCCTTGAATACCAGGCCTGACCGCTGACACAAAAATGGCGGCTGCCGAAGGCGTATTTTTTTCAGCGTGTGTACGGTCCCTTGAATTTTAGTACCAATAATTTTTTTAAGTTTCTTCCGCGAAATTTTACTGAGATTGAACAAGTCAACGAAATCTTTTATAAAAAACTGGTGTCGAAATTTAAGGGACCGTAGCTATGTTAAAAAAATTCCGTCTTCGGCAGCCGCCATTGTTGTGTCAGCACTCAGGCCTAGTATCCAGGGGGCGGTGGCGTGAGCACCGCCCCCTGAATACTAGGCCTGAGCGCTCACACAAAAATGACACAAAAATGGCGGCTGCAGAAGGCGGATATTTTTTTGCGTAGATACGGTCCCTTAAATGTAGATACCAGTATTTTATAAAAGGTTTCTCTACCTTGTTTATTCTCAGAAAATTGAAGCGGAAAAAACTTCAAAAAATTGTTGGTAGGAATATTTAAGGGACCGTACACACGCTGAAAAACATCCGCCTTCGGCAGCCGCCATTTTTGGTCCAGCGCTCAGGCCTATTATTCAGGGGGCGGTGGCGTGAGTATCGATGGCGTCATGTTACGGTGCAACACCTGACCAATATATTTTTTTTTTTTGACTTGACTTGTCTTGACGACTTGCTAAACATACTGTAATTTTAATTTTTATACGGTTGAATAGAAAGAACAGTGGTCTTTCAAGTGCAATTTTTTAAAAAACTGCATCTCATTTTATGATTCGTTATGGTTTGACAAACAAATTCAAGCATGCATTATATTTTTATTTAAATGAATCGCAACCTGCTCGATTACGAAAGATTAACCCGTTGGCACTTAAAACAATATAAATAATTCAGCGTTTATTTCCGGCTAATATTCCATAATGAAATTAAAACTTCATCCAGAAATAAATAATATAATGTAATAATATAAATAAAGACATTTAACAGACATGTAATCGAAATACGTGCTTAAACATTCTGAAATTATCAGAATAAAAAAGACTGCTGTAAGTAGCCAAAGCTTAATGAAGGCATTAGTTGATTTCGCTATTAGCTCATAACATGCGGCTAATACGAAATTGCCTCTTTTAATATCATTTAAAACTTTGTTTTATTACATTACTGACATTTTTCAGATAAAAATGCTTTTTTGGTTTTCTTAATAATTAATGCGAAATAATATATTAAACATAATTTAAAAGTAATTATACTTTTCGCCTGTATTCTGTAACCGGGACCCCATGTTAGATACTCTAGTAGTTAAAACAGTTATAATCTCGACTATAGAAAGATGACGAGGGAAAATTTCAAATAGATTACCAAGTTAAAATTTTAAAAACCTGCCTTATCTACAAAATTTACTGCCGCGCTAGCGGAAGGCAGAAATTTAAAACTAGAAAAGATTCGAAAAATTTATAAAAATTAGGAAAATTTTGAAGTTTTTACTGATTTTTGTCACACTATATAAGTTTTTAAAGTTGTAAACAATGTAAAAATATACACTATAGAAATAATAGTTTACAGCATTGCAACCTCTTTTTTTTCATTTCCTTATCGCTACATTTAAGTTCTGACTATTCCTAATCTAACAAAACGGAAAATTCAAGTCACACGTGGCAAATGAGGTGCGTTCGTACTGTAACTAGTTTTATGAATATTTTTTGCACCGCATATTGTACTGAATGTATATTTTGGTGCACTTCCTAAGTGCATATCAGTTTCATTCTGTTCGAAAGATTTTAACATGGTTAAAATGCACTTGAAATAATTTTTACCCATTGGATGTAATGTAACGGAAAAATTTTGACTGTCCTTGTAATTAAACTATGCATCAGATTTTCATAAAATTTGAAATGACTCGATAAAATTTTGCAACAATTATATATTCAAAATTTCAGATCATTCGGTTGGGTAGTTTCTGCTCTGTTATATGCGGACGGACGGGGAGGCAGACCGAACGACAACTAAGGTGCTACGTATTTATATAATTGCGAACACACCTAAAAGCCTTGTTTTTCTGTCAGCGCTTGATGAAATTTTCCAACGAAAATATCACTATTTTATTTTCAATTCCACTGTTTTCTTATAGTAATACTTGCCTCCTTTAATCACAGAATTTTTTTTATTAAAGATTGAAAATTATTATTCGAAAACCGTGATCTTTATAACCAGCGTTGCTAATGAAGTGGTTATACACAGGCCCCTTACACTCCACTTTTCTGAAATACTAAAATTCACCCTATTTAACCCCTTGGGGACGAGCGACACCTATACGTGCCGGAAATAGGCCTAAGGATCCTCGTTTATCGTCACTAGTAAAATTTTACTGCAAAATTTGCCTTATTTAATCTGAGCATTTTCCCTATTTGAATAGGCACAAACTTCTGTTTTTTAAAACCGGTAGTAAAGTAATAAATATTTCGTAAAAGGCTCCCGTCGCGAAGGGGTTAACTGCAGATTAATTAAGGCGAATATTAATATTCTTTAAAAAGTGTTAGAAGTCAAGCAATTCGAATAAAAAATAGTGGTAATACAGTCAGTGTTGCCGCATCTCGCTGGGTTTTTTTTTTTTTATTTTTTTTATTCATTTATTTATTTATTTATTTATTCGTTTTTTGTATAGTAATTCTCTTTTTTTATTTATAAGTTATATCTATGATCTCGTAAAGAAAAAATATGTATTAAAACTTTCTGGAGAGAATTCGGAATGTCTGAATAAAAGAACAGCTAGACGTCGTTACACTGAACACTGTTCCAGAGTGGAGACTTTGGCCTTTTTTTATTGAGAAATTCCGAATTCCGAATTTATTAAGTAATCATGAAATGTTTGTCAAATAAAACAAAAAGATTAACTGATAATTTCTGAATTAATATAAAAAGATCACACTGGCAATTATGCACTGTTGTAAATTCCATATTGGCAGGAGGACTGGCTGTTAGAGACAATAAATAAATCGCATAATACAGTAGCGCTCAAAAGTATTTTGACAACATTATATTCCCTCTTATTTTATTTAATATAAAAATATAAAAGAAAATATATTCCCTATAATTGAGAACACTATGACTGCAGTTATTCAAATGTATCAAGTTTCAACTTGTTTGATTACATTCGGCGATACCGAAGAAATATGACTCCGCCTTAGCTCAAAAGTATTTTGACAATTAGTTTGCATTTAATTGTTGAAGGTGTCAGTGGCGCTATAGCTTCGATTAGTGTTTATATTGACTTATTGTAATTATTTTTAAATGCCGAAATGTAAAAAATATTGAAGTTATTCTAGAAAAGCCGCTGTAAATGCACTTAAGAAAGGTAGACTGCAAGCAGAATTAGCTCGTTCTTTTAACGGGTCTCGGCAACTTGTTATTACATGGAATAAAGTTTTTAATAAACAGAAATACATCAAAAATAATCCTCAAAGTGTCCAACCAAAAGAAAACAATTTGCGATGTTGACTGTATTATAAAAATGATGTCTACAAATGATTGTGGTAAGTCCGCTGTAATAATAAAAAATGAATTGAAAGAAAATTACGGCATAGACATACATGTTTCATCAGTCAAACGACGCCTAAACCTCTATGGTTTCCATGGCAGAAGACCTTTGTTATCTACACACGTTTGTTATCTACAAAGAATAGGAAGGCTAGAGTTGCATCCGTAAAACGGCATAACCCTTTCAGGGGCAAAGCAATTCCATTGCTAAAGTGTTGAAATTAATGATTGACACCAGAATTTTGGTTAAAAAATATTCAGTTTATTATGTGTGTGAAATATAGATTTTTCCTATTTATAAATAAATTTGTTTTCAAATTCCGGTGTCGATCATTAATTTCAACACTTTAGCAATGGAATTGCTTTGCCCCTGAAAGGGTTATGCCGTTTTAGAAATGCAAATCTAGCCTTCCTGTTCTTAGTAGATAATGAACGTGTTTTTGCTGGTCTTCTGACATGTAAACCATAGAGGTTTAGGCGTCGTTTGACTGATGAAACGTGTATGTCTATGCCGTAATTTTCTTTCAATTCATTTTTTACTATTACAACGGACTAACGACAATCATTTGTAGATATCATTTTTATAATACAGTCAACATTGCAAATTGTTTTTTCGGTTGGCCACTTTGAGGCTTATTTTCGATGTATTTCTGTTTATTAAAAATTTTATTCCATATAATAACAAGGTGCCGAGACACGTTAAAAAAGAGCTAATTCTGCTTGCAGTCTAACTTTCTTAAGTGCATTTACAGCGTCTTTTCTAGAATCACTTCAATACTTTTTACATTTCTGCATTTAAAAATAATCACAATAATCAATATAAACACTAATCGAAGCTATAGCGCCACTGACACCTTCAACAATTAAATGCAAACTAATTGTCAAAATACTTTTGAGCTAAGTAGGAGCCATATTTCTTCGGTGGCACCGAATGTAAACAAACAAGTTGAAACTTGATACATTTGAATAATTGCAGTCATGGTGTTCTCAATCATAAGGAATATATTTTCTTTTACATTTGTATATTAAATAAAATAAGAGAGAATATAAGGTTGTCAAAATACTTTTGAGCGCTACTGTATTTACTTATGGCGGAAACGATCATTACAGTGTGGAAAAAGAATGCCAATTATTCATACTAAATTACTATCTATTATTCCTTGAATTATAATTTGAAAATTATGATTTTCTTTTTTCTTGTCACTAACAGCACGTTCAGTTGACGGGGAAATAAAGATTTTAACCAAATATTTTGTTCATAGATATTTTGTTCATAAATATTTGGTTCATAGATATTTTGTTCATAAATATTTGGTTCATAGATATGTTATTCAGCGTACCTGATTAACCCAATGAAATGAAATGAAAAACGAAGGTGTGCGCGACGGTGAAAAAATTAAATTATTGTAGTCCGGGCGTCACTTGTCTGTAACCAATTTTAGCGTCGATGATATCAGTATATATATGATAGATTAGATAACGCAGATAACGAAACTGTTAGTCAGCTGAGTCATCATCCCAGTTCACAGCATACTTCACTGCAAAGCGAAATGATTGACAACCCGATTACTGATGTTACCTCGACTAGAGGCAAGACTTCGAATCGCTTACGATTACTAATATTTTCAGTTTCTAAAACATGATTACGATTATGTCTCTATTTATGCAATTTGGATTATGATTATATATTTGATTATCCTTTTTTTAATTTTAGATTACCATTATTAATTTTTGTTGAATTAGGTCTACCGAACTAGTCGATTACAGTTAGAATTTGATTACATCGATTTATAATCTACACTTGGCGAACCCCCTTTCTCCAAATTCATTGTTTAGCTATCTTTACGTAATATTCGCATTTTACTATTGTTTATGAATAAAAACCTGTACTATTTATATGGATGCGTGTTTACAGTTCAAAAGCAGTTACACTTATCTTAATTGTCACCCACCCCTCATCATTTCTGATCTTGATTCTCCCCATCCCCACTTTAGGACAGCAATAGCTGAAATCGTGATCAGATATTTTTTAGTTAGAAGGAGACCAATATCTTTTTTTAATATTGGAAGCGAAAGGTTAAAAAAAGAAGTTTAATCGTAGACATAATCGTATACTTGTAGAAGATTACGATTACAGAGCTTTTCGATACAGATTACATTATATTGCGATGATGATTAGATTATGACTCTAATCTGAGAGAACTTTCTTGATTATGATTATTTTGCAATTACAGTACTGGACCTCAAATCCGGAATCCTAAAATCCGGACGACCCAAAATCCGGAATGGAAAAAAGAAACTGAAATTCCGCGATGATCTCGAATAAATATTTCGTAAAAACGTCCATGGATGGCGCTACGCGTGCACGTAACACAGTGCCGAGCCAAACTAGACTCAGCAATTTTATTTTATTGCAATGTTTTTCATTCATTCATTCATTAGTTTTAATCCAAATTTTCTAACAGAATTATCATAGTTAGTGTGTGCACACATTTTGAATTTATTTCAAAAAGAAACCCTTTTCTTCATTTATATAGAAAATGTAAAAAGAATAAATAAATAACCACAAGAAAGAATTATTTTTAAAAAGGTTCATAGAATATATTTATAATATTTATATGTAAAAATGTTTTACAATGCCCCCCCCCCCCACTTTTAATATGTTCAACAAATTTCATTTTTCGAAAAAATTCTGTTTGTAAGCACCGTACTAAAAAATTCTTTTCTTTAACTCAAAGAAAAAAAAAATCTGCCCAAAGTTCCTTTCTCCATAACAAAACAAGCTGTCCATCGAAAGCTAATGATCTCATTCTGATAATGTTGACTTTCCACTTCACGCAGTTAAATAAACATGTTGAATAAGCAAAACAAACTAGATATGTCGTTTTTCTTCACTTTCTTTTCATCTAGTGGTTTTTTTTTTTTTTTTTTAAGAGGTACACTAGTTTTCTAATAACTTATCATAATTTAATAAAAATCTGTTACGCAAGCTAATTCACTATTATTGTAACTTGCTGAAAATTTGAAAGAAATTCGTCAATTAGCAACGGAGATAATTATTTTTAAGGAAAGAAACCGTATCGCTGGGAGCTCGTTACTATGGTTTCAGAGCAAACTTAGGGACAAATGGCGGTTAATAAAGAGCCTAATTTGGCTCTCACAAACAACGATGTATTTTCATTTTTAAAAATGTTTTTATGTTCCTAATAATGTGATGTACAGGATTAAAAAAAATTCTTATCCTTATTTTAAATTATTTTTTTTTTAATTTATGTTTATGTTTGTTTACTTATACCTCATACGGTAATCCGCGATATAGATTCCTGGGCCTAACTCGCGAGCAACAACGCATTTTCATTTTCTAAAAAATGCTTTAATATTTCTAAGAATATGCAGTAATAGTATTTTTTTTTTAAACGTATTTTTATTTTGAATTACTTTTTGTAATTTGTATTTTTGGCTTTATTTACACTAAGCCTAACATGGCAATTGGCGGTATAGATTGCTCCGTGGCATGTAAAATTTTGCCAAGGGCATGTACTGTATCTGTTTATTTTGGTTGAGGACCTAAAATCCGGAAAATTCCGAAATCCGGAACGGGCGTGGTCCCGACCAGTCCGGATTTGAGGTCCGGTACTGTATTTCGAAACCAAAATTTATTATTACGATTATTGTTTGATTACACAGTTTTTGTAATCGATTATAATCAACTACGATTACACAATTATGATTATTAGAAGTCTGCGTAGGGGCCACCACCAGTAATCGAGTTGCCATTCATTTCACATTCTAGCGAGTTGGCCGATGTTGCTACAGTAGCTTTTCCCCTTTAGCTGGTGTGTCAGCTGATTGGTAATTTCAGTACCTGTACAATGGAATTTATCATACATTCCAAAGTCATTGAAGCTAAAACTCGTTGCAAAAGTATGGTAGTGCCTCCCGAACTGTTAGTTATATTAACATTAAATACAACAATTTCTTGCCACTTGACAAGTACCAATTTTGATTCGAACTAGATTTTTTTTCATTAAGTAAATAAATCATAAATCGCATAAAAATAAGTTAATAAGAAAGCTAAATAAGTTTAAATAAAAATTCTAGTTTAAAACACTTTTATAAAACTTGAGTGGAGATACCATATTGGTAAAGAAAATTAAGTAATAAAAAATAAGCCTCACTTATTGCGTACTGTTTAACACTAGAACCGGCATTAGGTGTCATTTTGACTAGTGATGGGCGATAACGAGATGTTTTTCTCGATTTTCTCGATTGTATGGACATCTCGATACTTTTCGATTGTGTAAATTTTTTCTCGATGACTCCCGTTTGCCAATTGCTTTTATACATCATATATTATATACGTCATACATTTATCAAGAATCGTCTGCGGGTGAACTGGAATGAGTCGGCGTTAATAAAGAGTAGGTGACTTCGCCCGCTAGTGGGCTCCTCCTGTAATCGGGGCCCCTAAGTTATACGTAATCTTGTAATATCAAATCACGAACAGGTTACCCGCTATATACGACACCGTATAGCAGGCGTGGTGTGCACGCACTACAAAATCTTGTAAAAAAATATAATCTCGAAACGAACGAACCTCGGGCCAGATGTCTTGGGGGAGGGGTCAAAGTGAGCGGAGGGGCACAGTAGCTGCATAATATGAATAAGTCGTCACAGGTCTTTAGGCCTTTCGAACCATATGCCACATGAGTGGTCTGGATCTGAATTTATAAAAATGCCCTTCCCGTGGGGGCAAAGAGGGGAGAGGGGTGCGGGAGATGGATAACATGAGTAAGTGGTCATGGGCCTTTCCAACAATGTCACATGAGGGGTCTCGGCTAAATTTAGAAAAGTGTCCCCCGTGGGGGGAAAAGTGGGGGCGGTCACCGGAAGTGCAGAACATCAATAAGTAGTCACAGACCTTACCAATAATATCTCACATGTGGGGTCTTGGCTAAATTTGAAAAAAGTGTATCCCGGGGGGCAAAGTGGGGGGACGGACACCGGAGGAGCATAACATCAATAAGTAGTCACAAACCTTTCCAACGATATCTCACTTGTGGGGTCTTGGCTATATTTTTGGAAAAGTGTCTCCCTGGGGGGCAAAGTGGGGGGACGGACACCGGAGGAGCATAACATCAATAAGTAGTCACAGACCTTTCCAACAATATCTCACATGAGGGATCTTGGCTAAATTTGAAAAAGTGTCCCCCGTGGTGGGGGCAAAGTGGGGGGGACTGTCACCGGAGGTGCATAACATCAATAAGTAGTCACAGACCTTTCCAACAATATCTCACATGAGAAGTCTTGGCTAAATTTTGAAAAGGCCCCCCTGGGGGGAAATGGGGGGGGACGAACACCGTAGGTGCATAACATCAATAAGTAATTACAGACCTTTCCAACGATATCTCACATGAGGGGTCTTGGCTAAATTTGGAAAAATGCCCCCCGGGGGGGAGGCAAAGTGGGGGACTGTCACCGGAGGTGCATAACATCAATAAGTAGTCACTGACCTTTCCAACGATATCTCGCATGAGGGGTCTTGGCTATATTTTGGAAAAGTGTCCCCCGGGGGGGGGCAAAGTGGGGGGACGGCCACCGGAAGTGCATAACATCAATAAGTAGTCACAAACCTTTCCAAAGATATGTCACATGAGGGGTCTTGACTAAATTTAGAAAAGTGTCCTGAAATTTCATATATTATAAATAATATTTATCGGAGGGCTCCATAAAAAAATCCGATCTAAAATGATAAAAACGGAAAAAACTACCCCCCGCGGTGGGGGGCCAAATTGGGAAGGGGAGGAAGAAAGTCTCATAATATGAAAGAGTCATTCGAGAGCTTTCCGAAAACATATCACATCACGGGTCGAAAAAAAGTTGAAAATTGATCCCCCTCCCCCCCCCTCCCCCCCCTCCCCCCCCCTTGGGTCCACTCTTTCGCCCCGGAATTTACGCAGCCCCCACTTTAAAATTTTTATGTTCAATAAATAATATTTACCGGAAGACTGCACAAAAAAACCACATCTAAAATTATATTTAAATTTATTATAGAAATCGGCTACGGTTTTAAAAATTTGTTCCCCCCCTCCCCATCCCCCGAATTTCACCTTCAGGGGAAGAAAGGTTCATAATATGAAAGAGTTGTCAAAGGACTTTTCGATAATATGTCACAGGAAGAGTTCGGTAAATTTTTTTAATTGCTCCCCGCCCACTCTCACGTCCTCTGAATTCACCCGACCCACCTTCCTCTTTGAAATTTTTATATTTAATAAATAATATTTATCGGAGGGTTCCGGGTATGTGACAGCTTGGTAGGGCTAAAATAAGAAAAACATTGAAAATTAAAGCTTCATTTCACAGCTCATTGCCATGCCTGTCAGCTCTGTCCAGCTCGCCCCTCGATATTTCATCTCGGCCCTTCTTGGCCGAGCGTGAAATGACAATCATCGAGAGTAACATTTTGAGGAAGGACGAAAACTGATTTCTCAATCTCGACAATGTCATATGAAATGTTGAACAGAGACCGAGAGCGAGAAACGAGAATGGCAATGGGAAGCAATGAGTTACAATCAATGAGATATCTCGAAGTAAGCGAGAGGCTTGCCCTCGGGTTTTCCATCTCCTCGAGATAAACGAGCATTTCGCAGGAGCAGAAAATATATCTCGAAATGCCAGAGAGAGGACGAGAGAAAGGAAGCTTTCAGAAGAGTCAAACTTACCGCGCTTCTGGTGTAAGTCATGTTTTTCCAAAGGAGTACATGTTCTTTTCCATTCGCTTTTGTTATTAACCGATATGGGTTAGGAGGCATAGTGGTTTAAGTTATCAGTTCGGGTTTCAGTTGTTGATATAGAAGTTTTCTAGTGAATTTGGCGGCACCAGTTTGTCTTGATTTTCAATGTTTCTCTTATTTTAGCCCTCATAGCTGTCCCATATCTCTTAATTAGAATGCTACTGTTAAAACAAAACTGCACTGCAAATTATGTGTTTTCAAGATTTTAAGTGTCGCCTCAGGAAAGAGGATTTTTCAAAATTATTTTCCCCCACTCATGTAATATATTAAAATAAGGGTAATCTCATAACCTTTCTAAATCTACCTTTCTTTTGTCAATCCACCGTTAATTTTAGGCCCCTGGGCTTAAAATACTCTAAAGGAATATACTTAGCGACGGTATTTTTCGTACTCTGGTACGGTATCTTGCACTCATAGGAAAATTATAAGACTAACATCAAATTATGTCTAAAATCGAATAAAAAATATGGACATATGTTTCTTAATTTTAACTCCCTTCTTCGCCTCAAGAGGGCGCTTTAAAGTTTTGTTTCTTCAAAACTTTAGTATACTGTTTGTCCAAAAATTATAAAATTCACAAAATAAAGTCTTTTCACTCTCCCCTATCTTCTCGTATGAATTTTATTTTTACTACCACCAGGGGACGCCGCCCAGTGAAACATTTTACTTTTAGCCTCAGGCTATTGGTATTTTTCATCTGTTTTTCATAATGTTTTGTCTCATTGTTTTTCTTCATTGTAGATACTATTCTCCAAGTTCTTGACCCATTCTGACTACTTGGGCACTCATTCTGGACCAGCTGTGGCCCATCGGGCCCCTCTTCATTTGTCTGGCTCTAATCACACGCTTCACTTGTTCTTTTACCATTTTTCTTTTTCTTCAATTTTTTTTCTTATTCAATGGTTTAGTTTTTTTTATCATTCTCAACTTCCCCTAGTCCTCTCTTACATGAAGTTAACTTTCATCCTTGGTCTGCCCTACTGTCAATTTGGGGCCTAATGCCCCTTTTTGGGGGGAAGGGGGGGGCGTTTCTTCTACCTTTTCCAGACCGATCATCTAATACCACGTTGGTAAGGATTGGAAAATTAAAATTATCCAAAATACCAAAAATGAAGTCCATTGAAGTTTTATTTTAGTTATAGAATTCCCTATTAGCGGATATATTTGTCTGTTTACTTTTCTATTTTACGATAACACTCCTTTGTTTTCTATAAATCGACAAATTCAACAGCATTAGACACATTTTAGACATTTAAGGAACTTTAACTTGTATCAAACCTTCTGCCTTTATCGAAAAGAAGAAAATGCTAATCGATTCTAGCTAATGCGCCTAAAATAAAAAATGAGCTAGTAAATGTGTCATAGAAACTAGCTACTTTGGATTTCGATACAGACTTGAAGAATCATGTTGGAATCGCTAGGCACTGGAAAACAATTTCCGTGTTAGGCAGGTTCCCTCTCAGTAGTTATATATGTCGGTTATCCTTACGTTTTTCGATAAAGATGTCTTGTTTTCGATAAACGGAAAATTCCACAGCATTTGATACACTTTAGACATTTAGGGAACTTTAATTTATATCAAACCTTTTTCCTTTATCGAAAACAGGAAAATGCTAATCGATTCTAGCTAATGCGCCTAAAATAAAAAATGAGTTTTTAAATGTGTCATAAAGTAGCTACTTTGGATTTCGATACAGACTTAACCCTCCGTCTACCAGACGGGTCCATTGGACCCGACAGGTACATACAAAATATTCATTCAAACCAGAAATTTCTTTAAAATAAACTAAGTATATAAACCAGACAAAAATAAGGTAAATAAATAAGTTAAATAGTTTTAAATAAAAAATCTGGTGTAGAACGTTTTATTAAAACTTGAATAAAATTCCCGGTAGATCTAGGGTTAAAGAGTCATGTTGGAATCGCTAGGTACTGGAAAACAGTTTCCGTGTTAGGCAGGTTCTTTCTTGGCAGGTATCTTTATCTTACTATCCTTACGTTTTTCGAAAGAAACTTTTGTTTTCGATCAATGGAGAAATTCCACAGTATTTGACATTTAGGGGAACTTTAAACTGTATCAAACTTTTTGGAGTTATCTAAAAAAGTAGAAAGGTTATTTGATTCATCAAATGCGCCATAGTTACGCGATATGGACATGGCAGTTTCATAAAGAAGAAAGGGGAATTTATTCCAATGAAAAGAAAATCATTTTAAAATACTGAAATTCAAATGAGATATCTTTATAAATTTCTTCCATAAGATTAGCATTAGCGAGCAGGTCTTTTCACTTGACTGAAGTAACCCCTTAAGCCTAAATCAGGAGAAAATAATTGCGATAGCAGAATTATCGAGCAAACCCTATCACTACTATGAAAGTTTCGGCCAGAATAATAGCTAAATTTTCCAACAATTGTTTTTAGCTTCTCTCGTTATAATCGATTGTAAAACATCTCGATTGTACATTCTAGGAATTAATCGATGGTTGTATCGATTGTTATTTTTTACGATGACGATTTTTCTCGATTGTCGAATTTTCGAGAATCACCCATCACTAATTTTGACCCCTGCCAAATTGATAATGATCGATTCGAACCAGAAATTATTTCAGTACATATGCTAAATGCAAAAACCTGGCTAATTAAATAAGTTAAATAGTTTCTAATAAAAATTCTGGTGTAAAATATATTTTTATAAACTTGAGTAAAATTGCTGGCGGTTCTAGTGTTAAACTATTATTATATTCAATTCGGGTGGAAAAAAAGATTAGAAAAGTAAATATTTTGCTATGGACAAATAAAACGCTTCACGAATGTCCAATAAAATAAAATGCAGGAGCGGTTACTTCTTTAGCTTCCACTATTTCCAAGCAATGATCTTTGTTGTATATTTATACAGCCTATTCAATAGAAATTAAACGAAAATTGTTTGGAAATATTGATAATCCAAAACATGACCAAGCCGACACCTGAAAATGAAATGAAAAGTTTCTAACAAAGATGTGATTTGGCGCAATTATAGAAAATTCCCCCACGTTTATGAATGAAAATTGACCATTTTATAAATATTTCAATTTTATAAAAATATGCTTTAAACATATATGATGCAGTGTTGCCAGTTGAGTGGTAATTTTTAAATTTAGATTGTTTGATTTTTACCAATTTTTTGTATAATACTGCGGAGCTCTGCCCCCTACGAGCTATGCTCGACAACCCTAATTGATACACCGCAAACTCTAAAAACAGGCTATTTTGATCGGCCTTCAAAGACTGCATAAGACTGGACTATAATAATACTAAAAAAAGTGGCAACCTCCCTGTAAAAGGGTTTTCATTCCTTTCTCTTTGATTAGGGAATTTTAAGGCCAGATTAGTTGCTGCTAAACATCTACTGGCTGTTTTCTTCTTTGATTTCATAATGGAGTTATGAATAAAGAGGAGGAGACATATAGTGTACTGTCTACCAGTTGTGAGTGAAGTAACTGAGGGGGTTGTCACAAGATGGCGGCTGCTTTTTTAAAATCGGATCTTCAGTTTCTGATTACCGCCAAGGCAAACATCCCACCAGTAAAATTGAATAGAAAATTCCGTCTTAATTAAGCGTCTTATTATTGGAAATTTTTCTCAAAAAATATCGTAAAAATTTCTATTTGTTTTTACTGGTGTCAGTATGCCTTGTAAAACTGTCAGTTTGTTTCCCTGGTTGTCACAATATGACGGAAACGCAGGGCCTAACTACCACCAAAGTAAACTCCTACCAGTAAAAATGAAAACCTCTTTCTACCATTATTTATGACTGAAATTTTATAATAACAAGGCGCTTAAATAAGTTGAAAATTTTTATATAAATCTATTGGTGGAAGATTCTACCGGCGGTAAACAACTCCTGCGATAGCGGTTACAGTTGAAGCTTCACTATTTTAAGGATATGTCAGTTCCTTTTTATTAATAGTTCCATGGATTTCATAAGATCAGGTGAACTTTTGCAAAAAAAGCTAATATAAAATGAAATTTTTAAAAAGTCTTTGCCTCCTAGTATATTTCTTACAATGCTATAAGAAAATTATTTTAAATAAGACATTTTAAATGTATGATTTTAAATCTCATATAATTTTCACCAGTTTCCTTTCTCATTTTAATATTTAAATGAAAATACTTTTGTTGTTAGAAAGGAAATATTATTTGCTCTGTCTTAGAATTCACAATAGTTAAAAAGATCTTCTCAAAATAAGTGTCTGGTGTAATTTTTTTTTTTAATTTAAACTGTTTTGCAATATTTTTATTTGGTCAATTTAATTATGACGTAATTTCTCCTATTTACTGCTTTTAAGACATATTAATGAATTTATTTTTTTAAAGTTTTCTTTCTCTTTTTAATATTCACATGAAATTTCTTCTGCCGCTAGAAAGGAAACATTTTTATTTGCACTGCCTTAGACTGGGCAACATCAGTTTAAAAGATCATCCAGAAATGTGAAATAAATGTCTTGTGTAAATATATTATTAAATTAAAACTGTTTGGCAATATTATTATTTGGGCATATGAAATATGGCGCAATTTCCTCCATTTTCGGCTTTTAACACATATTAAGGAATTCATTATTTTAAAATTTTCTTTCTCTTTTAATATTCACGCGTAAATATAGTTTTTATGACTTAATTTTCAATATTTTCCTGCTTTTAATACGCAATTATTTAATTCTATTTTTTTCTGCTTATAATAGTCACGTGTAAATAAATTTTTAATTTGAAGGAAATATTATTTTTTGAGCTGTTTTTATATTTGGCAACAATTTACAATAATAACCTTTTATAAAATATGTAAACAGTATCTCTTGAAATGCTGAAATTTTGAATTTAAAATGGAAATAAACCCTCATAAAGTTAGTCAAATTAAAAACATAAGTGCAGTTTGCACACCTGGAGCTTCTAATATATATCCTTAGAAAAAATGATTAAATTCCTATGTATAGTTTTTGCTCCTACAAAGCTTTTTTAATGGAAAGATTTTGACCAACTTTAACATTAAATATCTCTTAAAATAATTCTTGTATTTAAAAACTATCTACTTTAACGTGTTTATCAAACGTTTCTCTATAATACTACCAAT
This sequence comes from Maratus speciosus, assembly GCA_963932465.1. Taxonomy (NCBI): domain Eukaryota; kingdom Metazoa; phylum Arthropoda; class Arachnida; order Araneae; family Salticidae; genus Maratus; species Maratus speciosus. The sequence goes on along the minus strand of OZ010798.1, from coordinate 268,420,090 downwards.
TTTCATATTTTTGCTTGCAGTAGTTTTCCTTATATTAGCGAAAAAAAAACCTAGGTCACAAAAAATTCATTTTCAGCGGCAATGACAGCGACAGCGTTAGTTACATGTTTTTTTTTTTTTTTTTAAGAATAGAGGGATTTGTTTTATTTAAAAATTATTAATTTCATCTGCGAAACAATTGCAATTTTAGGTTCTCGGGAAACCATCATAATGTAAATTCTATTCTCTATCTCCTTATAAATTTTTAAAAAGATTCGTTCAAACTTTAATGCGATGAAAACATAAATAAATTTATAATTATTCCCATACTCCTTATTTTTTTTTTATAACACAACTGGAATAACTCTTTTTTTTTTATTATCTGTTTTCATTACATAACTTTTATTAAGTTTAAAAGATTAACTCGGTAACCAACTAAAATTCGAGAAAAATTTTGTAATGTTTTATAACATCTTCGCAACCTTATGCATTAATTATGTTTATTTTAGCTCACTATTTGTCGTATTCCCGAATACGTAGATGCAAAATACATTGAGACATGCATATAGGCAAATATTAAATATAAGATGACTTAAGCTTTCAATTTCCTTCGCTGGTTACGTAGAAACCTGGAACATATCTGAAATTAAACAGGATACATTTGCGCTATTCAGAATATCACATATATAAGTTGTGTCGTATCTCATTACTGCTAATATCCTCAAAATAAAATAACCATTATGTAAATTTGACATTATTAGCCATACTTAATGTCATAATATTTAATACTTATAATATCAAATACTGATAAGATAATGATATTTGGTATTTATTAGTCCACGAAGATGGAGGAATACCTAATTGGTGCCTATAATTTGTAAAAAAAAAAAGTAGTAAAATATTAATATTTTTATTATGGCCAGAGCTGACATCTATTTTTATATTCACCAGTACTGCGATTTTCATGAGAATTTCATTGGGAGGTAAATACCTCTTGAAAATATCCTGATATAAATGTATGGCAAAGATTAATTTTCAAGAAGTGATACGAATAGAATTAAAAATTAGCCGCTGGGACGTAAGGTGTCCCAACACCGTCATTAAAAGTTTTAGTATCAGTATATATTTGAAGCCAACGTTGGTGCAAATGGGTTAAATACTTTTAATACTACAACATTTAAAAAAAATTGCCTTAATTAATGAGATATTTCAACGTTTAACCCTTTCAAGGGCAGTGGTCACACGGCGTGACCAGCTAATTTTAATTCCAAATTTGACAAACGGCACAAAGAATAATTTAATAAATTTTTCTTTTATAATGAAAGTGTGGAAAAGCCTTTTTAAAAGTTACTTTTATGCCCTCACTGCGACCAGCTATGAATTTTGCTATTCCATTTAACCTGCACAATCTTACGCGACGGGGATGTGAGGCAAGTGGCGCCGGACCCCTCGACCGAATAATCTTCAAACCGCAAGTTTGCATTTTTTAAAAAATCGTTTATAAATTCCTGGTGCCAGTCACTTATTTCATCATTTTGGGAACAGATTTTTCTGCCCCTGAAAGGTTTAATTATATAAGGTTAAGATATATTTCAAAAAAAACATTGTTATTGAAAACCCGTAACATCACCTAGGAAATGTTCCATACCTACTTAACTTTTGCTGTTATTTATACCATTTAACACACTGCCGACGGGTAATTTTTATCAAATCTGAATTTTAAAACAGTAGAGAGGCTCCTCCCTGTTCTGAAAGTCTTTTGTAAATTGGTGTTCTAAATAGATTTACCAAGTTTATGCATTGGTAAATATCTTTCAATGTACGAATTTAGTATAAAATGTCTGACAATCTAAAAAAAATATGGACAATATGATATACAGTGCGTGTAAAAACTTTAAGGACAGAAAAAAAAATTAGTTTTTTTGTAAAATTCCAAATCAGAAGAAAACAAGTTCACTATAATGTGTATCATAAAGTTGAAAATCTAATAAAGATGCCAACAAAATTCATCTCTAAGTATTTTATTACGAAAATAAAGTGTTCAAGGGGGTTCAGGGCTTGAAAACTTTTAAAAATTCGATTCTTTTTTTAAGTATTTATTTTGATTATTCAATTAATTCTGAACACAGTGCAAAAAAAAACGCATAAAAATATTTCCATTTTTAACGGAGTTATAAACATTTATGAGACAATCACTTTCAAAGCCGCACCCATTTACGCAATGCATTTACGCAACGCAACTTAAGTCGCGTTTTCTCAAAACTAGATTTTTGACGACTATCCGTAAGATTTAAAAAAAATTATTTGTTGGAATAGTTTAAATTTTGTTTTGCATGAATATAACATCATTATCTATAGAATAAATTAATATATTTTAGATAGTTTAATACTTTGAGTATTTTAAATAAAATAAAATTTCATTTTTTACGGTTTTTTAAATTTTCAAATTTGAGGTTTTTTTTAATAAAGTTTCCATCGAGCGATAGTTATATCCTTAATTCATTCTATAAAGTAAAGTTTCCTGATCATTTTAACCCTTTCACTGACAAGCCCGTGTTAATACGTTCACCAAGCTCCAGGTTTCACTGCAATACAAGCAATATTTAAAGTAATATAATTCTATTGATTTGATGTATTTTTAATACATTGAACAATGATTAATACTTCCAAGGATTGCATTCATATTCGTTATTAAGTTTTTTTTTATAAAATGTTCAAAGAATCATTTTTTTAAGCATTTAAAACAAAATGCAGAAAAAACAACATTACAATTTTCCCATTTCCAAAACAGTCGGAGGGTTAACCCTAGATCTACCGGGAATTTTATTCAAGTTTTAATAAAACGTTCTACACCAGAATTTTTATTTAAAACTATTTAACTTATTTATTTACCTTATTTTTGTCTGGTTTATATACTTAGTTTATTTTAAAGAAATTTCTGGTTTGAATGAATATTTTGTATGCACCTGTCGGTTCCAATGGACCCGTCTGGTAGACGGAGGTTAAAGCAAAAATTAGGTTCTTGTGTCAATTCAACGTTAAGTTATCTTACGGATGGTGATATGACACCTAAATTCTTTTTCGAAAATTGTGTTATATAAATTTTGATATATTTTTTATTTTATTACATTGAAGTACTTCATTTTATAATTTTATAAGACTACAAACATACCTTAAAAATATCAGAAAGATTAAATTAGTTACATTGAATACTTCTGTTTTTATACAGACTCGAAGCGAGAGCTCTGTTTACATGTTTTTCGGTATCGATCAAGATGTGAGACTCCTGAAAAAAACCCTATTTCTGCTTGTGTAAAAACTATAAGGACAAAAGAAATACAGTAACAAAGAAACAAATGCATATTATACTATGCAACCACCATTAAGTTTAATGACTGCCAATATTCATGGACATTATTGATTTTTGGCACAGTTCGAGACTGGTTTTGTTCCATTCATGTTCAATCGAAGATCTGAGTTCTGAAGCTGAGGAAAAATGCCTTCCATTTTTATAAACTCGTCTTGCTAGATTTCCCCATAAGTTCTCGGGTTCCCGTAGAGTTTACATCGGAACTTTTCGGTGGCCATTGCAAAACTTCAATATTTTGTTTCTGAAACCAGAGTTTTGTATCACGGTTTATGTGGATAGGCGCTTTATCTTACTGAAAAATTCATTTTTCTCTTCCCAGAAGTGTTGCAACAAAATATATAGTGAAATATGATCAGAAAGAGTATTTAGATATGCCTTTGAATTAGCATTTCCTGAAAGAAACACAAATGACCCCATGCCGTTAACCCTTTCGGGGCAAGCAATTGCGTTTTTGTAATGTTGAACTCACACCGGAATATTCGAAAAATTTTGTTTCAAAATAAGGAAAAGCAATTTTTTCAATTTTTCCACCAAAGTTAGAAAGGTAAATTTTAATTTAAAGTTTCTGGTGCAAATCTTCATTAAAATTAGGTGGTATAAAATATATCCCACCGTCCCTCAAGGGGTTAAACGAAAAGCAGCCCCATGTCATAATCCTTTCGACTTGGACGTCCCTTACACAAATTTTATTCAGTTGACACCACTTTTTAAAAAGATGTTTCCTTCAAGTACACAATTTCAAAAATGCTCTAATTAAACAAGGCAAATTTTATTTTCCTGTATTACTGGTGCAAAAACAAATTTTGCAAAGAAAGATTATGTCCAGTCTGACTGGACATACGAATTCAAAGGGATAATGGATCAATCACCTATCTGAAATTTCAAACAAAAAAAAAAAATTATTTTCTCAAATCATGCCAATAACATTTCCAGCCATCAGGATCATCTAAGTTCCATTTCTTTTCATCGCCGAAAATAACCCGCAGCGATTTATCGTCCCAAGTCATCACTTGTCTTGCAAACTGTAAGCACCGAGTTTTGTGACTAGTCAGTAAAGGGGGTTTACACAATTTTGGTGTGTATGGGAAAATCCGAAATCGATTAGTAACTGTATTGCAGATTGTTTTCCTGCAAATTTGAAGCCCAGTCGTTTGTAAAATTTCTTTACTTGAGTATTTTCCAGTTAATGCTAACTTTAAAACTTTCCTGACAAAATTTTTTGATCTGCCTTCAGCGGGTTTATTTCCTATACTCATCTTTTAATCTGAAGAAATTGTTGATGACGGTTTTAGACCTTTCTATCTCTTTTGCAATAGACCTACAACTAATTTCTGATAATGCAAAAGATTCAACACCACCATTTTCGTATTCAGTCAGTTCACTTGCTTTTGGCATTGTTATAAGACTAACAAAACTCTTAATGGAAAACATCAGAAAAATCACTATACAGAAGAGTTTTTATTGTGCAAATGAACAATAATTACACATAATATTTCTATAAAAAAATAGTTGTGTCCTTAAAGCATAGCATTTGTTTGCTTAATTACTATTTTTTCTCAATGAAAAGCTCACAGATATATTTTGTTCACTTTTATATCAGTATTTCCACTTTATGATCAACATTAAATTAACATTTAAATTTATCAAAATATTTTCAATTTTTTGCTGTCCTTAAAGTTTTTGCACGCACTATAAATGCGTTTTCTGTAAGGCAGAAGCCACGCCCTTCATCAATGATATTTTGTGAATGAAAAAGTGAATTCTCGTTTCCCAGTCATAAATTTTTCAATAAAATTTCGATTTTATAATGGTCAGTTAGTATACTAAATCGATACACCAATCTTCATTCGGGAATCGTTTACGGTAAAATTACACCAAAGGTGTCCTTAGATTCGAAATATTATCGTCTTTCAGCAGGTTTGATGGAGTCCAAACTGTCAACCCTGATTTCTTTCAGAAGATAAATGCAATTTTTGAAAAAGGGGTCATCTACATAATAAAAATTGCACCAACTTTTTTTTTTTTATAAACGGTAACACCTACTTTTGACACCATGTTTGAATTACTTGGATTCGAGGTAGCTGGGAAAGAAGTATAGTTTATGTACTTTTTTCTAATTACCGTAATTTCGGGTGTATAGCCCGCGGATCAAACAATCGTGTTTCGACCCAGAAATTTTTAAAAATAAAATGTAACTTTTTAGATCACGGTAAATATTGGTCTTCAAATACTGAATAAAATTTCTGGGTCCAAACTGAATTGTTTGATCTGCGGGCTATAAGCCGGAAATTACGGTAAATCTTCTTAGATTTATAAAATAAAGTTTATTAAAGGTAAATCCAGAAATTTTGAAAAATTATATTAACACTCTGAAGGGCGATGAGGTGTATTTTACCCCATTTAATTTTAATCAAGATTCGTACCAGAGCTTTTGAATAGAATTTTATTTTTATAACTGATAAAATAAAATTCAGGTATGAATTCAACATTACAGAAACACAGTTGCTTACCACTAAAAGAGTTGAAATCTCAAAGGAAAACATTCCAAACTCATATCAGTAAAATTGAAGAAGTTTGTGTATAAAATAAAGAAAGGAAATGGTACGTTCAAAAATTTTCTTTAAAATAAGTTTGTATAAATTTCATGGTTTCAGTTTTAACTTTTAGGAATATGCCCCTTTTGACTTTCAAAGGACAAATTTTCGCTATTGTTTCGAAAATGATGTTTCAAATAAGCTATAAACTTGCACATCAATGTTTTTGATGATGCTCATTCTGTTTTTGTAAAAAATCATGTGTACAAATTCATTTTTTTTTTAGATATAAATTTATTATTAGTTTTTTTGTAATTAAAATAATGCTTTTCAGTATCAAAAATGCCTAATATATTTTGGGTTTGTTCAGTGTATATCACTCAAAATAAATTTTTTAAATTGGATGATTTTTGTGGGAATATATAAATTAAAGTTTGTCATGGTAATTTAACATTGGCATCTTCAAATTTTAACCTCCTCTAACGCCATGAAGATTTAATAAAAATACATATGCTATGTACTTTTCCGGGCTGGTTTGATCAAGGAACGCAGATAAAGTGTCAAAAGTAGCTATTACCCTTTGGAAAATCGGAATTGTTGCAATTTTTAATATGTACATTTAACATATTTAATAACTATTGTATATTTTATTTACTTTATTATGGTATAATTAAAAAGCAGTTCAACCATTATTAGAAATCGTAAAGTTTTACTGAAAATGTACAACAAAATACAAATCATATTAAAATAATGTAGATTTTAAAGCCATAATGTACGTTGCCATATCACAAATTCATATCTTTAACAATAAAACCGCGGTGACGGTTAATTTTGACCCATACCAAATGAATAAACGTCGATTCGAACCGCAATACTCTTTGTAAAATAAGTTAAATATTACAGAGCCGCCATTGGCAACTATTTCTAAATTCTATCTCGCACCACTTTCTCTAAACAAAAATCTTTCTCAAATATTATAAAGTAATGTGTAAGGAAAATTTAATATAAAATTTATTTTTTAAAAATAATGGTTCCAACGGAATATAAATAAAATCACTACCGTCTCGGGCCTACAGGCGGAGGTAGATTTCGAAGTTAAGTACTAAATTCATGAACAAAACTTAAATCAAGATTAGAGATAAACCCAGTTCCTTCACTAAGAATGAGCTCTAGGAAGCTAAACACTTTGTGAAAATTCTAATATACACGAATACACACACGCATGTATATGGAATAAGTTTAAAAATGGCTAAAACAAATTCAGAGAACCTCAAAGTGTTAAAATATGTTAATATTTCCATAGTCGGATTTCTATCAATGTTTTAATACATATCTTCAAACTCACATAACGTTACATACTCACCTGCTGAGGTCCATTATATTTCTAATATGACGCAATATATATATATATTTAATTCGTCAAAGTATTTATTTCATTTTGAGTTTTCATGTTGAAATCTTGCTCTAGAAAACTTATGACGTAATATTTAATTTGTTTTCAATTCGTCAAACTATTTATTTAATTTTTTTTTCTCGTGAAAATCTTGCAATATGTTGTGGCAAGCAATTGTTGTGGTGAGAATTTTATAGTTTTTTTTTTATTGTTGGCAACTGCTATAACGAAAAATATTGATTTCTTCCTGTCATTGTTATGTAAGAGCTGGTTTTATCAGAATCTTGTTAAGACGGTATTCAAAATTTTTAACCCTCGCCATTTCCATTCGCTCGGGCCGATTTTGCCCATTCCCAATCCCCGCTGAGATATTAGCCATCTCAAAGTTGTTGGCGAGTTTGAAGACGATCCGTGCATAATTGCGACTTTAATCGTGCGGACAAAATTTAGTACATACACACACACACACACACACACATATATATATATATATATATATATAAACTTTTTAGGTGGGCGTGGTTTTGGGTTCCTGGGGTCATATAATGAAAAGTTATGAAGGAATTTTTCAAAAGTCGCACCATGGTAACGACTGCAATAGGTAGTATTTCTTACGAAATCTACCTAAAATTGTTGCGAGCGGAAGATCTGATAGAAACTGTCATTTAACACTAGAAAGACGGCGGCGGTCATTTTGACCGCTACCAAACGAATATATTTCAGTTCGAGCCAGAAATTTCTTTATAAAACTAGTTTAAAAAGCACAAAGAAAAAAAATCCCTGCCGGGTCGGGCCCACAGGCGGAGGTAGATTTCAAAGTTAAGTGCTAAATTCACCAACAAAACTTACAATAAGATTAGAGATAAACCCAGTTCCTTCACTAAAAATGAGCTCTAGGGAGCTAAACATTTTGTGAAAATTCTAATATGCACGAATACACACGAGCATGTATGTGGAATACGTTTAAAAAAACAGCTAAAGCAAATTCAGAGAACCTCAAAGTGTTAAAATAAGTTAATATTTCCATAGTCGGGTTTTTATCATGTTTTAATACGTTTCTTCAAACTCGCATTACGTTACATATTCACCTGCTGAGGTCCATTTTATTTCCAATATGACGAAATATTTTGATTTGGTTTTTAATTCGAAAAACTATTTATTTCATTTTGAGATTTCATGCGGAAATCTTGCTCTCGAAAACTTATGACGTAATATTCAATTTGTTTTCAATTCTTCAAACTATTTATTTAATTTATTTTTTCACATGCAAAACTTGCAATAGAAAAGAAATTGTTGTGGTGAGAATTTTATTGTTTTCTTTTCTTAATTGTTGGCAACTGCTATAATGAAAAATACTTATTTTTTCCTGTCATTGTTGTGTAAGAGCTGGTTTTATCAGAATCATGTTAAGACGGTATTCAAAATTTTGAACCCTCCCCATTTCCATTCCCTCGGGCCGATTTTCCCCATTTTCAATCCCCGCCGAGATATTAGCCATGTCAAAGTTGTTGGCGAGTTTGAAGACGACCCGTGCATAATGGCGACTTTTATCCTGCGGACAAAATTTAGTACATACATACATACATATATATATATATATATATATATATATATATATATATATAAACTTTTTAGGTGGGGGTGGTTTTGGGTTCCTGGGGTCCTTATAATGAAAAGTTATGAAGGAATTTTTCAAAAGTCGCACCATGGTAACGACTGCAATAGGTAGTATTTCTTACGAAATTTACCAAAAAACTAGTTAAATAAACAAGTTAACAATTTAAAATAAAAATTCTGATGTAAAATATTTTTTATAAAAGTGAGTAAAATTCCCAGTCGTTCTAGTGTTACACAATTAAGTTAAATATTTTGAAATAAAAATCCTGATGTGAAGTATTTTTGTAGAACTTGAGAATTTTTTTTCTGCGGTTCTATTATTAAATAACTTCAGCTTTCACTTTATTTCTCTATTTTATGAATGGCTATATAAAAATATCTGGTATTAAATTTTTACAATATTCTAGCGCACGTTTCGGTGCATCTAATTTCTGATAATACCCTCAGAATAATGAAGCCATTACGCAAATGGGAATCAATTAACCATTTACTTAATTGTTTGATTTACAGTTGTTATTACATGAAAGTCAGTTAAATTAACGATGATTCCTACTTACTGTTATCAGGGATGTAGTGGAGGGTATACGGAGGTATACGCCGTATACCGTCTGGATTTTTTTAAGAACCTCCGTATACACTCTGTTTCTCAAATAAAGCTATAGCGTATACTCTATTCATGGCGTTGATAAATTTAGCATATACCCTCTGAATACAGCGTATACCCTCTGGGGTTTTTACGACTACAAAACTGACTGTTATAAGCAAAAGGTGAAAAATTGGATTATTCGTGCATCGATGTAGCAAAAATATTGAAAAATGATTCGTATATATATTTCTATATCAGGCATCCGCCGACGCGATGTAAAGTAATGCGCTCCGTAAACATTTACGTAACTTGAGATTTGCGTAAATGGAATTAGTAAATTACTTAAGTATAATTTCGTAAGAAACTGTAATGTTTATTATATGAGGACGTGAATTTCAAAATTCGCATTAAAAGATAAAAAAAAAAAAAAAAACGTGTTTTCGCTATTTATTGCCGAAACGTCAGTGAAGGCTTACTGTGGAGACACGAAAAGTTTTGGTTTCCGTTAGTCTGTCTGTCTGTTAGTCTGTCTGTCTGTTCCGCGATAACTGCCGCAAAAAGCATCCGATCGGCTTGAAATTCCCTGGGCATGTTGATGAGCTCCCCGGATTTAGCTGTATAGTTTTGGGTTAAATTTGGTTCATTCGTTCGGAATATACAGAACATTTTATTTTGTGATATAATGCTTTTCTATGGGAAGTCAGACGATTTTCAAATTTTCATTTGTTGAAAGAAATCGCTCATATGAATAATAGATTTAAATGGTAAATTTTGGATGCTGAAATTTTTAAATAAGAGTATTAAATTATTCTTATTAGTTTGTAATTTTGTCAAAACATTTGTCAGAGCTTTTAAATTAGGTGTATAACTTATGATAGAATTTTATACATGTGTTCGAATAATATAAAATATTTTATTTTATGAATTTACTTATATTTCATTTTTTCTTTTAACCGTTGCGTAGCAACAGCATCTCATCTAAAAATATCATAAATGTGAAAGTATGTATGGTTTTTTGAAGTCAAATCAAAGCAAAAGGAATGAATTAATGAATGCCTTTGTATAGATATTTGCATATAGATTTATTTAAACGCAGAAATGAAAATAGTATTTATATACTATATAGAATAAATTTTCATTTATTTATTCAACTATTTGATTATAAATGAAAAAGTTCGTTATTTTCATACAGAATAAACTGACATTATTCTGTTAAATTTTATAAACTTTATTGTTGCCAAAAAAAATGAATAACAATTTCTCCCAAAGAGTTAATTTTAATTTGTAAGATTTTCACGTGCAAAAGAAAAATGGAATAAGCAAATAAAAAATAAAAAAAAGGATATATAGGACAGGAATGAATACATATAAACATTTCACACCAAATACCACCTAAAATAGTTTTTGTAGCAGTATTTTCCCAGCACTACGAAGAAAGATTCCTCGATTTACACGATTTTACTTGGCCTTCCTTTTCTCATTGTTTGCGATTTCATTTTCGCAATTGCGTGCATTAATTGGCACAAAATTTTACATTTTTATGACTGAGATATATGCAAGGCCATACAAATAAGAAATTCCGTATTGTCTCCTATAAAATGTGATAAAGTGTTGGTTAATCATATATGTTTTAATTAAGAGGAGCAGAGTAGCCAAGCCTCCGGCGTTCTGGATACCAGTATTTTAATACAGAAAATGTTACTTTATTTAATTGAAACATTTGCGCGATTTAAAAGAACATTTTCTCTAAGATAATAGTGATGTGCAAAAAGCTTGAGACTTGGTATGTCTGGTGGGGAGTGAAATGTTTTACTTAATGCATTTATCTCTATTTTAATGCTACGTGAACAACGTCCGTGTAACAGCTTGTAGAGTGTAAAATAAATTAAATTATTAAAATAATCCTTATTACGAAAAATGAAACAGAAAGTCCGGCTAAGGGAAATGAAATGTTAGTTAACCTTTCGTAATTTGACCTGAACATAGGTTTGCGTCAAATTTCAACGGTATTTGTAACATCACGATTTTAAATTAAATGTAGATACTATTAAAAGAAAATCACAAAAAATACTTAAAGGCGCCAAATCATGTTTATCTATTTAACGATGATGAATTATTAACTGTTAGGTTTAGAAGCCCCCCTACTTTAGGGTGATTTTAGTAAGTTAATGCTATCCAGTACATTTTTTGATATTTAGATTAGATCTTAGATATAAATATTGCAGAATGGTAATCAAAATTATTTTTTTATAAACAAAATTTATAAAGGTATCAGATTTCTAAATTAGATGTTTCAGTTTACATTTCCAAAAATTCTTTATCCATTAGATACAGGTATTTGTGGTTAGCAGGCAAGTAAATACTGCTGTATGGATATTAGGATAACGTAAAATGCTTGACCGAATTATTGCTTATCCTTATAAATCGCAGTGTAAAAAGAAATCTAAGATATAGGGTAATCATTAACTCAATCAGTAGAAAATTACAAATGCAAAATAAATTACACAACGGGGGGTTCAGGGGGGCAGAGCCCCCCTGAAGAAATTTGCTTTATTATATAAAAATTACTAGAATAAGTAGCTCGTGAGAATTTCAGAATATCCTTACATAACAACGTGTTTAATTTAACGCTTTTAATGTCTGAAACCATCGAAATATTTTTTTCTTTTTATAAATGTTTGTGTAATTTAAATAGTTTAAATTTTGTTTTTGTAGAAAGATTAATATTACGCAAAGTTTGATAAAAACAATGAGTTGCAGAGATGACGTTGAGGCTCTTGATCTGCAGATTTACTAGTTTATTTTGTTTGAAAAGCTGCGTAGAAAAAATATTACAATCTGTAGCAAAACAAGTTTTATCGTGTAGAATCCTAGTTGCCGAAACGTCAGTGAAGGCTTACTGTGGAGACACGAAAAGTTTTGATTTCCGTTTGTCTGTCTGTCCGTCTGTCTGTCTGTCTGTCTGTCTGTTCCGCGATAACTGCCGCAAAAAGCACCCGATCAGCTTGAAATTAATTGGGCATATTCGTGAGATACCCGGACGTAGCTGTATAGTTTTTGGTTAAATTTGGTTCATTCGTTCGGAAAATATGGAAGATTTTATTTTTCTTTATAATGCTTTTCTACGGCAAGTCAGACGATTTTCAAATTTCGATTAGTTGAAAGAAAATGGGACGTTTGATTAATGGATTTAAATGTCAAATTATGGATACTAAAATTCCAAATAAGGGTTTTAAATTATTCCTATTATATTGAAGTTTTATCAATATATCTATCAGATTTTTTTATTTACGTGTATAATGTTTTGAGGACATTTATACATGTATTCCAATAATATAAAGAATTTTTAAATTAATTTTCTTGTTTTACATGATACATATTTCTTTTTTTTTCCTTTTCTTCGTTGCCTAGCGACTGTTATTCGTAGCCTATCATTGCGTCAAATATGAATGAAGTTAGTAAATTACGTTAATTTTGTTGCAGGTACTATTAAAAGGCTATCACAAAAAATATTTTATCGCGCCAAATCGATGCAATTTATGCAATTAACAGTGGACACGATAATGAATTATTTTCCAGTAGATTTATAGATCTCCAGATATGCATATTTTGGGGGACTTTTAATATGTTATTGCTATCGCATGGATTAGGATGTTTAAACTAATGTTTAACCATGCTGAAAAAAAAGTACAGTTAAAGGCATGTAAATCCTTTATAACACTTTCCAACATGGATGAAAAGTATTTATGACTTCAGTTTTTCTATCTGTCGCCTGCCGTGTTTCTCTACGTGCTCTAACTCGCGTAAATATAGTCGGGATTACATGTAATTGATATACGTTATCGAGGTTTGCCAAAGTATGTTTGGTATTAAAAATGAAGAGTGTAGCATTCATAGCTTAATTACAGGGGCACTCAAAACTATTCCGTTACATTATAGTCTTTGGGAAAAATCGTCTGCGGTGTATTTTAATAATGTTACACAATTTTAAACGTAATGGAATTTATATACTTTATTAAGGTGCACGAGAACCTGGTTACTATAAAATATGTTATGTGTAGCACTTACAGCATGCGTACAGAGAAGTCAAATGTATTCATAATATTACAATCTTTGAAGAAAATCCTTTTCTGACGTTTTTTAATGATGTTACTCTGTTATAAAATAATAAAATTGATATGTATTTTTGAAACATTTTTGTAGTATATGGGGTGCAAAGCATATGTTTTTTTCAGGGTCACACAAAAGTGGTCAATTAAAATGTGGTCTACGGGGGAAAAAAAAACTCTTCACAGCTTATTTTAACACATTAGCGACGGGAAAGGAGAATTCTCGTTTTTATTCAGAATACATCATTGGCTAAGGGAGTGACTTCTACCTTACAGAAAAGACATTTATATTGTGTTGTCCATATTTTTTATAGATTGTAAGACATTATATATTACATCCGTACATTGAAAGATATTTACTGCTGCATAAACATGAAAAACATATCTCAGAAACCAATTTCCGAGACACTTTCAGAAGAGGGAGGAGCTTCTACTGTTATTAAACCCAGATTTAATTAAATTGCCTGTCGTCAGTGTGTTAATTGTGTTGCACTAATTCAAACATTACGAAATTAAATTACATTACTGTGGTTGACTACAAGAAGTTTGAATATGATTTGTATCGTATTTATCGTTCATTTATAGGGTCACATAAAAAATTTCGGATACAGTTCTGGTCTATTAGGGAAGTTTGCTGAAGAGCATTTTCGATTATGGTGTGCGTTTTAACGTTAAGTAAATTTGTGCTTAATAAGTAGTGCTTAAATATTGTATAGACCATGTACAGGGATACACAAATGAATTCGTAAGTATAAATGAAAATGAGCGCAAATTGCTTCAGTGTGATTATTTTTTTTTTGAGTTATGTATTTCCCAGCCCAATTACATTTAGTATACTAACAAATGTTTGCAGAATTTAAATAGAACCATATACAGGACTCCGCAGAAACTGGATATATGGTGCACACTATGCATACTAATCCCCGGAAATGTGATATGAGCAGTTTTAAGAGGGTTTTTTGTCTGCATTAAATTTAAATGTTATAGACGATGCGTAAAAATCTTCACGTAATATACAGGGCTGTAGAAAAGAATTCATGTACGTTTCCGTCTATTGGTAGAATTTACTAAAGGACATTAACACAATTAATTGATAATTACAAATGTAAATTAAATTACACTACGAAGGGGTTCAGGGGGGCAGAGCCCCCCTGAAGAAATCTACTTTATTATCTAAAAATTACCAGAATAAGTAGCTCATGAGATTTTCAGAATACCATTACATAACAAGGGGTTTAATTTAACGTTTCTAATGTCAGAAACCTTCGAAATATTTTTTCGTTTTATAAATGTTTATGTAATTTCAAAACTTTAAATTTCGTTTTTTGTAGAAAGATTAATATTACTCAAAGGGTGCTAAACACAATGAATTGTAGAGCTGACGTTGAGGCTCCTGATCTGCAGATTTACTAGTTTAATTTCAAAATTCGCATTATATACTAGAGATTTGGGAACGAAAGTTGGTCAACCAAAATTTTCTTTCCTGGATATTACTTGCACAGTAGTATTTTATAAATAAGGCATACACCAGCAATATTTACTTGGATATTATCTATAAAAGTATGAAAAAAATATTAAAACAAATTGAAAAAACACACTTTTCAAGCAAAAAATATCTTGTGGATTACAGTATTTACAAATTTAACATTTGTGAATTGATTTATAGTATTTTAAGTCTACATGAAAGGATTACAAAAATGAGAAACAAGTTGGAAACTGCACGGCAAACGTGGCAAATGAGGTGCTTTCGTACTATAACTAGCCTTATAAACATTTTTTGCACCGCATATTGTACTGAATGTATATTTTAGTGCACTTTATAAGTACAGTCGTCGGAAAAAAAAGTAAACACCCCCTACTAACTCTTCAACAAATTATCGTAGAAGAAAGTTACTGGTACCGAAAGATTGGAAATAAAGTCTACTTTTAAATGATGTATATAAAATTTGCTTAAGGGGCCACCTACATATTAAAACGAGCCCAAACTTTGTTTTTTTTCAATGGCAATACACAATTCTGACAGCATAAATGAATTCTACACCCTTCAATTAGCCTAAAAACGAATGTTTTGCAATTCGTACCATAAGTTTCCGAGAAATTAATTATTTTAAAACGAGCGTATTTTACGGGCTGTATCCAAATTGAAGTTCCGTACTCGATTGTTAATCGAGAGCCCTTTATTGATCGAGCCACCTTAAGCGCCACTCAAGGAGTCAATGAAGCTTGTTAGATTACAGTACAGCAGAATAAATTTCAAAATGTATACTCACTTCTATCATAGACGAAACCATCATTTTGCCGTTTTTTAAGCATAATTTGAAAACTACTTGGAAGAAAAATGTAAAATTTTGGTTTTCCATAAAGCAGGACTTAATAAATCTAAATCCATAAAAAAAATTGTAAGTTGCAATTCATTATTTTTTCGAATATTAATTTCATAATTCATAATTCATATCATAAAATTATAAAAATTGCAAATTCAGCGTATTTATGTTTGGGTGTATTAGTATTATTGCTGCAAAAAAAATTAGCACATTAGGAGCATAATTTCAGGAGATATAAATAAAAATATGAAAATGTAATTTAACGTTAGAAGCACTAAATTTTGGATGTTTATAATTCAAAAACTTATCATTCAAATGACTTGAAATTTGGTGTCTAGGCATAGTTTGAACCGAAGATTTGAAATATCTCGTTAAAATTGGGTATTGCCATTGAAAAAAATTAAGTTTGGATTCGTTTTAATGTGTAGATGACCCCCTAAGAAAATTTTATATACATCATTTAAAAGTAGACTTTATTTCCAATCGTTCGGTATCAGTAACTTTTGCCTACGATGATTTATTGAGGAGTAGTAGGGGGTGTTTACTTTTTTTTCCATGACTGTACATATCAATTTCTGTCCGTTCGAGAGGCTGTAACATCATTAAAATGCACTTGAAATAATTTTTTCCATTTCACTGTAATGTAACGGAAAACTTTTGACTGTCCCTGTAATTAAACTATACATCCAATTTTCATAAAATTTGGAATGACTCGACAAAATTTTGCAACAATTATATATTTAAAATATTTCAGACCATTCGATTGGGTAATTTTTTGCTCTGTTATTTACAGACAGACAGACGGACCGAACGACGACTATAGGTGTTACGTATTTACATAATTACAAACACACCTAATAATTAAAGAAGATAAACTTATCTCTTCTCAGCGAATTTCTGATGGCAAGGCAAATGAATAGCACTCTCAAAATAAAATAATCCTTGATAAGCGCAAACTGTATTTATTATGAATTAGATTACTATCGCAGACCTCGAATCGTATACAGAAGTCGCATTTTATAAGGAAAATTTTATCGCTCCAACCAGCACCCTTAAGCTTTTAAGGGGACCGGGAAAGCAAAATTCAACCAAAAAATCGATTTTCCCTTTTTTATATCATTAAATAGTTTAAACTTTTATCTTTCCAACGATGTGTCACATATGTTTATATATACAAAAAATAAGTGTTTAAATTATTCATCCTTTCGAAGAGTACCTCACAGCTTAATGGCCATTTAAATCTTCAATTGACTTTTTCTCAAAACTTGGATTTTCATATTTATGTTCCTTTTTTTCAATATCTATTTTACTTAAGAACTCAGATTTTTTTAATACTTTTATTACGTTATATTGTATACTTTAAGTAGAGATTTAATGATTTGTTGAGAATTATTTATTTTAGACAGTGAAATCTTACCAAAAATCCTAATTTAAAAATTACTTTCAATAAATACTTAATAATTTTGAGTTTCACTTAGAAAGAAAATGGCCTATTAAAATACTTAAATTATGTTATTCTAACTACTTTAACACGTTCACGTCGGCGCGGTGGGTCACACTCGACTGTCTCGGAGCTGCCAAGTCTCCGGCTTTTTGGATAACAGTATTTTAATACAGAAAATGTCGTTTTATTTAATTAGAACAATTGGGCGATTTAAAGGAACAACATTTGCTCTAAAATAATAGTGGTGTGCAAAAAGCCGGAGGCTTGACAACTCTGAGACAGTCGAGCGTAACCCACCGCGCCGGCGTGAACGTGTTAAAAAAATCTAGACCTCTATCTTTCACCATTTCTGAGAAAAACGTACATAAAGTTGGTGAATAGAGCTAGAGATACATGGCGGAGATAGAGATTTCCCGGTACCCTTAAGCGGCAAGCAATTTTGTTTCGGTAATGTTGAATTCACACCGGAGTTAAAGAAATAATTTAGTTCAAAATAAGGAAAAGCAATTTTTCAACAGTTTTCCATCTAAGTTAAAAAAGTAAGATTTAATTCAAAGTTTCAGGTGAGAATCATGATTAAAATTAGGTGGGATATAATGTATCCCATCGCCCTAAAGGTGTTAATCAGTATTCTTCATGATAATTTTATTTAAGATATGCTATAGGAAGGTACGATAAAGATATTATTTTCAAAATAGTGGTAAGAACAATAACAATTTCCCTATAGAATGCGACCGCTGCTATCATGAATTACTAACAACAGATATTAAGTTGTTATGATAATACCACTCACGGTCCACAGAATCAAAACCATCTAATTTGGTTCTGTAGTTGGAGAATCAACGCTTGAGGTGAATGGTTGTGAAGAAAAATGCTATTCTCTAGCAACTTTTACTCCTCTGGATGCTGAAGGCTGGGGTTGTAGGGTCATCTGAGATGTCATCTTGACATTGTTGTGGGCGGGATATCTTAAACATATTCAGAGTAGATTGTGTGGTCACACGCTTTTTGCCAACGCAATGATCTTTGACTTAACTTTTTGTCAATGTCTTGTAACTAGACATATCAGAATGGATACGTCTACTAACATTCTCTAACTGCTCCGTGTTCGTATCAATGAATTCCAATATTGCTAGAGCCATATCCATCAGGTTAAATGCTTCAGCTTTGTTGTTGCAAATTTCTTAACGCTTAGATTTATCGATTCAATCAGCTTATTATTTTCTTCGGAATTTCTAAATGCCTCTAACTGGGTAAGATCATCATTTGTAAGTTTTTCATCTTTACACAAAAGAATCTCATTTATGTCAACGTTATGCACTCCTATCTCTAATTGCTCTGCTAGTTGCACACACGAATCCATTGCTGCTGTAATTTTTATGTCAATTCACCAGCCATATCCGCCATTCCTTCCTTCCTACCTTCCTGCAAAGTATTTTGTGACATTTCCGGACAGAGGTCTTCCATCTAGCTTTCATTATTGTCCACTTCACTTCATCCCATGACACCTCGATGTTTTTCATCGCGTGGAGTATCTAATAATTCTTCCGGAAATCATTTAGAGTAACGCCGTCATTTCTATCAACGGCCTTGATTGCTTGGGAAAACATAATTCCGCGAACAGTAGGCTTTAAAAGTCGCAATAGTGCTTCTATCCATGGGTTGAAATAGTGTGGTGGTTCTAGTAGGTATATAAAAAATTTTTAGGTCAGAATGAAAGTCATACAACTTTTCCGAGTGGTAGGGGGCAGTGTCCAGGAGCAGAAGCACTTAAAACGGAATTCCCTTCTTTGAACCAATAACCACTTCATCTGAGAGATGAAGTGGTTATTGAACTAGTCTGCGAACAGCTTACGTGTAACCCAAGCCTTACTTTTTAATTTCCAGATTGAAGGAAGCATTCTCGGGTCAATGTTCTTAAAGGCCTTCGGACTCTGATAATGGTACACTGTAAACGGTCTAAGTTTCAAGTCCCTTAAAGTGTTGCCGCCAATCAGAGCAGTGATCCGATCATTTGCGATTTTGAATCCCGGTATAGATTTTTCATCTTTTGCTATATATGTCCGTGTTGGCATCCTCTTCCAAAACAGTGTCGCTTCGTCCACATTAAATATTTGCTCAGACAAATATTTCCCGTTCTTAATTTATTTCTGCCAGAAATTCGGGAAACTTACTTGCCATGTCTGCATCTGCACTTACTAACTCAACTGTGCAGGCCTCGCAGTGACCTCTTTTTTGGACACCACTAATGTTTTTATGCTATTTTCGTGGTGCAACAATTGCAAAAAAACTAATCACGAAGCGGGTTTACGACTGTTGCAAGTTAAATCTAAAACGAAAATTTTCTTAAGGAAATAGTGGTGGAGAAAACTTTGATTTAGTCTCTTTTAAAAGAGACCGCTCTGAGGCCTGACCGTGATTTTGATGACGTGTAGATTTAGACGCTTCCTGGATCGTTCGTATCACACAGCCGTTCGTATCACATCACTTTTTTAGTACATTCTTTGTGTCTATGATGCCAGTCGTCTCTTATAAATTTTTATATACAGGCCTAACGTTCTCCTCGATAATCCAAAAACTGAACGATATGCGCTTCTGCGTAGTAAGATCCTCGATTCTATGAGTTAACAATTTCTTCATCTCTGGAATCGGGCGCAGTCTGTTCTCGATAATTATTGTGTCCTTCAACGTTACTGCGCTTTCATGATTTCAATAATGTGAACGTTATTCTTCACTATCGTAGTTACTTTGAAGTAGGTCGAATTACATCCCGAGCTTGTTGATGTAGTTTTCCCACATTCATACAGATGAATTATTTTCAACTTTTCTTCTGAAGTAATTGCAGACCTCTGTTTTTTAGGCTTATTACCAGTGCATTCGACTTTGCATTTGAAATTAATTTAAGGGTAAATAAACAACGAAACACTAACGGCGAAAAGCAAATGACTAAACAAACATCGCGAGGCATAGAAATATACTAAGTATAGTTCACGGGAACAATAATATATTCTAAACACAAGGTCTGCGCTTGTCTGTTTTCATGGAAACCAACCGGTTCTGTTTCGCAGAGAAAGCTCGAAAAAAAAAACTCTCAGTCCTCTTCACCCAAACTTTTAAAATTAGGTTTTTTTCTGGTTTGGATTTAGCTAACGCAAATATAACTGATAAACCCGAGGTTGTTTGCCTCATTTTGCCTCAACATGCGTTTGGAGGTTTTTTTGTATAGGCTAATTCCATGGGTTTTAATATATATTCCATAGTGTAAGTCACATAGCTGATAACTGCTACGCTTGTGGGCCACCGTTATTTTCGAAAAGCTTGCTTGACCTTATTCAATTAAATAGATATCTCCCATAAAATAAGTCACAATTTTCCGTTTTTAAATACTGGTAGCCAAAAATTGTAGTACGTGACTTACACTATAAGTACTCATGGAAATAGCCTATACAACAATTTTTGTTTAAAAACATAAAATCTCTCGCAATTACGCAAGAAACAGTAAAATATTGTTACATATTTTATATTTAATGTATGTTTCAGTTATTTTTTATTAATAGACTGCATTGTTAAAACTCATTGTTAAAACTTCATGTTAAAAGTTCATTCGCAGTCCTCAATTGAGGGAACTTACATCAACAGTGAACTCCCAGAGTAAAACATAGAGTTTGAAAGTTTGAGTGAATTTTCAATACTGCCTTATCACGAAATCATAAACCGGAAAATACCACAAAGCAGTTTAAGGTTCAGCTATTTTTAAATATAAATTTACAAATTATTTTTATCAAAGAGCTAATGTTGAAGATAAAGTATATATTACCGATGAGCATAATGAGTTATATCGATGTTTGAATGAAATATTCGGGCATGCGCTAAAGTAAAACTGCCAATATTCGCATTCTTTTTTATGAATTTAAACCAGAAATTTTGTAAAAAATAAATAAGGGCCTCTAATTTTATATGTTTTTACCGGATTTACTGCCCGCGAGGACGCCCGTTTATATAGACATTTTCTCTATTTTCTATTAATTTCGCCTTCATAAGGTCTCTAGGTGTCATTCTCTAGGTGTTCCTACTGTTCGGGTGTTTTGCGGTGGAGACGATTCTTTTAAAATACAGTATTGTCTGCAACCGGCATTAGAGCTATTTTAGGGGCTTGGCTGAGTTGTCGGCACATTCTACTTTGCTATCCATTCAACTTTCTACACTTTATTAAATTGTTGCATGTAGTACTACAGTTCTACTTTTTTTCACTTCTTTTTCATGATGTGCTCTACCATTACTCATATAAAGGGGATGGATGTGCTCTGCAACTGTGAAGCCCTGAAAGTCTCACCTGTTTACCTGTTTATTTATTTTTTTTACAAAATTTCCGGACCGATATAGTCACTTGATGTTCTTTTCTTGCACCTGCGTCAGGAAAGAGCCACTCCCCCTGAATATTAGGCTTACGCGCTGACACAAAAACGGCGGCTGCCGTAGGTGATTTTTTCCAACATTGGTACGGTCACGTGAATTTTTGTACCAATAATTTCTACGCGTTTCTCCGCCTTATTTTTCTGAGATGATAAGGGATGACAGCCGCGTAAAATGGCGACGAGGATTCGATTAGTAAAAGAAAACTTCTATAAAATGTTGATGTCTAAAGTCAGGGAACCATACAAAGGCTTTAAAATAATCCGCCTGTGACAGCTGCCATTTTTGTGTCAGCACGTAGGCATAGTATTGCGGGGGCGGTGAAAGAGCATCACATGACGCAAGCAGTCCAAAAAGAGACGAACTTATAACGCGGTGCAGCAGCCTGTCTTTTTCGATAGCCTCTAAAATTTGGATTTTAGAATGCATTAGACTCTGGATGTAGTGTTCTCTATTCTATATCACTCACGGTGTTCAAACATATTCTACTTTATCTCATATATTAGAATCGGGTCTTGAATCTTACATATGTACAAACTACTGTACCGAACATGAATATAAGTAACGCTAAAAATACATACCCTTTTCCAGATTCACGTTCACCAAATAAATAAATTACATATCCCTTTAAGACCCGAAACATTTTCACATTTAAATATTACATTCTTCTGCTTATTAACTCTATAGTAACCCTAATGACACTTAAAAAAATAATTTTAAAAATTTTCGTCACCGACTGAAGCGTGGAGAGTACCCGCACGAACGTGCGGGTTGGGCTTTTTCTGTGAAAGCCAAACCCGCACCATCGTACGGTTTGGGCTTTTCCTGTGAAATCCCTACTTATAAAATGATTTGAGAAGTATTGGCTGAAGTACTACAATGGAATCCTTACTGGCTGTAAAACCTAAAAAAGAAGAAAAAAAATTAATATTGGAGATGTACTTATCGACTTCAAAAAATTCATATTTTAATTAATTTAAAAATGTTTGCCATATTTTTACAGCTTTTTTATGAATCGATTTTATTTTTTCTATAAGTCTATAACTTTTTTTAATTTAAATTTAAGAAATGAAAGACATACCTGCAGTAGCGTGAAATCTAAAGGTCCAGGATGAGGTACAGAAATGAACTTCTTAACATCCTACTTGTATTTTTTTTTTTCTTTTTTCATTCTCAGCCTTTGCCGAAACTGACTTGGAGGTAAAACTTTGGGAATGAGTTCAAGATACATTGATGAGGAAGAATGATCCAAAATTATCATTTCTTTATAAATATTTATAATTTTTTCTTTATCAAGCTCATCTGAACTTAATCTTCTAATAAATCTGTTTCAAATGTTTTGTCCGCAACCTCGTCATCATCCGAGTGATCACCTAAATTCAGAGTCTCATTTATTGATCAATTGCAATGCTTCTTCTTGTGTGAGAATTCTTTTCCGTTTAGACATCTGAAAAAGTATTTTATTTTGCTTTGTTAAAAGTTAACAAAGTATTCCATAAAAAATGATAAAATGTATTCGAAAATTTTGTTAATTGAAAAGAAAAAAAAAATTAATTTAAAAAAAAAGAAAAAAAAGATTTCATCCATGACAACACCCAATAAAATAATATGACATTAATTATATAAGAACATACTTCGTTTATATTCTGGCTGTCACCAAAATTATTGAAATAGAAAACAAAATGAACATTGAGAAAGCTCTTACCTTTACAGTAGCACTGACTAACGTAACGCCCAAGTCGCACGATCGTGCGGGTAACGAAATCTTGAATACTACGAGCAACATAAATAGAATGTTTTTTATTATATTACACTTATTTAGACATTAAAGCAAAAATATATATCTAAGCAATTAGAAATATACTGATAATTACCTTTTTTACGATAGATAAAATGATGAGCTGTATCCGTTGTACTTGTAAACAAAGCTAGTCATGTCGGATAAAAGTAAAACATGTACTACAACCGTAATCTGTTGATAAAAAATGATACTTTACTCTTTTTGCAAACCAGAACGATCGTTTCATTCGGGGTTTTATTACATACGACTGCTTCAGAAGCAAAAATTTATATGAATGTCTATGTTATATGAATGGATTGGGTCTTAAAAGATTATATTTGATAACACAAATTTATCTAAATTTAAGAAAATATAAAAAGAAATTATCTGTAACACGTCTTTAAACTTTTTTTCGTGTATAGGTATCATTTAATCGCTAAAGTACAGCAAAAAAAAATGAATTTTAAAAGGTGGATTATAAGCACGACATACTTTTCTTCATCATTAACAAGAGCACGTTATTTTAAACTCGCCCGCCAGTATAACCTTTATCCAAACTAGGGGAACGTACCCGGGCTTCCCGGGTTAAAGAATATAGGTGAAATCATTTTTTAAAATTGAAAACTAATATTTTTTTTATATTCCATAATATTTTTAGATTGACAACTTACATTAAAAAAGTATTTTTGATATGGAAAATACAAATTATACAATCAAATAAATTTTTGAAATTTGTCAAAAGCGATATTTTCTTATTAGCCGCATGCTAAGAGTTATTTGCCAAGATTTTGCTACTTATGGCATCCTTTTATATTCTGATAATTTCAGAGCTTATACATGTCTGGTAAATTTGTGTTTTATTGATATTATTTTATTTATTTATTCATAGGGAATTTTTTTGATGGATATTAGCCGTAAGAAAATGATGAAGTCTGTATTTTGTTTTAAGGGCAAACGGATTAATCTTTCGTAATCGAGCTCCGCGCGATATAGATAAATTAAAAAATATTTCATGCTTAAAAATTGTTTTTAAAACTATAGACAATCAGTAAACTGAGATGGACTTTGAAAAGTTATTCCATTAAAAAAAAATCCTATTTGGTGATCTAAAAATTTAAATTGTACGATTATAAATATGTTAGATTTGTTGTTTTTTCAATATTATTCTTTTATTTGTTTATAAAAGAAGTATTAATTTCGTTAATTTGTCTTTCACAAATATGTTAGATTGGTGGGGTTTTTTTAATATTATTCTTTTATTTGTTTATAAATAGGAAGTATTAATTTCGTTATGCAAAAACAGTCAGAAACAAATGCTGAAAAATGTTTGTTGCTTTATGTGAAAAATGTTTATTATTATTATGTATTGAAACCGGCACGCGATAAGATAAACTTTTAAAAAATCATGCTTAAAAATTATTTTAGAAAATATAATACATCAGTCAATTAATATAAAGTTTTTAAACAAATTGCATTTGAAAGTAATTTTTTTCTCTATGCGACGCAAATTGAAAATGGTCAGAAGATTGAAAAATATACTTTATAAAGATACTCTAAATTTTTGTAAAACATTGCGTTTTATCAGTGTGTGATTTCGATTACATTATTTTTAAATGTGAAGCATTTTCACCTGTGAATAATTTCAAAGCAGCCGGGCTGTGAAAATGACGCACTTCTACAAAACATAATTCAGGTTTAAGAAATAAAATACACGCTTTTTTATAAAATGACGTCATTTGCACCCGCTAAAGCAATCCACTTTTACAATCCAGTTTTAAACTTCGTCTATAGAAAAGTGTGCATATGACGTCATTATCACAGAATAACAGACAATATTCTTGACAAAGCCCATATTTTAATTTCAACTTTTTTTTAGGTTTTATG
Organism: Maratus speciosus; assembly: GCA_963932465.1. Taxonomy (NCBI): domain Eukaryota; kingdom Metazoa; phylum Arthropoda; class Arachnida; order Araneae; family Salticidae; genus Maratus; species Maratus speciosus. The sequence continues at coordinate 268,394,657 of OZ010798.1, read as the reverse complement.
AGAAAATGGCAACAGAAAGATACAGTATTTCCTATTTTCGACTATTTTCCGTTTACTTTCAATGACTTTCAATGAAATGAGGTACTTTTGTTGCCACAATAAGAAAAATGGTATCAAAAACTACAAAAAAATTAATATCTCAAAAATACATTGTGATACAGTTTTCAAAAAATTGCATTAAAAAGAGCATTTTTTTCCTTATACGACGGTCTAAAAATTTAAAATGTGCGATGTTTAGAAGTTTAAAAATTTGCAGTAGAGAAAATTGCAAAGCCAAAATTTTATTTCAAATTTCAAAGTGTTGCCATTCGCAAAATGACGTATGCGTTACGCACAGATATGTTTGTCCTTTATAATATAGATAGCACTACTTCCATCATATAAATTCACATAAAATTAAAATTTATTATTATTTTAACATTATCAAGAAAAAAATTAATTAGAAATGAGTTCAGCTTTCAATTTCCTGCTTTAATATTTCTGATGAAAATTACAGAATGCCTTGAATTTAATGTTGTTAGTTGGAGATTTTCGATTGTCTATTTAATGAATTTTACCGCATATTGCATTTCAAATAATATGCAATCAGCAGATAGATTGAAATGTATTGGCCATTAACTTGATGGCATATAGCATGTTTGATTATTGTGACATCAAAGATCTGTAAAATAATGACCTATTTAACCTATTGAACCTATTTAAAAATAAGGTTCCAATTTTTTTTTTTTAATGGAATGGAAAATATTTTAGTATGTAGTGTTGGTTTTACATTTCATTTTGCTTGCTTGCGTCAGTGGAAACTCATTTATTCAAATTTATTAATATTTTACATTATTTCTGTAATTTAAATATATTTGTTGAAATATGGGGATTTTCTTAACCCCTTGTACATTAATCAGGAACAAGATCAATATAACATTAATCAGGAGAGAGACTTGTATAAAATAACTAGGATTCCCATCGTTCCTAAAAATTTCGAAGTTTGTTCCCACTATTTTAAAACGATATTCTTTATGGTAGATTTCTACTCAAAATGTTAAGGGGACGGTGGCGCTGCTATCGAAATCCTCAATGCCAGAGGACACGAGCTGTGACGTAATCACTAATCGACCGACTTTTCACTAGTGTTGGAATTCACACCGAAAATTTTTGAATACCAATTTTATTTTATTTTATTTGTGGAATATCTACCGTCTTATAAAACAGTAATTATTATTTAAACTTGCTGGTGAGAATTTGGAATTCCCCAATAACAAATCAGCCAGATGCGACAAAACTGTGGCATTCCGCATCTGGCTAAATTTTTAATTAGGGATTCCGAATTCTCACCAGTAGGTTTAAATAGTTACTATTATTTTAGAAGATGATAGACGTTCCACAAATAAAATAAAAGAAAATCACTATTCAAAAATTTTCGGTGTGAATTCCAACACTAGTGAAAAGTCGGTCGATTAGTGATGACGTCAGAGCTCGTGTCTTCTTGCCTTGGGTATTTCGATGGCAGCGACGGTGGACGTTAAAATTTTTTTTTTAATTTTCATCACAGAGATATGAAATTTGTAGAAATATACATTTCATCATAAATATATAGAATACCTTAAAAGAATTTTTCAATCTTGTTATAATTTTTTAAGATTTTTAGAAAAAATTAAAATTTTAAGACGAAATTTTAAAATGCTTCAGGTGTCTTAATTTTTGAGATATTAGCTCCTTTTTAATTTTAATCACTTAAAAATCTAATGCAAACAAATCTGTGCATCGATTGTTTAATCCCTTGAATAATTAATTTTTTTAGAGATTTTTTTCTGAATTCCATATCTATTTTCATAAAAATTTTGCCTTTTAATAAGTTAAAAATCAAATTTAATGATCTTAATGAAGTCGAATTTTAAAATACATGCACAGTTTCTTTTTAATTAATATCAGAATTCTTCCTTATCAATTTCATGAATTTTATCAAAAATTAATACGCAAGGAGCATTTCAAAAATCTAAAAACGTTGAAAAATAAGTTTTGAGAAAAACAAATTTAAAGTACACATAAAGGACCGAAAAATTGTTTATGTGCAAAATTTTTACGTTTGTAACTTTCTGCATCTGCATGCGGTTTTTTGCAAATGACTCAGAACAAACTCAAAAATAATAATCTGTACAAAAATAATTTTCGAATTTTGCGCAAATAAAGGTCCACGGTCCCCTTAAAGGAATGTACCACGAAGTGTTTAGATTTAAAATAGTTGAAGAATACGTAGAAATATTTAAGATTGCTGAGATCCCTGAGTAACATTTGTTCTTGTGAATCAAACACGTGTGTGATTCGTGGTATGCAAAATAAATGGAGTAATACACTGGTTCTCAAAAATTAAGGAAAAGTCACAAAATGCTTATTTTCAAATACGTGAACACTCAAAAGGAAATAATATAATTCGAGTAATTACTATCTCTACAACACAGCTAGCCCATATAACATCTCATTCATGTCACACATGGTCACAAGTGTCACAGTCACTACGGTGAAGCAAAAAAACAGGAAATTCCATACATCTCATTATAAGTCTCAAATTATCACTATATGTGACTCCACTGAGAAGTCAACGTGACTGCTGCTTTGTGACGAGTCACCAGGTGACTTTACAATGTAGTTAAATTGTGACTCTCATGTGACTGTCATTTTGAGACTCAATTTTATAGTCATCATGAACGTTGCATTATGATAAGTCACCAAATAATATCACATTATAGTCACATGGTGACTTTTCATAAAAGAGCACATTGGTGACTTCACAGTAGTCTCTCTGTCACCTGAAAGTCATCATGTGACTTTAATGTGACATTATTTGGTAACTTATCACAATACAACGTTCACGATGACTTTGAAATTGAGTCTACAAATGACAGTCACCTGAGAGTCACAATGTAACTACATTGTAAAGTCACCTGGTGACTCGTTACAAAGCAGCAGTCACATTGACTTCTCAGTGGAGTCACATATAGTGATCATTTGAGACTCATAATGAGATGTATGGAATTTCCTATTTTTTTTGCTTCACCGTAGTGACTGACACTTGTGACCATGTGTGACATAAATGAGATGTTATATGGGCTAGCTGTGTTGTAGAGATAGTAATTTCTCGAATTATATTATTTCCTTTTGAGTGTTCGCGTATTTGAAAATTAGCATTTTGTGACTTTTCCTTAATTTTTGATAACCAGTGTAAATAAAGAGGAGGAGACATACAGTGTAGAGTCTACCAGTTGTGAGTGAAGTAACTGAGGCGGTTGTCACAAGATGGCGGCTGAATTTTTACATCGGATCAACAGTATCTGATTACCGCCGAGCAAACTTCCACAAGTAAATTTTGAATAGAAAATTTCCCCTTACTTTAGCCGCTTATTTATATGAAATTTCTCTGACAAATGTGATAAAATTTTCTATTCATTGTTACTGGCGGAAATGCAGGGATTGACTGCTGCCAAAGTAAACATCCACCAGTAAAAATGGGTATCTGTTTTTGACAATAATTATAACTGAAAATCTGTGTCAATAAGGCGTTTAAATATGGAGAAATTTCCTATTCAAATTCATTCGTGGACGTTTGCGACGGTGGTAATGAGTCACGGGGAAACCTGTTACAATTGAAGATTCACCATTTTGTAGCTTTGTCATTTCCTCTTTATTCATAGTTCTATGATGAAAAATATACCTTGTGTGAATCAATCAGGAGAGTGACTCATGATTAATGGCTCAAGGAATGTGGTTCAATAATCTTTCGAAGTATATAGGGGAGGTATGATACACTTTTTTTTACTAATTTTTTACTACCCTTAGAAAACAATTTTTAAACAAATTTTTCATGTTTTCTTATAAAGTGACTTTTTATTCATTTACAGTCGAACCTCTATTTAACGAAGTCGCTAAATCCCGGAAAAAAGTTCGTTATATGGAAAATTCGTTAAATAGAGATTCACCTTTTAAAATACTTTAAACTACATAAAACAGATTTTAAATTCATAAACACTAAATATTTTTACTAAAAGTAATTAATCACATTTTTTTTAAATAAATTACATCGATTTATTTTATTTATTTTACCCACCAATATCCATCATCAATTCATTTTTTCTATGTGCTTAAATCTTCGAAATCTGCAAGGAAAACAAAACATTACCCGGGAATATACTGTATTTTCTGTTTAAAGTAAATAGTTTTACATTAAATTAACGAATTTTAATGACATTATAGTATTTATTATTAATATACCAAATAATTTTAACCATACATTAACATATGCGTCCTTAAATTTAATTTCTGAAAAACTCTGTTAATTTTTCTGAGTTTTTTATTTAAAAAAGTGCTTTCTCTCATAATACGTCTCGCATATTTGCAATGCACCAAAACCCCCTTCATTCGTATTTTCTTCTAACTATAATCCGCGTCGGAATGTTTCAAATGATTTTAGCATTTCATCATACGAAGTTTTGTTAATTCCTGCATAATGAACATTTCTATAATCATCATATTCGTCTTCATCGCAATTCATTGCTGTATTTTTTTTATTTTTCACACTGTCGAAAATATCCAATACGGATAGTGTTTCCGAGATCTCAGTTTCAGAATTAAGTGAAATACAATCATCAATCAGCACATCATGGTTAATTTCTTCTTTTTTTTCTCACTGTATCCACATTTTTTAAAAGTTACTCTAAGAGATTATCGTCTTCGTCCTCCGTACTTACCAAATTCTCACTGCTGACAAAGAAGGAGCCTGGTAAAACCAGTTCAAGGCCATTGAACATCATAAAATGTGTTAAAAGAAAGAATAAGTTTGAAATGTCCAGAAATATTTTGAGAAATGTGGAGGAAAAAAAATTGATCACAAGAAAAAGTTCGTTAAATAGAGAATGCACTTCGCTATTTGGAGGTTATTTTACGAAGAAATTCGCAAAATGTTCTTGGTTCCAAGGAAAAGTTCGCAAAATAGAGAAATTCGCAAAATAGAGGTTCGTTAAATAGAGGTCCGACTGTATTAAAAATATTGTGAATTTAAAAAATAATCATTCAAAAAATATATTCCAATTATTGTGAATGGTTACTACTGTATCAAATCTCCCCATTACTGGGAAGGATTGATACACTAGCAAGGGAGATTTGATACATTGTTATGTAAATTGGAAAAAAAATGCAGAATATTCAATTTATGTGTCATACAATTTTTTATGATAAATCTTGAAATATTTAAGTAAAATTTAAAATGAAATGACATTGACATATTTTTGTTTCAGAAATGTTTTTTTACAAAAATATTTAAACAACTGCTATTATTTAAACAATTCTATTAACACACTTTTTAGAAAATAAATAATGGGGAAAAAAAACCCTAGAGATCTAGCTGCAAGAAAAAATGAAGTGAACGTTGCTGATTTGCAAACAATTTAACATAAATTTAGCACATTTAAGATTTCTTTAACCCTTTCAGGTCAAAGCATTTTCAATGCTAAAGTGTTTAATAAATGAATGGCACCGGAATTTACTAATAAATTTAATTGGAAATAAGAAAAGGGCTATATTTCACTTTCATATTAAATGGAAAATATTTTACAAAATGCTGGTGCCAATGTGGCGTTTGGGAATTAAAATTATGTGGTTTCATAAATATAGCACCACCCCTGGAATGGTTAAAAGAAAAACTAATAACTCTATCATTTTGGTAAGAAAATCGGGTAGAATTAATGTTTTTTTAATTTGCCCTTCGTCATCGGAAACATCTTTCTTTTCAGGCCGTTTAAACTTTTTTCTTTCTACATGCCGAGCAAAACGAACTAAACATCTATCATCACACTGCTTTTCTATGTAACCTACATAATGTCTATGAATAGTCTCTTTGTTCTTCCATACCGATTTCAGTAGCTCTTGCTGTAAAACAATAATGACTATTACAGTCCTATATTAGTTTACAACTTCAAAAAACTATTAAATTTCAAATATACAAGTGTATCATTTCTCCCCAGCACGAATGTATCATTTCTCCCTATCATACCTTAATGGATTTTCAATCACTTTGTATAAATGCAGTTGTAAAATGCCAATCTGCTTTTTTGGTAAAACTCACCTTAACAATGTGCGTTACAAATAAAAAAAAAATACAAGATATTATCTTCACAATAATAAGAGTTATGAAAGAAAATCAATATTTAAAAAAATTCACATTGACATTCCAAAAGTCTTCAAAATTAAATGAAAAAAGACGTTGTCAGTTCTTCACTGCTAAGTCCAGCTAATGATGACCTCTGCGAATAAAAGAGGACTTTACATCTGTTACAATGGCTGTTAATGTCATTTCTTGAGAAAAATTGTGAATGTATCAACCCTCCTCCCTATGTATTAAACTTCCCCTACCTTCCCTAACTAATTTAAATAATTAAAACTACAAGGGTTTAAACTTCTGCAAGGTAACCATATGACTCCCAATTCTCAAAGGAATTCAAAATTAATCTATAATGAAATTTGACTTATAATGAATAGTTTAATTTTTGCACATGCCGCTGTTTTTCTATTATTCGACCCACTGTGTGCCAGTGCGTTGCCATCGGAATACTCAAGGCCAGAGGACACGAGTGTGACGTCATCTCTAATCGACCGACTTCTCACAAGTGTTGGAATTCACACCGGAAAATTTTGAATAGCAATTTTATATTATTTTGTTTGTGGAAACAGTTAACCTCTCTATCCCAATGGCTCATTCATTTTAGACATTCATCAATAAACTAGGCGTAAAGTTGAAGACAATTCTGAAGCCCCTCAAAGTGACAACACTGTTAAGCCGCATCTGGCTGGATTTTTATTTAGGGATTCCGAATTGTCACTAATAAGTTTAAATATGTATTATTGTTTTATAAGCTGATAGATATTCCACAAATAAAATAAAATAAGCTTGCTGTTCAATTTTTTCCGGTGTGAATTCCAACACTAGTGAGAAGTCGGTCGATTGGTGATGACGTCACACTCGTGTCCTCTGGCCTTGAGTATTTTGATGGCAGCGACCAGTGCAGCAAACGTTATTTTAATTTCTCTTATATTAATTCACAAGCCTTTTCTACCGGGGTATCATTTGATAATAACGCAGAGTTTGTACAGTTGCTTGATTTGAGTAACACTTTTTCAAATAGTAATATTTAGCATATTTAATGGCAGTATATTTTAGATTAAATAATTGGAAGGTTATTATACGGAAATTGTGGTATTAAAATTTAAGAACCGGAAAAGACTGTGTACAGTCGAATACAACCTTAAATTATGTTTATTATTCTGATTTTCCGTTCTTTTTCGATTTTGGTTGCAATTTTTAATTCGGAGGACAATTTCATTCCCGAAAGTATCCCCATATAAAAATGCAACCAAAACAGAAAAAGTAAAGATCGGTTATACATTGATTTCAGATTTCGTGAATAAACAAATTATTAAAAAATATTGAATTTCAAACACGAAATTTGAAAAGTACGATTCCATTGATTTAACATTAGCCTTCGTTTGTCTTCGCGAGTCTAACGCAGGCTCTTAACCCCTTGAGGGGCATCGGTATATATTATATACCACCTGCGATTAATGAAGTTTTACACCAGAAAAAATTTATTAAATTTTACTTTTCTAACTTTCGTGGAAAAAAGCCGTAAAATTACTTTTACTTATTTTGAAATAGAATTTTTCAGAGATTCCGGTGGGAATTAAGCATTTCACAAACGTAATTGCTTGCCCCTCAAGGGGTTAATATGTCGATTGAAATTTAAGATTCTGTAATTTTATTATTGATATTTTGAGATTTTCAATATTTCACTTAACCAAAATTGCCGCATACCTCTTTTCTAATATCTTAAATAGTCAAGTATTAAACAATCACCAGTCAGATTTTAAGCTGCTGGCTATGAACTTGATGACATACAACATTTTCGATTGCTCTGACATCAAATATCTGTAAAATAATGAAACCAGATGTTTGAAATATAGTCGAACATCGTTTTAATGATTGTAAAGGATCAGTTGAAAAGCATTGTTAAATTGAGGTTATAGTTAAATGAGGGAACAAACACATTAGATAAATTAAAATATTAAATTTTTAATTCGCTTTCTTTCGTTATTGTAACTCCGTGATAAAACAAGACAAAAATTGGTATTCTAAAACAGTGGTGTGAAAAGCAAAATTTTCATTTTAAATAGAAAAATAATTCAACGTTAATGAGTTAACAATCATACATCTGTCAACTGACAAACAATGGAGGGATAAAGCTGGCAATCCTTGTAACGAAAAAAAAAGAGTTTAAAATATTCAGGATTTACCAAACTTATTCGTTAAATAGAGGAAAACTACAGTTAAAACAAGAGTCAGACAACATAAAAATAAATATAAGTGAATCCCGACCACTAAAATCTATCGTATAATTGAAGAAATCGTTAAATCGGGTATCGTTAAATTGGGGTTATACTGCAATATCAAACTTTGAAAAATCAATAGAGTACGTGTTATTTGATGTAATAGATTAAATAATACTAAGACTGCTTATTATGCAATAAGGGTAACAAAAAATTCGTATTGTTCTTGGAACAAGTCACGTGCCACCAATGTTGCCAATTGCCTACACACACAAACCACAATGTTGTCTACACTTGTCACACGAAGAAATGCGCAACCTAATGCTAAGCCTATGGGAGCGTTCTTTTTCAAATATATTACTTGCACTTCAATATTTGTAAATATTTTTCTTTGTTTAGGATAGCTGAGATCCATCTCTAATCTTGCACGTTTTTACTTTTTCGATTTTGGTTGCAGATTTTTTTTAACAAAGTTATTGTCACTTTCAGAACCGGTTTCGGAAGTGAAAGTTTTTTTAAAAAGTATTCCAGGGTTCTAGAGCTCAGAAAATTTCCCTGGCTTTAGCACAGAAAAATACCAGTATTTTCTTATACAAAAACTCGCCTTATGCAATTGCGTGATTAGATAAGCCAAGTTTTTCTATAAGAAAATATTTGTTTTTTCTCTGTAAAAGTAGCAACACTGCACTCCTTACCTTATTTTCTGCAATTAAATCATTTACTGGATATTTTTAGAAAATACTGGTATCCAAATTCAATGGCCCATACAAATGCTGAAAAAAAAATCCGCTTAAGGCAGCCTCCATTTTGGTGTCAGCGCGTCAGCCTTGTATTCCGAGAACAGCGCGCGAACGTCGCAAAAGTCAAGAATTATTGAGAATTTTACAGAAGAAATGACAATTATTTGACAGAAAAAACATGTATGAAATAAGCCGAATTATGTATATCCGAATGTATCCTCCGATGTATCCGAAATATGTATTCTATATGATACAAAAAATGTAGGGAGAAAATATGACAGCTATTTCACATAAGTTGCATCGTTTTTAAGTTTATTTACTCACGTCTTCGAAAGTATATTTTTATTGCATTCTCCGAAATGGAATGAAAATTTTTCAAGTTTACAGTTTATGTTTTTCATTTCTGTGTGTATTTCTGAGGTATTTGACCTTGATTCTTCAAATTAAATACCTGTGTTTAAGGATAAATGTCTAGAAATATTTCAATCCCTTTTTCGTTTCCTATCGTAATAGTCTACATGCAAAAAAACAAAGAATTGGAGAGAATTTCTCTGAAGAAATATGAAAAATAAAATTACAACTTAAAAAAAAATTTTCACAATAGATTTTATACACGTACCTATCTATTATTAATAAAACATTAATTATAGAAAGGTATAATGCGTCAAAATATGCCACTCCTGACAAAATAATTTCTACGGAATATTACAGAGTAAGGTATTACTCATTACAGAATGTACCAATTATGTATTACATAATAATGATGTTAATTTGCTGTATCTATTTTCACAGCATTCAGAGATAATGACACATAGGATATTAGGAATATATCGGTTAACTTGTTACATTTACTACTTAATGTGCTTATTAAATATATTAACCCTTTAAGAGGCAAAATACTTCGATTGCTAAAATGGTGAAGTGGTTGAATCACACCAGAATGTACGAACAAATTTATTTGAAAATAAGTATAAGCTTTTCTTCGTGCATAGGAGACAGGAGATACCTTACTGGATTACATCCCAGTGGGTTTAAATTCGGGAATATCTCTAAAGCCCAAGAGGAAGGATCTATCTATCCCCAGTTAAGCCAGTGAGGACCAGCCAGGAAAGAATCCTGATTTGTTACAACTTTTAAGAAAAAAAGAAATTACATTCTTTTACAATGACAATAGAATTTAATATTTGCACTTAAGATAGTGTATGTCATGATTTGAAAAACATAAAGGATTATATTATTTAAAGTGACATTATTTTAAATATATATATTTATCATGAAATACTAATATGAGTTTATAAAGTTCATAAATTTCATTTGGCTCCTAAATTTTGGTTTAAAAATACAACGGAATTAGGTAAAAGGATATCACAGCATAGAATGGATATTAATCTTGGGGATTTTATTAAATATATCTTCTTTTAGGGAGAAAAGAATTGAGCTCTGTAACGAGGAAACTCTTCAACTCATCTTAAAATAATTGAGAAATTCTTGTAACGTAAGTAAGGTTTGAAGAAATTCTTCTTAAATATACTGTTACAAATATCTATATTATTGACACTCAACTGCTAATAAATATTTGAATGCGTTATAACTGACCAAAAGTGCTAATAAATATTTGACTGCTTTATGATTTAGTACAGCAGATTATATAACATATTTACAGATGTACAAGAAATCTCGTTTAATGAAGTTCCATTACATGCGATATATTCTGTTGAACTCGCTACATAGCAGACCAGATACTATTGCCAATAAAGTTATCTGAGTGAAATGTGTTCGCCGGTTGTTGGCACAGGTCAATAAGCAGGACGTTGACAATTTAAATCAAAGATATTGGGTTCGATTCCCGCTCTAGGCACTTTTTCCTCGGTTGGAAAAACTCAATTCGTTTAAGTTGTACAATTTACGTTTATAATGGATTCGGTTTTAACTCTACTGTATTTTCCGCCAAAAAATAAAACTAATATACATTTAAAAGCACATAATGTGCTATTTCCATCTTTGCGAATCTGAGTGAAATGTATCCGCCGGTTGTCTGTCATATTTATGTTTCCATTTAATATGTACAGATGGCAGCACTAAGCAATTTCTCTCCCGAATTCATGATAAATAAATATCAGAGTAAATAGAATGTCCGTTCTAGACTGTGTATTGTGTTCGTGTAACTTGTTTTTGTTTTGTTAAGTGAAATTAAATGTTAAACATGTATTTTGGTGCTACCTCTTTATTATGTGCGTTCATATTTATATAAATACGTAGCACCTATAGTCGTCGTTCGGTCCGTCTTTCTGTCTGTCTGTCTGTCCGTCCGTCTGACCGTCCGCATATAATAAAGCAAGAACTACCCAACCGAATGATTTGTAATATTAAATATATATTTGTTGTAAAATTTTGTCGAGTCATTTAAAATTTTAGGAAAATCAGATGAATAGTTTAATTACAGGGACAGTCAAAAGTTTTCTGTTACATTACGACCAATGGGAAAAAATTATTTTAAGTGCATTTTAATAATGTTACAGCCTTTCGAACAGAATGAAATTGATATCAACTTATGAAGTGCACTAAAATATATATTCAGAACAATATGCGGTGCAAAAAATATTTATAAAACTAGTTGTAGTACGAACGCGCCTCATTTACCACGTTTGACGTGCAATTTCCAACTTGTTTATAGTTTGTGATAATTATTAATTAACTAGTTATACAAACAGTTTAGTTGGTACAGGTCAACAGGTATAACGTTGTCAATTTAAATCAAAGATATTGGATTCGACTCATGTGCTGGGCATTTTTCAGTTTGAAAAATCCCGTTCGTTTAAATTCTATAATCTATGGTTATAATGAATTCATCTTTAATTCTACTGTATTTTCTGCGAAGAAGTAAAAGGTATTTACATCTAAAAGCACAGGTATGCTTATTTTCATTTTTGGAATGTGAGCTTTTGGTTATAACGGAATCATTATCAAAGTTGAGTCAAGACCACAAACGTTTCAAATCCAGTTTCTAATAACAACATGGGGAAATAAGAATAAACAAAAACTTCCTTTTTTCAGCAAGTTCCCTCCCAGCTGTGGCTTAGAGATTCAGCGCTTAAATTTGGTAGACAGGAGGTGCTGGGCTCGAACCCAATAGACCTCGTTCGCTTAATCGTTCGAGTTTTCAGTGGTTTTCTTCGAACCTTGTGTAACTATGCGTAAATATAAGTGAAGTTCCCTTAGATAGATACTCACGGAAGGCACTCACACCTTCGGCCTATATCTATGGCGTAGGTAATCGGCCGTAATAGAAAACACCAACACCCAGCAAGCTCCTTTCGTTAAAGAACACTTGTGATATTTTCAAGAATATGCACATTCTGCTATTATTATTATTATGCTTCAGACAAGACCCCTAAAAGCTGGACATTATGCGTAGCTTAACTAGTTGTGTACTCGGCAGCAATGGACGAAATTCGCCTGACCACCTAGTGGCAAAGATCGACCTGACTAGCATTTTGGCCTTCATAGCTGCAGCGCTATTTGGAGAATACTTGTTGTGTTGGCCGGTTCTAGATTTCTATTAACTATTTTGGTTAGGTCTGTGACTAGATAGTCAAAAAAGGGAAAAACAGAGGAGAGATCACTCTGGTACAGAACTTGTTCCAACCGCCTACACATCCGGTCAGCATTCTCCCTGAAACAATACATATATGTAAGGTTGCTTAATGCTAATATTAGCTATGGTTGATAATATAGACTATGCTAAGTTAACATCATGCAGTTTAAATCTTTGTGTCGATACTATGTCTTACCTTAACAAAATTATCTTTTTCATTTTGTGTTAACCTTTGGCACTGGTCTGTTTAACCCTCATATGGAAAAGATGATGACCGTACAATCCTAACTGACCACAGACAATTTAGAGTACTTACAAGACACAGAAAACAAGAATTGACAAATTGTGTGAAAAACACAATATAACTGAAGCGAAGATGGAAATGTTAATGCAAGGCCAAGTTCAATTTGTACTTAAATACTCCTTCTAGAAGAGTTTTATTTATTTTTATAGATCTCTTAATTTCTTTTTAATTAAAATAAGAAAGTTCTTGTATTACAAAATGCCTACTAGTAATTGATTAAGTAATATATGAAGCTCGGCAGCCATGCTTTTGCATTTTCCCAAATGATTCATTTTGAATCTCAAAACCCCTATTTCTACCCATCACTATTCCTACTTCCAAACTTATCTTTTAATTATGATAATATCTGTTCCAGGATAGACAGTTTAGGTTCCATTTTCATTCAGAAATTTCTAGTTAGTACCGGAAATAAAAAATAGTGTTTTATGCTTTATTTAATACTAGCAGGCTGAGCCCGCTGCGAAAAAAAAGAAAATATATTCAAATATTTGGCGCAAAAACGACGAACGCTCCATGCTATTTCGCTATCCAACACATTTCCTTCCCAAATGCAAAATATTTAAATGCACTTGGAAATTGCTTGTTAAATAAGTGTTTGAATGCCTAAAACTCAATGAATTTAAACCTAAACGAAGGATTAGCGTATTATTTTTTATCTGTAAGAGTATGTTGGGGCACTGATTTTTATATCGCAGTTTAAACTATATTCCAATTTTCAGATATTATAAATATTACGATTAAATATATTTAAAATGATTCACAACTCCCACCTATTTATTCGTCGAACATCTTTTATTTTTTACCGAAACAAAAAACTGAAACTTTTGAGCTATTGCCAACTCAACAAGCTAAATAAATTTAAGCCACAACAGTACTCTCCTCCCAGTAACGAAGTTACGTTACAATATATTAAAAAAAATGTTAATTGCAAAAATAACAATGCACTAAAACTTAAAAATTACTAAAAATGAATATATATGTGTTAATCTCGAAATCGCACAGGAAGTTTAATCGTTCGTCTCGAACGTGACTGTTTTTCAAGAAGTTTTTGGTCTTGAATATGTGAGTCCTGTGGTGATTTTGCAGGTTGTATGTTCTGTGTTGGTTATTTTGTAGCAAAGTATCGTGTTTGCAAGAAGTATGCAAGCTTTAACCTATCAATAGACACAGTTACAGATTTGTCTTTGATTTTGAGCGTGAAATATTTTTCGTTTCTATCAACAACTGGAAAGGGACCTTCGTATGGGGGTTCCAATTGCTTTTTAACTTTGTCTTTGCGAACAAACACATGCGCCGTAGTTTTTAACTCTTTAGGAACAAATATTTTCTGTACATACTTTTTTAACACAGTTCTTAGTCCGACTTCTTCCATCACTTTTTGAAGTTGTTTGGCAAAATTATCAGGTGGTGTAGGCGTTGTACTTTCATGGAAAAATTCTCCAGGTAAACGTATGTTTTATCCATAGACCATCTGGGCTATAGTATATGCAGAATCTTCCTGCATGGCAGTGCGTAGACTAAAAAGAATATTTCGCAGTGTTGCACTCCAGGCCAGGTTATTGTGTGCCATTAACCCTCTGTCTACCAGAAGGGTCCAATGGACCCGACATGTACATTCAAAATATTTATTCAAACCAGAAATTTCTTCAAAACAAACTAAATGTATAAATCAGACAATAATAAGTTAAATAAACAAATTAAATAGTTTTAAGTAAAAATTCTGGTGTAGAATGTTTTTATAAAACTTGAGTAAAATTTCCGGTAGTTCTAGGGTTAATATGGTCTTTAGAGTCTGTGCAATAGTTCGACTTTTCCATTGGCTTGGGGGTGTTGGTTTCGTGTTCTGTAATTTTATTCCACACATTTTTGTTAGGACGTTTAAAAGCTCTGATCCAAACTGTGAACGACGATTCGTGACAAGTCGACATGGAGTTCCGAATCTAGAAATCCAATTACCGTAAAAGGCTTTAGCAACTGTGTCAGCTGAAATGTTGTTCAGCGGAATCACTTCCATCCAGTTAGTATAACGATCTATGCAGGTCAGGCAGTAGATATTACCGTTTGATGGTGATAAAGGTCCTATCAGGTCAATATGAACATCAGTGAAACTTTCCGATGGAGGTTGAAATTCACCTAAGCTTGGTTTGGTATGTCGATTGATTTTGCTCTTTTGGCAGGCCATGCATGACCGGGCCCATAGTTGTACATCTTTTCTGATACTTGGCCAGATAAATTTTGATGTCAGGAGTTTCACAGATGATTTAACCCCAGGATGAGACATTCCATGCATTTGATGAAATATTTTCATGCGATAGGATTTAGGAATATATGGTCTTATATTACTTGTTAAAGTTTCACACCACAAAGACTTTCCAGAAGGTAGCGGATACTGCTTGAAATTCAGGGAAGTTTTGGATGTCTTCAAGTTTTGGAATTCTTCATCTTGATCTTGCTCATCTGCTATTTTATCATAATCAATCAAAGAAATTTCTTCAACTCTGGATAGGGTATCGGCAGTGATATTATCTTGACCTTTAATATGTTGGATGTCAGTTGAAAATTGTGAAATGTAGTGTAAGTGACGAAGTTAGCGAGGAGACGCTTTCTCAGGCTTTTGTAGGAAAGCAAAGCTTATGGGTTTGTGGTCTGAGTATATCGTGAATTTTCTTCCTTCTAATAAATGCTTGAAATATTTGATGGCGAGATAAATACCAAGTAATTCTCTATCGTAAGTACTGTAGTTCTTGTGTGCATCATTTAGCTTCTTAGAATAAAATGCGATAGGTTTCCATCTTTTACCTTCATATTGTTGAAGTACTGCTCCAATTGCTGAATTTGAAGCATCTGTACGTTAGTGACAGAGGTAGTTCAGAATTCAGAAATGATAAGAGTGCAGTATTGGCTAAATCATCTTTGCATTGTTGGAACTGTTTTTTCGCTTCATCTGTTCAAAGAATTTTTCTTCTATCTTTCTTTCTTGCTCCTTTGAGGTAATCATTTAAAAGAGATTGGTTTTTAGATGCATCTTTTAGATATCGACGATAAAAAATAATCATGCCTAGGAATGTTCTAAGTTCATGAATAGTTGTTGGAAGTCGATAGTTAAGAATGGCTTGAACCTTGTCAGGTAAAGGACGTGAGCCTTGAGGAGTAATTAAATATCCCAAAAATTCTATTTCTTGTGCTTCATGATTGATTTGGAAACGTTTATACGAAGACCGTAATCATTTAATCTTTCAAACACTAACTTGAGGTGATTTTTGTGTTCTTCTTCACTAGTAGATGCAATAAGAATATCATCTATATAGGTGAAAACAAAATCTAGACCTGAAAAATCTTCATGTACAAGTCTTTGGAATGTTGCTCATGCGTTTTTCAAGCCGTAACTCATCACATTAAACTCGTACAATCCGAATGGCGTAATAATTGCAGTTTTACACCTATCATCTTCGGCAATCGGAACTTGATAGTAGGCTTTAAATAAATCAATTTTAGAATAGATAGTTGTATCTCTTAAAATGTGATAAAAATCTTCGATTCGCGGAATAGAATACGTATCAGGAACAGTTTTGGCATTTAGTTGTCTGTAATCTCCACATGGGCGAAAAGTTCCATCTTTTTTCGGAACCATATGAAGAGGGCTCGACCATTGAGAACTAGAAGGCCTGATTATATTATTATTGAACATAAATTGGAATTCTTGTTTCGGTATTGCAAGTCGTTGATGATCTAACTGTCTTTCTTTAGAATGGACAGGTTGACTTTTTGTTATAATATGGCGTTGAACATTATGTTTTGCACTTGATAAGAATAAATTTGGTTTGGTTATTTCGGGATATTGCCTAAACAGAGTATAAAATTTAGTGGAATGACTTACTGTTCCGACATTACTATCTTCACTGATGGAAGCAACTGCGCCATTAATACTTAGTTGGGTTACTCCATCAATTAGCTTCTTGTTATGTAAATCAATTAACAGGTTAAATTTGTTTATAAAATCAGCGCCCAAAATACCTTTGTTTATCTTAGCAACAATAAAAGGAAATTGAAATTCTCGCCTAAGTCCTAAATCAAATGTTAACATCTTTATACCATACGTTTCAATTTCTGTGCCATTTGCAGCATATAGTTTGTAATCAACGGATTGTTTATCTTGAGGAGAAGCTGGTAAAATACAAACATCTGCACCGCTGTCCACCAAGAAACGCGCTTTCGATTTTTTATCTCTAACAAATTAGCGAAATTTGCGACAATCCGAAAATCTATCTGCAGTGGAATCTGTCGCTACATCTACTGCAGATCTTAGTTTTCCTGTTTAGAAGTTGTCTTTTTATTCCAGGCACAAGGCTGGGTGCATTTATTAGGAAAACAACGATTGCCGAAACGGAAATGAATATAACACAGTTTGCCATTAGGAATGAAGCGCTTACGGCTTCGCGAGCCAGAATGGTTTTCATTATTTCGAGAATTAGCTCTGGATTTTCGTGAAATGCATAGTTGCGAAATTTGCTGTTCCAGAGAAGCAATTCGATTTACAAGTTCATTATTAAAGTGCGATCCCGCATTATTACTAACAATATCAGATTTATTATTTGTAGAAAAAATTTCAGGTTTGGAATTCATATCACAGATTTTATCTGCCATTACAGCTAATTTTTCTAATTTTTCTTAGCTAACAAGCAATATATTTTTTACGCTGCTGGGCAATTTTTCAAGCCAAAGTGTTTTAATGAGGTTTTCAGAAACGTCAGAAATAGCCACAGTTCTTAGCTTTTGAAGGAGCTGATTAGGTTTCATATTTCCTAGTTCAATTCCGGTTATCAATCGCCTAATTCCTATGTTTTCACTTTCTCTAAATAAATTTAGCAACTTAGCATTGGAATCTCAATATTTGGTTAAACCATCACTATTTACAATATCCCATATATTCTCTACGTATTTAGGTTCAAATTGATCAACTAAATAATTAAATTTTGTTTCTTCCTTACTAATTTCATTAATTTTAAATAGTGCTTCAACTTGAAAAAACCATATTTCTGGTCTATCAGTCCAAAATGGAAGAATTTTTGTGCTCACCTTGTTGAGTTCCGGCGTTTCTTTCACAGAAGAAAAATTACTGTTCGACGATTCACTTTTGGACATTTTTGAGCTTGACGAGTCACCAGTTTGTTGGGGCACTTCTTTTTATATTGCAGTTTAAACTATATTCTAATTTTCAGATATTATAAATATTACGATTAAATATATTTAAAATGATTCACAACTCCCACTTATTTATTCGTCAAATATCTTTTATTTTTTCACCGAAACAAAAAACAAACTTTTGAGCTGTTGCCAACTCAACAAACTAAATAAATTTAAGCCACAACAAGTATACATAATATATACAAATTTTGTGTTGCAGTAGTTATTTAATTTTACATGGCTTCACCGGCTGGAAAAGTTTTAAGGGTACTTTTTGATTATCCTGTCGACCAATTTCGCCAAATTATACAAATTGAGAAAATTTGTATTTTAAACAACGAAAGAATAAATAAATTTGTAAACATTAAGAAAATTACAAATAGAAGTCAAATTAAAAATCACTTGATGACGCCACAAACACCTGTACCGTGTTTAATGTCAAGTGAAAGTAAAATTTACGATCAGTCATTATTGGCAGTTAATCTTATCGTTTGGCGATAGTTTTTTTTCGACGGGATAATCAAGTAGTACCGTTTTAGGTTTGTTTTAAAAGTAGCTGGCTAATTAAAAATGCTATCATTAAACTTTTTTATATTAAGTAGTTGTTTCCATGGCAAAAATAACCTCCACTTCATTTTTCTGACACTAACAATATCGAAGTCAAATTGCCAATGTTCAGAATCGGACATTAATTTTGAGTTTGGAACAAATTTTGTATTAAACCATTTAATTACGACAGTATAATTTTAATATTTACACCTATATACGTATATGATAAAACTGTAGTAATAAAAATGTATTTATTTAAGTTAAACCTAATCTAGCTAACTTCGTATGAAGAGTAGAAAAAGGTTTTACTTAAAAATTATTTATCATAAAAAAAGTATCATTCAAAATTTTATTGTGTCGCCAACCAGCATTAAATCGCCAAAAAATTAAATTTTTATTATTTTTTACGAACACTAAATAAAGGTTCTGCCGATTTTTTATAAACATATCATATGTCATGAGAAGAATATTCTATATATTTCTCATGAGAAGAATATTATATAATTTTTTCAAATATTTCTGAGCATGCGCTTATGGAAACTTCCTTGATATCATCCTATCAATTTTTCAGATGCATTTCTCTTAACCTGACGCAAAAGAGAAATAGCCAAATCTTATTTCAATTGCAAAATTTTAACTGAGTAATTTTTTAAGCATTACGAACATTCCCTTTTATGTTTAAATTAAATATTTTCGTTTTTTAATATTATCACTCATTAAAACGGATTTTTTTTCTTCTTTTTTTCTTTTTTTTTAATGAAATTAGTAACAGTTTTTTCTTTTATTTTTCGAGGTGTAATAGCCATTTCATTTTTTTTATCAACGATAAATTTCTCCAAAAAATAAAATGGTAACCTTATCGTCCAAAATAACAGAACTTTCCGTCATAATTCTATAACTAATCTACGTAGAACGATGTGTTATAGCATAAAACCTTCCCTGAAACGATACCTATTTAACAGTATATTAACAGTTCCGCCAAAATCCATGCAGTAGAACTCGAATAGTAGAAAGCCGGAAAGAAATTTCCGTTTGAATTTTATATATATAAGTAGACAGAAGACACATTTATCGATGACATAAAGCAAAAATTCTTCTATCAAAATTTCCAGTGTGAATGTGAAATTGCGAATTAAAATTGGAGGCCAAACTGGCAACCCTGATGTGTCATATTAAATAAACATGTTTCCACCAGAAATTTTATTTAATAAAATATAAGGTGAGTCTTCCATGGAATTTATTTCAGGTCATAGTTAAAGTAAAATTACTGGTTTGATTTGCATTTTTTTAACCGAGAAATATATACAGGAAGTTACGGTAAGTTATATTTCAGAAAACTGGCTCTAGTTTTAAAAACAAGAACGAAAAATGATACGTCAATTATAAATTATGAAGCACTTTCCAACACATTCAGAATACTGTAAAAAACATGATCGTTTAATAGCGTGAAAGATGAAGTAAGTCTAAGTAATAGATACGCATAACACATTTGAAAACCTAATTTCTGTAATTACCATCAACAGTCGAAAAAATATCAGAATTCTTTTCTCGAGCAATGCATATCATCTATAGATTTTGATATGTACTACATAAAACTTTAAAATTTGCTTCAGTTAGGAAATACATACCATCGATGAAAATTTCCTTTTTTCATGACCTATAGTATTTATATACACCAAGTAATATGCAAAAAATTAATTTTAAAAAACGCGTACCACAACTGAAAACGCATTTCCAGTAATTGTTTTTCATAGATAGTACTGTAATCGAATTATTTTGTATGTGCCTGTAAATGAACGGTAAATGCACGACATATTCTACAGTAAGCATCTTGTAGTGCGCTTCAGTGATTTCAATATGTTTCAAATACTGTAAGAACATAAACATACATCGCAGACGATCTTCCAGATCATTTCAGTTTTTCCCGCTGTAAAATAGCTCCGTCATGCAGGAACTAGGCGAAATAATCGTTGCAGTTTCTGGTAGTATTGTCTGCGACTTTGATGAGGAAGACTACATTTTTCTAATTCGAACTCATTTTATTGTTTTTTCACATTTTAGGTAGATTTCATAAGAAATACTACGTAGGGTGACTGCTCCAGTAGTTGATACCCCTCCAGTAGTTGATCAAATTTTTGAAATATTGCACCATTTCAGGCGGAAATGATTTTTACAACTGGCACTAGACATAATATTTTTGTTTGAATGTTAGAGCGCTTGTTTTCACATTGTTGTCAGCTGTCTTCTGTAAGAGAAACCATTTTATGAAATTTTTTATAAGAAAATATATAAATTTAGTCTTTGATTAGTAGAAGACCATTACGCTATGTTAAAATAATCCATTTCCGTCTTGCTTATTTCAAATAATAGTTTTATATGAATTATTGTTAATCACAGCTTAAGCATTATATTTTAAAGATTAATTTTTGAATTTTTGCCTGATTTCTTCGATTGATCAACTACTGGGTAAATGACAATTAAAGAAACTATTTACTTATAATTTTGTTGCTATTTAATTTCAGCAGTTATCATTTTTGCCCATTATAGGACATTCATTAAGGGCTGTAACAATCACGTTAGTTTACTTCTAAAATTTAAAAGGAAGGAAATATCATAAAAACCCCGCAGAACCGACCTTATTTGATCAACTACTGGCTCCGTCACCCTATTACACTCTCCCCATGTTGGAATTTCTGAAAAATTTTGCCGGATCTACGCCGATCATGATCCTTAAGAACCCAATACCACACCCAGTTTAAAACTTTATCTGTCTATCTATCTATCTATCTATCTATTTATATATGTATATGTATCACTTTTATGGGCACGATAACTTTCATAATTCTGCTCAAATCTATTCCAAACTGACATATAAAATCAAGGGGCAAAAATCTCGGTCAGTTTCTTTTAATGGGCAAAATCGGACCAAGAGGGTTGAAATAGGGAGGAGTTTTGTGAAAACTGAAGAAACCCCATAACTTCTTAATTATAATACATATCAAATCAGTTTAAAGTTATTATTACTTCTAGGAAATGATCCAAAAATTTGTGTATCACAGATTTTTGATTAAATGTAAAATGGGCTCAAGGAGTGAAAACAATTGGATTTTAGGGGGAAAAAAATTCATAACTTCGTCACTTCATAAAGTATCAAATTCAATTAACACGTTCACGCCGGCGCGGTGGGTCACACTCGACTGTCTCAGAGCTGACAAGTCTCCGGCTTTTTGGATACCAGTATTTTAATACAGAAAATGTTGTTTTATTTAATTAGAACTTTTGGGCGATTTAAAGGAACAACATTTTCTCTAAAATAATAGTGGTGTGCCAAAAGCCGGAGACTTGACAACTCTGAGACAGTCGAGTGTGACCCACCGCGCCGGCGTGAACGTGTTAAACTTACTATAAGTCTTATTAATACTATCTAAAACTTTTATATTGACAATTTTTTGGTATGACCAATTCTTAATGCAAAATAAATAAATAAATAAATAAATAAATAAATAAAAATAAAAACGCTATGCCAGATGGCTAGTTTGCCCGAAAACACTTTTTTATTCATTGTTCATAACAAATACTGCTCAAAATATTTTCTTTGAATGGGAGAAGATACGTAATGGCAATAATAACTGCAGAGTAAAGCTTACTCTCGACATTTGCAATCTCATAGGTGCCAACCTTTCACTAATCTTCCGTACTATCTGGATTAATTTGACCCAGATTAACCACTTTCTAACCAGAAACTTTATTTTCTGAATCTTTGTTTATTTAATTCAAGATTTCTACGTGGAAAGTATTTAAATTCATTTCTTCTAAAAATTTCTGGTTCGAAACGTATTAAACCAGGGTCAAATTAACGCACGTATTACAGAAGATTAGTTTGAGGTTCGTACCTATGCAATCTGCATGTCTGTATTCCTCCATTTGTTATATTGATATATCTTTATCTTGTAACGATTTAATGGTTAAAATATTAAAAAACATAATACTTAATCCTAATGTGTGTTACTTTAGCTTGTACATCCTGAATCAATGTGATTGTTCATTTACCTAAGTTGGCCACTTTACCCAACTTAAGCGGGTAAAGTGGCCGTTTTGTAGTTTTTCTTTTAAAGTAATGTGTACACTTTAAAATAATTTTTTAAAAAAAGTAAAATAGTAATTAAAACTAAAGTTGTTATAGTTACCATTGGTATTTCTTACTAGAAGTTTATGATTAAAAATGAATCATAAAAATTCACCGAACCTTAGACTGGACACTTTACCCAGATAGCATTTTTAGTTTGCAGAAAATTTGCAGAAGTCTTGCTTTGAAACCCTGCAGAGTTGCAGCAAGCTCAACATGACAAGACTGAAAGTTCATAACAAGACTGCAGCAATATAATGCAAATACGAAGTCACCACACTTTGAACTTGCAGCTAACTTGTCGTGCAAGTTAAATTCATACTGAATCAAATTTATTGCAAATTAACGTTAAACAAGTAATCAAAAATACTGCAAACTTACTGCAGAAAGCAATCTTTCCATGCCACATTAACTGTTTACAACTGTTACACTATAAGTTTAACCCCTTCGAAGAGGTCCATGTACCCGAACAAGTCTATTGATGAATACGCACCGTTAAAGCGCATGTATCATTTTTACCACCATAAACAAATTAGGATCATAATTGTACTATTCAGGACCAGCCTTTTTTGGTATTTGAAAAGTATAGCGTTTAAAAAATGCGGTGCCCACCGATTAAAATTTCTGCAATTTCTGCGTATCTGCTGATTGTCTATTTCCTCAACAGAGGGATTTTTTGCTTTCGTCACTTTCGTGAATTAAAGACAATCTTGTCACCAGCTTCACAACAAACTACTCATGCAAGTGGGTAATGGTATACCTTGCGGGAGATTTGCGGCGAATTTCTCAATTCAAATTTGTCACGGCAAGGTAATATCAGAAAAAATCAAACTTGCTGCTAATGTTCATGCTATCTGGGTATTCCTCTTTTCCCTAGTAATGTAACGAATTCTGCTGAGTGTATCTGTATAGGAACCATAAATGCCACACACTTCATTTTCAATACCGGACGTGAAATAGTAAACGTTAATAGGATATATTAGTGGGTCTCTGGATTCTTAAAGTTGGAAAAAATGAAAATAAAATACCATTTTCAACATTTACTATCTTAAAATGTATATGATTTTAAAAAACAATTTTTATTGGGATGGAAGATATAAGTATTTACTTTCATTTCATGTATTCGAAAATTTGCAAAATGCAGAATTAGCTTTCACACGGGACTCCAAACTGTCAGATATTTGACGAACAGAAAATTCGTATAACACCGTACACGCAAGATTACAAAATAAATATTTTGTAACTAATAATTTTAAATAATAACTAATAATTTTAACGATAGAATAAACATTTTGGTGCCTACTTATATTTCAGATTATAGTAATTACCGTGAACCTAAATAAATTTGTATTTAAAGCACTTTTATATTTTTAATACAAAGTTGTATTTAGTTAATACAAAATTGTATTTAGTTAACACAAAATTTTGAAAAATTCAACATTATAATCACCTGAAAAAAAACTTTTTGAGCCATAAAAAAGAAATTTTACGTTCAGTTTATACAGACTAACATGAAACAAGTGTTTCGAAAATTTCATGAAAAAATATTCAGAAGTTTTTGAGATATCCTGCGCGTTATTCTCAAAAACGTCATTTGGAGAAAAATGACTTCAAAATTTCGGAAACACCGCTTTAGCTATTGAGCGAGTATAATTCTAAAAGCCATAACTTCTGTTCTAATGGGAATTTCAAGGAAACAATTATATCAAAATGTTCCGAAAAAATAGGAGTTTAACATCTAAAAAAATTAAAATTTCGAAAATTTTGAAGCTTTAAGAGTCTTGAGACCCCTTAATTGCATGTAAACTACGTACATTTACGCGAATCACAGCACGGAAGACAGACAAACCAAATTCATAAACACTTTACAACTGTTTTAGAAAGTGTTAAAAAAAGATATTGTTTTTAGTTTTCGAGTTATGCAAGAAACAAAACTTTTATTATTAGTAGTATTATTAATATTTTCCTCTAATTACCGAAATTGAACATAGCACATCCATGTACTCGAGTGTCGAGATTTACTTTACATTTCCATTATTCACAGCATAAATTTTAAAGTATTCATGTTTGATTCTTTAACTTAAATAGGCAGACATAGAAATGGAAGCTCAAAAATGTTTCAACCATTTTTCTCACTTAACAATCGAAATGTCACAAAAGCAAAAAAACTGCCGAGAATTAAATAGAGGAAATATGACAATTCAGTTATTTGATATAAGCCGTGCTTGAAACAAGTCAACTTTTTTACGTGTAGCATTCTATATCCCGCGAAATATGGGAAATGTCAAGAAATAAGGGCAGCAAATATGACAGCTATTTCAAATAAATTGTCCGCTTCTATTTCTTAATGCTTCAAATTTAGAAAAATATATTTTCATGACAGAATTAGAAGTCTGGCATCATTATTTTATTCTTAAATTTCTAATATTTTTTTTTTATTTATATAATGAGAGACATATTATTACAGATGTTATTAATCCGTTAATTAGAATTTAGAATTTATGCTATGATAGATCCGTTATTCATAGCATA
The DNA here is from genome assembly GCA_963932465.1 of Maratus speciosus. Classification (NCBI taxonomy): domain Eukaryota; kingdom Metazoa; phylum Arthropoda; class Arachnida; order Araneae; family Salticidae; genus Maratus; species Maratus speciosus. The sequence continues at coordinate 268,369,263 of OZ010798.1, read as the reverse complement.
AATTCTAAAGAAATTATATTTGGCACTTTAACTTAAATAGGCAGTCTTAGAAATCAAAACTCAAAAATATTTCATGCTAAGCATAATAGCAAATGATTCATGTTATTGTTCTCACTTAACAAAGGAAATGTCACAAAAACAAAAAACTGCCGAGAATTAAATAGAGGAAATATGACAGTTATTTGATATAAGCCGTGCTTGAAACTTTTTTGCGTGTAGCATTCTATATATCGGCGAAAATGTGAAATAGCAACAAATAACGGCAAAAAATATGACAGCTATTTCAAATATATTGTTCCGTTTCTATTTCTGATCACTTCAAATTTAGAAAAATATATTTTTATGGCAGAATTCGCAATGTGGCTTCCAATTTTTATTCGGAAATTTCGAATAGTTTTTTTTTATTCATTTAATGAGAGACATACTGTTACAGACGTGATTAATCCGCTAATTAGAATTTAGAATTTATGCTATGAATAAATCCGTTATTCATAGCATATATTCTAAAATAATTACGGTTGGAACTTTAACTTAAATAGGCAGTCTTAGAAATGAAAGCTCAAAAATATTTCAACCATTTTTTCTCACTTAACAATCGAAATATCACAAAAACAAAACGAAATAAACTGCCGAGAATTAAATAGACGAAATATGACAGTTATTGGATATAAGCCGTGCTTGAAACAAGCTAACTTTTTACCCGACTGAAAAGAAGAAAATCTGTAGGTAATTGGCCCAACATTCTGTAGGTAATTGGCCCATTTCTGCAGATATTTCTAAGAATATCTGCAGATATTTTGAAGGTAAAGCTAAACTTGCAAAATTTCTTCAGATTTCTGTAGAATTTCTGGAGAAAATAGAGATTTCTTCAGATAATCTTAAGATTATTTTTAGTGGGGAAGGGTTATGTGTTTCACGCGTATCTGTGTATGTGGATTTCTTTATACACTCGAAACATCCCAACGGCTGGATGGATTTTAATGAATAAGGTCTCTATCGATTTGTCTTAACGGCCCGATGGTTATAGGCTAGGTTATGTTTTTATAAATTCAAACTGGCGGCCGTAAAATACAAAATGGCGGTATAGACGAAAAAAAAAGTTACGCACCTTATTGAGTGGCATGTTATTGGATAGGTCTTTCAAAATGAAGACGATGTTTCATTGACTATTTTACAATCAGAAGCTCCGTTAAAGTATTATACAACCTGGAAGTTGTGTATGTAGGATCTCTAGCTTTACTGCAACTCTAACCATCATAGGCATCTATAGACCTCATCAAAACAGTGTTTATAGATAGGAACTAACAATTAAACACAACTTATAAGTCATCAATACAAGTAAATAAAAAATAGGTAAGTAATGTAAACAAGTAATATAAAAAAAATATTTTAAGTCAATTCATACTTAGATCAAAAAGAGAATTTATTTTCCTCCCATTCTTCCTACATCTTCAGAGGCGCTTAAAATGCCTTGATCAAGAAGAGGGCTCTCTCGGTCTTAAAATACCTTGATCAAGAAGAGGGTTCTCTCGATTATTGAAAATTAATTTAATTTAATTAATGAATTATTATTTGAAAAAAACTGGATTAATATCAAGTGTCATCCACTATAAGTTAAAAAAAATTATTCGAGCTTGATTGGATGAATAATAAGTATTTTATTAACGATTGAAAATTTGAACAAAATATATATAGCGAGAATGTGAGCTAATAGTAGGAATTGAAAAAAAAAATAGTTTTACATTGATGAGAAATAATTAATTAATTCGCTTTTTACGCAGTAGGGTTTTTTGATTTTTTAAATTTAATTGTTTATTCCGTGTAGCATTCAATATCTCGCTAAGCACATGAAATGACAAGAAATAAGGGCAGCAAATATGACAGCTATTTCAAATAAATTGTCCGCTTCTATTTCTGAACGCTTTAAATTTAGAAAAATATATTTTCACCCAGAAATGTCAGTATGGCGTCGCTTTTTTATTCGGAAAATAGAATAGCAATTTTTGATTTATTTAATGACAGACACATTATTACAGATGTGATTGTAGAGGTTGCTGCCGAGTTCGACCGACAAATTCAGAAGGGGGGGGATAGAAGCCATCAAGAGGGTGAAAAATTGACAAAAAACATGGAGTTGAAAACCACTTATTTAGTTTCAAATACAGGGTGTTTCATCTTAACTGAACTTGGGTTGACGGCAAAATTTCGAGAAAAATAAAAAATTGTAATGAAAATGCAACGATATGTATCTTGTTATGTGTGAAATGTTATAACATCACGAAAACTTCTGTAAAAACAGGTGCTCAAGCAATCGACGATACTGTATGAGCTGGTCATCGCAGTCCTAAATGTGGATCGTCAAGTGGCTGTAGCGTATAATAGAAACTTCGAGCACTTTTTTACTTTCTTCTATCTTTACAAGAAGAAAGTATTGGTTTCATGAAAATTTTCAAATTCCAGTTTTCAACGGATTTACACGTTTTATGGGTCAGAGATTCCAAAAAACACGTTTTTACAAAATGTCTGTCTGTGAGTCTGTGAGTCTGTCTGTCTATCTGTATGTGACACAAATTTTTTTGGGCGCTCTATCTCAAGAACTAATGCACGGAATTTAATAAAAGTTTATAGTCAGGAGTCCCTGATATAGATTAGTGCTGATTAGTTTTGGGTGTAAATCACCCTGCAGGTGGCGCTGCTATGTAGCATTTTGCAGGATTTCCGCAAAAGCTCTATCTCAAGAACTAATGCTCGGATTTTTATAAAACTTCAGATTACGTTAGTCCTTGACATGACTGGATGCTGTTTACGTTTTGGTGTAAATCGCCCAACAGGTGGCGCTGCTATGCTGCATTTTGCAGGATTTACACTATTTTCGCAGTAGCTCTATCTCAAAAACTAATACACACATTTTCATCATACTTCGGATTTAGTTAGTCCTTCATATGAAATGATGTTGACTGCGTGTTGGTGTAAATTGCTCAATAGGTGGCGCTGCTGTGGTGCATTTTGAACTATTTCTTCAATAGCTCTATATCAAGAACTAATGCACGAATTTTCATCAAACTTCAGATTTAAGTATAACTTGATTAATATTGCTGTTGATTATGTGTTGTTGCAAATCGCTCAACATGTGGCGCTTCTATGCTGCATTTGTCATGATTTCCGCAATACCTCTATCTCAAGAACTAATGCACGAATTTTCCTCAAACTTCATATTCAGTTAGACGTTGACATAAGTTGGTGATAATTAGGTTCTGGTGTAAATAATCCAATAGGTGGCGCTGCTATGCTGCATTATGCTGGATTTACACGATTTCAGTGACAGTCATACCTCGAGAACTAATGCACGGAATTTCATATTTTTAGATTTCTCATGATGAACACAGATTGCCATTTTAATTTGGCACTGAGATAGTGAATTTTGAAGTATTGGCATGTATGAGATAGAAGAAAGTTTTGTGATGGCCACAACATACTAGTTTTAATTTATCACATTTACAACGAAGGTGAGACGTCTATTAAAAGTTTTGTTATAATATACTTCAGTTTTCTGACTGTTTCCGTCAACATAAATTGATTTAGGTAAAACACCCTGTATTTTTTTACTAAAGACGTGGTTTGCGACTCCATGTTCTATGGTATTTTTTATTCTCTTGATGCCTATCATCACTCCTCTGAATTTATCGGTCAAATTGGGCAATAACCTGTTTAAAATAAAATTTCTATTTTCGAATATCTGGCGAAAATTCGGAATTTCTCAGTAAAAAAAAGCAGCCAAACTAGCAACCCTGTTTCCATGCCTGCCAAGCTTCCGGATTTAAAAAAAGTATATATATCGTTAAACTGGAAATTTTAATTATTAATTACAATCATATAAATGACAAATGGAAAAATGGAATGTTATAAAATAATTTTCTAAATAAATTTTCTAGTACCACGTATGATAATAGACTTTAAAAAACCCTGAAGTTTGGCAGCTATGTAAATTCTACTAAGTTTCCTGAACTGAATTGAAATAAATATGAATTTCACTTACTATACTATTCCAGGGCTCCCAAATGGTCCGCCAACTGAATACCAATGTTATTTTAGAAAAATTTTCTTTTTAGATTTTTCTTACAAACCGCCCCGGAATCACATTTGAAAGTTAATTCTAGCGCAAACCTACCATACAATTTTCTGTTAAAATTTATTGGGATTCAGTTGGTGGACCATTTGGGAGCCCTGCTATTGTGTAATTATGGAGTGTTTAATCATGATTTTTCTGTTTAAAAATCTATGTTTAAGAAAAAAGCCTGAAATCTTTCAGCCATCTATTTTTTTCGAAGGAGGTTTATAGCTTCCAACTTCTACTCTTTTTTCCTAGCATTATTTCAGAACAAACAAAAAAAAAAGATACTTTATTTAAACCTACGTTTTCTATAATTAAGTAAGGCAAATTTTTCCATTCAGAAATAATGGTAGGAAAAGGTGTAATAATTCGTAGTTATGCAGCCTATATGTAACAAAAAAAAAGAATTGCCCAGAATTTTTCTAATTGCATTTGACAGTCATCTCAAATAAGATATAAAACTTCTGCTTGTAATCGATTGATCTATTCGAAAAATATATTTCTGCTGCTTTTTCTAAACTAAAAAAAATAAAAAATTTTCATTTTGTCATAACAATATTTAAATTCTGAAGAATGTTAGTTTGTGGAAAGAAAACTAGAAAATATTACACCTGATACTTTTAATCATTTAAACATCATAAAAAAGAATATTGTAAAAAATGGGAAATGTCAAGAAATAAGGGTAGAAAATGTGACAGAATTTCGAATAAGTTGTAAGACTTCAGTATTCGGTTCAAGTTTAGAAAATATATTTCCATTCCTGAAAAAATTTCGCATATTTTGAATAACAATATATTTGAACAGTAAATTTCAATGCATAATGAAGTCAAGTAACTATTACATAGAAACAAGAAACATTATTACATAATTTTCTAACACAATTTTCTGCTATCAGATATGTTGCTGGTATCACATTTATTTCACAAAATCTTAAATGCTACCAGCTATGTAAATTCTACAGCATTCTCCGAATTGATGTGAAGCAAAATTAACTTTACATTTTCATTTTTTTTATACAAGTATGTAATTCAGAAATCATTAAACTTGATTCTTCAAATTAATTTTCTAAGTTTAAGAATAAAATTCCAAAAGTATTTCACTTTCTTTTTCTTTCCTCTCGTAATTCTCTACATGCAAATAAAAAACAAAGAATTGCCTAGAATCTCGGTAGCAGAAAGTTCGAGACGGGAGACGGTTTTCTCTTTTGCAGATTCTTTTTCTTCGAACGTTTATTTTGCTTTATATTATGTTTAATTCTTTATTACTTAATACAAAAACTTACTATTATTATTAATAAAAATTTATAAAATTCATAAAAGCGCTACAAGTAAGTGATTGATTAATTAACACTTCAATTGTAAAAATATTTTACCTGCAGTTTATTTCTTGTCCCTGAAATATTTGTCGCAGACACTTGGAGAATTTTCTGCTACTGGGGCTAGAATCATGACAGCTATTTTATAATAAATTGTACAATATGTGCTTATAATCGATTCATTTATTTCAGAAAAATATTCGACTACCTTTTTTCGAACTGAAGTGAAATAAATTTTCTTAACAGGTTTTCTTCCCGTAGTAATACATAAATTTTGAAGAATTCAAGTTTGTTATTTTAATTTAAAAAAAATGCAAGCTTGGGAATAAAAACTCGAAAGTATTACAGCTGTTTATCTTAGTAATTTAATTGTCGCAAAATAATAAGAAAAAAAGTGTGAAATAACAAGAAATAAGGACAGTAAATGTGACTAAATTTCGAATACGTTGTAGGATAAGGACAGAAATTCGGTTCAAGTTTAGAAAAGTATATTTCCATACCTGCTAACTTCCGCACTTTTTAATTGAAGATATCTTTGAACTGTAAATTTTAATGAATAAATAAAATTAAGCAAGTTTTAAATAGAAACAATTTATTAACACGTTCACGCCGGCGCAGTGAGTCACACTCGACTGTGTCTGAGTTGTCAAGACCCCGGCTTTTTGCACACCACTGTTATTTTAGAGAAAATGTTGTTATTTTTAAATAGCCCAATTGTTCTAATTAAATAAGACAACATTTTCTGTACTAAAATACTGGTATCCAAAAAGCCGGAGACTTGTCAGCTCTGAGACAGTCGAGTGTGACCCACCGCGCCGGCGTGAACGTGTTAAACCATTTTCTAAATAAATTTTATGGTACCACATATCGCTCACCCGCAAGAAAAGTGTAAAAACATGCAGAAAAGTGTAAAACCCTTAAGAATGAAAGTATAGAATCAGGTTTTGAGGGTTAGGCAATTTTACCTTCCCACACAATCCACCTCATTTCTTTGGTCACAAATGGACATGTAGCGTAATAAAGTGATTTTTCATATAACTACATTTATGAAACTGTTCGTGTAGGAAGACGCACCAACACAGACCTACTGGTAGAATAAAATGCAGAATGAATTTTTGCGAGATGTGTCACTTTTCTTGCAGGTGAGAGATATGTTGAAAGACCATTACAAAAATTTGAGCTATGTAAATTCTACTGCTTTCTGCAAACTGATGTGAAATAAATTTAAGTTTATATTTTCATGTTTAACACTTTTCAACATAGTTGAAAAGTGTTTATGATTTCGGTTTTCCTATCCGTCTGTCCGTGCTCCAACTCGCATAAATATAGTCCGATTCCCATGAAACCTATATATGTTATTGGAGTTTACTATAGCATGCTCGGTAGTGAAAATGATGTATATAGCATTCCCTGTTCATTTACAGGACCACTCAAAAGAATTCCGTTACATTGTGGTCTAAGGGGGGACGTCGTTTGCGTAACCCCTTAACCTACGATTTAACCTACGGTTTGGCAAATCCATAGCTACCACTAAAATTTAAGAGAGATTTTCACCTTGTTTAATCATGAAATTTCGACGATTAAATTAAACTATATTTACTGTGAAATTTTAGTGGTAAGAAGAATTTACATTTGGCTCGATCATCGTACGCGGGCTGTGCCCGTCATTGTAGGTTAAGGGGTTAATAATGTTAAAGCATTTTTAAAATATTGAAATTGATATACATCACTGAGGTTTACTACAAGATTCTTACTATGGAATATGGTGTGCATAGAACTTATCGTACATTTACTGGGATACACAAAAGAATTTGGTTATAGAAGAAAATGAGCAATAATTGAATTACTGAGCCTAGGAACAATATTTTCTGGAAGTGCGTTTTCGGTTGTGGTATGCGTTTTTAAATTTAACTATTTTTTAAATATTACCTGGTGTATATAAATTCCATAGATCATTTACAGGGTTGCACAAAAGGTCTCAACAACATCCGTTTATTGGCTGAAATTTTCAACTCTGCTACGCGTTTTACTGAATTAACTTTTAGCATAGTATGTTTTATGCATACATATCTGTTGATCATATACAGGGCTGCAAAAAAATCTTATATTTTCTCGTCTGTTCGTGGTAATAGCAGAAATCGTGTTTTCAAATGCGCTATGCGTTTTCCAAATTGTTCATTTAAACGTTATCTTTCACCTTAGTAAGTTGTGAAGTTTTCTTAATACTGTACGCATGATTTTTCGTTCTTGTTTCATAGCAATATGAAATTCCGAAGTGTTTAATCTTGAGTCTTCAAATTAAATTTTTAATTTTGGGAATAAAATCCAAGAACTATTCCAATCTCTTTTTTTTTCCCTCTCGTAATAGTCTACATGTAAAAACAAACCAAAACAAAGAATTGCCTAGAATCATGAGAGCACTTTTATAATAAACTAGCTAAAGTACTCGGTGTTACCTAGAATTTTAAGAATGTTTGTTTCGAAAAACCAATTTCAAAATTTAACAGACTACATGAAAAAAAAAACAGTCGAAGTGTTGTACACATAAATCAAATGAAAACCCAATATAAAAATGTATAAATTTATATAACAGACGCAAAATAATACAGCTATACATGAACTTATTTCCATTCATCACTGGAGCAATAATGTTAAAATACGCCAATATTTCCAGAATCGAGTTTTCATCATGCTTCAATACATTTTTTCACATTCATATGACGTTATATATTCACCACGTCCCTTATATTTCCTAATGACGTAATATTCCATTTTTTATTCGTCAAATTAATTAAATAATTATAATTTTTCACATGGAAATCGCAAAACAGAAACATTATGACGTAACATTCACTTTTAATTTAATTCCTCAAACTTTTTATTTTATTTTCATTTTTCAGGTGGAAATCTAGCAGTAGAAAAGTTATGTGTAATATTCCCTCTTTTTAAATTCGTCAAACCATTTATTTCATTTTTTCACGTAGAAATCTTGCAAGAGAAAAGTAATTGTTGTGGTAAGAATTTTATTGCTGATTTTAAAATGTTGGCAACAGCTGTAACGAAAAATGTTTAAATTTGATTGGAAATTGCTGTTAAATTGGTGGTTTCTTATTAATTAAAAATCAACTATAAGTCTTTCCGATTCCGGATTACAATAGTTGCCTCGGTCGTATTTTAATACACATATACGTAACATTTCACAATTCTGGCTTCCAAACTGTGGATTTGTATAGCATTACAGACAGACAGACAGACAAATTTTCATTTTTATGTATTAGATTGTAAAATAACTGCTTATAATGATTCATTTGTTCCAGAAAAATATTTATTCTATTACTGTTTCCGAACCGAAGTGAAATAATTTTTCTATGCGGGTCTTTTCCATATTAATACATAAATTCTGAAGAATTTAAGTTCGATACTTCAATTTAAACATGCAAACTTAGAACTGAAAGCTCGTAAATATTACAATCGATTCTTTTAACAATTTAAATGTCACCAAAAATGCAAAATGAAAGAAATAAGGGCAGAAAATGGGACAGAATTTCGAATAAGCTGTATGAATTTTATCTGTATTCAGTTCTATTTTAGGAAAATACATTTCTACTGCATTTTCGGATCTGGAATGAAAAAAATATCTACTTTACATAAGCTCAATTCAGGTATATTTAAACTTAAATATTTAAGTTCAGGATGAAAGATAAAACATATTCAACCAAATTTCCAATCTAAGTGTCGCAAAAAACAGAAAATCACCGAGAATTTCGGTGAGAAAATAGAATACTTATTTAAAATAAATTCACATTTTACATGTAAAATAGGGAAAAGAGGGATAAAACGGGATATTCCAGTTTTTACTCATTTTGCGTAACTCTCCAGCGGTTTGGGGTTGAAGTACTTAGCTTTAGGACAGAAATGGAGTTACGAATAAAGACGAGGAGACATATAATGTATTCTCTACCAGTTAGGAGTGAAGTAACTGAGGAGGTTCTCAGAAGATGGCGGTTGTTGTTTTAAAATCGGATCAACAGTTTCTGATTGCCGCCAGGTTGAACTTCCACTAGTGAATTTGAATAGAAAATTTCGTCTTATTTAACAGCCTTATTCATGGAAAATTGCTCTCACAAATATGAAAAAAAATTCTATTTGTTTTTACTGGTGTCAGTTTTCCCCAGTTTTATAATATTTTTCGCTGAAACTGACAGGAGGTTGTCAAGGTTGTCACAATATGGCGGAAACGCAGGTCCTGATTACCGCAGAAGTAAACTCCCACCAGTTAAAATTGATATGTGTTTTCGTCATTTTTTTTGACCGAAATTTGGTATTAATAAAACGTTTAAATAAGGAGAAAATTTCTATTAAAATTTACTGGTGGAAGTTTGCCTCAGCGGTAATCAAACAGTGAGAAAGCGGTTACAGTTGAAGCTTCACTATTTTAAGGATATGTCAGTTCCTCTCTCTTATTAGTTCCATAAGGACAGAAGATAAAGTGACTCTTGCGATATCTCCATAATCGCAATTAGTACTTTCTGTGTTTAAAAGTTTACTTTATCATTTTTTTTTTTTACTTTGATTTTTTCTAGTTTTCAAAATTCAAGTTTGATACTTTAATTTAAGTATGCAAGCTTAAGAATGAAAGCTCGAATGTATTACAGTTGATTTTTTAACAATTTAAATGTTGCGAAAAATGTGGAAAAAGATGTGAAATGACAAAAAAAGGGACAGAAAATGTGACAGAATTTTGAACAAGTTGTAAGACTTCCGTATTCGGCTGAAGTTTATAAAAATATATTTCTATATCTGTAAAATATTTAAAGTTTCTTCATTATTTTATTATAATCCATGTGGCATAATTAATGAGGATTTATTTCACACAGTGAATCTATTGCTAACTGTTGTAGGGTATTTTTACAGATTTCTTTGTGATTTATATTCTTTTGGGATAAAATCAGATATCCTACGTGAGATTAATAGAAAAAGATATTGGAAAACAATAAACGAAAATCTCGTAATCAATATTTTTAGAAAAAGCAGTCAATCTACATGAACAAGAATGGTTATAATTTTTATAATGTTCATAAAGAGATGAACATCTTTTCTGCAATTTCTCAAACGTAATACAAATGAGTATCGTTTTGCCTTTAAACATTAAATAATTAGACTTATTATCGAAATTTTATTTGTTAATTTCCTCGGTTAGAATTTCAAAATAAAATGTGTTGTTCTTTTTTAACTCTTTGCACTCCGCGTTATTTTGAGTAAAGGCTATCAGCAACTCCGCGTCATTTTGACTACAGGCTACCTGCAATTCCTCATCATTACACAAATATTTTATTCGGTCGGCACCACTTTTTAGAAAGACGTTTCCTTCAAGTACACAATTTATAAAATGCTCTGATTAAATAGGGCAAATTTTATTTTCCTTTATTACTGGTGCCAAAAACAAATTTTGCAAGGAAAGATGATGTCGCCGCAGCGTCGACAACGGAGTTTTTCCCTTACCTTACCATGTCGTCGCAGCGGTGACAATGAAGCTTTTCGCTTATCTTACAATGTCGTCGCAGCGGCGACAACGGAGTGCAAAGGGTTAAAAGAAAGTACAGGCTTTTTCATTTCCTCTAAGAAAAACATATCCGTGCTGTTTTACTCCATCGGCGGGGTAAGCCCAGATGATTTGAATTTTTGTAAATAATCATTTATTAACAAAAATATGATGAACTAATTATACAATTAAAATAATATTATGGTACAAACATACTTACCAACTTTCAATTTAACTTCCATAAAAAGTCGGTTAATTCGACCTAGATTAAAGACGATTTTAACCAAAAAATTTATTTTATGTAACATTAAATAAATAATTTCCTGTTTCCATCGGAAATATACACTGAAGAGCCAAAACATTATGAGCACCTACCTAATAACGCGTTGGTCCAATTTTGGCCCGCAAAGCAGCTGCAACCCGCCTTCTTATGGATGCCACAAGTCTTTAGTAGATGGCTGGAGACAAATTGTAACAGCAGATGTTCAAGCAGCGGTCACGCAAATCCGGTATATTCCGACATGCTTGTTATTGAGCTCTGAGCTGCCGTTCCATGACACCCCAAAAAGCTCTATCGTATTAAGATTCGTTGAGTTAGGCGTCTGGGACCTTAACTGGAATTCAGTATTATGTTCCTGGAACCACTCCAGCCAAATTCGAGACAAGTTAGCATTGTCTTGCTCGAAGACTCCATTTCCATTTGGGAAGACAGATAACATGTAAGGGTGCAACTTAAGTGATGTTCAGATAGCCCGCGGGCTTGATGGTCTGTTCTACTACAACCACAGGTCAAATGGATGCCCATGTGAACGTCCTCCAAACCATTCTATCGCCACCACAGGCCTGTGTATGACCTGCTGTATAAGGGGGATCAACAGATCGTTTGGCAGACGGCGTACTCTGACATGCCCATCGATATGTTGAAGGATGAATCGTGATTCTTCCGACTGGGCAACTCTCTCCCACTGATGAAATGTCAAAAACAACCCACGACTCAGGCAGTTTCGTCGATACTCGTTCTGAACCAATTGGTCATTGAATTCTGTCCGTCGTCACCAAAGTCGCTTACATCAGCAGCCTTTACCACCACAGGGAGAATTAAGCGTACAAATGATTCCACAGACTCACTATCGGAAATTAAATACCATTCCCATCTGATTACGTGTCCTCCACGTCATCCAGACGAGTTCTACCGCCCCCTGAATACTAGGCCTGAGCGCTGACACAAACATGGCGGCTGTCGAAGGTGGATTTTTTTTTAACGTAGGTACGGTCCCTTAAACTTTGACACCGGTATCTCTCTATTCTAAAAAAAAGTAACTACCGCTGTCACCGCCGCCGCCGGTTTTGAATTTTTTGTGACCGGAGGTCTTTCTTCGTTAATATTAAGAAAAATAATGCATACAAAAATATGAAAATCGGTAGTATTATACAGAAATGTTTGATAAACACGCTGAGGCAGACAGTTTTCAGATCGAAGAATTATTTTAAGAGATATTTAATGCTAAAGTTGGACAAAATCGTTCCACTAAAAAAGTTTTATAGGAGCAAAAACTGTTCATAGGAATTTAATCATTTTTAGATCATTTTATGCGTTAGAATTTGCCGGAGTGCAGATTGCATTAATTTTTTTATTTTGACTCATTTTTGGGGGTTTTATTTCTATTTTAAATTCAGATTTTCAGCATTTCTAGAGATATTTTTAACAGATTTTAGAAAGTGATATTAATTTAAACTGTTGCCAACTGTATAAACAGCGGAAGCAATAATGTTTGCTTCAAAAAAAAAAAAAAAAAAAAAAAAAATATTTATACGTGTAAATAAATTAAAAATTTATTTACACGTGACTATTATAAACAGAAAAAAACATTTGGAATTAGAATTAAATAATTACGTACAAAAAGCATGAACTTAGTAAAAATTATGCCATAAAAACTATAATTACACGTGAATTTTAAGAGAGAAAGGAATTTGTGAAGCAATAAATTCATTAACATGCGTTAGAAGCCTTAAATAAGAGAAATTACGTCATATTTACGTCACATTGCAGTTATTACATAAAATGAACACAAAATAATATTGCAAAACGGTTTAAATTTAGAAATTGCGCTAGACATTTATTTGATATTTTAAGAGGATACTTTTAAACTATTTTTGTTAGGAAAGCGCAAATAATATTTCATTTCTAACACAAGTATTTTCACGTGAATATTAAAAAGAGAAAGAATAGTTTGGTCAAAATTACGTCAGATTAAAAACGATTAATTTAAAATGTCTCATTTAAAAGAACTTTCTTTTCACTTTGTAAAAAATACCAGGAGACAAAGACTCTGTTTACTTAATTCCTTTTATATTAGCTTATTTTGAAATGTTGTTTTATTTGTATTTTTATTAATGTTGTACTAATTTATTTGTTTTTTCGTTATTTAAAATAAAAATTATGTCAATTTGTATAATTTGGCGATTTATATAATTTGGCGAAATTGGTCGACGGGATAATCAAGTAGTACCGCAACGGATTTGGCGTTAAAATTCCCCAATCAAAGAGAAATGAATAGAAATCCGTTTATAGAGAGATCGCCACTGTTTTTTAAATTATAATTCAATCTTAAATAAATATAGAAAAACTATATTTTCAAAGAACGACAGATTCACCTTAATAATATAAATGAAAAATATGAATATCAAATTCACAATATATCTTTACTTAATAGGTGCTAAAAATACAAATGTTAAAAACATTTTAAAAACAATGCAGATGTTGAGAACATTGAGTCATATGATGTTTAAAATCCGAGCGCTTTCGACTGAACCATCAGTCGTCATCAGGGAAAAGAGCACTCTTTTCCCTGATGACGACTGATGGTTCAGTCGAAAGCGCTCGGATTTTAAACATCATGTGACTCAATGTTCTCAACATCTGCATTGTTTTTAAAATGTTTTTAACATTTGTATTTTTAGCACCTATTAAGTAAAGATATATTGTGAATTTGATATTCATATTTTTCATTTATAATTCAATCTTTCGAAATCTTTTTAAAGCCGATCAAATTAGCGTGCATTTAGAGTCTACGGTGTCTGGACGGGGGTTGGCGAGAGTAGCTCGTAGGGGGCCGAGCCCCCTAGTTTTATTAAAGATTTCTCTGACTCGTTTAATCTCAGAAAAATAAAGCCGAAAAGACTTTAAAAACTTATTGGTGCGAATGTGTAAGGGACCGTAAACATGCTAAAAAAATCCGCCTTCGGCAGCCGCCACTTTTGAGTCAGCGCTCAGGCCTAGTATTCAGGGGGCGGTGCGAGTTCATTGCAAAATGTGGGAAAGGACATAATGTTTTGGCTCTTTGGTATATTTGATGTCATTTCTTTACAAAAATTCTGGTTCCAAACGACTTTAACACTAGAAAGACCGAGATTTTACTCAAATTTTAGAAAAATATTTCACACCAAAATTTTTATTTTAAATTATTAACTTATTCATTTAACTAAATTTTTTCTTTATATCTTTTAAATTAGTTTTATTAAAAAAATTTCTGGTTCGAGCCGAGATATATCATTTTGGTAGAAGTCAAAATGACTGCTCGCGGGCTTTCTAGTGTTAAACTGGATACAATTAACCGACATAGGGATGCAAGCGCTGCGCTACAAATGGCTGGTTTTCAAGACTAAATTTTAATAGTATTCTTCGCCTTATTAAATCTCAGAAATTCTGTCATTAAATGAGGTGAGGAATACTAAAAAAATTTAGAGTTAGCAATTAGACATTTGTGGCGCAGCGCTTGCATCCCTGCCAACATTTTACGTATATGAAGTTGAATGTTGGCATGTACGAGAGCATTTCGAAAAGTAAAGATACACCGTACGCCGGAGGAAAAGAAAAGTTTTGGCATGCAAGTTGGCAACACAGTTAACCTTGAACCGTTGGCTTTCTCCTCGCGGTCGTTCGGCATTTCAACGTTGATTATGGTTGGAGTAGGTCGTGTTTAAAATGGTTCCGCCGATTCAGAGTCTCGCCAAATGCGAAGTGCGCTCCGTCATACGTTTTCTTCATGCAAGAGGTCAGCGACCAGCGGATATTCACAAAGAAATTGTTTGTGTTTATGGGAACATTATGAATCGACAAAATGTAACGAAATATTGTCGTCATTTCTCTGAAGGTAGGACCGATGTTCATGACGAACAAAGAACAGGTCGGCCATCTGTGATCTCTGATGCCCTTCTTCAGAGAACGGAGGAAGCAATTCGTGCGAATAGACGTCTCCTGTTACCTGAAGTCACATCTTGAAGGAAAATCATTCCACGACGATGATGAGATCAAAGATGAAGTTGAAATGTGGTTCCGACAACAGGCGGAAACCTTCTATGACTGTGGGATACAAAAGCTTGTGCCCCGACTTAACAAATGTTTGGATAACGGGAGTGATTATGTCCAAAAATAATAAATAATCCAGTTAATAAGATGTAACTTACGTTTTCCAAATAAATGTTTTTTTAAGGAATGCGAGCCATTGTATCTTTACTTTTCGAAATGCCCTCGTATTTAGAAGGATAAGTAAGTTCCAGAGAATATGCGCGAGCATAAATTCTGACGAAATTATAATAGCAAGAAGCAATTAAAAGTAAGAAAGATGTTTTTATCCCGCTCTCCCCTGCTGTATGTAACGAAAAAGGTGAAATAACAAGAAATAAGACAGCTATTTCCAGTAATTTGTATCGCTTCAAACTACGTTCTGTCAAGTTTAGGAAAGTGTAATATCTACTGCATTTTCCGAACATAAAAGAAATAAATTTAACTTGCATTTTCATTTCTTTTTCATATAAGGGTCAATACCACAAAATACAGAAATTGCAGTCCGCACAATAAAATTCCTATTTAATGTTATATAATACAATTTTCATTTTTACATTCTAATAAAAAATATTCTTAGAAATATTTAAAGAGATATTATATTCATAATAACACAAAAATAAAGCAATTAAAAATCTTAAAATTTCAGATTGTCATTTTCCTGGCATGTCACACGGTGATGTGTGCAAAGTAAAAGGCTTTCTGCTATCATGTACAAATATCTTTTTATAGTTTTTTTAATTTCTAATTAATAATTATACCTTATATAACACATATATGTGGAAGGTAACAAGTTCTGTATTTTACAAATAATTTTCCATAATTAAAATATGATTGTCACTGAAAATGAATGTCATTGTCCAGGCCTGCTCATTTTAGTACTTTATGAGGTATAAAGATGGCGCTGCAAAGTAACTCTTGTTCTTGACATAGTTCAAGTCAGAAGTAGTAAAAGCATTGCTACCAGCAAGATCTTTTAGTTATTTCTTTGAAAATAATGTGTTTAAAGGCTTTGTAAAAATTTAGTAGACTTTTATTATGTAATTTTCCTGGCTTCTGTAAATTACAAATAAAACTGAACATTACACTGAATTTGAGGTTCTATAGAGGAAACATGTTCCTTTAAACAAAATTAAAATGTTAGATTTAAAAAAAATGAAATTGTGATTATCCTGGCATACTTATGCCAAGAAAATGACACATAATTATAATTACATAAAAATGAACTTAAGATCTTCAAACTTTAACAATTTTACATATAAATTCCTTTATTCAACTGTTCAACCAACATTTTAAAAAAATCAGAAGCTTTGAAACGATTTAAATTTTCAAAATTTTTCTTTTCAAAATTTCGTCAAAATTTTGTGATATTCACCATTAAGTACTTAAATTCTGAAGTATTTGATATTGATTCTTCAATTTAAATATTTAAGTTAAAAAATTTAAACTCAGAAATATTTCTTTCTCTTTTTTCTTCTCGTAATAGTATCATATGTCGCAAAAATAAAGAATTGTTGAGAATTTTAATGATGACATTTTATTGATGATCATTTATTATTAAAAATAGTATGAACTAATCATATATTTAAAATGATATTATGGCATAAGGATAAATAAGTGTAATAAGTAAGTATGTAAGTATATGAGCGAACTTACCTTAAATTCTGTAAGAAATTACTAATAACAATAAACAGTTAAAAATAAGAAATGCCGTTTTATCCCGCTCTCCCCTCATGAAAAAGGTGAAATGTAAAGAAATACAGGCAATAAATATGACAGCTATTTCAAATAAATTGCATCGTTTCAAACTGTGATCTGCAAAGCTTTGAAAAATACATATCTATTGCATTTTCCGAACATAAACGAAGTACATTTAACTTTGCATTTTCGATTTTTTTTTCATACAAGTATTTAAATTTTGAAGTATTTCATCTTGATTCTTAAACTTAAATATTTAAGTTTAGAAATTTAAACCCAGAAATATTTCATCGACTTTTTTCTTCTCCTAATAGAGCATATGTAACACAAATAAAGATTTCTTGAGAATTTTAATAATGAAATTTTATTGACGACCATTTATTATTAAAAATATGATGATGAACTAATCATATATTTTAAATGATATTATGGTACAAGGATAAGTAAGTGAGCAGTATATGCGCGAAATTACCTTAAATTATGTAAGAATTTTTTTATAAGAAGCAATTAAAATTAAGAAATGCGGTTTTATCCCGCTCTCCAGTGTTGCCAGTGGGCTACTTTTTTTTAATTCAGACTTCTTGATTGGCACCACTTTTTTGCAATTGTAAAATTTCCCTTATTTAATGACATATTAATAAAGGCGAAAACAAGGAGAATTTTAGCATTTCAGAAAAGTGGTGCCAATCAAGAAATCTGAATTTTAAAAAAGTAGCCCACTGGCAACACTGCCGCTCTCCCCTACTGTATGACACGGAAAAGGTGGAATAACAAGAAATAAATGCAAGAAATAAAACCGCGATCTGTACCGTCATCTGATGTTTTAAACCGTGATCTGTGAAGCTTTGAAAAATGCATATCTACTGCATTTTCCTAACAAAACCGAAATAAATTTGACTTCCATTTTCGATTATTTTTTTACACAAGTGCTTAAATTCTGAAGTATTTCATCTTCATTCTTAACCCCTTGGGGACAAGCGACACGTATACGTGCCGGAAATAGGCCTAAGGATCCTCGCTTATCCTCACCAGTAAAATTTTACTGTAAAATTTGCCTTATTTAATCCGAGCATTTCCCCGATTTGAATAGGCACAAACTTCTGTTTTTTAAAACCGGTAGCAAAGTAATAAACATTTCGTAAAAGGCTCCCGTCGCGAAGGGGTTAAACTTAACTCTTTAGTGCGCAGCTTTGCATGTATGCAAACAACGGTGTTTTGAATTTAGTAGATTTTTTTATTCATATATGCCTAATTCCCACTAGGAAATTAAAATAGCAATATTTGGTTTAACCCCTTAATTCTCGCTCCCGTCATATTCACGGGCTGTGTCTATTACTCAGATTGTTTGATTCCCACTAGTTTTATAAAATAGTGAAATTGGCTACATTTTAGAATCGTTTTACCTGTCATTAAATAAGGTGAATATTTCTTTTTCATAAAAGTGGTGACCATAAGCAATTTGAATTTTTAAACCGTAATATAATTCGAGCGTTAAGAGGTTAGTTAAAAAACAGACATTCCGTATTTAACACGTTGAGCACCACGGTGAGCACCACGGTGACTGACACTGAAAATGAAACTTTTACAATGTTTTGAGTAATTTTTAAGAAATTATAATCCTGTAATAAATAAAAGATAAGTAAATTTTAAATAAATTTTTTGTAACTACTTAACACTAGAACCGCCGTAGCGGTCATTTTGACCGCTACCAAATAAAAGTATTTCGATTATCACCAGAAGATTCTTTCTAAAATAAGTTTGAAATGTACCACGGAGAAATAAGTTAAATACGTAAGTTGAGTAGTTTCAATTAAAATTTCTGTTGTAAAATATTTTTATAACAATTCGGTAAAATTTCCGGCGGTTCTAGTGTTAAGACAATATATATTTTTTTGTTTTATATCATAATTTAGACCGTCAGTCATCGGTGAATGACGCGTTCTAATGGGTAAGTTCAGTGTCAGTCACCGGTGACCGACGTGGCGCGTAACGTGTTAAATAAAGCTAAATTAACCATTGACACTTGCTGGTGTAAAGACAGATTCTGAGGACTAAGTAATTTCTAGAAAGTATTCTATCATGAGAAGTTAAAGTTTAAGTTTTATAAAATAAATTATTATATAAAATCAGGTATTTGGAGACATATTTATTAAACTATTTACTAATTTGCTATATTTTAGCGTAAAACAGCCACACGACAGTAGTTTTTACTTGTATTGCAGATGTGCGACAGAGGAAAAGATTGACGTATTATATGAAAAATATATCTCTGATTTTCTTCATTATTTTTCCCGTGTAATAAAACTTTTAAAGAATCATATATACAGTCAATCAGGGTAACTTTGATCCGCATTTTCTCTATTTTCTTATGCCACACTCTTATTTGAAGAATATTTTCGCAACTAGGGGCATAAAAGAGAAGAAATGATCCTAAATTATTGTTTGACTATAAAAAATTAAGGAATAATAAGGATAAAAGCAATAAAAAATGGATTTTTAGCCTGGTTCAAAGTTACCCAGCCATTTAGGGTAACTTTGCACCATATGATAAATTTTTATATAAAATAATTAATTATAAAAAAAGTATTGTAGTCAGGACAAATTTAAACACCAAAAAATGTTTTCAGATATGTAAAGACTGCGAATTTACATTTCCCAGCATCACAAGATTTGTATAATTTATGATATTACAACAAATATCAGGCATAAGAAAAGTCGAAGAAGAGAACCATGAACATTTAGAAATAAAAAAAACCTGTTTGTTGTTCATATAAAACATAAAAATGCAGTGAAAAACAATTTTCAATGTTTTAACGCTATAATATATCCATAGTTAAAGTAATGCATACAAGTACTAGTATTATTCAAACAAGAATAAAAAACGTCGAACGTATGAAATGTCAAATTTGAGTAGCTCCGCCCCTAATCACGCCTCTAAATGAGTTTTATGTATTTTGCACATATTTGTAAAAATATTTACATGTCATATCTAATGCACACTTTCGGCATTTATATAAAATATACATGCAAATATGGGAAATTTTCGACAGTAGCACCTATAATCAGTAAATTACAAGCATCAGTGTAACTATGAGCCGGCTCAAAGTTACCCTGAAAATGCGGTAAAATGCTAGTGCCTTCTTATTTTACATTTTATTAACTATTAATAAATAAATAATAACACATTTACAAAATTGAGATAATAATATGTCTGATAAAAGAGTATATTGTTACTTACTATGAAAATTTAATTGGATTACAACAACTTCAAAGCAGCATTCAGAATTAACTTGAAAACAGTACTTCACAAAAATAGTTAGATGATGCAATTAATTGCGCATAATGTTGCTAATTTATTTTCTAAAATAAAGAGTAGAAATCCCAGTTTAGAAAATTGCCAACAGAGCACAGTTCTGGAGTTTATTTAGTCTTTTAGAGTCAAAAGTATTGAAAAATAGGAGGTGGTACAAAGTTACACCCCGTGGTTCAAAGTTACCCTGATTGACTGTAATTTTTTCGAAACAAAATAAAAAATAGCATATTTAAGGGTGAAATATTTAAGTTTAGAGTTTAAACCCAGAAATATTTCTTCCAGTTTTTTCTTATCGTAACAATCTTTTACATGTCGCAAAAATAAAGACTTGTTGAGAATTTTAATGATGAAATTTTATTGATGATCATTTATTAATAAAAATATGATGAACTAATCATATATTTTAAATAATATTGTTGTACAAGGATAAGTAAATGTACAGTATCATACTTTCCGAAATTGAACATAACTTCGGTGAAATGCCAGTTAATTTGATAAAGGTTAAAGACGTTTCTAAACAGAAAATGTATTTGATGTAACATTATATATTTAATTTCATGTTTCCAAGGGGAGTCTATATGATTTTATTTCTTTAAAATACTTCTGGTTCAAAACGTCTTTAAACTGGATCAAATTAAGCGACATTTTACGGAAGTTAACCACTTAACTGTTTTGCCCGAACTGGGTTCGGACAAGAAGACTTTTCTTACTTCGTTACTAAAACCTTTTGGACACCAAACATTTGTAACGGTATATCTTCTCTTTATTAATTGTCTGACATTTTTCGATTACAAAATGCAAATATTTTAGTACAGAAAAAGTGGTGTTAACCCTTTCCGACGCAGTGGTATCAGGTCGGGATACCTAATTTTAATTCTAAACTTACCAACGCACCAAGAATATTTTAATAAAATTTTTCTTTTACAATGATAGTATAAAGTAACAAGTTTTTAATTTCTAAAAAAGTTGTACGTAAATTCCAGTGTCAGTCAATCATTTCATCATTTTACAACAAAATTTGTAAGTACCGGACAGGGTTAAAATCCTATTTTTAGTTTTTTATGTAAAAGAAAAGGTAACAGTTAAGGGGTTAAGTTGAAAGTTGGCAAGTATGGAGCATATTCGCGAACTTACCTTAAATTCTGTAAGAAATTACTAATAAAAAGAAGCAATTGAAAATTAGAAATGTGTTTTTACTCTTTCCCTTACTGTATGTCAGGAAATTGGTGAATAACAAGAAATAAAGGCAAGAAATATGATCTCTATTTCAAGTAAATTGAATCGTTTCAAACTGTGACATGAAAAGTTTTGGAAAAGATACATGTACTGCATTTTCCGAGCATAAACGAAATTAACTTTGCATTTTCGATATTTTTTTCATACAAGTAATTAAATTCTTAAGTATTTCATCGTGATTCTTCAACTTAAATATTAACCCCTTCGGGACGAGCGTCTTTTACAGAATTTTTAATCTTTAAGTACCGGTTTTTTAAAACAGAAATTTTTGCCTCATTGAATCGGGAAAATGCTCGGATTAAATAAGGCAAAATTTACAATAAAAATTTACTGGTGAGAATAATTCCCGATTCTGAGCATCTTACGCGGTACGAATACCGGTCGCTCGTCCCCTAGGGGTTAAGGTTTTAAAAAAATCCAAGAAATATTTCATTCTCTTTTTTCTTCTCGTAGCAGTCTATATGTTACAAAAATAAAGAATTACTGATAATTTCGTTAATAAAATATAACAGCTATTTCAAATAAAATGGATCGTTTCAAACTGTGATAGTACAAATAACGTATCTACTGCATTTTTTGAACGGTAACGATATAAATTTAATTTTACATTTACTTTTTTCCATACCAGTACTTAACACTAGAAAGACGGGAATTTTTACTCAAGTTTTATAAAAATATTTAATACCAGAATATTTATTTGAAACTGTTTATTTAATTAGCCATTTTTTTTTCTTTGTGTATGTTAAACTTATTTTATAGAGAAATTTCTGGTTCGATCCAAAATATATCCACATGGTTGGGACCATGTGGTCCCAACCGTCATTCTAGTGTTAAATTTTAAAGTTTTTCGTATTGATTCTTCAACTTAAATATTTAAGTTTAGAAATAAAAACACAGAAATATTTCAGTCGCTTTTTACTTCTCCTAACTGTCTACATGTCACAAAAATAAAGAACTGCTGAAAATTTGTGAAATATTACAGCAATTTCCAATCATTCTTGCATAAAATCGATTCATATTTTGGGAAAGTGTAATTCTACTGCATTCTGTACGATGAAATTTTAAAAATGTGACTTCACATTTTTTACGTAACAATATCACGTTTACAAAATGATATTTTAATTCTGAGATATTTAAACTTGATGGTTAAACATACCTTGATTCTTAACTTGTTACTTGATTCAAACTTAATACTTAAACCTAATCTTTCTTGATAGAAAATATCAAATTTTATACGTCTTAGTAATAAAATATCAGAAATATTTCAACAGATGTGTCGGGGCTTTTTTATCAAGCTAAATGGCCAGTAGCAAAAAATTGGGTAGAATTTTACAGACGAAATATGACAGTTATTTGACATAAGCCGTGTTTCAAAACAAGCCGATTTTTTGAGATACAACATTTAGTTTTTCGCAAGAAATGTGAAAAAAACTAAATATGATAGAAAACAGATATATGACAGCTATTTTAAATAGAACGCACCGTTTCTATCAGTGAGTGGTTAAAGTTTAGAAATATATACAGGGTTAGCATAAAAGAATGATTTGGATTTCAAAAATTTATATTTTCAAAACAATTACCCACGTTATAATAAGTGATATATGAAAACAAGGAAAAGCATTCCAATAAATAATCATTGTTTAACGTCTGATATACGATTTAAAAATAAAAAATATATTACAATTCATCAGACATACAAGTAAAAATTACACAAATACATTTAATACAATTAAAAAGCAAACGTTTCGAGCTAGATTTTAGCCCCTCATAAGTGGAATAAATAACATTCAAATAACTAGAAAACTATATATCATGTTTACAGTTAATAATTATTTGTAGTTAAAATTAAAGAAAATACAAAAAATATTAAAGCAATGCTGTGTATTCAGGTGGAAGTGCACAAGATTCATTAATCGGCGAAATTTGCTTACGAGTGAACACACCTTCCAGAAAAACTCTACTTTTAACATTATTGCAATCAGATCCGGTTGCAAATTCTTCGGTACCACTATTTTCTTACAGAAAAGCTTTTTTTAAATAAGTCGAAATTTCGCGCGTTTAACCAACGTCTCCTAGATAAGTGAGAAAGCCTTTACACTCGTCACGAAAACATCACACAAAGCAGGCAAAACAAAGAAAAAAATTCGAACAACTTGCATTTTTCGTTTTCTTTGGCTCGTGGTATTGTTAATTCTTATTTTCTCATAAGAGTTAATAATACCACGAGCCAAAGATACGAAAAATGCAAGTTGTTCGAATTTTTTTCTTTGTTTTGCGTGCTTTGTGTGACGTTTTCGTGAGCGTGTTCACCGCCCTCTGAATACTAGGCCTGAGCGCTCACACAAAAATGACACAAAAATGGCGGCTGCCGAAGGCGGATTTCTTTTAGCGTAGGTACGGTCCCTTAAATGTTGACACCAGTATTTTATAAAAGATTTCTCTACCTTGTTTATTCTCAGAAAAACGAAGTGAAAAAAACTTCAAAAAAATATTGGTAGGAATATTTAAGGGACCGTACACACGCTGAAAAAAATCCGCCTTCGGCAGCCGCTATGTTTGGTCCAGCGCTTAGGCCTAGTATTCTGGGGGCGGTGGCGTGTTAACCCCTTATCTAAAGGACGTTGGTTTAAGCTAGACTTATATTTCTATAAAACAAAATACTGATATTTGTCCTGAAAAATTCCCTGAAGTCGTACGACCCGTGCAACTGTTGCTAAAGCAGCACTGTTGAATAACTTTGAATAAAGAGGAGACATAAGTATAGCATCTACCGGTTGTGGGTGAAGTAGCTGAGAATGTTGTCACAAATTGGCAGCTGTTGTTTGTTTCCATTAGATCAGGGCCTTATTAATGGCGGGTCAAATTTCTACCAGTAAAAGCGAATAAAACTTTTTGCCATATTTAAGACAGAAATTCTACATGAATAAGGCGTTTAAATAAGGATGAAAATTTCAATAGAAATTTACTGATGGAAAGTTTGGTCCTGCGGTAATCTAATTGGTTGGCATTGACTTGAGAATTTTTTAGGTTGTCACAATAAGCAGAATCGCAAGGTCTGACTAAGGCAACAGCAAACTGCCACCAGTAAAAAGAAATAGAATAGAATAGAATTCTTGTCAAGAATAGAATTCTTGATTTAATTATGGCAGAAATATTACATGAATGAATATGGAGGAAAATTCTATTCAAATTTACTGTTGGAAGTTTGCTTTTGTGGTAATCAGAACCTGCAAACCCGGTTACAGTTCACGTTTCACCGTTTTTAGTAAATGCCAGTTCCTCTTTAGTCATAGTTTTATGCACTGATGCGGTCTTTAACGACGACGGGAAACAAGAATTCTCGTCTTCATTCAAAAAACATCATTGACTAAGGGCGTGGCTTCTAACTTATAGAAAATGCATTTATATCATGCTGTCCATATTTTTTAAGTTTTTAATACATTTTATATTAAATTCTTACATTGAAATATATTTACCGATGCATAAACTTGGGAGACCAATTTACAAAAAAACTTTCAGAACAGGGAGGAGCTTCTACTGTTTTAAAATCCAGATTTGATGAAAAATTGCCCGTCGGCAGTGTGTTAAGTTCTTTGAGCGTTTTCGGCAATGGCCCACTTGCATTTTAGTTTGAAAAAAATTTGAAGAAGTCTTGCTTTGAAAACCTGCAAAGTTTCAGCAAGCTCAGCATGACAAGAGTGGGGGTTCATTACAAGACTGCAGCAAGATAACGCAAACGCCGAAGTCACCACGAGCCGTTAATTCCCAAATTGGCTCAACTGAGCCGAGCAGTCTGGTTGGCTAAAACTGATACTTATATAGTAGAAAATTATATTTATTTTCTTATGAAGTAGTGTAATGTAATATAGAATGCAATTATAATGACTTAAATTGATTTATTTTGTTGAATTTGATCAAAATCACAGTAAAGTAATTCCAAATATTAATATTAACGAAGGATCAGATTGCTGAGATCGGGTGAGCCAATTTGGGAATTAACGGCTCGTGAAGTCACCACACTTTGAACTAGCAGCCAACTTATTGTGCAAGTTAAATTCATTTTGTATCAAATTTATTGCAAATTAACGGCAAACAAGTAATCAAAAATACTGCACACTTACTACAAAGTAGTAATCTTCCCATGCAACATTAACTGTCTACAACTGTCACACTATAAGTTTAACCCCTTCCAAGGAGTCCATAGACCTCATCAGGTCTGTTTATGCATACCCACCGTTAAGGTGCATACATCGTTTTTACCACCATAAACAACTTAGGGTAAAATATTTGCACTTTTCAATTCGAGCCTTTTTCTTTTTGATAGTTGATAAGCACAGTTTTTAAAAAAAGCGGTGCCAACCGAATAAAATTTCTGTAATTTCTGCGTATCTGCTGATTGTGTATTCTCTCAACAGAGGAATTTTTTTCTTTCGTCACTTTCGTGAATTAAAGACAGTCTTGCCATCAGTTTCAAAACAAACTACTCATGCAAGTGGGTGACTGTATACCTTGAGGGAGATTTGCTGCGAATTTCTCAATTCAAATTTGTCACGGCAAGATAATATCAGAAAAAAATAAAACTTGCTGCTATTGTTCATGCTATCTGGGGGTAGTTCATGAACAAGATCTTTGATGTAACACCATAAAAAAGAAATCCTATGACGTAAGATCCTGTTATTTTGGTGGCTATGTGAATACGGGTAAAGGATCGTTAACTGCACATCCAATCCGACGGCTAAAAATACTTGAAATGTTTTTCTTTATTTTCATACTTCCTGTGTGAAAAGTACCCAGAATTTGTCATTTAACCCTAGAACTACCGGAAATTTTACTCAAGTTTTATAAAAACATTCTACACCAGAATTTTTACTTAAAACTATTTAATTTGTTTATTTAACTTATTATTGTCTGATTTATACATTTAGTTTGTTTTGAAGAAATTTCTGGTTTGAATAAATATTTTGAATGTACATGTGGGGTCCATTGGACCCTTCTGGTAGACAGAGGGTTAAAAGACGCCCGTAAAATATATCCCCTCACGTTTTTTGTGCAATTTGAAACAACTGTGCTGAGTTACACTGCGAGATTTAAGCAAAATCTGTGACTTAGTGAGCTAACATCAGATATTTTTTTCAGACATACTATAGATAGGGCTGCCACAGTCAAATACGTTTTAATTCTGTCTCGTACCATTTTTCTTAAACAAAAAATTTCGCATACACTTAGACAACATCTGCAAGGAAAATATACTACAAAAATTTTTTAATAAGATAGTCGTGAGATTCAAATATAAAAATAGCCGCCTGTGGCAGCCCTGAATAGAATACTCTGCAATTTTTAGAATGGGAAAATTAGTTCAACATAGAGCTTGGCTTCAAATTTTGTGTATGAAACAAAATTTCGTATGCCGAATAACTAAAAATGTTGCAGAAGACCTACGGAGAATCATGCATGTCACAAACACAGGCATACGAATAGCATAAAGCATGCAAATAGGGTCGAGAAGTAATAGTTGATTTGTCTCGTTCTGGTCGACCTTCCACATCTATCAATGGCTCAAACATCGCTCAAATCAAAAAGCTGGTGCTTGCAAATCACAGTATGAATATTAGAGAGATGGCTCAAGATACCTCACATGTGTTTTAAGTCCGCTCATAACATTATGATGACGTTATGATTCTTTGGGCATGAAACACATAGCACTATGATTGGTTTCGACAGTGCCCAATTTTCTCCTATTGCTCTGCAAGAGTTTTATCATAAACTCGACTAATATCATCGATCAAGGGCCGTACTCGACTGGTATGACTTTTCGCTGCTCACGAAGCTAAAATTACCACTTCGAGGAAAATGTTCTGTGTCAAATGAGGTCATAACAGTAAATTCTCAGAAGGAGATAAAAACCATACCAAAATCTACATACCTAAAATGTATGCAAGTATGGAAATGTAATCCTGCGCTGGGATAATTTTATAAAATTTGATGGGGTCTACTTTGAAGGTGGCAAAATATATTTTGATGAAATCATATTTTTTGGTGCTTTGATTAACAATTTCGAGCACTGTTTCCACAGAATGTATATCACGTATGATTATATGTGTAATAGTTTTGAAAATATAAAGCTCTAAACTTAGGTTAACCATTTATGCTAACCTGTATGTCGAATGCATTTTCAGAGATAAAGTAAAATAAATTTAACTTTACATAACCTCATCCCTGATGTACTTAAACTTAAATATTTAAGTTTAAGAATGAAAATTGAAGAAAAAATTTGGCCATTTTTCCAGTCTACGGGTCGCAAAAGTAAAGAGTTGCAAAGATTTTCTGTCAGGAAAAATAACACGTATTTGAAACAGGTCAACTTTTTATGCGTATCATTCTATATATTGTGAAAAATATGAAAATTCAAGTAATCAGTTCGGAAAATATAACAGCTCTTTGAAAGAAGTTATATCGTTTCTATCCATGATCAGTACATCTTTTGGGAACAGGGTTAATTTTTGACCTCCCTTATTAGTTAGGCTTTCAAAATTCATAATAGTAATTCTGAAATAAGAATTTTGGTTTTCTGTAATCGCGAATTGTCTGTTAAACAAAGAGAAAATCACTATTCTTAATTTCGAATATGAATTTGGAATTTCCGAATAAAAAAGTAACCGAAACTGGCAACTCTGATTCAGAAAGTATGTTTCATCTGCTTTCTCCAAACTGAAATAAAGCACTTTCCATTTTTTTCATGTATTTAAACTTGAGACTTTAACTAAAATATATAGTTTAGGAATATGTCTGTCTATGTTTTATCACTTCTACATGTCGCCAAAAATGTGAATTGACACGAAATAAGGGCAGAAATATAACATAATATCTCATATAAATTGTTTCGGTTCTGTTTTTGATTGGCAGAAGGAATGGATTTTCTTACTGATACTGGTTTTTCTGACTTGAAATTAAATAAATTTTACTTTACATAACCTGTTTAGATGTTTAAGATTAAGAATGAAAACGTATAAATCTTTCCACCATTTGTTTTCTCTTAACAATCTAAATGTCGCAAAAACAAAGAATGGGCGGAAATTATAAAGAAGAAATATGATAGATATATGATATAGTGGAGTAATTCATCTTTGTGATGCAGTAACATGGAACTATGAATAAAGACGAATTGACATATCTTCAAAATGGTAAGTTTCATCTGTATTTAGTTCCGCACAACTGGTTACCGCCGCGCCGTGGCTAACTTCCACCAGTAAATTTGAATAGAAATTTTCGCATTATTTATGAAAAATTTCTGTAATGTGTAAGACAGGCAATTTTATTTGTTTTACATGTGGAAGTTTTTCCCGGCGTTAATCATCTCCTAATCATGTGTAAACAAACATAGATGCTATCTTGTAACTACATTCTCAGTTTCTTCACTCGCCACTGGCAAGCATACCCAAAACTGCATATATATTAAGCGTACAATGTCAATACTGGAATCTGGAGTATATTGACACAGCTTCGCCATCTGGTGGACGGGGGTGAATAATGCAAATACGCTGGTTTTCAGTATGACGTCATACATGACAGAATATGTACTATTTGCGCATCTCTTGCGCATATTTTCTGAATCTTTACTCACTTATGGAAGATGAATCTTGTTTACCAGGTTTATTGTAAAATATTTTTATTACAGTTTGTTTAGATAAAATTACATACATTTAAAAAAAATAGTCGCAATATCATTTTAATTTCGGGAGAAAAGCACTAATAGCTACGAAAGCATTACTGCCTTTTGCCCTTAAACTAAAATGACATTGCGACTTTTTTTTAAATACACATATTTTTATCAAAAAAAGCTGTAACGAAAATATTTTGCAATAAATCTGGCCAAACAAGATTCATCTTCTGTCAGTAAGTAAAAATCTGAAATTCGTAATTGGATTTTTAACAGGGATTCTCTAAATGGCTTTGTCTGTTTCAAAAAAAAAAAAAAAAAAAATCTAATCTGGCGATTTTAGGGAAATTATTGAAGTTATTGCCTAGACTCGCAAAATTTTTAAACAAATAAATGAGCAAAACTTGTTCGTTTAATAGTACAACATTTAATGCAAGCATTTTAAATTAAAGTGATTCGAAATATGAAATGAAATGTGTTTTAAATTAAATGGATGAAATATTTGTTAGTTAAATAAGATTATTGCAATGCGATTCAGAGAATATTGGAAATTTATCGTTTGCGCTGGATAAGTGAACAAAAGGACTTAAAACTGAATATTTTACTTATAATTAAATTCTATACATATTCTAAACATTCATAAACGTTGTATTATCATCGAGAATACAACCGTACAAATCATTTTTTATAACTTTAGCACATCAAGAATTGAGTAAAAAATAGGACTACAAAATTCAATCTTTACACATTAACTACGTACTAATTTTTATGCGTCATTTTTCATTTCATTAAAAGGAAATAATTAAAATCGAGCGTATTTAAATCAACAACATTTGATAATATATATTAAATAATATTTTATCTTTTTTAATAAATTAAAGTTAAAATACGTAACTAACTTGTTTTACTCTTTGGAAAAGCACAGACATGAATTCTATAAGAAAAAGAATTTTCTTACAATTTCGAAAACTACAGCTATTCGATGGCCAACATTTTGCCATTTTAACAAATAATATTAGTTCTAAAAAGAACTGTTTTTATTTAAATAATTAATTATAAAAAATAAGTCAAAAAACACGAATAAAAAATAATTGAGTATTCTATTACAGTCAGAATATAAATGCTACAAACAAATGAAAACACGACGTTTGTGCTTGTGCAGTTATTTCATAGATGGGCAATTAGTAGATTATCCATAAAGAAGAAAACAGTTAGGCATCTTTCTGTAGTTCACCCCGTCCGCTATGTGGCGTACGACCTTGACTGATGTGACGTCGCCTGTAATCTTGCGGTTTCCTCTCCCATTTAAGATAGGATGCTTATTTATATCGCTTTGAGCGTACCACTATCTGTCTCCTATTTATAGAAAACTCCATTTGTATAACATAAAAACTGTGAAATGACAACAAAAATCACGGAAAATTTCACACCTATTTCAAATTACATCATCCTTTATATCTGTGATTGGTCAAGTTTAGGAAGATATATTTTCACTGCGTTTTTCGACCTGAAAGAAAATAAAGGAACACGCATAAATGATGTGGAAGTTTTGTTCCGATGGAACTGATTGAAATGTTGGTATGTTGTAGTTCACCCAATGCTCATCAAATGTTTTCATGGGCACTATCCTGAAAAATGGTTAGTTTTGGTGCTAAGACCTTTAACCCCTTAAAGGGCGGTTGTTCATTTTTGGACCACTTAATTGTAATTTCTAAATGACATATTGACAAAAGAATTTTGGAATTGAAATTTTTCTTTTATGACGTTCGGGAAGAAAAACTTTTACTTATTTTCCAATAAATTTCTCAATTCTGGTGCCATTCAAGCATTTAAGCATTTTACGAATAGAAGTAAGGTTAGTTGGGGTAACTGGACCCGCGAGGTGGCTGGGCCATAGGCTATTTTATAAAAAAACTGTTGATGTTTTTTTAAGTTTTAGCTTTTGTGAACCTTAATCTCTACTTCCTAAAACAACGTGTGTCAACTCAATCATAACTCTCACTTTGGTATAATAGGTTGTCAAAAATTTACATTTCTTTTTTTAAAAACAACATCCATATGGTTGAACTTCCTCGTCTTTTTATTAAAATACTGTAAGTACTTTTATTAAATAAACTTTTTAAAAAAAATTAGGCATATAAATACATTAATATTATTAGATATCTATACATATTTACTTTATGTTTTAAATGTAAGCCGAGTGTCTCAGTTATCCCATAAAGTTTTCAAGAATGGGGTAACTGGGACATGTATCCTGGATAACTGGTCCATGCTGGATCCAATTACCCCAACAGTTATAAATAATTTTTTGAGTTTCTCTTACTACGGGAAAAAATTTCTCCATTGTGTTTTGCTCACAATAAAGAAAATTATAGAATACCTTATTAAAATTACGTAATAAAATGTAAAAAAGCATATTGGGTGGTATCAAACCAAATTTCTTGACCCCTTGAGAGGCGGTGATGCCGTTATGGCATCACATAATTTTAATCCCTAATTGCCACACTGGCACCGGAATGTTATAATGAAAATTTCACCTTCATTAAGTACGCGAAAATATAGTTTTACTTGTTTACAAAAAGATTCTCTTGTAAATACTGGTGTCATTAAATTATTTCAACATTTTACGAATGCAAGTACCTTGCCCCTGAAAGCGAGATAGCCAAATCTTGAAATTGTACAATACTGATACAGATAAAGTACTTAAGCACTTACGTAGCCGTTTATTCATAGATTTACCTTGCTATATTTTTCCTTAAAATACCCATGAGACTTTTATACTTATTATCTATACTAAAGTACATAAGTAATTACTTAATTTTTATGCTTTTGGTATAAATAAATCTAATGTTTTCACTTTTAGTGCTTTTTTTAGACACATTGACAGCAAAGGTTTCCCTTACAATGCTGTTTATTGACATATAATTTACATGATCTGCCTGGTTTAAATTTTTTAAGTTGTTTACACTTTTTCAAACAGGACCCTTTATCCGATATGAAAAAATATAAACGCGTGTGGAACATAGACTCCCCTGGTCCAGTTACCCCATTTTTGGGGGCAACTGGACCCATGAGGAAAGAAAGAAGAAATATGCATACTTTTATATTTTTAAATATTAAAATGTAATTTTGAGCATTTCTGTCTGATAGACAGAACCTAACTGAACACTAGTTGCATAAATTCAGACTTTAATTCGAATGAACATTAGCTTTTTAAAGCTGAATTGTTAGAAGCTCCAGAGTCACATTGTAAAATCATGGCCCAGTTGTCCCAACTGACCTTACATTGCCTCTGAAAGGGTTAAAAGTCTTAATTTAAAAGAACTATGGTTAAACGCATTTCAGTGGGAATGAAGGTTGAAATAGTATTAAGAACAGTTAGCAGTAAACGAAGTGTCAAAATTGGTAGCATTTCGCCAAATTTGGGGATATTTAGCGAAGTATTGGTAACACTGGTGAGATTTGACAGGAAAATCGACTTTCAAGATTATGAATGCCAAAACAAATGCTTGGCACCACATGAAGGACTGTCTTAAAATGTGGTGATGTTTGGCCATATTTTGGCGAAATTTGGAGAAAAAATTGACACTTTTAGAAATTGAAGGTGTTTTCTAGAAATATCTAATAGTAGCCGATACACATGATTAAACCAATCAGAATCCAGCTAAAAATGTATTTTGGAAGGATACCCTTTCGCTGTACATATGTAAGTAATATAATATTTACAAATATGTTCATAATTTGAATATTGATTGTTTTTTTAAATAATGTTGATATAAAATAAATGCTTTATAGCAACATTGCAGCAAGAATTATTCTTATATCGCGTTGAACACAAATCTAATTTTAACCGAGATTGGCTAGGTCTTCCCCGCTGGTTTGAGTTTAAGAATCTACCGTGAGGAACATCTATGCTCTACAGACGTGGTTCCCTCGTCTGAACTGCCCCTCTAAGGCAGCGAAAGTATAAGGATCAAAGCTAAAGAATATTTCATAATAATTATATTAATTATGAAACCATTTAAAACCATTATTTAAACTTTCATTTAAACCATTTTTCTTTACTAGTAATAACCTATGTATGGCGGAAACAAGGAATTTTAGATAAATTATGGGAGAAATTATCACACATATTTCAAAGAGGTCAGCTTGTTACCTGTAATATTCTGTATGTGGCGAAAAATATGAAAAGACAACTAGTAAGTTCAGAAAATATGGCAGCTATTTGAAATAAGCCGTATAATTTCTATCTGAGACTGGTAAAAGTTAGGCAAATATGTTTCTTTTTCTTTTTTAGACTTGCAATGAAATACAGTTAACTTTACATAACCTTAATCCTGATGTATTTCTACTTAAACATTTAACTTTAAGATAAAAGCCGAAATATATGTTAGACAACTTTTGTTTCTAGTAGTACTGTGCGTGCTGAAAAAAATAAGAAATGTCGAAGAAGTCCTCCAAACTGCCATTCTTCCTGTCAAATAATGAAACTTTAATGCAAGAATTTTACTTACTAATATAAAATAAATGGCACATAGGAATATTATCATGCTTTATTTTTCTTTTTTTCATTCATACTCTTACATCTAACAAAATAAAAATGTATGGCTATCACTGAAAGTGATAAGTACTTATGACAGTGAAAGTAGTTTTGTGTTTTCCCTTGTTCATCTAGCTAGACTGTTTTGAACAATTGAATTTTTAACATTTTATTTTGATAACTTTTTTTATGTAATTATATATTTTTTTAATTTTATTACATTTCTCATCTATAAACCTATCCTGAACACTTTCCTATCTTTATTTATATTTTTACTTATATTCATTATTTAATGTAGTTTAGATTAGAGTCAGACTTCTTCTGTTTTAAGCATGGAACTAGGAAAAAAAAGAAATTGAGGCATCCTCAAAATGGTGAAGTTTCAACTGCATCCAGCTCCACAGTGGTTGATTACCTCTGGTGTACACTTCCACCAGTAAATTTAAATAGAATTTTCCTCCTTGTTTAAACGCCTTATTCATGAAAAATTTCTGTCATTATTAAAACAAAAATATTTATTCATTTTTAGTGGTGGAACTTTGACCCGACGATTAGCAGGATCTGCGTTTCTGCCATTATTGTCACTACATAAAATATCCACTTGACAATGTCAATATAAAATATAATACTGCCCGGGCAAACTTTCACGGGTATAAATAAATAGAAATTTTCCACTTACTTATGACAAAAATTTTACATGAATAAGGTGTTTAAATAAGGCGAAAATTTCTATTCAAATTTATTGGTAGATGTCTACCCCAGTGGTAATCGGGCAATGTTGATATGATGTAAGCATACAACAGCCGCCATCTTGCGACAAAATTCTCATTTGTTTTACTCGTAAGCGATAGGGACAACATTTTATACTGAAACGCCAAAAATTATGTGTGACCTGCTAATATCATGTGGGACCTCCTTTTGTCCTGCAAAGTGTAGCAAATAGACGTGGGGTTGACTCAATAAGTCGTCAAAAGTGTCCCTGAATAAATATTCACCCATATTGCAAGTACAGCTGTCCATAATTGTGAAACTGTTGCAGGTGCAGGATTCTGTGCACGAACTGAACTGTCGATCATGCCCTAAACATGAACTATTGGATTCATGTTTGGCAATCGGCGTGGCCAAATCATTCGCTAGAATTACCTATACTAACTATAGCGAACTATACAATAGCGAACGATTTTGGCCCCGTGATATGGTACATTGTCATCCTGGAAAATTTAATCGTTGTTTGGGTACATGAAGTCCATGAATGGCTGCAAATGGTCATCAGGAAACTGAAGATAACCATTTTCAGTCAAGGATTTATTCAGTTTAACCAGAGGACACGATGCATGCCATGTAAAACAGCACAAACTATTATAGAGCAACTACCATGCTTGCACAGTGACTTGTTGACAAGGGTCCATAGCCTCTTGGTGTATATGCCATAATAAAAACCTACCATCGGCTCTTGCCAACTGGAATCGTGACTCATCTGACTAAGCAACCTTTTTCCAGGCGTCTAGGGTCCAATTGATATGTACACGAGTCCAGCAGAAGTGCTTAATTTGATGGCATGTTGTTAGTGAAGGCACTCGAGTGAGTTTGACCTAAGATATGCTATGTAAAAAATAAATAATAATTTTAAAATATTGAAATGCAAACGATAAATTTGAGCAGAACGCTACCATTGGTTTAACATTCCCTTGTTAATGTCGGCACTTGATTAACGTAGGGTTATAACTTTTTGATTGCAGATTAAAAGATAGACGTCCCAGTGGGCTATTTTTAACACTTTTCAAAAAAGTTGAAAAGTGTTTATGACTTCAGTTTGTCTGGCCGTCTAGCCGTCTGTCCAACGCCCGTAAATATACTCGGATTGCCCTGAAATTTTTGGATGTTATTGATATTTACCATAGCACGTTCTCTATTTCAAATGAAGTTTGTAGCATGTTTAGTTCATTTGCAGTCACTGTCAAAAGTTTTTCGTTACATTACGTATTATGGAAAAAATATTGTTTAAAACGATTTTTAATTATGTTACATGCTTTCAAACATAACAAAATTGATATGTATTTATCACGTGCACTAAAATATGCATTCTGTAGACTATGCGGTGCAAAGAATAGTTATTATTCACTTACAGGGCCATACAAAACAATTCCGTTACAAGATAGGGGTTGAGTGAATTGTTTGCGACGTATTTTAATTATGTTAAATTATTTCATGCATAATGAAATTGTTATGCGTCGCTGAGGCTTAATATAACTTATTTCATGTATAATACGAAGTGCACAGCATTTACAGGGACACACAAAAGATTTCAGATACTATATTGTATCCGAAGTATTGTACAGTAGCGATTGATGGAAATGCATTTTTAATTATGTTATGCGCTTTTATGTTTCACTATATTTATGCATAGAATATGGTGTGTATAAATGCTGTAATTAATATACAGGGCTACACAAAAGAATTCGTAATGGTTACTGGGTATGAGTGCAAATGTCTTAAAGGTGGTTTTTAAATGAGTTATGCATTTTTACGCTGAACTGTATTTAGTTTACTGATAAATGTTTGTAGAACATAGGTAAAATGATATACAGGGACACGCAAAGAATTGCATACATGGCCGTCTACAAATGATAATTTCTGGAAATGTGACTTCATTAGTTTTAAAAGTGTTTTTATTTGAGTTAAACTTTAGCTAAATAATGGCGTGTAATAAAGGTACTAGGTTAACTACAGGGTTCTACAAAATTAGATAAGTATGTTTCCATCTATTAGTATAAATTGCTGAAAGAGAAATTTCAACCTGTTATTCGTTTTCTTGCTAAACTAAATTTCCCAATTATATAGTACTAGCGAACCCCGCGGCTTTGCTCGCGTAATATTTGAAATATGCCAAGTGATATTTATATGTCTAATTTTTATTAAAAGGTACTAACTAAATTTTTATTTTATTAAAAGGTAATATTTTATTTTATTAAAAGGTACTTATTACTTTTAGGAATAATTTAAAAAAATTACTATTTGAAACACAGTTTGATTAAATATCATTTACACTGCATACGGCAGAAATGAGACTTAAATTAATGAAATGAAGTAAAACTAAATAAATGATAATTTAAAAAATATTTTGAAACTTTTATGCTCAATTAATACGCTCATTTCAGTATTCATTTGAAGTTTTGAATTTTTTAGAAACCATCTTCTTACATCTTAAAATTAACCATCATGTCAAATTCCAAGTCCTACCACCTCTCTCAACATAAAGAGCTATGTTGAAATAGGAAGTGTCACCATTAATTTGCCAACATTAATTTTTAAATCGGTTTGTTATTTCCTAATATTCCACAGAAACGTAATTAAAAAAGCTTTTCAAACCCTTTTTTAGAACGTTTGTTGTTCCTGTGAACCCCAGGTGTTAGAATCACCGGCATAAAATATAGCCTGTGTAGGATCAGAGACTGTTACCATTGATTCGCAACTATTACTTTTATAATCGGTTTATATTCCCTGAAATTGCATAGAATCGTAATTTAGGACTGTTTTAGAATGCTTTTCGTACCTCCCCTTCACTTCGACCCTTTTTAATTCGAATTTATTTTCGACAGTCCTTCGAGGGCATTTATATTTTATAAGTAACTACCATGCCATATTTAAAGTTTCTATCCTTTTCAGTATCACAGAAATCGCAATTTAGAAAGTTTTTAGCTCCTGCAACCGTCTGGTGGTAGTGGCACAGACATAAAATATAGCTTATATTTGAGCAGGTTCTATCACCAACAATTTGTCATCATTAATTTTTTAATCGGTTTGGTAATTTATAAGTTTGCTTAAAAATTGTAATTTATAACGCTTTTCACTCACTTCATTTTTTTTAATTTGGAATTTTCTTTCCACTGTTCTTAGAAAGCAGTTGCATCTTGTAAGTAAATACCATGCCATACTTCAAAGTGTTAGACCCCTCAGTTGTGCAAAAAACGCAAATTAGAACATGTTTTGCTTTTGCAACCTTCAGCCTCAGATGGTAGTGACAGCAACATAAAATATAACCTATGTTATAGCAGGGACTGTCACCATTTATTTGCAACCATTACTTTTGAAATAGCTTTGGTATTTCCTTAGATTGAGTAGAAATCGCAATTTAGAACGTTTTTAGGACGCTTTTCGCGCATTTTCACACCTTTTTAAATTTCCAATTTTTTCGAAACTATTCTTAAAGATCATTTATATCTAATGAATATGCACCTTGCCTAATTTTAAGTTGCTAACCCCTACCGATCACAAAAATCGAAATTTAGAACGCTTTTTTCCTCCTGCAACGTCTTGGTGATAGTGATAACGACATAAAATAGTGTCTATGTTAGAGCAGAGGCTGTCAGCATCAATTTCCTACTATTACGTTTGAAATCAGATTCATTCTTCCTGAGATATTACCGACAAATCTTCATTTAGAACGTTTTTAGAACGCTTTTCGCGCATTTTGCTCCTGCATCTCCTCTGGGGTAGTGGAAACAGAAATAAAATATAGCCTATCTTGGAGCAAGATCTGTCACCATCATTTTTACACCATTATATTTGAAATTGGTTCAGTACTTCCTGAGATTGCATAGAAATCGCAATTTAGAAAGTTTTTACACCGCTTTTTGCGCATTTTGACCCCCTTTTAAATTTCGATTTTTTTAGGAATTGTCCTTAGATATCATTGATATCTTATAACTAACTACCATTCCAAATTTCACGATTCTAGGCCCTTCCGTAACGCAAAAGCCGCAATTTAGAACGTTTTTCTCCTGCACCCCCTTTGGGGTAGTGGCAACGACATAAAACATCACCTATGTTGGAGCAAAGGTTGTCACCATCATTTTGCGCCATTATTTTTTA
Source organism: Maratus speciosus (assembly GCA_963932465.1). Classification (NCBI taxonomy): domain Eukaryota; kingdom Metazoa; phylum Arthropoda; class Arachnida; order Araneae; family Salticidae; genus Maratus; species Maratus speciosus. Next base: position 268,330,634 of record OZ010798.1, on the reverse strand, counting down.
GATCGGTTTGGTATTTCCTGAGATTGTGTAGAAACCACAATTAGAACGTTTTTTAGAACGCTTTTCGCGCATTTTCACCCCTTTTAAATTTCGAATTGTTTAAGAACTGTTCTTAGAAATCCTTTATATCTAAGAAGTAGCTAATATTTCAAATTTCATATTTCTAGGCCCTTCGGTAACGCAAAAATCGCATTTTTAGAACGTTTTTTGCTCCTGCACCCTCTTTCGGGTAGTGGCACCGACATAAATCATAGCCTATGTTGGAGCAAGGGTTGTCACCGTCATTTTGACACCAATATTTTTTAAATCGGTATGGTATTTCCTGATATTGTGTGGAAACTACCATTTAGAACGTTTTTTAGAACGCTTTTTGTGCATTTTCACTCCTTTTAAATTTCGAATTGTTTAAGAACTGTTCTTAGACATCATTTATATCTTATAAGTAACTAATACTCAAAATTTCATATTTCTAGGCCCTTCAGTAACCCATAAATCGCATTTTTAGAAAGTTTTTTGCTCCTGCACCCCCTTTGGGGTAGTGACACCGACATAAAGCATATGCTATCTTGGAGCAAGTGTTGTCACCATCAATTTGACACCAATATTTTTTAAATTGGTTTGGTATTTCCTCTTATTGTGTGGAAACTACCATTTAGAACGTTTTTTAGAACGCTTTTTGTGCATTTTCACCCCTTTTAAATTTCGAATTGCTTAAGAACTGTTCTTAGACATCATTTATATCTAATAAGTAGCTAATATTTCAAATTTCATATTTCTAGGCCATTCAGTAACGCAAAAATCGCATTTTTAGAACGTTTTTTGCTCCTGCACCCCCTTTGGGGTAGTGACACCGATATAAAATATAGCCTATCTTGGAGCAAGCGTTGTCACCCTTATTTTGACACCAATATTTTTTTAATCGGTATGGTATTTCCTGAGATTGTGTGGAAACTACCATTTAGAACGTTTTTTAGAACGCTTTTTGTGCATTTTCACTCCTTTTAAATTTCGAATTGTTTAAGAACTGTTCATAGACATCATTTATATCTTATAAGTAACTAATACTCAAAATTTCATATTTCTAGGCCCTTCAGTAACGCAAAAATCGCATTTTTAGAACGTTTTTTGCTCCTGCACCCCCTTTGGGGTAGTGACACCGACATAAAACATAGCCTATCTTGGAGCAAGCGTTGTCACCATCATTTTGACACCAATATTTTTTAAATCGGTTTGGTATTTCCTGAGATTGTGTGGAAACTACCATTTAGAACATTTTTTAGAACGCTTTTTGTGCATTTTCACTCCTTTTAAATTTCGAATTGTTTAAGAACTGTTCTTAGACATCATTTATATCTTATAAGTAACTAATACTCAAAATTTCATATTTCTAGGCCCTTCAGTAACGCAAAAATCGCATTTTTAGAGCGTTTTTTGCTCCTGCACCCCCTTTGGGGTAGTGACACCGACATAAAACATAGCCTATCTTGGAGCAAGCGTTGTCACCATCATTTTGACACCAATATTTTTTAAATCGGTTTGGTATTTCCTGAGATTGTGGGGAAACTACCATTTAGAACGTTTTTTAGAACGCTTTTTGTGCATTTTCACCCCTTTTAAATTTCGAATTGTTTAAGAACTGTTCTTAGACATTATTTATATCTTATAAGTAACTAATACTCAAAATTTCATATTTCTAGGCCCTTCAGTAATGCAAAAATCGCATTTTTAGAACGTTTTTTGCTCCTGCACCCCCTTTGGGGTAGTGACACCGACATAAAACATAGCCTATCTTGGAGCAAGCGTTGTCACCATCATTTTGACACCAATATTTTTTAAATCGGTTTGGTATTTCCTGAGATTGTGTGGAGACTACCATTTAGAACGTTTTTTAGAACGCTTTTTGTGCATTTTCACCCCTTTTAAATTTCGAATTGTTTAAGAACTGTTCTTAGACATCATTTATATCTTATAAGTAACTAATACTCAAAATTTCATATTTCTAGGCCCTTCAGTAACGCTAAAATCGCATTTTTAGAACGTTTTTTGCTCCTACACCCCCTTTGGGGCAGTGGCACCGACATAAGATATAGCCTATGTTCTAAGTTGGACTCACACCATCATTTTGATACCATTACTTTTGGAATCGGTTCGGTAGTTCCAGAGCTTACCTCCGACAAATAAACAATTTTTTCCTCTTTATAATAGGAGTATAGATATATATCAACCTACAGATCAAATACAGAGCTGTTAAAAAGAATTGAAATACATGTATACTCTTGAAGGTAACTGCTGAAATTTGTTTTTCAAATGTTTTATGCGTTTTCTAAATTGTTTACATAATTAACTTATATACCTTATTTACCTAAATATCGAAGTTTTGTTAAAGTATTCAGGAAGTGTTGGAAAGTGTTTCATAATCTATGCTTTAACGCCTGATTTTTCTTTATTTTTTATTTTATTCTTCCCACTTTTTGCAAAAAAATCTCTGGCATACACCCAGTATTTAACCATTATTTAACCAGTAAGTCGTAATCTTATGGCATAACATTCCGTGACTAAATAAAGCGAAGATTATTGTTGAAAAACGCTACGGGTATTTACTTAACTATTATTATAAGACGGTGGGAAGTATATGTCTCACTTAATTTTAATTACCAAATGCCACACTGGTATTAGAAGTTTTAAAGACAATTTTTCATCTGTAATGTTCACGAAGAAAAAGTTTTTACTTCTTTTGAAACAAATTTGTTCGTTAAACCTGGTGTCACTCAATCATTTCAAAATTTTAGCAACTGAAGTAATTTGCCCTAGAAAGTGTTAAATATCGAAGATTGGAAATTCTTCAGTGGATATTCCTTTCCGTAACAGTCTGTATGTCGCGAAAAGGAGGAATTCCCATGAATTTCTTGGAGGAAATATGAGAGTTATTTGAAATAATCTGTAAAGCTTTCTATTACAGCTTAATATAGGTAGTCCAGGCAATAGGGAATATTACCTAGCAAAATTAATGGTAGTACTGGAAATCGGCTTTCTAGATGTTTTTTGGGTCGCTGAATCCGAATTTGTAACTTCCCACCAAAATTTCCCCCGGCAACCTCCCCAAATTTTGGTAAAAAGCCCCCCAAAAAGGTTTTTATTAAAAAAAATCATTGTTTATTGTTTGAGAAGAAAAGTATCTAGAAATTCAGAAAGTAGACAAAATTTCCAACAAATTAGATATATGACATTATGACTTAGGATGAAGGGGAAGGGGGGATCTGCCTCGGAACATACGCGCGGTGCTGCGTAAACTAAGTTGCGCAATTCCACTTAACCACTCACACGTTTACATTCGCCCTCTCATCTCCCATCCGAACTTTCTCTATTAGGTTTACTTTAAGATTTTTGGGTCGCTGAATCCGAATTTTTATTTTTCCTCCAAAAATTCTCACCCCCCCCCCCCCCCCGAAACCCACCAAATAGGTGTTTTTAACTTAAATTTCTTATTGTTTTAGGGGAAAAGCATTACGAAATTCAGAAACTAGGATATATGACATTGTGAATTAGGATGAACGGGGAGGGTGAGGGCTGCCTCTGAACATGCACTGCGGCGCTACGTGCACTAAATTGTGAAGTCCAGGCAATTGGGGATTTTATCTGGCAAAATTAATACTAGTTCTGAATTTCGACTAACTTTATGTTTTTTGGGTCGCTGAATCCAAATTTGTAACTTCTCACCAAAATTTCACCCGGCAACCCCCCAAAAAATTGATTTTTTGAAAAAATTTGGTTTTTGAGAAAAGCGCGCGGGGAATGTTCCGAGGCAGCCCCCTCTCTCCCCGTTTATCCTACGTCATAATGTCATATATCCTATTTGTTGCAAATTTTGTCTAGTTTCTGAATTTCGTAATGTTTTTCTCCTAAAACAACAAGAAATTTAAGTTAAAAACAACTATTTGGGGGAGGGGGGGGTTCGGGGGAGAAAATTTCGGAGGTAAGTTAAAAATTCGGATTCAGTGACCGTAACCGTAAGTAAACCGTATAGAGAAAGATGGGAGGGCTAATGTAAACGTGTGAGTGGTTAAGTGCAATTGCGCAACTTAGTCCATGCAGCACTGCGGCGCATGTTCCGAGGCAGATCCCCTCTTCCCCTTCATCCTAAGTCATAATGTCATGTATCTAATTTGTTGGAAATTTTGTCTACTTTCTGAATTTCTAGATACTTTTTCTCTCAAACAATAAAAAATGGAATTTTTTAATAAAAACCTTTTTTGGAATGCTTTTTACCAAAATTTGGGGAGGTTGCCGGTGAAAATTTTGGTGGGAAGTTACAAATTCGGATTCAGCGACCCAAAAAACATCTAGAAAGCCGATTTTCAGTACTACCATTAATTTTGCTAGGTAGAGACCCTATACGGTCTCTATTGCCTGGACTAAGGTTCATATTTCAAGAAATATATTTTTATTGCTTTCCTCGAATTGAAATAAAATAAATTTAATTTTGAAATAAAATAAATTTAATTGTAATTATACATTATTTTGTCATATCACCATTAAACTTCTGAAACATTTAATCTTGATTCGCTAATTTATATATTTAAGTTTAAGAACAAAAACTCACCTAGTTGGATGTGCCAATCCCAAAACTTTCTTCTATCTCATGTCAATATTTCATTTAATTAGTTTTATTAGTATTTTTATTAGAATTATGCATAACCTTTCGATGGTACACTATTGAAAATTGTACAAAAATCGCTATTACAGCGCCCCCTTCCGCCGTATTTTTGCCAAATTCAGGGATGACCTTCTTACCATGGCCAAAAACATACACAAAAAATTTGGTTCAATTCTATGCATAACTTCATACACTTTTCGATGGTACAATATTCAAAATGCACAAAAATCGCTATTACAGCGCCCCTACCGGCAGATTTTTTCCAAATTCAGGGAGGGCCTGCTTGCCATAGCCAAAAACTTAAAAAAAAAATTGGTTTAATTCTATGCATAACTTCATACAATTTTTTATGGTACAATGGCGACATACAGACATACGGACAGACAGACATTTTGTATCGACATGTTTTTTGTTATCTCTGACCTCTAAAACGTGTAAATCCGCCGAAAACCGGAAGTTGAAAATAATTTCGATTACAATACTTTCTTCTATTGAAGATAGAAGAAAGTAAAAATATTTCACCCGATCGTTTCTCCTCGTAATACTCTACGTATCGCAATATCAAAAAATGCGGAGATTTATCGTGAGAAAATATGACAGTTATCTGAAATAGGCAGTAAAGTTTTTGTTTGTGTTTGATTCTTCATTTGGAAAAGTATAATTCGTTCCCATTTACTGCATTAGAAATAAAAAAAATTAAGTTAACATTTTCGTTTTTTATAGCAATATCTTAATTCTGTAATACAGTAAAACCTCTAAATAACGGACACCTCGGGAGCGTGGAAACTATCCGCTATTTGGAGGTGTCCGCTATTGGGAAAACCTTAGAAATTCAAAAATTGCTAAGAAATGCTTAATGTTTCATTAATGGACTTCTATATGTCCTGAAACCTCTATTATATGATTAATCAAAAATTAAATTTATTTTTTTAAGCAATAAAACTGAAATAAAATTGTGCATTCCTTTATCCACTTTTTGTTACATTCTTACGAAAGAAATATGTTACAAAAGTTTGCTTTTGCTTGCGATTACATATAATTTGTTTTTCAATGTGGAGTTTTAACTCTGTCAGTAGTTTTAATCCTTCTGAACCACTTTTTTTTTTACACAGAATTTACAAAGAATTTGTGTAACTGCTCACTGTATTTTGCCGCTTGGAAATTCTCGATATCGTAGGAAGAATCTCCAGTTTCAGTATCTGCTTCATCATCACTAATATAGTCAGCTTTTGTCGAAAATTCTGAAGGAATGTAATCGCATACATCAACTGATTCTTCTTCAGTAGGTAATTCATCCTCAATTTTAATGAAAGTTTCGGTAGTTTCTTCACTCCTGATACATTTCGTTAATTCACTTGTTTCGCTTAATTCTTCATTTGTGTCGGAAATGTTTGTTTCATTTTCTGACAATTGTGTCTTTCAATTTGTGACACATTGCCCTGTTAAATTTAAAGGCTTATTACTTATTTCCCTTTTTTTTCTCGTTAAAAAAATAATTTTTCATCCTTTATCGCCTAAAGCACTGTCCGCTATTCGGAATGTCCGTTATTCGGAGATTAAACATACAAAAATTTAGGTTTTGGAATTGGGGATTGGAAAACTGTCCGTTAAATAGAAGTGTCCGCTATTCGGGAGTGTCCGTTATGGGGGATTTACTGCATATATAATGGATGTTTTAATTTAAATACGGGTACCATTACTTCAAATACAGGTTCGAAGTTAACCCTTTGAGCTCTGGGTGTAATATACCCAAATACCATTACGATTTTGTAAACAAAAGATTAGTCTTATAATATACACGAAAAAATGCATTAATCTATTTTCAAATAAATTTGGTTGATTATTCCTGTGCCAATGTGACATTTGGAGATTAAAATTAAGTGAGAAGAAATTCGCCCATCAGAGCTCAAAGGGTAAGTAGTGTATTTCGATCTCAATTGGAACTTTGTCCGAATTATTTTTTGTCACCCTTTAAACACCTGTTCTATAATTATAGCCAACCTCTATATACACTTGGGAATTAAAACAGAAAAATATTGCAGCCATTTTTGGTTTTTTTTTCGTAACAACCTGTATCTCGCACTAACCAAGAACAGATAAACTAAGTATAGGTATTAAGAGCTCGTTATAAAGAATGTACTGGTGCAAAAGCAACACCATTTCATATATATACTATTTAGAAAGTAGGAAAATGATTGATAAAGAAACAAGAAGGAAAAATCATGCGCCATCTGGACATTATGAAACATTTCCCAGCTATTCCAGAATACTTTAAAAAAAAACATTGCTATTTAATAAACTAAATAAGATATCTAAGAAAACATTTTAGAAAACACATAACACATTTGAAAACCAGATTTCAACAATTATCGTTCATAGCCGAAAAGTGCTCCAATTCTTTTGTGCAGCCCTGTATTTGATTGCAGATTTTTATATATTCTGCATAGTATGCTAAAATTTAGTTTTGTAAGAAAACGCGTAAGAGCTTGAAAAATCACCTTCAACAATTTCTAACAATAGACGGAAACATACATCAATTCGTTTCTACAGCCTTGTTTATTAGCTACAGATTTTTATACACGCCACACATTAAGTTAGGAAATAAATCAAGCAAAAACGCGCTTAAAACTAATGTATTCACATTTCCAGAAATCATCATCTTAGCGTCCATGTATCCAGTTCATTGTGTGGTCCTGTATATCATTTATATATATAACGCTTTCGTAGCAGCAAAAAAGCAGTTATTTCTTTTTTGCCGATGGCAACAAATGGTTTGTAACAATAAAAAGAAGTTGGAAATTGCACGTCAAACGTGGCAAATGAAGTGATTTCGTACTATAACTAGTTTTATAAATATTTTTTGCGCCGCATATTGTACTGAAAGTAAATTTTAGTGCACTTCATAAGTGCATATCAATTTCATTTTATTCGAAAAGCAGTATCATCATTAAAATGCACTTGAGATATTTTTTTCCCATTGGCCGTAATGTAACGGAAAACTTTTGACTGTCCTTGTCATTAAACGGTACATCCGATTTTCATAAAATTTGAAATGACACGACAAAATTTTGCCGCAATTATATATTTAAATTTTCAGACCATTCGGTTGTATAATTTTTGCTCTGTTTCTGTTATATATGGGCGGACGGACAGACGGGCAGACAGACGGACGGGCCGAACGACGACTATAGGGGCTACAAATTCATAGAATTACGAACACACCTAATTACAACAATTTCCATCATTTGACTTAAATGAAGAAAATTAATGAAGATATCGATTTGAAATTTTCAGAGAAAATGCAGAATTTTTTTTCCTTCCAAATATCCATTTTTTTTATTCGTCTGTAATTTTCATTAATTTTTTCAAAATACTGACGGCGATAGTACGAAAATTCGTAGAAAGAAACCAAAAAGGGTCGAGCATTAATTTTCAAATATTTGACAATAGTACAAGGAGTATGAATTTGAGTAAGTACAGAAAACAGTTGAATGTAACATCATTATAAAAATTAAAAAGAAAATTAACATGACGACATGCGGGAAGTATAACTATCATTTTCGAATATTTGACAATAATATAAGGAGCATAAACGTAAGAAAGTACAAAAAGCACATGAATATGGCGTCATATTTGAAATAAAACGAACATTTTCAAATATTTTTAAATAATACAAGAAGTAAGTACAGAAAGTAGATAAATTAAAACGAATATATGGTTAAAATAAAGCTTTTACAAGAGTAAGTGATGTCACGAAGGACTTTTAATTTTTTTTAACCATTTGAAAAAATGGTTATTGTTCTCATCAGGGTAGGAAATCAAAAGCATATCTGAAGCGATTTGTTGGTTTAATCCGCATTTTATTAGTTTTCTGATTGGTCTATACACTAACCTTTACTTTCAACAGAGATGGACAACAGAGTGTTGCCACTATGACAAAAAGTGATAAAAACTACAAAAAAAAAATTAATAACTCAGAAACAAATTGAGATACAGCTTTCAAACAAATTGCATTTAAAAGAACATTTTTTTCTCTATACGACGATATAAAAAGTAATATTGTGGGATGTTTAGAAGTTTAAGAAATAAATTTCATTTAAAATTGGCCGTCAGATTTCTTGGAAATCTGACGATGGAAAAGTCTTTTCCTGAACAGCCAATGAAATGCTTGGATAATGCGCAAGTTTCAGGTGGATAATACGTACGAGTCGCAGGCGATTTCTGTCGCTTGCAATTTTTACGTGTAATAACACTATTAATGTTTAATTCATGGCGTACGTAATGTATGATCAACTCAGTGCTATTTTTTATGTCTTAAATTTTAGCCTTTGAAAAAATCATTTTCCAAATGGTCGTTGTAATTTGTTAAATTGCATTTTTTTTAATTTCAATCGGATGTTTATGATTTTTTCTCTTCCTTTTTTTTTTTTTTTTTTTTTTTTTTTTTTTTCAAGAATCATAACTATATTTATTTAGGCTTATGAAACATTTTTTAAATTTTGTAACGCTTTCAATATTTTTTTTAATCATATTTGTCCAAAATCATGTAGTGATGACTAAGTATTAGTCCGAACGGGGTTTAATTTTGAAATTGATTCTTCTAAACAAACATTCTTAAAATCTCGTGTTATATCCCCACCAAATCAGAATTAGTTGTAGCGATCTGTATTAATAGATGGCAGCACCATACACGGACAGTCTGGAATTGTAAGGCTTTGCACGTAGCCGAGAATATTTCTGAGCAGTTGTAAAATGTGACTTGTTAAGAATAGCTGCGTTTTAGCGGCTGCTGTACATATGTATAATAAACTATAAGTAATCTTATAGTTATGTTTTCTTCCTTAGTTAAGAGTAATTAGTTATAATAAGAGTGTGGCGATATAAAATCTCGGACAACGCCAAGTACTTCAGATAGTAATATTCTCTTTCATAAATTCGAAAATTTTGGTCATCAACTTTCGAATATATTAAATAATCCATAAATAACACTTTTGATTTTATCAAAAAAGAGATTTTTATACGGAAAAATTAATGTTTCAAATAATTTAAATCTTACGTTTTCTTTACAAATTATCATTATTTTAAGCTCGATTTTTTTTTGGAAGCCTGCGTATACATATTTTGTATAACAGATAAAAATATAATTATATCCACTATTTCCGAATAGTAATTTATTAAATTTGTATTATGGCCCCTAATTATCAGTGCCCTTTATATCGTCTTTTTTGAAAAGTTCACCAAACGGATAACTCGGTACGAACTATCCGTTTCTACCTTCTGTTTGCCTCCCCCTCCCGACCATTAGTGGCTTAGTTGCCTCCGAGGAAAGGCACTTTTCGATCTGTATACCCGCGGGGTTTTGTGTTATTTGAGTCCCCACCCCATCGAGTAATATATGTACGGTTGGATTAAATAACGGAGTTTCGTTCGGATATAGCCTTGTTTAGAAAGGAGTGCGCCCCCTAGTGGTGGAATGTGGAACTACCAGATTTTGCAGTACAGTTAGGGTACGCTTAAGTTACACTTAGATTACGGTTAGGATACAGTTAGGTTACAATTAGGTTACGTTTAGATTATAGTTATTTTACGCTTAGGTTACGGTTACGATTAAGCTACGTTTAGGTTGCATTTTGGTTACGGTTAGTTTATGATTACGTTACAATTAGCGGTTAGATTACACTCAAGTTACGGTTAGAATACAGTTAGGTTATATTTTGGTTATAGTGGAGTTATGGTTGGGTGACACTTAGGATAGGGTAAGGTTACGTTTAGGTAAAAGTTAAGTTAGGGTTAGGTTAGTGTTAAGTTACCGATAGTTTACAGTTAGGTTACAGTTGTGTTATGGTTACGTTACAGTTGAGTTACAATTACGTTACAATTAGATTATGGTTAGGTTAGTGTTAGGTTACGGTTAAGTTATGGTTAGGTTACATTAGCTTACGGATAGGTTACGGTTACTTTATTTTGCAGCACGTGCATTATTTGGAGTAATTTTCTCGAATACTTCAGCGAAAACGACTACTTTTTTGTCATTTACATAAAATGCTTGAATTTTTCCTTTGGCACTTCAATCTAGATGCATTCTAATTTAAAGTAGTCGAATATGCAAATCCCGAAACTTTTTTCTATCTCATACATATTATTATTTCAAAATTAAATGGCAATCTATACCCATCATGAGGATTCTAAAGGTATATTTTTTTTATTGTGTGCATAAAGAAGATAAGCATTGCATTTTTCAAACAAATCATCGAATTTCGGCACCCACCCTCTTAGATGTCCGCAATCAAAATTCCCAAACCAAAGGGTGTAAAAGCGACACCTGTTAGGCTCAATATACACCTTGTATATGGGAGGGGGGGGGGAGAGGCCGATCAAGCTGAAGTTGGCCCCCCCCCTACCTCCCCATTCCCGGCGACACTTTTAGGAAAAAAGTAGGTTTATTTGATGAGTTGGCAAAGTTGTTTGGGTGAAAGTTTCCAGTTTACAAAAAAAAATTAACTTACAAGAATAATCAAGAAAATAAATTACCGTCCACTTTCTCAAATAAGCATTTATGTAATTCAAAAACATCTATGATCCACAGTTTATGTTGCAGAATAAATGAGGACGTCTTTTTCAAAACTCGCCTTATCTAAAATAATTAAACAAATTTTTTCCGCAACAATCTAGTAATCATTTTAAACTATAATTCTGACATTGTAAAATCCTCGTTTTTATTGAAACCAATAGGCACAGTATGCGGTTTTTCGCATTTTTCACAAATTTGATTTTCTGTATACAGTAAGTTTTGAAAATTATAGGTACTCGCAAATTGAAAAGGACTTTTACAGAAAAATTAAATATGGAGGTTTTTTATTACAGTAAAACGTTTTTACGTCAGGGACCAAAATATAAATTCAAACAGTGGAAAAACTCAAATTGTGGGAAAATACACACAAATTTGTGGGCCCCTGAAATTGGTGGGCCCTCGGCCCATGCATTAATCAGGCCCTGTGGGGGAGCTTAATATACACCCTGTCCCTGTATATAGCCTGTATACACCCAAGCCTAATAAAGATCTATATATGTGAAAGTGTAACAGAATATGAAGTTTGGTTAAATTCCATGCATTAGTTTTTAAAATATAGCTATCCGGAAAATTCTGAAAAATCCAGCATCCATGTGTTATATGATTTTCACGAAAACCTAATCAGCAACAACTTATGTCAAGGTCTAATAGAATATGAAGTTTGATAAAAATCCTAGCATTAGTTCTTGAGATAGATCTATTGCGGAAATCGCGAAAAATACAACAAAGCAGCGCCACCTGTTGGCGATTTAAACCAAAAATTAATCAGCGCCAATTTATATCAAGGTCTAACTGAATCTAAACTTTTATTAAATTCCGTGCATTGATTCTTGAGATAGAGCGATCGCAAACATTTTGTCATATACATACAGACAGACTGACAGACAGACATTTTTTAAAAGAGTCAAATCGTGTTCATGACCTTCTAAAACGATTAAATCCATTGAAAACTGGAAGTCGAAATTTGTCACGAATCCAATACTTTCTCCTTGTAGAGATAGAAGAAAATAAAAATTATCAATGTAGTTGCGACCGCTTGCGACCTAGAGAATAATTATAAACATTGCATAAAGAATGCACTCTTTGCATATTGAATGTATTTTGAAAGAGATAATATTTTTAATAAAATGTCTTCATTCGTCTATGATGTGGTTACATCTTTTCCCTCATTAAATAAAATTTTCGTTTGAAACATGTTTATTTGACTTGAAAAAAGAACTGGCAGCTATGCTAATCCAAATGAGGTTGTTGAGCTATCATCAGCATAGTAATTAATGTGTTTTTTTATTCACAATTACTTCCACAATTTCTGAATAGAAATCGTCAGATTTCATAATAACCAAATGTATATCTTGAATGAAGCAAATATAAATTTTCGGCAATTGTGGTAGTTTCTTTTTTTACTTATTATTTAAAAAGTACGCTAAACACGGTATATAATCTTACCATATTGCAAAGTTTAATAAAAGTTTGTTCATAAAAAATATTTCAATGAATATATATCTTTTTTATTTGTGCATATCGTTAGTCTTAAAAGTGAAAAAAACAGGCATTGAACAAGTTAAATAAGCTGACCTTTAACATTCTATACGTCTCAAAATAAGGTGAAAAGACAAGAAATAAGTTGAAAAATGTGATACAAAAAAAAAAAAAAGAAACTAAAAAAAAAAGAAAAAGAATTCAAATGGGTTATATCATTTATATCTGTGATCGTTATATCTTTTAGGTAAAATTTACTTCTATGCTATCGGAACTAAAGCGAAATAAGTTTAACTTTGCGTTTTGATGCTTTCATAGCAATTTTGTTTTTGTTTTTGTTTTTCTGTTTGTGTATTAGCAGTAGAACATCAATTAACCCTTTCAGGAATAAAGAACTTCCATTACTAAAATGTTAAATGATTAATTGACATTAGAATTCATAAACAAATTTATCTTAAACTAAGTAAAAATTTTTCCTTAATATACATTATATATGAAAAAATTTATTACAAAATATAGGAACCATTGTAGCATTTGGGAATTAAAATTAAGTAGTATAACAATGTACCACCATCCTTCAAGCGGTAAAACAACAGCAAAGGGTCTCTTAAAAATCATCCTTAAATTGGGATTATCCTTAAATTGTAGGAAGCATCAAGTAAATCAAAATTCCATAAAAGTTGCTAGTTAAATTTTCAAAATTTTAATTACCTGTATATAATTAGATTTATTTTTTTTCAGTGTATTAAATATAACATTCACTTTGAAAAAAATGCTTTATTGAAAATTCCTATGTTTATACTTTATTCTCGATTTGGCTGTTGATTTCTAATCGTTTTTTAATTAACGAAAACGAATAATCGAATAAACGAAATTAATCGTTGGCCAAAGCGATTGGCTGTTGATTTCTAATTTCCTATTGGCTGTTCCTTCAGATTGTTTACCTTATCTCACAAGGGAACCACTTTTGGTGTTGCTCGCACCTAGCATCGAGACCTGGTGCGTTTTGTAGCCCTATACATAAAAGTTAGAGAACCGATAAAATTTCTCTGTTAAAATCATATTTTATATACTTTTTTATACTTTTAATTTTTTAATTACATTTTTATTTGTTTATTCCACGCCAAAAGTGAGTTAAGTCGCCAAATAGGGCGCTACAATTTTTCCGACCGCTTTATCCAAAGAGTAAATATACAGTACATATTACTAGTATACAGATTGCAATTTTTTTTTAAATAATTGATAGCATAAGAAACAAATATTAGGTTTTTATTTCTTTTTCTATGTAGACGATAAATATATAAATAATAAATAAAATTCTACAAAAGCTTCGAAGATCATTGAAAACTACTTTTTAGTGAATTAGAAAATAAGCAAACAATTTTCTTTTGAAATCGAATGGAATAAAGTTTCGAATGTTTAAAATGAAATGTTGCTGTATTAAATGGTCCTTTGGTAAAAGTAATCATAAAGTAAATTAATATTTTTACACAATTTAGAAAAATTACTGTTGATGCTAAATATATCGGACATTGCAATTTCTAGCCATTACAAATTCAGCTATGACATTTGGCTAGGGTTGTCGTAAAGCTCTACTTTTGAAAATAAACCCCAACTGTTTCCCCGCCAAAAATATGAATATAATGTTGCAATTTTTCGAAATCAAATTCGTGAGTTTTTGAAGGAATTTTCGAACTTTTTTAAATATTTTATACTTATTATTAACTAATTTTTATTTTTAAATGCTTTTCTTTAAAAAAATTCAATGTTAATAGTCCGATAAGTGGTCTCGAAAATTGCATTTTCCGAAAGTTATGCTGCTGTAAAATCAAGAAATATTATTTTAACAGAAAAATTTTATCGATTCTCAAACTTCATAATATAGGGCTTTAAAATGCACCAGGTCTCAATGCCAGGTGCGAGCAACACCAAAAGTGGTTCCCTTGTCAGTATTGCCAGATTGGGGACTTTTTTAATTCAGATTATTTGACTGTCGCCATTTTTATAAAATAGTATAATTCGTCTTATTTTTCAGAATTCTTTAACTATTTTTAAATATGCCGAATGTTTCTATTTCAAAAAAGCGGTGACAATCAACAATCTGGGGACAAAAAAGTTCCCAATCTGGCAACACTGCCTTATCTTATCTCTCATTTCAGTCTTGCTGCTGCTTTAATAGTACAAGCACGTCTTCTTTGCGCCTGACGAAGAAAGACAGATCTTTCGAAAGGCCTAGCGCATTAAAATTTTTTGATGGTGTTTTAAGAAGATATTTTAATATTTATTAATTCACACCAGTTTCAACTTATTTTCTTAGATCCTTATTAGGTATGGATTTATGCCGCCTAAATAAGTATCTCTGCTATCCTCAGTTTTTCACGAATTCCCCCATACAGTACAGCCCCGATTATCCGCGGAATTGGGTGGCAAGGGCACCGCGGATAACAAAAATCACGGATAACCCGAAAAAGACTGAAAATTGGGTACAAATACGAAAAGAAAAAGAAAATTCAACATAAAAACTATGTTTTAGTGTACAAAAAACATAATAAAACGTTTAAAATACATATGCACAGTACGTCTGAAACCTTTGCTTTACGTCTAAACCACTAAAATAAAGAACAGTAAACAAGAAACAATGCCGTACATACTGCAGGAAAAGAGCTGAGTTACACCTTTTTAAAAATTCAGTACTTGTTTTTGCTTTTGCTTTGGAAACACCTTTTCTTTATTCTAAATTGTAAACTATTATTTTTCTTTTAGTATGGAATAATTTTTGTCTCGAAAATGAAGTTATTCTTTATATGCTCTCCTGGAATTTATCATAATAGTCTTATTTAATTGTAAAATATTTTAATTGCTGGGTTTACGTTTGGTTAATAAAATCAAGAAAAGACATCAAGACTTTATATCTGATATTTCAAACATCGCAACCGAATCTAGAAATATTCTTCTATTACTTTCGAATACATGAATTTTTCTGTTTGTATTTATTAATAGGGCTTATTGTATTTTCCTTGCTGTTGGCTCGAATTAAAAAAAAATAATAATAATAAATAAATAAATATTTCGCTTCGCGGATAAACCGCACCGCGGATCATCCGCTTGCGGATAATCGGGGCTTTACTGTAGTTGTATCTTAAGAACTAATAGATTGTCATTTAATTTTGGGAACTGATTTGATTTACAGTATAACCTCAAAAATCCAGCATTCTCGAGACCGAGACTAAGCTGGATTTTTGAAAATTCGGATTTGTGAAAGAATATCAAAAGTACTTGCGATATTCTTAATGATGGCTTTAATCATAATTTAATTCATAGCCAAAAATATATGTGTGAAAAAACGAGAAAAATAAATATTTCACAAAACTCGCTTTAATTGATTTTCTCTATATTACAAAAACAAACAAAAAATGCTAATAAACAGTGGAGTTAATCTCATGCAATTTCCAAAACATCGGTGTCCATTTTATAAGCTTCAATTTTTTCGGCCATTTTTTAACAAGTTTTTCTTGTATTACAACAAACACAACATACAAGCAAAATACAACAATAAGCAAAATGCAAGCAAAAAAGATAGATTCCGGAAATCCAGTCTCGTTTCCCTAAAGCAGATATTATTTTTCTAGTCAAGTTGGTTGGTTGGTTGTATTTATGACGGCCAATTATCTGCACGAGGGATATATTTTTATAGTCAAATTTATGCATTTTTCCCGTGACACTTTTCTTCTGCCGGCTCCTCGTCCTCGTTCCTCTGAGTTGCTATCAGGATTTTATTTTGCACAGCGTTAGCGATCTCGCTGTCCACTAATCCACCGCTTTCGATCTCAAATTAACTTAGAAGCATTAAAAAAAGGAGGTAAGATGAATTTAATGCCGAATTTTTGAAGTTGTGGGATTTCGGAATGCCGGCTTCTTGAGGACACACTGTATATAGAAAAAAGTTTTGTGATGGACAAAACATACTTTTTTTTTTTTTTTTTTTTTTTTTTTGCTCAAACCAGTGTGACATGACTATTAAAAATTTTTAAAGCATTACATACAGGCAGGGCCCGATTACCAACGAGGCAAACTTCCACCAGTAAATTTTAATAGAGCATTTCGTCTCCTTTAACCCTTTCAGGGGCAAGGTACTTCTATTCGTGAAATTCTGAAATGAGTGACTGACACCAGAATTTGCAATCAAGTTAATTTCAAAATAATCAAAAGCTTTAGTTCACGAACATAATCAGAGGAAAATTTTCATTCTAATATTCTGGTGCCAATGTGGCATTTAGGAATTAAAATTAAGTGGTCCAAAATTGAACGATCGCCCTTGAAGGGGTTAAATGGCGTATTCACGCAAAATTAATGTCATGAAAAAAGCAAAAATTTCTATTATGTTTTGTTGGTGGAAGTTTGCCCCGTTGGTAATCAGGCCCTGCATGCAGGTATATATGTAAAATTTACTATTCCTGTTAATAAACGCCTTTAACTCTTTCAAGATAAAATAGGTATTTATATAAGAAACATTAAATTATTCTTATTGCATATTGATATTTCTGGTAAGCATTTCAAAGAATTTCATTGGCTTTTACGTCATGTTCAGTACCATGATAAAGTTTCTATTAATGCATCTTCGAATATTTTTATACTTCCCTTCTTCAAACCTTTCAATCATGGAAATATTTTGCGAATGCAATGTATAGAATCTAATGTATTTTCGTGTTTTAGTTTAATGTATTTAAAGATGTTAGGCTATGAAAGAACGTATATAGAATCGATATATTTATAGAAAGTATCACATAACGCAAGTAATGCATTTAGTTGTCCTATGAAAATGAAGTAAATGGGAGTAGCTAAAGTAATATAACTTTTTAAAATATTTCACTTTAATATTTTACATTAACAGAAATACATATGAAACCAATCCTGATTGAGTTAGGAAGGATAAAAAAATTTGCGTTCATAGTATTTCTTCAAAAAGTTATAAATCTGAAATATAGTCTTTCATATGAAAATTTCAATCTTGCTCTATGAATAAAAATCCTATGTTTAATATTAGATTTCTTTCGAAAGAAAATTTTAATAGAATAATATTACAAAATAAAACTCGTATGTAATAAACGGCTTGAATGAATCTGTTTTTAAGAAATCATTTTTGTGCGGTTGTTCTGATGTTTTGAATTTAAGCAAAATATTAAAATTTTATGAGAAATTAAGGGGACCGGGTAAGCTCTATCTCGGCCATGTTAAAATACCCCAACTTTACGTAGCTTTTTCTCAGAAATGGTGGAAGATAGACGTCTAGATTTTTTAGAGTAGTTTGAATAACATGCTTTACGTATTTTAACAGACCATTTTCTTTCAAGTGAAACTGAAAATTAATTATTATTTATTGAAAGACATTTTTAATTAGCATTTTTGATAAGATTTCAGTGCCTAAAATAAATAATTCTTAACAAATCATTAAATCCCTGTGTTAAAGTATGCACTATAACTTAATATAAGTATTAAGAAAAATCAAAGTTCTTAAGTTTAATAGATATTGAGAAAAGGAACATAAACCTGAAAAATCGAAGTTTTTAGAAAAAGCCTATTAAAGCTGTGAAGCAGTGTTGCCAGTGGACTACTTTTGTTTAAATTCTGATTTCTTGATTGGCACCACTTTTTTGAAATAGTAAAATTCACCTTATTTAATAACATGTTAATTAAGGCGAAAACAATGGGAATTTTACCACTTCAGAAAAGTGGTGCCAATCAAGAAATCTGAATTTTAAAAAAGAAGCCCATGCTGTGAAGTGCTCTTAGGAAGAATGAAAAAATCCAACACTTTTTTTATATATATAAACATGAGTAATACATCCTTGAAAATATAAAAGTTTAAACTATTTAATGATACAAAAAAGTAAAAAGCGATTTTTTGGTTGAATTTCGCTTACCCGGACCCCTTAAAGACCATTTATGACGATGGAAAACCAGAAGTTGACGTTAGGCCGAAAATTTTGCCTAAAGTAGAATTTAAGAATAAATCTAAACCTGTAAAGTCTGATATTCGCTATTATAATTGTGGTGATAAAAATTTCAAGAGTTAACCCTATCGCTGCGCAGCCCGAGATATGCTCGAACATGCATTTTTCCGTCAAATTACTATTTGGTTATTCCACCAGTTATTTTTTAGTGAAATTTTTGTCTGATTTAATCTGGGCCTTATCCCCGATTAAGATTCTGATAATTCTGTAAAAGACGCTCATCACGAAGAATTACTTACGCAGCGAGAAGGGTAATTGTATTAGTAGATAAAAGCACTACTTTCGTTTTTCTTGCAATAGCTACGACCACTAATCATTTGAATGTACTAAGTATAAAGATGCAAAATTTTCAAATGATCATTCTCGAGTAAATATTGTAACTTTGTCCTCAGAATTTAATTTTTAACCCCTTAAAGGTCGAATTAAATTACGGTTTAAAAATTCAAATTACTTATTCGCACCACTTTTTTGAAAAACAAAAATTCACTTTATTTAATGACAGGTAAAATAATACCACAATAAAGCCAATTACACTATTTTATAAAACTGGTGGGAATCAAACGATCTGAATGAAAGACACAGGCCGTGAATATCATCGGAGCGAGATTTAATGGGTTAACCCCTTAAGGATCGCTTAATATTTGTAAAAACTATCAAAAAAGTACCTCTTTTTTATTACAGAAATTTAGTAATTTTAATAATTTCTAAATTAGAAATTTAATAATTTCTAAATAAAAGTTATTAAAGTAAATATTAGTTTGTTTTTTAAGGCAAAAAAAAAGGTGTTATAGAACAAATTCACATGAGTCGAAAAGCCATCATGCGAGAATTCTGTGTCTTAATGTTTGTTTTACACCCTATAAATTAATGCGAATAATACCTTTCTTTTTCATATCTTAGATCTTTATTTATCATCCACACACAAATTTTTACAAATAATATTTGAAATAATATATATATGTATACATTAAATTTTGATTGTTAATATTTTTTTTAATGTGATAGAGTTCGAAACATGCAGTACAAGGTCCAACAACAGTATCGGCGACAAAAGCTCAACCCTAACGTGATATTTAAAGACTTCAGACGGAAATGCCAGTTAAATTTTTCTGGTTTCAAAAGTTTTTCGAGATTGCCAGAACATTTTTTCCAAAAAGCAAAAAATTGATTTTTTTAATTTTTTTTTTTTTTTTTTTTGCGATTTTGAACGTCCACTGTCGCCTTAAAATTTTTATTTCACTAAAGAAAAAAAAATGCTTTGAATTTTTCAAATAATGTATGAAATATAAATATGTAGATTGGAGTGACGGCGGAGGGGGGGGGGGATTAAAGTTGTTAGTACAGTCATTCAGGGTAACTTTGATCCGCATTTTCTCTATTTTCATATGCCACACTCTTATTTGAAGAATATTGTGGCAACTAGAGTCATAAAAGAGAAGAAATGATCCTAAATTATTATTTGACTATCAAAAACTAAGGAATAATAAGGATAAAAGCAATGAAAAATGGATTTTTAGCCTGGTTCAAAGTTACCCAGCCATTTAGGGTAACTTTGCACCATATGATAAATTTTTATGTAAAATAATTCATTATAAAAAGAAGTATTGTAGTCAGGACAACTTTAAACACCAAAAAATGTTTTCAGATATGTAAAGACTGCGAATTTACATTTCCCAATTTCACAAGATTTGTATAATTTATGATATTACAACAAATATCAGGCATAAGAAAAGTGGAAGAAGAGAACCATGCACATTTAGAACTAAAAAAAAACCTGTTTATTGTCCATATAAAACATAAAAATGCAGTGGAAAACAATTTTCAATGTTTTAACTCTATAATATATCCATAGTTACAGTAATACATACTAGTACTATTACTGTTCAAAGAAGAATAAAAAATGTCGAATGCATGAAATGCCAATTTTGAGTAGATCTGAACCGAAAAACGCCTTTAACCCCTCAATTCTCGCTCCCGTCAATATCACGGGCTGAGGTGTCGTTCGTTATTTCTCGCTCCCGTCATATTTCCGGGCTGGAGATTTATTGCTGGAAAAAACTTCGAAGCCAGAAAAATTTAACTGGCATTTCGGTGTGAAGTATTTGAATATCGCCGTCCGGGGTTGGCTTTTGCGCTGACTGTAATGTTGGGTTGTAATGTTGTATTGCATGTTTCGAAATATGTAACACTAAAAGAATAATTACTAATCAAAATTTAACGTATATATATTATTTCAAATATTATTTGTAAAAATGTGTGGGATGATGATAAATAAAGATCTAAGATGTGTAAAATAAAAGCTTTATTCGCATTAATTTGTACGGTGTAAAACAAACATCAAGACACAGAATTCTCGCATGATGGCTTTTCAACAAATATGAATTTGTTCTGTAACATCTTTTTTTTCGCCTTAAAAAAAACTAATTGCATATTTTATTTAGAAACCTTATAATTATTCAATTTCTGTAATAAAATAAATAGGTACTTTTTTGACGGTTTTTCCAAATATTAAGCGACCGTGAAGGGTTAAAATGGATTTTATGTATTTTACACATATTTGTGAAAATATTTACATGTTATATCTAATGTTCATTTTCGGCATTTATATAAGATACACGTGCAAATATGGGAAATTTTTGACCGTAGCACCCATAATTAGTAAATTATAAGTATCAGTATAACTTTGAGTCGGCTCAAAGTTACCTGAAAATGGGGTAAAATGTTAGTGCCTTCTTATTTTACATTTTATTAAATACTAGCTGTTACCCGTAACTGTGTTCACGTAACATTTAAAGAAGAAGAAATTCACCAATTAAGTAAAAAATTTCGATAGTTAAAAGCATATATAATTAACATTTTATCACATTTTATAGTAGAAACGCTTCTGATGATCCCAATTTGCTTATTTTTATTTATATATAGGATCATTTAAATTTCTTTCGTGAGCATGAAATTTCATACACCTTTTTTATGATTAAATGAAGAATAAATTTACATATCTGTTATTCTATTTTATTATTTATATTTATTCTATTTTATATTTATTCCGCTCAAGGACATTGATTTAATTTATGTTTTCGAGACAACGAATATTATTTAAAGAAATATATTAGTAAATATTTTTTAAAGGAAAATGGTTATTAGCAGGTCACTTCAGACGTGACTTTGATAAGGTTAGAATAATCGAAAAATCAACATGCAACATTATGTTTATATTCCGAAAAATCACATCTTGGAAAAAAAAAAGATAAATGGTATTAAAAAGTAATAATCAAACGTGGGGAAGCATCAAAGTTCAAAAATAAATAATAAGAGTACGAGAAATATCTTTAACTTTCAAATATTTATTACACTTTAATTTCACGGTACCACACTTTTATTAACTGTAGATCTACCAATAATATCAAAATATTTATCATGCTCTGAAGACTCTTGAGCCTAAATACTTATTATTTAAGCAATAGAGTTGCTTATTGCTTTCGCGGCATAAATCTATTTATGGAAAAGCACCCCAATTATGAATTAACATTTTCATATATAACGTTGTGCTGTAATTTTGGCTTTTGAAAGCTTTGAAATTTGCAGGAACATGCTCCAATGGGGGACAGCGATTGTGTTTCAAAGAGATTTTTAACTAAAGATTTTGGTGTTTTAAAATCGAAAGAAAATTTTCCTTCTTCATTTGCCCTTTTCGATAATCACGATGTCTTTAAAAAATTAGAGGGATCTGAGGCAAAAGACAAATTTATTGCTTTATTAATTAATAAATGAATAATCACAAAATATTAACACATTTACAACATTTAGATAATAATATGTCTTATAAATGAGTATATTGTTTCTTACTATGAAAATTTAATTGGATTACAACAACTTCAAAACAGCATTCAAAATTAACTTGAAAACAGTACTTTACAAAAATAGTTAGATGATGCAATTAATTGCGCATAATGTTGCTAATTTATTTTCTAAAATAAAGAGTAGAAATCCCAGTTTAGAACCTTGCCAACAGAGCACAGTTCTGGAGTTTATTTAGTCTTTCAGAGTCAAAAATATTGAAACATAAGAGGTGGTGCAAAGTTACACCCCGTGGTTCAAAGTTACCCTGATTGACTGTACTGCAGAATATTGGGGCTCCGGTACTTTTTTTGTTAGAAATTAAACCGTGGGTGGCAGAAAATGTCTTTGTCCGTGAAAAAACAACGTTTTGTGAAAACAAAGCATCGGCAAAAACTACTCTAATGAAGAATGACAGTCTTTTTAATCAAGATATAAAATTTCTGCTTATAATCGACTCATGTTTTGCATAAAATGTAGTTCTATTGTACTTCTCTGAACTAAAAAACAAAACAATATTAACTTTACATTTACATTTTCTATAGCACGGTACAAAAAAATCTGTAGTATTTAAATTTGATATTTTAAATAAGATATTTAAGATTGAGAATAAAAGTTTGGAAATATTTTATCCGATTTTTGCTGTTCTTAGTATTTTAAACATCACACAAAAAAAACTAGAAATATTGGATAGAAGTTCTCTGAATAAATGTGACAGCTTGTATGAATAATCTATAAAATGTTTCTATGTGATAGACTTATTGTGTAGAAAAATGCTATGTGATCTCCTGAAATTTTAACTCTGGAATATAAGCAGCTGGGTGCGATATAGGTTTTTATAAAATTTAAACTTTTAAACCTCGACATTTATGTATCAACTATTAAATAAGTCTAAATTGTATTTATTACCTTATCTAAAACGTTTTAACCCTTTCATTCCTAGTGAGTCCAAATGGCATCATGAAGTTAGTTTTAATTCGGATATTCCAAGTTCATACCAGAAAATTAAAATAGCAATATTTGGTTTATTTAATAACAGACCATTCCGTATTTAAATAAAGCGAAATTTAAAATTGAAATTTTCTGGTGTAAATTCAGATTCTCTGAACTACTTAATTTCTAGAACGTGTTCTAACTTGGGAATGAAAGGGTTAACTGTGTAGAGCTCACAGATATGATAATAGATTATTGCTTTCATAACATAATATTTTCATGTAATGAACAGAAGTAAAAAAAAATCCTACAGGTGGTATTTTAAGCTGAAATGTTAACCCTTCACTGCACCTCGTGCCACATCTAGCACATACCTAAAAACACTGTAATTCTTATTATGTGCCATGAATTTGGCAAATATGATCTCTATCCCAGAACAAGAGCAGTCCAAAGAATGGAATAACACTTATTTTGTCCATGTCAGATGGCTGCATCTGATAGTAAATTGGAATTTGTTCTTCTGAAACAAACAAAAAAAAAAAAAAAAAAAAAAAATTCAATCAAGCTATTAAGGTAAAATTTAATTTCATTATTTTTACGGAATACTTAAAAATATTAATATAAAAATAATTGGAGAGTGTTAACACTAGATCTACCGGGAATTTTATTCAAGTTTTAATAAAACGTTCTACACCAGAATTTTTATTTAAAACTATTTAACTTATTTATTTACCTTATTTTTGTCTGGTTTATATACTTAGTTTATTTTAAAGAAATTTCTGGTTTGAATGAATATTTTGTATGTACCTGTCGGGTCCAATGGACCCGTCTGGTAGACGGAGGGTTAAGCAGATAAAATTAATTAATTTAAGCTCATTTTATTTGTAAAATATAGCAATACAATATTTTTAAACCCTAATTGTATATACTGGGTACATGACATAAAATATCAAATTTTAGCTGAAAATATGAAATTTACATAGCTGCCAACCTTTACGCTTTTTTGCTATCACTAAAATATAATAGATATTTTCGTCTTCTCTAATCGTGACATTTCGATGATTAAATAAGACAACATTTACTATAAAATTTTAGTGGTATGAAGAAAGCATAAATGTTGGCAGCTATGAATTTAATTTATTTTACTATTTTTCCCATTATTAGACCGATATATAGATTTCAAATAATTTTTTTCATAAAAATAGATAAAAATCGGGCCGTGAAGTGTTTATGAAATGTAATGAAGTCAACCAACACGTTTTCACTATTGAGTTGTTTCTACGTAATTAAAACTTACAAATTCATGTAAACCAACACTTTAAGCTTAAACTGATGTATTACTCTTACATTTTTATTTTTTTTTTTTAATTCAGCAGAAATTTTCAATTCTAGTGGACGTACCCCGCTTTAATGGTAAATTTTCACAAATATACATTTTTTTTATCAACTATGTTGCTCTGCGCACCACGAGCTAGCCTCTTCAGCCCTGTTTAGAGCTATAAAGGAAGAGCAGAAGACATGGCGTGGTGTAGAGGTATGCACGGGCCGAAATTTCCAGGCCCGGGCTCGGACCGACTCATGGAATAAAAAATTCGGCCCGGCCCTACACAAAAATTAAAAGTTCGGCCCGAGCCCGGCCTGACCCAGAAAAAGTTAAAATCTCGGCCCGGCACGGACCAAGTGAATTTCTACAAAACATTGATTTTTACGTCGATTTTGTTAAAAATTTGTCTCGTACGAAGAGTTCTGACAAAAAATATTTATCTTAACTTTTTTTTCATGTTTATAACCTTCATTTTTATAGAAGTACCGCAGCCTGCGATAGTTATTTTTTTAAGGAATCTCTATTTCATGTATGTAAATGTTTCAGTTATCATTGATATTGCTAATCCATATTCCATGTATTGAAATGTTAAAAATCTGAAAAACACAATACAGTAAAATCTTCTAAGATTGCATTGCATAGAGAAAAAAAATGAGTTATAGACAGGTTCCCTTCTTACCAAGTGTAAATGCATTATATATTCTTTTCTTCCGTATTAGTATATTAATTTTGCATAGATCAACACATTTTTCAGTTTAAAACAGGATTCCGTTATAGGCAGTTTTTTTTCACACGTTCTACTATATTTTAATAAGTGCAGAAATCTACAACTCTTTAAAAAGAATAAATTTTAATGTTTAAGTGTAGCAAAATGGCGATTTAAAGATGAATGCATTTTTTCAAAAAATGTTTGGGCCAGGCCTAATTTTAGTGACCTTTGACTGACCGAGGGCACGCTGGGACAATGATTTTCTTACGGGCTGAATCAAAACTAGGACTGAAAATTTTGAGCTGTGAAGACTAGGAATGATACCAGTCCCGTACAGAAAAAATAAGTTAGGCTCGACCCGGCCCGAGCCTTCAGAAAAATGTATGGCCCGTCCCAGCCCGGTCCTAAATGAGTGGTGACCAGGCCCGGCCCGAGTGCCGTGAATGTAAATCGGCCCGAACAGATCTCTAGTGTGGTGTCTACCAGTTGCGAGTGAAGCAACTGAGGAGTTGTCAAAAGGTGCTGGAGGTTGTTCGTTTACATCGTATCAACAGTGCCTGATTACCCAGGCAAACTTCCACCAATAAATTTTTATATAAACTTTTGTCTTATTTAAACAGCTTTATTCATTGAAAATTTCTGTCATTAGTAAGAAGAAAATTTTTTATACGTTTTACTGGTGAAAGATTGTCCCGGCGGTATTATGGTCTCTTTCATTGACATTGAAAGGATGGTTGTTTGTGTTGTCTCAGTTGTATCGGAACCACAGAGCTTGACAACTGCCTGGGCAAGCTCAAACTTCCACAACTAAAAACAAATAGGTATAATTCCTTAATTATGACAGAAGCTCAGTATCAATATGACGTTCAAATAAGGAAAAATATTTTATTCCAGTTTACCGGTGGAAGTCTCTCCCAGCGGTAATCCGCCCATCCGGAGAAGCTTGCAGTTGAAGCTTCACCAATTTGAGGATATTTCATTTCCTCTTTACTCATAGTTCCATGGTACAAAAATCGCGATCTCTACACTCACGCTAATTTCCTAAGTTGTACAAATAATAAACTAGAGAAGTGGAATTCTGCTTTTTCAGAATTTAGTGTCGTCCCCGGCATTTCCATTACTTCCTTTTCTTCTGATGGACTGATGGCTTCTATTATTATGAAACAGCCATTATAAATTAAGTGTTAGGTGAAGATGAAAGAGCAGCCGAAAAAAGTTTGAACTCCTATTTTCTGGTCAGAATGGGGGAAAAATGGCCATAATTTTTTTTTTACGGCTGCTCTTTCATCTTCACCTAACACTTCATTTATAATGGCAGTTTCATAATAATAGAGGCCACCAGTCCATCAGAAGAAAATAACTCAGTTAAGCGGGGCTCTACTGCAGTACAAAACATATTTCAATTTTAAGACTTAAAGCACACGTTTTATTTTATGTAAAATGACGTCATTCGCATTCGCTTAAGAATTCCACATTTACGATCTACTCTTAAACATCTACAGTAAAGCATACATAGTACATCACTATCGTGAAATAATGCACAAATGCAGCAGAAAGATTCCGTCATTCAAGAAAATCGAAAACAAAAACGGCTATCTAATGATTCATAGATACTTACAATTAAATATAGTTTATAATAGTTCGATTGTTTTAACACAAATCATTCGTTTATATATATTTTTTTTCAAAATAGCACGTATTATAATGACATTTTCTTTCGGTTGTTACGAGAAAATGGCAAGAAAAATATATAATTACTATTTTAAAACTATTTTTCCTTTACTTTCCACATAAATGTATTCCTTCCGTTGCCAATATTAAGCAAATGGCTCGAAAAACTACAAAATTTAATATTTCAAAAAATAATGGAGATACAGTTTTCAAACAAAATGCATTTAAAAGAACTTTTTTTTTTCCCAATACGACGATATAAAAATTGAAAATGTGCGATGCTTATAAGTTAAAAAAAAATGCTAAAGAGTATTTAATCGTAATGCTTTGTTTTACGGTTAGTTTCTGTAAGGTAACGTTATTTTTTGGACACAAAATAAGCTGGGATAGCATACCGTACCGGAGGCTAAAAAGAACTGTAAATGTAGAAACGTAACAGTCATTTGAAAATAAATTAAAAAGCATTACGAACGCTAATTTAATAACATATCGTTGCCCGCTTCCTCCTGAAATATAAAAGAAATAAAAATTTGGGAAAGGAACTATGAACGGACAAGTTTGTAGAATTTACTCCAGTTTGTGTCATAGTAAAAAAATATTTATGTTTCTAAACATATTTAAGTATTCTGGACGTTCCGTATTAACTATGACGTTATTTTCACCAGCAAAAACTTTAACCCCTTGAGGGGTGGTGGAACATATTGTAGCCCACTTAATTTTAATCATGATTTGCACCAGAAACTTTTAATTAAATTTTACGTTTTTAACTGTTGGGAAAAAGTTGAAAAATGGCGTTTGATATATTTTGAAACTCTTTTTTTTTTTCAAAATTTCCGGTGTGAATTCAACATTACAGAAGCACAATGGTTTGCCCTTGAAAGGGTTAAAATTCATGATTTTTAAACACAAATTCAAAAAGCTGATCTGCTAAACATATAAAAATCATAGAATTAATTTGTGAAAATAATATATTGATATCAAAATATAGTTACTCTTGATTATTTTCGTTAAGAAACACAGAAACACAAAAAACATAATAATTTATTGTGTTAAAAATAAAATAATTAAATGCCTCAAATAATATTTTAAATCACAATTAGATTTAAAAATACAAAAATGCTTTTTTTAAAACTATGGAGTAATATATATGGCAAAGTTTTAGTTAGTTTTTTAATAGGTATTGTTATCCGAGCTCCATGTATCAGTAAAAAATACTTCGGTGTCTCAAAATGCACTTATCGTTATAAAGTCTAGAAGATGTTTATATATATATATATACGCTATATCATCATATTATACCCATAGATGCTTTAATATAATTTATCGCTATAATATTTTGTAATTAATATTACTTAATATGCTGTTGAGTTAACATTAATTTTCCACATCGTTACGATTGAGAAAATTAATATATTAAATTTCACTATAAAATGACTTTCGTTCGTACTAATTTTATCATTTTAAAGATTTCTTTCTTTTTCAATGTTAGTGTGCAAATATATATTTCAGTTAAAAATACAGCGCTTGAAAATATTATTATTTGGACTTTTCAAATCAAGCGTGATGGGTAAAAACGGTTCTTTCAAAATATTAATTAAATATCTATCCGGATAATGAAATTTTCTTTAAAATTTTTAAAAAGAAAGGAATTGACTTTTTAAAAATGATTTGACACTGAACACTATGACCTAGTCAAGTATATACCTACAACAGATGCTTATATCGTCATGCATAGTTTTTTATCTGATGTTCAGAAACTTGCAAAATGGACATTCTTTTTTCTTTTTTATGAAAAATACTTCCCTGTGTGTACAAATAAAATTTTACATACATAAATCGATTTGTTTTTTATACATAATAAAATCTTAATTATATAACATTCGTTTTTAATGAACACTATAAATGAAAAAAACTACACTTCAAATAAATAAATAAGAAATATTTCTTATTTGATGAACAATAAATAAGTACAATGATTATTTACTGTAAAAATTTGCACCTTAAAAATAAATAGTAAGAATCAATAATAAATACATGAATTGATAAAATTAAACATTACTAACTATTTAATCACTAATAATCAATTGTTTTTTATACATAGTTATTTTAAAATTTATTATTTAGTACATTAGTATTACGTCGATATATTCAGAGGCATCATTGAGTTTTTCAGTACAAATATCAGTATTTCTTTTTATAGGAAAATAAATCAGGTTCTAAACGCGAATTTTTGCTTTATTTAAGAAGAAATTTTCGATAAGAAAATACTGATGACGAATAATTTCCTGACCTTGAAATTTCAGGAAAAGTACGACCCCTGTATATTATTGAATATTGCGAAAATATTGATATTTTATAACAAATAAACTCCACTTAATCAAAATATTTTAGGAACATGCATATGTACCGTTTACATAGCTGCTACAATTTTGTCTACCAGTATTTTTGAACAAAAATCAATGCCTTATTTGATCGTAGTAATCTGCGATTTTATAAGGTGGAGAATTCAATTTGAAAATTCTGGTGGCCAAAAATCGTAGAAGTTGGCAGTTGTGTATTTTTTTATGAAAATTAATTTCGTCATTGTAAAAATTGGGTAGCGTATGTGTGCACTTCATCAACAGTGGTTAAAACTGAACATTGTTGGCAGTATACTTTCAAAGTATATTATAATAGTAACATACTAGCTGACCTGCCCGGCGTTGCCCGGGCCCATGATAAAATTCGTAAATGAACCTTAAATTTGTATTATTTAACCTGCCGCGTATGCACTGCAAACTGCCGCACTCTGTTCTAAACAAACCTTTTTCATGTGGCCTGCTTGCTATATTTAATCTAAAGTACTTCTCCCCCTTCCCTAATTGTCTCCGTAAATATAACAAATACAAAATATGTCTCGTTTCAAAAAATTATTGCTTTATTTTTCCTTTAAAAAATCGATTTCACAGACAGCTGTCTATGCTCAAATGATCTTAGATAAAAACGCACGATAATTTAAAACTGTTAATAAATGTATATTCGTTAATTGCAGCCGCATTTCAAAGAAAATTATTATTTGGATTCAGCGTTAAAAAATACGCATAAATGTGTTAATGTTAAATTTATAAGGCTAATTCCATGAAAACTTGTCATGTCTGTCACACACTACGATTTTTTTTCTACCAGCATTTTAGAAAGAAAAAATGTGGCATATTTTATCGAAGATATCTCATCCATTGAATAACGCGAAGCTAACTTTTCGAAAATAACGGTGGCCAACAAGCATAGCGATTTTCAACTGCGTGACAGACATGACAAAATTTATATGGAATTAGCCATAAATGCAATATTTAACATGTTGACAGCCACGCTACGAGTATACTCGTAGCTTTAATAGTAGTGACTTTAATTTATTACTTTCTCACCATTATTTTAAAATAAAAAAATGCCTTATTTATTGGCATAAATTTCGATGTATTAGTAAATCGAAATTGACCTTTCAGAATTTGTGGTGGCAAACGACTTTCAAGAAGAAATTTGAAAATTCTTACTTTTTGCGGCAGTGAACGTTTTAAAAAAATTCTATATAGATGCAAAATTGCTTAGTCTCTTTAGTCAAGTGTTGCTTGGGAATAATTTTGAGTCCCGCTCGAAGAACGCATCTCATTGGCTGCGAACACCTGAGTGAGAATTTATTCTGCGGTTCCATAAAAATCTATACTTTTGTTGAATTATGAATAATTTTTCATTCTTTTCATTCGGGGGTTTTAATTAATTTCTCAACTAATTATTAGGAATTTAAAATTCTGAAGCTCAGGTACACCAGGATAGGCCTTTGATATTCCTCGCAAAACTTTTGAGCCTCGTATGTGCCGTAGAATTTGCCAGCCATCGCAGATAGACAGACAGACACACACACACAAGGCGATTTGTTATTTTATTAGTATAGATTAAGGAACAAAACATGTTCAAGACATAAACAAAATTCAGTAAAATCATTTCTTGCAAATAAAATCATGAGACGGAATGCAATGTTCCACCTTGATTTAATCTGAAACTCCTTCTACTACTTCCCATTTAAAAAAAGAAGTCGCGTATTTAAATGAATGGTATGGCAGTTAAATATTTTCATCTACACAAGTTTAATCCACAACTCTGCTACTTCTGCTACTGTCCAACTACGCATTTAAAATCAAGGTGACATATGGGTACAAAGTGACGTATTAAAATGAATGAAACGGAAGTTAAATATTTCCTCTACGTAAGTTCAATCCAAAGCACCGTTACATCTACTTCCAGCTACACAAATAATTATAGACTCCCCGCTGCCATCGAAATACTCAAGGTCAGAGGACACTTTTGTGACGTCATCACTAATGGGCCGACTTCTCACCAGTGTTGGAATTCACACCGGAAATTTTTGAATAGCAATTTTATTTTATTTTATTTGTAGAATATCTATTATCTTGTAAAACAATACTAACTATTTAAACTTACTGGTGAGAATTTGGAATCCTTAAATAAAAGTTCTGCCAGATGCGGAATGCTACAATGTTGCCACATCTGGCTTATTTTTTATTGGGATTCCATACTTTCACCAGTAAGTTTAAATAGTTATTATTGTTTTATAAGATAATAGACATTTCACAAATAAAATAAAAGAAAATTGCTGTTCAAAATTTTCCGGTGCGAGTTCCAATACTAGTGCGAAGGCAGTCGATTAATGATGACGTCACATTAGTGTACTCTGGCCTTTAGTATTTCAATGGTAGCGGACTCCCCCATTTCAAAACGAAATGACGTATTTGAATGAGTGGAACGCCAATTAATAAAAATATTCCCTGTCGATGGCCTAGGAAATGCAGGCCGAAAGTACTAGGAATTTAAATAAAATGTATATTTTTAACTTGCAACACCTGTATTATTATTATCTTTGTCACCTTTTAAGTAAAATGGTAAGCTTTTTAAGGTTCATATTGTGTAGTTTGTCATCTCTTCTCTATGTTACATTTCCCGCAATAACTTTGCAAAAAAGGCTTACGCTTCAGAATTACAAATTTTAAAAAGTCTCATGTATGAAAAAGATAGGTTAATAAATTTACTTTAAAAACTACAACAACCTCACAAGTGAGCAAAACAAAAGGAAAAGAAACAGATGAGAAAACAACGAAAACGATAAATCCTGCATAGGTTATGAAACATTTTCGAGCGGTAATAGGATATTACAGTGCAACCTTGATTATCCGAGCTAATTGGGACCATTAGTACCTCGGATATCGGAAATATCGGTTAATAAAAACTGTGTATAAAAACTCGTCGTGTTTGCGAATTTAACATCTCTTACCTGAGAGTAGTCGCGTATTTTTCAGAACGTTGTTAGTCGCGCTCGATCTTCCCCCACATACAGAAAATTTAAAATAAGAAACATTTTTCACTTAATATTCGAATATTGCATTTAGATAAAGTTATAAATTTGCAGTTTAATTAATCATAAATTTTATTCATGAAATTTGAAATAATGGAAAAAAGTAAAAATCAACTGGCATTAGGTATCGTACAGTAAACTTTTCATCCAATTTCAACTTTTCTTGTAAAAATGTACCTGAAGGAAAAACAGAGATGTCTTGTTACTCTACTATGCTGGGGAAGAAACATTTAAAGTCAGCTACATGGTAGTTCTGAATTGTATTTGTAAGGGACTATGAGTTAGGAGAAGATAATTTAGATGGGTGGTAAAAAGACTGACACGCGACTACTGCCGGGTTAGGCAATAGAACGTTTTTTAAATAATAAAAATAAATATATGTAAAGTTATGTTTCACAGCTTAACAAATTTAAAAAGAAAATCAACTACTAGTAATAAATTTTAAAAAGCAAATTGAAAAATTTACGAAAGTTCACACGGCCACTGGAAACAAAGCACTGTTCGCTGTTGACTTCTCAGGGTCCAATGTTTCTTGGGAATTGAGTGCTTTTGGAGGCAGAAGAGTCTCTATAGCACGGACATTGAACTAAAAAGTGTGGTCTTTTTCAATGCTCATTCACAAGAAAAGAAAAAAAAATCAGTTATTGGCTCGGTTAACAGAAACCTCGATTAATCGAAGCTCGGTTATTGGAGGTTCTACCGTATTGACAAATTTCATTTTTCTCTATGATGAAATAAGATATCTAAATAAGCAACTTAAAAAATATATAACTCAGTAAAAATCCCTTTTCAGAAACTGCTGCCTATATCTGGCACTGTGCACGATGTCTTTCGTGTAGCTCTGTATGCGATCTATAAAATTTATACACACCACCTAATGAACTCAAAATTAGATCAGTTTAGAAATTGATACGACAGAGGAAAACGTACTTCTAACAACTATCGATCTTAGTCAGTATTTTAAACCCTTTATATACTGAATTATGAATTCATGAATTCATGAAGGGAAACGCACTTCTAGCAACTATCGATCTTAGTCAGTATTTTAAACCCTTTATATACTGAATTATGAATTCATGAATTCATGATTTCATCTTCTAAAGCATTTTTCATGAACTTCTGAAGCTACATTAGAAGATTTACACAATCATTTAAAAATTTTTAGAAGGATTTAGAAGGATTAATTAAATTTGAATTTATAGGGATTTTGTGCTATATTTATCTCCCCACTCAAATCTTTTATTTTAAATATTTTTCTTAGTATTTTGTAGAATTAGGATAGGTACAAATATAATGTTCTTACAATATAAATATAAAAATATTTCCTAATTTAAAAATCCGCCCCTCTCGCAACGCCAAGAAAGCTATAAAGATGCAAAGGCAAAAGAGATCATCCTTTTAAATATATTTTTGCTTTGTGTAACCAATAATGCTTTTGGAACAAGATAAAGTAATGTATTTATAACTCATTCTAAACTGTATTACAACTAATCAAGGCTGTTCTCAAACCCAGGAGGGCAACTTTATGACATAAGTTTTAATTTATTTTTATTCGGAAATGTGTGAAACTAGCAGGCGTTGTTGTTCAGAAACTGTGTCATCGAGCTGTTTTTCCGTTTTTTTGCAAACGCAATAGATCTTTCAGAAAATAGTGCCAAAGTGGGCGTTTTGAATCGAATTTCCGCGCGAAAGTAGAATAACCACTCAAGAAAAGGCGAAAAACGTGTTTGTCACGTGATCAAAATCGCTTATAACTTAATAGGTATTTTATTGATCCAAAAATGGAAAACACAGTTCGATTCCAAATCGCTTCCATAGTCAGGCCTTCCAATTTTATATATTTCCGTTAACAAATGAATTTGTAAATGTGTCAAAACATTTTGCACTTGTTGAGCAGAGCAGTTGAGAACATCCTTAAATGAATTTTATAACAAGTTATTTTAATGGTTAAGTACCATCAGTAGATAAAAAGTTAGCCGAATTCTTTTGTGAGTCTCGGTAAGTAAACGATTCTGTGTTCAATAGAAAACATGAAGTGTACTTCAGTGATTTAAATAAATTTATTAAATAAGTTTTAATAAATTAACAATATATACACTTTATAAAGTCAATTTATTAATTTCTTCGTTGTAAAAATTTAGTAAGATCTGCCTGCATTTCACTCACAGTTGTTAAACGTGAACACTGTTGGCAATATACTTTCAAAATATATTCTAATATTAACACATTGATGAGCAAAAAAGATTCAAGACGTCAACCAAATTCAGAAAAAAAACATTTCTTGTATATTTTATATTTCCTGCATTATCTTTTCAAAAAATGTTTACGCTTCAGAATTACGTTTAAAAAAAAATCATTCTTTAAATAAATCGTAAATTGTACGTCAAACGTGGCAATTGAGGTGCGTTCGTACTATAACTAGTTTTATAAATATTCATATCTTGGTGCAATAGCTGTTGCACTATTACGCAAAATGCATGAATACAAACATTTTTACGATTATATATATTAAATCCAGTAATACGGAAATAATAAGATTCCATCTTAAATAGGGCGTCATCACCATAGCAGGTAATGTAGAATCATTACCTGTCATGAGATATCATTGACAAATTACATATGATACGATTTAATAGAATGAAGAAAAAAATTAATATATTTTTTATTCGATTTTCATAAAATTTGAAATGACTCCACAAAATTCTGCAATGATTATATATATTAAATTTTAAATCATTCGGTTTATTAGTTTTTGTGCTGTTATATACGGACAGACAGAAAGACAGACGGACCAAATGGACGACTATAGGTGCTACAAATTTGCGAACGCACCTAAAAAAGTTAATAAATTTACTTTAAAAACTGCAAAAACGTCCACAATCAGCAAAAAAAAACGAAAGAAACAAACTAGAAAAC
The DNA here is from genome assembly GCA_963932465.1 of Maratus speciosus. Classification (NCBI taxonomy): domain Eukaryota; kingdom Metazoa; phylum Arthropoda; class Arachnida; order Araneae; family Salticidae; genus Maratus; species Maratus speciosus. The sequence goes on along the minus strand of OZ010798.1, from coordinate 268,295,125 downwards.
AGAAATTCTGCTTTTTCAGAATTTAGTGTCGCCCCCGATGAAAAAAAATACACATGTATATAAATATAAATAATACAAAACATATTTCTGTTTTAAGGCTTAAAACACGCGTTTCTATTTTATATAAAATGACGTCATTCGCATCCTCTGAAGAATTCCTCATTTACCATCCAGTCTTAAACAACATCTACAATAAGGTATTCATATGACGTCACTATCGCTGAATAATACACAAATCCAAAAAAACAGATGTCGTCACTCAAGAAATTCGACAAAAAAAATCGGCTATCTAATGATTCATATGCCTTCATTTGTTTCTAATGTAGATCTTTAAATTAAATATAGTTTATAATAGTTCCATGTTTTATCCGAAATCATTCATTTATATTTTTTCGAAATAACACGTATTTTAATTACATTTTTTTACAGGTAGTTATGCGAAAATGGCAACAAAAAGATATAATTACTATTTTCCAACATTTTTTTTCTTTACTTTCTACAGAAATGGAGTACTTCAGTTGCCAAAATTAAACAAATGGCGCTAAAAATTACAAAAAAAATTAATACCTCAAAAATAAATTTAGATGCAGTTTTCAAACAATATGCATTCAAAAGTACCTTTTTCCTCAATACGACGGCATAAAAATTGAAAATGTGCGATACTTAGAAGATTAAAAAATTGCGGTAGAGTATTTAACAGTACAGTGATACATCTGCTTTGTTTTACGGCTAGCTTATACAACGGAACGTTATTTTTTGGAGACGACACTTTAATAAAACAACAAGAACGAAAAATCATGCATCAGGCTTAGATTATGAAACACTTTCCAGCACTAATATGATATTATTAAAAAATTTCATCTTTCTTTTCATGGAATAAAATAAGATATCAAAATAAGCAACTTAAAAAACAGATAACTTAGTAAAAATCCATTTACATCAAATGCTGTCCATATCTGGTAATGTGTACGATGTCTTTCGTGTAGTCCTGCATGCGATCTATACGGGGTGTTACCAAATTCGACCGACAAATTCAGAGTGGTGATAACAGTCATCAAAAGGATGAAATATTACCATGGAACATGGGTCGCAAACCACATTTAATAAAAACATACAAGGTGTTCTACTCCAACTAAATTTCGCTTAAAGAGTGCAAAACTTAGCAACAGTCACAAAATGCTTATTTTTGAATACATGAATACTCAAAAGAAAATTTTATAAACAGCAAATGTATAAAATAGATACTACCCTAACGGCATAGCCAGTCGATGTAAACTTTCTTTGACACCAAAAATGGTCCTAAGAGTCACAGTCACGAAAATGAACTGAAATGTGATATCTTTCATTCGTCCCATTCTTCCATTCACCTGGTCACTCCATTGAGAAGTTACTATGAGTGCTGATTTGTGAAGAGTCATGAGGTGACTTCACAATGACGTTACCTTGTGACTCTCGTGTGACCGTCATTTGAAGACTCCATTGTAAAGTCTTTATGATAGCTGTTTTGTGACGAGTTCCCAGGTGAAAGAAAATGAAATCATCTGGTGACTTTTCCCAAACGAGCGCAATGGTGACTTCACAGTAGAGTCTGGGTCACCTTAAAGTCACCACGTGACTTTATTGTGACACTATTTGGTGACCCATCGGAATAAAATGCTCAAGGTGACTTCAAAAATGACTCTTCATATGACAGTCACATGAGAATCATAAGGTAACTTCACTCAAATGTCATCTGGTGACTCATCACAAGTAATAGTCACGGTGATTTATCACAGGAGTCATCATGTGACGATCATTTCAGAGTAATAATGAGACGAATAAAAGATGCCATATTTTGTTTCACCGTAGTGACTGTGACACTTGTGACTATGTGTGACGTGAACAAGATGTCACATCGACTAGATATGCTGTAGAGATAGTTCTCTTTTGAATTATATTATTTGCTTTTGAGTATTCACGTGTTCAAAAATAATCATTCTGTGACTGTTGCTTAAGTTTTGCACACCAGTGTAAATTTCAGAAAACTGAAGTATATTATAATAAGACTTTTAGTAGACATTCTCAGTTTTGTTGGAAATGTGAAAACAACAAACAAAAGTGACAGAAGTTTCCATTCTACAAGCCAGCATTATGCACTTGGCGCTCCACATTTTTCTTGAGCACACTGTTTCTCCAGAACTTTCCGGCGCGTTATAATCCTTCACACAAAACACGATACATATCGCTGCATTTTCACTGCAAAGTTTTTAAGTTTTTATTTTTCTCAAAATTATTACTGGCAACTCAAGTTCCGTTAGGATGAAACACCCTATAATTGTGACTAAATAAGTGGTCTGCGACCCCATGTTCTATGGCAATTTTTCCTCCTCTTTTTGCCTACGATCAGCCCTCTGAATTTTCCTGACGTATTCAGTAAAGCCTTGTATAATTTATACACGCCACCAAAGTACTTAAAATTAAATCAGTTGAAAAAATTATACTACAGAATAAAACGCACTTCCAAAAAATATCGATTTTAACCGAATTCTTTTGTGTGTCTCAATAAATGAATGTTAAATGCTATGCACGCTATAATCTGTAGAAAACATGCAGTGCACTTAACTGGTTCCTTTATGTTAGATCCATCATAACATCTTAAAATTCCACGGGAAACCATTTTTTCCCTTTCATCGCAATGTAATCGAAAATTTCTGTGCGTCCGTGTAAATGAACTACAAATCCTACTTATTCTATATTCCGAAAAAAGCACATTGTAGTCCATCTGCATGATGTATATTATTCTGCCTTTTTATGTTTGAAATATTGTAACATCAATAATATACACCGGAATATATATATACAGGGTGTTCCGTTAAAGGGGTCCAATATTAATAGGGGTAATAGAGGAGATCACATGGAGCATAAATCAGTATATAAAGCCTGGTCGGATCTCAATAGTTTTCAAGTTACAGCAAATAGAATGAAAATTCGGAAAATTGTAAAAGAACCCTCATTGCTAAACTATCGATAATGCTATATAAAAACGAAGCACATATTTAGAAAGAGCAAAAAAAAACCTACAAAATGACATCAATTGTATTAAAATAGCAATATTTATTGACGAGTTACAAGCCCTGAAACAGTGAAAAAAGTACGAAATCCAATATACATCAAAATAGTTAATCGTTAATTCCAAAAAGACAACTCTAGCTACAACAAGGAAAATGTAGTAAAATTTGGTCCATTCCGAAAACTTTCGAAAAAGCTTACAATGAACCATATCGGTTTAATTGTGTGAGAGAAATTAATCAGTTTCTTAGTTACAACTCCGCTTTCTTTGACACTAGCAAAGGTTAAACTCCGCCCATCACGATTGGAAACACCGCCTTTTTAATTACTCTCAACTATACATTTTCGATCATGCTTCTTCTGAGATGCAACATTTTTAATTATTCAAGAGTTGAATGAACCAAAATAACTTTACAATAATAGTCTACATTTTAAAGTGGTCTTTTATTGATATAAAGCTTAAGTTAAATTCTTTAAAATTAAACTGGTGGTGAAAATTCCGAAATAATTAAAAATATTGCGATTTGTAACTATGCAAGAAGTTTCAGTACATGTTTTACATGGACAATTATTGTATGTATATGTGCATCATAATTTATGATAGGAAATAATAATAACAAATAGCATAATAATTTTATTAATTATAAATTTAAAAAAGACACTAAATTTTAAATTAATTCATACAAACTTTGTAATTTACAATTTGAGTACACCACAGTCTGTGACTTACAAAATACTGTGCCAAAAAGTGTTGAAAATAAAAGAAAAATGACAAATAAAGAATTACATTCCACGTACTTTATGACATATGTGAAGCATAGTCTTCTGGCCTGCGCTGCACAGTTCAATGTCGGAAGGCAGACGAACGGACATTATTATAATAGGTGTTCGAAGTTGCGCCCATTAACAGAATCGCACAGCCGACAGCGACGTCGTAAAGATTGGCGAACACGCCGAAAAACTCCGACGGAGTTGGGAATGTCTCCTGCAGCGACAACGATTAATATCGTAATATCTATCGAAATATCGTTTATAATTAATATCGTAATATCTGCTATTATACTTATACATCATTTTTAATTTGAATAAATTCCTCTATTATTTATACATTCACAACAGCGTTGATAATTTGTAATGATTCATAATGATTTTATATACAGGGTGTCCGGTATAAAGATATTCAGCAGTAAAGGCTTATTTTCACGGAACTACTCATTAGAATTTAAAACAGTATATTTAAATAGAAAGATTATCTCACCAAGTTTTAAAATCAATAGATTGCGATGTGTGGAAATGTTAGATTAGGATGTTTGCCAGCCGTATATATGTATAATAGTCGGCAACGGACACGTAAGGGAAAAACCTGTTCCATTGGTTTCATTAGTGAATATGTGAGCACCACAGCAAAAGGTGCAGTGCGTGCTTTGGATAACGGAATTTAAATCTGTGAAACGTTATTCAGCGACGGGTACAAACACAATGGAATGTCGATCCTACGACATCAAAATCCATCTACCAATGGAATAGGCAAAGCAGGGGGGAAGACGTAACTTTGGTATCTGAGATTCGGAAACATCCAAATCTAACATTCCGCACATCAAAATGTATTGATATTAAAACTTGGTGAGATGATCTTTCTATTTAAATGCATTTTTAAAAATTTTTAATGAGTAGTTCCGTAAAAACAAGCGATCACTTTCGGATACCTTTAGCCCGGGCACCCTATATATATATATATATAATGAAACCACACATTTTATTTGTGGAACTTAAAGCATTTGGGACCCGATGATTCTGTCTAAGTTCCACAAATTTCCATCATTCCATTTCTGTTATTTAATTTCTGCTGTTTTTTACTATGTTTTTGGAATCTATGTTAAGTGTGTTGGGGGGGGACTGTATTTGTTAATGTCATTTTATTCATAATTTCACAGTTTTTGTTGGTGGTTGGTAATGTTTATTTAATGGTTATATATATATACATACATTCACACACATATATATGTATATATATATATATATATATATATATATGTATATATATATATATATATATATATATATATATATATATATATATAGAGAGAGAGAGAGAGAGAGAGAGAGAGAGAGAGGGGGGGGGGGGGGTAGAAGACATCACATAATTTTTTTGTTTCAGACTTGTATAATGAAATGTTTTCGCAGGCAACTTTAAAAAAGAAAAAGAACGAAAGAAATATTCACTCTTTTCAATAGCAGAATTCTATCATGAAATACCAAATGTTACATTTAGGAAATAACGTTCCGAGAATAATTTTTGCAAAACGTAGTCAGTACTACTGATTTAATGGCAGTTGTTATTCAAAACTAGTTAAAGTATCATAAGGTTGAGAAATTCATAAATAATAAAATATTTGAATTTTTAAAAAGTTTCGACCTCTCTACTGATAATCTCAAAACTTTCCTGTCGGAGAGGCCGCAAAAATATACCGTTTTAAAATAAAATAAAGAAACCGTCATTTTTTTAAATATTTTGTGGCACTCAATCCCATAAACATTTTAGCTTAAAAAGTGTTGTATTATTAAAATATTTTTATGTGTATTCCATATGCGACATGATCATCATATCAAATTGAATAGCTCATCCAAAAACGATTTAACAGGGATGAGAGTGTTCTGACCTAAATGGTTGATTTTCACCACTAAATTTTAATAGTATTCTTTGCTTTATTAAATCTCAGAAATCCTGTCATTGCATATGGCAAGAAATACCATTAAAATTTAGTGGTAGCAAACAGTCATTTGGGTCGGAGCGCTCTCATCCCTGATTTAAACATATCTACTGGTAAGAAAATCTCAAAACATTCCTCTATGAGACGCCACAAAAATATGCTTTAGAGTTGTTTTCAAATTTGTAAAAAAAAAAAGAAACTGTCAATTTTTTATCGTTTTGAGGCATTAAATCACTTAAAAAATTTATCTCATATCAATTTAACGCATTATTTTTTTTTTATTACTAATGAACCTTTTCAATAAAAATATCTTTATCTGAATTCATATATGACATAAAGGTCATATCAAATTCAATAGAAAGGAAACAAAGATTTCAACAAAGGATTTCAAAACGATTTTAACATATCTACTGATAAGCAAAGCTCAAAACTTTCCTTTATGAGATGTCAGAAGAATATGCTTTAGAGCAAACTGTTTTCAAATGTGAAAAAAATTTCGAAACCATCAATATTTTTATCATTTTGAGGCATTAAATCGCTTAAACTTTTATCTCATAACAATTTAACGTGTTATTGTTTTAATTCACTTATGAACCTCTTCAATAAAAATATTTTATCTGAATTCATATGAGACATAAACGTCATATCAAATTCAAAAGTGTATCCAAAAACGATTTCAACATATCTACTGATAAGCAAAGCTCAAAACTTTCCTCTATGAGGTGCCAGAAGAATATGCTTTAGAGCAAACTGTTTTCAAATTTGAAAAAAATCTCGAAAGTGTCATTTTTTAGTTCACAGGCTATCAAAGCCTGAGAGCTAATGTGCCCGCCCGTTCTGTATGTATGTACGTACGTACGTATGTATGTATGTATGTATGTACGTAACGCGATAACTCTTGATAGAAACATCCGATTTGCTTCAAAAAAATTTTCTAGGTTCATTGTGATAAGGCGCTTCCCTGATTAGTTTTGGGAGTTCATTGGTTAAGGATAAAGGGGGGAAAACGGGGTTAGTCCTTAATTCAGATAAATGGGTTTTTCATGCAGAATCATTGGATTTGCTCCGAATTTGGTATACCGGTTTATTATGTTAAGGAACTACCCTGATTAGTTTTGGGGGTTCATTGGTTAAGGATAAAGGGGGAAAAGGGGGGTTAGTCCACCCCCTTAATTCAGATAAATGGGTTTTTCATGCAGAATCATTGGATTTGCTCCGAATTTGGTATACCGGTTTATTATGTTAATGAACTTCTCTGATTAGTTTTGGGGGTTCATTGGTTAAGGATAAAGGGGGAAAAGGGGGTTAGTCCACCCCTTTTAATTCAGATAAATGTGTTTTTCATGCAGAATGATTCGATTTGCTCCGAATTTTGTATACCGGATTATTATATTAAGGAACTTCCCTTATTAGTTTTGGGGGTTCACTGGTTAAGCTCACAGGCTATCAAAGCCTGAGAGCTAATGTGCCCGCCCGTTCTGTATGTATGTACGTACGTATGTATGTATGTATGTATGTATGTACGTAACGCGATAACGCTTGATAGAAACATCAGATTTGCTTCAAAATTTTTTTCTAGGTTCATTGTGATAAGGCGCTTCCCTGATTAGTTTTGGGAGTTCATTGGTTAAGGATAAAGGGGGAAAAACGGGGTTAGTCCAACCCCTTAATTCAGAAAAATGGGTTTTTCATGCAGAATCATTCGATTTGCTCCGAATTTGGTATACCGGTTTATTATGTTAAGGAACTACCCTGATTAGTTTTGGGGGTTCATTGGTTAAGGATAAAGGGGGAAAAGGGGGTTTAGTCCACCCCTTAATTCAGATAAATGGGTTTTTCCTGCAGAATCATTCGATTTGCTCCGAATTTGGTATACCGGTTTATTATGTTAAGGAACTTCCCTGATTAGTCTTGGGGGTTCATTGGTTAAGGATAAAGGGGGAAAAGGGGGATTAGTCCACCCCTTTTAATTCAGATAAATGGGTTTTTCATGCAGAATGATTCGATTTGCTTTGAATTTGGTATACCGGTTTATTATGTTAAGGAACTTCCCTGATTAGTTTTGGGGGTTAACTGGTTAAGGATAAAGGGGGAAAAGGTAGGTTGGCTCGCCCCTCTTAATTTAGATAAATGCGTTTTTCATGCAGAATGATTCGATTTGCTCCGAAGTTGGTATACCGGTTTATTATGTTAAGGAACTTCCCTGATTAGTTTTGGGGATTCATTGGTTAAGGATAAAGGGGGAAGGGGGGCTAGTCCACCCCCTTAATTTATATAAACGGGTTTTTCATGCAGAATTATTCGCTTTGCTCCAAATTTGGTATACCGGTTTATTATGTTAAGGAGCTTCCCTGATTCGTTTTGGGGATTCATTAGTTAAGGATAAAGGGGGGCTAGTCCACCCCCTTAATTTAGATAAATGGGGGGGTTTTGCAGGATTATTCGATTTGCTTCAAATTTGGTATACCGGTTTATTATGATAAGGAGCTTCCCTGATTACATTTGGAGGTTCACTGGTTAAGTATAAAGGGGGAAACGGGGGTTAATTCCCCTTCACTTATTTTTTTGAGGGGCATTATTCTTTAAAATAAGAGTATAATATACAATTAGTGTGAATAGCCTGTGAGCTCAATGCCATCAGTTTACCTGGGCACTTTTCTTTTTTATTTTATATTTTGAGGCGTTGAACCATTAAAAAATGTATCTCATAAAAATGTAACTTAATATATTTTATATTTACTTACGAAGATTTTCTTGAAGTATTTCTGAATTCAAGTGTGACATTATCGCCATATCAGATTCAGAGGCTCATCTGGAAACGATTTCATGCTTTAGAGGAAACACTTTTCAAATTTTAAAAAAGCTTCAAAAACGTCAATTTTTGGTTATTTAAGTGGATCGTTTAAAATTTTTACCTCATAACAAATTAACTTAACTTTTTTTTAATTCACTTATGAAGTTTTTTATTAAAATACTAGCCGCCCTTGGCGACCAGTTTGGTTTCCCTTAAACATATGCTAAGCATTGTATGAAGTTACTTTTATAATTTAATTTACTTGCTCAATCCTTTTCCAAATTCGAAGATTCTGATACAAAAATCCTGAAATCGGCATTTTTATGTTAGCTGGGCGCAGGAGATAAATTGCCAAACATTGTTCCCGTCGTATTTTTTCGTATTTCATTAATTTAACTTAAAATATAGTACTTTTACTCATTTTATTTAAAATGCATAACTTTAAAACTGAAATGTTTAATATTTATGACTCTCAATTATCGCTTTAAAAAAAAAGAAGAAAAAGAAAAGTAATAAATAATACCATAAACCATGACTTTTAATTGCAACATCAAAGCTTTGTTTTAATTTAACACGCGAAAAATTGTTTATGACAGTCGCATGAAATGGACAATTGTAATACTGATGACATGATATTTACAATATTTGGCGATTTATCGCCTGCTCCCGGCTAATATTAATTTACCAAATTGGTCGCTTGGCACACAAAAGTGAAGCGGTCAACCCGGAACTGTTGATAACAGTCACATGACTTAGGCTTTTATTATAAAGATTTTATGAGAATTCCTGTGTGACATGATCGCTATAACAAATTGGGTAGTTCATCCTGCAACGATTTCAACATAATTATTGATAAGGGGCTATGCTTATATAACGTTATCAACGTTATGATAATTTCGGACCCCCTCCCCCCCCCTTACGATATCATACGTTATCGCTCCTCGAACGCCCCCCCTCCCTAATAATACCGTTATCAATGTCCTTATTTTTTCTTTCTTTTTTTTTTTTTTACAATTTTTTTCTTTTGTTTGCAGTAATATTCAGATATGGTTATACATTTATTATTTGCATACTTTATTGATTCAAATGAAGAAATGTCAATAAAATATCCGTATTATATATGAAATAATTTTATATCAAAGGAAATGTGAACGAATTAGTTACTATTTAATAGTATTTAATAATAGGTTTTTGTTACATAATGCATTCGACAGTAATATATAATGCCTTCTTGCACTTGCCCCACGCGGCGATGGAGAGGGGGAGGGGGGAGCATGCAGAACTTTTTACCAACAAAACAGGCGGACAACATTCTTTCTTTTTTCTTTATTGGTAAACACAAGTATCCTGGTTTCTTGAAGAGTGGATTATATATGCATACACATATGACAGAAGAAAAGAAATGCCAAGCGTTGAGGTATTCCATATTTTAGAATTAAATAATTTTGTAATCATTTATCGATTTTAATAATAACTTTGTATTTTCATAAAACAGATAACAGATTAAATAAAGATTGCAGACTATTTTGATATAAAGAACAACATACAAATAAAAAGACAAAATTTTGGTTGGATCAGAAAGGATAACGATATCAAAAGACAAATCCCCCCTCACCCTAGCGATATCTTATGATATCATGTGCCAGACCACCCTCCCCCCTCCTCCCTAAAATGATAATACTATATAGGCACAGTCCCTAAGCAAATCTCAAAACATTCCTCCGTGAAATACCACAAAAATATGCTTTCGAACTTTCAAAAATGTTTGTTTTCAACTTTAACAACAACAACAAAAATCCTAAAGTCGTCAATTTTCTAATATTTTCAGGCATTTTTAACCCGGGATTACACGCGCAGGGTATGACATACCCAGGGTGCACACGATTATTACATTTCTAACCACGATTTTTCGTAAAGTAATCCTCAAATAATTTTATCGCGGAATTTGTGAATATTATCAATGTTTAAATAACATGACGATCTTTATTTGAATTTATTGGTGGCAAAGTATAAATCGTACATATCCTGGATATGCGCGAGCATACCCGGGTTAAATATTTTGAGGATTTTTTAAAAAATTTTATCGCGTAAATATAGGGCGCGTTAGTTGATTACTTGTTTATTTTCGATGATTTTTTCCAGTATTCATATGCATTTGTAATTTTCCGTTATACATTCTGATGACGACTCAGAAAATGAGTTGGAAGTTAATATTGGAAGACTTTACAGTCAATCGTTTTAGAATTCAAAAGGGAAAAGATTAAAATAGACATTTTCATATAAATTTGAAAATTTTGAAGTACGTAGTCCCATAAAATAAACTTTTAAAAACTGTTATTAAAATTTAACTCGCTTCATTTGGAATTAACTCATCAAAAAATGTGCAACACATATTTTTATCTTTAATCATATGTCAGAAAATCACCCCTTTCAATTCAATAACTCATACAAAAAATAAATTCAGTATAATTGACAGATAAAGAAAACCACAACACTTTGTTTTCTGAGTTGACACAAAAATATTGAAAGAGTTTACAGTCAATCGTTTTAGAATTCAAAGGAAAAAAGACCAAAATAGACATTTTCGTATAAATTTGGAAATTTTGAAGTACGTAGTTCCATAAAATAAACTTTAAAAAACTGTTATTAAAATTTAAATCGCTTCTTTTGGAATTCACTCATCAAAAATATCGAACAAATATTTTTATCTGTAATCATATGTCAGAAAATCGCCCCTATAAATTCAATAACTCATACAAAAAATAAATTCAATATAATTGACAGATAAAGAAAACACCAACACTTTGTTTTCTGAGTTGACACTAAAATATTGAAGACTTTACAGTCAATCGTTTTAGAATTCAAAGGGGAAAAGACTAAAATAGGCATTTTCATATAAATTTGAAAATTTTGAAGTACGTAGTTCCATAAAATAAACTTTAAAAAACTGTTATTAAAATTTAAATCGTTTCTTTTGGAATTCACTCATCAAAAATATCTAACAAATATTTTTATCTGTAATCATATGTCAAAAAATCACACCTTTAAATTCAATAACTCATACAATAAATAAATTCAATATAATTGACAGATAAAAAAAACACCAACACATTTTTCTGAATTGACACAAAAATATTGCAAGACTTTACAGTCAAACGTTTTAGAATTCAAAGGGGAAAAGACCAAAATAGACATTTTCATATACATTTGAAAATTTTGAAGTACGTAGTCCCATAAAATAAACTTTAAAAAACTGTTATTAAAATTTAATTTTTTTTTTTTTTTTTTTTTTTGGAATTCACTCATCAAAAATATCCAACAAATATTTTTATCTGTAATCATATGTCAGAAAATCGCCACTTTAAGTTCAATAACTCATACAAAAAATAAATTCAATAGAATTGACAGATAAGGAAAACACCAAAATCCTGTTTTCTGAGTTGACACAAAAATATTGGAAGACTTTACAGTCAATCGTTTTAGAATTCAAAGGGTAAAAGATCAAAATTTACATTTTCATATAAATTTTAAATTTTTCAAGTACGTAGTCCAATAAAATAAGCTTTAAAAAACTGTTATTAAAATTTAACTCGCTTCTTTTGGAATTCACTCATCAAAAATGCTCGACAAATGCGATACCTCCCTGTGGGACCACCTCCCTGAACGACCATATTTTCATGGAACGAAATTTATTTCCATAGGCTCAATACTAATTTTACCTCTATTCAGAGAGCACCTCTGTTGAACTCCCTCCATGAGCGACCCATTTCTTTGAAGAAAATATAACTAATTCTGTTTTTTCCTGGTCGCTTGAAGAAGGTTTTATTGGAATAATAATTCCGGAGAGCGCATTATTCAGCAAACTTCTAAACTAAGTTTAGAATTTCTATTTATTCCGGTAACCTTTAAGTGTTTAAACCCCTTTGTGCCATTTTAGGCAACGAATTTAACTCTGATGACAAGTTAAGGATGACGGTCAATAAACTCCCCTGCCCTATTCTGTCAGGAAACTCTCAAAGAAATTGATAAATTAACGAAATCGTCATAATTTGTTCCCGTCCAAAAAGAAATTGCTTTTATTTACTGAACTTCGAAAGGACATGTAAAAAATGTTATAGAAGATAAAACCGTAAACTCAAAGCAAACGTCAATGTATTCATTTTTTAAACTCTACAGTAATTAACTTATGAAATTAACTTTTGTTTTGATACTTAAATTTTCATATTTTTTCCTAACTTGAAAAATAAATTTTAGTAACATTGATTGTTACCTTTTTTCAACAATTAAAATCTAGATTTAAAACATAACCTCCATTAAGAGACCACCTCTCGTAGAGACCAATTTTTATTGGAACGGAACGTGGTCGCTCTAGTGAGGTTTTATTGTATTTTTATCTGCAATCACATGTCACATAATCACCATTTTAATTTCAATAACTCATCAAAAAATAGCTTCTTTATAATTGACAGATAAATAAACCCCAACACTTTTCTCTGATTTGTCAAAAAAATACTCGTATATTTAACAGTAAATCGATTGAGAATTTAAAAGAAAAAAGATCAAAATAAACATTTAAGATCAAAATAAACATTTTCACAAAATTTGAAAATTCAGAAGTATGGAGTTCCTTAAAATAAACATTTTTTAAATGTTATGGAATTTAACTTACTGCTTTTGGAATTCGCTTAATAATTATACAATAAATATTACAATAAATACTACAATAAATACTTTTAACTGCAATCATATGTCACAAAATCATACGATTAAATACACTAACTCGTCGAATATACAGTAATACCTCTAAATAACGGACACCTCGGGAGCGCGGAAACTGTCCGCTATTGGGAAAATATCAGAGATTCAAAAATTGCTAAGAAAAGCTTAATGCTTCATTAATTGACTTTTATATGTCCTACCACCTCTATTATATGATTAATCAGAAATTAAAATTGTTTTTTAAGCAATAAAACTAAAATAAAATTGTACATAACTTTATTCACTGTTAATTACATTCTTACAAATAAATCTGTTACAAAAGATTGCTTTTTCTTGCGATTACTTGTAATTTATTTTTCGAAATGAAGTTTTAACTCTGTCAGTAGTTTTAATCCTTCTGAATCATCTTTGGGTATAATAATTAAAAAAAATACTAGTCAACGTATTATCTGTCCTGAAGTTTCGTGACAATTGTAAACGAAGTTATCTTACGCCCATTTAAAATGAAAGAGAAAATGATGTATGTAAGAATTCTGCGGACCAAGAAATTTACACTTCTAGACATTAATCAGGAGAAAATCCTAAACTTTTCAAGAAGTGACGTTTTCTTTATCGGACGTGGCGTGGAAGGAAGGGGGGGGATTTTTCCCAACCCACCCGCTACATCTGTAGTCACAAAATTTGTGACATTAATAAATTCTTAAATATCAATAATTCATAAATTTTGAAGCTTTTTACTTTTTCCCCATTTTTTTCTCTTTAAAAAATAATTTTTCATCCTTTATCACCAAAATTACTGTCCACTATTCGGAATGTCCGTTATTTAGAGGTTAAACATACAAAAAAATTAGGTTTGGGGAATGGGGATTGGAAAACTGTCAGTTAAATAGAGGTGTCCGCTATTCGGGAGTGTCCGTTATGGATTTTTTACTGTATATATATATATGGCTATTTCCATGCGAACTTGTCATGTCTGTCATACTGCTGAAAATCGCTATGCTTGTTGGCCACCGTTATTTTAGAAAAATTTGCTTCGCCTTATTCAGATTGAGATATCTCCGATAAAAAAAGTCACATTTTTCCGTTCTAAAATACTGGTAGCCAAAAATCGTATTATGTGACAGACATGACAAGTTCGCTTGAAAATAGCCATATATATTTTTTACAATAATCAACAAATAAACAAACGTAATTTTTTCTCTGAGATGCTACAAAAATATGCTTTGCAATTAACTGTCATAAAATTTAAAAGAAAAAACTGTTTGAAATTAACACTTTCATCAAAATTTCAAATTTTTGAACTAATGTGTCTCTTAAAATAACCTTTTTTAAAATGTTATTAAAATTTAGCTTATTTCTTTTGGAATTCATCTACGAAAAATTAATGTCAAATAAATTTATCTGCAATCGCATGTCTCAAAATCACACTTTTAAATTCAATAACACATCCAAAAATAAGTTCAGCACAATTGACAGATACATAAACTGTAACACTTTTTTCTCTAAGACCTCACAAAAATATACTTTGCACATTATAGTTTTAAAATTTAAATGAAAAAAGATCAAAATAAACATTTTCATCAAAAGTTGAAAAAAGTACCGTGTCTGTTAAAATAAACTTTTTTAAAAAGTTATTAAAATTTAGTGTATTTCTTTTGGAATTCATCTACGAAAACTTAATGTCAAATAAATTTATCTGCAATCACATGTCTCAAAATCACACCTTTAAATTCAATAACAGATCCAAAAATAAGTTCAGCAGAATTGACTGATAAATAAACTACAATACTTTTTTCTCTGAGATGTCACAAAAATATACTTTGCACTTTATAGTTTTAAAATTTAAATGAAAAAAGATCAAAATAAACATTTTCATCAAAAGTTGAAAAAAGTACCGCGTCTCTTAAAATAAACTTTTTAAAAATGTTATTAAAATTTAGCTTAGTTCTTTTGGAATTCATCTACGAAAAATGAATGTCAAATAATTTTATCTGCAATCACATGTTTCGAAATCACTTTTTTAAATTCAATAACACATCCAAAAATAAGTTCAGCACAATTCACATATAAATAAACTGCAATATTTTTCTCTAAGATGTCACAAAAATATACTTTGCACTTAATAGTTTTAAAATTTAAATGAAAAAAATATCAAAATAAACATTTTCATCAAAAGTTGAAAAAAGTACCGTGTCTGTTAAAATAAACTTTTTTAAAAAGTTATTAAAATTTAACTTACCTTTTTTGGAATTCTCGTATGAAAAATTATAAGAAATATTTTTTTACAATCCCATGCCACACACCCGATCAAATTCAATAATTCATCCAAAAAGAATGTCACTCTAAACGAGAGATAAACAAACAGCAACACATCTTTTCCGTGAGATGCCACAAAAATATGCTTCTCTTAACGAGAGTTTGTCTCGACTGAAGTTATTTGTTGATATTCACAGCTTTCCCACTGCCATGTTAAAATACTGGGCGGAGATTGATCGTTTCGTAACTGTGACGTCATGTTACACCACCCAATAAGAGCAGATCAAAGCATCCAAATACCATCACCATAGAAACGAAAGTCTTAGATTAAAAGTTCAAAAATGTTTCAGAGATAGCAAATATTTTCCTCATCCCTTGTTTTGCTCTTTCGCGTTTGAAATTTGATCTTCCTTATTAAGAGCTTTCTTATAGACTATGCAAATTTCAACTTTAAGGAAAATAAAAGGAAATATAAACTATGCACAGGATATAATTTATCAAATTGTTATGTTATCTAACGGATAAATATGATTCTCTGAAAGATTTATTACTCAGGAAAAAAATTGAAAAAAAATCAGAGTTGTTTTACGCTAAAATAATGCAAAATAGTAAATACTTTAATAAGTATGTCTCCAAATACCTTATATCATATAATTATTTATTTTATAAAACTTAACTTTTAACCCTTTAATTCCCATAATAGAATACGTTCTAGAAATTACATAGTTCAGAGAATCTGACTTTACACCAGAAAGTTTTAATGGTTAATTTCGCTTCATTTAAATACAGAATGTCTATTTTTTAATTAAAGTAAATATTGCTATTTTAATTTTTTTGTCTGAATTAGGTATATGTGAATAAAAAAATCTATTAAATTCAAAACAGTGTTGTTTGCATATATGTAAAGCTGCGCTCTAAAGGGTTAAATAAAAATATTCTTCTATTCTCACATTATGCAAGGCCTCGGAGCGTTTTCTCTTTTTGGCCACCACTAATTATTTGACCCGTTCATGAACAGCATATCTTACACGAAATTTATTCTGTTGCACCACTTTATTTTAAACCGTTAACTTTATTAATCACGAAGATATTTTAACCCCTTGGGGATGTGCGACCGGTATACGTGCCTCGTATGGTGATCAGAATCCGCGATTATTCTCAGCAGTAAATTTTTATTGTAAACTAGCTAAAGTACCCGGCGTTGCCCGGAAGTTTAAGAATGTTTGTTTTGAAAAATCAACGATTGCGTGTTAATTTACGTAATTTTCACTTTTTTTTTTCCCCCTTCAGTCCAGACGACAGATTACCGACTTACTTAGTAAATGTAATATGTGATGTGGATTGACACCGTTCCGCTAAAAAGTTGAAAAACTCAACCTTAAAGTTTTGGCGGTTAATGGGTTAATATGTACAAATAGTCGTACAAAAATAATAAATGAGTATTTATTTTTTAAAACATCATAATATAATTTTCGAATTTTAAATTTTTAAATTTAACTTTTGTTAAAGAAGTATATCATATTATTATTATTATTTTGTGTGTGTGTTTTTGTCCATTTCGTCTTTAAAAACAATGGAATGACCAGGGCCGAAACTAAAGGGGTGGGGCAAAGGGGGCATGTGCCCCGGGCGCCAGAACGAAGGGGCGCCAAATGAAGAATCATACCTTTGGAATAGATCATTTTCTTCTGATGAACTGGTGGCTTCCATTATCCCAGAAAGTCAGAGTTCTAACTTTTTACGACTGCTCTTTCATCTTCACCTAACACTTCATTTATAATGGATGTTTCATGATAATGGAATCCATCAGTCCATGAGAAGAAAATAACTCGGTTAAAGCGGAAACTCGGATATCGAGACTCTACTGTATGTTTCATTTTTTAAATGATCTTTAGAATATTTTTGATGGTGTTCAGAGGGTGGTTCATGACTCCCGTGACCTATCCCTTGGATTCGTTATTGTAGATTACGGAGTTCAGTATTGCATATTTTATAATTACATATTTTAAATTTTAAAATAAGTCCGCTATTAGAAAATTAGTAAAATTCTCTTTGTAAATATACTTTGCGGAAGAGGGGGAGGGGCCAAAATCCATGTTTGCCCCGGGTGCAAAAAAAGGCTAGTTTCGGCCCTTGAAATAGCGGAAATATCATTACCGCCAGATTAACCCATTACCTGATGATATTTCGTTCACGCAACGGTCAAAATAAATGCACATATTTAAATTATTTACATACCCATCACTATTTTTCAATTTATAATTGGCCTTACTTAAAGACATAAAATTTTAAGATCGTATAAAGCGAAAATTATCTTTCAGAGTTTGTGGTGGCAAACGACGTTCATCTAAAAATTTGACAAACTGAACCTTAAAGTTTCGGCGGTTAATGTGTACAAATAGTCACTAGGACACAATGGTTCATTTAATGAATAAGAAAAGTAAAATAAAAACATATTGATTCCATGAAAGTATTGAATATACTATCCGGCCTAGTAAAAAAATGAGGAGTGTTGTAAACGGCCGAGACAGGCTGACTTCCATCCATAGAAAAGTGCTAACTCACGACAGGAAGGAGCAAGAAGGGATTGCAGAATGCATTAGCAAAGACAGGCAGGAAGGAAAGGGGGGGGGGGTTAAGGCTTGATAACCTTATTCGTCAGTTGTGCAACGGATGTTATTAAGTGCAAACGTTATTTTCCGCCTATCCTGATAACTTTTGTATAGCCTTTTGGTGTGCTTTGTGTTTATTTATTGAAGATTAACGAAATGGGTGTTAAACGAACAAAGGTTGTAGTGACTATAGAGGAGAAACTATGAGTTAGCAGGAGGAATCGACGCCAGCTGATAATATCTGCTTGCTTAAATGGAGGGACATTGCGTCGCGGAAGAGGGCTAACAAAAAGAAGCAGTCATTTACCAAAGATTTTTTCAAAAACTAAGTTTTGATTCTTTTATTTTATGCATAATTTTTGTATATTTAAAAACTTTTAATATTTGTGCAATCATTTAATAAACAGTAAAATAAGGTTTACTCAATTTTTTTTTTTTTTTTTTTTTTTACGATTTAGGCTTACTTTTTACGTTGATGTTTTGCTTATTTTGAACTGTATGTATTGTATATATAAAATTTATCTTAAAATGTGTAACATGTGTTTTTAATTTAATGGGGGGGGGAGCAAATATTTATAGAACTCCGGCCTATCCGGGTTTTTTGTTATCCGGCTTAGCCTTCCGCCCCATTAGGCCGGATAGTCGGGAGTTTACTGTAATATTTTACCTTAATTTTTCAAAAATATACAAAATATTTCTATTTACACAGTGAGTTCACTATAAACATAAAACTTAAAATATTACTCTTGCAGTTATGAGTGATTATTAAAATTATTTTTATTCAAAATATGTACTCCTTTCTCCGACTAGTAATCTGTGATTTATTTAATGGCTAGCAGATGATGTAGTAGTCACAAAAAGTGTTAACTTGTTTATATTAAAATTTCCGTAATTTGGGGGCATTGTACTCATGTGCAATCGGGGCGGGGGGACGAGCACGCACCACCATACGTTATTTTAACATTAAATTATCGCAAAGGTCTCTATTTACCGAATATACGAGGGGGCATGGTAAAGTTTCAATTACAGGCGAATATTTTTCAATGCTACCTTGCACCTCCTTTTCAAAACGAAAATCTTTTACGTAGGTTCTGAGAATTTTGCAAGAGCAATATACTACAAAATGTATTTTTAAGAAATGGTGTTGGGAATATATTACAAAAAGTTGCCTGCAATTGAAACTTTACGATACCCCCTAGCATATATATTTAAATAGAGTTTGTCTGCATATTAAAAAATGTGCTATTTTTGAATTTTTAAAAATTAACACTCGATTTCGATATAATATTTGAGCACCTTCGGTTAACTCTTAAATGCATGAATTATTCTTTTAGAATTGTGTTTTTTATTCCTATATTAAGGATTAGACACACTAACGTCTACACAACGGCCCCTCACAACGGCTCTTATCATAAATTCACTTGGCTCATACGATGTTATAATTGTTTACCTTCACCTATAACCCTTAACCCCTTCAAGGGCGGTGGTTCATTTTTGGACCACCTAATTCCCATCCTTAAATGGGACATTGACACCAGAATTTTGGTTCGAAATTTTTCGTTTTATTAAGTACGTGAAGAACCCACCTGAGTTGCCTAAGTCTTACCGACCAATTACATTGCTGCCGATTATTGCCAAGATTTTGGAGAGAATAGTGAAAATGAGAATAATTACAGTTCTGGAATCTTCTGCATATCTGGACGAAGGTCAACATGGATTTAGAGAGTCTAGGAGCACTATAACGGCAATGGCTGCTGTAAAGAACTTTGTTAGGGAGACTTTGAATGATTTTAAATATTGTGCATTAATTAGTTTCGATATCGTTAGTGCTTTCGATGTAATCGATTGGCGAATACTTGCTAGTATTATAGATGACCTTCCTATACAGGATTATTTAAAAGAGATCTTGAAGAACTACATAAGTCATAGATTGATAGGATTCAAGTTTATGAGAGGGATTCGATGGTTTCATGCTTTTCGAGGTTGTCCACAGGGGTCCTGTTTGGGTCCCTTGTTGTGGACTCTGGTTGCTGATAAAATATTAAAATATTATAAGCGTCGTTTTAGAAAAATCATTTCATACGCTGATGATTCAGCTATTGTGGAAGGGGCCGATACTCGTGCAGCGCTGGAAGATAGAGTTAACGGATGTATCGAATATTTTATGAACGCATCTGAAGAGTTTGGCTTGACAATCAGCGCTCAGAAATCATCAGCAATGCTTTTCGGTAGATATACTTTGAACAAACGCCGTCCGATTTTTAAGCTTAGGAATACCAGCATTTCGGTCAAGGACAATGTACTATACCTGGGATTTTTTTTCTGGATAGCCGTTTCCGTTGGCTTGATCATTTGGATCTTGTTCGGGACAAAGTTATAGACTTTTCGTGCTCCATGCGCAAAACCCGCATTAGAGATAAGGTTCTTCCCTTGGACTACATGAAAACTTGGCATCATTCGGTAATTAAGAAGCAGATATCATATGGATATGAAATTTGTTACCGGGACTTGAGATACCATGGAATTAGACGCTTGTCTTCATGCCAGCGTCTTTGTTTATTATCAATAATCAGAGTTTACACATCTGTATCTACGGAAGCTCTTTGCGTAATTTCGGGTATACCTCCCCTAGAGCTGGAGTTGGAACAGATGTCTAGTCACTATAACACGGTGCATCATGAAGATCTAGTATGGATAAATGATATTTGTGTAACTAAGGAAAATATTATGCCACATTTACAGACATTTGATTATCCTTATTTTGTGTCAACTCATCATATACAGTTTGTAAAGTCAGTCACTTCTGTAGTACCTATTTTTAACCACCCTGTAATTTACACAGACGGTTCCAAGATGAACAACACAGTTGGTTCCGCTTTTGTTGTTTATGATGATGGAAAGATCCTTTTAGAAAAACGTTTTAAACTTTACGCTTATAATACTGTTTATCAGGCTGAATTATCAGCCATTGACAAGGCAATCGACTGGTGTTGCAGGGCTGATTTCAGAGAATTTCACATCTACACTGATAGTTTTTCTTCAATACAAGCCTTGCAGAACTTATTTCCAACTGATAAGATTTTGTATAACATATATTCTAACTTGAGACTGTTGAGTGGTAAAGTTATTTTTATGGGTTGGATTAAATCTCATATTGGCCTTGCTGGTAACGAAAGGGCTGACTATCTGGCAAAGTCTGTTATTCTGGATGATGAGTTTGATGAGGTGTTGGATATTCCAATCCCTGTTTCCTTCGTCAAGCGTTTTTATAAGAGTAACATTATCACGAGGTGGACTAATGATTGGAAAATTAGTGAAAAGAGTAGGGATACCTTCCTCATCTTGCGTTCACCGGACGTTTCTTATTTGTGTTATTCAAGGGTAGTAGCCTATTTCATTTCCTCGCATGGTGCTTTTCCAGTGTATTTATTTAAGATTGGCAAGCGACCAACAGATAAGTGTGATTGCGGTAACGTCGGCGACGTTAAGCATTTTATTTTCGACAAGTGTCCTCTGATGCCTCTGTTCTTTAACTTTGTGCGAAATAGAACTCTGTCTTGGAATTTGCAAAATGTTCTCTTGCTGAGATCGAATTATTATAAACTGACAGTTATTTATAATGAACTGAATAAATTGTATTCATTCATAAAGTACAGATTTTGATTATTTTTGGTGTAATTAAAGAATTTTTGGTGGACTTTTGCCGGACTGTTATCCACATAGTGCTTTGCTAATCTTTCTGCCTTCACGCATTTTTGAGTTGTTTCTGGACTTTCAGGGTCTGATGGTCTTTTGTAACTTGAATTCACCTAAAATGTGTTATTGCCTTAATGTTTTATCTTGTCTTGATTATTAGTGTAAATCGTACTTAGTTTTAAGATATATTTATACAGTCATTTTTAACTGAAAATAACTTAAAATTTTGTTTTTCAGTTTCACTCAGTCTTAGTTTTAGTTTTAGTTTTAGCTTTATTTTTATTTTATAGTAACTAGGGTTACAGTCATATGTTAAAACTTGTACATGACTTTAATTTTTGTATTTTATTTGTTAGGCAGAGTGTGCCATATTTTTGTGACTTTTTAGTTTTATTATTTGTCGCTGTTTCCGGGTCTGTTTCGGCGGCTGGGGTTGAGTTAGATGGTGGAGGACGTTTTTCTGCCAGGGATTCAGGGCCTTTGCCATTATTTGGTTGGCTCCCTGGTAGAGTGATCAAGTAAGTGAAGAAAAGCTTTTACTTATTTTCAAATAAATTTGTTTGTAAATTCCGGTGTCAGTCATTCATTTCAGTATTTTACTAATAGCAGTGGTAATAGAACCCCTGAAAGGGTTAACTGGAAATACAAGTCTGTGAGACTGTTGCGTTGCTGCATACTCCCTTTACTACAAAATGTTTAACATTTTACAAACCTATATTTCTGATGGCAGATTAAAAATTTGACCTTGTTAATGTATCGGTATTGAAAAAGAAAATATTTACATTCTGCTCATGGCAAGTTATTAAGAGTGTATTGTTGTGTACTGATATTACACGTTTCCAGTTAAGAGTTAAAGCAGAGTGTTGCATATCCTGTCTTCATAGTTCTTACAAATATAAACAAGTTGGAAATTGCTCGTCAAACGTGGCAAATGAGGTGCGTTCGTACTATAACAAGTTTTAGAATTATTTTTTGCACCCCATATTGTACTGAATGTATAATTGTTTGCACTTCATAAAGTGCATAGTCTTTAACATCATTAAAATGCACTCCCAATAATTTTTTTCCCATTCCCCGAACACTTTTGACTGTCCCTGTAATTAAACTATACATCCGATTTTCCTAAAATTTGAAATGGCTCGACAAAATTTTGTAACAATTATATATTTAAAATTTCAGACCATTTGGAAGGCTGTAACATCATTAAAATGCACTTGCAATAATTTTTCCCATTGGCTGTAATGTAAAGAAAAACTTTTGACTGTCCCTGTAATTAAACTATACATCTGATTTTTTTAAAATTTGAAATGGCTCGACAAAATTTTGCAACAATTATATCTTTAAAATTTCGGACCATTCGGAAGGCGGTAACATCATTAAAATGCACTTGCAATAATTTTTCCCATTGGCCGTAATGTAAAGAAAAACTTTTGACTGTCCCTGTAATTAAACTATACATCCAATTTTCATAAAATTTGAAATGGCTCAACAAAATTTTGCAACAATCTTATATTTCAAATTTCAGACCATTCGGTTGGGTAGTTTTTGCTCTGTTATATGCGGACAGACGGACAGACGGACGGACTGAACGACGACTATAGGTGCTACGTATTTATATAATTACGAACGCACCTAAAAATGAGAAAACAGTTTGCAAATATCATTCATGTACAAGTTAAAAGAGGTTTAAATTTGTTGATATCATCATTTACATATTTTTATTGTTATTAATTCTTTTAAATCTGATTAAAATCAGGTTGTTTTTTAGGTACGTTCGTAATTATATAAATACGTAGCACTTATGGTCGTCGTTCAGTCCGTCCGCATATAACAGAGCAAAAACTACCCAACCGAATGATCTGAAATTTTAAATATATAATTGTTGCAAAATTTTGTCGAGTCATTTCAAATTTTATGAAAATCGGATCTATAGTTTAATTTCAGGGACAGTCAAAAGTTTTCCCTTACATTACGGCCAATGGGAATAAATTATTGCAAGTGCATTTTAATGATGTTACAGCCTTCCGAGTGGTCTGAAATTTTAAATATATAATTGTTGCAAAATTTTGTCGAGTCATTTCAAATTTTGTGAAAATAGGATGTATAGTTTAATTACAGGGACAGTCAAAAGTTTTCCGTTACATTACGGCCAATCGGAATAAATTATTGCAACTGCATTATAATGATATTGCAGCCTTCCGAATGGTCTGAAATTTTAAGTATATAATTGTTGCAAAATTTTTTCGAATCATTTCAAGTTTTATGAAAATCGGATATATAGCTTAATTACAGGGACGGTCAAAAGTTATCAGTTACATGACGGCCAATGGGAAAAAAATTATTTCAAGTGCATTTTAATGATGTTACAGCCTTTCGAACAGAATGAAATGGATATGCACTTATTGAAGTGCATTAAAATATACATTCGGTACAATATGCGGTGCAAAAAATATTTATAATACTAGTTATAGTACGAAAGCACCTCATTTGCCACGTTTGACGAGCAATTTCCAACTTGTTTCTTTTGGATTAATTTTTACTGTAGACAGGATTTTTTATTTATTCATGTTTAATAAAGAGAAATTAAAACAATATTACAGATAACCTAAACATAATAAAATGGGGTAAAATTTGATAAAATTACTGTCTTTTAGGGAAAAGAAACCTCGCTATTATTTTATGAAAGTACGAGGGTGAGTCCGAAAATAAGTTTCCCCGGCGACTGGCGACAGAGGTGTGTATGAAAGACAAAAAATATAATGAAACATTAAAGAGATGACGTTAATTTATTTTTCTACACAAGTGCCAAGTGAGTTGAGACATTTCCTTTTATAAGCTTCAAAACGCCCACCAGGAAGAAATCAGCGCTCTGCATACGAAAGAAGCGTTGAACGGCTTGTCTGACTTCAGCACGGTATTGCCAGTGGGCTACTTATTTCTAATTCAGATTTCTTGACTGACACCATGTTTTTCAAATGGTAAAGTTCGCCTTATTTAACGGCCTATTAATTAAGGCGAAAACAAGAATTTTGCCATTTCAAAAAAGTGGGGACAATCAAGAAATCTGAACTAAAAAAACTAGTCCACTGTCAACACTGCTTCAGCGTTGCTTCCAAAGCTGCAGTCAAGCATTGCTTTCGTCTGCAGCGGCCATGCACGTCCGTCCGTCATCATCTCGGTTTGTCCAACACTTGCTGACGCCTCTCACCGAATTGGCGGCACCATTTTTTCGACATCACATCTGGCCCATAAACTTCCGCGTGCCGGTTATGGATTTCTGCTCCCGATAGGGTTAGTTGAGGAAACTGAACCCACGATGTAACTGGGCCATAGGCCTTTTTTATAAAAAAACCGTTGATGTTTCTTAAGCTTTAGTTTTTGTGAACAATACACGTTAACCCTTTCCAGCACAATGTGGCCAGTTCGGGATACTTAATTTTAATTCCAAACTTACGAACGGCACCTAGAATATCTTAGTAAAATTTTGCTTTCATAATGAACATGTAAAGTAACATATTTTTAATATGTAAAAAAAGTCGTTTCTAAATTCCGGTGTCAGTCAATCATTTCATCATTTTACAATAAAGATTGTTGCGCCGGAAAAGGTTTAACAACCTAATACAATGTGTGTCGACTCAGTCACAACTCTCTCTTTGCTGTAGTTGATTGTGGTAGATTGTGCTGTGGTAGAAAATTTACATTTCTTTTTTAAAAAACATCGTCAATTTGGTTGAACTTACTCGGCTTTTTATTAAAATACTCTAAGTACTTTTATTAAACAATCTTTTTTTTAAGATTATGCATATAACTGATGTTTGGATGCTCGCCAAACTTCAGTGATGTGTTCGAAACATTTTACTACTATTGATGTTCGCAAAATTTATTTTACATACTTCGAAATAAAACATGGGACATTTGAAAGATGTTGAATTTACAATATATACAAATACACATAATAAAATTGTGGTTTACCGGGAAGATGGATCACCGCTCGCTGCTTCATCAAAAGATGACTCTAATATGAATGCTCTCTGGGCTACTTTAATATTTGCCATACTAATTCAGCAAAATGGACGAATATTCTTCTTAGAAACTTTTATAGTCACAGACCACAAAAAACATAAACAAATTTTTGAAGAACTTCATTTTGAACTCAATTAAAATAGCCGATGCCAACTTTTATTTACTAAATATTTTATCTCTTCTCGTGAGATAAAATAAATGTAACCAAAGGGAAAAGAAAAAAACTCTAGCAATTAGCCGCATTTTACAAAAAAAAAAAAAAGCATCACAGCGGCATTGCCAAAAGCCGTGCTTATAAATAAAATATTATTTACCGATTCCTAACATACTCCCACCTTTAATTTAGGTGGAAGCCAAATTAAACATAAGATCACTTATGATCAGACTAACTCAATATTCAAAAATACACAAATAGAATTAAAATAATAGCTAAAAGCAAATAAACAATAACACATTTAGAGTTCTAGAAAAAGTCTGTTCAAGGAACTAAAAAAAGTCTGTTCAGAGTACTAGAAGAAGTCTGTTCAGAGTGTTCTTACAAGTTCATTTCACAGGTCTCTTTACTACTCTGCCACTTCTAGTTGTATTATTTTTCACAATCTGGATTACGGGGTCCTCCGGACTTGATATCTCTAAATGGGTTGAGTTTGCGAAGGGGAGCACTAATGTTCAGCCACTCTAACTGCTCCATCTTGAATTGGGAAAGTCTTTATTATTTTGCCTATAGGCCAATGAAGTCTCTTCTGGTTTAATTCGATTAAGACGACTTCACCTTGTCTGACAACTTGTCCTTTCTCTTTTGATTTTTGGACCAACTCTGCCAAATATTCGTTTCTGAATCTGTTTCTGAGTTGTTGGCGAATATTTTGACAATGTTTGTATCTGGATTGAAGTTTATTTGAATCTATCATAGCTAAATCAGGAACACCTATTTCATCAATATCTTGTAACAATGATGATGGAATCAAAGGTACAAATTTATCTATTTCTTCAAAAATATAGGTTAGGGGTCTTTTATTTACTGTTGCTTCGACATCACATAGAACCGTCATAAGTTCTTCAAAAGCTAAAGTTGAAGTACCTAGTGTTCTGATCAAGGGAATTTTAACGCATCTAATTAGACGCTCCCACCATCCACCCCACCAAGCTGCCGTTGGAGGGATGAATTTCCATTTAATAGGAGACAGTTCTTCAGAAGAAACTATTTTCTTCCAATCCAGTGATTTTAAGAGGTTATTTAAATATTTGAGTTCAACATACCATTTTTGAAAACTATTCCGAATTTTTTGAGGAAGTGGAGCATCCCAATCTAATTTCGTTGACCAGGCCTCTTGTATTATCAGTTTGGCTGGCAACAATGCGGGGGCTAAAAAAAACCAATTGAATCGAAGATCCCCTGAGTTACAGCTAATATCTTTCTTTTAGACAGATTTTCTATTTCATCAGTAAATTTATGAGCGATTTTCAAACTATCCTCCATTATATCCCACTTCAAACCTAAAATTGGAACTGTTGTAGTTACATTTTTGTTTAGCATTTCTTTCTTGCTAAAGAATTTCTTG
This sequence comes from Maratus speciosus, assembly GCA_963932465.1. Classification (NCBI taxonomy): domain Eukaryota; kingdom Metazoa; phylum Arthropoda; class Arachnida; order Araneae; family Salticidae; genus Maratus; species Maratus speciosus. The sequence continues at coordinate 268,267,704 of OZ010798.1, read as the reverse complement.
TCTTCTTTTTTAACTGGACCGAATTCCCACATTCTTAATTCCATTTTCGCGTCAGCCATGATTTCTGTAGATTTTGAAATAAAATTTTCTAGTTCAGGCACACTGTTGACTAATGTCTCACAGTTATCAACATAGTATGCTTTCATAAGTTTCTCTACTATCTGTTTATTTTCTTCATCAACATTACTCAAATGATATCTTATAACTGCACCAAGTAAAAATGGACTACAAGTGGCTCCAAAAACTACTCTATTGTGTTGATAAACCTGAAACTCGTCAGAATTCTTCTACCACAAAAATCTCAAGAAATTACGATCTGATTCTTTGACTTCAATTTGAAGAAATGCTCTTCTTATGGCGGCAACTACCCCGATAGCTTTCTCACGAAATCTTTTTAATACTGCAGGAATTTGTTCAATGAGGTTTGGTCCTTTAAAGAGACAACCGTTTAAAGACGGTGCTCTCCCTACTTTACACGATGCATCAAAAACCGGTCTAACAGTGGTAGTAAGACTATCTGGTTTGATGACGGGATGATGAGGTAAAAAATGTCCTGGAATCTTTAGTGTTTCATTTGAAACTTTACTAATAACCCCGTCTTCTTCCCATTCACAGAAAACCTTAGCATACTCTTCAAATATTTTCATCGTTTTTAATTTCTTCGTTGAACTGATCAACCTTCGTTCAGCCATATGTCTGTTTGAAGGAATTTCACGTTTGCCGTTTATCCAAGGAAGCCTCACAATATAGCGACCTTCTGTATTTCTATCAACTTCTTTTATAAAATTATCATGCGCTAATTCTTCTTCTTCAGCTTTAGACAAAGTATGGCTGGGATCTGTTATGCCGATTGTTTCTAATTTCCATAAATCTGGAATCTTCATCTCTTTTAACGCTAGTTTCGTAATCAGCATGTTTCCATAATTTAAACAAGACTGTGATGCACTTCCTAAACGACCACAAACTGTCCATCCAAGCTTCGTTTGAATCGCTGTAAGACCGCTCTTTAGCTGTTTCACTCGACCTGTGAGAAGTTGGCCATAGTAATCGCTTCCTATCAAAATTTCAATTTTTGGGCTTCCCGTTCCTATATCTGAGATCCACAGCTTATTTTCTTTAAGCTCTTTAAGTACGGACTCTTTTGGTATGCGCGGAATATTACTGCAAATTATATCTTGATCCACACATTCTAAAACTTCTTCAGTTTGGTTCCGTCTACTGGGAGCACTTAACTCAACTTGGAATTTATTGTGAGATTTAGCTTCTGTTTGTGTACTACCAAATAAGGTGTGTACAATAACTTCAGAAGAAATGGGAAGTAAACCTAGTTCTTTTTGGCTGTACTTTTTAAAATATAGCTCTTTTGTGACCCACAATCTAATAGTGCTCTTACTTTCTTTGTAATCCGACCTTTAATAACTATTTCCAAAGTCATAAGAGCTACTTCCCCCGAACACTTATTATTAGCTATGGTGCTTTGGATTACGTCGGTGGCTTTAGATATATTTTCTGATTCTTTACGCATCGAAATTTCAAGGCATAATAACTCGGTATGGGGTTTAGAACATACATGACAACGAATAAAAACTTTGCAAACTTTAGAGCGGTGACCAAAACGAAGACACAGACAGCAATTTTTATCCCTAATTTTAGTTTTCCGTTCTTGAAAAGAAAGAGTTCTAGCCCTAACACAATCCTTGCTTTCATGTGATTTATCACAAAATAAACAAAGGCGTTCCTTTGCGCTAAATAGCCCTGCCACCGTAGGTAATTTATGTTCGCCTTTTCTGAAATTTTCCTTAGGTTTGTCCCTGGAGACTAACTCTACAAATCCGATTTGGCTAGTTTTAATCTTTCCTCTCCTGCAACCCCTTGCTTCAGAAATTCCATCAAGGTTACTATATTTGATTTTATTGACAATGAATTGCTAGTACTACCAACGCTTGATCTGTTCGAAATACTATATCGTTGCCAAGCTCGCATTACATCTTCTGACAATCTAGATTCTATCATCGGATAGAGCCATGCAAAATTGCTTTCTAAACTTAAACCCATGGATTCTAAAGATCGTAAATATGCTTCGACTTTTGTGAAGAGATCCGATAATGGAAGTTTATCTTTACCGTGTGCCTGTACATTAGCGACCACCAGTTTTAAAAATTCTCGGACGTATACTTCTATCAATAAATCTTTATTCCCAAAACGCTCTTGAAATGCCTCTACAGCTTTCGGGTAATTTACAGAGGTCATTGGATAACTTTCTAATAGACGCCTGGCACTAGTTCCGGGTTCTACCGATTGTATAAGATACTGAAACTTATCACTATTATCCAAATCTATGTCTTCATGAATTTTTTCAAACTGGGACCAAAATGGGATATAATTTATTAACTGTGAATCGAACGGCTTAATATTAAGCTTAGGCAATTTAAAAGTTTTCGGTTTGGAATAACCGTAATCGTTATTACTTCCATTATCATCCTGATTAGGTTTTGTTATTCTCAATACCTCACTAACTTTACGCTTCATAGTAATAAATTCATCCGAGTAGCATTCATTTTCTACTGCTTCATCATTGATGGCTTCTTCATCGCATTGCTCGTCATCTGCCATGACCTCGATTATGGCGTTTTCTATGGCTTTAATTTCCATAATAACATTTTCTAGTTTCGTAAAACTGTCTAAAATGGCACCCTTATCTAACGGGTCTCCTTTTAAATCTTCTTTTAACGCATTTAAAGTTCTAGTAAATGACGAACGCAGCGGGGTACGCTTTTTCTTTAATTATTCATATTACAGAATGCACTCAATGAAAACAATATAGACTATAAAAACAATTCAATAATTCAACAGCATTATTCATATGTCCCTGTTCGGGCGCCAGATGTTTGGATGCTCGCCAAACTTCAGTGATGGGTTCGAAACATTTTATTACTATTGATGTTCACAAAATTTATTTTACATACTTCGAAATAAAACATGGGACATTTGAAAGATGCTGAATTTACAATATATACAAATACACATAATAAAATTGTGGTTTACCGGGAAGATGGATCACCACTCGCTGCTTCATCAAAAGATGACTCTAATATGAATGCTCTCTGGGCTACTTTAATATTTGCCATACTAATTCAGCAAAATGGACGAATATTCTTCTTAGGAACTTTTATAGTCACAGACTACACAAAACATAAACAAATTTTTGAAGAACTTCATTTTGAACTCAATTAAAATAGCCGATGCCAACTTTTATTTACTAAATATTTTATCTCTTCTTGTGAGATAAAATAAATGTGGAGCAAACATTCAAACCGTGTTTTCTCACAAAAAAATAAAAAATGAGTTATTGTTATTTTTATGAACTCTGTGTTAAATTGCACAGAAATAAATGGTATTTTTTACTAAAAAAAATTTTTCTCCGATTATAAATCAATTTTAAAACTTGACGTTTCAATCAAAGAGTGTTTCCTCCAAAGCCTGCATTCAATCAAGCAGTGATTTCTCCAGTCTGCCAATCACAGTTGTCAATTAATGTGTACTTTCGAAACCTACCATACATATCACAATTGAAACGGATTGTTTTAGAAAAAAATAAGCGAACTGTTAAAGTTAAAGGCTTCCAGAATTATAGATTTCAAGATCTAAATGAAGAATATGATGTAAATCTTCTTAAAAAGGGAGTTAATGTTGCCTTGTTCAAAGGGTTGTTTTAGAATATCTTCCTGTTAGCCACGCCATACCAGTTGAAAAGAACAAAGATGTTAAAAAACTTTTGAAGGTAATAAATAGTGAACAGTGGCAAAATCAACCTGATGATATATTCAAATGATACAACCACATTATCCATGATTGATAAGCCTGCAATAAAGAAGAGGGATATGTGTATAACTGTCTAGATGAAGATATTGGTTTTAAAATTTGAAGTGGATTTCTGGCAAACGAGTATTTATTTAGTAAATATTTAATGAATACTACTAGGTATCATAATCTGTCATTTTATTTTAACAATAATCAACTGAAATTCGGTATTTATTCAAATAAAATAATGCTATTGTATTATTTGTGAGTTAGAACTTATTTCATTCAAAAAGCGTTTTATCCACTTGTCAAACAATTAAAACATGTTTCCTCCTCTGAATTCGGTCAAAACGTGATTTCTCCAAATATTAAATGCATTTTATTAATTTGTTTTATGTTTAATATCTTAGGTATGCTTGCAATTCTTTCTAATAAACAGTAATAAAAATACACAATAAAAATGAGAATTAAATACAAGTTATTTTCTTATTTATCAGTTTTTTGTGTTTTTTGGAAATTTGTATCTGAAGGAGAAAGCATGGTTTGCATGTTTGCTCCACAAATGTAACCAAAGGGAAAAGAAAAAAACTCTAGCAATTAGCCGCATTTTACAAAAAAAAAAAAAAAAAAAAAAAAAGCATCACAGTGGCATTGCCAAAAGCCGTGATTATAAATAAAATATTATTTACCGATTCCTAACAACTACATTGATATTATTAGGTATCTATACATATTTACTCATGTTTCAAATGTAAGTCCGTTGTCCCATTTACCCCATAAATCTTTCAAGAATGGGGTAACAGGGACATGTATCAGGGGTAACTGGACCATACTGGATCCATTTACCCCAATGGTCATAAATAATTTTTTTGAGCTTCTCTTACCACGGGAAATAAATTTCTCCGTTGTTTTTTGCTCACAGTAAGGAAAATTATAGAATACCTTATTAAAATTACGTAATAAAATTTATAAAAAGCATATTGGGGGTATCAAACCAAATTTCTTAACCCCTTGAACGGCGGTGATGCCGTTATAGCATCACATAATTTTAATCCCTAATTCCTACATTGGCATTTTATAATGAAAATTTCACCTTTATTAAGTACGCGAAAGTCTTTTTTTTACGGGGCTTCCTTTGGTAGCTTTTTCGCCTGTCCTGGACATTTTTGTGGATCATATGGAACATTTTTTTTTTCCTACTAGTTATACTAACAATTTTTTCTATTAAAAATTGTCTATCTTTTTAGTTTTTACTCTCTATTTTTCGTGGCTACTAGCCGCGTTTAAACGCTCTTTTTTCTAAGGCTCCCATTGCATTGTAACACGATTTACTCTTAGCCTGGATGTAAAGTTGCCAAGCAACTAGGGAATCCATACACCTGCTTTATTGTTCCATTCTTCCATTACTTTTACTTGTTTACAAATAAAGAGATGAGGGGAAAATTCGAGTGGCGCGTTTATGGGAATTTAAAAGGTTTGTTTAAAAATTCAATTAAAATTACTTTTGGCATGTCTTTTAAAATATATTTTCACATCAAAATGATATTTTAAATTTTCCAGTACATTGTTAAATATATCACACTTTTACTGAGCCTATATTATGCATTGAAACGTATTTATTTCAATAGATTGAGTTATCTTCTGTGACAAACTATCCAAAATTCATATGTAAAATTTATGTAAATGCTTTTTTTTTTCTTTTGCGTATAGTTGCCAAATTAAATGAGATATATGCAAATCGATAGCAAAACAGGACAAAAAAATCTATTAAGTGTTTAAAAAATTTTATTTAAAGAAAATAATCTGCAACATTTGCTATTTATTAGAAAGAGTAAATAAATAATTACTATTAATTTTGCAACTTTTAATGAGCTCGTGGAAAGCATTTTCAAAGTTTAGTCATATGTGCATTTCTTGCTTTATACTTTGCACTCACTTCTTGAGTCAGAGGTGTTAGATAATTTTAAACAGTGAAGTTCATAGCAATTAATAAAGAGTGTCTCATTTGAGTCGATATACAGCTCAAATCAATGAGTAATGCAGACAATTTCCGAAAAGAAAAAAACGAAATTTTTTAAATACAGTTTCGGTCAAGTTTTCGGCAGGAATGTCACCGAAAACAAATTTTTTGGAAAACTCTGATTTTGAGAAATCTGTTTAAAATCTTTTTTCTACCTCCCCAATAATAACACAACAAAACATCTTTTTAATTCATTACTGCAAATAAAAAAGAAAACCATATTTTCCCTTTAAATAGGGACTTTCTCAGGAGCATAGGGAATTTCTCCGGTGCATTTGTGATAACAGCGATAGTATAAAACAACAGAAATTTTAAAATATATTTTTATCTTTACTCAATTGCATATTTTTATAATTTTTAAAGTATTAATATTTCTATATAAGTATTGTGGTTGGTAAGAACTTAATTTATTTATTAAAACTTAAATAAAAAAATATGCAAATTTGCATCACTATGCATTTAACCCTTTAGTGCGCAGCTTTGCATATATGCAAACAACAGTGTTTTAAATTTAATGGATTTTTTTTTATTCGTTTATACCTAATTCGCACCATAAAATTAAAAATTAGAAATATCTGCTTTAATTAATAACAGACATTATGTATTTAAATAAAGCGAAATTAACCATTGAAACTTTATGGTGTACAGTCAGATTCGCTGTACTGCGTAATTTCCAGAGCGTATTCTATTTTGGGGATTAAAGGGATAAAGGTTCAGTTTTATAAAATAAATAATTATATAAAATAAGGTATTTGGAGACATACTTCTTAAAATATTTACTAATTTGCAATATTTTAGTGTAAAACAGCCAGACGACAGTAGTTTTTATTTATATTGCAAACTGCAGACATGCAACAGAAGAAAAGTTTGACGTATTATATGAAAAATGTATCTCTGATTTTTTTCATTATTTTTCCTGTGTAATAATCCTTTCAGAGAACCATCTATAATTTTTTCGAAGCAAAATAAAAAATCGCGCATTTAAGGGTTAGGGGCTCCTTGAGGGGCGGTGGAATTGGGATATATTATATCCCACCCAATTTTAATCATGATTTGCACCAGAAAGTTTTCATTAAATTTTACCTTTTTAAGGGGTCTCAGGACATTTAAAGCTTCGAAATTTTTGAAATTTTATTTATTTATTTATTTTTTTTTTTTAGATGTTAAACTACTATTTTTTCTGAACATTTTAATATAATTTTTTCATTGAAATTCGTATTAGAATAAAAATTACGGCTTTTAGAATTATACCCGCTCAATAGCTGAAGCGGCATTTCCGAATCTTTAAAGTCAGTTTACTCCAAATGACGTTTTTGGGCATAACGCGCCCGATATCTCAAAAACTTCTAAATATTTTTTCATAAAATTTTCAAAATATATGTTTCATGTTAATCTGTATAAACTGAACCTAAAATTTCCCTTTTATTGTTAAAAATATAAATATATTTTAGGTGATTATGTTGTTGAAATTTTGAAATTTTTGTATTAGTTAAATACAACTTTGTATTAAAAATAGAAAAATGCTTTAAATACAAATTTATTTAGATTCATGGTAATTATTACAATCTGATATACAAGTAGGCATCAAAATTTTCATTCTAGTTACAATATGTACTTTGTAATCGCGCGTAAGCCATTATAACAATTTTTCTGCTCGCCAAATATCTGACAGTTTGGAGTCCCCTGTAAAGGCTAATTCTGCACCTTGCAATGTTTTTGGACATAAAATGAAAGAACGTACTTATATCTTTCATCTCAATAAAAATTGTGTTTTAAAACTATATACGTTTTAAGTTATTAAAAGTTGAAAATGATTTCTTTTTTTTTTTCGATTTTAAGAGTTAAAACTTTTCTTTATATTGCTTTTCTTTATTTTGAAACAATTTTTCTCGAAAACCCCCGTGTGTATTCAACATTACAGAAACACAATTGCTTGCCCCTGAAGGATTAACCCCTTAATTGTTGTTCCCGTGATATTCACGTGCTGTGTCTTTTATTCAGACTATTCTGATCTGTTTGATTCTCATCAGTTTTATACAACAGTGTAGTTAGCTTTATTACGGTATCATTTTGCCTGTCATTTAATAAGGTGAACATTTCTTTTTCAAAAAAGTGGTGCAAATAAGCAATTTGATTTTTTTAACCGTAATTTAATGCGACCGTTAAGGGATTAATGCAGCCCTTAAAAAGAATGTAGTTTATATAATTTATCCCAAGCAGAAATATTAGCTTTATTAAAGGATAGAAATATTAGCTTTATTAAAGAATAGAATTAAGCCATTGAACAAAGCTAATTTTTCTATTCGGGAAATAGTGCTAAATAAAATACACAAAATACGGTAAAATTGACTAGTATGCATATATTGGGTATGCAGATTTTTTAAACTCTCTCAATTGCATCAGGAACTGTAGTTAGGATTATGAAAAATTAAAACAGCAAGGATTTTCTTTTCTCTTTCCAGAATATATTTTCCTTCTATTTTTAATTTTCTTTTCATTAATCTCAAAAAGATTCTATTTATAGGGATCGCTGAAATGAAGTATTACACTGCCATTAGACATACATGATTTATAGAATCATATTGAGCGACTAAGCCACATTCACTGAATTTTTATTTAGTTAATTATGTAAATTGCAGCACAGTGTAAAAAATTTTCCGAAACGTTTCCGAATGTAACGGAGACCTGTGCTGCACGATACTAACGGAAAGGTTTCAGATTCGAGCAGAAAACTGTTTCGGTTATAATACGGAACATTTCCGATTCGCAATGAAATGTTTCTGAATGTATCGGAAACCTTTCATTACGGATCGGAAAGGTTTCTGAGTACATATGAAATCTTTCTGAAGACTAAGAAATGTTTTTTAATGTATAGGAAACCTTTTATTACGAATTGGAAAGGTTTCTGAATATATGTGGAACCTTTCTGAAGACGAGGATTATTTTAAAATTTACATAAAAAAGCACAAATAACTGTACTAAAATTACTTGGAGGTGCATACATATAATGTAAAATCATTTAAAATACATTAGAAATATCTCAAAAATACATTAAAATTTTTAAGACATTTCTAATATATTTTAAATAATTTTATATTATGTGTAATGCACCTGCAAGTAGTTTTAGTACATTTATTTGAGTTTTTTTACATAAATTTTAATTATTTACTCAAGTTGAATTTAGAACTAGTATTTGAACATTCAATTATTGAAGATTATTTTGTGAAAGGGGCTTAGTTTAGTAAAATGGATTTTGTGAAGAAGCCAGTTTTATTAAATGAATTTTTATGAAAGAGTCTTATATGGAAGTTCATTTCTGAATGATCTTTTTTCTGAGTTTATATATATATATATATCTGCTTGGATTTATTCTGAAAAAAAAAAAATCAATATTATTATAACTTTTTCATAATTTAGATAAAATTTTATTGCATTTTAACAATCTTGCAGTGATATTTTTTTAACCATGCGGATTAACAAGTAACATTAAAGTTCCTGAACTGTATTATTATTGAAAATGGAATGATAAATTCTTTCGAAAAGCGTTTTACTTATTTTTTTAATCATTTATAGCATTATTTTTACTTATTATTTTAGTTCTTTATTAGCGTTTCTTTGTTGCACAGACATTTTAATACATAACATTTTATTATTATTAGTGCATGTAAATAAGATATGATTGCAATTTATTTTATTGTTGATTCAATATCGTATTATGCTTTTCACAGCATAATATTAATAAATTAAAATGTCTTATAACTTAAAGCAAGAAATTTTGTGTACTATATTTTCATAAAATAAGCTGATGGTTAATGATCTAGAATTTTTCAATTTTGTTTACTGTAAAGTGCATAAGTTAAATAACAATAGTATTTTTTTTTTTTTTTACAATTCAGTCTTGCAAAATCAGAAGAAAACATTTTTCTTTTCAAGCAAGAACATTTAGATGAACAAGTAAAATTCAAATCGCAAAAAATGCAATGGTTAATTTTTTCGAAGCATTAAAAAAAAAAAAAAAAAAAGTGTGTGTTTGTGGGGGGGGGGATTTACATATCTAAACCTGAGTACTAAACAAGTTAATGATTTTAAAACGATTCTTTTTATTTTTCTTTCAAAATTGGAGAAGAAAAAAGGTGAATATAAAAAATGAATTTTTTGAAATCTTTTTAGGAAACAGCAAAACAAATGAATCAATTTTATTTACTATAATGATTTATAAAAATAAATCCTATAATTGTAAGAACAGTTTACTGTTTATTTTTATTCACAATACCGTATTTTTTACGTAAAAGTAATCAACAATAAAGAAGTAAAATGACAATGAACCTTCAGTTTGTTTGATTAAAATATAATACATAAATTTTCTTTTAAGTTATAACGCATTTAATTATTTGTTAAGAACACGCTGTAAAAAGGAGAATACGATACCGCAATCAGTATGAACATCAAGTTTAACTATATTATCTTATTTTCATGCACACATGTATATATATTATAATAAAAAAACAGGCAAAACAAAGTCTGACATATTAAAAAATAAATAGGTTATTAATTTCTTTTCGTGTACTGCAACAAAGAAAACTAATAAAGAAGTAATAATAAATAATAGTAAGTAAAAGTAATACTGTAGATGGTTAAAAAAAAAGAAAACACTTACTCAGAATTACGATCGTTCCGCGTTCAAAATTACTAAATTTCCAAAGCTCTGAAAAAGTCCTTTGATAATATCCAAGATACATTTCTTGCATAATTTTAAAACGCAATAAAAAATACCCACAAAATATAACAAAAATGTTATAATATTGGGTTTTTTTTTTTTTTTTTTTCAAAATAAAAGCGAATTCAAATACACGTGGTCCTACGCCGCCATCTCATACACACGAGCTGACTTTCACTTTAGGCGATTGCCTCCCGTCCGTTTCAGCGTAAGGAGAAATGAGAAATAGTGGTGAAATACTTGGAGCGCATGCGTACAGGCGCTTTCTCTGTTACACGGAAAGTACGAGGGAAAGTAAATTGAAACACCCAGGAACATTCCCGGTTGTTTCGGAAAATAGAAATAGCTCTCACATATCCGGTACTATCAGAAATGTTCCTGTTAGAATAGTAAACGTTCCCACAATTTTTTACAGTGCAGGGACCTTTTTATAGTAATCGTCAAGAAAACGAAACATACTCTTACTGGAATTTCGTGTTTTTGTTCTTCATATAAAACAGTTACCCATCCGTCCCACCCCCTGTCTTAAAAGACCAATATAAAGAAAAATTGTTTAATTAATTTCTTGTTTTTTTTTTTTTTTTTTTTTTTTTTGTATATTTCTCAAAACGGATAGCCATATCTTCTCTTTAATTCAACCATTTTTCTCTAATTTTTCACGCTCTCCTTTAATTCCATTTTTTTTAATTAAATTAAATGTTACTTAGCTTAATTATCTGTCAACATTTTGTTTTTATTTTCACCCTTAACAATAAGAAAAAGTATTAATAGACTATCTAGAAAATATGCAATTTTTTATTATTATTGCGTAGGTTTTTTTTAACGTTATTACTAAGAATGATTATTGTAAGCATATTTTCCTTGAATATGCTCTGTAGAATATCTTGTTTATCCCGCTATTCGTTCCACTGTCATAAATAGAAAAAATTGCAAAATTGCACACTAAGAAAAAGTAAAATAACATAAAATATAGCAGCTGCTTAAATCTAATATATAAAAATGAAAATTTGTCTGTCTGTAATTCTATACAAATCCACAGTTTGGAAGCCAGAATTGTCAAATGTTACGAAATGTTTATTAAAGCACGGCCGAGGCAATTAAAGTAATCCGGAATCGATTTAATTCATAGTTAATTTTTAACACGTTGGCGGCTAAGCCGTATGAGGTGAAATCATTCCTCGTGACTGAAAGTTTTTTTTTTTGTTGAAATTTATTTTTGAAATTTTTTTGTTGAAATTTTGTTGAAATTTAATTGATTTGTTTTGTTGAAATTTTTGGAAAAATTTAAAGATGTTACCAGTTGGCTAGACAGATACAGAATGAATTGAAACAGCATTAACAGGTGTCGAAGGGTCGTCGACGGCCGCCATTCGGTGAGGGGCGCTAGTGTCGAACACCCTTCGATACCCGCCGCCAACGTGTTAATTAACCCTAGAACTACCGAAAATTTTACTCAAGTTTTATAAAAACATTTTACACCAGAATTTTTAATTAAAACTATTTAATTTGTTTATTTAACTTATTATTGTCTGATTTATAAATTTAGTTTGTTTTGAAGAAATTTCTGGTTTGAATAAATATTTTGAATGTACATGTCGGGTCCATTGGACCCTTCTGGTAGACAGAGGGTTAATAAAAAACCACCAATTTAAAAGCAATTTCCTATCAAATTTAAACATTTTTCGTTATAGCAGTTCTAAACAATTAAAAATCCACAATAAAATTCTTACTACAACAATTACTTTTCTATTGCAATATTTCCACGTAAAAAAGGGAAAATCGGTTTGACGAATTAAAAAAAAAGTTAATATTACGTCATAACATTTCTATTGTAGGATTTCTACGTGAAAATGAAAATGCAAAAATAGTTTGACGAATTTTTCTAAAAAAGTGAATATTGCGTCACAACTTTCTATTGCAATACAATAGAACCCAGTTAAGACGCGTTTCAAAGGAGTGGACAAAAGTCGCGTATTAAGCGGAATCGCGTATTAAACGTGATTTGTATAATGTTTTAGGGACTGGCTTATTTATATATTTAATCGTCTAAATGAACTTTAGAGCTTTCAATCATATGCTTAGGGACGAAAATTATGTATTTTACGTGTATTTAGATTGAAATTTAATTGTATTTCCCTTTAACTCATTGTTTCTTTTTATAGAACCAACTGGAATAATAACGGATATTAAATATGGATTCCAACATGGATTTATTGTTGATTAATACGCTGCAACCAAAAATAAAACAAACTAAATAATTTTCCGACTAGACTGATTTTTTTAACAGAGAGAAAAAATTCTAACTCTTTGAATAACAACCCAGTTTTTAAAATCGTATTTACTCATATCCTTGTAATAATGAGTACCGTTATAATCTGTCCATCTTTTTAATGCAATAAAAAACTATCCTGATCTATCTTTGTGTAAAAAATATTGTTTCCATAGCACAAAGTAAAGGAAACATAGAAAACATAAAAGAATTGTAATTGTCCAACCACAATCGTTTTTCTTTAATCTTAACGAGCTACATGTTTTGTGGCCTATAACATGCAATATAAAACATAGTAGCGATATAACGTACACTTAAAACCTCGCTAACAACAGGTATGATCATCTCTAAACAAAATAATTTTTACGATGTATCTGAGAAACCTGAATTAGTCCATATTTCTGTACTACAGTAAAAATATACTATTTCCGGTTACTAATTTTCACTTTAATTAATATATTATTAAACAAAGTAAATAATACTATTCGGAAAGTGTTTTTTTTATATGTATAAAAAAAGTTCGCTAAATTAACAACACTCAAGAAGAGAGAAGGAATTCGTATATCAGTTAATTCGCGTCTTAAGCGTGATTTTTTTCCTCAACGGACCGAAAATTTATCGCGTATTAAGCGGGATCGCGTAATAACCGTTCGCGTATTAAACGTGATATTTTTACATTAACCTTATGGGCGATGTTAAACGGATCGGAAAAACCCGCGTATTAAGCGGGATCGCGTATTAACCGTGAGCGTCTTAACCGGGTTTGACTGTATTTCCACGTGAAAAAGGAAAATAAAGTGTGACGAATTAAAAAAAAAAAAAAAAAAAAAAAAAAAAGGAAAAATTACGTCATATTGGATATATAATGGACGTCAGTAGGTAGGTGAATATATAACTTCATATGAGTTTGAAAAAAGTAAATAAAACGTATAGAAACATGATAAAAAAACGTTTATGGAAATATTGTCATATTTTAACATTTTCAGGTTCTCTAAAATTGTTTTTGCCATTTTAAAACTTTTTCCATATATATACGTGTGTGAATAAGTGTATAATAGAATTTCCACAAAAGTTTAGGTCCCTAAAGCCCATTCTTAGTGAAGAACTGAAATAAAAATTTCAGATTTTTTAAAAATAAAATTCACAGAATTTTTGTACTTGCCATTTTTTTTAATCATAAAAAAATATTTAAGTAAGAAAATACTCGGAAACAACTTTTCATCAAAAGGTTTTAATCTTGGTCTCGATCCAGATCACAGATTATATTTACTAAGTAAGTATGTATCGTCCAGATTAAATGAAAAAAAAAAAAGAGTGAAAATTATGTAACTTAACACGCAATTGTTGTTTTTTTTTTTTTTTTTTAGAATGGCAGCACATGTGCTTTTTTCATATTCAAAGTTGCATTTGAAAGAACGTTCGCTTATCAATTCTGTGTTTTACGTTAGATTTCGAAATTAACATTATACCATTAATTTTAATTATTGTTTTGAAACGATTTTCGAGCATTTTATTGCTTTTATTTGAGATTGGAATTTAACACTAGAAAGACGGACATTTTTATACAAATTTTATAAAAAATATTTAATACCAGATTTTTTATTTAAAACTGTTTAACTTATTTGATTATCTCTTTTTTTCCTCTGCTTCTTTTAAACTTACATCATAACGGAATTTCTGGTTCGAACCGAAATATATCCATATGGTTGGGGCCAAAATGGCCCTTCGCCGTCATTCTAGTGTTAAAAGCCTGTATGTTTAATTTTGAAATTGACTTTACAAAACAAACATTCTTAAAATTCCGTGCAACGCCGGGTACTTCAGTTAGTATAATATATTTCTTTTGCGAATTCAATTTAAAAAAAAAATGGAAGAGTATTTAACAGAATTTGTTATAAAATAATATCTATTATAAATTTTATCATTCATTAAAAAAAAAGAAAAAAAATGACATGTATTTAAATATATTCACACAAAAAAATTACAGTAATACTTTTACTCTGTTATATTTCTTAGTATGAAAAAGCGAATCTGCGACATATAATTTACTAAAAGGTATAAATAGATTTTCTGAACAAAAGTATTATAAAGCGAATGTATACAACTAAATTTTCTAATATGGTGTATGAAATATTCACTTAAGAAATTAAGATCCTTAAAATTTTAGAATTGTTTTGAAGATTGATTAATTAGAGAGACTATTAGATGCAATCTCCCAAAAAATAAAAAATAAATTGCATTCACGGATACTTTTAACCCTTTAATATATTTGGGTATAATAATAATAAATAATAAAAATTAACACCAACAAAAAAATCATTTTCCAGCTTTCCATTTTCTGCTAGTATCTATACTAATAAACGAAGTTTTTCTTTGCGTCTGTGTATCTGTGTGTCTATAAGCGTTGGTCACGGAAATCTATCAAACGGACGAGTCTGCAAAATTGATCTCTGTTAGAAGAAAATAGATACGAATGCACCCAAGAGTCAAATTGTGGATATTTTGATAAGCACTTTTCTTATTTTATATTGAACAAAAAAAACCACCCAAGAAAATCGTGCATTTCCACGATTTTCCATGTCTATTTTTGCTGCTGGTTAGGCTTTATTCACAGCGGTAGGATCTCTAAAGACACATATACCGGAAAATTCTTTCAAAACTAATCTATATTTATATTTTATACAAAACTATTCTAAATATTTAAATAATCAGTGTTTAATAACTGTCTATTATTCGTATCATATAATTCGTATTAAGTGATGGTCTTGGTCTTTGGTGGAAATAAACAGATACGAATGTACCCATGACTCAAATTTTGGATATTTTGATAAGCATTTTTCTTATTTTATATTGAACGAAAAGAACAATCAAGAAAATCGTGCATTTCAACGATTTTCCATGTCCGTTTTTGCCGCTGGTTAGACTTTATCAACGGCGGTAGTGTCTCATATACCGGAAAATTCTGACAAAACCAAACTATATTTGTATTTTATACAAAACTATTCTAAATATTTAAATAATCAGTGTTTAATAACTGTCTATTATTCGTAGAAATGCATTCACATATATACTTTGATGTTGGAAAATTTATACAGATTATTTGTTTATCAAATCTTCATTGAATCTAGCAGTCGCTCTTGGAAAAATTCTGCAATTCCGCTATCATTTAGCGCGATCTGCCGATCTGTAGCATACAAAACTTAAAATGCACTCTGTCGCTCTAGCTACTGAGAATTAATAAAATCAATTGACTTCTAATGATTTTTTTTTTTTAAATATAAACAACAAAAAAAAAAAAACTATATTTTTTTAGACGTTTGTCTTATTAAACACAAAATTTTATTTTAAATTTAAAAATCATTGAACTGACTTAATTCTTTTAAATATATATATTTAGAGTAGCTAAAAGTTTAAATACGCTTAGTGCTTATTAGTAGTGTATTATTATAAACACTTGCGTTCACATCACTATTCGATGAAGCTTTGGAATTTTACATTCATCGCATAATAATTATAATTTCAAAGACATTTTTATTCCGTACATGTACAATAACTTATTTTTAAGCGTTAATTATTTGTGATAAATAACATCTAATAATCGCATAAATTGCATGTAACGCGAGAAAAGCAAGTTTATAATAATGATCTAATATTGAAACAACTTCAAAAAAAGGCGACAGACCTTACTTTTATAATAAAAAGACTTTCAGAAATCTAGGATCAACTAACTTTTGAATTTCCTGTTTAAATTTATATTTTATCTATTAAAAAAAAGTTAAAGCTAATCCAATTAGATTCTTCTTTTTTTTTTTTTTTTTTTTTTTTTTTTTTTTTTTTTAACGTTGTACATGACTATTTAATTTTTAAATAATCTTAATATCATTTTCTTATTTCAAATCTTAAAATTTTAATTTTTATAAAGAAATATATGTTGTTATTATTATGTTATAGTCCTAGTACTTGTATTTTATGTACTGCTTGTAAATTTAGCCATTTAAGGGGAGACAAGGCTGTGTGCAATCCTATGGGAAATATATGTGCTCTCAGACCCGTTTCCTCGGAAACAATTCGACCGATTTTGATGAAATTTGGAATCCATATTCACAGGACCTATGACAAGACCTATGACAGACAGTTTTTTCTGCACCTTTCATTTTACAGCAATGGCAGTATTTAGGGAATTTTCAGGGATGAGATTTCCGAATTTTTGCACACCAGTATAATCTTAGAGAAAATGTTATTTCATTTAATCGAAACATTTTTAAGATTTAATAGAAAAATATTTTTTCTAAGATTTTACTCGTATGCAAAAAGTCGGAACTCTCATCCCTAAATTTTTCATTTTTCAGTGAAAAACATTCGGAAATTAATTAATTATTTTAAAAACTGACTGTCACATATGATCTTATATTTATACTCTACCACACACACACACACACACACAAAAAAAAAAAAAAAAAAAAAAAAAATCTGTAAATCCTCCATGTGCATTAGGAGTTAATGGGGATTTTAGCTGAAAAGTACAATTTTTCGGAGTCTAAAAAATTTACATACTTCTAAATTGTGTGAAGTTCTTGCACAGTTTTATCAAACACATTAATTAAAGTATATATAAACACTTGGATTAAATTTAGTTACATATAATAGATGAGTGTAAAATGTTAGAGTAAAATTAATGTGAGTGGGCGTGGCGTCCCTGTCGTGTCTTCCCTTGCTGAAATAGCAAAAACTGCTGAATATCATTTCTGAGAAGGTAATTTCTGAAATTAGTCATTAGTACAAAAAAAAAAAAAAAAAAAAAAAAAAAAAAAAAAAAAAATCTGTAAATCCCCCATGTGCTTTAGGAGTTAATGGGGATTTTAGCTGAAAAGTACAATTTTTTGGAGTCTAAAAAATTTAGATACTTCTAAATTGTGTGAAGTTCTTGCACAGTTTTATCAAACACATTAATTAAAGTATATATAAACACTTGGATTAAATTTAGTTACATATAATAGATGAGTGTAAAATGTTAGAGTAAAATTAATGTGAGTGGGCGTGGCGTCCCTGTCGTGTCTTCCCTTGCTGAAATAGCAAAAACTGCTGAATATCATTTCTGAGAAGGTAATTTCTGAAATTAGTCATTAGTGCACAACGTTTCATTTAATGAACAGGAAAATGAAATTGATGTTCTTCTTTTCAAAATATTGAATGTTAAAATACGCGTGATGGCTGGCTCGATTTTGCATCGTTTGGGATTATATATAATTCCACCGAGGCTGATAATTTTTAAATTTTATATATGACATTATTTTACAAAAATATACAAAATATTCATATTTCTATAGTAAATGTTTTGCGAACATAAATACACTGCTTAGAAACAATACCATTATATAATCATTTGTAATATAAACTTGAGCATAGAAAATATATCTCTAATTAATATGACACTCAAGAGTGCGACAACCGTCAGGAATGTATTAACCCTTAATTGAATGAATTATTCTTTTAGAATTGTGTTTTTTATTTTTATTTTAAAGATTAGACACCAGAAATCTTAAGATAGATTTTTAATTTTATTTAGTGGCATATTTCTAATTTTTAAAGATTAATATTTCTATATAATTATAGTGGTTGGAAGAACTTAATTTATGTATTAAAAATTAAATAAAAAGGTGATGGAAATTTACATCACTATGCTATTAAGGGTTAATAAATCTTAATGTTGGCTTAACCCTCCGTCTACCAGACGGGTCCATTGGACCCGACAGGTACATACAAAATATTCATTCAAACCAGAAATTTCTTTAAAATAAAGTATAGAAACCAGACAAAAATAAGGTAAATAAATAAGTTAAATAGTTTTAAATAAAAATTCTGGTGTAGAACGTTTTATTAAAACTTGAATAAAATTCCCGGTAGATCTAGGGTTAACACTAGAAAGCCAGGAAGGAGTCTATCCGACTTCGACCTTATGATTAAATGTTAAGTGGGAAAAGAAATTCTTTCATAAAATAAGTTAAATTTAAATATCGCAGATTTACGTTAAATAAATCAGTCAAATAATTTAAAATAAAAATTCTGGAGTCAAATATTTTTATGAAACTTGAGTAAAACTTCCGGGCGTTCAAGTTTTAAAATTTGCTTCATGTTAGCCTAAAAGTACATTTTAGAAGCTGTATTAATATATAAACTTACATGTATTTGAATATCATATTCAATGTTAATGTTTTATTTTGAATTTTTTTTCTTATTTTTCCTTTTGTTCATGTAGCATTAAATACGTTAGTGTAATTTGACCTCTAAAATTGCAGGTGCAAAGAAAAGAAATATTTTAGCACATTTTTGAACATCACAGCTCAGACTAAATGCAAAGACTAAATATTGTGTCAGAACTTTCTATTGCAAGATTTCCACGTGAAAAAGAAAATGAAATGTGACGAATTTTAAAAAAAGAAGAAAATTACGTCATATTGAAAATATAATGGCGTCAATAGGTGAATATATAACGTCGTATGAGTTTAAAAAAAAGTATAGAAACATGATAAAAAAAAAAAAAAAGATTATGGAAATATTGTCACATTTTAACATTTTGAGGTTCTCTGAAGTTGTTTTCCCCATATCAAAATCTTTTCCATATTATATATACGTGTGTGTATAAGTGTATATTAGAATTTCCACAAAAGTTTAGGTCCCTAGAAGTGAAAAACTGAAATAACAATTTCAGATTTTTTTAAATAAAATTCATAGAATTTTTGTACTTGCCATTTTTTTTTTTTATCATAAAAAAATATTTCAGTAACAAAATACTCGGAAACAGCTTTTTATCGAAATGTTTTAAACTTGGTCTCGATCCAGATCACAGATTATATTTACAGAGTAAGTATGTTTCGTCTGGATTAAATGAAAAAAAAAAAAAAAAAAAAAAAAAAAAAGAGTGAAAATTATGTAACTTAACACACAATCATTGTTTTTTTATTATGGCAACACATGTTCTTTGTTTATATTCAAAGTTGCATTTGAAAGAACGTTAGCTGATCAATTCTGTGTTTTACGTTAGATTTCGAAATTAACATTATACCATTAACATTAGTTATTGTTTTGAAACGATTTTTAAGCATTTTATTACTTTTATTTGTGATTAGTATTGAAAAATCTGTATGCTTAATTTTGAAATTGATTTTACAAAACAAACATTCTTAAAATTCCGTGCAAGGCGGGTTCTTTAACTAGTATAATATATATATATATATATATATTAATTGCTTTTGTGAATTCAATTTCCAAAAATAAATAAATAAATAAATAAATAGAAGAGAATTCAACAGAATATTATATTTCTTAGTATGAAAAAGCGAATCTTCGATATATAATTTATTAAAAGATATAAATAAATTTTCCGAACGGAAGTATTTTAAAGCGAATGTATACAACTAAACTTTCTAATATGGTGTATGAAATATTCACATAATTAATGAAATATTCATTTAATTAATGATGAAGAAACTATGTTCTCGTTAGTTATTTAAATTGAATCTGAGTCTACTACTCGTATTTAAAGGCTTTAAAAAAATACTTTATAGCGCTAAATCTCGTTAGTTGTTTAGTCAATTGGCAGTAGACACGATGATTAATGATTATCCATTAAATTTGAAAATCTCCAAATACCTAAATTGGGGTGATTTCAGTAAAGCTAATGCGATCGAGTAGATTAGGATGTATTTAGATAAAATCTTAGATTTTAATATTATAGAAACGGCAATCAAAACTGTTTTCGGTAACCAAAAATTGTTCAAACATTAGATTTCTAAATTAGATATAAGTTAGAAAACTCAGTTTACATTTCAATACATTCCTTATCCATCAGATATAGGTGTTTGTGGTTGTCAGCTAAATAAATACTGCTATTTGGATATTAGAATAACATAAAATGCTTGTCAGAACTGTTGTTTATCCTAATAAACCACAGCGTGAATAAAAAACCAAGATGTACTATAACCATTTGCACAATCAATAAGAAATTACGAATGTGTTAATTTAATGAGGCTACATAACGTTCAGGGGGCCAGAACTTCCTTAAGAAATGTACTTTATTATCTAAAAATTTACCAGAATAAACAGCTTCTCAGAATTTTAGAATGTCATTGCATAACAACATGCTTAATTTAACACTTCTAATTTCTGAAAATTTCGAAGCATTTCTTTTATTCTGATAAATATTTATGTAATTTAAAATTTTAAGATTGCGGTATGTCAGAAGCGGAATATTACGCGTAGTGTGTTAAAAAAATGACTTTCAGAGGTGACGTTGAGGCTCCTAATTTGCTGATTTACCAGTTTATTCACAGACTCTGCTTACAGAATTATTCTACTAGTTATAAAGAAAATTTAAAATGTTTGTAAATATAAATCTTGCATTAAAGTAAAAAAGGTTCCAAAAACTCTTATCAAGCCGGAAAATTTATAAAATAAAGTTTTTCTAATAGATTTCTTGCTCTATAGCACATTACTTCACTTAATTTGAACTTTAAAACATATCTTGATGCCATGCTATTTGATTAGCGTGACGTAAACATCAAAACTGAAAGCGAGCTGCGTCACATGTGTACATGACGTACGTTTCACAGGCCCCGCCCCATCCTTATTTTGAAAACTCAACAGAACCATTCGTTTGTGTTGGTTTGTGCCCCTTCCGTTCTCTCGTTATAACGGACACAATGGGGCGGGGCCAGTGAAATGACAGCCCGCCTCATCAATGAAATCAAAATTTTATTACTGCATTCGTTTGTGCTGGTTTGTGCCGCAAAAATTTTCCTTTGTGCCACTTCCGTTCTCTCGTTATAATGAACACAATGGCGCGGGGCTAGTGAAACGACAGCCCCGCCCCATCAATGAAATCAAAATTTTGTTACTGCATACGTTTGTGCTGGTTTGTGCCGCAAAAAGTTTCGTTTATGCCACTCCCATTTTCTCATTATAACGAATTTTTATAATTCAAGGTCAAATGAATAAATTCGCGTATGAAAATTGTAAATAAATACATGTCACGAAATGAAATACGTAAAGCTTCAGTCCCATGTAAATGTCGGTTTGTGCCGCAAAAAGGTTTCCTTTGTGCCATTCTGGATCTCTCGATATAACGAATTTTCCACTATTTCAACACAGAACGACCATTTCAGTGGCCCTGCCCCATCAACGAAATCTAAATTGTATTACGGCATTCATTTGTGCTACGTTTATGTTGGCTTGTGTTGCAAAAAGTTTCGTTTGTGCCGCTTCCGTTCTCTCGTTATAACGAATTTATATAATTCAAAGGCACATATAGAAAATCACGTTTGAAAAAATGCATAGCATGAAATGAAATACGTAGATCTTTAGTCCCATGTAAATGTCGGTTTGTAAAGCAAAAGGTTTCCTTTGTGCCATTATGGTTCCCTCGATATAACGAATTTTCTACTATTTCAACACAGAAAGACCATTTCAGTGGCCCCACCCCACCAACGAAATCTAAATTGTATTACGGCATTCGCTTGTGCTACGTTTGTGCTGGTTTATGCCGCAAAAAGTTTCGTTTGTGCCACTTCCGTTCTCTCGTTATAAGGAATTTTTATAGTTCAAGGTCAAATAAAGAAAATCAGTTATGAAATCGTAAATAACTACATGTCACGAAATGAAATACGTAAATCTTTAGTCCCCTGTAAATGTTGGTTTGTGCCGCAAAAAGTTTCGCTTGTGCCATTCTTGTTCGCTCGATATAACGAATTTTCCAGCATTTCAACACAGAACGACCATTTCAGTGGCGCCGCCCCATCAACGAAATCTAAATTGTATCATGGCATTCGTTTGTGCTGGTTTGTGCCACAAAAAGTTTCGTTTGTGCTACTTCCGTTCTCTCCTTATAACGAATTTTTATAATTCAAGGTCAAATAAAGAAAATCTGTTATGAAAATCGTAAATAACTACATGTCACGAAATGAAATACGTAAATCTTCAGTCCCATGTAAATGTCGGTTTGTGCCGCAAAGGGTTTCCTTTGTGCCATTTTGGTTCCCTCGATACGAATTTTCGACTATTTCAACACAGGGCCACCATTTCAGTGGCCCTGCCACATCAACGAAATCTAAATTGTATTACGGCATACGTTTGTGCTGATTTGTGCCGCAAAGTTCCGTTTGTGCCACTTCCGTTTTCTCGTTATAACGAGTTTTTTAAATTCAAGGTCACGTAAAGAAAATCACTTATCAAAATCCTAAATAAATGCGTGTCACGAAATAAAATAATTCTTTAGCGCTATGTAATAGTGCTTGAGTTTTTTAAATCACGGTAACTGTAAACAAAATTGGATGTTTCTTCTTTGTAAAGGAAATAATTTGAAAAAAACCCGAAAAAGTAATCAAATTTTAAAAAAAATGATTGTACCTTCACTTTACAATGTAACCAAGTATATGTGCATGCAAAAGCTGATTAAATTGCTCTTTTTGATTAAGTTACACCTTTTTGATAATATAAAACTTATCCAACTGAACTGTATTGACAGATTTCAACACTGAATAGCACTTAAATATTTCTTGGATTTAAAAAGGTTTTGCTTTAATATATTTATCATACATTTCTGTGTAAAATGATCAGTTTACATTTTTTTTTTTTAATACATATAATCTTTCTAGTATTAGTCGAAAAAGGGGAAAGGATACGGCAGTAACTGGCAGTAAAAAGTTCAGAAATTTAAATTAAAAAAAAGAATAATTTGTATTTTTCGTTACAATTTTCCTTGTGCATAATATATTTTAGAATATTTATGCAATAAACAATGAAGATATAGGATATATCCGTGTTAAACGCTTAGAGAGATTAAAAAGCCTTAAAACGTCCACTTGGTGAGCTTTCATAGTCTTTTGAGATAGGATATTTATATAATATTACTAGGGTATAACAGTAATTAAAATTTTTATTAAACAAACTTCAACTATTTAGTAGACTTTTTTTCAGTACCTTTTTAATTAAAATAATTAATGCATTACTAAAACCAAATGCATATACACTATATGGCCAAAGGTGACCGGCCACTTGCGATTTTATACGTTTTGTTAAATATCTAGAAAAATACACGAGGAATTAAACTGAAACTCCAGGTGTGCAAACAGTATAGAATAGGTCATATATTTCCGCGAAGATTTTTTCCAGAAACCACATAGGAGACCGTCAAAAAATTGAAAAAGAACTAATATCTTTTGGATAACACTGTAAAAACTAATGTAGCAAAAGCGTTCAAATTGGAGATTATGATTAAGTGGCTTATTGTAATAAATTTTGTTCATTTTTATGAGGATAGCATGTATACTCGTAGAGAGTTTTTATAAAAACAGTCCCAAATTTCGCCAAGTTTTTTGCTTATTTGCTTATAATTTTGCTTATAATTTATAATCTTAATATAAAAAAAGGTTCTTTTCAGAAAATATGAGAAACAACATTGTACAAAATACCCAGCAATTAGAATTAAATAATAATAATAATAATTTGATGAAAAATGAGAAGGTTTACTAAACAATGTTTCACTGCGCATGCGCAAATACAATCAAAATATAATGTGAATAATGTATTAGCTAAGTATATAGAGCAACTTTTTGAAAGTCTCAAAATCATAGCTTGAAAATTCTGAAAATTATCGTCGATAGAATAAGCTCGAAATCCGTTGTTCCCAAAAGAAAGCAAAAATATGAGGGTTGTATCCAAATGTGCAATATTATACACGCTATCTTGGCACTGATCAACAGATATTTGATACATCCCCTCATATTTCTGCTTCCTATTGAAAACAGCGGATTTCGAGGTTATTCTATCGACGATCATTTTCAGAATTTTCAAGCTATGATTTTGAGATTTTCACAAAAGTTGTTCTATATACTTAGCTAATACATTATGCACATTATATTTTGATTGCATTCACGCATGCGCAGTGAAACATTTTTTAGTAAACCTGCTCATTTTTCATCCAATTTTTATTATTTTTAATTCTGATTGCAGGGCATTGTGTACATTGTTGTTTTTAATATTTTTTGAAAAGAACTTTTTTTTATATTAAGAACTCTGCAAATTTTAAGCAAAAAAACTTCGCGAAATTCGGGACTGTTTTTATAAACACCTTAATTTCTCTACGAGTATACATGCTATCCTCATAAAAATGAACACAGTTTATTATAATAAGCCGCTTAATCATTGACTTCAGTTTGAACGCTTTTGCTACCTTAGATTTTACAGGGTTATCCAAAAGATATTTGTTCTTTTTCAATTTGTTTACGGTCCCCTATGGGGTTTCGGGAAAACATCGTCGCGGAAATATATGACCTATACTATACTGTTTACATGCCTGGAGTTCCAGGTTAATTCCTCATGTATTTTTCTAGATATTTAGCAAAACGTCTAATATCGCAAGTGGCCGGTCACCTTTGGCCATATAGTGTATATATTTTTCTTTTTTGTGGGGAGGGGACGGGGGGATGATTGAAAAAGAAGAGATATTTTTCAAGAAAAGCTAATGAGAATCTAAACTAAAGCATTGTTTCTTTTTAACTATTAAGATATCTTCCACAAGTGTAATAATTAAAACAAAATATTTTCAAATGCAATATATTTCAGAAAGAAAAAAAAAAATTAAATTCTTAATTTACAGCAAATTTGTTAGGAAATTGCTGTTAAATTTGTGGGGTTTTTTATTAATTAAAAATGAACTATAAGTTATTCCGATTTCGGATTACTTTAGTTGCCTCGGCCGTGTTTTAATATACATGTACGTAGCATTTCACACTTCTGGATTCCAAACTGTGGATTTGTATAACTTTAGATACAGAATCATTTTTATATATTAGATTAACCATTCACAAATATATTTAAGAAAAATGTAAAGCAGCTAATTATGTTACTTGAAAAAATGGTTTTTTTTTAAACAAATTATAAAAAAAAAAACAGATTTGGAATTTAACAGGTTTTAGAACATTTTCGAGGGAAAGATCTATTTTCCTAGAGAACAGATTTCGCATAGAGTGTTGTCACCGGATAGAGGTTAATATAATGTTGCCGGTGAATAAAATAAAATATAAATAACGAAATAAAATTAAAAGATGTTGCCGCTAAATAAAGTGAAACGTAAATAACGAAATAAAATTAAAATATGTTGGCACTGAATAAAGTGAAATGTAAATAACAAAATAAAGGCTGTTGCCACCAAATAACGATAAAAATATGCAAATAAATAAAGGGTAGTGCCATTGATAAAGAAAATTAGAAATAATAAAATAATGTAAAGTTCTTTTTAACAACACGTAAGCAAAATAAATGTAAAATTTGCTTTAAAAAGTAAGTACGTAAATTAAAATATAGCAGTAAAATAATAATAATAATAATAATAATAATAATAATAATAATAATAATAATAATAATAATAATAATAATAATAATAATAATAATAATAATAATAGCAATGAAACAATACCAAAGAAAACGTTGAGATGAAAAAAAAATTAAGAAAGATTGTCTTTTGGCTCAGTATACACATTTTTTAGTGTTTAAAATTAATTATACAAAGTGAGAGAAAATTCAGAGATTCAATTTTTCAGAAAATTAACTTGGTTTATTGGAGATTTAAGTATAATGTTTGTGTGAGAGATTTGTTTTTTCTTGTAAAGGAAACATTAAGGTAGTTTGACAACTATACCGACATTAAAAAATTTAAACAAGTTTTTTTAAATAAACACTTAAATAATAATCGGTGTAAAAATCCCTTTTCTACAATTGATTTGGAATGATGCGGAGTCCTGATATTGTATGAAAATTCTTTGGTCCCTTTACTTAATCAGCATATCATGTTATACTTATTGAAATTTAGTTAAGTTTAAAAAATATTGCAATTAACATGGTAGATGAAAAATAATTAATCGAACGATTAGTTAACGGGAAATGTAAGATATAAAATATTTGATTTAAGAAAATTGTAAATATGTAGTGAATGACTTTACCTAAACAGTTTTACGTACTGTTATCTAAATCAAACTTATTCTACATGATTGTGTGAGGAAAAAAAATGCGAGTTTAAAGATTTATATATAACTTAGTTGAAATTGTTTCGTTAAAATAATTTTTTTGTATCATTGAACCCAATGAATTTTTAAGCTAATTTTTAAAAAAAATTTTGAATTACGCATTATTCTGCCACTTAAACATTTTAAAAAGGAATTTTATTATTAATTTTGATATAAAACTTTGTCAGTTTGAAAATTTTAAATTTCTCTAGATATTCAATAAAAATTGAGATTTGTTAGAACACGTTACCGGGTGGAATTCTCATATATAAATGCCTCTTATCTTATCTTATCTTACTTTACTGATTGAATAATCTACGCTTGCAAATAAGCAGGTTCGGACTTGCTTTGGTTTATCTTTCGAGAGAAGAGGATTGTTGTCCCGATAATAATTTTGAAATTTATCAGTTAACTATTAATTAGCAATGGTCGATTAAATTTAATGCTGCTTTATTATTTAACACTGATTTATTTGCGTTTTTTGAAACATATAATTCTTCAATTATGTTTACACAAGTTTCAAATGCCATGTTTTTCACATAAAATCATGTAAGTTTTTATTTCTTTGGGAAATTTCCTAATCGCTCAGGCATAGAAGAAAATTATGAATTTAGAACTGCCTTCAGTTAAATTTGGCATAGCTTGAAATTTTAACACCTTTTTAAACTTATGTTTACTTTTGTACTTGATTTTGTAACTATTCAAAATAAATAAATTTTTTTTTGAGTGAAAATCTTAGAGTTTGTATTTTTTTTTTTATTCACATATTAGATATCCTACAATCTTTCATGCTTTACTTTCAAGCTTTGTATTTTGTTTTCAAATCACATGTGTCCATGTAAATGCTATGCACTCCGTATTATGCATGAAATAACTTATAGTAAACCTCAGCGACGTATAACAATTTCATTATACATGAAATAATTTAACATAATTAAAATACGCCGCAAACAATTCCCTTAACCCCTATATCATTATGTAACGGAATTCTTTTGTATGTCCCTGTAAATGAATAATAACTATTCTTTACACGGCATATTCTGCAGAATGCATACTTTAGTGCACTTCATTAATGCTTATCAATTTTATTATGTTTGAAAGCGTGTAACACCATTAAAAATAATTTTAAACGATTTTTTCCCATAGCCGTAATGTAACGGAAAACTTTTGACTGTCCCTGTAAATGAATTAAACATGCAACAAACTTCATATAAAACAGGGAACGTGCTATGGTAAACGTCAATAACATCCAGAAATTTCAGGGAAATCTGAGTATATTTACGGGAGTTAGAGCGCGGACAGACGGACAGACGGCCAGACAAACCGAAGTCATAAACACTTTTCAACTTTGTTGGAAAGTGTTAAAAAGACTAATTCAAACGAATTTGATCAATTTTTATGCTAGTTTGACATTTTATCATACTTTTAGATGCTACCTATCTATAATTTTAACAATTGAACGAGGTACACTACAAGAAATACCCATTACTAAACAAAATAAATTAATTTTTAATCTAATCAATAACTGAAAATTCACATTTTAAAAATATTTTCATGAATGTAGATATAAAAATACGAGTTTACAAACTAATTTTCTTACTTTTATCACATTGGAAAAGAATTTTTCACATTCGAACTTAATTTTTTATACATAAAGAATTACTTAATCAAATTCTATACTTTCTGATTCAACAAAATTCAGGGATTTCTTCAGTTTTTAAACCAATTCTTACATTTTTTAATTATTAAAATTTCCCAACCTCTATTACAAAACGTTTGAAGAAAAACGGATCACTTCATAAATGAGTATTTCTTGAAGTGCACTTCGTTCAAGGGTTAAAATTCTACATAGTCTAAATGTAGTATAAAATCTCAAACTAATGGAAAAGTTAATCAAATTCGTTTAATATAGTCTTTTTTCATTAAAAAATCAATATTTTCCTTTGTTACTTGTTTAAATATTTAAATCATTAAGGTAATGGTTGTTCAAAAACTAAAATATATGTTTAAATTTCCCTTTTAAGTTGTTATTCTGATCTTATAGTTGAAAAAATCTAAAGGATTCAGCCTTTTGCCTTAAAAATTAATATTTTCCATTGTTTTGCTTAAATATTGATATTCATTAAGGTGTTGTTCATTCAAAATTATGTTTATTTTTCATCATTTAACTGGATATCCTTATCTTATAGGCGAAAAAATCTAAAGAAATTGACTTTTTTCCTTAAAAACTGATATTTTCCATTTTTTTCCTTAATTAATAATACTCATTAACACGTTCACGCCGGCGCAGTGGGTCACACTCGACTGTCTCAGCGTTGTCAGGTCTCCGGCTTTTTTTTTTCACACCACTATTATTTTAGAGAAAAAATAGCTGTTCCTTTAAATCGCCCAATTGTTCTAATTAAATAAAACAACATTTTCTGTATTAAAATACTGGTATCCATTAAGCCGGAGACTTTACAGATCTGAGACAGTCGAGCGTGACCCACCGCGCCGGCGTGAACGTGTTAAGGTAATGATGTTCAAAAATTAAAATTTTCCTTTTTGGTTATATTATTATCACTAT
This sequence comes from Maratus speciosus, assembly GCA_963932465.1. NCBI lineage: Eukaryota > Metazoa > Arthropoda > Arachnida > Araneae > Salticidae > Maratus > Maratus speciosus. Next base: position 268,238,274 of record OZ010798.1, on the reverse strand, counting down.
TTAAATACATAATTAAAAAATCATGGAAATATTACCCTAATCATATGTTTACTGAACACCTCAAAATATGCATTCTTGAGACACGAAAATACTTCGATAAACCTGATATAACATTTTTATTCGCATCTCTGTTTGAGAGGGCAAGATTCGGGGTTGGCGAAGGCGTCATTTTTCGAATATTTTGCTCAAATGTTAAATAAAGTGGTGCGTTTTTCTTCAAACGTTTTGTAACAGAGGTTGGGAAACTTTAATAATCATTAAAAAATGTAAGAATTGGTTTATGAACTTAAAAAATCACTGAATTTCGTTAAATCAGAAAGTACAGAATTTGATCAAGTAATGCTTTATGTATAAAAAAATAAGTTCGAATGTGGAAAATACTTTTTCAATGTGATAAAATTTAGAAAATTAGTTTGTAAACTCGTATTTTTATATGTACATTCGGGGAAATATTTTTAGAATGTGAAATTTTCTGTTATTGATTAGATTAAAAATTAATTTATTTTGTTTAGTAATGAGTATTTCTTGAAGTGTACCTCATTCAAGCGTTAAAATTCTACATAGCTACTAGCATCTGAAAGTATGATAAAATCTCAAACTAGTGTAAAAATCAAATTCGTTTAAATTACTATTTTTTTTTCAAAAAATCAATACTTTCCTTTGTTATTTGTTTAATTATTAAAATTTATTAAGGTAATGGATGTTCAAAAACTAAAATATATGTTTAAATATCCCTTTTAAGTTGAAATTCTCGTCTTATGGTTGAAAAAAATCTAAAGAAATCATCTTTTTTCCTTAAAAATCGATATTTTTCATTGTTTTGCTTAAGTAATGATACTCATTAAGGTTACAGCTGTTCAAAAACTAAAATGTATGTTTAACTTTCTTCTTTTAAGTTAATATTCCGACCTTCTAGTTGAAAAAAAAATCTAAACATTTTCCATTGTTTTGTCAATTAGTAATATTCATTAAGGTCTTGATCATTCAAAATTCAAATATATGTTTAACTTTGCTCATTTAAGTGCATATCCTTATCCTATAGTTGAAAAAAATTCTAAAAAACAGCTTTTTTCCTTAAAAAATGTGATTTTCTATTGTTTTGCTTAATTAATAATAAACATTAAGGTAAATGTGGTTCAAAACTCAATTGCAAATTTAATCTTCATCTTATAGTATGATAATCTAGTCGATCTAACATTCACCCCTCATGTTACAGCAGAACAAACTCTAAAAACGTCATTTTTTCCTCTAGGGGACGATCGAATCGCGTGGCAGTGGGACGGGCGGTGCGAGTGTGATGCGGTGGCGGGACTATGCCCCGCAGCAACGCCTCCTGACACAGAAGCCCCGTTTTCCTACTACTAATGATAAAAAAGTCTTTTTGAAAAAATTCCAACTCCTAGTAAATAAAAGAATTAAGTTCTCAAAATTTAAAACATTTCTCCTGTAAAGAACGTTAGCAAATTTAAAATTCTTCTGAAAAAAAAATTCTATCTTTTGGTATTTTTTAAAGAAAATAAATCCCCTGCTGTATTTTTCTATCACCTGAAAAAAATAATGTCCCAAAATAAAAGTTTTTAATACGGAAAAAAAAAATTCTCAAAATAAAAATTTGTAAAAGAAAAAAAAGTCTAAAGAGTTTTTCTATCACCTGAAAAAACACACGCAAAAAAAATCACATTTTTTTCTATAACTTACAAAAAAAAATCTCAAAATAAAAAATTTCTATCTCTAAATAAATAACATCCTACTATAAGACGCTTATCTATCCACTTCCGCTAAAATATTGTTATCTACTAACACTTCCGCTGTTACCTTTACGCATTTCCCATCCGGAATGCTCTTATCAGCTTAGTACTCTGAGATAAAAAAAAGACTTCCGGTTGACCTTCATTTGACCTTGAGTGAATGTCGGGGCATAGAAATGTCATTCCCACACTACTTACAGTAATTTCGATTTGCGGGCGATCAACAAAGGTTTTGAGGAGCTCTGGAGGTACCTATCGTCGCAGATGTATAAAAGGATTGTTAATAATGATTTTCGAAGAACAATGTCGGTAATAGCCGAGATATTAACCCTTAAAGACACGGACGCTTTGGACATACATAAAGACACGAGCGGTGTACTCTATGCGCTATCGGCTTTATAGCCTAGATACCAACTTTTAATGATATGTTTATGTAATTTCAATGTCCATCACTCGTATGAAAGCTATAAACGTCAAACTGTTAAAAACAGACTAGTTAATAAGAGTTAATCGCATAATTACCATGAGATTCGCCACTAGTTTGCATTGAGTGGCTCTCTCAATACGCCACCCGAGTCTTTAAAGATTAATTAAAAACCTATCTGGAAAACCGCGCCACGGACCAAGGCGCGTTGCATCTTTGCGACCTCCTTTCGAAGCGCGTTTAGCATAGTGTCAAGTTTAAACTTTGGACAAGGGTTTTGTTTTAGGTACACTGTAAAAAGAAAAGCTTACTATTACTCTGAATTAGTGTTTATAAAATGCCAAATGAAGTTTAATATGCACTAATTTTATTGTCCGCACCAAATTAAATTCTTCATAAACAGATTAGGATAAGATTAAAAAAAAGAGTTGTACAGATAGCAATATTTGATACTACCTAAGCTTCATATATATCTGAACTTTCATGCTATATCCATTTATATTTTTCTAGTATAAACACCTATACCCAACCGTACGTTGTATAGTTTTTTACAAAGCCTTTATTGTTCTTTTAGAAACGATATTTTGTACAATATATTTACTAATTAATATACTTATTGTACGGAACCCTCTGAGCGCGAGTAATACTCGAACTTGACCGTTTATTTATTTCATAAAATTACATTCATCCATGCCGCTATGTCTCTAAAACGAGGAAAGAACAAACACTCTTACATTAATACACACACACACACACATATATATATATATTTTTTTTAAACAGAAAAAATAATTATTTGTTGAATTATTGTTTTTTTTTATTATTTTTTTTTCATTATATACCTTATTAAATGAAATTTGCAAATGTACTGTTCTATTTTCATGTACATATAATGTGCACATATTTGTACATATTATAAAATTGTGAATTTTTTTTTTATTTCTTAAAATTACACTCTTCCGTGCTTTTGTCTATCTAAAACGAGGAAAGAGCAGTTTTACGTTAGAGTACTTTTTTAAACAGATAAAAAAGTTACTTGTTGAATTATTGTTATTTTTTATGCAATTTATTCGGTTTGTTCCCTTATAGCCGAAAAAATTCTAGCCGAAAATCATTAAGAGGGGGAAATGTAAGGAATCGTACAGGAGTTGCATAGTGTCTACGTTTAGTTCTGAATCCGTCTGAATCCGAACAAAATCACGAAAAGTTACTCCATTCTAGAAAAGAACCCTGTGCGGTTTGCTGCTGCGGATCATATTACGGTTTTATAACTTTTTTTCAACTTAGCCCAGTAGTGTTTTACTATGCATTGTATCATCTAACCAATAAAAGGGTAACTAGACAAAAAGGTCTAGAAAATTCTTTCAGAATTGTCTCCTCACAATTTAAAAAAAAAAGAAAATATAATTTAACTTTATAATCAATGAATCGTGAAACTATAAAAAATTTCTACTGAATGAAATCTATGTCGAATTAGTAATTTGTACGAATTATTTTTTGAATTCTTAATTTTTAGGCATAACTAATTTATAAATTCATAATTAGTGTCGACGATAAAGAGAGAATTATAAGCAACAGCAACAAAGTACGTGTGCTGTGCTCCTACTGCTGTTTCTTTTATTGTTTTAAATTATTTTCATGAAGTTTTTTATTACTATTATTATTATTTTTTTCCTGAATGCCATGTGCTATTTTTGGAAAATATTTATCTGTTTTTCTGGCGTCTCTCTAAGCGTTACACAAATTTTGTCGGCGCTTTAGCTCTTTTTAATAATTAAAAAATGTTTAATTTTTTGTACTGTTTCCTTATTTACTGATTTGTTTCCTTTTGTTTTGTTTGCCAATTATCATATGAAAATCATTTGAGTAATACTTTATTATTTTAAATGTTTTCACAATGAAATTGATTTTTGGCTGAAAAAATAAAATTTTGCTAAGAAAGGATTCCATGTAATAATACTTTACTTGTTTAGTCTTTCAAAGTTTGCTGGAATTGATTGAAAAGTATAGGGCAGTGAAAGTGACACTATGTTTAAAGGAAAATATAGATTTTCATTCATAAATTTAAAGTAAATTAATTAAATTCATTGAATACATTTGTTTTTCTTTTTTATGGTCTAAGATTAAAATTCTACTGTTTTAATTTTATGAAAATATGCACAAAAGTAAATTTTTAAATATATTTAAATATACAATTATTAAGGAAAATAGGCGAAAATTATGCCTCTAATAACACAATCATGTTGAGAAGCTTTCTGTGTACATTAAATTTAATCTATTATTTAATCTTATTTAAATTATTTAATCGGCATTTATTTGCATTATCTACATATACATATATTTCAATGTATGTGAAAAAATATGACTATAATATTTTTGCATGTGTTTAAAATTCGGGTTTAAAAAAAGAAAAAATATTTATTCTCTATTGAATATCACATCACTTTTGCATATAAAAGCATGCATTAAAGATTCTAATTTTATATACTTATCGAAACATTTTTATTTTTCTTATTTAAGCTATGGCAACAAAAAAGAAAATGGAAGACAATTTTAAATGAAATGTATCATTTGAAATATTGAGATTTATGAAAATGATAAAGAAATTAAAAAGGAACCTTTATCCTATTGCGCTACTTTGAATTATATTTTGTAATATAAATGATATATTTTTCTTCATTTACTTTTAAGGTTGGTTGTATTTATTACGGCCAATTACCAACTCGAGAGATATGGGCCCTAAAGGGGGGGAGGGGTGGCGGTGGCCCTCCGTGCGGGTCTTTCTAAGGGAACCTAACCCGTATTTATGCAAGGAAATCCAAGGTTCGAAGAAAACCACGAAAACTCCGAACGGTTAGGCCGACGGGCGCAATTGGATTCATTTACTTTTAAGAAAAATTAATATTCTAGATTATTGTCCAGATTTCGATCCCAGAAAATACTAATACACATAAATACCAGTTTAAGCCTAGTTAGTGTACTTTTTGTGGAGCCTTCAGACAATTGATACATTAAACAATTTTGTACATAAAAAAAAAAACTATTTTTGCTTTTACTTTGGTTGTTTATTTTTACAAATCGATTGTTCATCATACCACAGAAGTTTTTACATTTAGTTTATACAGTTTTAATTTACACGGGAAGAGTTTTAATCCCCCCCCCCCTCTTCTTTCTTCGCTGTGTCAGTGTCTATATACAAAAACATTATTAATGCAGTTATTTATAAATACACTTTACAAAAGCATATATTTTTATCCTTGCATGTGCATATACGTTTTTTTTGTTTGAAAAAAATATCAAAGCACTTTTTCAAGCACTTTATTTTTTTGTTTTTCAAGGAATAACCACAAGTATTTATAAATTATTTACTATTTTGTTATATTGAATTCATTTGTTAAAATGGCTCATTTTTACAAAAAGTTTGACTATATATACAGTTGTATATTACTGGTTTGTGATATCCATTTTATAGTCATTTCATTCACAATATTGCGGTTTTTGATGGTGGTCGGTAATGTTTTATTAATGGTTATATATATATATATATATATATAAGAGCATTAGAGATCCATGTCCATTGCACATATAGCTCCAAAATGTTTAACATTTATTTTTTTTTTTTAATTTACAAAAGAGAATAAATATATGTAATTTAATAAATCAAAATAATCATAAAAAATTCTTTGAAAGTTATTCTAAAGCCTTTATACGTATGCAGCCGTTTAAACTTTTTATTCATGTAAGGGGAAATAAAAAATGAAATTTTGATAAAATTATAAATTAAGTTTCAATTTAAATTATTTTTGATTTGTCTTCTAAAGTATATTTAGACAACCAAACTATACGTTTATTTTTTCAATACGATGATAAGTATATCACTTTCACTAAATCTATATTATGCATTGAAATGTATTTATTGAATAATGTAGTTTATCTTTTGCGCCATGCTATCCGAAACCTTAAGGGTGCTGATCACTTACAATCCTGTTTTCCGTTCTCCATGTAAACCTATGGGAATATTTTGTCTCACTTTTCTAAGGATATCTCATGAAAAAATTAAGATTTTCGAATTTTGTTTTCTGTATGCAATTCTTAAAACTTGCCACTTCTCATCCTAGTTTTCATTTTATAATAAAAATACTTTTAAATATTTGATTTTACGTGAAATACTGGGAGCATGACCAAAATAATTTCTACCTCTCATTAAACTGTAAATTCTGGCAGTTCTATTAGGTCATTTGGAAATTTAAAAAAATACGAAAAAATGTTCAGTTTCCAATTTATCCATTGATATAAAAGTATTTCATTTCAATTAATTAGGGAGGGAGCTATAATTAAAACAAAATGCATATATGTATATTCTGATCAGTCTATTACCTACCCCCTCGATACAATCCATCACTCCATGGGGAGGGACACCCCGTAGCGTTTGCTCCCACTCCGGTGTAATAAAAGTTGGGTCGGGGGTATAGTTAGAGGGGGTAGAAATAGGTAAGGGATATAGAAGTTTTCAAAGTCAATTTAGCAGGCCTTGATTATCGAACAGGGACATTTAGCTCCTGCTTCCCTCAGAAAATTTTGAAGGGACTCGAAATTGAAAAAACAGGACTCGAAACTGAGAAAACAGGGGCCCCCAAATGTTATAGTAAATTAATTCCAATCAAAAATTGTATATATATATGTGTTTGTGTGTGTGTATGTGTGTATTTATAAGTGTTTCATGAAAATATCTTTCATAACACATTAATTTTTCATATACATAATACACCAGTAGTTTAAACCACATGATCACAATTCTTCAGTTTGTCCATTATTTTAGATGTATGTTTATTTTACATATTGAATTTGAACAATATTGAATTTGACTTGTATGCCCAACATAAAATATTAGTAACTTAAACTACTGCTAAAATTGAAAGAAGTATTTCAAAATATTGATATTTTATATTGAGCATGCATGCTGAATTCAACATTTTTATGTCAATACTATGCAAAATCATTTTTCCATATTTTTCTTGATTGCGTCCAATTTTCCTGTTCATAGTATATATAAGAGAACATAAAAAAAGTTGTTTTATTAGCTATATGTGTTTAATTTTAATTAAAACCTTTTATGGCTATATATGAACTCGAATAAGCCACTCTTTGAAGTAATATTTATAGCATTGGCGAGTTTCAATTTAGAAAACCCTTATTGGATGAAAGGGGGTACCGAAATGAAGCTGTGCTTCCCATAGCTTCAGAGGTCGGGCCCTGCTTAGAAGTGCATTTAATTTTCAGGAATCGTAATTTTATAACCAAAATTTCTTTCCATGCTTTTAAATTGATTATTTTAAATCTTTCTGTAGTTCATTTCAATAATTTTCCAATAAGTTCTATTATAGTTTTTCATAATTGTTCACGCTTTAAGTTCTTATAATCAATTTTAGATTATTTATATTAGCTATGTAGCTAAGTTATTATAACGGAAAAGTACATCAAATTGCATTTAACAATTTTAAAAAAATCTTAATTCTCATTACTCTTATTTTTAGAGTAATAATTTTAATTTAAACCGTTTATGTTTTTTATCACAAATTATTTTTTTAAAAGGTGGAATTAATAAAGTTTTTCACCTATGTCAAAGTATTCATTTAGGGTTAGTATTCGTTTCTTTAAATATAAATCAAGGAGATTCAAGGATCAAAACAAAAAATATATATATACAGTGAAACCCCGATTTAATGTTATTCAAGGGACTATAATGAAAAGACGCTATATGCAGGAAAACGTTAAATCGGGGAAGAACAAAAACAAAACACTGAACATAAAATAAGGTGTAAGTTAGGTAACATACCTTTTATTTCTTTACTTATTATTTTTTTTAAGCCACTTTTCCCATCTTTTTTTCAAATTTGATGCAATAAATCTACTTAGTTTAAAGTTCTTTGCTAAGTAAAACATTGAATTCTGTTTAAACTAGCAAAATCGGTTTTACGGACATTGTAATTTTCAGATTTACTGATGGATTCCTTTTTTACAGCAAGGAAAATGGCTTTCTTTTTGAGCCATATGTTATCGTTTAAAGCTAAAGCTAATGAAAATTCTCTAACGAATGCTCTCAGCTCCATTCTATCGCAGAAAGTATAATCCAAATAGGTAAAAGAGTGCGGTTGGTTGGTTGTGTTGGTTGTGTGAATAAATATAAAAAGATGAATAAATGGATTTCGTTATATATTGTTCTCCATACGAATAAATCAATTTTGCTTTTCATGCAATCTTTCGGGAAAAACTTCTACGAGAAAATTAAAAAAATTTTTGTTATGTGTAAATAAAGCCATGAAATTCTGAGATATCTTTTTTTAACCACCCATGTATTTTTCCTGAAATTTTATATTTTTTTGCGCTAAATTTTTGCAGGTATATATTATGCAGCATGTATATTGATCTATATTGAATATTGTATCTTTTAATTGAATAGATGACAATGCCAGAGTGAACTGAAAATTAATTATTTGTATTGAGCTTAGCAATTTTGGATATTTGTTAATAGTGTAAATTTTATTGAAAGATGATCAAAATTAAAAAATGAAAAGAAAAGAATTTGATAAAATATGTGGAAGATATCTATGAATTTTCCTAATGGATGAGAAAACTCTACTATGGTATATCTTGAGTAATTAATGTTTTTTAAATAACTTTTAATGCTAAGTTTTAATCTACATAAAATAAAAGATTTGCTTTATTTAAATGATCTGTAAGAAAAAAGACAGTTCGGGTAATACTTACATTCGGATGTAACTATGAAAATACAGAATTAATACAGAAATTATAGTTTTTTGATCTAATAACAAAATTTTTATATTCTCAAAAAGGTGTAACAATAAGCTTCGGGGGAAAACATATAATAATAATGATAATTTTTTGACAAGAATTCTGCATCTTTTTAATTTGAATTTACAATCACATAATTTAAAAAATGAATATTATTTGAAAATTTAAATATGCAGCGCAAAAATATTATTTTCCTTTCAGTTAATATTGTTATGAATATTTTTAGTGGGAACAAGGTTGAGGGGGGGGGGGGGAGGGCTATACTTAACATGCAAAATACTAATATTCATTTGATGATATTTTCTCCCTCATTTGTATACATGTATTAATAATATACTTTGATATTTTGTCTTTGTGAATCATATATATATCTATCGTATGTATTGCTGCATGTATATTGTATCTAGTATATTTAATATTATATCCTTTGATTAAATAGAGAAATAATTGAAGAATTACCGTATTTTATGGAAGAAACGCCGCACTCCTCAAATTGGCCTGAATAAGCTTAAAAATATCGTAATCGCCGCACCCGTTGTAAACGCCGCATCCATCGGAACTTTACTTTTGTCGACAGCGTCACATTGACCTAACTTTAATCAAAGTTTTCTGAGCAGTGTAGGATGCCTCGTTTTTAATATCTTAAGATGTCTGAAGTTTTATTTAAAATATTTAAATCCTATTTTAAATATTTTTATGAATTTTTAAATTAAGGAAACTCAGTTGGTATTTAAAAAAAATCGTAAACGCCACACTTGGAAAAAAATTAACTTTTAAACTCGTAAACGCCGCGGCATTTCTTCCATAAAATACGGTACTTTATTTATCCATTTCAAAGTTCTTGCCTCTAAAATGTACAGCCGGTAAAAAAGAAAAAAAAAGAGGGAGAGAGTGAGTGAGTGAGTGAGATAAACACCTTATACATTTTAATCATCAAATCGTCCCAGAAATAAAGAAAAATAGCCATTATTTGGAAATTATATCTTAAAAATAAGTTTTGGAGTCGTCTTAGTGGTGAAATTGGACTAAACTCGGAAATTTTCAATTCGAGCACATAATTTTGTCAGCATATATATATTTTTTTTCCTTCGGTAATATTTACATTAGAAGTCAAAAGAGAAGTAATTCAGCAAAGTAGTTTTGGAGTTAGGCAGGTTTCACGTTTAGAATTCCTAATGTTAAATCCATCTGTAACGGTTGCAAACCAGATTGAAAGCGGTTAGTTTTTTAAACATAACTCAAAACTACTTAGAGGAGTTAACTGTAATTTTGGTTTCCTATATCTAAAACTTTTAAAATTCGATTTTTTACCTGCATTGTCATCAATTTCTTTACAATGAAGATATGGTCAGTAGTTATTACAATACATTTTCTAAGTTGCTACATTTATAATGCATTGAATAGATTTGGGGGGGGGGGATAATTTGATTGAAGGTATTCAATAACTTCTGCACTTGGTTTAAAATAGTTCAGAACACAATACATTCATTTTATATGAATAAAAGAATTTTGTGGACAATGTCCCCTCATGCCCTCTTAGATATATTGAACAAAATTTTGCATATTTATATTTAAATAAAAAGTAATTAACATGCTTTAAATATGTGTAAATAAAATAATTTAAAAGAACAATTAGCACATTAAAAATGTACACAATTAGGCTTAGCTATAAATGTCTTAAGTTTTATAACATTATATATATATATATAAACTTTAAAAATTTCTCGGTGTAATATAAATTGGTTGTCACATTCTTAAAAATATTAAAATTGCGCAGAAATAATTTAACTATTTTACATTTTTAAATCTAAAAAAAATAACAATGTACTAGAACATATTGATAAATTAAAATTTTAAAAAAGGAAATGATGACCTGTTAGTCTTTCTAGTGAAAATTTCGCTATTAAATCGGTATAAAAGAGTTGTGTACTGTAATACATTTTGGGATGACCAACTGTGTACCATGTACACATGGAATAAGAAGATATTCTATAACATCTTATTTTACATAAAAAGGCATATTTCGAATAAAATTAGCAATAAATGAGTGCCTTACACGTCAACAATTTCTCATCTCTAATTCTTGGCATTATTAACAAAATATCTAAAATTTAAAAAAAAAAATACTTTTGGTTGTTAAACACAACATAATGAATAAATTTTGATTTGACCACAGAATTTATGGTTGAAAGTATTCTTTACAATACTGCTATTAATGAGTACAAATATGAAATTAAAACACGCGAAATAAATACATTTTGAAGGGATGTTCCAATGTGTGACATATTCCCCTGTCATTAAAAATATTTTACAGGATTGTGTTTTTTTTACAATGGACTATGAAAATACCCAATTTTTGGGTATTTACCCAAGGCTCGGATAAATACCCAGGTGCATACTCCAGGTAATACCTGTGTATTTAATCATCCCACATCACTGTGTGTAACTCATAGACTGAAATCGTCACTCTTTGTCCATATTTTCTTTACATAATGACCTATAATAATATTTTTATCTATAAACAGTCTTTTATTTAAATACATATTGTAGTAATTAGTTATAATAGATTGTGTTTTGACTTTTCAGTAGTAAATTAATGTTGCTTTGCATAAACAAAAGAAAAAATTCACAAAATTTGAATATTACGTAATGCAAAACGAGTCAAACAATATGATTTATTATTTGTTTAAAATTTACAATGGTTAAATTTGAAGGCAAAGATGATAATATAATAAACATGATATAAATAAGTAAGGTGAAACATATAAATCATTTTAGCCACTACATTAAATCGCTTTTTATTGTCATATTTCATTTTCATGAAACATTTGCTAAAATTTATGCATTTATAAAAGTCGTAATTATTCTACTGAAACTTATTTCTTGATGAAACTGCCGGTTGCGGCGCTGTAATAATAATAATAATAATAATAAGAGTAAAATTGTTCAAAGTGATCTGAACTATTTTAAAAACTGCCAAAGCATTCTGTAAATTGAAATATGTTCCTTCTGAGGAAAAGACTGCTAGAATAGGACTGGTAGAACAGCCCCTTCTCCCACTGGGTCATAAATTTTGTCAACAGACAGCTGATAAGATGCTGGACTTCACGGCAATTAACGATAAACGTCTCTTGACAGCTTGTATGGGGGGTAGGAACAAACTACTCTCTCAGCCGAATGCGATATTTTCTGTAAGTGACCAACAGCCTTAACAAAAAATTATGTAAATTATTTCATTGCGCCGTATTATTCATTCGCATACATTTAACTTAATTTAGATACTAATGACGCAAAATAACCATTTACATATTAGGGGCAATCCAGTTCAAACCACCAGGTGGTGTAACTCGACAATTTTAATTTCCCTAATCTTTTAACAAAGACTTCTTCATAGTTTTCTGAGTTTAAAAACATGACTAAATTTTTTTTTTCATCATATATCGTATTTTATGGAAGAAACGCCGCACCCGTCGTAAACGCCGCACTCCTCAAATTGGCTTGAATAAGCTGAATAAGCTTAAAAATATCGTAATCGCCGCACCCATTGTAAACGCCGCATCCATCGGAACGCTACTTTTGTGGACAGCGTCACATTGACTTAACTTTAATCAAAGTTTTCTGAGCAATGTAGAATGCCTCGTTTTTAATATCTTAAGATGTCTGAACTTTTATTTAAAATATTTAAATCCGATTTTAAATATTTTTAGGAATTTTTAAATTACGGAAACTCAGTTGGTATTTAAAAAAATCGTAAACGCCGCACATGGCGTAAACGCCGCACTTGGTAAAAAATTAACTTTTAAACTCGTAAACGCCGCGGCGTTTCTTCCATAAAATACGGTAGTTTTTTGGAGGGACCATTTTTAACAAACTACACAGCCATTTTTGGGAGAAAAACGTGTTTTACGGAAAATGCTGTAACTGCTTTATTTTTCTACCTATTAAGAGGAATCAAAAACCAAAATATCCAGCATAAAATTGTCGACATTTTATGTAATTATAAAATTTTCATTAGTCTTAAAATTGTCGACATTTTATGTAATTATAAAATTTTCATAAGGATCTAGACCAAAAACATGCTTAAAAATCGAAGAAATAAAAGGTCAAACAGCGTATTACGCTGCCATTGTTTTTTATGAAGGAAATGAGACTCGCCTTAAATATATATATATATATATTTTTAAGATCTCTTATAGGACTATTCATTTTTATAAATTTCAATTCTGAAAACCGTTTCTCTTTTTTTCTTTTTCTTTTTTTTTTTTTTTTTTTTTTTTTTTTTGTACAGCTCATCAAAAATTGTGTTAAGTCTGCTTTTGGCAATTTTCACTAATTAATATCTCAAAAAACACTGAGTACGAAATTCTGAAAACTTAGGATAATAAACATCTTTGTACTATAAAGTTAAATTGTAAATTTTATGACTGAGACTTAACTGATTTTTGAATAACAGTTCACTCAAAATGCACCGCCCCCTCTTTTTGCTTAGGTACGTTCAAATTGACGATAAAAACAAATTTTACGCTTAGTTAAATAGGGCAGTGGTACCTTTTCAAAACTTTCTTGAATGGGGGGGGGGGGGTCTTTTGATTTTATTGTGCGCATCTGAAAAGCATCTGATACATTTTTATTCTGACATTTTTTTTAAATTAACCAAAATACTCGCTCGCTAAGAATTTTATAAAATATCTCGTTTGCATACGCCACTGCTTTTTGCTTTTTACACATATTTGCCTTCCCTCCTCCCCCCCCCTCCAACAGACACACACAAAAAATACCGGTTATGTGAATCACTAATTAATTACGTTAGCAACTTTTATGAATCAAATCTAATAATCTTCCATAAAGTAATAGTTATTCGAAAAGAAAAAAACCCGTCTGTATCTTTTGCATTTCAGCACTGTTAAAGAAGAAAGAAATAGTGACCCTTCGTGACCCCGGGGATAAGGCTTTGACTGGGATGCGAAGAACAGTAATGAGAGAGAGTTGAGAGGGAGGGTGAAAAGGAAATAAGAAGAAACTGGACTCCTTATCGCAGTTCAGTATTTTAATTTTTAACAGTCCCCTGTAGGTTTCGGCTAAAATCTTTTCGGCTAGTAAGGAAGTCACGATTTATTCATGGTGTACTTTATTACATCAAATTTGCAAATGTACTTTTCTATTTCGAATGTGTTTTCTGTTTTCATCATGCATAGATAATGTGCATATATTTTCTTTATCTTATAAAGCTGCAAATTATATTTTATCTCATAACAATACAGGTATGCACACTATCTCTCTAAAAATAGTTTCATACTAATTTAGCTGACTTAGCATATTCACGGAGGAAAATATTTATATTTGTATATATTCATTATTTAGTATGTCATATGTATATTTTTTAACAATTTATCAAAAATATACCTTATAATATAAAATTTGCGAATATATTCAATTTTTTACGGTGTATAGATTTTGTGCATATATTTCTTAAATTCATTAAACACTAAATTATTCTTTACTTCATGGTATTTCATTCATGAGTACTTTCCCTCCTTAAAGTGAGGAAAGAGAATTTCGTTTAATGTAGTTTTTTTAGCTCAAATCCTAATTTATTTACTGCAAATATCCAATGATTTTACATTTTGAGTAATATTTATATAAATGTAGCCACTAAATTCTTGTATCACTTACAGCGTTTGTAAATTTTTATTTTTATTTTGATGTAGGTGTTGTGTGTATTCATTACGCAAGCTTTATCAAACTATAACGTATTTATTACTTTCGAAGTATTCAGGTTTATTAAAATAATTAAAATAATAAAACTTTGTAAAAAAATCACCATAAAATAAAAACAATATTTCGCTGTATTCAGGTTTATCCTTCAGTAAGTCAAGGAAAAAGTATCTCGTATTAATACAACTTATTTTCCGTATTAATACAACTTATTTTCCTTATTCATACATAAGAAGAAAAAAAAAAGAAAAGAAAAGAAAATCTGAATTTGTTCATTGTAAATGCCACCTTTTTTACGATAAATATTTTAAATATCAATTCATCCATAATATAATACATTTTTTGAAGTTTATGTTTATTTCTCTTAGTACAGATAGAACATTTTGAAACGTGCGCTAATTTTGTAGCTGTTGGAGACGAATAGAAAATGTAAATTTTAAAATTTTCTAAGAATAAGATGTCAATAAAAATATGCAAATAAAATAGCCCTGCCATTAATTTTCCAAAAGTTGCATTTAAAATTTTTTTAAATATAACCTCTTTCCTCCACCAACTTAGCAAAATATGCCAAATAAAATATCTTCCATGTTGTTGGAACAGCATTCCTCATCTCCCTCTCCAGAAAAATACTTGTATTTTAAAAATTAGGGAAGATAGTGCTATATAAAAAAAATCTTTTATTTACTTATTTTATATATTTTTAATAATAAAGAGAAAAGGGATTTTGTACAAAATGCATCTCATTGCACGACTTTGATTAATATTTAGGAATTGTTTTTGAAATTTTAAAACCAATTTTTGTTGTTTAAAATGTTTTTCTATTTTTTTAAAATCTTATGTCTCTTATTATACCTTGTACAGGAATAAGTAACTGTTTATCAAACATTCATATGTAAACACTATAAACTAAATGGTGGTTCACTGCGGGAACAGCCTGATATTTTTCAGGCTTATTGCAAAGAGCCTAAAGAAATTTAGGCTAACTGGAACAAGGCAATTCATTTCTCAAACAGACTAAATTTTTCTGGGCTCATTGCAAAGAGCCTAGATAGTGTTAGGCTAATTGAAAAATGACCATTTGCTTCTATACCATCGAACCATAACGCGATCCAAGCAAGACAAAATAATTTCCGTCGAAACGCAATCTGACTTGAACCTGAAAATTCCATTTGAATTCAACCCGAAACCAGATCCGAACCCGAAAAAAAATCCATCGAACCGTAACCCGATACGTGAAAGACAAAATAATTTCCGTCGGCACGCACTGACCGGAACTTGAAAATTAGAAATGAAATCTATACTAAACCCGATCCAAACCCGACAGAAAAAAAGTCAACCGTAAGTCTATCTTTGAAAGAGAAAATATTTTCCGTCGAAACGCAACCCCACCAGAATATGAAAAATCCACTTGAGTTCAATCCGAACCCGAAAATATTCCGCCGAACCGTAACCCGATCGGAAAAAGACAAAGTAATTTCCGTCTTCAAACACGGACTAGGACCTGAAAGTCAAACCGAAACCCTATCCAAACACGAAAATAAAAATCCATCGAACCGTAACTCGGTCCAAGAATTGCAAAATAATTTCCATCAACGCGCACCGAAAAGAACCTGAAAACTTCAACTGAAGTCTACGCTAAACCCGATCCGAAGGAGACAAAAAAGAAAATTCCATCGAATCTCAACCCGATCTATGCAAGACATAATAATTTTCGTCGAAACACAACCCGACCAGACTCTGAAAATTCCAATAGAAGTCTACCTTAAACCCGACCGAAGACGAAAAAGAGAAAATTCCATCCAACCGTAACCCGATCTATGCAAAACTAAATAATTCCCGTCGAAAAGTAAATCGACAGACCTGAAAATTTCTTTTGAAGTTAGACTTGTGTGTGGGGGGAGGGATAATTTTTTTTTGTCAAAAATCGTTTTTATTTAACTTAATTATCAACCAGTTGCATAAATCGAATCTCCAAATAAAGAAATTTTCATTTTCATTTATTTGTTTTTTTTATTTTTTTTTTTTACTCACTTTCTTTCTTTTTCTTTTCCTTTTTTTTTTCTTTTTATTTATTTATTTATTTTTTGTTTAATTGAATTTACTCAGTAACCAATCAATTAACTCTTCGAAAAATATTAAAAATCTTCTTCATCTGCAGATGTCATGTCATGGGCGTAGGAAGGGGAG
Source organism: Maratus speciosus (assembly GCA_963932465.1). Classification (NCBI taxonomy): domain Eukaryota; kingdom Metazoa; phylum Arthropoda; class Arachnida; order Araneae; family Salticidae; genus Maratus; species Maratus speciosus. Next base: position 268,221,387 of record OZ010798.1, on the reverse strand, counting down.
GTCCTGGACCCCCCAGATTTCTAGCTGAACCCCCCAAAAATATTTTATAGTGAAAAAATTATTTTTATTTTAAAGATTTTTTAAAAGAGCAGTTGTGCTATAAATGATAGGTAATAATAACAAGACCCCAATAAAACGCAACTTTTAGTTTAATGTGTCACCATTTACGTGTGTGTGTGGGGGGGGGGGGGGGGCACATTCAAAGCCTAAAAGTGATAAATAACAAGACACGCGGATATAAAATTGATTCTTCGTCTGGAAGAAACTTGAAAGGTCTCGATATTTTTATGCCTAAAGCCTGAAGCACAAAGAGGAATACTAGAGGAGAGGGATGCTCTATTGTACGTTGTGAGATGTTTTGAGATAAGGCAATTACTCCCCTTTTGTATAGAATGTCCTTCGTGGTAGAACTTCTACGCTAAATTCTGGGAAGTTACGTAATAAAAGTCGTGGTCCTATGCCTTGTCTCAAAGATAATAATCTAACTGCAGCGTTTTGCTTTGGCTAACGTTTTCTGTGTGTACACTGAACTGTGCAACCCTCCCCTATATCACGTATGAAAGAGGAAAGAGCAGGCAGTATTCAAGGGTATGTTTATTTTCATTAATAATATTTTTAGATTTTCTTTTACAAGAAGGAAAATAGTTTTATTGTTACTTTTACTTAATCTTCATAAACATTTATCTAATTTTTCATACGTAAGTATGTCTTCGAAGGGGAGGGATGGGGGTTGAGGTCTGCTTGGACCCGGACTTTGCCCGAGGCCCGTACCTTCTCGGCCCGGGTCGACAAAATAAAGGCAAACTTTCAAATGGCATGGTCCGGCAAAATTAAGACAATTTTTACAACGGGTCAAGCCGGCAAAAAAAAAAAAAAAAAAAAAAAAAAAAAAAAAAAAATTGAACGGGCCTGCTGGGCCGGAAAAGGGCAAAATTAGTACTAGCCATCATCTACAGGGCCACTAACTGAGAAAACTTGGCTTGTCAGCGGCCACCTTATGGCCACTTTCTTACAAATTTAGATTAAAATTTTCTTGCATTCCATCAAGGATTCTCCTTTTTCTGATTGCAATATGTTTATACTAATCATCTGGTCTATTCAATTTTAGCTTATTACTAATGCAAATTAACAAAAGTTTATTGTTTAGTTCTTCTATTTAAAAAAACGGCCACCAGTTTAAAGAAAGTGGCCACTTATAAAATTAGTACTACCAGCAACTGGCCACTAATGAAATTTCCCAGTTTTTCCCTTTACGGACCAGGCCGGGCCGATAAAAAAAATTAAACGGACCTACCGGCCCGATATAAAAATTTACACGAAGTCAATAAAATATGAGCCATTTTCAATGTATGACTTTCGAGAGTAAGTATAGATGTGCGTCATGAGCCGATTCTAGTTTGACAATATCAATACAGAAATATAACATGTCCAGCGTAGAGATCGGCATCGGAAAGTTACAAGGTGAGAGTCCGGGTTTAATTTTTTCATCACATTTTTTTTTTTTTTTGGTTAATTCCATTCGATTACATAATTTATGAATAAGAACTCCAGCCAATCTTATGCGTTTCCGAAAAGAAATGAATTCATAAATGTGTCAGAAAGTAGCTCCTTTGGATTTGAGAAAAGGCTTAATAAATGGCAGAGAAATATTTTCACAAATCTGCTTTTTATTATACGGCTTCAAAAGTTATCATGTTTTTAAACCTCCGTTTTTTCTTTTATTCTAAACTACATTATTTTTTTAATGAATCATTATTTGAATTTTGAAACGTCTGAGACTCTAAGTAATCAATAATAATGTTGCTATTGGTATATTTTCTGTCTTGCGAACGCATCGAAATTTTAAAATATATTGTAAATCTATCCGCTAAATATGTATGCCGTATTCTTTAAAAGAATCTTAATTGTATGTTAAGAAAAATTTGAATTTTTTGTCGAATTTGAGTTGTACCGGATCGGGCTTGATTTACTTGGTTTTTCCACAGACCGAGCCGTGAACTGTGAAAATATAAACGGGCCTGGCTGAACTCGAGCCGAATTTAAATTTTACAGCGGACCGGGCCTTGAAAGTACGGTACGTGCAGAGCTCTGGGTGGGGGATATTTATTACTATCGCAATTCCAATACATCTACTTACCTATAAATTCAGTTTTACTCACGTATAGTACAGTTTGTGAACGATTAAGAGGTGTCTCGTGACTATTCTATATATACCTTTTAGAAATATTTTATAATCAGGGCCGGCCTAAATGGTGTGCTATCGCACGGGGCGCATAGATGAAGATGGCACCAACCAGTAAACTGATGTAAGGGCGCGGAAAAAAGCACCGTTAAAAAATATTGGATTCGCGATTTTTTTTTTATTTTTTTTTTTTTTACCTTTATCGCCTGTATTGCTGTGCTTCATCCCCGTAAAGTTTGTTTTGAGCAATACTCCAAGTGCGTCGATAATCCAAATCGCAGTTTACATTAGCCGTACAGAAGCTGTTCTTTAGCTTGGGATCTGCTTGGTGTGGAGAAGGGGTCTGCTTTGTGTTTAAATAACAATTCAAGGACGCTGGATTTTCACATGCAGTCAGGCTTCTTTATTCCTTATCAGAGAACACGATGCCTTAAGCTATTTTAACACTCAAATTACATCGCGGAAGACGGAATAGACAGAACGAAACCCCAAATCATCTCGCCTCACTTGCGAAAAACTTAGTAATTTCGACTCTGACAGTTTTACGATAATTTTACATTGAATTCCACTGACCACTTAATGCAACAGATCCTTTGACACATAACAACTTATTGAGAATCGTACAAATTATTTATTTTGATTTTTCTATATTAAAAAATATTAATTTTAGTGTTATACGTATTACCAAAATTTCGGAAAAGAAAAAAAGAGGGAAATTATTACAGAAAAAGGAGGGCGCAGAAAAGAGAAGATAATGAAAAACAGTCTCGTTTTTTTTTTAAGTCTATTTTTAGCATCTTTTGATAATATTGCAAAGGGCGACAATGAAACGCACATCGAAAATGAAAGACCGAAAGAGGTAAATTTCTCTAGGTAAAAAAAAATATATATATAAATTAATCTTATTGAAATTTTAAATTTCGGGCCTCTCACATATAAGTACATATATATTAATTATTATTAATGTATGAAATTCTCCATACGATCATTAATGCATTCCATGGATTGCAGACGTATGACCTTAAAATTTTTTGCACACATATGCATGCAATATATATATTTTTTTTAAGAATTTTAATTGTAGAATAATGTTGTAGAAGGTTGTTCTACAATCGAAACTGGCTGCTTTCTGACACCTTTTTAATTTATTTTTGTTCGTAAATGTATCATATTGGCAGTTGCTATTATTAAAAAGTATGCAATTGAGCTTTTCCTTCCATTTTTTGATAAAGACAAAATATTTTTGAGAAAATGCTGAGAGAGAGACAAAAGAATCCTCCATACATCTTGATCGCTAAATTGTTGGAGAGGAAAATGAAAATAGCCATTCGATTAGGTATTATGACTTTTTTTCAATTTATGTTTAAAAATAAGCTTAGAGGGCCGTCTTCATCCTGAAATTGTACCAAATTTTAAAATTTTCAATATGAACGTTTAATTTTAATATCATATTTGAATTTTTTGGAAAATTTTGTCTACGGTGATACTAAACAGGAAGTCATTGGGTGATGTATCTTTAAGAATTTTACAGCTGAAAAATGTTAAATTTATTTTTAATAGTTGCAAAACAAACTGTAATATGCGTAAGGGGAGATTCTATTTCTTTGGTTTAAAATTCACGTAATTTTTAAGATTTTTTTTTTTTTTTTTTTTTTTTTTTTACGGTTACAAAGTAAAGAGATACAACTTTCGGACTTTATGTATTATATTTATTGACATTTCGATTATATATTTAAATTTCTCTGTATAAAAGAAACAAAAAGATGAATAAGGCACCATGTGTGACGGGAAGTACCTCAAATGCCCGCCGTGAACTTCCAACAGGGTGATGGGCGATGGTTTTTCTTAGGTCACAAGCAGCTGAAACAAATTGGGTCGCCGAATTCTGAAAGGTCAAATTATCTGGAGATTATATCAACATTTAGTTTAAATAGTTGATTTTTGTCAAATTTGTGGTCATTTGAACAAAAAAAGGTAATATTTTTCACCTTTTTTTTTTACCTTTTATAAGTTTGAAAAAATAATTAATCAATGAAAATTATACTTTTCCGTTGTATAAGCTCCAGCAGAAATAAATTTTCTTTTAAATAAAAAGTGAATGAAATCAATCGAATAGGCCTCGAAAAAGAAGGTCGGCCAGATTTAAAAACATGGTTTCGAGGGGGGGGGGGGGGGGGAGTCTTACAACAGCGTCATGATCAACAAGCAAAAAATATTGTAAATAATTGGGATTCCAAAAAACGCTTTAGGAAAACAATCTGCACACTTAAGAGATGCAGAAAATGCAAAATTAAAAAATGGAAATTGTTTATCCAAAGAAGTCGACCCTTATGTATAATTTAAAACTACTTAATGTAATGTGGAAAGATCTTTAATTTTGGATTCGCTAAAACTTCTAGAAAGCGATTTCTGTTAAAATTTTCACGGGCTACATTTTTTTATTGAATATAAAATTTATAAAGTTTAAATTATGAAATTTATAACCAAAAAATTTATTTTTATAAATTTATAGACTATTTAACTGAAATTTATTTCTATAGAAGCTTCGAATATGGGAATTCAAGATTTCAGCTCAGTCCCCCAGTAGTTTTTGAGTTAAACTTTAAAATCTATACACTTACACTTTGTAGTCTGTTTTACAACTATTAAAAACTAGTTTAACGCTACAGTAGTTGAAAACTTTACAGCTGCGTCCTTCGTCGAATGATTTCTCGTTTGGTATATTTTGATAAAAATTTCCAAAAAATATAATTATGATGTCAAAATTAGCTGTTGGTAGTGAACATTTCAAAGTTATGGTACAATTTCAGTTTGGACTTTTTTTTTTAATTGAGAGAAGATCTAATTACAATTTCGGTCCTTAAAAAGTGTTGGGGTTCTCTTTTTTACTTTCTTCTATTTTCAATAGAAGAAAGTATTCAAAATCGAATTTTTTTTTTACTTCTGCGGTTTTGAACGGATTTACAGGGTGTCAGAGATCCTGTAAAACACGGTTTTATAAAATGCTTTATCTCCGAGTATCTTCTTTGTATAATCGAAAAGTGTATGACATTTATGCACAGAATTGAACTAAATTTCATATATATATTTTTGTCTTTAACCAGCCGATCCTAAGTGAAATTTTTAAATTCCGCCTGAAGGAGGTGCTCTGTAGCGATTTTTTTCGCCATTTTGCTTATTGTGTCATCGGAAAATGAATCAATTTATGCATTAAATTCAATCAAACTTCATACATACGTTTTTGACTATGATCGTCAAGTCATGGTTAAAATTCGGGATTTTCCCCCAGAAGGGCACTGTGATAGCGATTTTTCTTTTGTATCATCGGAAAGTGCCTGAAATTATGGATAGAATCGAACCAAACTTCCTATATACGTTTTTGACTATAGATGCCAGGTCGACTATATGCCAAGTAAAGAATTTATGAATATTTTTGACTAAACTTAATATTTAGATGTAATGTAATAGGCATACATTTAGATGTAATGTAATAAGTATCTCTCTATTCTAAAAAAAAAAAGTAACTAACGCTGTCACCGCCGCCGCCGGTTTTGAGTTTTTTGTGACCGGAGGTCTTTCTTCGTTAATATTAAGAAAAATATTGCATACAAAAATATGAGAAATTCAATTTTTCAGCATTTCGAGGGGCATTTCTTACAACTTTTAGAAAAGGATATTATTTTAAATTGTTGCCAAATTTAAAAACAGCGCAATGAATAATATTTCCTTCAAATTAAAAATTGTTTACACGTGACTATTATAAACAGAATAAAATTTTCAAATGAGAATTAAATGATTACGCATTAAAAGAAGGAAGATATTTATAATTACGTCATAAAAACTATATTTACACGTGAATTTTAAAAGAGAAAGAAAATTGTAAAATAAACATATAAAAAGTACCGAGAGACAAACACTCTGTTTACTTAATTCATTTTATAGTTATTAGCTTATTTTTACATGTTTCACTGATCTGATTTAATCAAAGACGAAAACAACCCGCTAGCAGGGAGATCGCCATTGTTATTTTAATTATAATTCATTCTTTCGAAAAAATTTTAAAGCCGATCGAATTAGCGTGCTTTTAGAGTTTGCGGTGTCTGAGCGGGTGTTGAAGAGCGTAGCTCGTAGGGGACAGAGCTCCCTAGTTGTATAAAATTTTGGAGAAAAATAGCCAGAAAGTGGAGCTTGATAGCGAATTTTGTTCGATTTCCGTGACGAGCCCGGAAGCTATTAAAAAAAAATCAAACATACTGAATTATCTAACTCTCCTATCCGTGTTTAATTTTCGCATTTGTAATAAGACAAAACATTTTACGTATTTTGGTATATTACCCATTGATTAGATTTCAATACGAAATTTTTTCTGCCGTCACCCATTGTTTTGAAACATTTATTGACAAAAGACGTGATGTGTAATAATAAAAAAAAAAAAAGCTGTATGGGATAAAAGACAGTTTCATCCTAGTTTTTATAATCGACTATACGTTTATAGGAATGTATCAATAGATGAGATGTATGCTCAGTATTTATGGATTAACAAAAGTGTTTACTATTATTGTTTGGAAATTATCAATTAGGTGGGGCCGTGCCCCCCCCCCCCCCTAGAAAAATTCTCTAGTTACGTCCATGGTCATTGTTACCAGAATGAATGTTACCAGGGAGCCATAATGGCACTAACGAAACTTTTTGCGGCACAAACCGACATTTACATGGGACTAAAGTTTACATATTTCATTTCGTGCCATACATTTTTTCATAGGCAATTTTCTATATGTGCCCTTGAATTATAAAAATTCGTTATAAGGAGAGAATGGAAGTCGCACAAACGAAACTTTTTGTGGCACAAACCAGCACAAACGAATACCGTAATACTATTTAGATTTTGCTGATGGGCCAGTGAAATGGTCATTCTGTATTGAAATAGTGAAAATTCGTTATATCAAGAAAATCAGAATGACACAAACGAAACTTTTTGAGGGACAAACCGACGTTTACATGGGACGAAAGATTTATGTATTTCATTTCGTGCCATGCATTTTTTCAGAGGCGATTTCATGCGCGTTATGAAATAGACGTACCATGCATTTTTTCATAGGAGGGAACCAGAATGGCACAAAACGACATTTACATAGCGCTAAAGGATTACTTATTTTATTTCGTGACACGCATTTATTTACGATATGCATAAGGGATTTCCTTTACGTGACCTTGAATTATAAAAATTCGTTATAACGGAGAATGAAAGTGGCACAAACGAAACTTTTTGCGGCAGAAACCAGCACAAACGAATGCCGTAATACAATTTAGATTTCGTTGATGGGCGGGGCAACTGAAATGGTCGTTCTGTGTTTAAATAGTGGAAAATTTGTTATATCGAGGGAACTAGAACGGCACAAACGAAACTTTTTGCGGCACACACCGACATTTTCATACGCTAAAGGTTTCCGTATTTCTTTTCCTGCCATGCATTTTTTCATGGTCGATTTTCCATATGTGCCCTTGAATTATGAAAATTCATTATAACGAGAGAATGGAAGTGACACAAACGAAACTTTTTGCCGAACAAACCAGGACAAACATAGCACAAACGAATACCGTAATACACTTTAGATTTCGTTGATGTGGTGGGGGGGGCCACTGAAATGGTCGCACTGTGTTGAAATACTGGAAAATTCGTTATATCGAGGGAACCAGAATGGCACAAACGAAACTTTTTGCGGATCAAACCGACATTTACATGGGACTAAAGATTTACGTATTTCATTTCGTGACATGTAATTATTTACGATTTTTATAAGTGATTTTCTTTATTTGACGTAGAATTATAAAAATTCGTTATAACGAAAGAACGAAAGTTGCACAAACGAAACTTTTTGCGGCACAAACCAGCAAAAAAGAATGCCGTAATACAATTTAGATTTCGTTGATGGGGCGGGGCCACTGAATTGGTCGTCCTGTGTTGAAATAGTGGAAAATTCGCTATATCGAGGGAACCAGAATGGCACAAACGAAACTTTTTGCGGCACAAACCAACATTGACATGGGACTAAAGATTTACGTATTTCATTTCGTGACATGTATTTATTTACAAATTTCATAAGAGATTTTCTTTATTTGACCTTGAATTATAAAAATTCGTTATAACGAGAGAACGGAAGTGGCACAAACGAAACTTTTTTCGGCACAAACGTAGCACAAACGAGTGAATCCGTTGAATTTTCAAAATCGGTATGGGGCGGGGCCAGTGAAATGTACGTGTGAACATGGCCAGATGTGAACATCGCAATATTTCGATAGTTATTTTATGCAGACCTGCGAAGTCTACGTCTTTTTGGATACCAGTAATTTAACCCCTTAACGGTCGATTTAAATTACGGTTTAAAAACTGAAATTGCTTATCGGCACCATCTTTTTGAAAAAGAAATATTCACCTTATTATGATAGGCATAAGGATACCATAATAAAGTGAATTAAACTATTTTATAAAACTGGTGGGAATCAAACAATTTGAATAAAAGACACAGCCCGTGATTATCATGGGAGAGAGAACTAAGGGGTTGATGCAAAAAATGTTCGTAACATTTTGGACTATTTTAAAAAACAACATTTTATCTAAGTTAATAGTGGTGTTCAAAATTACGGAGATTTGCAACTCTGTTTATGTTTTTTTATTTGAAAAAAATTACAAAAGATGGCAATACGTGTAGACACATGACGATAAATTTTTGAAGCTCTTTGCCATTTTGTTTGTCCTCAGTAGCCAAAACACTGTTTATAGATCTCAAAAATAAAATCTCAGTTCCAACTTGATAAGCTAATAACTTTATTTAATTATTCATTTATTTGAATTTTAATGTTTTAACATTTTCTATGAACACTAATAAATATTTTTGATAAAGTTTTTTTTTCCCCTCCTAAAATTGAGAAATGTTAATGATTTATCAATTTAACTCTAGCAGCCATGTGGGGCACATGTGAATAGTCTAGTTGTGGCAGATATGAACAGTTCATAAGTGTCTTAATAATAATTCTTTGATTCTGTTCCTTTCAGCAAAATTCTTGAGAAACAAGGTCAGCTCCAATATCGATAATTTTCTCAAAATGGAAGACATTTCAGTCATACAAAGTTAGTTTTTTATTGAAACTTCCACAAACACATCTGTCAGCAAGTATATAAAGAGCAAGAAGCTCGACTGCGTTCAATAGTAATTTAAATAAATTTAATGTTTTCTAAAATGTAATACGTGTTATACATTATTTTACTAAATGGTTTACAACAATATTTTTTATGCATTCTTAATACAAAAAGTATTATGTTAAACAACTTTGCAAATTTTTCTATTTCATTTGTTCCAAACTTGCAATGGTGGCTAACTTCCATTTCTAAAACAGCTATGTATATGATGCTTTGAATGGAGATAGATATGAGTAATATTTTAAGAAAGTAAAATTTTCAAACTGCTAACTACCGTAAAATCCCGATGGTAACCCCCACCCCCCCCTTCTTTGAAATGCAAAAATAGTTACATTATGGAGAGAGAACTTGTAATCGAGATTCTTTTTTAAAAAATCCTTAAAAGAAACCCTTCTTTATCATTAATTTAGACGCAAATAAGGCAAATACAGCGGTGAGAATCTTTCGTATTTCGGCAGATTTTCGATAATCTAAATGCCCCCTCTCTAAAATCTCCCCCCAACGAAATCCCCTAAGCAAATTTAAAAGCTTTAATTTTTTTTTCCAAATTTACTTCTTTTTTTTATTTTATTTCAACAATATTTAATCAATCATCTAAGCTTCCCTCCCCATCCCCCACAATCTACTTATTTCATTTTATAATCTTTTGCTTAGATATATCACCCAGAAACTAGAGAAATATATACAGTAAACCTTCCATTTAACGAAGTCTCATAGTTACACTTAAACACTTCGTTATGAAGAAAATTCGTGAAATAGAAATCAAGTTAAATTCATGAAATTTGTATAATAAAATACGCATTCATAAAATGAAAAATACACATAAAATGGAAATAATGGAAAAATGTACTTTAATTCGGGCAGTAACTTTTATTTATTTAATGTAGACATGTGAGAAAAATTTATTTTGAATGATGTCTAAAAAAATACACAATTAAGATAGTCAAGCGAAACCTGAAGCGTGGCTTACCTTTCCTCTTTTTTCTCAGTATACCAAATCCTTTACTTTAAAAAAGTCTGTAAAGTCGCTTTGTACAAGTTTCTTATAAAAAATACACTGTTCGTAAAAATTTTCGAACTTTTGTAAGTATCCGAAGCATTTATCTGTAACATTTTCGTAAAACTGGAATTCTCTTCTTATTGTATCGAAGGCTTTTAGCATTTCTTCTTCTGAAGGTCTTTCAACTTCTTCATTATCATCTTTATCGCTCGCTGTAGTTTCTTCATTACATCTTATTACACTTTGCAACATGTCATCATCAGTAGAATATTCAGTTGTATTAAGTGGTTCAGTTGTGATAAGTGGAATAAACTTTGTTATATAGGATATATTTTTCGTAATATGCAGATTAATTTACATATTAATGGTGTTCAAATTCAACGTTGCGCAGAAAATTTCATTAAGTAGAAAACTACGTTAAATGAAGACTTCTTTAAAAAGAACTTCCACTGTAGGCATAGCTGCCAACTTTTACGGTTTCCTACCACTAAAATTTTATAGGAAGTTTTGCTTATCTAATCGTCGAAATTACAGGATTAAACAAGACGAAAATCCTTAATAAATTTTAGTGGTAGTAAAAAAAGCGTAAAAGTTGGCAGCTATGCACTGCAGGGGAGAATAAGGACGGTTGACCTTAACCCCGACATTTGTTTTCTTACAAAAAAAAAAAAAAAAAATGGGGCTGGACACCACTTTTCCATACTAAAACATTTACCTTACTTAATCGAAAAATATCTGACAATCAATAAAAATAAATTTACAGTTACAAATTAGTGGTATCAAAATGCTTTTAATAACGAAGCAAACAAAGTGTTCTTGCCCGAATCCAGTTCGGGCCACACTGTTAAGGGGTTAAGGGAGGCTTGACCGACCCCTCAGATTTTATATTTAAAAGACTTTCAGAGATTTATCCATAGGTGTCAACCAAAGCTACTGGAATGCTCAAACAACAGTCTGTTTCATACAGATAATCGAAATAGGTGTGGAAAAAATCAATTGTGATGCGTTTTAAACCTAAAAGTTTTTTTTTTTTTTTTGGGGGGGGGGATATTTTGTAAGCTTTTTTCAGATAAAATATTCATAGAAATTTAAATAGGCAGGTTTTAAGAAATGCAGAAATATCGAGCTTTCATTTCAGGCATAAAGATTCTACAGTAAGTTAGGCTTAACATAACAATGTGCTATTCTTTAGAAAAAGGTTATGTGGGGAGGGTTGACCAGATGTTCAAGGCTCCCTTAATTAAGTGTTTTTGGAAAGTTTTTTATGATATACGGTACATAATGAAAGGTTAATGGTTATATACAAAAAAGAATGTAAATTTATCGTGTAAAGCTACAGTAAAATATAGTGATGGAAAAGAAAATGTTTACAAGTAATTAAAGAAAGATGTGAAAAATTGCTATAGTATCCACTGCTAGAAAAAATGTAATGAAATATCAATGGGAAAGTTGATAGGAACTTTTTTTCCATTTAAATAATACTTACAACAAGTAAATAGAAAAAGTGGAAAAGACACGAGCCGTTAATTCCCAAATTGGCTCAACCGAGCCCAGCGATCTGATTAGCTAAAACTGATATTTATATAGTAGAAAATTATGTTTATTTTCTTATGAAGTAGTGTAATGTAAAATAGAATGCAATTATAATGACTTAAATTGATTTATTTTGTTAAATTTGATCAAAATCACAGTAAAGTAATCCAAAATATTAATATTAACGAAGAATGATTGCTGAGATCGGATGAACCAATTTGGGAATTAACGGCTCGTGGAAAAGACTAGAGAGTATGAAATTCCGTTGCCAGTTATTTACTTCAGAATTTTAGTGCTGAAAGCACTAATTAAACCAAGAAGGAGTTAACTCTTTCGAAGGCGGTTTTCTTAAAAAAGGAGACCTAATTTTAATTCCAAAACTGACAACCGGCACCAAGAATATTTAATTAAAATTTTCCCATTATTATGTACATGAAAATAAGCAAGTTAATATCTTCTAATAAATTCATTTATAAATTCCGGTGTCAGTCCATTATTTCTTCGGTTTTTGAACAAAATTACTCCGCGCCGGTAAGGGTTAAAAAATGTTAATGATAAGTTAAGTGCTCATGCGGCTGCTAAAGAACATAGCATTGATCGAAAAACTTTAGAAAGGTATGTAGACAAATTTCACCAGGATGAGTACAGTGAGGTGAAGCCAAACTATGTGGCAACTAGCGTTGTCAGGTCGAGTGTCACAAAAAGTAGAACAAGGAGACAAAAAAAGCAGGACACTGGCTCCTAAATCCGGACATAGTAATAATGAAACCCTATGAAACGGAACCTGTCTTAACGGAATATTGACTTAAGTGTTAAAATTTCATTTTTCCTGCTGTACAATTATACCTGCTAAGACAAAATCCTGTTTAAAACAAGATTTTTCTCTTCTCATTTAAAATTGTGTCTAAACAAGTTTGTTTCAGCACCATATTTTCAAAAATATTTTTTACAAGAATTAAAGCATGTAGCATAAAGTTATTTTGCTTTATTTTAACTGATTTCATTTATCTTAACAAAGATTTCAACATAAAACAAAGAGAGTTAAGCCTAACATATAGTGGGTCAACGGTCCCATATGTGGGGAGCCTCTACCCGTTATTCTCTCATGATTAAAATCCATCATTTTTCAAATTTCATATATTTTACAGTTATGTAGCAATTTTATTTTGAAAACTGATTGTATAACGAATAAAATGATATATAAAACTTTATTTTTCGTTCAATATTTACAAAATAAAAAATCATTTTGTAAAAAGTGGGTCAATCCTCCCTAGTCTCCCCTATAAAAATTTTCCCTTATGGTGAATTTAACAGATAATATAATAATGATTATGATGAAATAAATAACAGAATAAAAAGCATGTCAAAGGATATTTTCCCTTGTCTTCACATGTGCCCCAAGTGTGTTCATCAAGTGTGTTCAAGTTGTTGAACTACCCTGCCGTTGGTTCAAATATGAACAATTATTTCAAATGTAATTAAGTGCGAGTAGTAAGTCAAAATTACGTCCACTACTAAATATATCACAATATTAAAATATTTATTTCTTAAAAGACGTTATAAAAACACATTAAAAGTAAATTAAAAATCTATATTTATATGTTTCAACTCTTTTACTGAGTCGTCATCAGAATGTATAACAGAAAATTACAAATGCATATGAAAAATGGAAAAAATAATCGAATATAAACAAGTAATCATATAAGAGGCAATAAGAGGTTCAGGAGTTTGTAACGGTACATTATCTTTTCGTATGATGAATTTATGGGTTGAATGGTTGGACAATTTACGGCGTCGCGACATGGAGGGAACGCGAGCAATCGCGAAAATGTAGGGCGCGTTATATGATTACTTGTTTATATTCGATGATTTTTTCCATTTTTCATATGCATTTGTAATTTTCTGTTATACATTCTGATGTCGACTCAGTAAAAGAGTTGAAACATGTAAATATAGATTTTTACTTTACTTTTAATGTGTTTTTATAACGTCTTTTAAGCAAATAAATATATTAATATTGTGACACAGTTCTTCCAATTTATAAAACTATTAAAAAAATTAAGAATAAATATAAAGATGATTTAAAAAAAAATACCATGTGTAAAAAAAAGTTCCACCTAATATATTGAGTAGTTTTTGTTTAAAAAAATTATCCCAATTATGAGAAAAAGCTATATTTATATGAACTTATCACATGTGCCCCTCTCTCCCCTAAGTTCTGCACTATACACTGTCTTGGGAGTTAGGACAGTACCTCATAAAATGTTTGAAGCACGCATTCCTATTTCAATCTCGTATTTGACCGCTGGCCTTTGGGCATTCATTTAGACTACGGAGCCTTAATTTATATTTGTTGTTCGTTACTATACCTATTTTCCGCGAATATTTCAAACGTTTGCGTAGGCATTATATCATATATAATGTTGATGTTCTCCTTATTTGAGAATTAATGCGTCCCGAAATCTTATGTTAGTTTGGTGAAGATTTAATTTTTATTTTAGAAAAGTTTCGAAAACAGTCATTTTGACGACAGGTCTACATTTCGAACATGAAACATTTTCGCTCTCTTAAAAGGAGTTTACGTGTTAAATCAAGAAAATTTCCAATGAATAAATTCTTAACCTCCTTCGCTGGAAAGACGTGCTATGTACGTTGCCTTGGATTAACGCTAGAAAGCCCACGACAAATGAATACATCTCCGTTCGAACCAGAATTTTTTTTATAAAACTAGTTTAAAAGATACAAAGAAAAAAAGCTAGATAAATAGATAATTTAATAATTTTAAATAAAAATTCTGGTGTGAAATATTTTTCTAAATTATGGACGAGATCAACTATGGACGGCTACTTCCAATTAATTTCCAGCGCAGGAGATTAAATGAAGATTTCCTCCATTTAAAAGATTGACTTTTTTTTTTTTTTTTTTTGAAAGTGATAAATTTGATTATGTTTATTATCTGTAACATAATCGGTGAGATCAAGTCATCTTAGAGTATCTTTGAAAATAACTAAACTGTTAGATATACATTATTATTTCAAAAATACTTTTTCTTTTTAATTGTTGATAACTAAATGTAAATTGTGTAATGCGTTTTGCTTATGCTTAATAATGTAATAGATAATGTGAATTTATTTTACGAATATACGCAAAACCTGTTTCAGTAATTGAACCTAAGAGTTTTCCAAAATGAATGGGATCTTAAAATTAGCAAGAGTTTTTCCTTTTTATCAGAATAGTCTGACTTTAACTTACTTTTTATAGCTTGCATTGGAGATTGGACTACTTTACTGTAAAATAAATTAATTCACTATGAAAGCGCGTCGCTTTTTTACATGTTTTCTTTTAACTTACAATTCGGTTTCCGCGCGCAACTCGAATCTTGTTACACATTTTTCAGTTCACTCACTTGCTCTTGAGATAGAGATTTGAAATATATACAGAGCTGCCACAGGCGACTAATTTTAATTCTTCTTCTCACCACTTTTTAAAAACAAAAATCTTTTACATAATCTCTGACAACATTCGCGAGAAATATGCTAAGGAACGTGTTTTTAAAAGATAGTGGTGCAAATAAAATATAAAAAAGTCGATTGTAATTGAAATTTTAAGATACCCCTCGTTTGTATATTTAAATACAGGTTGTCTGCCTATTAAAAATTGTGCTACTTTTGAATTTAAAATTGGTAATACTCGATTTCGATATAATATTTAAATTACTTTGATTAACCCCTAAATGCGTGAATTATTCTTTTAGAATTGTGTTTTTTATTCCTATATTAAGGATTGACCAGGCATGTCAAACACGTGGCCCGCGGGTCTCAACTGGCCCATTGACAACTAATCTGTGGCCCGCCAAGCCTTTGGCATTTTGTTTGTATTTAATTTAATTATTGAGCGTACATGTTGAAAACACACTTTGCACGAACACATTTCCGCCAACCGTCGTTATAGAGATGGCGAACAACCGAAAGATATGTTGAAATTACTTTTCAGGATTTATTACGGCTGTTAATTAAAATTCAGCGTAATTCCATATTAACGCGAAAATATATGGATATGGCGTTTCCAAGTTTCTGTAAGTATTCATCAATAGACCAGTTTTTTGAAGTGTGTGATCTTTTGTTATTTTACATGTCAAATAAACATAATTTGAACCAGAAAATGCATTTAATAAATAAATTCAAATCAGTAGCACATAGATACAAAACACATTTTATTAAATAGATATTTTGATTTAAAATACTCTGCTTATTTTTTACTTGGAGAAAACAGGGAACATTGACAGCTATGTCATTGCTAGATTAACCCTTAATTGCATGAATTATTCTTTTAGAATTGTGTTTTTTTATTTTTATATTAAGGATTAGACACCAAAAATCTTAAGACAGATTTTTAACTTTATTCAGTAGCATATTTTTGTAATTTTTAGAGGATTAATTTTCTATATAAATATAGTGGTTGTAAGAACTTAATTTATGTATTAAAAATTAAATAAAAAGGTGATGGAAATTTTCATCACTATCCAATTAAGGTTAAGATTAACGAGTACAATCAGTTTTAAAAATAAGTAGAGTTTAGAAAATTCAATTAAATTTTATAGGTTTGGCCGAGGAAAAATTATTTTGAAGTTTTTTTCCCGAAAAATAAAATAAAACTAGTACTAATAATTTTGTAACTTTGCGTTAAAATTTCTTTAACAAGGCTGTGTTTTGTAAGAACATATTTTATTCAGTGCATTGGTAATAATTATTATCTACTATTTGTACTGTGCCCCTCGGCGGTAAATGAGTTTGACATGCCTGTATTAGACATATAAAAGTTTAAGAAAGATTTTTAGCTTTAAATAGTAGCCCGTTCTTGAAATTTTTGGAGGATTAATATTTCTACATAAATATAGTGGTTGAAAAGAACATAATTTATTTATTAAAAATCAAATAAATAGTGATGCAGATTTGCATCACTATCAAATTTAAGGGTTAAGTCAGCCCTAAAAAGATATAGTTTATATAATTTACCCCAAGTAGAAATATCACATTTATTAAAGGATAGAATTAAGCCATTAAACAAAGCTAATTTTTCTCTTCGGGAAATACTGCTAAATAAAATACACAAAATACGGCAAAATTGGCAATTATGCATTTGGGGTATGTAGATTTTTTAAACTCTCTTAATTACATCATGAACAGCAGTTAGGATTATGAAAAATTAAAACAGCAAGGATTTTCTTTCTCTTTGAAATACATTTTGTCTTCTAATTTAATTTTCTTTTTATAAATCTCAAAAAGATCCTATTTGTAATGATCTCTGAAATGAAATATTACACTGACATTAGACATTCATGTTTTGTAGAACCATACTCAGCAACGAAGCCACACTCACTGAATTTTTATTTTATTAATTATGTAAATTGCATCAGGAATCCTTTTATGTTACTCCAAGAAACATACTCTTATTGGAATTTTGTATTTTTGTTATCCATATAACACAGTTACCCCTCCATCCCACCCCTTATTTTAAAGGGCCACTATAAATTAAAATTTGTTTAATTTCTAATTTTTTTCCTTTTTTTTTCTTTCTTTCTTTTTTTTTTTTTTTTTAGTTCTCAAAACGGATAGCCTTCTGTTTAATTCAACTATTTTGCTCTTATTTTTCGCGCCCTCCTTTAATTCCCTTTTTAATACTTTCCAACAAAGTTGAAAAGTGTTTATGCATTCGGTTTGTCCTTCCGTCTGTTGACGTCCTAACTCCTTTAAATATACTCGGATTTTCATGCAACTGATAAAGGTTATTTAGGGTCTCCAAAGCATGTTTGGTATTGTATATGAAGTATGTAGGATTAATAGTTCATTTATAGGGGCACCCAAAAGAATTCCATTACATTATGGTATATGGGGAAAAATCATTTGCAGAGTATTTTAATGAGGTTATTTCAAATGAATTCACGCTGATATAAATCACTGAATTTCACTACGATCACATTGAGCCAAGGCATTCTTACCATATTTTATTCATTTACAGGGACACACAAAAGAAATATGTTACTGTACTGTCTTTGAGTAATAATTGCTGGAGTGTAAGGTTTAAAATTTGGTATGCGCTTTTAAAAATAATTAATTTTTTGGATGTTACTCGTTATTTATAAATTCTATACCTCATTTTCAGGGCTGCACAAAAGTATTCACGTGCCATTCTCCTTATTAGAGGAAATTGCTGAAGGGGAATTTTGAATTGAAGTATTTTGTTTATCTTAGTGAACTAAATTTTGGAATGCATATAGATAATAGATACAAATCTATATATGATATACAGGGATGCTGAAAAAATACGGAAACTTTTCTGAGTGTAGATAGGAACAGCTGGAATTGGTTTTTGAAATGTGTTATGCGGTCCCAAATGGTTGAATTAGACGTAATATTTTAATTCTTAAAACGGTGCAGTTTTGTAAAATTATTCTGAATGTGTTGAAAAGTGTTTCATAATCTATGATTGACGCATGATTTTTTTTCTTTCTTGTTTAAAATTAAATTAAATGGTACGTAACTTAATTATATGTCAACATTTTGTTTTTATTTTCACCCCTAACCATAAAAAAAAGTATTAATATGCTACCTAGAAATAATGCTATTTTTTATTATTATTGCGTATGTTTTTTTAAATTATTATTAAGAATAATTATTGTACGCGTATTTCCCATGAATTTTCTGCTTCGAATATCTTGTTTATCCAACTGTTCGTATCGCTGTCATAAACAGAAATATTTGCAAAATTGTGCACTAACAAAAAGTAAGTTAACTGCTTATTGTAACTGCTTAAATCTAATATATAAAAATGAAAATTTGTCTCTCTTTAATTCTATACGAAATACAGTTTGAAAACTAGAATTGTGAAGTGTTGCGAAACGTGTATAAAAACACCGCCGAGGAAACTAAAGTAAACCGGAATCGAAATAACTCGTAGTTAATTATTAATTATTGAAAAACCACCAATTTAACAACAATTTCCTATCAAATTTAAACATTTTTCGTTATAGCAGTTGCCAGCAATTAAAAATCCATAATAAAATTCTTATTACAACATTTACTTTTCTATTGCAAGATTTCCACGTGAAAAATGAAAATTAGTTTGACGAATTTAAAAGAAACAGCAATATTGCATCATAACAATTCTACTGTAAGATTTCCACGTGAAAAATGAAAATGAAATAAATAGTTTGACGAATTCGTGAAAAAAAGTTAATATTGCGTCATAACTTTTCTATTGCAAGATTTCCTTTATTGCAAGAAAAAGGGAAAATGAAATGTAACCAATTAAAAAAAAAAAAAAAAAAAAAAAAAAAAAGTTAAAATTACGTCATAATGGAAATATAATGTAGGTGAATATATAAGGTCATATGAGTTTGAAAAAACGTATAAGAACATGGTAACAAACTAATTATGGAAATATTGGCATATTTTAACATTTTGAGGTTCTCTGATTTTGTTTTGGCCATTTTAAATCATTTCCATATACAGTGTGTCCACGTATAACCTGGCCGACCTTTATTTTCGCAACCGTTGGTCCTAGATGCATACTTCCAATTACAAAAATGGTTCAAATAAGGTAAAGAATTATTTTGAAATCTATTTGGGTCAAGAAAAACATTTATTAAAAAATTACAAAATTTAAATTTTTATACGGTCCCCCGGTCCTATAAGTGATATTTACTAAAAATTTACTGTGACACTAACAAGTAAGACAGAAAAAGTCCCATTCATCTAACATTAAAATTGACTGAGTTATGAAACTTTGAAATGTATGACTTATACCCCTTTTTTGCATATCAAAACAGATAATTTTGACCATGCTTTCAGGGATCGTGTATAAAGTACTTAAACTTATTTCAAGGTATCTGCGCTTTGAAAGAAATCGTACAAATATTACGATTAACTTTTATTAGTTAAGTTTCAGATTAGTTAAAAGAATTGTATTTTAATATATGTTTTATTTTGTAAGGATTTGAGGCTATGATTTCTTTTAACTAAAATTTTGTTATTTTCATAAGGTTTTATTTAACTTGCAACGATCGTGTTTCCAGTTTAAAATTTGTATTTGAACTTTAACTTACTTTCAAATGTCCGATCGAAGTTAAATTTTACATACTAATTTAAATCCGATGACAATGCAATGTTATTATGATTTTCGACTCTTACCATTTTATACATACTTATATTAGAGGATAACACAAAATTCGGATAGATTACCGTTAGAAGTTTAAGAAAGAGTTTTAGATTAGATAACATAAACATGCGATGGTTGTGTTTTTTAACTTTTATAGTTACATTTTATGAATTTTTTTACCGCTGAATCAAAAAATTACCTTCACTTTTAACCATCATGTCAAGATTTTTCGCAAATCGTAAATTTCCATGTTAAAATATAGCAAAATATCTGATGCTATAAAATAGATGTAAAACTTTTTTATTCAGTTCAATTTTATTTAATTCAATAATTTATTAGATTTTTTGGCTTTTACTGGGTTTCTTACAGCTAAGGGGCCCGATGACGTTGGGAGGGGAGGGGGGATCAGTTTTAACTTTTAGCTTTTTAACTTTGAAATTTGCGATTTGAGAAAATCCCTGACGTGGTGGTTTAAAATGAAGGTCATTTTCGGAGTCAGTGCTAAAAAATAAATAAGAATCAATTTTCAAAAGCTAAAAAACATGCCACAACCCAAAATTTGAAAGACAGTGCAATGTAACAGCATTTTAAAATATGTATCATTTTGAAAAGAATTGAGGCTGTTGTTTTCATCCTTTTATTTAAAAAAAAAATCTGTTATCTTTATCCTCTTACAATGTTCAGTAAAAATTGTACATTTTGCAGTAATATGTCAGAATGATTAAATATTTCAAACTTAGATTGCAATGCTAATTTTACTCTCAACCATTTCTTTAATATATCTGACGAAATTATATATCTACTTAATTTGTGAATGACCCCTAATATGCAGCAAAAAATATAGTCTAACTTTAAACAGTTATTACTCGATCAATTTTAATCGTAGAATAACGGGACTTTTTTTACCTTACTTGCCAGTGTTACAGGAAAATTTTACTAAATATAACTTATAGGACCGGGGGACCGAATAAAAATTTAGGTTCTGTAATTCTTCACTAAATTGTTTTTTCGCTTCAATCTTTTTTTTATCTTAACCCTGCACCTAATTTTGACTATTTTTGTAATTGGAAGTATGCATCTAGGACCAACGGTTGCGAAAATAAAGGTCGGTCACTTTATACGTCGACACACTGTATATACGTGTGTCTATAAGTGTATATTAGAATTTCCACAATGGTTTAGGTCCCTAGACCATAGTTCTTAGTGAAGAACTGAAATAAAGATTTCAGATTTTTTTTTTATATATAAAATTCATAGAATTTTTGTATTTGGTATTTTGCTTTAATCATAAAAAAAATATATTTAAGAAAAAAATACTCGGAAGCAATTTTTCATCAAAAGGTTTCAATCCATATCACAGATTATATTTATTAAGTAAGTATGTGTCGCCCAGATTAAATGAAAAAAAAAGAGTGAAAATTAAGTAAATTAACACGCAATCGTTGTTTTTTAGAATGGCAACACATGTGCTTTGTTTATATGCAAAATTACATTTGAAAGAACGTAAGCTGATTAATTCTGTGTTTTACGTTAGATTTCGAAATTACATTATACCATTAACATTAGTTATTTTTGTAAACGATTTTCCGGCATTTTATTGCTTTTATTTGTGATTAGAATTAAAAAACCTGTATGTTTAATTTTGAAACTGATTTTACAAAACACACATTCTTAAAATCCCGTACGACGCCGGGTACTTTAGCTAGTATAATATATATATATTAATTGCTTTTGCGAATTCAATTTCTTAAAAAAATAGAAGAGTATTCAACAGAATTTGTTATAAAATAATATCTATCATGAATTTTATCACTCATTAAAGAAAAAAAGACTAAAATGACATATATTTAAATATATTCACACAAAAAAAAAAAAATTTAGTAATAGTAATGAACTGTTATATTTCTTAGTATAAAAAAGCGAATCTTCGATATATTATTTATTAAAAGATATAAATAAATTTTCCGAAAGAAAGTATTATAAAGCAAATGTATACAACTAAATTTTCGAATATGGTGTATGAAATATTCACATAACCCCTTGAAGGGCGGACAAACAATGAAGATTTGCACCAGAAAAGTTGTATAAAATTTTTTATTTCTAACTTTGGTGGAAAAAAAGTCGTAAAATTGCTTTAATTATTTTGCAATAAAGTTTTTGGGAGATTTTGCTGTGAATTCGACATTACAGCAACGCAATTGCTTGCCCCTGAAAGTGTTAAAAAACGAAGATCCTTAAAATTTTAGAATATTTTTGATAATTGATTAATTAGATAGAATATTAAAGCAAATGTGCAGTCTCTAAAAGAGAAAAAATAAATTACATTCACAGATACTTTTAGTTCTTTAATATATATATAGGAATAATAATAATAATAAATAATGAAAATTAACAACAAAAAAAAAATCATTTTCCAACTTTCCATTTTTCTGCTAGTATGTATACTAATAAACGAAAGTTTTTGTCTGTGTATGTGTGTGTCTATAAGCGTTGGTCACGGAAACCTATCAAACGGACGAGTCTGCAAAATTGATCTCTGCTAGAAGAAAATAGATACGAATGCACCCAAGAGTCAAATTTTGGATATTTTGATAAGCACTTTTCTTATTTTATATTGAACAAAAAAAAAAAAAAAAAAAAAAAAAAAAAAAAAAAAAAAAACCACCCAAGAAAATCGCGCATTTCCACGATTTTCCATGTCTGTTTATGCTGCTGTTTAGGCTTTATCCACAGCGGTAGGATCTCTAAAGTCACATATACATATACCGGAAAATTCTTTCAAAACTAATCTATATTTATATTTTATACAAAACTATTCTAAATATTTAAATAATCAGTGTTTAATAACACTCTATTATTCGTATTATGTATTTACAAAAAATATAGGATGTATTTACAAAAAATACTCTCATGCCGGAAACTTTATATAGATTATTTATTTATTTAATCTTCATCGGACTACCCAATATCCTCTTTATTAAGTCCCTAATGAAATTATTTACGAGTAACCGGATTATGATGCTCTCAGCCCATCTAAACGTAAGAGACCCCGATATACTACTATTATCGAAGAGTAGTCGCGCTCTTCGGCTGATACTTATTTTCTTTTCTTTTCTTTTCTTTCATAATTTATTAAATTAAAAAAAAAAAAAAAAAAATTATCCTATCTATTTTGCTTTACCTTGGTAAAGCCTTTTACTCACTGTAATTTTTATACTTATAATGTATGGCGCTGAAAACAGCCTTTTTGGTTTTAAGGGATTTGGTATATTTCTCCTGCTTTGCTTGGAGCGGTCTTGCTATGTTATGAACAGTGTTAACATCTTCTTTTTATCTTTATCTTTCATTAATTTTAACTTTACTTATACTTATACTGTAGTCCTCGGATTACCCTCTCAGAAATTTTCAGCCTCTCCATATTTTAATTTATTTTAAAATTTTTATCTTCTCTATTTTTATTGTAGTACTATGTACTACGCTTAAACTCTTTCCTCATGGCTCCTCTAGGATTTGCTATACACTTACTCATCTACAGGGAGTGGAGTAGCACTGCTACTAGGTATCCCATTGAACTGCACTGCTGTTCACTGTTCACTGTTCCCAATATCCTTTTGAAAACTAGTTGAGTTATTCAAGTACAGCCCTATCATTTAGCGCGAACTCTATTATATAACACTTTAAATGCACTTTGGTGCTACTTTCACGGAGAATTCGATTCGTAAAATGAACTGGTTTCAAATGATGTTTCTTTTTCTTATTATAAACAAAAAAAAAATTATACGTTTGCCTCATTATCTTATTGAAACAAAATTTTATTGTAAATAAAAAAAATCACTGAACTGACTTAATTCATTTAATCTATCTATTATCTATTATATATATAAAATCCAAACGGAAATTTCGTTCCGAACGCCGAGATTTCGAGTTCTACCGCATGGATTTTTACGGAACTTATACCGTTAGATAGGTATCGTTCCAGGAAAGGTTTTAAGCTATAACACATCATTCTACCTAGATTAGTTATAGAATTATTACGGAAAATTCTATTATTTTGGACTTTGTTACTTCATATTTCCTTAAATATCTGGGTTCCTATTGGTCGTAGAGCTTAGATCTCGCGCCAAAAGTAGCTCCGACGCACCCAAGCAAACTTTTCCCCGCGATTATTTTGCCGTCTTCCGATTTCCTCTAACTCTATTAGGGACCCGCGTAGAGCCCCTTTAAAATATTCTTCGTAGTAATTTCAGCAATTATCTTAAATTATTGGTTAAGATCGCCACCCTCCCGATTCATGTATCTACGGAAAGGTTGCATGAAGGAGTTTCGTTCAGATACGCTTTCGTTAAGAATAGAGTGCGCTCCCTGGTGGTGGAATGTGGAACTAACATAACGCGATATTGTTAAAATTAGGAAATCTAACAATGCGATCTGTTTTAAACTTTGAGATAGTTCATAACACATAATCTATTATCTATTCTATTATATATATATATAATCTATTATCTATTCTATTATCTATTATCTATTATATATATATAAAATCCAAACGGAAATTTCGTTCCGAACGCCTAGATTTCGAGTTCTACTGCATGGATTTTTACGGAACCTATACCGTTAGGTATTGTTTCAGGGAAGGTTTTAAGCTACAACACATTATTCTACCTATATTAGTTTTAGAATTATGACGGAAAATTCTGTTATTTTGGGCGATAAGGTTACCATTTTATTTCTTGGCGAAATTCATCGTTGAAAAAAAAAATTGAAACGGCTATTAAACCTCGAAAAATAAAAGAAAAACTGTTACTAATTTTATTTAAATGAAAAAAAAAAGAAAAAAAGGAGAAGAAAATCCGTTTTAATGAGTGGTAATATTAAAAAACGGAAACATTTAATCAAAACCTGAAAGAAATATTTGTAATGCTTAGAAATTAATTTAATAAGAAATATTACACTTGATACGCAATATTTGACTCTTTATCGCTTGCGTTAGATATGGAAACGAATCTGAAAATTTGATTAGAAGAAATTTTAACGACATTTTCTTTCTGTTCTGTTCTTTTCTTTTTTTTTTTTTTATCTAATTGTCCCATCACGTGACTTATAGAAGAAACAAGCAGATGTAATTGTGAGTCACGTGTGTAATTACTATTTGTTTGGCGACAAAAGAAAAATAAAAAATTGTAAAGAAACAATGTGATTTTAAGCCAAAAATGCATACGCGTGACATTAGCTTGAGGACGTTCTCACAAATGGTGTTTTTTTAGGTGAAAGAGATCATTTTTTGAGTACATTTTCATATTCAATTGTAACTTATATAGATATCAGTTAATATTTTAAAAATGGAATCGAATACTTAAATTTCAGTGTGAATTTCTGCCACACATACATATTGTAAAATAATTTCATACTTTTTAAAATGTTTTTCGCCGTAATTCCGAAAGCATGTGATATTTATAAACTCGAACTCAGATCAACGAATATTACCCATTTTATTTAAGGAAATATTATCTATTTTCTCAAGTCATTTCGCCAATTTCATTTATAGGAAAATTCACAGATTCGAAATCTAGGAAATAAAGATAATTTTTAAGGAAATTTATGTTTTAATACGTTATTACTATGGAAAAATTCAACATTTTGAAAAAAAAAAAAATTACAAGTCTTTTGTAATTCGTCATTTCTTCTTCGTCTTTCTTCGTACTTTCTCCTCTGTTATGTAATATTTCAAATGATATTGGACTAATTTTCGATCATCGATTCACCGCAAAATCGCATATCTAATATAGTATATAAAATAAAGTCTGGATTAGGGGACTAATTAACGCACAGCGCAAACTACTGAACCTAAAATCTTGAAAATCGTGGTAAAAATACTTCTTATGACATAAACTTCTGCTAAAAAAGGATTTTCTAAAGTGTCACACCTAATGATTTTTGCACGGGAGGGAAAAAAAATCGAATAACAAAATTATGTGTCAAATGATAGCATATTTTAATGTAGTTTTGTATGCTGAATCGAATGCTACCAAATAAATTTTTATAAGTCCAACAGCTCATGACACATTTCATATTTTTCTAATTTGGCGGTGTCTTTGGCATCTAAGCCTCAAAATATCTACCATTACATCCGTTACTTTAGCAACGGAAAAAATTCAAATCAACCCTTTTGGCTAAAAAATAAAAACGGGTCTATGAGTTTGAAATAAAAATGCAAGCATCTTAATTTTTTTAAAAAAATAGTGATTTTATGTAAAATAAAAGGGAAAAAATTACTGAGAATTTAGCGTTACAAAACAAAAATGGAAAAGGTACTACTTAGATATTCCGTCGACCAAAAATCTATCGTCAAACTATAAGATTAAATGCCAATAATGGTTGATCGTAAATATCAAATTCACTTGAATTTAAACAAACTACACGTGTTTACGTCATCAAGTGATATTAATTTCGACGTTTTATTTGTATTTTTATTAATGTTATACTAATTTATTTGTTATTTCATTATTTAAAATAAAGATTATGTCAATTTATATAATTTGGCGAATGGTTTGGCGATTTATATAATTTGGCGAAATTGGTCGACGGGATAACAAGTAGTACCAATGAAAATATTTAAGTATGACAGCAATGTTTGTAAAGACTTAAAAATTATTTTCATATATATAAACTCGGTTTATGGCGTCTGATGCCGTCATCCGAAGAATCTACAAGAGTCTTTTTCCATTTTTTCCGGTCATAGGTTCTTCAATGAAAGAAATTGGAATTGGAATAATATTGTGCGATTTATAAATTGCTCCTCGATAAGAAGAAAAAATGGGTACATTTATAACAACCGTGCACACATCTCGCTGATAGCATTTTAAAAATTCCCATTAGCAGTAGTTACATTTTGCGTATGTAAATTAAAAATATTTCTTTGCTTTTAATTATGGCATTATTTCCTGTTATTGTTTATCTTTTCAGTTTTTTAAATCAAATTAGTATAAGGCATGCATTTTAAATTAAATGAGTGAAAGGTTTGTGTTTTAAATGAAAATAATAAAATAAGAATATGCTATGAAAACAATCTTTATTGATTTATTACCTGCGCCCGGCTGACATAAAAGTATCACAAAAGCCACATATTAACTTTTCTTTGAGTAGTTGCTCATGAGAATTCAAGTTAACCTTCCGTAATCGGATACTTCACATATTGGTGTATTAGCTTTAATGTTGAAAGCATCGTTTTTGTTTGAAGCGAAAACTTTACTGTGAATTCTATTACACAAAATCGCATCATCATCATCTACTATATATTCACAACGGAAATTTGTATTTCATTCCGATTGTTTATAATACTTTCGTAGGATATACCACAATTAGTTAGGTAATAATTTTGGAAAGGTTTTAGTGTATACATATTGTTCAAGGGTACTTAGTTATAGAGCAACAGTAAAAGTTCAAAAATTAAGTGAACCTGATTATGAAAGTTTAGCCTTTTTAAAAAAATCTACAGAACATATTTTGTTACAAGTAACCCATATCGCATGACTTTTAGGAATGGTGTTAGTATATACGATTTCATTATATGTTGATTAGTTACAGAGGTATTAATTCCTGTTGTCATAACGGTCTCATTACCCGACCATAAGTGCGCTGTTTATAATCAACTAAAACAATTACTTCTTAATTGCTAAATTTTGTCCAACGCTTAAGATAGCATTATATCGCAATGGCGTTCACATCGTTTTCAGTAATGTGCAAGGTCAAGCTGAAGATCCATATTGTTTAAAATACAAGTTCAAATTCACCATTTAGTTTAATCCAAGGTTCATTTGGATATATTGACCAGCGCAGCGGGCATAGCCTGCTAGTATATATATATAATCCAAACGGAAATTTCGTTCCGAACGCCGAGATTTCGAGTTCTACCGCATGGATTTTTACGGAACTTATACCGTTTGATAGGTATCGTTCCAGGGAAGGTTTTAAGCTATAACACATCATTGTACCTAGATTAGTTATAGAATTATTACGGAAAATTCTATTATTTTGGTCTTTGTTACTTCATATTTCCTTAAATATCTGGGCTCCTATTGGTCGTAGAGCTTAGATCTCGCGCCAAAAGTAGCTCCGAAGCACCCAAACAAACTTTTCCCCGCGATTATTTTGCCGTCTTCCGATTTCCTCTAACTCTATTAGGGGCCCGCGTAGAGCCCCTTTAAAATATTTTTCGTAGTAATTTCAGCAATTATCTTAAATTATTGGTTAAGACCGCCACCCTCCCGATTCATGTATCTACGGAAAGGTTGCATGAAGGAGTTTCGTTCAGATACGCTTTCGTTAAGAATAGAGTGCGCTCCCTGGTGGTGGAATGTGGAACTAACATAACGCGATATTGTTAAAATTAGGAAATCTAACAATGCGATCTGTTTTAAACTTTGAGATAGTTCATAACACATAATCTATTATCTATTCTATTATATATATATAAAATCTATTATCCATTATATTATCTATTATATATATAAAGTCCAAACGGAAATTTCGTTCCGAACGCCTAGATTTCGAGTTCTACTGCATGGATTTTTACGGAACCTATGCCGTTAGATAGGTATTGTTTCAGGAAAGGTTTTAATCTATAACACATTATTCTACCTATATTAGTTTTAGAATTATGACGGAAAATTCTGTTATTTTGGGCGATAAGGTTACCATTTTATTTCTTGGCGAAATTCATCGTTAGAAAAACTGTTACTAATTTTATTTAAATGAAAAAAAAAGAAAAAAAAGAAGAAGAAAGTCCGTTTTAATGAGTGATAATATTAAAAAACGGAAACATTTAATCAAAACCTGAAAGAAATATTTGTAATGCTTAAAAATTAATTTAATAAGAAATATTACACTTGATACGCAATATTTGGCTCTTTATCGCTTGCGTTAGATATGGAAACGAATCTGAAAATTTGATTAGATGAAATTTTAACGACATTTTCTTTCTGTTCTGTTCTTTTCTTTTTTTTATATCTAATTGTCCCATCACGTGACTTATAGAAGAAACAAGCAGATGTAATTGTGAGTCACATGTGTAATTACTATATGTTTCTTTACAATTTTTTATTTTTCTTTTGTCGCCAAACAATGTGATTTTAAGCCAAAAATGCATAAGCGTGACATTAGCTTGAGGATGTTCTCACAAATGGTGTTTTTTTAGGTGAAAGAGATCATTTTTTGAGTACATTTTCATATTCAATTGTAACTTATATAGATATCAGTTAATATTTTAAAAATGGAATCGAATACTTAAATTTCAGTGTGAATTTCTGCCACACATACATATTGTAAAATAATGTCATACTTTTTAAAATGTTTTTCGCCGTAATTCCGAAAGCACGTGATATTTATAAACTCGAACTCAGATCAACGAATATTACCCATTTTATTTAAGAAAATATTATCTATTTTCTCAAGTCATATCGCCAATTTCATTTATAGGAAAATTCACAGATTCGAAATCTAGGAAATAAAGATAATTTTTAAGGAAATTTATGTTTTAATACGTTATTACTATGGAAAAATTCAACATTTAAAAAAAAAAAATTACAAGTCTTTTGTAATTCGTCATTTCTTCTTCGTCTTTCTTCGTACTTTCTCCTCTGTTATGTAATATTTCAAATGATATTGGACTAATTTTCGATCATCGATTCACCGCAAAATCGCATATCTAATATAGTATATAAAATAAAGTCTGGATTGGGGGACTAATTAACGCACAGCGCAAACTACTGAACCTAAAATCTTGAAAATCGTGGTAAAAATACTTCTTATGACATAAACTTCTGCTAAGAAAGGATTTTCTAAAGTGTCACCCCTAATGGTTTTTGCACGGGCAGGGGAAAAAAATCGAATATCAAAATTATGCGTCAAATGATAGCATATTTTAATGTAGTTTTGTATGCTGAATCGAATGCTTCCAAATAAATTTTTATAAGTCCAACAGTTCATGACACATTTCATATTTTTCTAATTTGGCGGTGTCTTTGGCATCTAAACCTCAAAATATCTATCATTACATCCGTTACTCTAGCAACGGAAAAAGTTCAAATCAACCCTTTTGGCTAAAAAATAAAAACGGCTCTATGAGTTTGAAATAAAAATGCAAGCATCTTAATTTTTAAGAAAAATAGTGATTTTATGTAAAATAAAAGGGAAAAAATTACTTAGAATTTAGCGTTATAAAACAAAAATGGAAAAGGTACTACTTAGATATATTCCGTCGACCAAAAATCTATCGTCAAACTATAAGATTAAATGCCAATAATGGTTGATCCTAAATATCAAATTCACTTGAATTTAAGCAAACTACACGTGTTTACGTCATCAAGTGATTTTAATTTCGACGTTTTATTTGTATTTTTATTAATGTTATACTAATTTATTTGTTATATCGTTATTTAAAATAAAGATTATGTCAATTTATATAATTTGGCGAATGGTTTGGCGATTTATATAATTTGGCGAAATTGGTCGACGGGATAACAAGTAGTACCAATGAAAATATTTAAGTATGAAAGCAATGTTTGTAACGACTTAAAATTATTTTCATATATATAAACTCGGTTTATGGCGTCAGATGCCGTCATCCGAAGAATCTACAAGAGTCTTTTTCCATTTTTTTCCGGTCATAGGTTCCTCAATGAAAGAAATTGGAATTGGAATAATATTGTGCGATTTATAAATTGCTCCTCGATAAGAAGAAAAAATGGGTACATTTAGAACAACCGTGCGCACATCTCGCTGATAGCATTTTTTAAATTCCCAGTAGCAGTAGTTACATTTTGCGTATGTAAATTAAAAATATTTTTTTGCTTTTAATTATGGCATTATTTCCTGTTATTGTTTATCTTTTCAGTTTTTTAAATGAAATTAGTATAAGGCATGCCTTTTAAATTAAATGAGTGAAAGGTTTGTGTTTTAAATGAAAATAATAAAATAAGAATATGCTATGAAAACAATCTTTATTGATTTATTACCTGCGCCCGGCTGACATAAAAGTATCACAAAAGCCACATATTCACTTTTCTTTGAGTAGTTGCTCATGAGAATTCAAGTTAACCTTCCGTAATCGGATACTTCACATATTGGTGTATTAGCTTTAATGTTGAAAGCATCGTTTTTGTTTGAAGCGAAAACTGTACTATGAATTTTATTACACAAAATCGCATCATCATCATCTACTATATATTTACAACGGAAATTTGTATTTCATTCCGGTTGTTTATAATACTTTCGTAGGATATACCACAATTAGTTAGGTAATAATTTTGGAAAGGTTTTAGTGTATACATATTGTTCAAGGGTACTTAGTTATAGAGCAACAGTAAAAGTTCAAAAATTAAGTGAACCTGATTATGAAAGTTTAGCCTTTTTAAAAAAAATCTACAGAACATATTTTGTTACAAGTGGCCCTGTTGCATGACTTTTAGGAATGGTGTTAGTATATACGATTTCATTATATGTTGATTAGTTACAGAGGTATTAATTCCTGTTGTCATAACGGTCTCATTACCCGACCATAAGTGCGCTGTTTATAATCAACTAAAACAATTACTTCTTAATTGCTAAATTTTGTCCAACGCTTAAGATAACATTATATTGCAATGGCGTTCGCATCGTTTTCAGTAATGTGCAAGGTCAAGCTGAAGATCCATATTGTTTAAAATACAAGTTCAAATTCACCATTTAGTTTAATCCAAGGTTCATTTGGAAATATTGACCAGCGCAGCGGGCATAGCCTGCTAGTTATATATATATATATTTCGAGTCGCTAAAAATTTAAATACGATCAGTGTTTAAGCCAAGGTTCTCGCCATTGCGCCAAAGTGCGACAAAATTATTCATTTGGCGAGTAAACCAACAGTCAAATTCGCCAAATTGCGAGTGCTTAGTTTGTGTGTGTGGTGTGCCAATACAGTCGAGATTCTTAGGCGCGTTACTGAACGATTGGTGTCGCTTTACATGTTCAATAGTACCGTGTCATTTACATTGCTCTGTTTATAGAAATAATGACTCAACACCAATTTCGTGTAACAACAGGCAAACATATAGAAAGGATTATGCGATAGGTATTTTTCTCTATTGTCAGTTAATCACTATCTGTGCTCCAGCGTCGCGGCAGTAAAAACGCAAACAAAATTACTCGCATTAAAAGCCAAATAGGGAAACATTTTGCTGGAATGCGGTGTTGAAATTAGCCATTTATCCTAGTATTTATTAAATGTATTAAGTATCACTGACCGGTCAAATTTTTTCAATAGGTTAAGAGTCGAAATCTCATAGACATTTTTAGTGTATATTTTCAGAACGAAAAATCAAAGATTGCTGTATTTAATTTTTATTTAGACAGTTAAAAGAATGTCTGAAACATTTACACAATTAGGAAACATTTAGAATGTACTTTCTGTAGCAGATATATTGTATAAGCAATTATAAAAACTTTTTTAGAACACATTAAAAAAAAGGGATACAATAAAGGGTTAAAGATAGATTTTTCAGTGTTTCAAGCCGAATCTATTTTGCTAACATTTCTGTTCATTTGGTTACTGTCTTATTCGCCAAATCGCTAACTTTGGTCAAAAGCCAGCGAGAAAGCAAAATGCCAGCGATTCGTGTTTTTTTATTGATAAAAAATAAGCTGTTTAGGAATAATAAAATTCTGATAAAAAATAAACTGTTTAGGAACAACATAATTTCCAAGAATTACTACTAAATTTCAAAACAATTTAATTCTCTTAAAGATTTTTATTTGCCGTTTTACTTTTTTTTTTCAGAATTAGATTTGAAAGAAAAATAGTCATTAATAAATTTTTATATATTTTACAAACTTTTTCTAAGTGTATATTTTAAAATAATTGTACTTATAAACATGCCCCTAAAATAATAATATTCTGAGCACCATAAAAATATTCATGTAATCATAAATCATAGTGCAACAATACTCATATAAGGGGACAAGGAAAATTCAAACTCATTTTTATTATTTTAATTTTCTTTATTCTACTTTAAGTAATATTCAAGGGCACACTATTAGAGTTACGGCATATATCTATCGCTTAAGCAATTTAACTCTCTTGCTGCGCAACCCGAGAGTCTCTCGGGCAGCGTAAAAGTAGCAACGCAACCCGAGATTTAATCGCGGATACATTTTTCCGTCTAATTAACTCTCCTTGATCATCCCTACCAGTTATTTTTTTATTCTAAATTTTGCCTTATCTAATCGGAGAAATTTCCCGATTGAATCAGACGAAAATTTTTATTTTGAAAAACCGGTGGCAAAAGAATAAAAATTCTTAAAAGACGCTCATCGCGGAGGAGTTAAATACGCAATTTTTGAAGCTATTTTGATAAAACAATTACGCAGCTAGAGGGTTAAAAAAAATGGGAGAAAAATAAGGAATTTTCCCGATTATTTTAAGCGTTATGAAGATCTTTTCAAAATGCAGCATGCGCATTTGATATCACATTAAATCCTCAATATTTTTCATACCAGTTTGACTTACATATACAAATAAAACTGTCCATTGAATTTTATATATTTGAATATATATATATATATATATATATATATATAATCAATAAAGAAATAGTACACATTGTCGAAAAATTCTATAACGATTTATATAAATGTGAAGACCAAAGAGAAATCAACCTATATGATCCACGAGAAAACTTAACAGAAACCGAAGCCATAATCTCAGTGATGACAGACGAAGTTTTACAAGCCATTAAATTTATGAAAAAAGATAAATGCCCAGGAGAAGATGGAATTACAATCGACCTTATCAAAGAAGCAGGAGAAGAATTTGCAAAAATGCTATCCTTACTGTTTTCCAAATGTCTCAAGAAGTCAGATGTGCCAGAAGATTGGAATAATGCTGTGGTGGTGCTACTTTACAAGAAAGGAGAGAAGGAAAACATTAAAAACTACCGTCCGATCAGCTTACTATCAGTGATTTATAAAATTTTCTCCAAAGTTTTAACGACAAGACTTGAATCAGCTCTGGACTCAGCTCAACCTAGAGAACAAGCAGGATTCGGCACAATGGATCATATCCAAACGGTAAGGGAGCTCATTGAAAAACATAAGGAATATAATTTACCTCTTTGCCTTGCCTTTATTGATTATGAAAAAGCATTTGATTCGGTCTACACATCAGCAGTAGTAGAATCTCTGGAGGACATTGGTATAGACAAACCTTACATCAATATTGTAAAGAAGATTTACAAGAAAGCAACAGCAACCATCCGCTTGGACAAAGGAAAAGCAAAGATCAAGCTTGGAAGAGGTGTAAGACAAGGAGACACCATTTCGCCTAAGCTTTTTACGGCTGTCTTGGAAAATATTTTCAAGAAGCTGGATTGGGAAAACAAAGGGATTAGAATAAATGGGGAATATTTAAGTCATCTCCGATTCGCTGACGACATTGTAATTTTCAGTAACAGTCCTGAAGAATTGGAAAATATGCTAAAAGAGTTGGCAGAAGCTAGCATTAATGTGGGATGAAAAATAAACTTGGAAAAGACTAAGGTGATGTTCAATTCATTTGCATCAAAAAAGAAAATTGTCTACAACAACACTGAATTTAAAGAAGTGCAAAGTTATGTATACCTTGGGCAGGAAATATCATCAGATAATAGTATCATGAATGAAATCAATAGAAGAATAAGAAATGGATGGAGTGCTTTTGGGAAGAACAATATTATTCTGAAGAGTAGCATGCCCCTTTGCTTGAAAAGAAAGATATTTAACCAATGTGTTTTGCCTGTGCTAACTTATGGAGCAGAAACATGGACGCTAACAAAACGGATGGTACAAAGATTACAAACAACACAGAGAAGTATGGAAAGATGTATGCTAGGTATAACTAGAAGAGACAGAAAAAGAATAACCTGGATAAGAAGTCAGATGAAAGTTTTTGACATCATTGAAAGAATTAAACGGCTAAAATGGAAATGGGCTGGGCACATTGCAAGAAGACAAGACAATAGATGGAGCACAAACACCCTACAGTGGTATCCCAGAGATGTAAAACGGCCAAGAAGACGACCTCAAGTAAGATGGGGTGATGAAATCAGAAAAGTAGCCGGTGTAAATTGGATGACTAAAGCACGAGACAGAAAACATTGGAAAAATCTGGGGGAGACCTACATCCAGCAGTGGATTGAAAACGGTTGATGATGATGATGATGATATATATATAACTAAATTTTAGGAAATTTTCAACATTTTTGCATCCTATCTCTGCACTGAACTGAATTTAACTCTTCAAATCACATTTAGTTTTTAAAAAAACTATGAAAATTTTTTTTTTAATTTCTTGTGTGGTAATTATATGCCATAATGCATGTAGTCAAAGTGTACCCTTGAATACTATTTAACACTAGAACCACCGAAAATTTTACTCAAGTGTTGTAAAAATAGTTTATAGCAGAATTTTTATTAAAAACTATCTAACTTATGTATTTAATTTATTTCTCCATGGTCAATATTTAACAAATTTTAGAAAGTAATTTCTGGTTCGAATCGGAATATTTTTACTTGGTACCGGTCAAAAAGACCGCTATGGCGGTTCTAGTGTTAAAGAGCAATAGGAAAAAAAAAAATAAAAAACTGAGTTTCAAGGTCCCTCGTGCCCTTAAGGGAAGACAGGACTGTGTGCAAACCTATATGAAATATGCGAGTTTAAAGAGATCCGTGCGAGACCCGTTTCAACTGAAACTACCTGACCGATTTTGATGAAATTCGGCATCCATATACACTGGATTATGTTCAATATTCATGACAGACAGTTTTTTCTCCTTCTTTTTTTTTTTTTTTTTTTTTTTTTTTTTTTTTTTTTAACCATTTGGAAAAATGTTTATTGTCCTCAGTCAATGTAGGAAATCAAATTCATATCTGAAGCTTTTTATTAGTTGAATCCGCATTTTAATCGTTTTCTGATTGGTGTATACAGTAATCTGTATTTTCCCTTTACTTTCAACAGAGATGGATACTTCTGCAGCCACTATGACAAAAAAGTAATAAAAACTGCAAAAAAAAAAGTAGTAACTCAGAAACAAATTGAGATACAGCTTTCAATCAAATTGCATTTAAAAGTACATTTTTTTCTCTATACGACGGTGTAAAAAGTAATATTGTGGGATGTTTATAAGTTTAAGAATGAAATTTTATTTAAAATTTGTCCAGGAATATTAATGTGTAATCCATGGCGTACGTAATGTATGACCAGCTCCGTAGAAGTTTAAAAATTTACAGTACCGAAAAATGTAATCCATGGCTTACGTAATGTATGATCAACTCCGTGCAATTTTTTATGTCTTAAATTTTAGACTTTGAAAAAAATCATTTTCCAAATGGTCGTTGTAATTTGTTAAATTGCATTTTCTTTCTTTTTTTTTTTTTTTTGACTAAAACTTTTTATTTTAGATCAATGTCAGTTTTTCTGAAATTTTCCATATTTCAGATTTTTTTTTTTTTTTTTTTTTTTTTTTCTGAAACAAATTAATTTTTCTTAACTGTCTGCCACATATGATCTTATATTTATACTCTATCACAAAAAAAAAAAAAAAAAAATCAAAATCGCTCGAGTACTTATGAGATAATGGGATTTTTACCTGAAAAGTACGATTTTTCACAATTCCCGCTCTTTGCGAATGATAAAAAGAGCTTTCTGTTTATGTATCAACAGAACAGTCATTGGGAGTGTCGATAATCGGTCAAATGTTTGTAAACCTTTTTAAAATCTTATCGTTCAATCAAATGCCGCCAACTTTTTGTATTTTGCTTTGTTTTGAACTGTGACTTGTACTTTTTGAACTCGTACTTTGTGTTACAAAATGACAAAGCCAAAAAGTGTTTTTGAAGGAAGACAAAACTGGGTGCAATCACAGAGTAAATATGCGAGCTTTAAGACCTGTCTCTTCGGAAACTGCCTGACCGATTTTGATGAAATTTGGAATCCATATTCACTGGGCTATGCTCAAGAATGATGAAAGACAGTTTTCTTTATGCGGCTAAAACTTTTTATTTTAGAGCAATGGCAATTTTTCAGAAATTTTCTAATTTCGTAATTTATATTTTTCAGAAACTAATTAAAAAAATTTTAAACTGTCTGCCATATATGATCTTTTATTTATACTCTACCACCATTTTTTTTTTTTTTTTATTTAATCGAAGTCGCTCCAGTACTTAAGTTTTAATGGGATTTTTAGCTGAAAAGTAAAATTTCTCGGACAGCTAAAAAACTTAGATACTTCTAACTTGTGTGAAGCTCTTTCACACTTTTATCAAACGCATGATTTAAAGTATATATAACAACTTGGATAAAATTTAGTTACATATAATAAATGAGTATAAAATGTTAGAGAAAATTTTATGTGAGGGGGGGGGGGGGGGGTAGCGTTCCAGTCGCATCTTCTCTTAATGTGAGTGGGCGTGGTATCTCAGTCTTGTCTTCCCTTGAATTTTTAGAATTACAGTCAATCAGGGTAACCTTGTTCCACATTTTCTCTATTTTCATATGCCACACTCTTATTTTAAGAATATTGTGGCAACTAGGGGCATAAAAGAGAAGAAATGATCCTAAATTATTATTTGACTATAAAAAATTAAGGAATAATAAGGATAAAAGCAATAAAAAATGGATTTTTAGCCTGGTTCAAAGTTACCCAGCCATTTAGGGTAACTTTGCACCATATGATAAATTTTTATATAAAATAATTAATTATAAAAAAAAAAGTATTGTAGTCAGGACAACTTTAAAC
Organism: Maratus speciosus; assembly: GCA_963932465.1. NCBI lineage: Eukaryota > Metazoa > Arthropoda > Arachnida > Araneae > Salticidae > Maratus > Maratus speciosus. The sequence continues at coordinate 268,183,515 of OZ010798.1, read as the reverse complement.
ACCAAAAAATGTTTTCAGATATGTAAAGACTGCGAATTTACATTTCCCAACATCACAAGATTTGTATAATTTATGATATTACAACAAATATCAAGCATAAGAAAAGTGGAAGAAGAGAACCATGAACATTTAGAAATAAAAAAAACCTCTTTATTGTTCATATAAAACATAAAAATGCAGTGGAAAACAATTTTCAATGTTTTAACTCTGTAATATATCCATAGTTACAGTAATACATACAAGTACTAGTATTATTCAAACAAGAATAAAAAACGTCGAACGTATGAAATGTCAAATTTGAGTAGCTCCGCCCCTAATCACGCCTCTAAATGAATTTTATGTAATTTACACATATTTGTAACAATATTTACATGTCATATCTAATGCATACTTTTGGCATTTATATACAATATACGTGCAAATATGGGAAAGTTTCGACAGTAACACCTATAATCAGTAAATTATAAGCATCAGTGTAACTTTGAGCCGGCTCAAGGTAAAATGCTAGTGCCTTCATATTTTACATTTTATTAACTATTAATAAAGAAATAATCACAAAATATTAACACATTTGCAACATTTAGATAATAATATGTCTGATAAATGAGTATATTGTTACTTACTATGAAAATTTAATTGGATTACAACAACTTCAAAACAGCATTCAAAATTAACTTGAAAACAGTACTTCACAAAAATAGTTAGATGATGCAATTAATTGCGCATAATGTTGCTAATTTATTTTCTAAAATAAAGAGTAGAAATTCCAGTTTAGAACCTTGCCAATAGAGCACAGTTCTGGAGTTTATTTAGTCTTACAGAGTCAAAAATATTGTAAAATAGGAGGTGGTGCAAAGCTACAACCCGTGGTTCAAAGTTACCCTGATTGACTGTATTTCTAATGGTGGAAAGAAAAATGGGCATACCAATGGATTCAGGAAGGTTCGAAAAAAATTTTAAGCCAATATAAAGAAATCAATTTTTTCAAAAAATTTCACTCATGCCTCCTCTTAAGAGACAAAAATATATCGTCTGTTCAACAATTGCCAGAAAAGAGAAATTCTTTTTTTATAATATTTCAAAATAGTTATCCAATTTATTCAGTTTAACACTCATTGTAAATAACAATAATAATTATTATTATTGTAAGCATTTGTATTCACATCCCTATTCGATGAAGCTTTGAAATTTTAAATTCTTCACAATATAATTAATATTATTACTATTATTTCAAAGACATTTTTATTTCGAGCATATACATTAATTTATTTCTAAATGTTAATTACTTGTGTTAAATAACATCTGATATTCGCGTAAATAGCATATAATGCGCATTAATGAAAGAAATCAAGTTTATAATAATTATTTAATAATGAAACATCTTCAAAAAAAGGGGACAGAGCTTACTTTTAATAATAAAAAGAAGACATACCGAAATCTAGAGTCAACTAACTTACGACTTTCCTGTTTAAATTTATATTTTATCTATTAAAAAAGAAGTTAAAACTAGTCGAATTAGATTGTTTTTTTTTATAAACATTGTACGTGAGTATTTAATTTTTAAATAATCTTAATATCATTTTCTTATTTCAAATCTTAATTGTGTTTTATAGATAAAGAAATATATTTTGTTATTATTATGTTGTAGTCGTCGTACTTGTATTTTATGTATTGTTTGTAAATTTTGTCATTTAAGGGAAGACAAGACTGCGTGCAATCCTATGGGAAATACGCGAACTGTAAGACCCGTTTCTTTAGAAACTACACGACCAATTTTGATGAAATTTCGAATCCATATATACTGGATTATGGTCAAGACTTATGGCAGACAGTTGTTTGCTTTGGCTGATTTTTTTATTTTAGATCAATGGCAATATTTCAGAAAAAATCCATTTTTCAAAAATTTTTTTTAAACTAATGGAATTTCTTTAAAACTGTCTACCACATATGTGATTTTATATTTATACTGTACCACCAAAATTTTTTTTCTCGAAATCGCTTCAATACTTTAGGAGTTAAATGAGTTTTCAGCCTCCCACAGCCAAACTAGTTTTTGTTTCTAAATTTAATGTTTTCCTTTTCCTGGCCTCATTTTCCCATCAGAGGTATGGAATGTTTGGTTTCCCGGTACTCTAGAACCCTTTCCTTTAACACATGAACGAGTTTTCAGCTGAAAAGTACAATTTTTCGGAGAACTGAAAAACTTAAACTCTTCTAACTTGTGTGAAGTTCTTGCATAGTTTTATCAAAGGGGCCATCCACAAATGATGTCACGCTTGGAGGGGGGGGGTTCATGAAATCGTGACAGTTTGTGACAAGGGGGTGGAAGGGGGTAAGAAGAAGTGTGACATCACACATTTTGGTTAAAATAAAAGCATTAAAAATCAGCAGATTAAGGGGGTCCGGGACATATTTCAAAAAAACTTTATTTATTGAATTAAAATTTGATTTTTTTTTTGTGATGGTTAACCATATCATTTGTATACAAAATCAAATGATAAAACTTCTCATAGTTTTTAAAAAAATTTTAAATTTAAAATTTATGAAAAAAGTAGTATAACTTAAAACCGTTATAACTCGAAATTTTATTTGTAGAATTTAAATTGTTTCTCATTTAAATAAACAGAAATATACATTTTTTTAATTTAGAGCCAGCATTTTAAAAAATATTAATTTTTAAAAATAATTAAAAATATTTAACGAAAAAATTACAAAAAAAGTGGTGCAAATTTAAAAAAAAAAAATCATACTTTCAAAAGTAAATATTTTTTTCAAATATGCTGGCTCAAAAGTAAAGTAAAATAATTGAAAAATATATGTTCCAAGTTTCAACCCTGTATCTTTAACGGATCTCGAGTTATAAGAATTCAAATATGAGAAAAGGTGAAAAAAACCTATCATGAAGAAAAACGCAATTTCACAAGAGTTCGTTTCCTTGACAACCATAGCTCGAAAGGCAGATTTTGAAAACAAACCAAAACGAAAAAATTAATATTTCCTGTTCTAATTAAAATAGAAACACGATTTAAACATCATTTTAAGCAGAAAACGGCAGAGAAATTTTTAATCCAATTAAAAACAATTTGAAAATTTGAAGATTTTTTTGTCCCGGACCCTCTTAATTTTTAAAGTTATTTTGAAATTAAAGTATTTTGTGTTCATACAGTAAAGATAACATTTAAAGCCAAATATATTAAATTCCATTTCAAATTCCAAAATACTACTGTTTTTAATTGTTCTTTCAATTAATATTTTATTACTATTGTATATTAATTATGTTTTTTGTTGTAAATCTTAATCTTATTTCATACAAAATAAGTACACGAATCATTTTTATTATTATGCTCACAAATGTCGTTAAAACACATAGTTAAAAGTTTCAAAATAAAATTTGAAATATGATCTATAACACAGTACTTTGATTTTGAACTGCAAGTATATGTTTATGTAATATAGCGTGAGATGTGACAAGAGGATGTGGGGAGGGGGTATGGTGAAGTGTGACACTTTGTGACAAAGAGGGCGAGGGGGTCAAACATATTGAAAAAAAGTGTGACATCATATATGGATGACCCCAAACACATGAATTAAAGTATATATAAACACTTGGATAAAATTTAGTTACAGATAATAAGTGAGTATAAGATGTTAGAGAAAAATTAATGCGAGTGGGCGTGGCGTCCCTGTCGTGTCTTCCCTTAACCCGTTGAGGGCGGTTTGATTTATTTTATCCCACCTAGAACTAGCCCATTAACCCCTTAATTCGCGCTCCCGTCATATTCTCGGGCTGTGTCTTTTACGCAAATTGTTTGATTCCCACCAGTTTTATAAAATAGTGAAATGAAATTTGGTATATTTTGGTATCGTTTTTACTGTCATTAAATAAGGTGAATATTTCTTTTTCATAAAAGTGTTGCCAATAAGCAATTTGAATTATTCAACCGTAATTTAATTCGAGCGTTAAGGGGTTAAGGACTATCATTACCATATGGTCACAGCGTAGCTGTCAACACTTTTGCGGTTTGAATACGAGTAATTTAGAGCACAAATTTTCACTTTCTTTAATGACAAAAACTCTGCTATAAAATAAGATAAATGTTGCTTTTCTGAAAAAGTGGTACGAAAGGCACTTTTTGTATTTTAAAAAGAAAAAATAATTCTGTCTTTAGGGGTTACTAAAGGTTTGCCTAAAGGTTTGCACCAGAAAAATTTTATTTAATTTTACTTTTCTAACTTAGGTGGAAAGAAATCGTAAAAAAATGCTTTTCTCTATTTTGCAAAAAACTTTTTACAGATTCCGGTGTGAATTCGACATTGCAGAAACACAATTACTGCCGTTCAAGAGGTTAACAATTTGCATAAATAGCAGAAACAACCATTTCTGACAAGGTCATTTCTGAAATTAGTCATTAATACACAACGTTTCATTTAATGAACAGGAAAATAAAATTGGTGTTCCTCTTGTCAAAGTATTCAGCGCTAAAACTCGCGTGATGGCTAGCTCGATTCGCATGTTTTGGAAATGTAGAATTCCACCGAGGCCGATATTTTTAAATTTTATGTATGACGTTATTTTACAAAAATATACAAAATCTTCATATTCATATAGTAAAAATTTTACGAACATAAATACATTGTCTAGAAACAATACCATTATATAAGAGACTAAATGCAAAGCGACTTGGTTTCTAATAGACCGTATAGTTTTTACATCCACCATATCTTTATATCACACAAAGTTCGACAATTATCGTTAAAGAATGGGTTTATCATACACTCACAATACTGGTAAAAAAATACTTCTCATACCGGTAAATTTATGCTATTTTAGTGTATATAATTAATACAATGTAATTGCTAAGGCATTTCTATGAATCCTTTTGTATTCCTCAAGTATCATGCTACATCTAGCGTGAGGTATATAATCTTAGCTAAACACCATTTTTACCCTATAATAAGGATTGATTTCATCCCGTCCCGCTGATATCAGAAGTGCGTTGTAATGTTATGCTAACTTCTGACATACTGTAATGAAAATATTTCGATGTCACATAAACAATTGAAAAATTATATGTAAATTGTTCGTTTTTTATTTAGTCTGATGTCAAATGTTTTAATTTATTTGCTCTTTCATGCAAATGTAAAACTTTCTAAGTCATCCTGTAGTGACCGGCACCTATTTATTTTACATTTAAAAATAATGATATATTTCTGTGTATTAATAAAACATATATTGCCGCTAAAAGGTTATATACACTAGAGTTCTGTATTACTAATTCGATTTTCCTAATTGCTACTTACAATATTCGTTCTTAGGAATAATAAAATATGAGATACTGCAGGGCGAATATTTATAAATTTGCAAATTCTTTCAAATACCTTGAAGATTTTTCCGTTATTTTTGTTGTCTTGATTTTCCTTTCAGGATTAAATAAAACAACAATTATGTTAATTGGGTGAAAAAAATATTTTATGTCCTTTTCCAAATGTTTTTTTTTCTTTTTTTAAGTATGCAGTTTTTACCAAATAAATTTTTTTCTGTGTTCACATCTATACAACCTATATAAAATCAGTTCCAGCATAGAAAAATCCATAGTTAGGATAACAATATAGTCATCTGAAAATGCCTTAAAGGTAACTCTTACTGGACAACATCCACTCAATTTACAACATTTATATTCTTATCAAAATGTTATTTCTAGTGTACTATATGATCATTTGTGTACTAGACTTCAATATGTAATTTTATATTCAAAAGAAAACAATAATAGTGATTAATTTATGTAACTATATGTAACCTCTGTTACTTGTTTTCAACATTACAGCCAAAAATTTCAGTGCCATGTACTAAATATATTTTTAAATGGTCAAATAGTTTTAGTATATTGAAAGAACAGATGCCCTTTGATATTTTGAGGACATTTTTTTAAGAGCTACTCATATACAATATAAATATAGAGAAAAAGTGCGAATAACAGAAATTATTTATAGTAACAGAGGTTACACTTTTTGTAACAGAAGTCACCTTGAGTAACGCAAATTATACAGTAGAAGTGTATATACATTAATCTGAAAACAAAGACACCGCTGAAGCACTATGATGGATTTTTATTATGCATATGAATTTTAAACTAGATTTTTGTTAATTTATTCACTTCTGTTTTAAATATGTAGTAACAGAAGCTACAGGTTGCAAATGTTACATTTAACAAAGAAAAAATTGTATATTCTATAGTTTTAAAAACATATGTAAGTATTGCTTTGATTTAAATTAAATTAACTTAATTTCATATAATAGAAATAACACTTTAATTAAAATGACAATATTTAAATTAAAAATTTATTAACATATGTTAGAAACAGAAAACAGACTAACATGGAATTCAGATGTTTCAGCTGACTGACTACATATGCGCTGCCCAAATTCAAAATGGCTGTAGCATATTATTTATAGTACTTTTACAGAAAAGTAAGCTCAGTAGTATCCGCTGTTGTAGACAATGAAAGTCATTTTTTTTGTAAGAAAAGTTATAGTAACAGAGGTTAGAATTTCAGCGTACAGAATTTAATCCTTAAATATAAGAGTAAAAAATAAATATTTTAATGTTTTGGGCCTAACTAGTTAAAATACTAAGTTTTATAATTACATAAAAACAGTTAAACATACGACTTTAAATATTATTTGTTAAAACTTTAAATTGAAAGCTATACTTACAGTTATCTGAACGGACTGTTTTGTTAAAAACAGATGAATAAAAATGGATAATTTAAATTTAAAAGAATAACTTTTTAAGCATTTTTTTCCCTGATGAAGTTTTTACTGATTATTTTAATGGAAAGAAAAAAAAAAAAAGAATTCTTTTCAATTTTACGCAGAAAAAAAAAAAAAAAAAAAAAAAAAATTCTAAATGTGGACATGAAAACGACATAATTTTTTTGTTTAACCCAGTTAATTAATTTTCGATATACTTATTTATTCGATCTAGTTTAATTAGTACTTCATTTTTAAATAAATAAATAATATAATAAACATGCCTCGAAAGTAATATATTTTTTTTAAAACATAAAAAAACTGAGGTAACCATGGATTATAATTTCATCTAGATCTTCTTTTAGGATGTGTATTTTATTTTAATCAAAGTAACAGCATTACATTTAATGTAATTATGGACTAATGTGAATGATAAAATAGTGCATCTTTAAACATCACTTCTGTTTTACTAAAAGTGGGAGGAGTTACGAATGATTGGTGTTATTCTGTAGGAAGTGACATTGAAGAATATTCAATATTGTTAAATATCCCGTAGATAAAAAACAATAAAATAGCATTGGTTTTCAATAAAATCAACATTTAATAATAAGTTGCAGCACCGTGCGAAAGGGAGGGGGCGAAGGAGGCGCTCTCACCGGGCGCAGGAATTCAGGGCGTGCCAAATTTATACTCTCAACTCGATTTTTTTGTTTATTTATTTATTTTCGCCGTTGATTATTTTCCGGGATTTTTTTTTCAATGTCATTCTTTTTTCTCTTTTTATTTGTAAAAAACATATGCATATTATATGCATATCCAGTGGCACAGCCAGGGTAGGGGTTTTGAATCTCGATATACCACTATTTTAATATAGTGAAACTCGTATGGTTTGGTTGCAAAACATTTTCGATAAAATAAATGGTAGAAATCTTTTAGGAAAAATGTGGTATCGAGTGTCTCAAAACCCTCACCCTGGCTGCGCCACTGTGGATATCTGGAATTTTCCACCAATGTGATTATGTACATTTTTATTTTCAAAGTTATTGCAACGTCCCCTGCCCTAACCCTCAAAAGCAATTTCTGAATAAGACTTTTCCATCATGACTTTTTCCATTTCAAAACTTGTTTTAGGCTTTTGTAAGTCTCTTTTTTAGCAGAACGTCCTACTTCATTTATAAGTAAATTTTATTATTGGATTTACATCTTTCCTTGGATTATATTAGTAAGTTTCTATTTACTTGTCATTAAGTTTTTTTGAAATTTGATCGTTTTATGGTGTACTTTTGTAATATCTTATAGCAGTGTTTCTCAAACATTTGCAATCTTCGCCCCCTTTTACATCATCTACGAAACTCGTGCGCTCTCCCTCCTACCAATGATAATGAATTTTACCTAATTGTGAAAAGTTTTTTCTTTTTAATTTTTTCATTCCGTTAAATCTACTATTTATTTATCTAAATTTACTCAAAAATGTAAAAAGTTGAAAAACATTAACCATTTTCGAAATTTTGTATCTTATAATACATATTTTAAAAGAATAATTTTTGAGGGACTTGATAGATATATAAATGTTATTTTACTTTGAATTTTTAAAGCAAATTTCGAATAATTAATTTTTATTCACGATATTAGACTTATCATTCGAGAAGTAAACTGGCATGACAGCATGCACGCAAGATCATGAGAAGCTGTGCGTCTAATATGAAAATTTTTTATAGTTACATTTTAGTCGTTGAATATCATTTAATTTGTATTTATTTAATTTCTATATTTTTGAACCAAATTATAATTAGCATATTCGCAATTTCAAAAATTTCAGAAACGTAACCGCATGGGGATACATTTACAACAGCAAGAGAGGTAAATTTAGGTGCATTTGATTTTCAAGAAGAAACAAAAACGAAAACATTTTAAGGTATCATGTGCAGACAAAAATCGTATTAACCCTTTGATGGTCACAGACGCATATACGCGGTCGAAATAAAGTCCTTCTAAAGGGTTTTGACCGCGAATAGGCGCCCAGAAATTTCTACTTTAAAAGCGTTATGAACGCGTATAGACGGTCGGCATTTGTTATCTCTAAATGGTCATCGACGCATATACGCGTTTGTGCTTCCCCCCGTTTTTGGAGACTGGGAGTTAAAGAAGGCGTTTTTCAACCACTCCTTCTTTCCACTACATAATAGGCATAGACTATTTGTCAAGTAGTTTATTGTAGTCGAATGCTTTAGATATTTGGTTGAAAAATGCTTTAGAGAATTACGCTTTTTGTAAATGGTTAAGAATGGCATTACATTTCAAAACAGATACTAAGGTGAATTCAAAGAATATATACAGTAGATGACTTATAGTTTCTTTGTGTGGAACTAGACAAATTCGCAGAATATTAGTGTTCACTTGTTTTATTTTATCATTATTTTTCATAAAATTATATTTCACTATTATTATTATTATTATTTTAAAACATTTACCATGTTGCATTTATTATTTGAATGAATACACACGTTCTTTTTTTTTTATTTTCTTTTTTAAAAGTATTTCAATGTTTTTCATTTACTAAATACTTAAAAGTGTTTTTTTAATTTCTTATTTTTTATTTGCATCACTTTTGCAGTGTAATAATAATTAAAATATAAAAAACAAAATTCATATTACTCTTTAAAAAATATCTTCTAATTTATAATTGCTGCTCAAATTTCATTCAAATTCAAGTGTAACTTTAAAACTATACCGTGAAACCTGTCTATAAAGATTCTGAAAGGATCAGAAAAGGCATCGATATAGACAAGTTATCATTATACACTGCTTCAAGACTGTTAATTGATTTAAAGTACGTAATAGAATGATTATTATATATAGAGGGATTTTTAGTTTTACTTTTTAAAGTTATCTAATTAAATAATGAAATTTAATTATTTTATTATCCATAATAGAAATTATAAACCCATAATAGGATTTTTTAATTAATATGTAAAGAATGTACAATATAAATAAATCTAATAGAAACATGTTTTTTTTTTATTATTTTTACCAGATTTGTAAAAGTACATGAACTCGCAATTAAAAAAAAAAAAGAATGGGATTTACAATTTTCACTATTACAAAGGAAAAATAAATTGTAGATAGTATTTATTAGTACATGAATTAAAGAAAAATACTTCATGTAAAAAAAAATTGTAATTAATTGGACGTATAAATGTCGAAGATAAGAAGTGAAATATTACTTTTTTTTTATTGACAGACATTATTTGACATTCACAGCATTTTTGTAATGGAAGAAGAAATAAGTATTTTCTCAACTAATTCAAACGCATGTATAGCTGCCATCAAAATTTTACTTTAGTGTAATAACAGGGTGTCTTTATCAGCATTTTCACTGAATCCCAATAAAATTAATTAACTAAATTTTAATACTCTTCAATATTTATAGGGTACTTAACTATATCTTGATGTAAGAAAAATGTGCACATATTCCTCTTTTTTAAAAACATTCAGTTAATCACTACGTTTAAAATTGTCATTATAACTGTTGGAAATAGATTAAAAACTTCAAGCAATTAAATATAGTAGAAAGCTTTATTAACCCCTTGGGGACGAGCAACCGGTATACGTGCCGCGTAAGGTGATCAGAATCCGTGATTATTCTTACCAGTAAATTTTTATTGCAAATTTTGCCTTATTTAATCCGAGTATTTTTCCCGATTCAATTAGGCAAAAATTTCTGTTTTAAAAAACCGTAGATAAAAGGTTAAAAATTCTGTAAAAGACGCTCGTCCCGAAGGTGTTAAATCCAATTGCTCGCAATAATCTGCAGTGCTTATTTCACATTTTTCGTGGTAGTGATAGATAATCTTTATGATAGCGACTCTTCCTTGTTTTTACTTATATTAATAAATAAATAAAAAAAATTGTGCACTTCTTTATGTATGCTGTTTTAATTGCATACAACCTTTTTATATTTTTGAATAACTTGATACTTGTACCGTGCATTGGTGTCTTTATAAGCAGTATATAGTCGCAGGTTTAGCATTTTTGCAGCGAATACTTGCTTAAGGGGTCTCAGGACTCTTAAAATTGGAAAAATTGAAAAAAAAAGACCATTTTCAACACTTAATATCTTAAAATGTATTTGATTTTAAGACACAATTTTAATTGGAATAAAATATATAAGTATGGTCTTTCATTTTATGTATTTAAAAAATTATAGGATGCAGAATTAGCATTGGCTCCAAACTGTAAGACATTTGACGAGCAAAAAATCGGCATAACACATTACGCGCACGATTACAAAATAAGTATTGCAACTAGAATGAAAATTTTGGTACCTACTTATACTTCAGATTGTAATAATTACCCTGAACCTAAATAAATTTGTATTTAAAGCTTTTATATATTTTTAATACAAAGTTGTATTTAGATAATGCAAAATTAAGAAAATTTCAACAGTATAATAACCTAAAAAGATATTGTTTTGAACAATAAAAAGGAGATTTTAGGTTCAGTTTATACAGACTAACATGAAACATATGTTTTGAAAATTTTATGAAAAAAATATTCATAAGTTTTTAAGATATCGTGCGCGTTATGCCCAAAAACGTCATGTGAAGAAAAATGGCTTCAAAGTTCCCGAAACGACGCTTCAGCTATTAAACATGTATAAATGTAAAAGCCATAACTTCAGTTCTAATAGGAATTTCAAGGAAACAATTATATCAAAATGTTCAGAAAAAATAGCAGTTTAACATCTAAAAAATTTAAAATTTCGAAAATTTTAAAGCTTTAAGAGTCCTGAGACCCCTTAATGTGAAAAAGAGTTTTTTTTTTCCTCCTTTGAAAGAGTTGGGGACTAATCGAAAAACCATTCTCATGGTGTGGGTTCAATACAACGAACTCCTGTGTGGAGCTCTTACACTATACAACTAACTAAAAGAGTCCCAAATCATGTTTATTCCCACAGTTCCACTCAAAAGAAGCTGAGAACGTATCCCTAAATATTCTTTTGAAGCTACGTCCAATCCCCCCCCCCCCCCCTCACAGTGTGATATCTGCAGATATCAGTATTTTTTACCTAATCATTTTACTAAATCATTATCGTCTCTATCGTTACAATTTTGAGACGGTAATGACAAATGACTAAATACAATCGAGTCGAACAAACATTTACATTCCAATGTAATTAATTCTTTTGAACGTTTCTATGGATTTTCTTTGATGGATTTCCCATTGTTATCTACTTTCATTTTCCCCCTTTTTTTTTTTTTCACAAGTCATCGGATGTGGAAGGAGAGGGGTGGGGTGTAGAGAATTCCAAACTTGAACAGGGACTGTATGGTCCCAACTTTTGCAATCTGTGGGTGACATCGAAATATTACTTGTAAGTGAAACTGGAATTCTCGGAAAGTTATAATTGACAGAACTGCCCCTCCCTTGTAAAGATGGTTTGTAAAAATGATTTGTAAAGAAAGCAAGCTCAGAGGAGTAATACAACTTCCAAATGATGGACATTTATAAGAGGCTGCGTATTGTTTTCAGTGCCACATATTTATTCAAAAGATTACCTTAGTCTTAAAAAAATAGTATTTTTTCATAAATAATTATTATTCAGATCTCTTAAATTATCAATCATTGCACAGTGTAACATAAAAAATTGTTGATATAAAAATAAAGAAAGACATCTTTTTTTTTTCGTTATCTTTTTGATTTCACATCAGAGATCTGACAATAATGCCCCTCCCCCCCCCTCCCGTCTTAAAAAAAGTTTGTAGCCTATGAATAATTAATATTGTGCTTAGTTTTTATAGTAAAAATTTTATTGCTCCTTTCTGTAGATTTTCGAATGCTACTCCATTCCGCAAACGTGCTTTTACATTAATTTAAAAAATTTTCTATTTTACCAGAATACATTTAACTAATCTTTTTCAATGATTTAGCTGAAAAAAAAAGAAAAAAAAGATGTTTGATATTTTTTATATGCTTGATAGCTCCGATACCTTCAAATCTAGAAATAATTTCTCCGGGTAAGTATCACGCTAATGATAATTTGTAATTCTAAATTATAACGAATAATTTAGATAATAACTTTTTTGAACTAATGCACTTCATTTTTTATGCTGGAGAAAATTTTACAGAGATTCCACATGGACACATATATATGGAGAAATAATACTACAGTTGAACCTCGTTAACGCGAACGCTCAAGGGGAATCTTTTTTTTTTGTTGTTCGTGTTATCTGAACTTAAATACATTACATAAAACTAGACGGGGCAATCGGAAACAGTTCTTGCTAAAAGTATTTTGCGTTAAGCGTGTTCGTGTTAACGAGGTTTGACTGTATTAGTTTAAAAATTAAAATTAAAAATATCTTGACAAGGAATATGAAAATTGGTTTCATCCAAGTCTTCCAAATCTTTAAAAAATGAAAAGAAGAACAAACGATAAAACGTAAAAATGATATAAAGAGACGAAGTGACAGTTGATTTTTTTTTTCTTTTCACAGATTTTTTTTTTTTTTTTTTTTTTCTAGAGAACTTTGAAAAAATCATTGAATCTTACGGTTTTTAACATAAGAAATAAACGTATAAGAAATGTTAAATGAACAGTTTCCGAATTTATTAAAAATGGTACTTAATTTCAGTATAGTCGAACGATTTGTTATCAGATTGGAATGGCAATGTCGTCAAAATGGCGTTTTATTTAAGGTAGTTCTCTAATTCCCTAGTTCAACAACGAGACGCCACACCAGTGGCCAAGAAGTTCTGTTCTCAAAGCTAGTAGACGGGAGGTGCTGTGTTCGAACCCAATCACGCTCGTCTGCTTAATCGTTCGGAGTTTTCTGCGATTTTCTTCGAACCCTGCATTTCCTTGCGTAAATACGGGTTAGGTTTCCTTAGAAAAACTCCCACTGAGGGCAACTCCCTATTCGGGCCTATATCCTTCCTCGTCGTAGATAATTAACCATCAACAACGAGACATTTTCGGACTCCTTTTTAAACGTAAAGGAAAAAAAAAAAAAAAAAAAAAAAAAAAAAAAAAGATAGACTAGACTATTGAAGTGGTTTGAAATCAAATAAAGTTTTCCCTTTAATTCGAGTTTGTTATTTGAATGAATACTAATTCAATGATAACTTTCATGTAAAAGGCTTTTATTTATTTATTTTTTCTACTAACCCATCTTCACACACACACACACACCAACACACACACACACACAAAAAAAAGTAAAAGTAGTTTTTGGCGAAAAACAAATTAATTTTTGAAACTTTAATGTATGATTTTTTAATCAATAAATTACTTATCGAGTTCTCAGCGAATTTTGCGTGTGGCAAGTTTTTTCCCTTTATCGCGTTGCCGGCACAGAAATTCGGTTCAAAACGCACACTTTCACAGTATTTTCTGGAAGATCCTTTAACAAACAATATAAAACGCAATTTAATGACATGATTTCTGAATAGGAACATGCCCATTTCATGCGTTTCCGTACATGAATAAATTTAGGAATGTGTCAGAAAGTAGCTCTTTTGAATTTGAGAACAGTGCTCTCTCATAAGCGGCTGAAAGGTTTTGCTCTCTAAAAGAGTGATGTCAACACAGATTGAATTTAATACTCACAAAAAATTTCTCCTAGTGAAAGTGACATTTCAAAATCAAATGTTCAAAGCATAAATATTTTATTTTGATTGTGCTATAAGTGGCATTATTTTTTCTCGTTATCGTTGCTGCCAGTATATTTAAATGTCATATAATTTTAAAATGCAATTCTTATGTGAAAATGCATTTTTATCGTCAGTGATATTTTTGTAAGATTAAAATTGCAGGAATTTAATCTATTCAATGCACTTCAATTATTTACCCCAATATAATTTATTTTACGTATATGACTGAAAATGAAAAAAAAATTGTGAAATAATGTCACTTTTCTAACCCTACACAATTAAATAAATGATTTATTTGTGTATATTTCAGACCAATTCGAAAGATGGGGATTTGGGTGAGGGATTTAAAATTCTTCTCAAAACAGTTAAAATCCATAAGATATGTACAAATTTGGTTTTGTTAAGACGAATAAATAGTGAATAAGACAAATGTAAAGACAAACGCAAACAGGCAAAATAATTTCAGCTTGCATCTGTTTCAACGATTCCTTGTTTTGTGCAAAATGAATAAGAAATAGAGCGAGGAACAATAGCAGTAAATTACGTATACATGTATTATACTTCAATATATATATATATGACTGAAGAAGGAAATCCTTTTATGAAGCATTGGAAAATCTACGTGCTAAATTGGTTGATGTTGTACATTTTACGAGTAAAAATGACTGAAAACCTTTCGCAGGAGATCCTGGCTGCGTCGCTGTGTAAATGTAGTTATTATGTGGTTAGATTCTATTTTCAGTCAAAAAATCCATTCCATTACCACAACGTGTAAAAAAGTAATAAAGTATTTCTCAAAATTCTCAAATGAAATTTAGTATAAAAAAGCAAACAAAAGAAAAGTATTCGGAAAAAAAGGCAAAAACATTTTATGCACTTAAATTATTGTTGAAGAGATTATTTGCATGACTAATTTTATATGGATGAAATTTTATACGGACTATGACTAATTGACTAATGACTATGACTAATGACTAATTTTATATGGCCGGGGGCCGTCGAAAAGTAGCACAATACGAGAAAAAAGTCCTTTAAAAATCGTATTAAAAAATGGAACATTTTTAAAAACGATGTTAGAATTCGGAATAAACTTTTTTCAAACTACAAAACTTAACATAATGGACCAAGATATATTAACCGGAATTCTTTCACATAAGTAAAAAACTCCCCGTAAAACGTAAAAAAAAGCAGGGGATATAAATTACTAAACTATTGTGATCGTAATTCTTTTATGACAGTCAAAAAATCTAAACTCCGACTTCGAGGTGCATAACTACCTATAGAGAGGTACCTTCTTACCAAATTTTGCAGTTATGCGTTCAGCGGTCTCTCCAGAACACATTAGAGAGACACACGCACAAACTTGTTTCCTTATTTATAAATTGTGTAATTTTAGTTAAATATATATTGTAAAATATCTAAAATAAGCCCTTCCGAAAACGCCCCCCCCCCCCCTCATATATGAGAATTTTTTGAAAGCCCAACCATTGGTCGAGATTTTCTGCTCTCAAAGCTTCTAGAAGGGAGGTGGTGGGTTCGAACCCAATCGCGCTCGTCGGCCTAATCTTTCGGAGTTTTCTGTGGTTTTCTTCGAACCTTGGATTTCCTTACGTAAATACTGTTTAGGATCCCTTAGAAAGACGACACACGGAGGGTACCCCCCCCCCCCTTCGGGCATATATCCCTCGTGTTGATAATTGACCGTCATAAACACCTTTTTTGAAAAAGTGCCATATATAAGACCTCCCCTTCAAGTTTTATTTTCTAACACTGTCAATCCTTCTTTTTTTTTTTTTTTTTTTTTTTTTTTTTTTTTTTTTTAATATATACTGGAAATTCTTTAAGTTTTTTGTTTTCTTATCTCCAAAAGGAATATATCTTATGCAATTTATTTTTATCTAATCTTTTTACATATAACTGTATCATAGAATGGTCACTAAAATTTAACTCATTTGTGTCGTGAGTCTTTCATTTGGTCAGGAACTATCACAATAGCTTCATAGCCGTGGTATGGGTGGTGGTTTATCACAGTGATGTTAAATGTATCACTGCACATTCTATCCACTTTTTTTCTTCTTTGGATGAACTTTAATTGGTGCGGGAATATCAGTCACGAACCGGAACAATATTTGTCATAATTTCACGAGTCGGAATATCATTCCCGTTTGCTTAGGTACATTTCGCGCCCTGACTTTGTATTGCTTAATCCTTTGAGGGGCAAGGAATTGTGTTTCTGTAATGTCGAATTTACACCGGAATCTTCAAAAAAGTTTATTGCAGAATAAGGAATATCAATTTTACGACTTTTTCCACCAAAATTAGAAAAGTAAAATTTAATAAAAAAAAAATTAATAATATTAATGAGTATTAAATAATTTAATAAAATGGTATCGTTGATGAGTTTTTGATGTATGGTGGAATTTATAAAATATCTATTAAATGTAAAGGGTTCAAAAATAATATTGTGCTTCTCCTAGAATCAGACGTTAAGCTGACTTTCAGATTGGTATCCTTGAAGAGGTATATCATCCCGAAGCTACAAAATAAATTGTTTAAAAAGAAAAAAAAAGAAGAAAAGAAAGGAAAAATTAAAGTAAATGAGAAAAAATGAATCATCGTTTGTTCTAAAATTATTTTACAAATCACATTTTAAAGACAAAAATTTCTATTTTATAAGATATCATAATTAAAAAAAAATGAATTTAACATTATTTTAATCGAGTTTGAAACTTCTGCATACGAACAACACTACATCCGTACCTGATCTTAATTAATATCTAATACCATATCGAAAGTCTTAATTAAAAAGGTTAATTTTAGCTTTTTTCTATGATATCAGATCAGTTTTTATAGATATAATTTACAGTTTATAAATGTTTAGATCTGAAAATTACAATATTTAAATATTAATTTTGGAGCATTCTTTGAGTCATACTTTTATAAGCAAAACATTCTTTTGTTGTTTAAGTAAAAAATAACCATATTTTTCATGCATTTTTTTAATGTAAATTTCTTTAGACAGTCTAGTTTCTATGGCACCTCACCTAATTTAAAGATCTGTCTTTTACAGATATTATTTGATCTGAAATTAAGTACATTTGATGTCAAGTAAAAAATGTCTCTCATTTTAACTTGTAAGTTTTTAGATCTGAAGATTACAATATTTAAAAAAATATTTTTCTTTCATTCTACTTGAGTATCGATAAAATAGCATTGGAATCGCGCTCCTTGCTTTTAAATAATTATATTTTCTTATCTTTAAAATTGTCGTTTATAGAAAGTTCTCAATCTAATACATCTTGCATTACTAATTATTCCTTGTAGGTTTGATTTAATAATAATCATAATAATACTAATGAATCCATATCTGTATTTAACTGATTTAATAATAATAATAAAATTAATAATAATAATGAATCCCTATCTGTATTTAACTGCTTCTGATATCATATTAAAAGATTTTGCTTTAATTAATTTATGATTATAGTGATGACGTATAGTTAATAATTAATTTAAAATATCAACACCTTGGATTATAACTCATTTATATAATGCAAGTTCTTAACGTTATAGTTTAGAATTTTTGTTTGATAACTTTTAAAAATCGCCTCAGAAATATGTTTTCTTTTCTTATTTGAGTGCAAACAGAAAGATACCTGAAGAATGAGTTCTTCGAAAAGGGGTAGAGGTGGTAATCAGTCACTGTCGAAATGAATGTGAGAAGTCTACCCTTTGGAAACACATTACAATGGACTTTAGTAGGATATTGTTTTCTTGGATGTACTGAAGGGGGGAAGGCAGTTTTCGCAGATTCATTGCTAAACGTTTACCAAACTAAATCATTGACCACTTACAAACATACAAAGCATTTCCCTGTGAAACCATTTTCGAAGACAAAAATTGCACAGACCTTAACCGCGAAAGGGTTAAGGAAAGTAACTTTTAAACTAATACCGTTTCCAAACTGAAGCTCTTTTTGTATGCATTTTGGCTAATTACAAAAGTATTTTCATGGCGTTTATTTTAAAGTGTTCGAAACTGATTATATTTAATAAATATATAGTTTTATAAAATAATAATAATAAAAAACGTTAACAACCGTATGGTCCCTTAACACATTTGTTTTCTACTTCTGTTCATATGCAGACGAATTTTGTAACAGGCCTAAATTTAGAAGATATCTCTTGCTTTTGAGGAATCATTCTAGATAAAATGTAAACAGAAAACAGACAGAAAAGAAACCGAAAACAGACTAACATGGAATTCAGATGTTTCAGCTGACTGACTGCATATGCGCTGAACAAATTCAAAATGGCTGTAGCATATTATTTATAATACTTTTACCAAAAAGTAAGCTCAGTAGTATCCGCTGTTGTAGACAATGAAAGTCATTTTTTTTTTGTAAGAAAAGTTATAGTAACAAAGGTTAGAATTTCAGCGTACAGAATTTAATCCTTAAATATAACAGTAAAAAATAAATATTTTAATGTTTTGGGCCTAACTAGTTAAAATACTAAGTTTTATAATTACATAAAAACAATTAAACATACGATTTTAAATATTATTAGTTAAAACTTTAAATTGAAAGCTATACCTACAGTTATCTGAACGGACTGTTTTGTTAAAAACAGATGAATAAAAATGGATAATTTAAATTTAAAAGCATAACTTTTTAAGCATTTTTTCCCTGATGAAGTCTTTACTGATTATTTTAATGGAAAGAAAACAAAACAAAACAAAAAAAAAAGAGTTATTTTCCATTTTACGCAGAAAAAAAAAAAAAAAAAAAATTCAAAATGTGGACATGAAAACGACATAATTTTTTTGTTGAACCCAGTTAATTAATTTTCGATATACTTATTTATTCGGACTGGTTTAATTGGTACTTTATGTTTAACCCCTCAACGGTCGAATTAAATTACGGTTGAATAATTCAAATTGCTTATTGGCACCACTTTTATGAAAAAGAAATATTCACCTTGTTTAATGTCAGTAAAAACGATACCAAAATAAACCCAATTTCACTATTTTATAAAACTGGTGGGAATCAAACAATTTGAGTAAAAGACACAGCCCGAGAATATGACGGGAGCGAGAATTAAGGGGTTAAATAAATAAATAATGTAATAAACATTCCTCGAAAGTAATATATTTTTTTAAAAACAAAAACTGAGGTAACCATGGATTATAATTTCATCTAGGTCTTCTTTTAGGATGTGTATTTTATTTTAATCAAGGTAACAGCATTACATTTAATGTAATTATGGACTAATGTGAATGATAAAATATTGCATCTTTAAATATCACTTCTGTTTTACTAAAAGTGGGAGGAGTTACGAATGATTGGTGTTTTTCTGTAGGAAGTGACATTGAAGAATATTTAATATTGTTAAATATCCCGTAGATAAAAAACAATAAAATAGCGTTGGTTATCAATAAAATCAACATTTAATAATAAGTTGCAGCACCGTGCGAAAGGGAGGGGGCGCTCTCCCCGGGCGCAGGAATTCAGGGCGTGCCAAATTTATACTCTCAACTCGATTTTTTTGTTTATTTATTTATTTTCGCCGTTGATTATTTTCCGGGATTTTTTTTCAAGGTCATTCTTTTTTCTCTTTTTATTTGTAAAAAACATATACATATTATATGCATATCTGGAATTTTCCACCAATGTGATTACGCACATTTTTATTTTCAAAGTTATTGCATCGTCCCTACCCTAACCTTCAAAAGCAATTTCTGACTAAGACTTTTCCATCATGACTTTTTCCATTTCAAAACTTGTTTTAGGCTTTTGTAAGTCTCTTTTTTAGCAGAACGTCCAACTTCATTTATAAGTAAATTTTTTTATTGGATTTACATCTTTCCTTGGATTATATTAGTAAGTTTCTATTTACTTGTCATTAAGTTTTTTTGAAATTTGATCGTTTTATGGTGTACTTTTCTAATATCTTATAGCAGTGTTTCTCAAACATTTACAATCTGCGCCCCCTTTTACATCATCTACGAAACTCGTGCGCTCTCCCACCTACCAATGATAATGAATTTTACCTAGTTGTGAAAGGCTTTTTTTTTCTTTTTTTTTTTTTTTTCCATTTTTGTTTAGAAATAAAACAAATTATTTAAAATATAATTTTTTCATTTCGTTAAATCTACTATTTATTTATTTAAATTTACTCAAAAATGTAAAAAGTTGAAAAACATTAACCATTTTCGAAATTTTGTATCTTATAATACATATTTTAAAAGAATAATTTTTGAGGGACTTGATAGATATATAAATGTTATTTTACTTTGAATTTTTAAAGCAAATTTCGAATAATTAATTTTTATTCACGATATTAGACTTATCATTCGAGAAGTAAACTGGCATGACAGTATTCACGCAAGATCATGAGAAGCTGTGCATCTAATATGAAAATTTTTGATAGTTACATTTCAGTTGTTGAATATCATTTAATTTGTATTTATTTAATTTCTATATTTTTGAACCAAATTATAATTAGCATATTCGCAATTTCAAAAATTTCTGAAACGTAACCGCATGGGGATACATTTACAACAGCAACAGAGGTAAATTTAGGTGCATTTGATTTTCAAGAAGAAACAAAAACGAAAACATTTTAAGTTATCATGTGCAGGCATAAATCGTAATAAGGAAAGTAACAAAAACGAATACATTTTAAGTTATCATGTGCAGACAAAAATCGTAATAAGGAAAGTAACTTTTAAACTAATACTGTTTCCAAACTAAAGCTCTTTTTGTATGCATTTTGGCTAATTACAAAAGTATTTTCATGGCGTTTATTTTAAAGTGTTCGGAACTGATTATATTTAATAAATATATAGTTTTATAAAATAATAATAATAAAAAAACGTTAACACCCGTATGGTCCCTTAACACACTTGTTTTCTACTTCTGTTCATATGCAGACGATTTTTGTAATAGGCCTAAATTTAGAAGATATCTCTTGCTTTTGAGGAATCATTCTAGATAAAATGTAAAATTGTAAGTCATTTTAAATTTCAAAACTGTCATATGTATAATATTAACAAACTTTAATAGAATTTATTATAAATTTGAGTATTGGTCTCGTGGTTTTATAACTCGGGGAGTTACATTTGATGGAAATGTAAACATTCTCAGAGAAGTAATAGATAACGAAACAGGAAATTAGAGTAATAACTTTCAAGGACACCAACCCTTTGATACTTATAAAAATAGATTTGACAGCAATCAATCATTGTGCAATCATCAAACTTTTTACAGTTCCTAAATTATGCTCATCGAAAAGAACAATTGCAGCTATAAATAAAAGATGTTTATATCATCCAACGCATGAAGCAACAGTTTGACGTCACTACCAAGAAAAGAACTCAAAATGACTTAACACTAGAACGCCCGGAAATTTTACTCAAGTTTCATAGAAATATTTAACACCAGAATTTTTATTGAAAATTATTTGACTGATTTATTTAACGTAAATCTGCGTGGTTTAAATTTAACATATTTTAAGAAAGAATTTCTGGTCCCAGTGAACATTTAATCATATGGTCGGAGTCGAATCGACTCCATCCGGGCGTTCTAGTGTTAAAAACTGTTTTATTATTAATTTAGTTGTGCTGCCAGTTTTTTGTACGCAAAACATGAAAAAAACATAAGTAAAAGCTACCGTAAGAAGCAGCATAATTGTGTTTGTTAAAAAATAGATATTATATAACCAAGTGAAATACAAAATAGGCTCATTACTTAGTTTACTTCAATGTGTTCACAGTGTTTAAACTCAACATTTCTTTTCTTCTTTTAAGCTTTAGTGATAAATTAAAATTATGAGTTTCTACAAGGAATAAATATTCAACTTTGGATTATAGCGGCCCATACATCCAATCAACGAATTGCTGAGCGACAACATAAAGGTAAGAAATTTACCTATATTATTATATTTGATTGACTTATTATGAAAGCCAGTGAAGATGACACCAGTAAAAAACACATTTCTCAAAATTAATAAATTTATTTCACGGCGGATTTGAACATCCTTCTCAATCGGTGCCCATCAAACTGTCACACTCTCAAAACAGATCAAGAGAAAAAAAAAATCACATGATCGCCCTGCCGGCGCCGCTAGCAAGCGGAGGCGAATACAGCCAGATTTATACTGATTTAACCCTAGAACTACCGGAAATTTTACTCAAGTTTTATAAAAACATTCTACACCAGAATTTTTGCTTAAAACTATTTAATTTGTTTATTTAACTTATTATTGTCTGATTTATACATTTAGTTTGTTTTGAAGAAATTTCTGGTTTGAATAAATATTTTGAATGTACATGTCGGGTCCAATGGACCCGTCTGGTAGACGGAAGGTTAATTATCGAACTATTAGCGCGCGTGTACTACTGCGCATAGTAGAGGCGGGTGTTTTCCCAACAACATTTTCTTTTCTTTTTTCTTCTTCCTAATAGCACGAAACAATTTTAGGGCATTTCTTTTTCAAAAATATAATTTATGTCACAGATTTTTAAAAAACAAAACAAAAATAACAGTTTTTTTCTCTTCATATATTGCATTGATTAAGATCAAATCAATGATCAAGAAAAAATAATTATGAATACATGTTTTCAGAATAACATATTATTTCAATTTACATAAATAAATTAATGACTAATCTGGCCCTTCTTAATCTATTTTACGAACAACAAATGAATTACAATAAAAGAAGAAAATTGTTCTCAAACTGTGGGATGTGACTCCTGGGGGGCGCATTATATGCTGAAGGGGGCGCAAAATCTTTCCGAAGAGTTAAAATGTAAAAACAGATTCTTTTACATTATTATTGTAAACTAGCAGACCCGCCCGACGTTGCACGGGGTTTGTAAACAATAACCTGCGCGGGCCGGGTTCTACCTGTCCGATAACTGCAATTAAGCGGGTCTACCGGCCCAATATAAATATTTAGACGAATCCGATAAAATTATAAACGGGCCGTGACGGACTAGGGCCGAAGTTTTAAGTTTTACACGGGACTGGACGGGGCGGCGCGTGCCGTTCCCTAGCCTGGAAATTCCGGCCCGTGCAGACCTCTAATTCTCTAATACAATTTTTGTGTTTTACATAGAAGAATGTACAAATCTATATTCTTTAATATTCAACTATAGTAAAGCCTCTGACGCGACACGATGCAGGACTCTAAATGGTATAAAACTAAAAATCTAATCTTTAAATATGCTTTAACACTAGAAAGACGGCTAGCGGTCATTTTGACGACTAACAAATGAATATAGCTCGGTTCGAACCAGAAATTTCTTTATGAAACTAGTTTAAAAGATACAAGGAGGAAAAACTAGTTAAATAAATAAATTAATAATTTAAAGTATAAATTCTGGTGTGAAATATTTTTTTCAACATTTGAGTAAAATTCCCCGTTTTTCAAGTGTTAAAATTAGTTGCGGTGCGGTTTCAAATGTTCCACTTAAAACGATACACCTTGTTTTACAAAACTGGCCATCTGCCTTTAGTTTATCAGCCGTTATTATTTTGAAAATTTTCCCGTCTAACATACTGCATCGCGTATCACCACAATTAAATTATTCATTGATACCTTAAACAGGAAGGACCATTTAGCGTTTTGCTGCGTATTGTATTTTTAAAATGCGATAAAAATATAATGCAGTTTGTTATTTCGAAGACTCGTGAAAGGATGACTAAAAATAAAACAGACAGGCACACATTTTATTTTTGTGAAACTTTGATCTGCGGTTTATATCGGCTTTTAACGGAAAAAAATATTCTGCATCATTCTTTTAAAAAAGCGGGTCAATCCGAACCCGGCCCGCAAGAGTTAAAAAGCCAACCCGAAACCGACCCGAACACGAAACAATAAAAGCCAACCCGACCCGAATCTCCACAAAAAAAATTAATGTTAACCCGACCCGCAATGGGAAAATATATATCCAACCCGACCCGACCTGAACCGCGGGTCGGGTCGGGTTCGGGTAAAAGCGGTTAACCCGACCCGATGCAGGACTCTACTTAACCTTATTTCGGAGGCACCATTGCCTTCCGCAGCGTCTAGCGCGTTCCCAACATACTTTTTTTCGAACGAACCTGTACGTATGGAAGCATTTAACGGAAGTGCCCCGCACGTGCCGTAGACAGTCGAAAACCAAGTTGAGTGAGAGAAACCTCGTAGTAATCAAGCCGATAAAATAAAAAAAAAAGAATGTACCATTAATCATTGATGTTAGAAAATGTTGGTAACTGAAGCCTAAGGATAAAATTTCATAATACAGAGAGTAGGTAAATTGTAATCTAAGTTGGATGGACCAAATCCCGTTGAAACTGGCTCCTTAAAACTCAAGGAAAGAATGCGTCCCCAAGCGGTGGAAGATGCCTCCTCCCCTTGTAAATTTCATGAATTACTTTTAACATTCACACAATATTTAATAAACGGATGAAATCCCTTATCTAAAGTTACCTTTAAAGTAACGCAATTTTGAATTTACGGAGTAATGAGTAGACATAAGTTGATGCTGAAAAAGGAGATTAATGTTCGAAAAAGGTGGTAGCTGAGGTATAAAGAAAGACAGGGCAAAATTAAGCATAGAGTATGAATTAATCATTAGAATAATATTTTAAAGAAATGCGCAAAAATGGGGTAAATGCTTACAGGAGGGCCCTAGGGCCCCCAATAAAAATATGCGGGTGTTGGTCTTGGGAGAAGAGTCCGAGACTCAATTTTAACATTATGCATTGAGAAGGTGATAAAATTAGGGGGTGAAAAATACATGGCACTCAAAAAACTCAAAGGACCTCGGATCGGGCCAAACGGGAGACACAAGGTCGCCCCAAGATTTTAACTGGAATATAGAAACGGGAGAATAACTAAATGGAAAAATGAAGCAGCCAAAAAGGAAGATTAAGAAGAGCAATTTATTGACAATTTATAGTGCAAAAGCTTCAAGGGGCCCTGTACCGGGCTCCAAAGTGTCAGGGACTTAAGTGGCATGTAGTTTGGTAAAAAGACACTTTTGAGTAGTTTTTAAAGTAATCAGAAGACGCTAGAACTATGTTAAAGAAAATTGCAAGCAATTCGAATCATTTTTAAAGAAGCTGCACCAAGGGCCCAAGAAGGCGATTAATATTCAAAATTGGTCGTAGCTGAAGACTGAAATTTTTTTGTCGTTCATGTATTAGTTGGAGGACCTAAGAAGTTGTCTGAAAAAAGCTAGTGAATCGGACTATTTTTAAGGGGGCTATAATAGAGGGCCCAAAAAAGGGCCAACTGATAATTAAAAGCAGGGCCCTAACATGAAAACATGTTAAAATGTCTTAGTACTTAACGCTTTAGATCTACAGATAGTCAAAATTAAGCATAGAGTATTAATTTTTCGTTAGAATAATATTTTAATTAAATGCGTAAAAAATTGAGTAAATGCTTTAAAAAAGGCCTATGGGTCTCAATAAAAATATGAGGGTGTTGGTCCTGGAAAAAGAGTCCAGTACTCAACTTTAAAATTATTCACTGAGAAGGTGAGAAAATTAGTTTGTGCAATATGCATGGCGCAAAAAAATTTAAGGGCCCTAGACCGGGCCCTCGGACCCTACGGGACCACTGGGACCCCAGGGTCTAAACTGGAATGCATAGACGTGAGAATAACTAAATGGAAAAAGGGTTCCAAGAATGAAGATTGTATTAAGAGGGGGCAATTTATTAACAATTCATGATGCAAAAATTTCAAAGGGCCCGTTACTGGGCCCCAAAGGGGCAGGGGCCTAACTGACATGTAGTTGGGTATAAAGATATTTTTAGTAGTTATTAAAGTAATCAGAGGATTCTAGAACTATGTTAAAGAAAATTTCAGGAAATTCGGATCCTTTTAAAAAAATCCGCTTTAAAAAAGCCGCACCAAGGGCCCCAAGAAGGCTATTAATATTCAAAATTGGTGGTAGCTGAAGTCTGAGAAATTGTCTTGTTGTTCATTTAGTAGCTGGAGGAGCTAAGAAGTTTTAGAAAAAAAAAAAGCTAGTGAATCAGGATCTTTTTTAAGGGAGCTACAATAGGGCGCCCAACTCATAGTTTCAAAAGGGCCCTAACATGAAAACATGTTAAAATGTCTTAGTACTTAGCGCTTTAGAACTTCTATTAGTGAAAATTAAGCATAGGGTATGAATTATTCGTTAGAATAATATTTTAAAGAAATGCGCAAAATATTTAGTAAATGTTTAAAAAAGAGCCCTAGGGCCCGAATAAAAATATGAGGGTGTGGGTCCACGAATAAGAACCCAAGACTCAACTATAAAAGTATTCCCTTAGAAGGTGAGAAAATTAGGGAGTGATAAATGCTTGGCGCTCAAAAAAGTTCAAGGAGCCCTGGACTGGGCCCTGCTATTCCCTAGGGGGCTCCAGGGTTTTAACTGGTATGTAGAAACGTGAGAATAACTAAATGGGAAAAAAAAGATCCCAAAAATAAAGATAGGATTATAAGGAAGCAATCTATTAACAATTTATCAGCGCAAAAACTTCAAGGGGTCCTGTATCGGGCCCCAAGGTTCCAGGGGCATAACTGGAATGTCGAATTGCAGGAATACCTATATGGTGAAAGCTCCCCAAAAAGAAGAAGATTGGATAAAAAGGGGGCAAGTTATTAACAATTTTGTGCATAAAAATTAAATGGGGCCCATGGGCCCTGGCTCTTAAAAAAATAAAAATTTGAGCCTCAGGTACATCAGGACCTGTCTTGAACTAACCTCACCTAAATTTTCAGAGTTCTACGTGCTGTAGATTTCGCTAACCATCGCACGCAGACAGACAGACAGAGCGATGTGTTCTTTTATTAGTATAGATTTGGCAACTTGTAGCTACCAAATTTAGCTATGAAGTTCAGCTGTACCAAGTTTAGTCATGAAGTATACTACGAAGTATTTATTTATATTTATTTTATTATTATTATTATTATTTTGTTATTCATTGTACTGAATTAAGTATTACTACATTTCCCTACTCAGTGGTAGGACTCAACCGGTTCGGGTAAACCAGTTATTAAAATATTTTTCTAATCATATTTTAATTTTTTCATAAAATAATCATTACATTCTTTTATGAAATTATCATACCCCTACTTTATGGAACTTATTATACACATATATTAATTATTGGAGCATATTTGAATCTCATCAGTCTTCCGATCCCGAAATCTTGAAAAGAAAGAAAATTCACTTTTTTTTCTGACAGATTTCAGTTTAACATTAACCTTAAAGTAAAGTTATATAAATTTTTTTAAATAAATTTATAAAACTTTTGTTTGTTTATATATGTAGTTTTGCTTTAAAAATTCCCCTCGCTTCCATTTTTTTTATATATACTCTACTGCGCATGAGGTACAATAATATTTAAAACGTCCTGCAAACCCAAATGAGTTTGACACCTCTGAAGAATGGAGCTATGAGTTAACAGGAGGCGATAAAAAGTGTAGTGTCTACCGGATGCGAGTAAAGTAACGGACGAGGTAGTCACAAGATGACGGTTGTTGTTTGTTTACATCGGACCAGAGCCTGATTAACGCAGGGTTCAACTTCCCCAAATAGAAATTTTTGTCTTATTTAGAACAGAAATTCTGCATAAATTAGGCGAAAATTTCTATTCAGATTTACTGGTGGAAGTTTGCATTAGTGTAACCATTTCACTAACATTGACTGGGTGATTGTTTATATATTCAAAATATGGCGGATCCGCTGAATCTAGCTATCGTCGGGTCAAACTTTCACAAGAAAAACCGAATCAATAATTTTTGCGTTAATTATAATAGAAAATTTCCACGAAAGGCGTTTAAAAAAAGGAGGAAGTTTCTATACAAATTTACTGGTGGAAGAGCCCCGATTGTAATCAGACCCTGCGGAACCGGTTAGAGTAGAAGCTTCGCCATTTTAAAGATATGTCAATTCCTCTTAATTCATAGTTCCATGCTATGAACTGTGCTCTAATTCAAGGGTGACTAATGTAAGTGACAATTAAAATGAAATTGAAGAATTTCGTGCTACATGCATAGAGGCTATCGACATCATAATCGAGCAAACTGAAAGATTCACCAAACTGCGAAATGTATCACAAGATTTTGAGTTTTTAAAATCAGTTAACGAAAATCTATTAAGTAAATATTGCATGTATCTTACAAATAAATATACTGCTGATGTAAATGAATTTGAATTGTTAAGCGCAAAATTATCATTTCCAACAGGAAATTTTTACAAAATAGATCACTTAGAAATCTGCCAACTGCTCCATAATTCTGACTTAACAGGGAATTACAAAAATATGGAGACAGCGTACAGACTTTTTCTAGGCATTCCGTAACCACCGCATCAGCAGAAAGCTCTGGGTTTACTTTCTATCGAATTCAGTGAAACGCGATCTTTAGATATATAAAAAAAATAGATGATTTCGGTACCCTAAAAGCGAGAAAAATAAAACTGAAGTTAATGTACCTGTCTGATATTATATTTTTTATTTTATGTTAACTAAAACATGGCATCCATTATCTTCCTTAATTATAGTACTGAAATTATAATTTATTTTAATCTTTTATATTATGTTCTACTGGGTTTTTTTTCTTTCTTTCTCAGTACTCATTAGTAAAACTCGTGTCTTACTTGGTTGTTAGCGATTTTTATCTTGGGAATTTTTCCATTTTCTCCAACTCAAATGTAACTACAAATGAAAATTGTTAGAAAAAATATGTGGGAAAACATCACGATCTCCAACAAATAAATGCAATTTTCTCTTATGTTATTTAGTTTTTCGGAATTTCTGAATTAAAATTAAATCCTTTTAAAATTCCAAAATACACACGAAATATTTATAAAATAGAATTTATTTCTGTTTCAGCACTTTATCAAGTTTGTGACACCTATCACAAAAAAAGGTTTTTTTTTTTGGGGGGGGGGGGGGCGGCGCCAAATTGAAACTTCGCCCCGGGCGCAGTTTTCTCTTCGCACGGCCCTGATAGGTTGAATATTGTTGTTGCAGTCACCTTTAAAATATTTATAGATTTCGAATAATTGTGCTGCATACGTATTAGCTAAGTTCTCTAACTTGGGAAAAAAATATTAATTTTTCCAAAAAAAAAAATGTGTAAGATATTAACATAGTATTATATTTTTTCTTAATTACTGTTTCAGTTCCGAAAAGATTTTTACTCTAAACTTCCTTTCCCTATTGCGACAATGATAACAACCGTAAAGCATAACATTTTCAAGTTTTTCCAAAATTTGTCAATAACAAAAAAAAAAAAAAAAAAAAAAAAAGAAAAAAGAAAAAAAAAAGAAAGAAAGAAAAAGAAAGACAAAAGAAGAGGACAGCTGGCAAAGCAAGGGGGGAAAATGTTCGATTATTTTCTTGCCTGAAAGTACTACGACATTATCATCATTTCTCATGTGACACTTTAGATGTTATATGTGAGCTATTTACAGCTAGATTCTATCTAAGGCACATATGTATAGTATACACGTTTTGCGGTATAACTTTGGAAAAAAAAAGCAATTTAACAAATTACAACGACCATTTGGAAAATGATTTTTTCAAAGACTAAAATTTAAGACATAAAAAATCGCACGGAGTTGATCCTACATTACGTACGCCATGAATTAAACATTAATAGTGTTATTACACGTAAAAATTCCAAGCGACAAAAATCGCCTGCGACTCGTATGTATTATCCAAGCATGCATTTCATTGGCTGTTCGGGAAAAGGTTTTTCCATCGTCAAATTTCCAAGAAATCTGACAATCAATTTTAAATGAAATTTCATTCTTAAGCTTCTAAACATCCCACAATATTATTTTTTACACCGCCGTATAGAGAAAAAAAATGTACTTTTAAATGCAATTTGTTTGAAAGCTGTATCTCAATTTGTTTCTGAGTTATTAATTTTTCTTTTGTAGTTTTTATTACTTTTTTGTCATAGTGGCAACAGAAGGTATCCATCTCTGTTGAAATTAAAGGGAAATACAGATCACTGTATAGACCAATCAGAAAACGAATAAAATGCGTATTAAACCAATGAAAAGCTTCAGATATGCTTTTGATTTCCTACCCTGATGAGAACAATAACCATTTTTCAAAATGGTTAAAAAAACTTTCTCTTTTAAATTTTTATTTAATTTAATCGGGAAGCTTTAATAATGTTATATGTTTGTGTAATAAGAGTTTTATTTTAATTATGTATTCCTAATTTCTGTCATTTTCTTTAGTCGTAAAAAAAACCTAAAATAGTTTAATATTTTGACTTATTTTTTTGCAAGCACGTTTAAATTCATTCAATTAATAAGCAAATTTGCACTTGGAAATCACATATTTCAACGTTTAATGAGAGGAAATCAAGTCTATTATAATTACATCTAATATTAAAATAACTTCAAAAAAGGCGACACAGCTTACTTTTTATAATAAAAAGAAGAAATTCCGAAATTGATGATCAGGTAAATAACAGCTTAAATTTTCTGTAATCCTTTCCGACGCAGTGTGCCCGGTTCGCGATACCTAATTTTAATTCCAAACTTACAAACGGCACCAAGAATATTTTAATAAAATTTTGCATTAACAATGAAATTATAAAGTAGCAAGTTTGTAATTTCTAAAAATATCGTATGTAAATTTCGGTGTCAGTCGATGATTTCATCATTTTGCAACAAAATTTGTCTGTGCCGGAAAAGTTAAGTTTATTTTTACGAAAAATTAAAGCTGGTCCCTTTGCATTTTTTTTTTTTACATAAAAATTATAAATGAGTATTTCATGGGTTCATGGGTGCAAACTCTTTCGCTTTCTTGTACCACAGAAATTTAATAGAAAATTTTGCCTTATTACATCGGCATATTTCGTCGATTTAAAAAGATAAAATTTACTACAAAATTTTTGTGGGAAAAAAAATCCGTAAGATGTTTGCAGCTATGGTATTTAATTTTATAAAAATAGTAATAAAATTTTCTAATTTTAAAACTCAAAATTTTAATTTTAATAGAGGAACATATGATGTTGTTATCAAAGACTTTTAAGATACATAGATCTGCAAACTGTCAGTTTAACTGAGGATTT
This sequence comes from Maratus speciosus, assembly GCA_963932465.1. Taxonomy (NCBI): domain Eukaryota; kingdom Metazoa; phylum Arthropoda; class Arachnida; order Araneae; family Salticidae; genus Maratus; species Maratus speciosus. Next base: position 268,152,020 of record OZ010798.1, on the reverse strand, counting down.
TTTATCACAGCTGTTGTACGGCGGTATATATGCTTTATATTTTAATTTACCTAAAAAAAATGATTTTATCAGCGTATTTTTTCATTGCGGATCATTAAGTATTGGCCTACCCTATTTCATTTAGACCTTTAAAAAAAAAATACCTTATTATTCATCAATTTTTTTGTTTTTTTCGTATAGCAAGTAAGTATTTCAATAAACATCCTCCAAGGATAAAAATATAGTGTTACTTTCGTTAATATGCATTTTATTAATTACCTTTTTGTCTAAAAATTAGTTTAAAAAACGTAGATTTCTTTACAAGAAATTTTAAATTTTGTAAATTACTATATTATGTTACAGTTGCTACCTTTAATCTAAATTTCCCTACCAGTTACTTTTGTAAGTCGAACTTAAAAAAAGGTGGAATTATAATCTTTAACAATATGCTTCCATATAAATTTCGCTTTTATTTAGGTTTATAAGGCATGTTAAAATTAGATACTCTTTTTCAAACATGCCATCCATAAAATTATTAATAAATCGCTTTATTTAACTTTATTACTGAAATTCAATATTTATAATGCATATTTAGATATAAAAAATAGCTTCATGTAAAAAAATATGCCATAAACTTCATATATATTGATAAAAATTAATTTTTAAGCTCATTCTAACCATAGCATTTAATGGTAAATAACCACAGCTGACGTTCAAACCTCGCGGTTCCGGTGTTTCAATTTGCTTCAGATGGCTGCCATGATTTCGCATACTTTTGAATGTGAATTGCCGGTCTATGTATCTTAAAAGTCTTTGGTTGTTATTATTATTAGTTGTGGTAGTAGTATGAATGCTTTGTTTGGGCGTGTGTTTGTAAATTTCGCTTTTTAACAATGGGCTGAGATTGTGTATACAATACTTATTGCCATGAGAATTTTCACAATCAGTCATCTGTACACAACGCTTCATTTAACGAACAAGAAAAGGAAAAAAAATCCCTGCCGGTTCGGCCTAACAGGCGCAGGTAGATTTTGAAGTTAAAAGTTAAATTTTTATTTTAAACAACGAATGAACAAAAAAATGAGTATAACATTAGTAAAAATACAAATAAAACGTCGAAATAAAAATCACTTGAAGATGTAAACACGTGTAATTTGCTTAAAGTCAAGTGAATATGATATTTACGATCAACCATTATTGGCCTTTAATCTTATAGTTTGGAGATAGATTTTTGGTCGACAGGATAACCAAGTAGTACCAATATTGGTTTTCGTTGCATTAAAATACATCAATTTGCTGATTTTCTGTAAGCAAGTAAACCCTATTGGTTTACAATGGAAGTCTAAGTAATTTGGCGTCGGAACAGAGTCCCCCCTACGGTAACCCTCCTTATACGTATGGACATACGGTAGCGCAATATATATATATATATATATATATATATAGATAGATTTTTATTTTTCACGTGGAAATCTTGCAATAGAAAAGTAATTGTTGCGGTAAGAATTTTATTGTCGTTTTACAGTTGTTGACAATAACATAAACGAAAAATGTTTAAATTTCCTTTCATTTTTCTTTAAGAGCTGGTTTTATCAGAATCATATTAACACTATAGTCCAAGAGCTGTTAAACATTTTAGGGAAGGTATTTGAGGCACCCTGAAAATTTGTGCAACACTTCTTTTGTAATGCCTGAATACAAAATCGAGTGTCTGGCTGAAGGATCGTGGCCCAAAACCTGTGGCAGACAAAAAATGGCACTTGACACGTGTCTGGCACAGTTTTTGTGCCGACTAAAGTGTCTGTCATTTTCAAAATATTTTTTTCTAAGCATAAATATTATTGTGCCTCAATCTCAGCGTGCCTCAAATACCTTTTTTGGGTAGTCAAAAAATGGCACTTGACACGTGTCTGGCACAGTTTTTGGGCCGACTGAAGTGTCTGTCATTTTCAAAATATTTTTTTCTTCGTATAAATATTATTCTGTTTCAATCTCAGAGCGTGCCTCAAATACATTTTTTGGGTAGTGTAAAAAAAGTGGCACTTGACACGTGTCTGGCACAGGTTTTGGGCCACGATCCTTCAACCAGACATTCGATTTTGTATTCAGGCATTGCAAAAGAAGTGTTGCACAAATTTTCAGGGTGCCTCAAATACCTACTCAAAAATGTTCAACAGCTCTCCTACTACTAGAAAGCCGGCAAATTTTACGGAAGTTTTGTAGAAATATTTGAAACCAGAAAAATTATTTAGGTTAATTGTTTAACTTATTTTAGTGTAATTTATAATTCATTTATTTTTTAAAGAATTTTCTGGTTCTAATCGTCAATTAGTCCTCTCGCTGGTGTCAAATTGACATCTGCTCGGCGTTCTAGGGTTAAGGCGGTATTCAAAATTTTTAAACCTTCCCCATTTCTACTGCCTTGGACCGATATTTCTCATTTGCAATCCCCGCCGAGATAGTAACCATCTCAATGTGCTAGGCGAGTTTGAAGACGATCTGTGCATAATTGTGACTTTTATCGTGCGGACAAAATTTAGTACATACACACACATATACACATATATATATATATATAAACTTTTTAGGCGGGGGTGGTTTTGGGTTCCTGGGGTCATATAATGAAAGTTATGAAGGAATTTTTTAAAAGTCGCACCATGGTAATGACTGCAATAGGTAATATTTCTTACGAAATCTACCTAAAAGATGTTCCTATGAATATTTTTATATATTGCACTGTTTTTCAAAATATTCAAAATATTCGTATTTGTACTCTGATTGTAGCGTGAACACCAATACGAATACGTTGATTAGAAACAGTTTACCATTTCATTAGAAACGTTTAACATTATACAATCTTTTGTATCATAAACACGAGGCCAGAAAATATTTTTGTTAAATAATGCAACATGCAAGAGTAACACACGTAGCCTGTTTGAACCAGGAAAAACAACCGCAACAAATGTGTTAGGATATCTTAACTAGCCGCCCTTCGCGACCAGTTTGATCTTCTTTAAATGAAATAAAATCTTCTTTCTAAGCATTGTATCATGTTACTTTCATTCATAACTTAATTTACTTGTTCAATCCTTCGCCAAATCGGAAGGTTCTGAAAAAGAAATGAAGAACCCAGTATTTTTATGTTAGCTCGGCGCTGGTGATAAATCGCCAAACATTGTTCCCGTCTCATTTTTTTCGTATTTCCCTTTATTTCATTTAAAATATAATCATTCATTTTACTTAAAATACATTACTTTAATTTAAAATAAAATTTCTTTAAAAAAAAAAAGAATAAAAATAATAAAGAAAAGAAATAAATACCATAAACCACGCCATTTAATCAAAACATCAAAACATTGTTTTAATTTACCACGCGAAAAATAAAAAATGCTAACTGACGAGTTAAAAAATGATGTTGGCGAGGTTTACGACCGGCAAAAGCGCCAAGAATTCTTTGCGATCATGGCAACTTTTATTTAGTTTTATTCGAAAAAATAATTTTGGTTAAAAATGGCCGCGGCGTAAGTCCGTAATTGTCTTTGACAGTCACATGACTTGCACTATTATATTATAGACTAAATGATTTTGCTAGAGCAATATTTGGCGATTTATCACCTGCGCCCGGCTAACATTAAAGTACCAAAATAGCCGCCTGGCATATAATTAGTTAAGCGGTCATCCCGGAATTGTTGATGACAGTCACATGACTTACGCTATTACCATAGAGAAGAATTATCTTCAATTTACCCTAAAAGTATAGTTTAGAGAGAAAAAAAAAGTTTGAATTGTTTGAATTGTAAAAGGTTACATGCTATACGAGTGACTGTATTTTGATTTCATATCGTTAATTATTATTAAATAAACTATTGTCATCAATATTTCATCATGAATTAATAATAAATTTCAGAGTATCGCAATGGATTTTTTTTTTTAATGCATTCAAAGTAAATTATCAAATCTGACAAAAATATCAAATTCTGTACAACGAAATTTTAATACCAAGGCTAGATATTGATATACTGAAAAGTTTTATAACTTTTTTAAATTAAATGAATTAAATTTTATGAATTTTAGATTTGTTTAACAAACTCATGATTTTGAAAGATTTTATATTAAAATGTTTTTTTTTTTTTTTTTTTTTTTTTTTTAAACTGAAAACAGAAATGATGTGATCATAAAATGTATGGGTGAGAAATATCATGTACAGTGCGCGAATTAAAATTTTATACCAATCACAACTTTAAAAAAAAAGAAAAAAACAAAAACATTTCAGAATTTGCTCATTTGTCTACAAAAAGATCTGTTAACAAGTAAGACCAACTGAGAAAATCGGCATATTACATGTCAATTCAGAATCATCAAAATTGCGTATACAGGGTTCCCAAATGGTCTGCTAACTGAATACCAATATTTTTTTAGAAAAATTTTCTTTTTAGATTTTTCTTACAAACCGCCCCGAAACCACACTTGAAAGTTAATTCTAGCGCAAATCTACCATAAAATGTTCAGTTAAAATTTATTGGTATTCAGTTGGCGGACCATTTGGGAGCCCTGCGTATATAACAGGGCTCCCAAATGGTCCGCCAACTGTATATCAATATTATTTTAGAAATTTTTTCTTTTTAGATTTTTTTTATAAACCGCCCCGGAACCACCTTTGAAAGTTAATTCTAGCGCAAACCTACCATAAAATTTTCTGTTAAAATTTATTGGTACTCAGTTGGCGGACCATTTGGGAGCCCTGATATAAGTATTTTGTAAAGACGTTGACAAGTAACTCAATTTTCATGTTTTCGATAGAAATACTCAGGATTTACTATATATGACAGAATGAGGGATGAATTATCCGGAAGAGATGTAAGAAAAAAATTATTTTATAAAGGTGCTGGTAAATCTGAAAGAATGAAAGGTTTTCAAAAAAAAAAATAAATAAATAAATATTTTGATCATAAAATATGCGCGTCAGAAGTATCCTGTAGAGTACATGAAATTACAATACCACTGAAAAATTCTTTAATTATTGAAGAAGAAATAAATAATATGCAAGTTGTACTTCAAGGATTTAAAATCGATTGTAAACGATTTTTGTACTAATTACAGCTTTAGAGATAAACTTAAATTTTATAAATTTTTTTGTATTTTCTGTAACTTAAATAAGGATTCTGTCAAATAAAAACACCAACTGAGAAAATTGTCAATTCAGAATCATCAAAAATGCACATTGTATTTTATAAAAATGTTAACAAAGAAGTCAAGCTTTCGGTTTTGTAATATTCACGATACACTTCTAACATGATGTTTTATCTCTTTAAATTATAATTAGAACATTCAGTTATTTCATAATTTGCAGAATTAAGGTTTTCTTTTCATTTTTTCTCTTACTCTACTTACGGAATTATACTACTAGTTATAAAGAAAGTTTAAAATATTAATAAACTAACTAACCCGCCCGGCATTGCCCGGGCTCGTGATAATAAATGAACCTTAAATTTGTATGATTTTATATCTTTAACTCGATTTTCTCTTAATTTATATTCTTATCCCTTTGAGGGGCAAGTAATTATGTTTCTGAAATGTCAAATTCATACCAGAATCTTAAAAAAAATTTAAGCAAAATAAGGAAAAGCAATTGTACAATTTTTTTTTTCACGAAAGTTAAAAAGTAAAATTTAATAAAATTTTTCTGTTGCAAATCTTCATTAAAAAATATTCATTTTTTGTTGTAAAAGTGCTCGAAAGAAAACTTCTTCATTTGAGTAACAAGATTTCTTCTTCAGTTACAAAATGTTATTATTAAAAAATATATAACAAATTTCTTAACCTATAATTATTCAAAATTTTATGCAATGCGTGTCCGACGTTTGCATGAAAAATCGTTTTAGAAATATGATAATTAGCTGTAAAAGCGCTCGAAATAACTGCAACTGGAAAGGGGCCAGGGGGCGATACAACTCTTGTCGTCCGAAGCATGAGTATAATTTTTATGCATAAATATTGATATTGAGTTGTAAAAAGCAATGTTTTCTTCTGTTATTTTTCTTTTTCCCTCCTTTTTTCTCTTCTGGTGAATGGAATATGCATAAGGATATTTTTTTTTAAATTGGAACTCATTATTTCCTTCTTATATCTTATAATTTCTGAACCAAATTTATGAGTTATAAAAATGTTTCGGACGACTGCGTGTAGATTTTGTTCTAAAATATTAATATTTAGTTGTGTAAAATCTATGTTTTATGCGTAATTACTTTTTTATTTATTTATTTCAAATCGAAATCATGAGTGATTGTTTTAAACTAAATTTTTCACCTTTAGATACGATTGCACCTGAACCAAATCGATATTCGATCATTAGCTAAAAGATTAGCATATAATACTAAAATTTCAAAGCTGTTATAAAATTAAGAGTATTTTTTAAATCAAAATGTACGTCAATGTAATCAAATGTTAATCCTGCGACAAAATGCGCTGAGAAAAACGAGAAGTGACTTCGAGGAATTTTTTTTTTTTTTTTCGAAAGGTTAATTTTTGTCTTTTTTAAAATGGGTTGCAGTATTTCAAAGAGAAATGAAAGTATAATATGCTGTTTGGTATCTTCTTTTCTGCGTATTTCAATCGTATTTGGAATCGATGAGTAATTTTAAAATATGCCGGAAAAGGGAGGCAAGGATATGGGTTGCTCGGTATTTTAAATGTTTAAAAAAATAGTCATTATCATCCATCTCGTTGAAATTTTTGATAAATAGTTTTGAAAAATAACAAATTTCTCAAATTTTCAAAGTATATATGGGGGGGGGGGATTCTTACAATCTTTTGACTTTTGGGGAAAAAAATCTGACAAAATTAAACTTGCTAAAATAACATTGTAATCTGATAGACGAATGCCTTAACCCCTTGGGGACGAGCGTCAAGCATACGTGCCGCATGAAGCGCTCAGAATCATTGTTTTTTCTCACCAGTAAAATTTTACTGTAAAATTTGGCTTATTTAATCAGCGCATTTTACCGATTCAAGAAGACACAAATTCCTGTTGTTAAAAAACGGTGACAAAAGATTAAAAATTTCGTAAAAGGCTCCCGTCCCGAAGGGGTTAAGGATTCAAAATAAAGAAAAAATGGTCAGCAGCGAAAATTTTTTTTATTTAACTGAGGTTTAAGTTAAACTTGCGAGTTTAATTTTCCTTACCATTTTACTATTATAACTTTTTATTTTCTTCTAAATTTTTACTTATAATGAATTTGCATAGTACCCACGGGACATTCAAATAAGAAAGAATAACAATGTAGTATTTTTAGTACAAAATTTTGGAATAACGTTGTATTAACCCTCCGTCTACCAGACGGGTCCATTGGACCCGACAGGTACATACAAAATATTCATTCAAACCAGAAATTTCTTTAAAATAAACTAAGTATATAAACCAGACAAAAATAAGGTAAATAAATAAGTTAAATAGTTTTAAATAAAAATTCTGGTGTAGAACGTTTTATTAAAACTTGAATAAAATTCCCGGTAGATCTAGGGTTAAAGGGGTGTTAAAGAAGGGACGGTAAGGTAAAAAAAGGCGATGGTATTGGAAAAAAGGGGCGAAATGGTAAAAAAAGGGACGGTAAGGATGGAACGGTAAGGAAAATTACCACGTATTTTTAGGAAAATCATGTTAAGACTAAGTGATAGCCACAATGTTCATTGATTTTAAGAAACAGTTGTTAACATTGGATAAAATTATTTTTTTCTTTTTAATTTACCTCGAAAAGTGCAGTAATAAACCTTGGGGACGGTGAGACTACCAATAAAGCCACAATGCTTGAAATCGATATTTAAATGCTAATTTAAATTCTACAGTAAATTTCCTGCCAAAGAATTTTAGACATTATTTCTCTAGCATACTTCTGCATGAGAAAAAACTTGAAAAAAAGATTTTCTGTATAATTTTAGTAGAGGGATGGTAAGAATCTAAAACCCAGGGACAGAGTTTTAAAAATAATAACAACCCTAAAAATGCATGCAGGTTAATTTTTAGCTACATATTTATATAAAAAAATAGTTCCAGTTTCAGAAAAAAAACTACATCGAATTATTTTTATTGAAACAATTTTATCCAGACAGCTCCAAACTTAAAAATCAGCATCAGGGACACGGGACGGTATAGGAGTTTTCCAGGTGTTTGGACCCCCAACATCATCCAAAACTTATTTATCTCGTTAATATTGTTGTGCAATCATGCAATGGGATGTTCCCCAGTATATGAAATAAAAAAAACACAAAAAAGTGTCTTAAAATAAAAATTATTATTCAGGGACATGAAAGTCCAAAGATTGTGAGAATGCCCCATATATGATAATGTAGTATACAGTATATAAGTAATACATATACTTATACTTATATCACTATAAACGTACTTATTGTAATAGTAACATACACATATATCGTTATATTGATGACATAATTGTAATTGTTACTGATGGGCCTAATACTTCTCAATTTCCAGTAGATTATCCTACTAATTCAGAATTAACGGAAAACCTCTTATCTAACAGTACTATTAACTTTTTAGATCTTAAAATTACACTAAAAGAAAACAATAACTGATCTATATGACAAACTTAAAGAATTTCAATTCAAAGTTAATACATTTACTCATTTTAAATAATGTCTTCATATCGCAGTATATCGTAATGTACTCTTTAATCACTTATATAGAATAAAGAATTTATGTTCTTCTCATCTCATTAACAACAACATTAAAAAACTAATTTATGATGCATTAAATCATGGCTTTCCAAAAAAAAAAAAAAAAATCATATGTTCTTTAATATGCAATTAGTACATAAATGATCTTACAACACAATTAACACATGGCGTAAAAAAAAAAATAAAAAAACTACAAAAACATAAAATAACAATAAAAAATTAAAAATGCAAAAAAATAAATAAAATAGAAATTATAATAGGAGGGTAGATGTTGGAGTACGGAGGAGGGCGGCATTGTCCGGATAATGCACAATGGTTAATTTATATGTATATAAAAAAAAGAGAGGCCATTTGATTAATAATTACGATGTAATAATAAATATTTTATAATGGATGTTGATTAGGCAAACTTCAATGTCTAAATGTATAGTTATATTCATATATATTTATTAATTTAAATTAAATCTCTATATTTTCTGTATTAATTAATAATGTTATTCTTAAACTTTTATTTAATTTTTAACCCAATGCTGACAATATCATATTAATATCTCATACATAGTGTATTACATTACACGAGCATAAAGTGCATGTATTAATTATAAGTTTTATTCTTTCTTCTATCCTCTCCCCTGTATTTTAAATTTTATACACGTTTGTGGGCGCATTTAATGTACTTATTAATTTCAAAATTTAAATCGTTTATTTAAATTTACCTTTGCATCATATTTTTTTTTTAATTTATACTTAATTATATATTTATTTACGTGATAATGCACTGTTGTGATGGTATGTTAGAGTATTGTACATTTATTTATATGAAACATTAATTAATGAATAATTCATATCACCATTTTACATATCTACTGTTTTATGCTTAATTCAGTAATGGTTATAACTATTTAATAATTCATGTACTTTTATTTTCGTATTTTATGATATAAATTTATTAACATATTTTTAATTATTATTTCTATAACTTCAGACAGTAAATGCTTTAACCTTCCGTCTACCAGACGGGTCCATTGGACCCGACATGTACATTCAAAATATTTATTCAAACCAGAAATTTCTTCAAAACAAACTAAATGTATAAATCAGACAATAATAAGTTAAATAAACAAATTAAATAGTTTTAAGTAAAAATTCTGGTGTAGAATGTTTTTATAAAACTTGAGTAAAATTTCCGGTAGTTCTAGGGTTAACGCTTAATTCACTAATCGATAATATTTACTAATGTATTTTATTTTAATTATTCATTACTTTTTATTCCATAACAATGTATTTTATTAATAATATATAGTACAGATGGCAGCACGTTATTGATTCATTGGATAACACAGTGGAATTCGATTTTAATAGTTCTATAGAGGGCAGATGCACCACATATTGAGGTTTGTAAATGCCTATAATATACATTTTTACTCCTCGGTCCATAATTACTTAAAAAACTTTTTTGGCAACATGTACAAATAATCTCTTAACTGTTATTTTTGCTGCTTCATTCAAAGTAAGATGTGATCTCAAATTGGTAACACGTTTTCCTTTTTTAATCCATTTCAATCTCCATTTATTATTGACTTATTTGTTTTCTGACTTTATAATTTCTGTTTTTATTGTGAACTAGTTAGTGCCCGTCAAGATTTGACGGTAAATAACTTGAATGTTTCATTAGAAAAATTCTTGAATTTTTGATTAGTTGCTTTTAAATTAACTATTGAATGACGAATTTCTATATTCCATAAGTGATTCTTATTTCTTTAAGACGACAGATGGTGCTGCCAGTCTAACCTATTCAATGAAGTGAAAGAATTTTAAGTTTATAATTTATAACTAATTATGCTTGATTTTTATCAGAAATTTACCTAAAAACACCGTTAGAGAATTTATTTTCACTTACTACGAATTCATATTTTTTAAATAACAATATTTATTTCCATTTATTTATTTATTTATTAAAACTACGTGGCCATTAAAAGCTGCCATGAATTTTATTTTTATCTGTCTCACTCTCTAAAAACTTAAATTTGAAACTTGATGCAGCTAACGATATATAATACATATTTTTTATTACTTGAATTTTATTTTACATTTTTATATATTTTTTAAAGATTAAACCTGGATACCAAGGTAATTTCTTTTATAGCTGTTATAAAAATGGGGGTTTTTTCTTTCCGTTTTATTTTTTATGCAAATGAATGACAAACTTTTCTTTCTGACACACACACATATATATTCTTGATAATGTTCAGAAAATATAACGAAAATTTTAGATCAGCTCAATTTATTTAATTGATAATTACATGTAAAATATTTCAGCTTAAATATTTTAAATATAAAATCTTTATTTTTTCAAAATATTATTGAGTGTTAAATTTTATTTAATTGTAAAGCATTCAAATAATAATAATAATAAAATAAAAATATAACTTCTCTTCCTAATAAATATGTCATTATTGAAATGAAATCGACAAAAAAATATTACACATTTTGACATGTTTGGGTTCGAACCTGAGTCCTCTACAAAAATTCAGAGCTTTAAAGTACTGCGTTAACCCGCTACGCTAGCGGGAACTCGTTTTACTTCCTTCTAAATTGAAAAGGTTCGAAAAACATTTGACGTAGACGAATGTCTCGACTCGAATACATGTCTCGAATTCCAGTTCTGATCTTACAGAAATAGTTTGTGTTTTAATATTTATGATACCTTATGCTGGAAGTAATATCATATAACTGATATAAACACCCTTGATATCACTTCAGCAGGGTTTTGTTATTTTTTAATGCCATAAAAAATACAATTCTTCATATATTTTGATTATTATTATTATTTTGTAAAGTGTGTATGTATATATAAAGTGTATTCTTATAAGTATTTATTTTGATTATTATCATTGTTATTTAATATAAATATACACATATATGTATTTACGTTGTAAAGCCTTAGTAACAGAACGAGTGCACTGCAAGATTTTATCTTTGAAGGGGATCTTTTAGATAGACACGAAGTCTCCAAGCTTAACAAAAGGTTGACATATAATGCCAAGCAGAATTTACAACTGGACGTAAGAATATTTATTGGACTTTCATAAAGAAGTCGTAAAAGATGGACCACAAGGGCGAGGAGGAGAGCCTGGGGTTTCCAGATCCCACGATCACAGACGCTTAGTGGGCGGAGTGCTGTATACCCCGAAAAAGTGGAATATCAAATCAGATGTCTGCGAGATGACGGAAGAAGAGGGGGTCGGCAAGACGGACCGACCATTTGACGAAGGGGGCAAAAGACCATCCTTCATATTGTTAATACGTGGTGATTTCGAAAGCAAAGAATTAAGTTATAGGGAGATTTGATGAGTCTCTCAAAAGTAATGGTTTAATAAAGAGTCGACTAAGTTTCCCAACCGTAATTTTCAGAGGCGGTTAAAAGGCAATTTTCGGAGTTCTGATGGATTATTCACAGAGATGAGATGACTACAAGAGATTGGTTCTAGTTCTCAACAGTGATGGACAAACCAAGATTTAATAAGTTTTCCCAACGGTAATTTTTGGGAGATGACTACGAATGTTTCGGGTCGTGTTTTCCCTTTAAGGGACGACCCTAAGATCGGCAGCTCTTGGACTTTGATATCACTATCTGTTTAAATAAATTAGGGAACTTTATCTGGAGGGTGAAAAACCTCAATGAGCAACGGATATATGTGTGACTAACGACTACGAGTAAGCTTCTACTATATTGTGCAGAAGTTATGTGTTATTCAATATTTTTGTATTCCCATTATTTTAATAGACTATGTTATGCTAGGGATGTACAATTTATGGTAACCAAGCAATTAAGTAATCTTTTTAATAATAATTTAAAAGGTAAACTTAAATCAAATGCTAATTCAATTTCGTTCTTTGGAACGCTGGTGTCTTGTGACACAATTCTATTTTGTTTTTGTAAATATGTAAATTAACTGTAAATAAACTTTTTTGTTAATTGTTAAATTTTGGTCTATGTTTTTAATACAACATGAGTCCATTGTTTTACTTTCATGTAAGTTTTATTTCAGATTATAAACTTCTTTGGTATGTTATTTATGCGTAGTTTAGATAGGTTTTGTTTAGATATAACTGCGCGGTCTACAAGCTATTTCTTCACTAAAATTACACAACGCAGTTTGGGGCAGTTTTGGAGTTGTGTTTCCTCCCTCCTCATTTAAGATAATTATGGTTAGTCTAATTATCAGAAATAGCCAGGACCATTATTCAATTATTACGATCACAAATGTTTGTTTTTAAATTGTAATGTTTTTAAATACCCACTATAATACTTTAGGTACAGTAATTTAGGAGTAGTTAACCTACAATTACTAGAGTAATTAATGCACAATTACCCAGTTTTCTTTTCCCCCATTTTCCAGATTGGGATCTACCCTTGCCCCAATCCGGTGTATGTCTGGGTAGCTAAGTTGGTGTCGGTATATGGACCCAGATCTGCCCAACATACACAATTTGTTTAACTTGCGTGGTGCCGTTCCTTTTCGGAGAGCCTGGAGTTATTGTTAAAATTACCCGTTATATGGAGTTAATATTATTTTATTATAGTGGTATTTTTAGTCAAAAAATAAAATAAAAACCCGTTAGTCATGATTGCTACCATTAAAATAAATTCTAAAAATTAGTCTTGGTACCAATGAATTGCATGAATTATTTCTGACTTGTTTTTCCCAAAAGGTGTATGTCTCAACGAATCCATATTTTGATTAAAAAAAAGTGTTGTAATGAAACAATATTTTATAATTGAAGTGTAGCTTATACTGTGTGTATAGGGAATTTCAGGTTAGTATTAGTAGAAAAGTTGCATTTATTCAGTAAAAAAAAATTGCAATTACTTTGTGAGAATTTTAAAAATGGTGAAACAATTACTGAAATGAAAAGAAAAAAAATCTTTTTCATAAATAAATTGAAATTATTGAAGTATGATAAAGAAAAATCATACAGTACCGAAAAATAATTCATTCTTGTGTTTTGAAATCAGTAAGAAGTGCTGAATATTTTTGAAAAATTATTGGAGTGTTTATTTATGGTACTGAGAAAATTTTATTGATTTTTAGTAGGAAGAATTTATTGTTTTATGTGTTATTGTGTATTATTTGTGTATTTTGGAGAAAAAAAGACCATTATTGTGCATTTTTGTATTTATGTGTATAGGATTTTAGAAAATTTACTTTATGCCGAATAGAAAATATCGCAAAAGTAAAGAAAATTCTAATTCAGGAGTTAGCACGCGTGAGCAATTAAGAGAGGCAGTTAAACAATTAGAGTTAGTAAATATGTCTCACGAAAAAGAGGAAAACTCATTATCTCAGGTGTTGAGTTTAATCAACCCTTTTGATATAAAGAAAATTCCTAATGTAAAATTCTATTTAAAAGAATTTGATCAGTTCTTGGATAGAACAAAAATAAAGGAGGACTTTAGGCTACAAATTGTAAAATCCAACTTTGTAGGAGTTGCTCATGAAAAATTGGTGCAAGATGACAATTTAAATTCTGAGCAAGACTATGCCAAATTCAAACAGAAAATTTTGGATGTTTTCTGGAAAAGAGAATCGTTTACAGAACATCAGACAAAATTTAATCAAATAAAGCTAAAACATAATCAATCTGTCAAAGATTTTATAGAAGACTTTAACATTTTGGCCTATAAATATTTACAAACGACAGGATATGATAATAATAAAGGTGCGAAAGATTTTTTTGATTTGATTAAAATAAATAAATTTCTGGACGGAATTTCTCTGAATATTTCTTTAGAATTAAGGAAACTAGATATCAAAGAATTTTCTAAATTATGCAAATAAGCATTACACTTGGAAAATGCTTTCAATTCTTCAATAATTGAACAGGTTAATAAAGTGACGGAAAATGTAGAAATTAAAGATAAGGTTTATGAGAATTTATTGGAGCAAAATAAAGAACAATTAAACTATATCGCAAAATTGTCGGAAAAATTGAATGCATTAAATGTAAAGAAAAGTAGTGAGAATAAAGACGAAAGGGTTCAGGAAAATTATTGCGCGATCTGTAAAATTAGTAAACACGATTTACAGAATTGTTATTTTAACGGTAAAACTAATAACAAAAAAACTAATTTTCTTAGAAAACAGAATTCTGAAAATTTTAATCCTAGAAGTGATTATAACAGATTTAATGCAGGTTTCGGGTATCTATCTCCAAGTGTACAGGGATGTCCCAATTTTACACCCAATTTTATACCAAATTATGATAACAGTCAACAGTATCATGGTAACTTACAACATAATTATAGGTATGGGAATTTGGATAAATCTGATACACAGAATTATTATGATAATTTTCAAGGGAATCGGAATTTTTCAGGGTATAATTCTGAGTATTGTACGGATGATAATTTTTATCCCAGGGGCTCGAATAATAGAAACTTTGCACAGCAAAGGCAGAATTATAGGGGCTCTTTTGTTAGACGTAATGATTCACAGAGGGATAATTTTGATAGAAAGAATGGTTCGCAGGATACTTCTAACAGGGGTTCGCGTAAAAAGTACGATAGGGATAAAAGTAGACCTCCGGAGAAGTCGTAGAATGAATACTTAGGGTATTGAATTTTAAGTGTAGTTTGTACATAGGTATTTTGGGAATTTTATCTAAGGGATTGTCGCACGTTCAAAAAATAAAAAAAATAGCAAAAATTATAAAACCCAATCTTATTAGATAATATTTTCTCCAAATTTTGTATATATAATTTTTCTTCTCTTTAGTGTATTTTGTGTTCATTTGTTTTCATTTTAGTGTAGTGTATTTTCAGTACATTTGGATCTAAGTTCAATTATATCAGGGTAATTAATGGTATAAATTGGATTTTATGTTGTTAAAGACATATTTTACTATATATCTCATGAGATTAGTTGATATATAATGGGTCTGTAGTGTAGAAAAGCGATAGGATTTCGTTTAGTTGGGAAAGTGTCAGGTAGTAACATGTTTTGGTGGACGTTCAAGGGTTAAATTTTGAAAATTGGTATTTCAAACAAAATATGATTAATCCTTTTACTATTTGCAAAGTACTTAAGCATAAATAGTTTAAAATATAGGATTTTACATGCTCCAAAGCAAAAAACACCTTTTGTAGGAGTTGAAAAAAAAAGTGTAAAAATTCAAATAAAATCAACTTTTGCAAGCAAAATTTAGTTCTAAGGTATAGTATTAGTTAAAAAGGTTGTTAACTATGCAGTAGCAGTGTTTGGGAACACCTACTGGTACTTTTAGACTGGTAATTTCAATTTTAGGTTGCCCTAGGGAGCAATGCAGCATAAGTTTAAAAAAAATTTCAAAAAAAAAAAATTGAAATTAAAGCATAACTTTTGGATAAAGTTTTGTTAAGGAGGTGTTAGTGTGTAGTGGCATTCAGGTAGTCTTAGTGTAGGTACGAGTGTGTTTTCATTCACATGGTGGTATGTACCGATAATTTCTGCGGCCGCGTAAGGGTTAAAAAGCGGTATTCTTAAATTTTTCCGTTGTAGGTAAAATTTTTTTGAGGAGTTGTAAACTACGAAATGTCAGTTTGAGGTGTAAACGGTTATTTTTATTAGATAACGGTTACTGGTATATGTATATATATATATATAATGCGAATTTCAAAATGCAAAAATACAAACAAAAAAAAATCGTAAAATACGAAAATTCGTAAGTAAGTAGGTTTGTAGAGGTTTTACAGAATAATAAACTATTTTGTAGGTGTCAGAGTATGACAATGAAATAAATAAATTTGTTTTTTAAAAAAAAAGAAAAAAATTCGGCGTACGGTATGCTTTCGCATAAAAATATTACGGTAATTTTATAAGTATTAAATAAAATACAAAATGATTTATGAAAAATAAATTAGATTTTTTCAAAAAAAATAATGACGTATTTTTGTCAAAATTAAAATGTTTTTGATCATGGTAGAAAATTCTCTTTTTAGAATAAAATTGAGGGAATTGCACAGATAAATTATATAAAAATATTGTATAAATATAAAATAAATCAAAAGGGAAAATGTTATATTTATATGAATATATAAATGACAGCTTTAGATTTAGTTACAAGTAAATAATTAAATATGTAAACATTCAACAGTATACAATATTGCTGGTAGAGTATAATTGCATGGTGTCCAAACGGGGTTTTTAAAAGGTATATAATTTATTGTGGAAACAGCAGCTTCGTAGGTTTGGGAGAAATATTATTTTTCAGGAAGACATTAAAGTTTCCGTGGAGAAATTTCTCTTCATCCCCGCATCCGAGATGCAAGATGCAGTGTATTTTCAAGTTGCCAAACACGGCAATAGGGAGGAAAGGTGGGCAGAGAGAATGATGGATTGAGACTCACCCGCCCATTTTGCCGGGACGAGTTTGTTGAGCAGTCACGTTTGACGTAGGGGTGCAAAAAACCGGCTGTTTTCGAGGACAGTTTTTAGTTTTGGTTTCTATTTTCAGTAAATATGGGAATTTAGCTATAATTCGAGGGCTTTTACTCTGAGATTTTTTGTTGAGGATTTTTTAAGGCCTGTTTTAACCCCTTGGGGACGAGCGACACGTATACGTGCCGGAAATAGGCCTAAGGATCCTCGTTTATCCTCACCAGTAAAATTTTACTGTAAAATTTGCCTTATTTAATCCGAGCATTTTCCCTATTTGAATAGGCACAAACTTCTGTTTTTTAAAACCGGTAGCAAAATAATAAACATTTCGTAAAAGGCTCCCGTCGCGAAGGGGTTAAGGTAGGAGTTTTATTTTAGACTAGTAGCAGTTTTACGATGGTTTGGACACATTGCAAAAATACGTTAAAATATGGTAAATAAAATTTATAATGGCAAGTTATAAATAAATAATAAATAATATATTGTATATAAATGCAATATGGTGGTTGTAGATTACAATCATCGGCTTCATCTGTTCTGAAAATCACAGTATGGTACAATAATAAGATGTTAGCATGCAGGTTTACGAAAAAAAATAAATAAATAATTTGAAAGCATGCATGTTAGAAAAGAAAATTCAGGCATATAAATATATCAAAATAAAATAGATGTTTTCATGCATCGGCAGGCAGGTATTTTACATGCAAAGTGTATTTTTATGGGTAAAACAACAAAAAAACTGAAATTTATTTATAAAATAAATTCGTAATTATAGGAATTTTAAGCCAGCGGCAACAAATATTGGTTGCGTAAGTCATGGTTTTCATTAAAATTGCTATTGACAGGTGTTTTTAGGTAACGGTACAGGCGTACCAAAATTTGGGTATTTTTTCAACGGAACTATTTTTAAAATAACTCATATGTATTTTGGTTAAGAGTACCTAAAAAGGTAGTTTTTGGGTATATTCTACTTTTGGTAATAATTGTATATAACATTTGTGTCAATAAGTATGTTTATATGTGTATTAAATTTCAAAATTGGTTTCGGTGCAAGCACACAAAGTGGAATGTTGGTATTAGAAGGACTCTCGTGTCAAAATTTAAAGGGACATGTTGGTAAACAAACAGGGTGCTTTCTTTTTTTGCCCAGACAGAGGGCGGAGTGTCCTTACAGACAGGATAGTTTGTTTCATGCATTTATAAGTAGGATAATTATTCAATAGGCGTACTTACAGGGTCCAGTGAAGAGGCATTGGTTCCCGAGGTGTCGTTTTGGGCGACATGGTTCTGCATTGGGGGTATGGGGCCTCCCCTTTATTGAAGTTCTTCGACATAAGTCATTACTGAAAGAAAACCAGCGGAACATTATTATCTTGGATTTGGTAGAAGTTACGTATTTTAAAGTACAATGGTTATTCATTTTGTACGACGCATATATTAGCGTTAATGAGGTTAAAATAAATGAGTTTATTGAATAAAAGAAAATTAAATAAAAAATTGTGGAGTTTATATAAGGCGTTGTAGCGTTTAGCCAAATAATTAACGAAAAGTTAACCTTTTTTTAGGCTTGCTATTACAATATAAACTGAATAAAAAAATAAAGGAAAATATTCTCAATTAGGATTAAAATTTAGAATAAATAACAAAAAAAAAAAAAAAAATCGAGAAGGTTATAAAAAAATTGATAATTAAAATATTAGAATGAAGGTATTCGTTTTAACACTAGAACGCCCGGAAGGAGTCTATTCGACTCCGACCATATCATTAAATGTCAATTGGAACCAGAAATTCTTTCATAAAATAAGATAAATATTAAAAACGCAGATTTACGTTAAATAAATCAGTCAAATAATTTTAAATAAAAATTCTGGTGTAAAATATTTTTATGAAACTTGAAAAAATTTCCGGGCGTTCTAGTGTTAAATAACGTTCGGAATTCTGATAACGAATTCAGCAAATTTTTTTTCGAGAGCATCTTTATTTTTATTTGAGCAAATTATATGCAGAATAAATAAATAAGTTTTGGGAAATTGCAGTTAGATAAAGTTTAAAATATAAAAAAACATTTTGGGTTTTAATGAATGTTTTATTCTTGCTAGTTAAATTTAATTAAAAATTAGTTAAATAAATTAATTTAGTAGGAAAATTTTAAATAAATTAATTTTAAATAAAATCCAATTAATCAATGACATAATTAAATAAGTTAATTATAAATTATCGTTAGCACTTGAAAAAATTCTAAAGTTTAAAAATAAAATTTAAACTTAAAATTTCGGTTAGGTTATTAAAATATAATTTAACAGTTGGTTTAAAAAAAAGAAAATTATTATGCATAAAAATAAATAAATAAAAAGTGTATACCAGTCACCTTTTTTTTCAGAATTGGCAATTTTTATTCGCTAATAAAAAATAACTAAAAATAAAAAACTTTTAGGGATTAATAGCACTTTTAAAAACAATAAAGTAATTTTAATATAAAAAAAGGTGTAGAGTAATAATAATATTTACCTGGTAAATTTGGTGATCCAATGTGGTTGAGGCTGTACATCCGTGTGGTGCTACACTTTCGCGGGTCGAAGGAGCGCTACTTCCGGAAACACGGATGGGCGAGAGTCGGCTGCAGTGGAGTTCCTCTGTTTACCTATAAATAAAAATAAAAGCGAAGGTGTGTTAATATAAATAAATTAAATACTTTAAAGAAATAAAAGTAAAAAGATAGTGTTTAGACGTAATTTTAATTTTAAAATAATGAAATTTTTTTCTCGGGTTTACTAAAGTGTAAATTTTAAATTGGGTTATTTTGGTGCTAACAGTTTTAAAATTCATGTTATAAATTGTTAAAAGGGAGTATATTATTGTAAAGAGTATTGGTAGGTACGGAAGCAAAGGCTTCAGTTTATAATTGGTCAGGTTAGGACAGCAGGTAGAGAATTGTGTTTCCATCTTAGACAGTGCATCGTTATGTCCCATGTTCACGAAGGTATTTACAAGTAAATACAAGGTATTGGGTGATATTTACTGTTCGGATATTAGATAGGGGTAAATGAATCTCTAATTTCCGGCTCGGCAGTGTTTTGAATATCACAGGTAGTGTAATTACTCATTTCAATCAGCGATGGGATTTCCGTTAAAGGAAGATGCTTGATATTGAGTTTGTATCAACTGTTGCAGAATTAGTCAAGTACGTTAAATGGAAGGCTAATTGTCTGTACAACAGTAATGGATGTATTAAAATAATTTTACAGCATTAGAGAGCTCAGAAGGAGCACTTCATTCTAGTATAAAATTGCACATGAATATAGTCATTTTTACAGTATAAGTCATTGTTTTTACATACCTGAGAAAATTGGCGTGTAATCCAGTGTGTCCAGCGTCACTCGCTCGTTAGTAGGGGGGGTGAAATCGATTAGAGGGGTTGTAGATAAGCAGTCCCTGTCCAGCCAGTTGGTACTTAGGGGGCCAGCCAAGGTGACATTTAGAGGTTGCTAAGTAACACATGTTTATTTTCCTTTTCAGATATACAGAAAAAAGCTGCATCGCGATCCTTTGGAGATAGATAGATCGCTAATGACAGCTATTACGAGTTTTTCATGTGCGTACTTTTTTCACAAGCAGTAGAAAGAGATTGACAGTTATCTTTTGAGTAACGTAATAAACGTTAGGTTTCGTATTCTGTGGTTGATAAGAATAAATCTACCATGTTTGAGGTATATATTGAACAAGTAAAATAAGAGTTAAATAATAAATCTTTCTTTTAGAAAAAAAAGAAAGAATTTCGTAAATAAAAACAGTAGACTTACAATTAGACTTACAGATTTTGTAAGCGGTTAGTAAGCTAGTCATTTATAGGGTGTACTTAGTACTGCACTTCTTTAATCATAGATGATACTTCATGAAAAGAATGTGACGGAGGTATTATGGAAACGAATATTAGTATTCATAACTCCAAATAAAAAAAATATTGCTAATGAATGTATATTTTGCAGAGTATTTAAATCTTGTGAAATAAGGTGTATATTTCAGGTTGAATTTTTTAAAGTGTATATATATACAGTTAGGGTATCATATTGAAATTATCATTAGTATTATATAATGTTTTTTTTTTAAATGGATAGTCATAAGCAAAAGCCATACTGTATATTGTATTCGAAAAATAAGTCAGAAACATTGTTTTAATTTAGTTAAATAATTTTTGGACTTATGAATTATTCTAAATTATTATTGCTATGTTTCTCATTGGCTATTAAAGTAGATAGGAAAATTTTTGGGAAACAAAAAAATTGTGCGTGATTCAGTGACATACATCACCAGTCTACAAGTATACAGAACTGTATATCCACAATACTACAGTGTTGTACGTATAGCAACCAGTGTGCTGAACAGTCTATTCGTTACATTAGTGGTATATTACACAATCACAATTTGTGTGTTACCACACTACTGTGATCCACCAGGGTGACTTTTATTTGAACTTTCATTCCACACTAAGGAAGTTACTATCATGCAGCAGAGCAGTCATACAGGCAGTGTGTAGCTGCGATTCAGTCTTACATGACCAACGAGTGGTCGCCAACAACGGATCAGTCGAGAAGCGAAAGGACTTTCTTTCAACTGTTATGATGTGTTTGAAGGGGTTTGGGAATATTAGAAAATTTACACTGGGAAAGGAATTTAACACAGCTGCAATATATGTTATTTTCTCTTTTGAGGGTCCATGTTTAGATAAATAGAGGGGTCTCAGTTTTCTGTTTTTCTCATTACAGAGAAAGAGCGGTGGTTAGATATGTGTTTACAGTTGGGTATAGGACGGATGAAAATATTGAATTTCAACGGATGAGAAAGATATTTCCGCTCTTTTCGGCTGGACTTTTGACCCGAGCAGCAATAAACTGAGGAAGGGAGATCTAGGTTTGACGTTCGTTAATCCTTCCAAAAACTATAAATTTTGGCGGCGAATGTCTGGGATATTTGTGCAGCTTAAGGGGGTTAAAGAGGTTAGCGTTACTTAAAAATTCAAGTGTTCTCATGGCGTCAG
Organism: Maratus speciosus; assembly: GCA_963932465.1. Classification (NCBI taxonomy): domain Eukaryota; kingdom Metazoa; phylum Arthropoda; class Arachnida; order Araneae; family Salticidae; genus Maratus; species Maratus speciosus. Next base: position 268,129,895 of record OZ010798.1, on the reverse strand, counting down.
AGGGGGCGTAGAGAATTTTAGCCAATTAAAGCTGGATTGGGTCTGGGTACCTCCCGTCTTTAATAATAAAAACAGGGGTGTAGTGGCGGGTATACGCAGGTATACGCCGTATACCTTCTGGATTTTTTAAAGAAGCTCCGTTTACCCTCTGTTTCTATAATAAAGCTTTAGCGTATACTCTAGAGATGACGTTCAAGACTTTAGCGTATACCCTCTGCCTGTAGCGTATACCGTCTGATTTTTTTACGACTACAACACTGAATAAAAATATACAAAAAAACAAAATAGAAAAAGAGGAGTAGGGGATTTTCTTGGGGGCAGAGACACTGCAGTGGTTGGAAGAAAGCGGTCTTGTCCGGCTAAAAATGAGGATCGTTCACGAAGTCCGAAGAAGGAGGAATTGTCGCCTGACTCCCGTAGTTGACGCTCGAAGCTGAAAGATTCACCTGAAAATAGGAGGGGGCCCTTCTAGTGAAATGTCGAGAATGTTTATTTAATTTCTGAGGGTCCTTAGTTAGTACTTTTGTCTATGCTGTTGGAGCGGAAGTTTATGATGACGGATCTAATGTAATTGTCTGGAATACGGTACAGACTGTTTTCTCCGCGGCGGTTGAGAGGTTCGACGCTGATCTTATAGCAGTGATTGAAGAATACTCGATGCCGAGGAAGAGGTATTTTACCCGATGTTACTGGAGAGCTGTGGTTATCCGTTAGAGACTGTTTCTCCGCGGCGGCCGAGAGGTTCGACGCTGATCTTATAGCATTGATTGAAGAATGCCCGATGCCGATCAAGAGGTATTTTACTCGATGTTACTGGAGAGTTGTGGACATCCGTTAGAGACTGTTTCTCCACGGCGGCCGAGTGGTTCGACCATGGTTTTTGGGTAACCAGTATAAATAAGGAGGAATAACAGTTTTTGTGATATGAGCAAAGTGTTTTAAAAAGGACCTATGCTGTGACTTATATTTTTACATTAATATAAGGAGGAATAACAGTTTTGTGGTATGAGCAAAGTGTTTTAAAAGGACCTATGTGAGACTTTATATTTTCAGTAATTTTGGATAACTGTAACAGCCAGTTGCTCACTTAGGGTAAGTGTTGCATTTTTTTGTTTGAACATTGAGTTTTGATAATTTTATAGGGTTTATGTAATCCTTTGGTTTTAAACTTATCGCACGAGTTGCATCATTGTAAATATTGTCATTCTGAATTATATTAACTGTGTTGCTATAATGTAATGTTTAGGGATTTGAAAACTTTATAAGATAAAGTGACAATCTATAAATTTTAAATGTAAATTTAGTGAAATAAAGTGTTAATTATAGGAAACGTATAAAGAGGTTTATTTGAATTTTGAATAATTGTCTCTTATTCATAAAAGTTTAGTTCCAAGATTAACTTAACGTAAGTATGTTTCTTCCAGTGCTAAACTGTAAAATCTATAATCATTATTGGATTGGACGGCTTTTAGAGCACCGTATGGAACACAACGCGATGGACACATTTAGTTTATAATTTAAATAAAAGGTTGAAAGGTTGAATTGATATTAGAATTTAATAAGATTGGTAGATAGTGAGTTTAGTAATCATTTAACTTTAAATATTTAATATATACAATTGATATACTAAGTTTTAGATAACAAAAATAAGTACAACATAATACTAGGACTTTCTTTCAACAAAGACCGTTGTTACTCAACCTGGAGTGGTTGGAGTACCGAAAAAAAAATTTTTTTGCCATAAAAACAAGGGGATATGCTGGAAGTAATATCATATAACTGATATAAACACCCTTGATATCACTTCAGCAGGGTTTTGTTATTTTTTAATGCCATAAATAATACAATTCTTCATATATTTTGATTATTATTATTGTTTTATAAAGTGTGTATGTATATATAAAGTGTATTCTTATAAGTATTTATTTTGATTATTATTATTGTTATTTGATATAAATATACACATATATGTATTTACGTTGTAAAGCCTTAGTAAGAGAACCAGTGCACAGCCAGATTTTATCTTTGAAGGGGATCTTTTAGATAGACACGAAGTCTCCAAGCTTAACAAAAGGTTGACATAAAATGCCAAGCAGAATTTACAACTGGACGTAAGAATATTTATTGGACCTCATAAAGAAGTCGTAAAAGATGGACCACACGGGCGAGGGAGAGAGCCTGGGGTTTCCAGATCCCACGATCACTGACGTTTAGTGGGCGGAGTGCTGTATACCCCGAAAAAGTGGAATATCAAATCAGAGGTCTGCGAGATGACGGAAGAAGAGGGGGTCGGCAAGACGGACCGACCATTTGACGAAGGGGGCAAAAGACCATCCTTCATATTGTTAATACGTGGTGATTTCGAAAGCAAAGAATTAAGTTATAGGGAGATTTGATGAGTCTCTCAAAAGTGATGGTTTAATAAAGAGTGGACTAAGTTTCCCAACCGTAATTTTCAGAGGCGGTTAAAAGGCGATTTTCGGAGTTCTGATGGATTATTCACAGAGATGAGATGACTACAAGAGATTGGTTCTAGTTCTCAACAGTGATGGACAAACCAAGATTTTATAAGTTTTCCCAACGGTAATTTTTGGGAGATGACTACGAATGTTTCGGGTCGTGTTTTCCCTTTAAGGGACGACCCTAAGATCGGCAGCTCTTGGACTTTGATATCACTATCTGTTTAAATAAATTAGTGAACTTTATCTGGAGGGTGAAAAACCTCAATGAGCAAACGGATATATGTGTGACTAACGACTACGAGTAAGCTTCTACTATATTGTGCAGAAGGTATGTGTTATTCAATATTTTTGTATTCCCATTATTTTAATAGGCTATGTTATGCTAGGGATGTACAATTTATGGTAACCAAGCAATTAAGTAATCTTTGTAATAATAATTTAAAAGGTAAACTTAAATCAAATGCTAATTCAATTTCGTTCTTTGGAACGCTGGTGTCTTGTGACACAATTCTATTTTGTTTTTGTAAATATGTAAATTAACTGTAAATAAACTTTTTTGTTAATTGTTAAATTTTGGTCTATGTTTTTAATACAACATGAGTCCATTGTTTTACTTTTATGTAAGTTTTATTTCAGATTATAAACTTCTTTGGTATGTTATTTATGCGTAGTTTAGATAGGTTATGTTTAGATATAACTGCGCGGTCTACAAGCTATTTCTTCACTAAAATTACACAATGCAGTTTGGGGCAGTTTTGGAGATGTGTTTCTCCCTCCTCAATTTAAGATAATTATGGTTAGTCTAATTATCAGAAATAGCCAGGACCATTATTCAATTATTACGATCACAAATGTTTGTTTCTAAATTGTAATGTTTTTAAATACCCACTATAATATTTTAGGTACAGTAATTTAGGAGTAGTTAACCTACAATTACTAGAGTAATTAATGCACAATTACCCATTTTTCTTTTCCCCAATTTTCCAGATTGGGGTCTACCCTTGCCCCAATCCGGTGTATGTCTGGGTAGTTAAGTTGGTGTCGGTATATGGACCCAGATCTGCCCAGCACCTTATTTTTTGAAAGAAGTAGCTACAACTTAATATGCTGCTTTCACAATCTTCGTATCTAACTATTGGCAATTCATAAAACGAATCACCAGCATAACTTTTAGCCTCAAATCACTGTGTTTATCTTCTGTGTGTAATATGACCAAAACAATATGACACCCCGAAATAAACTGTATCTAGCTCTTAATATAGGCAAAATAGGTTTTTTAATTGTTCATTATGCTGAAAGAGCCAAATAATATTAACTTTGTGAAAGAAAGAAAAGCTTGTGTACAGTAAGATCGAATAGCAGACGAACTTAAAACAACTTCGACCTATGATGTGATAATTCAACTGAGCGAGCCGTTTTGCGCATGTACAGCGCGTCACTACAAAGGCTGACTTATATACTGCACATGCGCAACTGTAGAATTTTAATTTAAATTACGGCTAATTAATAAAATATACGAACAAACGAATGGACGATAACAAATCTGTGGCCAAATATCTTTCATTTAAAAAAAGATTCGTGTAATTTGATGCTATAGTTTCTTTTCACGGACTGTCGAAAGAAAAAGCTTAGCGTTTTAAATATATAGACGGTAGTCCTAATTTCGCATTCTTTAGCTTTTTATGGCTAATGCGAAAATGAAACCACACACTTTTATTTTTGGTAATCAAGGTAGTTAGGACCTGATGAATCTGCCTTGGTTCCACAAATTTCTATTTCTCCTCTGTTCACTAAGCATTCAAATCCATGTGTATTTGTTATGGGGATGGGTTTTATAGAATTTTATGGTGCTTTATTTGTCATTTTTAATTAGAATAAATTAGTTTATTATTTATGCTTTCACAATTTTTGCAGGTAATTTGTAATGGTTTATACTGATTATATATATATATATATATATATACAGTATACATATACATGTATAACTATTTGATACAGATTTTTAACATTTTCAAAACGTTCTTAATCTTATTTAAATAATAGAGGACACAAAATCTTAAAAGAGTTATTTATTTATTTATTTTTGAATCTCATGACATCGAAAATATTTAGGGGGGGAGAAAATTTTGTTAAGAAAAAGTGGTACACAAAAATTAAAAGAAATGTAATAAACGCTGGTTGCGAAGCCGGCACCAGTATTATCTTATAGAAAATCTCTTCCTAAAAGAAGGCGAAATTTGCTAGTTTGACCTAGATTTCTTTTTCTATAAAAGATACTGGCAACTCTCCTGAAGAAACAACGGTATCCGCACGAACCATGGTTAATGACAAATATCCCGTCACGTGCTTTAGAACCTACATTAGTAACACAAAGATGCTCGTAAGTTAACTTTAAACCCAGAGATTGACCTCACATATTAAAAAAATCGTATAAAAATCTTAAAATGCAATCGAGAAATTTGAAGAAAAATAAAAGGTACTATTGTTTTAATATTAACTTGAATGTGCCTTCGCTTTACAAGGGTATGATCTTAAAGCCGAGTTATGGTGATATTTCGAAAAAAAGTTCAATGTGAATTTTTTAAAATTATCTATTTTTCGAAAATAACAGATACTTGATTAATAATGGAAGCTGATGTATAAATAATTCAAAAAAGTTTGAATTTTTTATATTATTATTATTACTATTATTTTAGTATATAAATATAAAATTACATGAAATTGAGCATTGCATTAATCTGTAACACCTTAGTTCGAAAAAAAAATCTACTTTCATCCTTAGTATTTCTAGTATTAACTACATTAGTATATATTAGCCTCTAACATTGGGATTGTGTTCTAAATATTTTAATAAATAGCGTTTAATAAATAAGTTTCAATAAAGTCTTCTCCCGCCGGAAATTTTATAAGATTTACTTTATATGATAATTCTATCGATTCTCCTAAGTGAAACTTCTTTTAACGTAGTATTTCCTCTAGTAGCACGCTATTTTGGCGTGATTAATGTTAAGGCTCCTCTCCCTGCCAGCAAAACACTCACGAGCTAATGCTAATCCTATGGGGAGGGATTTTTCTAATATCTCGTTTTTGCAATTCGACATTTTTAAATATTTTTTTTTTTGCATTGGATAGCCAAGATCTGTCTCTACAGCACACCTTTTTTACTTTTTCGATTTTGGTTGCAGATATTTTTTAGAGTGAAACTTTCATTTCCAGAACCGGTTTTGAAAGTGAAAGTAACTTTATAAAAAATATCTGCGACCAAAATCAAAAAAGTGAAAAAGGTGCGATGTAGAAACTGACCAACTATCTAATGCAAAAAAAAAAAAAAAAAAAAAAAAAAAAATGTCGAAATGCAAACGAGATATTAGATAAATCCCTCCCCATAGGATTATCATTAGCTCGTGAGTGTATTCGCCGGCAAGGGCAAGAGCCTTAAAGGGGTCACACTTGTTAAGCAGGAAACGAAAAAGCTAATCCGACGTCTACGGAAATGATATTTTCAAATTTCGAGCTTGCATTTGAATATTTTTGAATGATTTTTTGTGCATAAGATAGCTGAGGAGGATCTACAAACGGGTTGGTTTTTACTTTTCTATTTCTTTTCTGACTAGGGTAGGATTTAAAAAATAATCTTTTGTAGAACAACGGCAAGGACACGTAGAATTTTGCGTGAACATGAGGTGCATTCAAAACTTTTTTGTCATGACAGTCATTTCTTTCCAATCAGGTGATGGATTTCCAATCAAGGACCGGGGTTCGTACTGGTCCCAGTGTTGCTAATGTGCTACTTTATTAAATTTCAGCTTTCTTCAATGGCACCACTTTTTTGAAGTGGTAAAATTGCCCTACCCCCCTCCCGCCTTTATTAATATGTCTTTAAATAAGGCGAATTTTATTATTTCAAAAAGTGTTGCCAATCAAGAAATCTGAATAAAAAAGTAAAATAGCCCGCTGGCAACACTGACTGGTCCTGGAATTTACAGACCAGGAAATTCTTTGGTACTAGTATTTTCTTATAGAAAGTCTCTTCAATTAGGGACTGGGGTTCGTACCAGCAGCGCCAAATTTTGAAAAATATTGGGTGGGCTCAAAATTTTTTGAATAAAATTAACACTTTCAATTTCCCTCCTTTGTGCGTGTGTGTAGAGACAGAGGCGGAGGAAGGGCGAATAACTAAAAATGACAGTTGGAAGACAAATTATGTTTGATCTAAGAAAAATATAAAGTTATAATTTAATAAATAATTTTATTAAATTATATTCTCTGTTCCTTAGTGATACATTAATATTATAATAAAAACATAAAAATTTCTAACTATTGAAAGTGCAAAAAACTAAATGTTAAGAAAATACAGTTTATTCGCATAATTGCTGTATCAAATCAATACATTAACTCTTTCGAGGATGGGGGCTAGACGGTCTAGCCACCCAATTTTAATTCCAAAACTGACAACTGGCACCAAGAATATTTTAACAAAATTTCTTTTGTAATGAAAGTGGAAAATACAGTCAGTATCGGTTATATGGTCACCCAAGTGGTCCTGAAAAATGTGACCTTATAAGCGGGGTCACCTTATATGCGGTGTAAGCAGGAATTTTACTTTAGACAATAAAATATTATTAATAAGTTTGTTATATTCGTAAAATAATGTACAAGGAAACTATGAATGTATAATTTATTAAATAAGAGGTACAAACAAGAATTGCTTTACAGTTAAATTTTCGAATTGAAGAGTGTACTCGTAGTAGTAAAAAAAAAAAAAACCTTTTATGCAGGTTGTTTGTTTTTTATCGTAGTTGTTAAAACTAGTTTTTCTTATTCAAGAACACTTTTAAAATGTTCCTCTTTGCCTTTGGGATTGGTAAATAAAAATCTGAGGATATTTAGTGCTTTGAAAGCTTCTGCTCACCTTGTCGGTTCAGCTTCGCGCTCACCGTCATTATCATCGTTTCCATCAGTGTTTATATTTAAAACTTCCAAAACGATTTCCAGTATAGAAGCTTCACCCGTGTCATGTCAGCTGCGGATATCTAGCAGAAAAATACCAATAAGCATGAAGCAGGGCCGAAACTAGGGGGGGGGGGCAGAGGGGGCACGTGCCCCGGGCGCCGCTTTAACAGAAGGTGAAGCGGGCGCCAGAATGAAGATTTTGTTTGACGTTTGATACAAGAATCTATATATACACGAAATTTGTACAAAAATGTCTCGCAGCCGGAAAATTTAAAGGAAAACTTAATCAAATACATTAAACTTTACAAATAGATAAAAAGATCCATCTGCAATACAAAATTGCAAATGAATAAGAAAAAAGGCTTTTTTCATTCTCCCATTCCAAAAGTATCATGTCTATGCCTTTCGCCTTCTATCTTTCACTGTGTAGGAAAATCACTACCATTTTACAAGGTCAATCTCTATTGTCGGACACTGTCCACTACTGATAACTACCAAGTGCGAAGCGACCCCTCAGAGTCTGAGTTTTCTATTAGATAAAAAAATTCCATGAAAGCTGTTTGTTGTTTTTCCGCTGAGCAGCGTTGAGTTTCTTTTCTTTTTTTTTTTTTTTTTTTTTTTCTCGTCTTGCTATGGGCGATGACTGCCTGGACAACAAAAACAAACAGGAGGGGAAATGCACAAGTAAAACCGTTTTTTTTTAAGAGTACAGCATTTGTAGTGGTACAGTAAAAAATCTTGCACAGGGTGTAATATCTTGTAAAGCAAAGCCCCCTGCCTTTATCGCCCAAAATGATTTTTTTTCTCGTCTTTCCGGCATTTCTAGGCGTTTTACCACCCCGCAGTGGCGTATCTAGACTCATCATTTCTGAGGGGGCTGAGGTGTAGTAAAAGTTTCTAAGAGAGAATCACAAGAATCGGGAAAAAATCCGCTTTAGACATTTTTATCATAACAGGTAACACATCTATTACACAATAAACCTACTATGATGAAAAAATACAAACTTACAGACCATTTCGACAAATGTCGACCAAATGTCGACTTCATTTCGGCCTATACAAAAAAAAATTTGATTCCGTTTTCAAGGTTTTAATGAATCAATGTTTGGCAAAGCTGATTACGTAGTTTAGTTTTATATATTTTAAATTTAAAAATAAGTTGTCTATTAGATACTTAGTAAGATTGTTTTTGTAAATTTACTTTGCAGTGGAGAGGGGCGAGGGGCGCCAAAATCCATGCTTGCCCCGGGCGCCAAAAAGGCTAGTTTCGGCACTGGCATGAAGAACATTTTAACACAGCTTCCCCTTAATCTACTAAGCAGTCTCTTTCGGGGGGTACATACCTGCTAAGGCTTTTGTCATCGTCATCGAACGACAATTCTTAAATTCTGGAAGCTAAGGATGTCTACAACAATATTCAATGGTCTTCTTCGATACCATATTCCAACTCTTGTCTACGTAACATATGGCATCTAATATAGCCACGAGAAAGTTCTTTTTATGATCAATGGCAGCAGTGAAGTCTTTTAGAAGCAGCTTTCAATAATTATCTTAAAATTTTTAATAATCCCTTGATCTAAGCATTGTGCCATACTAGTTCAGTTTGGAAGTAAGAAAACGAGTTCAATCGAATTTAAATTCAGTACAGTTGTCTGCGATTATAGCCACATTTTTTTGTCTGTCCAAATTCTATCGAAACGCCGAATTTCTTTTTCCCAAATGCTTGTTGTCATCCAGGCCTTTCGGTGCGCATCGTAGGATACATTCAAAGATGTGCAGTTTTTCAAATAACGAAGGCTTGAGAAATTTACCAATAACTAATGGAGTAAATTTATCTGAGCCGTCTATATTCGCTGCTAATAAAACGGTCAATATTTTTTTTTGCATATCTTCCCACCACTTCCTTTTTCGTTCTTAAAAAAAAACAGTTTTATCTGGCAAAACATGAAAAAACAGCCCGCACTCATCCAAATTAAAAACACCAGAAGGTACCTATCGCCTGTGATGATTTCGATAATTTATCTTAAAATTTTTAATAACCCCTTGATCTGAGGGTTGTGCCATATTAGTTCAGTTTGGAGGCAAGAAAACAAGTTAAATCGAATTTAAATTCTGAATCACGCAATGGGCAGTACAGTTGTCTGAGATTATTACCACTTTCAGTTCCATATCACTTATTGAGAATGTTACTTAATAAGTTAACACACATTCCTTTTATTATTTTCTTGTACACTATCATAAACACCAGCAGCTTCACCACACATCTGTAAAAAGTAAGATTGTGCTGTAAGTTAAACCTTCGTAACCACACTTTGCTAGCAGTAAAATTCGATTTTCCTCGTTCATCAGCAATTTTCAAAGATTTTTTACAATGATCCATGATATTGGAACATTCTGCGATCTAGCATATTTTATCCGAGTGAAAAGATCTTTCTCAACATTCTCAAATGTTGAAACGTGTTGTCGCTTTCTCTTTTGATTGATCACATCTTTTGCTTAACAAGATTTTAACCCGGAAACGTTATTCAGTATCGTTCTCGCTACTTCATGAGTTCGCGAAAGCTACTTTCGATATATTCAATTTTTCAAAATTTTCTATCAATTTCTTTTTTTCCGCAATTGTCAAATTTTTCGTTTTGCTGATATGTTGTATTCACAAAAGACAATTAAAAAATGAGCGAACACTTTACAGGCAGCGACAAGTAATGAATAATACAAAACAATAAAAACACGTGATTTAACTTTTTTCTACACGAGGACACTTCTCATTCCGTCGCACGAGGTGATGGCATTTTTTCCAAGGATAGGTATCTAATGTGACAGTTGAGGAAGAAATATTCAGAGCTTTGGAAACACTTGCCGACAGGGAACAGTTTCTCTTATTGGCTGCAGCCGGCAAGAGGAGACCCCTACCTCCCCCGAGTATCGGCGCGTATCTAGTCACGTGGTATGCAATATTATCGCGATCTCTAAGGTTTCGTTTATAAAGGAAAAGGTCTCCCTGTCATCTAAAGCTATAAAAATGCCAATTGGCCTTTCTTTATCATATGGAAATTCGTACTTGTAGATTTTAACAAAAGTGCCAGAAATTTAACGATGGAAAAAAAAGAAAGATGAGTACAATGAAAGAAGTTACTCCTTCAGGATATCCATCCACTTCTTTCTAAAGCTATTAAAAATGAAAAGCACCGCGTTATCAGTACAAAAGAGGCCGACAGTTGAAGATAGTTAATTGATACGTCTATTTGGCACTTTACACCCTAAAAAGGGGAAGGAAAAAGCGTAAAACTAAGATATTTTGCAAAAAAGGGAGACAAAAGGTGACTATATATCCGATAGTAGCCACTAGAAACTGACCATATAGGCGGTGTATTTTAACACATAATACCTATTCCGTCAGCCCGGACTAACGAAAAGTGACCATATAAGCGGGGTGACCTTATAAGCGGGTGGCCATATATCCGGTACTGACTGTAGTGGGTTTTTATTCTCTAAGAAATTCGTTTGAATACTCTCATGTCAGTCAATTATTTCATTAGTTTATGAACAGACTTCTTCTGCCCCTGAAAGGGTTAAAACAGATGGTAGGATATTCAGGAAATTTGTTTTTGATAGAAAATTAATTATCCATCCGCTGAATGGACTTTCAATGATCCTGCACGTCTAATTGATGTCGTTGCTATTTTTTGAAAACGACAATAAAACCTAATTTAATTTCAGAGATTAAATAAATACATAAATAAGGAATTAAATCAAACTTAATTCGGTCGGCGGGGAGATAAAATTATTTGGTGGACTCGCGCCCCACGGGCAAATATCAGTTGGCGCCACTGGATCGTACTGATCCTGGAATTTCCAGACCAGGAAATTCTTTGAAACTAGTATTTTCTTATAGAAAAACTCTCCTTCAATAGTGCGAAATTTCGCGCTTTTAAGCTAGATTTATTTTTCTATTAAATAATACTGATATTGGTACTGGAAAATTCTCTGAAGCTTACAAACCCTGCTGTATTCAATAGCGCAAACCAGTGTTGCCAGTGGGCTACGTTTTTTTAATCCCGATTTCCTGATTGACACCACTATTTTGAAATGGTAATTTTCACCTTATTTAATGACATATTAATTAAGGTGAAAACCAGTGTTGCGCTGGTCTACTTTTGTTTAATTCAGATTTCTGCATTGGCACCACTTTTTTGAAATGGTAAAATTTCCATTGTTTTCACCTTAATTAATATGTCAATAAATAAGACGAATTTTACTCTTTCAAAAAAGTGGTGCCACTCAAGAAATCAGAATTTAAAAAAAAAGTAGCCCACTGGCAACACTGGCGTCAACCTATATGCGCACGTGGGATGAGAGCCAACACAATAATTTGATCTCTCCGCCCACCCAACTTCCATTGAATTATTTCGTTATTTATTTATTTTATCACCGAAATAAAATTTGGTTTCATTAAAGTTTTTAAAATAATTTCGTTTAAAAGATAGTAAGGACATCAATTAGACTAACAGGAGCATTGAAAGCCGATTCAGCTGATGTAAAAGTAAATTCTCTCAAAAGCAAATTTCATGCATATATTAACATCATTTTTAGCACGTTCACGTCCGCGCCGATCAGTGTTGCCAAATTGGGGACTTTTTTAAAAATAGTATAATTCGCCTTATTTTCTAGAATTTTTAATCGATTTTTAAACAAGCCGAATATTTCTATTTAAAAAAAGCGGTGGAAATCAACAATCTGGGAACAAAAAAGTCCCCAATCTGGTAACACTGGCGCCGATATTAATGTTTTTCGCTGTGAGACGGCTCTCAAATGCATGTTTCGCTTCATCTGGCGGTGCGGTACTGTCGCTTATTCAGACATTGTGTATAATCACCCGCCCCTCTCATATTTATTGAATTGAATTCGAATATAACAGGCAATAAGAGTAAATTCTCTCAAAAACAAATTTCCTGCATATTTTACCATCATTTTAATGTCTTGATGAAACGATGGTGGTGCTTAAAATCAGGGCCGAAACTAGCCTTTTTGGCGCCCGGGGTAAACATGGATTTTGCCCCCCCCCCCCCCCCCTCCACCACAAAGTAAATTTACAAAAAAGAATTTTACTAAATATCTAACGGACAACTTATTTTTAAATTTAAAATATATAAAACTGAACTACGTAATCAGCTTTGTCAAACATTGATCCATTAAAATCTTTGAAAAGTTATTGAAAGGAATTGCATTTTAATCTTTTTAAACTTTTTTTTTTTTTTGCATAGTCTGAATGAGGTCGATATCTAAAAAAGAAAGGTTTTACTAAGAATTTTACTCTGTGCATTCCCCTTCCCGTTGTCCTGGGCAGTCAGCGCCCATGGCAAGACGGAAAAAAAAAGAAAGGAAGGAAGCTCAACTCTGTTCAGCGGAAAAAAAAACAACTTTCATGGAATTTTTTTATCTAGAAGAAAAATCAGACTGAGGGGTCACTTCTCCTTTGGTAGTTATCCGTAGTGGACAGTAGGGTGTCCCACAATAGAGACTGACCTTGGAAAACGGTAATGATTCTCCCTCGGACTCTCCTCACAGGAAGTGATTTAAAAGATAGAAAGCAAACGCATAGGCATGATACTTTGAAATTTTGTATTGTAATGAATCTTTTTATCTATTTGTAAAGTTTAATGCATTTGGTTCAGTTTTCCTTTAAAATTTTCCAGCTGCGAGACATTTTTATACAAATTTCATAATATATATATATATATACATTCTTGTGTCAAACGTCAAACAAAATCTTCATTTTGGCGCCCCCTTCACCTCCTGTTAAAGCGGCGCCCGGGTCACGTGCCCCCTCTGCCCCCCACCCCCCCTAGTTTCGGCCCTGCTTAAAATGACAGTTTTTCTTGATATTTAGTGTTTTGCATTTTAAATACTTGGCAATTTATATGTTATTTATAATAAATATTAATGTATTTTTAAGGAAGAACGTGTAAGAATAAAATTTAATAAAATATTTTATACGGAGGCTGTTCGCACATTTTTTAGACGATTTTGGTTAGCGGTAATAAAAAATTGTTTGCTGCAAAAGAAATAATTGCAATTGTACTATCTATATTATAAAGGACAAACATATCTGTGCGTAACGCATACGTCATTTTGCGAATGGCAACACTTTGAAATTTGAAATGAAATTTTGGTTTTGCAATTTTCTTTACTGCAAAATTTTAAACTTCTAAACATCGCGCATTTTAAATATTTGCACTGTCGTATAAGAAAAAAAATGTACTTTTTAATGCAATTTGTTTGAAAGTTGTATCTCAATTTAATTTTGAGATATTAATTTTTTTGTAGTTTTTAATACATTTTTTGTAATTGTGGCAACTGGATTACTCCATTTCTATTGAAAGTCATGGAGGGTTGAAAGTTGAGGGAAAATAATCACGGAGGAAAGAAAATAATATATTACTGTACCTTTTGTTGCCATTTTCTCATAAAAACGGAAAAAAGAAATTGAAATTATAATGCGTGATATGTGAGCGATTTTTCAAGTTTTCAGATATCGTACATTTTCAATTTTTACACCGTGAAATAGAGAAAAAAATCTATTTTCAAATGCAATTTGTTTGAAAATTGTATCTTAATTGACTGAGTTATTACGGTTTTTAAAATAACTAGCCGCCCGTGGCGACCAGTTTGGTCTCCTTTAAATGTATGCTAGGCAGTGTATCATGTTACTTTTATTCATAATTTAATTTACTTGCTCAATCCTTCGGCAAATCGGAAGATTCTGATAGAGAAATCAAGAACTCGGTATTTTTATGTTAGTCGGGAACAGGTGATAAATCGCCAAACATTGTACCCGCCGCATTTTTTTTTCATATTTCATTCATTTAGTTTAAAATATAATCCTTTCACTCATTTTAAAATGGATATCTTTAATTTAAAACTGAAACATTTCAAATTCATGAATTTCACTTTAAAAAAATTCTTAAAGAAAAGAAAAGAATAAATACCATAAACCATTTAATTTCAACATCAAAGCATTATTTTAATTTACCCCTCGAAAAATAAAAAATGTTGCTGGCGAGTTAAAAAATGCTATTGGCGAGAATTGCGCCCAGTTAACATAAAAGTACGACCATTTTACGATCACAGCAACTTTTATGTAGTTTTATTCGAAAAAAATATTTTGATGAAATAGGTTGCCAGAAAATACGTTGCCAATGTTCTTTTCTCGCCATGGACCTTTTCTCTATTTCACCAAGTACCTATACTGGAAAAATACCTTTATTTATTTATTTATTTATTGTACTTTATATGAGATGAATAAAAGACGGCACAGTTGTCATATAAGCACCACGTTGGCGCGATTTTTTTCTGACGCCAATGTCATATACGCACCGGGGTACATAACTGGCGCCAAAGTATCGTTATTTTGCTTGATATGGTAACCCGGATGTTGTTGTTTATTTATTAATAAATTGTTTATTTACTTTTATTTTATTTTTTAAAATTATATAAATTGTTTTGTTCTATAGACTTCTTGAACTTTTTTTATTTATCGTTATTTGCTTTTTAGAAATATTACACAATAACCAATGAGATGCGTTTCATTCAGGTGTCATTAAACAATTAACAAATAATCGCGATTTCTGTGCCACGTACAGAAGTTCAGCATTTATTTCCGTCTAATGTTCCATAAAAAAAATTAAAACTTCCTCTATAGAAAAATAAATAAAATAATGTAAATAAGAAACAAATTTAACAGATATGTGATTGAACCACGCGCTTAAAGCACTGAAATGATCGGAAAGACTGCTGTAAGTCGTAAAATCTTGGGCTAATAACTCCTGGCATGCGGTGACATGTGAAAGTATCGCTTTTAATAAACTTTAAAACTTTATTTGATTGCAGAATCGATATTTTTCAGATAAAAATTATTTTTTATGTTAGTCGACAATCTAAAATATATATTACATGTAAAAATATAATTACAATTAAAAAAAAAAGAATAGTTTTCACCTATACTCTGTAACCCGAGGAGGTCGGGTTCGATCCCCTAGTTTTTTTAAAAGTCAAAATTATCGTCTGCGGATTGAGATTTTTGTTTTTATTCAAAATGGCGTTTTTAACGAAGCAGTGGTTCGAAGGCTATATTTACGCTCTTTCCGAAGAGAAATATTCATATTCCGTTATCAAAAAACGATGGTAATGAGCAAAAATGGAAAACAATTGTCACAATAGATGAATCATGAGTGTATTTAAATGATTGCAGCAAAAAAAAGAGCCATTTATTATCATAAAAGGGGAGAGAAAAATTTAAGTACATGGTTCAAAGAATCGAAAGAAAGTTTTTCTAAGGGATTCATGATTGTTGTTGGATTTTCATATAATGGAAAGTTAAAAATAAAGAGAGTGGAAAAAAATGTCAAGATTAACTCCAGATACTATCAGGAACATATTTTATCGCCAATTTTTCTGAATGAAATACCATCGCTTTACCGACAGTGCCATCAATCTGTGAAACTCCATCATGACAAAGCTAGCAGTCACACATCAAAATCCACTGTAAATTTCCTAAAAGAAATGGAACAAAAAAACCGGTATCAAGGCCATTACCATTCACTGATATCCCTGCTAAATCTCCCGATGTATCACCTATGGATTTTTGTGCTTTCGGACTTTTAAAATCTGCATTATCCAAACGTCGTCCCACAACCCTTACATTACTCTGGAAAGCTGTTCAGGAGGAATGGGATAGAATACCTCTTCTGACACTTCAAAAGGCATTATTATCCTGGAAACTGCGGTGTCGAAAGATAGTTCAGAATAAGGGCCGTCAAACAGAACATTTAAAACAGAAGAATTTTATGTAATTTAGTTCTGTGAATACAATATACATCGTTTAAAAAATGTTTGAACAGCCTAAAATATAATTAAATTATAATAATTTTATTTTTTACTTAAAGAAACCATAATTTGACTTCGAATTATCATATTTATTTATTTGCTCCTCCTCTCGCCTCTCTCCACACACGCGCAAAGGGAAAGCATAATTGTATGTGTTATTTTAACCTCTTAAGGATCGCTTAATATTTGGAAAAAGCATCGAAAAAGTACCTATTTTTTTATTACCG
Source organism: Maratus speciosus (assembly GCA_963932465.1). Lineage (NCBI taxonomy): Eukaryota > Metazoa > Arthropoda > Arachnida > Araneae > Salticidae > Maratus > Maratus speciosus. Next base: position 268,113,367 of record OZ010798.1, on the reverse strand, counting down.
AAATTGAATAATTATAAGGTTTCTAAATAAAATATGCAATTAGTTTTTTTAAGGTGAAAAAAAAAGATGTTACAGAACAAATTCATGTTTGTAGAAAAGCTATCATGCGAGAATTCTATGCCTTAATGTTTGTTTTACACCATACAAATTAATGCGAATAATACCTTTATTTTTCACATCTGAGATCGTTTCACATCTTTATTTATCATCATCACACAAATTTATACAAATAATATTTGAAATAATATACAGGCATCCCCCGACTTTGGTAAAAAAAAAAGGCCAAAAATGTTTTTGAAAAAGAAAAATAAATATGGCCATTTTTTCCCCCTATTCTGACCAGAAAATCAGAGTTCTAACTTTTTACGGCTGCTCTTTCATCTTCACCTAACACTTGATATATAATGACTGTTTCATAATAATGGAAACCACCAGTCCATCAGAAGAAAAATAACTCGGTGAAAGCGGAAACACCGATAATCGGGACTCTAGTTCAGTTTTAAGACTTATGACACGCGATTTTATTTTACATAAAGTGATGTCATCCACATCCGCTAAAGAATTCCTCATTTGCAATTCAGTGTTAAACAATATCTACAGTAAAGTACGCTTAGGACGTCACTATCGCTAAATAATACACAAATCCAAAAAAAAAAAAAAAAAAAAAAAAAGAGATTTAGTCATTCAGAAAACTCGACAAAAAAATCGGCTATCTAAAGATTCACAGGCCTTCATTTGTTTGTATTATTAATATAGATATTTAAAATTAAATTTAGTTTCTAATAGCTCCATGTTTTATCAGAAATCCTTTATTTATATTTTTTCAAAATAGCACGTATTTTAATAAGAAAAAAAAAAATTCAGTTTTTAAGGAAAAATGGAAACAAAAAGGTATAATTGCTATTTTTCTTTCACTTTCTACTGCAATGGAGTTCTTCCGTTGCCCATATTAAGCAAATGGCTCTAAAAACTAAAAACTAAAAAAAAAAAAAAAAAAAAAAAAAAAAAAAAAAAAAAAAAAAAAAAAAAAACTCAGTATCTCAAAAATAAATGGAAATGCAGTTTTCAAACAAATTCCATTAAAAAGTACTTTTTTCCGCATACGACGGTATAAAAATTTAAAATGTGCGATGCTTAGAAGTCGTAAAAAATTGCTATAGAGTATTTAATCGTACTGCTTTGTTTTACGGCTGGCTTCTATAAGGTAACGTTATTAGCTGGGAGAAAGAAATAGCATACTGTACCGGGGGATAATAAACAATTTTTTTCTGCGGAATAATAATTAGGTTTGAAAAAATAATAATTAGTGTGCAAAGAATGTGAAATTGAATGCGTTTCTTAAATTAAGATTAATATAACAGGACAAGAAGCAAAAATTACGAAAATCTTTGCAAGAATGTTACCAATGTTTCTCAAAATTTTAAGTTGACTTACTGCGAAGGAAAATTACACTATTCGTAACAATTATCCATCTAAATGCATATATATATATATATTATATATATATATATATAACCATTAATTAAACATTACCGACCACCATCAAAATCGCGATAATATGAATGAAATGACAATAATACAGTTTCCCCCATCACACTTAATATGGATACCAAAAACATATAATATACAAGCTGCTATGTATAAAATAAAGTGCCTTGTACTATTTTACAAGAATTAATATGGAAGAAAAAAAGGAAGAATATGGATACCGATAAAGAAAATTGAAAAGCTTATATATTGAATTACGTTACCAAGAGTACAGAATTCAATGATATAAGTAAATCAGTCGTTTTCTGTGAGAAAAAAGCTAAAAGCTGAATTTTTTTTTTCTCCTGTACTCAAACGACCAATATTACCAAGAGAATAGTTTCAGTATGAAAACAGAATAATTAAATGCTATGAAATGGAAAAAGCAATAAAACCTTTAAATATTTAATTTATAGCATGGAAAATAGTAATATTACACAACATACCGAATAAAATCCCAGTATTTATCCAAATATACTCCTGCACATGGTATCCAAAAGCACGATAAGTTTAAGGTTATTTTAGCAGTTAAGTTAACACAGATATTAAAACCTAATGGATTCAGTTAATCCATTTTGAAATACCGTGATAATTACAATTAATATAATATAAATAGAAAATAATTACATTATTAGTATCCAATATACCTATAAACACTTTTAATTTTTTTTTCTTAACTAAAGTGAAAAATACCAAAACTATTATTTTACAATATCGCCAGTATTGTAATGTTATAAAGCTATATGCTATAAATTAAATAAATTATATATAATCAAAATATAAATAACTTTAAGAGTTACTATTAAATATAAAAAATAATAAATTAATAGAATGAAGAAGAAAAGAAAATGGATGTTTATAGAAGATTTTCAGATTCTTTAATTACCAATTGCCTAAAGATCACAAATAAAGTGAGTGGTTTATTTTCATATTAGCCCTACAGAATATGAATATGGGACAAACATACACATAAAACCGATAATTAATCATTGAACACTGTGTTCAAAATTAAACAATATTAAAAAGTATAGAGGAATAATAATAAAAAAAACTGATAACCCAATTTTAATACAAACTGTATAACATTAGTTTTATCAAATAAACTTATTATGCATATTATTTTCTATAAAGATGGTATACTATTAGAAATTAATATGATATTGTCTTGAGTAGACTAAAAATTAAAAACAAGTTAATTGTTAACTTGATTAAATATTAATTAAGCTAAATAAATTTAATATGAATTGAAATATAAACAAAAATAAAACGTCACCATCTACATATAAAATATCGAATCAACATCCATATAAGTGTATTAGCAATGTAGTTATAATTCAAAAGCCCCATCATTTTTTTTTTTTTAACTAACCATTGCGTATTATGTAGACAACACCACCCTCCTTCGTACTCTAACATCTACCCACCCAACCATCCTATAGTAATTTTTTATTATTATTTTACAATTTTTTATTTTTTTATATATTTTTTCTTATTTTATAATTTTTTTTTTTGTTATTTTATTTACGCATGTGTTAATTTGTTTTTTAAAAGATCATGTAAGTAGTAATTGTATATTAAAGAATATATGAATTTTTTTGAAAAAGCATGATTTAATGCATCATAAACTAGTTTTTTAATATTATTGTTAATTAGATGAGAAGAACATAAACATTTTATTCTATATAAATGATTAAGTATTATATTTCGATATACAGAATGATGAAGGCAAGATTTAAAATTTGTAAATGTATTAACTTTGAATTTTAATTCTTTACGTTTATCATATAAATCTGTTATTGTTTTGTTGTCTTATATATATATATATTTCATTACTTTAAAATGCAAAAACACAATAACTCAGAAGAGAAGGTGTATATTAGGGTGGAACTAAAAAACAAAGTTTCGAATTTTATATTCTAATAGTGATTATTTTTTTCCTTTTTAACTCCATAAAAAGAAAATATTTTTCTTTTAATTTTAAAATGATCTTTTCCGGTTCCTCAAAGTGTCTGATTTTCCATAAAAAATGAATAAATATCAATAATTGCATGAAAAGTGTTTTAAGCTTATTGTTAAATTTATAGTTTGCAAAATTAAATTAATCAAGTGTTAATGTCCTGTAATAAAGAGAATAATTTAGTTTGAGTGCCATGGAAGTGATGGTCCCACTTTATTTGACTTTTGTAGAAACCAGCGTAGTGGGCGTCGGCTTTCACTGTGTCTGATTCATTTGCCTGTGAATCATAACAAGTTAATCCAATTTAGCATGTGTTAACAGTTTTTTAGATTATTTTTTAACAAACAATTGGTGTCAAATGTGACAATATCTGCTAACGAGCCTAAATCTAAAAAATTGTTGAAGTGCCTTGTATTTTGCAAACCAAAACAATTAACATTAGACTGTCATCTTTGGCAAACATATGAAGATGTTATGAAACGTTATTTATGGGTTCAATTATCTTAAAATTTGCCAGCTGGAATCTGGAACACACTGTTTCTGAAATATCTAAGGCTGTTACTGATACAATTAAAAGTGTATTGCTGAGACCTTCAATTCCAACGGTTTCTGATACACAAATCATAAAAATTGATTAGACTATCGTGAGAAATGACAAAACTTGCAGAAAAATATTAAGATTAGAAAGAATAATCCCACATCCAATATAAAATTGTAAAATGTTAGGTAATCGTGCAAAAAACTTTTCTTTGTGTAAATGCACTAAATATTATCGTGTATCAGAACAAGAACGTCATTTTCTCAAAGACCAAAAAGAGATGGGGTGATTGCAATAGCACCAATAGATATACAAACTACAAAAAATGTGTAGCAAGACTGGAAAATGAAATATCAAGGAAAGAAAGTTATTTTAAAAAAAAGTGATGTTTTGATTGAATGACTCACCAAATGAAGAAAATAGTTCGAAAGGAAATAGTTCAATCGGTAGTTCTTCTAAACCTGAATTTGACAATCAAGAAGGTGGAAGAACCAGAGTATTAGACAGAACTGCAAGTATTATTATAAATGGCACTCTACAAGGTATGGGTATTTCTGATGATAATAAAGAAAGGTAACTGAAAGAAGGACTTGAAGAAGACAAAGAAAAAGAAAAGGAAGTATTTAAAAGAACAAGGAAGACGAAATGAGTTAATTTTAGAAGGTTTGTATTTAGATGGCAGAAAGGATAACACTATGATAGCTGAAGCAAATGGAAAAAAGTATAACAAAAAATCATTAAAGAAGAACACATTGTCTTAGTTCAAAAACCAGGATCAAAATATATTAGTCATATTTCATTGACATAGTCTTCTTATATTAATATAGTCACTGCAATTTTGGTGTATTTTCAAAATAATAATACAGCATATTTCAAGTTTGGAATTTTTGGGGTGAAACAGAAACGCCGTCAATGCAGGACACAAATCTGGAGTTGTCAAAACATTGGAAGCAAGACTGTAAAAACTTTACAATGGATAATTTGCTTATTACATGGCAATGAACTTTTTTAGGTACTTATTTCAACATCTTGCTGGAAAAACCACGGGATTTTCTGGACCAATAAGAAAGTAACTTGAAAAAATGCGAACATATTGAAATTATAGACTATAAAAAAAATGGATCCTCTCTTGACGGATTGATCGGATGAAGAACTTTAAAAGTACAAACACCTGAATTTTAGATTTTCCCTGTCATTCTGAAACAATATGTCAAAATTGTCTCGCGAGCTGCATCAACCGTCTTTAGATATTAGGCAAGAGATGACTTTATCTTGAGAAAGTTGAATTCCCGCAATGTAATGACAAAGTTTGCCTAAGAATACTCCAGTTGGTTGAATATCCAATTGAATTAATCCAGAACAAAGGGAGGTAAGGAGGGTGGAAGTCGATATTTAGCCACCTCCTCGTGATGACTTCTGGGTAATATTTGAGTTAGTTAGGCAGATAAGAGCTAACAGCTACGCTGTTTACTTTAAATTACTTTATACTGAAATTTTAAAACTTTGACGTCCTTGAGGAACCGGAAAACAAATTAATTTTAAAAAACATTTTCAGCCAATAGTTTAGACATCCAAAAAGGAAAAAAGTTTTCACTATTACACATTAAAACAAAAAAGTTTTTTTTTCACCCTATACTTAAGTTTCACCCTAGTGTATATCTGCAATATTTAACTATAAAAAACTTTTTAAAAACAAGTAAAAGACAGGTAAAAAACAATAACACAGGCAAACAACAGTCTGTTCTTCTTCAGTGGGAGGACAGACTTAACCTAACTCCACCCTCACTGTTAAAAATCTGCAGGTTTCTGAACACACCTGCACCCAATACAGAAAAACTATTGTCAATTCAGTAACTAAATTAAAAAAAAGCTAAAATAAACCAGAATTAAGCAAAATAAATAAATAAATAAATAAATAATGTAGATAAAGCATAATATAAAAATCTTTAATAAAATTAACTTTTAGAAAAGTACTTAAAAATTAACAATTTAAATATAAACAAATTAACATGTATAAATGCAGATGAACGTGCATAGCTGCCAACTTTTACGCTTTTTTCTTACCACTAAAATTTTTTAGTAAATATTGTATTATTTAATCGTCGAAATATCAAGATTAAAGAAGGCAAAAATCTCTATTAAATTTTAGTGGTAGCAAAAAAGCGTAAAAGTTGGCAGCTATGATGTGCACCTTCCCATACCTGCAAGATGAAAATCTTTTCAAAAACATGAAAAACAGCAATACCTGTATAATGTTCCTCACCTGTTAACAATGAACAATTAATTTTTCTTCCGTATCCAACTTCAAAAACTAGAAATTTCGAGTTTGCATTCCTCCATCGATTCGATACATCAACCTACATTCATTCTTTAAACAAGATTTTAGAATGCAGCTTTCATTTAGAATCTTCTGGAAGGATGCCATCACATGTTGCTCAAACCGCCAAATCCACAATGTTGCCACTCACTTTTTAAAACTATTTTTAAATTATATTTCAAAAACTTTATAGGATAATTATTATTGTAAAAAAGATTAGCCAATAACTTAAAAATATGTTTATAAAAATTACTATCTTTGCCACAAATTTTATTGAAACGAATTATTTGATTAATTATAATATTTATGTAAATTTTTTTATGTAAATTAGAAAACCAATGTGGCATACTTCTTGTAAAAAATTGGAAACTATTTCTTTTATCATACAAATCTAAAATTAATTTATTATCAATAATTTCAAAGGAAATATCCAAAAATTCTGCATTATAATCATCACAGTTTGCCCTATTCAACTTTAAGCAATTTGGCTATACATTGCTATATTTGTTAGTAAAATCAAAATAAAAAACCAAAATATCATCAATACACCTAAAGACTTTTAAAGATGTATTATATTTCATTGTATACTTAAATTCATAATAAAACAAAACTAAATGAGCTGCTGTACTAGAATAATAAGTCCCCATTCCAATTCCACAAATCTGATTAAATGTATTATTGTTGAAAGTTACATAATTATTATAAAAACAGAAATGGCATAAACTTAAAAATAAATCTCTATTAATATTTAATTCTTCATTTAAACAAAATAAATCAAAAATATTCACTAAAACATCATAAAGACAATCAATAGGTATACTGGTGAACAGATTTCAAAGTCGAATACCTGCATTTTCAGAGGAGTCAAAGGCAGCTTGTCCAAAATTTCGATACTATTATCAATCGACCAGAAATGACTATACTTCTTAAATTTATACTTTAAAAAACCATATATCTTTTTCAATAGATTCTGTAAACCAAAATTAAAATTTCTATTAGCACCTTTTGAAGTACTGCAAATAAACCTAAATTTAATTGGATCTTTATGAAATTTAGGTGTTAAAAAAATAAATGGCAAATAGTGATGATTAGAAACATCAAAATTGTAAGAAAACATATTTTTAACTTTCTTTTTATATGCAAAAATTTTTTTAACAACAGGATTTTTATCAATATTAACCCTTGCACAAAAATCTACATTACTTAACTCACCTTCTATTTTTTTTCAATGTAAAATTTCTTACAGATAGCATAATTGTTGGTGGCTTTGTCCACAGGGACTATAACAAAACTATTATGTAAATTTTTAATAAATTCTTCATCTTCATCATTAAAAATCTGATATTCATACTTATCTGAATTTAAATAATCTTTCACAAAATTATTGAAATGCCCCAAAATTTGAGTTCTCCATCCAAACAATGCTTCAAGAGGCATACTAAATTTATAACTATACTTCTTTATAAAATTATTGACATTATCCTTAAAAATCTTTAGTGCTTTACTGTTACTAATTTTACTATTAATTCTAAATTTTGTACCAAAATTCATTAAATATTTCACATTTTTATTCTTGATTATATCAAGATTACCGTAATTTCTGGTGTATAGACCGCAGATCAAACAATCTTTTTCGACCCAGAAATTTTTAAAAATAAAATGCAAATGTTTAGATCACGGTTAATATTGGTCTTCAAATACTGAATAAAATTTCTGGGTCCAAACTGAATTGTTTGATCTGCGGGCTATACACCCGGAATTACGGTACCTGTAATTATATGACTATGATACTTGTCAACAAAATCTTTATTTTCCACACTATTACAAAAACAAGTTAAAGATGTATTTGCATCTGAAAAAGCAATTCGTCTATATTGAACAGCAGAAAAACCAACGTTTAAAATGCACAAATAATATATGAAACGAATATGAATAATATATTTAAACGTTGGTTTTTCTGCTGTTCAATATTGTTGCACAAAGGCTTTAATTGCTATTTTTATAATTCGTCTATAATTAAAAATCTTACTGTTCAATGGTTTAAGATAATTATATGCAACTGAAATAATGCAATTTATTTTTTTATTTATTTTTGCTTAATTTTGGTTTATTTTAGCTTTTTTGAATTTAGTTATTGAATTGACAATAGTTTTTCTGTATTGGGTGCAGGTTGGACGTGTGTTCAGAAACCTGCAGATTTTTAACAGTGGAGGTGGAGTTAGGGTAAGTCTGTCCTCCCACTGAAGAAGAACAGACTGTTTTTTGCCTGTGTTTTGGTTTTTTACCTGTCTTTTACTTGTTTTTTAAAAGATTTTTTTAGTTAAATATTGCAGATATACACCTTCTTTTCTGAGTTATGGTGTTTTTGCATTTTAAAGTAATGAAATATATCTTTGTTGCATTTGATATGAGCTGCTATTAGCGCCGGTTGTGCAATAATTTTTTCATTAATTATATATGATATATATATATATATATATATATATATATATATATCAAGGTCATTCACCTTTGCTTTGGTAGCTGTTTGCAGCACACGGTGTAGAAGAAATCCCGATATTAAGCAAGTTCAAAATTGCACGTTAAACGTGGCAAATGAGGTGCGTTCGTACTATAACTAGTTTTATAAATATTTTTCGCACTGCATATCATACTGAATGTATATTTTAGTGCACTTCATAAGTTCATATCATTGTCATTCTGTTCGAAAGGCTGTAACATCATTAAAATGCACTTGAAATAGTTTTTTTCCTATTGGCCGTAATGTAACAGAAAACTTTTGACTGTCCCTGCAATTAAACTATACATCAATAAAATCTGAAATGATCCGACAAATTTTGCAACAATTATATATTTAAAATTTCAGACCGATCGGTTGGGTAGTTTTTGCTCTGTCATATGCGGCCGGACGTACAGACAGACGGACCTAACGACGGCCATACATGCTACGTATTTATGTACAGTAGAACCTCTTTTTTCCGAAACTCATTTAACCGAAACTCTCGGTTATCCGAAATCCTTTTCTAAAGCTTTTTTTTTTTTTTTTTTACTATCGCATTCCTTGTGTGCAAAACCGATTTCGAAAGCTTTTTTTAATTTTAACTATCATATTTATTATGTGCAAGCGGTCCTTTCCGAACTACGAGTACATTTTAATATTTTCGATCCCCTTTCTTAGAATTTAACTTGAATAATTTAACTTGTTACTTTGAATTTAACTTGAGCTCTCGCAAGTTATTAGCAAACAAAAAATTTTTTAAAGTCCTTGTGATATATATAAAAGCTACTTAATTTCAAAATTAAAATTCACGTAATTTATACTTGTTTCTATTTTGCTATTGCTTTATTTTTATTAAGCACTTTTTATTATAATAGAAAATATTTGCATATGTTTTTCCTTAATCTTAAAATTAAAGTATTTTCAATTATCCGAAAATTTCGATTTTCCGAAAGAGGGTCGGTCCCAATTACTCCGGATAATCGAGGCTCTATTGTAATTACTAACGCACATAAAAAGGGTTTTTTATGATTTAAAACTCCCGTGCTTTGTTCTCAATGGACGGGGGGTTTGGACATGCTGGAGCTAGAGGAATCAGATGATTCTTTATTTATCGCTATTTCAAAGTAACAAACACTGCAGAATAATTTTTAAATATAAAAGCATTTTAGGGATTAAGGAACGTCCTTTGAGAGGGTGGGGAGTTTAAAAAATTTGCTAGTCATTTTAATTGTGTGCTAAGAATTAAGAAAATTTCTAGCGAAAATTAAAAGATTTTAAGATCTGCATGCTGCTGTGGTTTGATAGGCGGAGGGTTTGGAAAATGTATAAATGGTTTGTGAAAATACTTTAATCTTTGAGTACTAAGAGGTACAATAGCTGAAGCTATTTTTATCGGAATAGTGTGTATGTGGGGGGGGGGGGAGGCAAATTAGATAACTCTTTAATTATTATTATTGTTATTTGAAAAATTAAAGATTTGCAGAATTTTTATCTCAAGTGATGGCGCAGAAGCGAGACTTTCGGAGGAGAGGGGATAACTTTATAAAATTGTAAGTAAAGCAGAAGTCATCCGAAATACACACGATTCTCATCCATGCAAGGGAGAATTTTAATTTATTTTAATTCAAGATTCACACATTTTCTCGAAAATAAAGAAGGCTGTTGGATTTCAAAGAATTTGAATGAAAAATTCATGCTTTTGAATATAAAATGACTGTGAATATGTAAGTGCTCCCTGTGCTCGAGTGTGAAATTTTATTTTGTAGATTCTTTTTTCCTTTTTCGAACAATCTTAAAATGTTAACATATATCAAAAAGGAATTTCAATATTTATTTATTTATTTACTGAGAAAAATGTGTTTGAGAATTTCTGCAATTGTGTTGAATAGTTTAAGATAAAAGTTAAAATTTCTTTATTTATCTTTGTTTTGTTCGATATTTCAAAATTTTATCTACGTGTACTGCCAACATAAACACACCAGCGTACTATACTTCCTTCAAAATGTATAAAAATAACAAAATGTTACAAATTATTTTATGAATAGGGATCCCCCCCCCCCCCCCGCCTATGTTTATATAAATGTTATATTTCCTGTTGATTTCAAATTGGGTTTTCGTTATTTTTGTTTTAATTTATTTTTTTCTTAAGGGTACCTCATTTACAAGCAAATTACTTATATTTTGATCATATCTAAGTTGCGTTGTGTTATAATTCTCTAATGTTATTTAATCTGAATGCTATCACTGATGTATTGACTTTAAAATAAAAGAGGCTGAAATTGCAATCTGAAGTAACTGCATTACGAATTACAATTTATAAATTATCTTTGTTACAATGAAAGTTGAAACGTTCTTTCCCTTTTCTCCCTCTTTTCCTTATAAAAATTTAAGTTTTTATTCGGTATTTAGTTTTAGAATGCGTTAAAAATCGCAATTAGAAAAGATTTCCTGAAAATCGACAAAAATAGAATTATTTTAAATACAAAACCTCAAATCATTCCAATGCTTTTGATTTTTTTTTAAAAATTATGTATGATTAATAAGATCTTACAGTTACTCTTTTTTTAAGATACATGTAAAATGTCCTAGCTCTTTATCTCTGTTAGTATTATTATTTTTGCAGCAACTTAAGAATGAGTTTCACAAGATATTTTGTCATTATAAACACTAGAAATATTTGTTCTTATGATGATCTAATTTTTAAGAAATATTTTAAAATCATTTTTTTTTTAACTTTCGTTAATTCGTTCGTTTTCTTTTTCTTTCTTTATTTTTTTCATTTTAAACAGCGTTCTTGTCCCTTAAATATTTCGATTGATAATGGAATATTTTTTCGTGAGCAGACTGTATTGATAACCGGACATACATATATTTAGAGAAATTAATATTTAGGATTTGAATTTTATGCAATGTTATTGGTAGTTTTAAAATTTTCCCCTTTATTAAAGACAAAATTTAGTATGTTTTGCTTTTGCCAAAAATGTGCACTCGCATTTTTGAGACATTTCTACCTTTTTAAACATTTTTTTGAATATTCACTTCTGAACTTTCCTCTTGGCAATACCCTTGTCCTTTAAAACATACATATTAAAAATATTTTCTATTTATTTATCTAAAAGCATTTGTTCATAATTTAGAAAAAGTAAATAAACAACAATTTTTCGAAAATTCCACTTATCCCTTCCACATTTCCAACTTACTAAAATCTGTGAAAAAAAAAATAAAAAGAATAGATTAAGTACATATGCGTCTCCTGAAGATAATGAAAATATCTAAAGAGTTCAGAGTTATTTTTTTTCCAAATAATTACAGATTATTCCGGAGTAATATTTACGCTCTTACTCGTGGATGCTGAAACTTTCATAATAATATTCTTCAAAAATCGAATTTAACATTTAAATACTCAAGCTGTAGCTCGGTGCTGCAACTATCACCCAGTCAATCTGTATATTCATGCAGTCTAATGCTCCTGTGTACCACTGTGTCTATCTGATATATTTAAGAATCGATTAAACGTCTTATTAAAACCCGTTCGGGACGAGCGACCGGTATTCGTGCCGGCCTCGTTTGCACTTTCATCCCGCGCGACGGGTATACGGGGGCGGTTTTGGCAATCACATCCAGAGCGACCGGTATTCGTGCGACACAGTTGGAATGTTTTATTCCAGAAAGTTTAACTCAGAAAAAAAAAAAAAAATCGTAATGAAATTTGAATATACATTTGGGAAGAACATATTTCCTTCTATCTAGGAAAGCAAATGAAATCAATTAATATATTTTTAATCCATGTCAATTTAATTTTCTTCCAAAAATGACTGCAATGAAAAAAAAAGAGTGTTTATTTCACATGCATTGCTTCTGAAACGTGATTTTCTTTCTATCATAAATCTATGTGTCAAATGAAACTTTATTTTTTGTTTATCAGAAATTTTTCTTCGACACTTTGGAAAAGGAATGATTGAGTCAGCTGATCAACTCTAAGCTTATGACGTAAGCTTCACGTACGCATATGGCTAGGCTTCCAGTTGATTCATTTTCAATTACTTTTTTTCTACTACTTTTATCTCGATTGGAATGAGTTTATATGTACGTCGTGGTGATTAATAGTTTCGCATTTTCATTCATTGAGGAGGAAAGCGGGAGGCCTATTTATATTTTTTATTTTCTTTCAACAAATGCTGCTACGCAGTTTAAATATTTGCGGATGCTTGTTCAAAATATTTTCGGTGCCGTCAAGTCAAGAAAACTTTTGTGCGCTCTTCTTCTTCTTCTTTTTTTTTTTTTTTTTAATTTTAAGTTTTCCTTTAATAGTTATCCATACCGTTTCAAATAATTTCGTCTTAAATTATCTATATTTATGTATCTTATTTTACAAACTCATTAAAGTATCTAAAAACGCAGGTATTTTACTGACAATGGAATAGCTGGTGAATAGCATAGTGAAAAATATTTAGTAAAAAAAAAAAAAAAAAAAAGCATGAAATTAAGGGTAACTGTCAGTTATATTTTGCTCTATGCTGCCCATGTTACATTTTTCAAATCACACCTGCGCATTTGCTATTGAACCAATTTCTTTAAAATTTTTTGAGGGGATTGATATAACTTATTTCTTCAACGTAGTTTAATTTTATAAATGAAATATACAGCCTAATTTTTTTAATCTATTTTTTAAAACTTTTTTCTTTGGTTCCAGTAGACATCACCAGATGGCATTAGATGTCCTGTACTACGAAGGAATCGAGTACGAAGCAATATATTTTATCATTTTTGTATATTTTCTTGTAAATTACAATCATTATTTTTCTTGTAAATTTAATAAGTGATATATTTTAGACAATATTATATAAAATATCCTCCAAGAAGCCTTTTAGTTTTTTCGTAATGCTATTTTATTCTTGGTATAACATGCCATAATGAGAATATTTCCCCAAAATACAGTAAACCTAGAGGATTCCGTTTAGACCAGCTAGGAGAAGCGTTTTTTTCGACTAGAAAGACGACGATTGACCTGTTGACCTTCCTTTGAAAGGGATAGGAAAGGGACGGGGCATTTGTTGACATCTCTTCCTTCTATGAAATGAAATTTGTCCCTCCTTGAAAAGCGATCATTTTGCTGGAGATTCAGATATTACGAAACTTTCACTAGTAAACCTCGTTTTGACAAGTTAAAACAACATTTACTCGGCTCTGATTTGTCTAAAAAATATATCCAGTATCTGTTCTTATAAAACACTAAATGTTTCATTCAATATATAACACAACAAATATTGTTCATTCATTGTATGCAAATAAACTAATGAACAGGCAACTTCACATCTGAAAATTTCGCGAGTATTGATTATCATGAGAAGTTTGGTAACATAATTGTTAGATACCGTTCCTGCTAAAAAAAAAAAAAAAAATGCAGGAATTCTGCTTTTTCAGAATTTAGTGCCGCCCCCGATGAGAAAAAATAATCTTTCTTATATTTTTTTCAAAATAGCACTCATTTTAATTACTTTTTTTTCAGTTGTTATGAGAAAATGGCAACAAAAAAATATAGTAATCTACTATTTTCTTTTTTTTTTTACAAAAATGGAGTACTTCAGTTGCCACCATTACAGAAATGTCATCAAAAATTACAAAAATATTAATATCTCAAAAATAAATTACGATGCAGTTTTCAAATAAATTGCAGTTACTTTTCTTCCCTATACGAAGTTGTAAAAATTGAAAATGTGCGATGTTTAAAAAAAAAAAAAAAAAAAAAAAAAAAAATGTAGTAGTTCAATACTGATTATCAGTATTGAACGGTACAATGATACATCTGCTTCGTTTTACGGCTGACTTATATATAACGTATCTTTGTTTTTTAGGGATGCCATTTTAATTGTTGCCTGCAAGGAATAGAATATTGGAGGTTGAAAAAAAAAAAAGAGTTGCAAGAACATTTCCGATATCCTCGCTTGCGCACGGAATTATTATTATTATTTTGAACTAGTTCATTTTCTAACATATAAAAATACACATAGAAATACGAGATTTTATAAGAAATGTGTCAGCAAAACGTGCGCTCAAGGCATTTTTCGGATATTTTTATTAGCTTTTTAGGGTTTCGTTTATCTGACGAAACCCTATTCGTCTCGCTCCTCTGTCTGTCTGTCCGTCACAGAGCCCGTTCTCAGAAACTACACATGTTGGAGATTTGAAATTTTGCATACTTATAGATGACCACCACACATCATACGACAAATCATAAAATTTTGAAAAAGTCGTACATTTAACCCTTTGGGCTCCCACATGTGTATTTTAAACAATTCTTTCTAAGTGAGTCCCTAATTAGGTTGCAGGCATGAAATTTTGCGTACTTATAGATGGACACCTCAGATCAAACGACAAATCATAAAATATTGAAAAAGTCATTCATTTAACCCTTTGGTCTCCCTCATGTGTATTTCAAACAATTCTTTCTATGTGAGCCTCTAATTAGGTTGGAGGCGTGAAATTTTACAAACTTATAGCTGAACACCTCACATCAAACGACAAACTATAAAATTTTGAAAAAGTCGTAAATTTAACCCTTTGGGCTCCCACATGCGTGTTTTAAGCAATTCTTCCTAACTGAGCCCCTTATTAAATTGGAGATTTGACATTTTGCATGCTTATTATAGCAGAACACCTGAGACCAGGCGACAAATTATAAAATCTTGAAAAAGTCTTACGTTTAACCCTTTGAGCTACCGCATATGTATTTTAAGCAATTCTTTCTAAGAGAGTCCCTAATTAAGTTGGACACATGAAATATTGCACGCGTATAGCTGAATACCTCAGACCACACGACAAATCATAAAATTTTCAAAAAGTCTTATATTATTTACTCCTCTGTGCTCTAACGTATATTTTAAGCAATTTTTCTAACCTCCGCCCTTTTCACCCGGGGAGCACTTTTCCAACTTTTGCCGACACCCCTTTGACCATTCTTTCATATTATGCACCATAGCCTTACATATTTGAGTTCTACTTTTTACTGCCAGGGGCGCCTACTTATATCGGGTGCTATGGGCCCAATCCCTTCGACTAATATATATACGGATAGTATGTAAAACGGAGTTTCGTTCGGATAGAGATTTGTTTAGAATAGAGTGCGCCCCTGGTTGCGAAATGTGGAACTAACAGATTTTTCAAAAGGATAAAGTGTTTTGAAATGAATATTAAACGAAACCCTCTGTGCGATCTGTGATCACACTTACCCACTTGTTATTAATTTAAAGTTTAAAAAAAAAAAATTCCTTTGCTGGTCAACGCGAAAATTCTTGCCACATTTTCTGACTCATTTACAAACATTAGCTAGATACTTGTAGAGATGATTATTGAAATGATTTGTAATCGGACAGATTTTTCATTTTCCGATGAATGAATAACTGCATCTTTAGGTATAAGCGATTGTTGTCTCAGAGTGACAGTTTTTTTTCTTTTCTTGCGCTTCTCTGTCACGACAAGAAATTCGGTTGACAGACTTGTCGGATATTTTTTTTTTTTTCCTTTTCCAAAAAAGAAACTAGCACTACAATTACGATTTGGAGGTTCGTTGGTTAAGTATAAAAGGCCGAAAGGGGGCAAGTCCCCTCCCCTTAATTTAGCTAAATGGATTTTCATGCAGAATTATCCAATTTACTTTATTTTTTTTCTATGTTCATTCTGATAAAGATCTTTCCTGACTAGATTTGGAGATTCATTAGTGAAGTATAAAGGGGTGGGGTGGTGTTAGACCCTCTCTTAATTTAGCGATAAGGTTTTTTCATGCAGAATTATCTGATTTGCTTCAAATTTGGTATACCGGTTTATTATGTTAAGGAGGTTCCCTAATTAGATTTGTAGGTTCATTGGTTAAGTATAACGGGGGAAACGGGGGCTACTCCTCCTTCATTTAATTTTTGAGGGCACTATTCTTTGAAATAATAGTATAATATACAATTAGTGTGAATAACCTGTGAGCTCAATGCCATCAGTTTAACTGGGCACTTTTCTTTTTCTTTTTTATATTTTAATCTTTTTTTTTATGATCTTAATTTGGTACTGACAATAAAAGTAGTTCATATTTAAACTTCATTTGGCATTTCATAAAACTAAATTCAGCGCAGTAATAATCTTTTCTTTTTAAAGTGCAGGTAAAACAAAATCCTTGTTCAAAGTTTAAATTTGGCATTGTGCTAAGCGCGCTTCGAAAGGAGGTCGCGAATTTGCAATGCCGACTTGGTCCATGCCGCCTTTTTCCAGATAGGTTTTTAATTAACTTTGTAAGACACGGGATGCTTATTGAAAGATCCCCTCAATGCAAACTAGTCGCGAATGCCATAGTAATTTATGCGATTAATTCAGTCTGTTTTTAACAATTTGGCTTTTATTGCTTTTATACTGCTACTGGGTATGTATTAAACAAATATATAATCCAAAGTTGTTATCTAGACTTTAAAAACCGATGGTACACAGAATACGCCACCCCTCGTTCTCGGCTAATTACTGATGATTTTTTTCGAAAATCATCATCAATTCTTTTATACTTCTGCTACGATAGGTACTTCCAGCGCTTCTCAATACCTTTTGCTGAATGCCCGCAAATCAAAATTTGTGTGTAACGGAAAAATCAGCTTTTCTCAAAAACTATGTGGCCTAGGGTAATCGCTTATATTTTTCCTGCAAGGTTTAAATTAACGTCTACTACCTGTAATTTTTTCATAATTTTAGTTTCAGTAGATTTGGAAATAGATGGAAGGGGGCATATTTTTGCACCACTTTTTCGACGATATCTCTGAAAATATAATACCTAAAATCAAAAGAAATGTATTTTTGAGTCCAGCTTTACGGAAGCATTCACACGATATACAAAGAAAAAAATATATATATATTTAAGTAACTTAATTAGCCCTCTACATTTTTCCAAAATATATTTGTGAATGTATAATAATCTGTAAATATGTGGGTCATAAGGTTTAAATTAACGTCTACTACCTGTAATTTTTTCATAATTTTAGTTTCAGTAGATTTGGAAATATATGGAGGGGGGGGGGGCGGCGCATATTTTTGCACCACTTTTTCGACGATATCTCTGAAAATATAATACCTAAAATCAAAAGAAATGTATTTTTGAATCCAGCTTTACGAAAGCATTCACACGATATACAAAGAAAAAAATATATATTTTTTTAAGTAACTTAATTAGCCCTCTACATTTTTCCTAAATATATTTGTGAATGTATAATAATCTGTAAATATGTGGGTCATAAGGTTTAAATTAACGTCTACTACCTGTAACTTTTTCATAATTTTAGTTTCAGTAGATTTGGAAATATATGGAAGGGGGGGGGGGCGCATATTTTTGCACCACTTTTTCGACGATATCTCTGAAAATATCCCAGACAACACAAACACATCCTAAGAACATCCGAAAGATGTCATACTCAGGACAAGCTGATATCCTGCGGACCGATGAATTGGTCCTCCTGACCGTCTTATGACATCCCCTGGGTTTCGAAATGTCCCACCTGTCAACATCCTACGGATGTCATTTCATGATGCCTTTTGGACGATTATAGGACACTTGTATGATATCCTCTGGGTGGTCCTAACGACATCCTAAAATCATCCAAATAATGTCATATTCAGGATAAGCTGATATCCCGTGGATGGATGCAGTTGTCTTGCAGACAGTAATAGGACATCCCCTGGCTATCGAAATGTCACACCTGTCAACATCCTGTGGATGACTTTTTTATGATGGCTCGATAACCTCTGGATGGCTTAATGAAAGTTAGTGCCTACAATTTGCATTTTTGAAATTTATGGCAATTCATTGATGTCTTTCCACTTTTAATTATTATAATCAATTATAACATAATTATTTAATAAATTATATAGCCTGTAAAAAGATTATTCAGTAAACCTTTCTTAAAAAAAAAAAAAATCAATCTTCAAGATATCTTAGTTTATACAATTTATTAAGTAAAAAATGTTTTCAGTGACAATATAGGAATTCCAAAAATGCAAATTGAAGATAGTAATATATCTTTCATATTTTTGATAAGATTCAAGAATATTTAAGAAATTTGGTAAAATTCCTTACTTGCATACAATAATAGTTTTACATACTTTATTCTTAATTTAAACAAATATTATCCAAAATGGTGCAATTTAAAAATTTTCCATTATAGCTTCATCACTATTTAAGATGTTGTCTTGCAGATATTTTTTAATATCTGGAGTTGAACATTTTTCTAATTTACTAATTTGCCATAAGAACCATTTTTTCAATGACAATTTTATTCATTTTGTAATTATTTGATTTACTTACTAAAAAAAGCATGGTACTACCTGATCCACTATGCACTTTAGGAACACCCAGTATCTGTAACAAATGTTATGCATTTGATTGTCCTGTGATGAAGTGCCACATGAAATTAAAAAGTATAATTTTGTTGCTCCGATGATTGTTTTACATTTTTTTTTAATAGAAAAAAGCTACTGCATAAGACATCTTAATATTTTTGAAGTCAAATAAATAAAGTACAAAAAATGCCATTTTATATTTAGTGACCAAAGCACATTTTACTGTTGTGATAATTTGGCTGTAAAATACAACTTTAAATTTAATGTTTTACTTACCTTTAAATACATTACCTTACTTTAACAAAATATGATAGTGCCATGGATACATTTAACTTTATACAATTGGTAATAGCTCAGTAAATGCCTTTTATGAACATGAAGAATTAACACAAACTGCAGAAAAGTTAAGATACTCTTTTCATCCTTTGTTCTTATTTTAATGAATAAGAACTTCTATATTTTAATTGCATTTTAAATGATTGCTGAATATAAAACAATAAACTTAAATTATTTGACAAAGAAAAGTTTAATCTTTACGTAAAAATTATCAAAAGTGAATACCTGAAATTGTTATTCAAAATAAAAAGTCAAAGTTTACTCCTAATTTAATTTAACCCTTTCGTGGTCACGCACGCGTATCCGCGGTCGCACTTTGGTACTTGTAAGTGGTCGTGAACGCATATAGGCGGTCAGACTTTTGTACTTGTAGATGGTCACAAGTGCGTATAGGCGGTCAAAATATTCTACTTGTAGATGGTTATGAACGCGTTTGCGCGTTTGTGCTTCCCCCCACTTCTCGAGACTGGCAGTTAAAGAAGGCGTTTATCAATCACCCCCTCTTTCCAAGCACACAATAGGCGTTAGGCAGACTATTTGTCAACTGGATTACCGTATTTTAAGTCGAATGCCTTAGGGGATTTCGTTTTCTGTTAATGCTTAAGAATGGCATTGTATTTCGAACCATATACTAGGCAATTTTATAGAATATCATCGTTTACTTATTTTACTTTATTATTTCTGTCCATAAGATTCTAATTCATTACTATAATAATTATTATTTTATATCATTTGCCATATAATATTTATTTATTTTGCGTGTTCATTATTTACTATGTAATATTTATTTATTTTGCTCTTTTAATGAATATACACGTTCTTTTCTTTCCTTTTTACTTCCAAATGTATGTCATTTTTTTCATTTAACTATAATACTAAATAACTAAACTGTTTTTTTTTTCTTTACTTACAGCACTTTTGTTGTGTAATAATAATAAAAATCTCAAATATCCAATTTAACATTACACTTCAAAAATAATATTTTTATTTATTATTGTTGCGCAAATTTTATTCAAATTCTAGCATAATTTAAAACTAGCACCGTGAAACCTGTCTATAATGACGCTGAATGGGCCAGAAAAAGCATCGATGTAGATAGGTTTTAAATTTCACTATAGGTAGATTGGTAAACGGAAAAAAGGTGATCGGAAAAAACGGGACCGGAAAAAACGTGACAAGGAAAAAAGGTGACCGGAAAAAACGTGACAAGGAAGTGTTAAATATTGAATTTGGAAACAATGAACCTGGAAAAAAATTAAAGCAAATCGGATGTTTCTGTCAAGAGTTATCGCGTTACGTACATACAGACGTAAGTGCATACATACATACAGAACCTGCGTGCACATTAATCCTTGGGCTTTGATAGCCTGCGAGCAAAAAGCAGGATAATGAAAAAATTCCTCTAAAGAAAATGCCTCCTCTCTTCGTCTTTATTTTGTTCCCTTTACAGGCTGTGTATGCAATTTTTTCCCTCCCCCTCCGCCTTATAAAACATCTTTACTCATATATAAACTATCAATAGCGAATTGAAAGAATCAATATATTGTATTTCCTTAATACCCCCCCCCCCCTTTCGTGGATAGCACTAACTTGTCTTTTGTAGAAGTCATAATAAACTTCTCTTAATGAAATGTTAAAATTGTATTTTCTTGGACCAAATCTTAGAGTTGTCAAACTCACCCATTAACTCTGCCCCCCCCCCCCCCCCCTACGCTGTAAGAAACTGACAGTGGAAAAACTTTACTTTAGTTTTTAGCATTTATTTATCGACAAGTTCAATATTTATCACTTCCTTGTCACGTTTTTTCCGGTCACCTTTTTTTCCTTGTCACGTTTTTTCCGGTCTCATTTTTTCCTTATCCCGTTTTTTCCGCTCTTGTTTTTTCTGTCACGTTTTTTCCGGTCACCTTTTTTCCTAGATTCAATATTATTCCTAAGGAAGAATTTTTTTAAGATACCGTGCTTGCATTTCAGTATTTTTAAACGAATTTCTTTGATTTGAGTAGCTGAGGTCGATCTGTACAAAGGACTTTTTTACTCCTTCTATTTTATTTGCAAGGTTTTTTAATGGGGATACTTTTACTTTCGAAACCGGTTCCGAAAGTAAATGTATCCTAAATAAATTTAAAAAAAAAACTTTAAACAAAATCGAAAAAGAAAAAAACGGTCTTTCTATAGATCGATCTTAGGTAGCCAATGCAAAAGATTCGTTTAAAAAAATGGAAATAAAAACGAGGTATCTTAAAAAAATTCTTCCACCAAATAAACATTAGCGAGCGGGTGCTTTCGCGTGAGTGAAGTAGCCTATTAATTGTTGGAAGTAGATCAAAAACTCCACGCAATTAAACATCATAGACGGCTTTATTAAGTGCAATTGCTCGCAGTAATCTGCAATGCTTTTTTAATATTTTAGAGCAAAAGTAAAGTAATTTTATTTTTCAATTTGAAACTTTTCCTTTATCATATGAGACAAAGTTAATGATAATTCTACCGTGAAGGCTGTATTTCAAAATCTCTACAAACGTATCATTTTTTTTTTTTTTTTCCTGTTCTTATCTCGATTTTCCTTTTGTTTATATGGCAGTTTACATACAAAGAGATTTGCCATGAAAGAATTATTTCAATCAATAAAATGATGTTTACACAGTACTTCTCAGGTTGGGAGATATAACCTATCATCTCACCAATATGATTAAGCAAAGTAAACAATAATAATCATTTTAAGATAGGTAATGCATTCATATGCATTAAAGACAGATAATCTTAACAAAAGTTACTCTTCCTTGTTTTTACTTGCATTAAAAAATAAATAAAGGTGTATTTTTACACATATTTATATGTGTGGTTTTCATTATATTCGACCTACTTATATTTTTGAATAACTGGATACTTGATTTCTTTTGAAAGTGAGGGGGGGGGGGGAGAATCCAAAAACCATTCTTATGTTTATATCACTGGCTGTGTCCGCTTGGAAAATTAAAAACATTGTGTATTATTTGTGCTTTCTTTATATAACGAGTCCCAATATAGCGACTCTTACATTAAAACTGCCATATTAAAAAGCCCTAAATCTTATTTATTCTCACAGTTGTGTTTCACAGAGAAGAACCAGAGGTGTAGCCAGAAAAATGCGTATGAGACTACACTTCCCTGAACGATATCTACAATTATCATTATTTTTTACCTAATCATTCTACTAAATACAACAGAGTTGACCAAATATTCCAGTGTAATTAATTTCAATGATACTTTAAAAGTTTCTATGAGTTTTCTTTGAAGTAAGGTTTGAAAGAGAGTAAATATCTCCCATTGTTATCTAATCCAAACTCTTGCAACCCATGAATGACATCGAAATACTACCTGTAAGTGACGCTTTGAGCTTTGAGAAAACTATGATTGACAGCCCCACCCCTTCCCGTGTAAAGATGATTTCTAAAGAAAACAGTTCACAGGAACAGTAAAATTCCAAATAGTGGTAGCTTGCTACATATTTTTTTCATTGTCGCTTATTTAATAAAAGGATTATGAAATGTTTATGTTTTAAACTAGTTCTTTTAAAATTAGTATTAATCAATAATTATTAAATCATGAATATTGCACAATGTAACATAAAAGATTGTTGATATAAAAATAAAGTAGGGCATCATTAAAAAAAAAAATCTTTTCTGACATCACAGCAGAAATCTTAGAATAACTCCCCACCCCCCTCCCCAACGGAAAATAAAAACTGATAGCCGAAGAGTTATCTTTATTGTAGCCTAAGAATTATTATTAAACTTATGGTTATTTTTAATAATAAAAACTTTGTTGCACATTTTCTGTATGTTATCAAATTCTGCCCCATTCCGCAAGCGTGTTTATAGAAGAATTTAGTAATTTAGTTATTCTACCTAAATACTTTTAAATAATCACTTTCAATGGTCTACTTTAAAAAAAATCAAATTCGTGATATTTGATATGCGCATGTTACCTCCGATATCGTAAAATCAATAAAATTTTTCTCCGATTAAGTCACACACTAATGACAATTTGTAATTCTAAATTATGAGGAATTTATTTATTTTACATTTTCCAACATAGTTGAAAAGGGTTTATGACTTCAGTTTGTCTGTGAGTGCTCTATCTTGCGCAAATATAATTCGATTTCCCTGAAATTTTGTGTGTTATTGACATTTACTATCGCACGATCACCATTGAAAATGAAATATGTAGCATGTACAGTTCCCTTACAGGGGCATTCAAAAGTATGCCGTTAAATTACGACCAATGGGAAAAAATCGTTTCAAGTGCAGCACTAAAACATGCTTTCTGTAGAATATGAAATGCAAAGAATTTACTATTCATTTCCAGAGTCGCACAAAAGAATTCCGTTACATAATGATCTACGCGGGAAAATCGTTTGCAGTATATTTTAATGTAGATACTCTATTTCAAATGAATTTAGGTAAAAAGGTCAACGGTGAAAAGGTCTTAGCAAAAAAAAATCAGCGGTAAAAATAATAATTATTATATATACTTAGATGAACCTAAAATTCAGATCTATTAGTTATTAAAGTTACATATATTTTCAGTTATAGAAAACTAATTCTAAGCTTCAACTAAAGCCCGTGCTAAGTCCGCATATCTATTATTGATATCAAAAAAGTATATTATACATAGCGTTACACTTAAAGGACACTAACAAATAGGTGCTGTGTATTGAAAAAATATATTCTGCTGGAGACGCCGGCCGGCTGTTCATTAGTAAGCCCCTAGAAAGGGCGGGGTGGTAAACAGAAAATACAATCTATAGATTCTCTCAATTTAGTACATGGATAGCTTATGTATAAGGCTATTAACTTTTATATATTTATGGGAACTTTGACCAAAGACAGCCTTTTGGTGAAGAGAAAGGGGGAGGACATGGAATTAAAAGAAACAAATTTTTACATACATTTAAAGGGGTCAAAACATAAACAAAAGTACTTTTTTCAAAAGTGAAGGTTTTTCATTATCTTGATTTTTATAATGTAAGAGGGGAGCAGAGTTAAGAGCGGGGTGTACGTGTGTGTGTGTGTGTGTGTGTGTATGGAGGGGGGTAACAATAAGTGGGAGTCAAAATTTTGAAGTTTCAACAAAGAAAACAAAATTTAAGGAATGCACAGCAGAAATGAAAATATTTTCTCGAAAATAATTTAAATAATACTTAGGATCTAAATTTATTGAGTATGGCGTAGAGTCCTGCATCGGGTCGGGAAACCTTTCTTTTTTTGTCGGGGGTTGGATTAACTTCTACAATTTTGCTGCAAATCGGGTTGATATCCATTGTTTCGGGTTAGGTTTTGTCTCTTGCGGGTCCGGTTCGGCTTGACCCGATTTTTCAAAGAATTTCTAAAATATTTTTTCTGTTGAAAAATCTACATACAATAACAGTTTTTAAAGAAATGGAAAAATTGAATACACAAGGAAAATTGTAAAATCTAAATAATTTAGAAACTAGTTTTATTAAGCTTGTCTTAATACAATTTAACAGACATATTACAAAAATGGGATCTGTAGGTCGAAGGGAAAATTTATGATAGTCATAGACCGTTTATTCAGAGCTATATTTCAATTTACATTTGTGAATATACGATCTTCAGCTGTGTATCGACCTATCTTTAACTACATTGTCAAAGGACTATTTCATCTTATTCCTCTATCTAAGATAAGCAAACGATATTACGTCGTTCAAGCCATTAAATAAAACTGTCATACAAAATTTCCCACAATTGGACTATTATCGTTCTTCCTCTTAATCATTTGATTTTCCTCTAATTTTTTACGCGCACGCAAAAAAAAAAAACAAAAAAAAAAAAAAAAAAAAAAAAAAAAAGAACTGGAAAGTAAAAACTTTTTTTTTTCTTCACCATTTGAAAAATTAAGAAAGATATAATGAAAGTAATGTTTTATTAAATTTTGAACTCGAGTGTGAAAACCAAATTTCAAAATAAGACAGTTTTCTTTATAGATATTAAAATTATTTTAATTTCAGCAATCCACCCTTTACTAAAAAATATTTTAAATATTCACAAAAGTGCCCTTTTTCAACCGTCCTTTTTAGTGCACTGTTCTTCGGTTGTCTTGGAATTCCTCTGTTAATGATCAGTAAACACTACGCGCATTATTATTATTATTAATTTTTATGGGAAACAGACTGCAGTGCACATTAGCAATGTGTATCAATTATTGCGGTTGAAATAATATACTACTATAAAAAAAAGTACTACAAGCAGATATCGATCTAGACCGTAATTCGAGTTTATTCGAATTATTTTATACATCCATGTAAACCAACAATAAAGGCCACACTCACTATTTCCAATAGTGAACAGGCCTCCATATCATATATCGATTTCATGGCAATGCAAGTAATATTTACAAAGGTCAGATGGAAAAGTAGTACTAGACTTTTTCCACGATGGCACACCAAGCTCACAATTAGCCTAAAATATTCAAGTGTAACTATATATTGTTTAAAAAGATACCAATGAACAGTACAAGTATAGAATTATTCAAAAATATCAATAGAATGGATGCAATTAAAGCAGTAGATATGATTAAGTGTAAGTATATGTCTTTAAAAACAGGGAAGAATCATTATCTAAAAGATTCTTACAATAATGCAAATGAAAGCATTATCTTTTTAAATTTATTGTTATTATTATTATTATTACTTTACTTTGTACAATCATGTTTGTTAAATGACAAATTAAATCATGGCAATCTATTTTTTTATAAATATATCTCATATAGACTAATACTATATGATCAGAATTAATGCTAATACTATATGATAAGTATGATTAAAACAATCATAATGAAATGAATGTATTGAAACTGGAAAAAAAAAGAAGTTAAACTAGATTTTGATGATTGAACTTTTCATTTCGTTACCATGAGAATTAAACTAAGAAAACATTTATTTTAATGCATTAAACTACACTAATACTGTATAATGCACATTTATTTTAACGTATTTAAATATCCATTTTTAATTATAGATTACTTAGAGATCACAAATATATTTTACAATTAATGTTGATTTCTTTCCTGCTCATGCTGACTGATAATTGTTACATCATATAAATCCAACTTATTGCAATTGCTTCAAGGTCTATGACACTAAATTTGGGGTGCTCTGGGCGAATGCCCCGTACAAAAACTGCATAATCTTCCAAATTGATTTTTTTTTTTGTGACACATTCCTGAATTCAGTTTTGTTCATAAACACATGGAATTGGCAGGTACTCTTATTCAGAAACTATAAAGTCGAACAATTTTTTTCAATTTTCGATAAACATAGGAAGGAAGTCTTTTAGAAAATGCTGTTAAAGTTGGCGTTTTGAAAAAAAAATTCTGCACACGGAAGCCCGATAAAGGTTACAATGGGAAAACGCTTGTATTTCTCATGTAATTTATTTGTCGAAAAGTGAAAAAAAGAAAAAGTGAAAGAAAAAAAAAACATTTGCTCTCAAATCATTTACATAGTCATACCTGCATTTGTCAAGCTTTTACACTTATATATTAATTCGTTAATGTGTCAAAGTTTTTATTGTTAAACGAGCAATTTTTTTTCATCTAAATAATATTTACAAAAGTTAGCGGTAGGGCAGGCGGAAGAGCATTAACTAACCACCATATACAGGGCAGGGCCCGACTTAGGCTATGGGGGGAAAGGTAAGAATCATTCTCCCCCCCTCTATCTATCTATCTATAGATTTTTTTGTGAATAATGTGGAAGTAGCTAGTAATAAACTTCATACTATTGTATTATATGCATAAGTTTTATATCCGGTACTGCTTACATCTGTATACAGAGTGTCACAAAAAGATAATCAAAACTTTAAGAAAAAAATACTTGTAGGAAAATAGTAGAAAAAAAAATGATAGATTGTTTGATACGAGTATTTCTTTGCAAACATTTACTTTGCTTATCTACGTACGTTACAAGATGTCTAAAAGAAAACGTCCCAAATTGGTTATAAGTATTGGTTTTAACTTGCCACGTTAAGAGAAAAACGTTAATAAAGAATTGCTTTTGAAAACTATAGAATACTAAATTGTCATAATAAAATATTAATCATTAGTTTTCTAATGATATTTGCGTAGGTGGAGAGGTTACTGAAAGCGGAGGGGGGAAGGGGACCGCACTTCCTTCTTAAAAGTTCGAAAATGTATGAATTTTGGTCACTTTTATTTAATTTTAAACATTTGACACCATTTAAATAAAAATCCTGACTACTCTCATGGAAGTCCCCTAAAAAGGGGGACCCGGGGAAGCTTCCCCGCATGCACCTACATAAGTCGGGCCCTGACAATATATATGTAATATACATATATATATATATATATGTATTTAATGGACCACCATAACCAATAATTTTATATATTAAACTTTATTTTCAAAGATCTTTGTAAAACATTTTTATTTATGCAATGTATTGCCTAAATTGTGTTTCCTTGCGCTAAATACTGAATTTTTTACTCATACTTTGTTACCCCCCGACCCCTTTAACTCTGCCCTCTCCTGCATTTTAAAGATCAAGATGATAAAATTTCCGTTTGTTAGTCAACATGTTTATTTCAACCCCTTTAAAATATCTGTATGTAAAGTTTTTTTATGTTCCCCCACTCTCTTCCTTCTCACCCCAAAGACTATCCTTGGTCAAATATTCCATAAATATATAAAACTCGCTGTTCTTATACATAAGCTATCAAAGTAGCGCGTTGAAAGAACAGATACACCTGCTTTACTTGAAACGCAGAAAAAAAAAAATATAAGTATTACTGACTATGGAAGTCGCTTAGAGAATAGTTTTAATTGTGTGATGCATTTTCTCGCTGAACTATATTTGTATGCCAATAGAAGTTTGTGGAACATAAAAAAATTTATACAGGGATACGCAAACCAACAAGATACATGGCCGTTTGGGTGCGTAATTGATTATTTTTTTTAATTATTATAGAAGGTAATTGATAGAACTGGATTTCTAAATGTGTTATATGTTTACCATACTGTTTACTCACATATCTTCCTGCCACATATCTTGCGCCTTATTTACCGGTAAAATTTCAGTACAGTTTTATAGATAGATAAATGTGTTGGAAAGTATTTCACAATTTATTCTTGAAATCTATTCTCACAATCGTTCTTATTTTTATGAGCTTTTATTTTTTATGCTGGAGAAAGTTTTCAAAGTTTCCATACATACAAATACGCAGAGATAATAATTACTACTATTTGTTTATTAATATTATTTGTTTAAAAATTAAATGAAAAAAATAAAAATATCTTGAGAAGGAAAATTAAAACTGGTTTCATCCAAATCCTAAAACTTAAAAAAAGGATAAATCTTAAAAAGTGATAAAAAGTGTCATTTGATTTTTTTTTAACTCTTTCCAGTTTAGTTGAAAAGCGTTTATAAATTCGGTTTGTCTGTCTTCCCTTCTGTCCGTGCTCTAATTCACATAAATTTAGTCCAATTGCCATAAAATTAATATATGTTATTTTTGTTTAATTTGGCATGTTCTTTATTGAAAATGAAATGTGTAGCATGTAAGATTCGTTTACAGGGACACGCAAAAGAATGCCGTCACATTACGGTGAATTAGAAAAATCGTGTATGGTGTAGTTTAATGATATTACACTATTTTAAACATATTGGAATTTTTATATTTCACTAAGGAGTTGTACACTACAAGGCGATTACTGTAGAATATGATGTGCATAGAATTTATATTTCATTTTCAGGGACACACAAAAAAATTTGGCCTATGACCAATAATTGCTATAAGTTCGTTATCAGTTGCGGTATACGTTTTTAAATTTGACTGTTGTTATTATTATTTTTTTATATATTATGTAGTGTTTATAAATTCAATAGGTCATATACTGGGAATCACTATCGCAAGTACAATTCCGTTTATTGGCAGAAATTGCTGAATGGGAATTTTCCTGCGGAACTAAATTTTTGCATACATACATACAAAGTTATAGAGCATATACAGGGCTGCACAAAAAATAGATATTTTTCCAACTAACTGACAGCAATTGCAGAAATTGGGTTTTCAAATGCGTTATGTGTTTTCTAATTTATTTATTTAGACACCACCTTTCTCCGTAATAAGCTGTAAAGTTTTGTTTCAATATTCTGAATGTATTGGAAAGTGTTTCATAATTTATGCTAGACACATGATTTTTAGCTCATGTTTCTTTTTACAAATATTCTTTTTCAATTTCTCCAAAGAATTTTTGAAAAAATACGGAGTCTTACTGTACTAAATATAAGAAAAAATACATGAATGCATTTCGAAATTATTAAAAATAGTGCTTAGTTTCCATCTGGTCTAAGAATGTTCAACTTGTGTCCCGCGGAGTTGCGAACTTATTGTTGTAAAGCTTAAATCCTTTTTATCTCTTTATGGCCGATGGACGCTGGAAGTTTTATGGGAGATAAAGTGAGGGGGGGGGGAGGTATTACTCTTCACAGATATTTGAAATGGATTGTATTTTTCTCATTTTCAATAGGAGAATATATTAGGTACCTAAAATAATTCCTGTTATTGGAAAATTTTAAATGTAATTATTTTTCCTAGGTTGTGAGAAGGAGAAAAATGACACCCGAAAAAAAAGGGCACTTTTATTACAATGGAACTTACAAAAAGCACATTTATTTTGTATATTACTATGCAGACTCTCCATTGACCTATTTATACATAGTAATACCTGTACTAAGCGGAATCTTGCCTTTAAAAAATCCAAAGTTCTTTGGAAAATTTCTAATTCAAAATTATTATATTGCCCCTTATCATTTCGTTTTAAAGGGTTTCATTGTTAAAATTAAAACTTGCATTTAATCAGTAATACAGTCGTTCCCGTTTAAACGATTATTTTTGGTTCCAGAAATAATATTCGATTAAGCGGGGTTTTTGATTAAACGGGGAATCATAACTGTAATATGCGTAATAAAAAGGGAAAATACCCATCTACGGTATGTTTAATTAACAAAATAATAAATCGTTAATAGAATAACATAAACTAAAATAAATACGAATGCTAATATAAAGTAAATACTTATTAATTTAACGTCAGTATATTCATTTATATGGTTTACATCACACTTAATGCAGCTCGTTTGAGTTTGGTCAAAACTTTGCTACTTCTGATTTATGTTACTTATACTGCCTTTAAAAAATCGTTTAAAGTTGTTTGTTTAAGTGAAATTTTAAAGGAGTAAATATAGAGTTATTTTTCGAATGAGTGCAATATATCACAACGACCATCTCGAGTCTCGAAGTGACGACGCATTGCCATTAAAGCCTGATTAACAGCAAGAAGCGATGGTGGTGAGATCAAGGTGGGGAAATCATTTGACCTGTCCATTATATACCTGCCGACCAAAATCATTGCAGGGAGAACTGAAAATTTGTTTTCAGCGTAAAGGAACCGGAAATGACAAAAGGTGGAAGGAAATTCTAGCTGAAACGGGCTTTCTGCGCCTATTTTCAAACATCGGTCACACAGTTCTTATTCGATTAAGCGGGGAGGTTCGTAAAAGTTATTTGGTTTAAGCGGTGGAAAATAACATAGAACCAATAGGAATAAATTCGGTTCCGGAGAATTCTATTCGAATAAGCGGGGTATTCGATTATCCGTGACCCGATTAAGTGGGGAGGACTATTATACATATGCACAAGTATTACACCTATAATTCGTTAATGATGCAATACTATGATCACTAATTAATTACAGTAAAACCTGTAAAAATGAAATCCATGTATAACATAATCCTGCCTTAAACGGAGAATTTTATATTCCCAAATACAAAATATTACACAATTACACCTAGTAAAACCTGTCTAAAACAGAATTTGTTTTCGTACCTAGTGATCTCGTATTAACCGGTTTTATTGTAATATACAGTGGTACTGTGCAGTGTTACTGATTAATTAATTCTGTAAAACTTAAATAATATATCTTTACTATCTCTAAACATGATTTAAGTATAAGAAATAGTGTACTTTATAAAAAAGAAACGCCTTAACATGTTTGGTTTTACTGTACTAAAACAATTGCCTGCCGAGACGAAAGGAAAGGTTGAAATAATTACTGCCACTTTGATTACATCAATAAATGTTTTTCTTTTAATGTTCTACATTTATCAGTAAAATAATAGGAATTAATAAAAATTCAAATTTGTTATCTGGAAGCTAAATTATAAGATCCAAAAATCCGCCTGTTTTTTATGTATGGCTGGAAAAAAGGTTGTCAGTTTGTATTTTTTTCTTCTATTTTTAAACAGGAATTTGCACATTTTGAAAATCTTATTAAAATTTGTTTTAATTCTTTTATTGCTCACAAAAAAAAATAAGTTAGAAAAATTATCATTTAGAAGAAGTTTTTTCCATTTATTTTGAATGCGCATTTGAAATACTTTATAATAAATCACTTTTTTTTTTTGGTGGGGGGGGGGGGGGTGTTAGAATATTTTAATGTATTTTCAACTGGTATATTCATCAGGATAATGTACAATATATCAGCTATCTCAGATTTATATCATAGAAAATCAAAGAAAGCAGATGTTACACTAATTTGCATAATGAGAAATTATTATTATTATTATTATTATTATTATTTATAAAAGAAAAAAAATAATATTAGCATTAATTGAAATTGAGATACGATGAATAACCCTATCTAAAAGTGTAACTAAAGTGTACTAAACGTTTAATTGAGATTCGTTGTATAGTGAGATCTATCGCTATGCGTGCGTTTTATAAAATGTAAATTTATTTAAAAAATCGATTACTTCCAGTTTAATTTTGTAATTAAATCATTACAAATTAATAAAATTTACAAGTTTATGTAACAGAAACTGTTTAGAAAAAAAGAATGCATTTAGAGGAAATGAAACATGCTTGTTATTACGAAGATATAAATTCTTTTCAAATTTAGATAAAATTTAATAGCATATAAAGCAAATTATACTACATTAACAGTTTGCAAACATTATTCTAAGCAACACGGAACACACACCTGTATTCCTGAAAACTGCTATTTCGTTACATACTTTCAGATGTTGTCTGGGATTAACTAGACAATCGTTTTCGAAAGCTATTAGTCAACTAGTTTTAAACGCCCATTCACGCCTCATAAAAGACAGTGGACAGACGTTTCAATCATTCAGTGTCAGAAAGAAGGGGAAAGAACTAAATCCCTTAGCACTTTTCAACTACAAAATCACATAACCCCTTCTACCTTTTCGAACAAGTTTTTTTTCCTATTCAAGGCCTTTTTAAGGTACATTTTTATAATCTAGTGAAACGCTCAATGGGTTAAGACCAGTAAAGGAAAAAAAATAAAAGACAAAAAGAAATACTTATAAAATATATTCTGCAGTGTTAAGAATGATAGTACGAAAAAATGATAATCGCTGTTGAATTATTTTGTTTATTAATTATTAAAATAATTCCTATATTAAAAAGCTTAAAGTTACGAATTACACAATAAAACAGTCACATTAAAAGCAAAACAAGTATTTATTTACAATTTTCACAGCAAAATACAAAAAATATTTATTTAAAACTTTCACAGTAAAATACAAAACAAATATTTTTTACAACCTTCCACATTACAAAATATAGTTTCAAAACTTTTTTTTTAACAACAATCCAACTTTCCAGTTTCTCCTGCCTGCACTTGTCACAAAATAATTTTTACGCTGCACACATCTATAATGAAGAAAAGACAAAATATACATTTCTACTAAACTTTATTGGTGCATCACTTTCATTCAAAAGGAATAAATCAATATATATATACACAAGATATACAATAATTTCTTATTGTTTGTTTCTTCAAAAGATCTTTTTGTAAAATTTACAGTTATTTTTAGGAATTTTATTATTTTAAGCCGTAGGAAATGCTTGAAAAAACTATTAAAAAGTACAAAGCAGCATAATTGCACATCTTATTTTATGTCAAACATCAACATGAAGCACCTGTCTCATTTTGTATCAAAAGAGAGTTAATATTTATAACTAATGAGAATACCATTTTTAATAATTAAAAATTATGGTAATTACAAGCAACAGGACCATGCAAAGAGAAAACTGTGCCCAGGGTAAAGTTTAGTTTGCCTGCCCCCCCTCCCCCCCACACACACAGACCTTCCCGATTAAGGAATGTAAAAACCAAAGTTCCCTGAACCAGAGCCAAGCGGATACATACGGTCCTCCTTTCTAGGGGATCACGTAGCAACCTGTCCCAAAAGGCATCAACTGACGCCCAATCACCACGACATCAACCTGCCATTCGAAACAGATAAGCGAGGAAGACAGAAGGCCACAACACAACATAGTCTCTGCTGCAGCCTGATAATTTATTACACATGGAATATTTTGACGAGTCCGAGAGTCAAGGAAACATCTGCAGAAGGGTGGCTATGTCGCAAAATAAATAAGACGCTGCCAAGTAGGCTAAAGCCAGTGGGCCTCCCACTGGTGAACAACAGATACCATCAAACCAACAAGTACTCCATGTTCAGAAACTTCTCACCATGAATTGCTAACATTATACCTCGAGGTTACCCCTCAAGTACTATAAGTGTCAAGCACAAGAGCTACCTCACTTAGAACTCTGCACATCAAACAGGGCAGAACCATCACTCCATAAAGCCGAAAGCTACATGCATCCTAGACTGTCACTAGGCATTATGCCTCGAGGGGAATGTAACAAAACACCTTCCAGGTAGGTACCGAACAAAAGTTCAAGATATCCTTTTTAGAGGCCTACAAGAGTAGAACGGGCGGCCCAATCGCTCCTCTAGACCACAAGCCGAGATCAAAGCCATGAAAGATCGCAGCTCTCGACCCCAGCCAGACACAAGGAGAAGCCACATAAGGCATGTCACACACTGCAAGAAAAAAGAAGGTAACTGCTAATCCAACCAGCAGCGCAGTAACTTCCCCCTACACACAGTTCAGAAAATTAAACAAAACAGACCTAAAACAATTTCTAAAATGGAAGAAGCCCTTAGTCAGAAATTTGTTTTGGCATGTTGGGTAAGGGATGGTGCAATAACTTTGAAACTAAAAATGGGGAACGAATGAAACTAAAAATAACTACTTTCATTGGGAAAAAAATTCTCGATGTGTATATATAATATATATAACCATTATATAATTACAATTCATCACTTTTCTCAATTTATTAAAAATAAAATTAATAAATTGAGCATCAATACATTACACTGACATTATACAAAATAAAGCAGGATCATCTATTTTTAATTTAATGAATCATTAATGAATTGTGTCTACTATAGTGTACCAATATACTGATCACCAACATATAATGAATTAAAATCTTTACGGAATTTTACGGATTGCTTAGGGCACTTCAGTTTTTATTATGCAAACAATTGTTTTAATGCCAAAAAGAGAAAGGGAAGATTTTGTCAACTGAGAGACAAGAAGCGTGCAAATTTTTTGGATGAGCAGCAAGATGGGTGCTAATTTTTTGAAAGAGGGGCCAGAGAGGTGCTATTATATAAACCAAAAGACAGGTGGGGTGTTATTCTATTATATTTTTTCATAAACATAAAAAACTATAACAAATATCTTAAATAATACTAAATGAGTTTCATACTTTTCTGTTATACAAACCAGGGATATGTTTAGGAAAATTTTAGGTCTTTTAAAGGACCCTTCACAAAATTATTTATCTTAAAACAGGACACTTCACAAAATTATTTGTCTCTTAAATAGAGATTTCATAGAATGTTTTCGCTTTCAAATTGAACTTTTCCACAAATTTAGTCATTTAAAAATAAAATCAGGCCTGTAAGTAAGCAGTTGAACTCACCAAAGAGCTTATTACTTAGCTTTTTATAAAAGAAGGATAGCACATGAAGACATCGATAATTTAAAATTCACAAAATTATGAGTAGAATTTTCACAAAAATAAGAAAAACTTCAGTTTCACAAAAACAGGACCCTGTCAGAAAAGTCTGGACAGATCCCTACAAACACCTTGATGATATCACAATCCTATCCATGCAACAGATTTTTATTGCAAACCATGCCATTTTCTTGGGTTATAATTTACAAACAAAAAAAGTTTGCCAGAAAGAAAAACTTTAGCAAAAGGACTTAAATAAGCTATTATTATTAAATTATTGGTTCAAATTTATGTAACTAGATTTCATTTTTCATTAAAAAATGTTATTTTTCACAAAAAAAAATTAAATTTCACGAAAGCAACTTTTACTTTTCATAAAATAGGCCTCATGAAAAAAAAAACTGCATTGACCCCTGGAGATACCGACTATGAACATTTCACAGTCTAATTAGATACAATTTTGTTGGTGCTGAATATCATACCCAGTCTATTAAGAGAATAT
Organism: Maratus speciosus; assembly: GCA_963932465.1. NCBI lineage: Eukaryota > Metazoa > Arthropoda > Arachnida > Araneae > Salticidae > Maratus > Maratus speciosus. The sequence continues at coordinate 268,077,406 of OZ010798.1, read as the reverse complement.
AGATCGTCGCAAAATGCTATAACAAAAGCAATATATGTCATTGTTTACAATTTTATCGCATTGATATCGTGTGACTTTTTTTTTTTTTTTTCCTTACAGCTTTAATTCATAATATTACGGTTTTTGATGGTGGTAGGTTATGTTTAATTATTGGTTATATACAGGGTGTTCCGTTAAAGGGGTCCAATATTAATAGGGGTAATAGAGGAGATCACACGGAGCATAAATCAGTATATAATGCCTGGCCGGATCTCAATAATTTTCAAGTTACAGCAAATAGAATGAAAAATCGGAAATTTGTAAAAAAAACCTCATTGCTAAACTATCGATAATGCTACATAAAAACGAAGCACATATTTAGAAAGAGCAGAAAAAATCCTACGAAATGACATAAGTTGTTTTAGAATATTGAGAATTAATGGCGAGTTACAAGCTCTCAAACAGTGAAAAAATACAAAATCAAATATTTAGCAAAATAGTTAATCGTTAATTCCAAAAATGCAACTCTACCTACATCAAGGAAAATGTTATAAAATTTGGTCCATTCCGAAAGCTTTCGAAGAAGCTGACAATAAACCATATCAGTTTAATTGTATGGGAGAAATCAAGCAGTTCCCTAGTTACAACTCTGTACTGTTGCACGCTCGGAAAGGGCGAAACTCCGCCCATGACGATTGTAAACACCCCGTTTTAATATCTTTCAATTATACATTTCTGATCAACCTCTATCAATACCCTTTCATTATTCAGTCTGGTCAAGTGAATGACATATTGTGCAGCTCTCGCCTTGTCTTAAAGCAAACTCCATGACTGCTGCGTTTCCTCCATGAACTTCCAGGATGATGAAGAAGAAGTACTTTTTATGCAAATTTTCTATGTGTATAGGAAGAAAAGTGTAATAAAACAGCAGTCATCAGTGGGCGTTATGTTAAAGGGAGGCTGTTGTAAGTGGGATTGTAGTAAGTTGATGTATAATAATTATGCCGGAATACTCTAACGAAGAATATGCGGACATGCATCTGATGTACGGGCAAGCTCATGGAAATGCATGTCTAGCACAGCGCATGTACCGTGAGCAATTTCCAAGGAGACGTTGCCCAAGTTCGAAACTCTTCATAAAATTCGATAGACGATTACGGGAGACTGGATCGTTTAATACAGCAAGCATTGATGCAGGGAAACCTCGACATGTACGAACACCTGCAATGGAAGAAGATGTACTGAATATTTTTAAAGATAACCCCTCCACGAGTACACGAGCTGCTGCGTCTGAAGTCGGTGTTTCTCACCAAAGTGTGTGGCGTGTTCTGCGTGCAGAAAACACGCACCCCTTTCATGTGCAGCGGGTACAACTGTTATCAGTAACAGATTGTGCTCAGCGGACAGAATTCGTACGCTGGTTGCTTAATGTAACAGAAAATAATCCACAATTTCTGGAAAATATTTTATTTACTGATGAAGCAACATTTACGAGAGAGGGCGTGGTAAACACGCACAATATGCACACATGGTCATATACAAATCCGCACACTGTTTTCCCGTCGAACGCACAACAAATGTTCAGTGTGAACATATGGGCAGGTGTCCTCGGCGATTATCTCATAGGACCATATTTACTCCCAGATGTACTCAATGGCAGTACGTACTTGGTTTTCCTACGGGATATCTTACCGCAGTTACTGCAAAATGTGCCAGCAACATTGCGCCACAATATGTGGTTTATGAACGATGGCGCACCGGCACATTTTTTCATAGGTGTTCGCAATCACCTCAATTCAACATATCCTGGGAAATGGATTGGACGCAGTGGACCTGTTGCTTGGCCTGCACGCTCTCCAGACCTCAATCCGTTAGACTTTTTTGTTTGGGGACACCTTAAATCGCTGGTGTATGATACGCCTGTGGATACACCGGAGGATTTACTAGCGCGAATCGTTGTCGCTGCAGGAGACATTCCCAACTCCGTCGGAGTTTTTCGGCGTGTTCGCCAATCTTTACGACGTCGCTGTCGGCTGTGCGATTCTGTTAATGGGCGCAACTTCGAACACCTATTATAATAATGTCCGTTCGTCTGCCTTCCGACATTGAACTGTGCAGCGCAGGCCAGAAGACTATGTTTCACATATGTCATAAAGTACGTGGAATGTAATTCTTTATTTGTCATTTTTCTTTTATTTTCAACACTTTTTGGCACAGTATTTTGTAAGTCACAGACTGTGGTGTACTCAAATTGCAAATTACAAAGTTTGTATGAATTAATTTAAAATTTAGTGTCTTTTTTAAATTTATAATTAATAAAATTATTATGCTATTTGTTATTATTATTTCCTATCATAAATTATGATGCACATATACATACAATAATTGTCCATGTAAAACATGTACTGAAACTTCTTGCATAGTTACAAATCGCAATATTTTTAATTATTTCCAAATTTTCACCACCAGTTTAATTTTAAAGAATTTAACTTAAGCTTTATATCAATAAAAGACCACTTCAAAATGTAGACTATTATTGTAAAGTTATTTTGGTTCATACAACTCTTGAATAATTAAAAATGTTGCATCTCAGAAGAAGCATGATCGAAAATGTATAGTTGAGAGTAATTAAAAAAGCGGTGTTTCCAATCGTGATGGGCGGAGTTTAACCTTTGCTAGTGTCAAAGAAAGCGGAGTTGTAACTAAGAAACTGATTAATTTCTCTCACACAATTAAACCGATATGGTTCATTGTAATCTTTTTCGAAAGTTTTCGGAATGGACCAAATTTTACTACATTTTCCTTGTTGTAGCTAGAGTTGTCTTTTTGGAATTAACGATTAACTATTTTGATGTATATTGGATTTCGTACTTTTTTCACTGTTTCAGGGCTTGTAACTCGTCAATAAATATTGCTATTTTAATACAATTGATGTCATTTTGTAGGTTTTTTTCTGCTCTTTCTAAATATGTGTAGCATTATCGATAGTTTAGCAATGAGGGTTCTTTTACAATTTTCCGAATTTTCATTCTATTTGCTGTAACTTGAAAACTATTGAGATCCGACCAGGCTTTATATACTGATTTATGCTCCATGTGATCTCCTCTATTACCCCTATTAATATTGGACCCCTTTAACGGAACACCCTGTATATATATATATATATATATATATATAAATCAAATGTTTGCTACAAACAATGCTAAGAGACACTTATAACTTCATGACTGAATTAAAAACCTAGTTTTACTTTATTGTATAATATTCATTTGTTCTTTTATTGTAGTAAGTATATATTTGTGTTGATATAGTAAAATAGTGTGAAAGTTTGAAACAGTATATTTTTTAAATGATCACTTTTATACCAACAGTTTTTTTTTCTATTTGGCACCAACTACCATGCTTGGTACAATGGTGTTGATATAATAGAAACGCACCTAGAGTTTAAATATTAAAAATCAAAATATGTTTCAGAATGTTTACATTCGAAATAAAGCTCATAGCCATAATCAGGGGTGCAAAAATCTAAGCACCAGCGGGCAGTCTCTCATCAATAAATTTTATTCATTATTTTTCGTCTAAATTTTTTGTAAGAATGCTAATAAAATTTAAACGAAGAAAACTAATAAAATTTATAGGTGAGAGACACGTTGGGCACCTACACTTTTACACCCCTGGTCATAACATAAAAAATTTCCAACATAAAATAAAGATTTATTCGAGCTGAAAAAGAATACAAGTTGAATTAAATGTATTTGGCAGGTAAAATGTATAATAGAAAATTTCAATAGTCACACGACTGAAAAAAAAATCTTTGACATAAGCATTTTAATAGTCATTGCTTTTTGGCTGGTATGATATTGTAATTTTCTATACATAAGTTAATTTGGGATATCCATAAATAATACTGCAGTACTCAAATTCATGTGAAAAATACCAGGAAAAAAAACCATTTCATAATGTTTAAATTATAAAATACAGTCGGCCCCACTTAATCGGGTAATGGATAATTGCATACCCCGCTTATATGCATAGAATGCCGTGGAACAGAGACGTTCCCCATAAGACTAATTTTAAATGTACTCGTTTTATCGCATAACAATCCCCGGTTAATTGCATAAATATCGCCAATCTACTAGTAGTAATCCGGATTTTATGAATTCATGTTATAGTGGTGAATGGAAAAAAAAGGAAGAACTTTTTTTTTTGTAACAATGGTTTGTTATATTTACAATCAAAGAGCAGAAATAGTCGTGTAAGATGACTTATCTTAATTCTGGCAACTTATGAGAGTGTTGAATTTGGACAATTGTGTTTTTCTTTTAAAGCTTGTCATACATATACTGACTCAAGATGCTGGGGGGTATTTTTTGAAAAATTCTGGAATCGGGGGAAAGTAGACCAATAAAAGATCAATATTTAGCGCTGGAAGTGGAGAAATGCAATGTCAAGATATGAAAAAAAAAAAAAAAATCCTAAAGTATTTTTTGTGTAGGCAAAAGAAAAAATGAGAAATAAATTGACAAATAATTGAAAAATAAAAAAGAATTTATGCAGAAACTTTTATTTTCAAAGGTTTTCATTTTAATTTTCACATAAATTATAATGAAAAATTAAACCATGTACCGTAAATAGTGTTATAATACCTTATACTTTATTACATATACTTTTATATATAGAGTAATAATAAATTATTTATTAAAGTTATTAATACAGTAGTTTTTAATTTATTAGGTAAATAATTATTCTCCATTAATATTTATCATATCTGTGGCATATAATCAAATGATAGCGTTTGCTGATAACATTAATTAATGTCCTCGCATAAATGCATACAATTCAGTGGAACCAACTGTATGCAATTAAGCGGGACGGACTACATTTTAAAATTAAGTCTATTCTCTAAACTTAGGTTGAATTTCTGACAACAGAAACATTTTTAAAATTATCGGGGAAAAAAAAACAGTTTTCATAACAAAGCAAACTTTCTTTTTTTAAATATCAAAATATCCCAAACTGTCACAATTCATAATTATGTTTGAAACTAAAACTATTACTATTCAAAGAAAAATATTATACTGTATTAAATAATAATAAAATATAATAATTTAAATATTATAATAAATACATGCTCACATGATCTTATATTTTTTAGAAGAAACAACAACAACAACAACAAAATTCAGTTAAACTTACCACTGTTGGGGGGAATTTTTGATGATTTTTTTTGACAGCATGCAGCTCGATTTGTATATAGATTTTTCACTAATTATTTCCAAGGTATCTAAAATAAAAGAATAACTTTAATAATAATTATGGTGTCAAAGTACAATTTAAAAAACAAAGTTTTATACAGAGATGGTTTTTGAGACTACTGTATACATTTAAAATTATGTGTAAAATATTATAGCTAAAACTACAGGTACTTATCATGGTTTTTTGATACACCATAATATCCCGTTTATCCACTTTTCTCAATAACGCCCTCTCCCTCCACCTTTTGTTAAAAAAAAAGATACTTCTTAGTTATCCCGTCGACCAAATTACTGTCGCCAAATTGTAAGATTAAATGCCAATAATGCTTGCCATTCATTAATTAATTGTAAGATTAAATGTCAATAATGGCCAATAAAACCATTAATTTGACATTTTATTAGTTTATTTATTAATGTTTTACTAATTTATTTGTTCTTTCGTTATTTAAAATAAAAATTATGTCAATGTATATAATTTGGCGAAATTGGTCGACGGGATAACTAAGAAGTACCAAAAAAAAAAAAAATCCCAAGAAAGCATCACCTACTTCCAAAAAAGTTCCACCCTGCATGTCAATGTCAGAATCAATACCAAGTATTTTATTTTTTCGCCACATCAGAAAGGGGCGTGAATTCTAAACATGACATTCCCAACACAGGGATTATTCTGTTCCGAATTTTCTGAAAAATTAAGCATTTGGTTGAGAAAATAAAAAAATCAGGCATCAGTCCATAGTCCAACAATTCGGACATAATAAAATGTGAATTTCGACAAACGGTCACAGAAAAACTAAATTTCATCAATCGTTCACAGAAAAAATTGGCAATTTTGTCTTAGGACTGCAAAAAAAACATGAATTACACCAAATGATAGCAGAGACTGCACATTTTGTCTAAAGATCGCGAAAAAAGCCAAATTCGTCAAACGACCGCAGAAAAAACATGAATTTCATCAAAAGATCTTGGAAAAATGCAAATTTCGCCAAAAGATTGCAGAAAAAAGAAATTCAGTCAAAGAATCCAGTGAAAAACACACATTTCATCAAAGGATCGCAAAAATAGATACATTTCAACAAAGGATTGAAATAAAAACCCTGCACATTTCATCAAAGGGTTATGGAAAAAAAAAAAAAAGAATTTCGTCAAAGTATTACGGAAGAAACGTGATTTTGGTCAGAGCAATGAGAAAAAAACTCCTGCAAGGTTTACCAAATGTCCCCAAAAACCCCACAAATGTCGTGAAAAAATCTTGTGCAAGCACCTCCCAGATTATTTTATAATTTTTCGTCATGTCTTTCTTAGGGGGGGGGGGAAATAACAGGATTTTACGGTACAGTTTTAAATAAAGATATTTTAAAAAGTTATAAATGCAATTCTAGTGTGGACCCTAGGCCAATTTTGCAGGGCGCAACGCCTGGCAGCTCTTTTTAACTCGTTTATGTGGCGTCAGAACAGCCTTTTTTACACAGTGTATGCATCTGGCAGCCCTTTTAATTATTTTATACACCCTGTGTCCCTTGCTGACATTTATGATGCACCCTTTCGACTCATTTCTTTTCTTAGCTGTGAGGGGAAGGGGGGGGGGGATAACTCATGAAATATGTCCATTATTTACAGGAAATATTATATAAATTTCAGCATTTGTTTGTGGGGAAGTGTTGCAAAATTTGTCAATCGGTCATGTAGGAGGGGGAAAAAAAGAAATTTGACAGATTAATTTAGTTAGAGAAAAAAAAAATTGCAAAATTCTTCAGTCTGTCATGAGAAAATAATATAATCGCTTATTTCGCCATTCAATCACATGGAAAAAAAAAACTCTGCAAGTTTTGCCAGTAAATCATGAGGAAAAATCTGGAGTTCATCAATTGCTTCATCGATCTGCCATGGGGAAATTGTGAAATTCAAGTACCGATTATATGAAAAAAAAAAAAAAAAGGCCCCAAAAGTTTTGCAAATCGGTAGCAAAGGACAAAAAAAGGCAAATTTCACTAATTGGTAGAGATAAAATATCATAAAATTCATCAATCGGTTGGATAAAAAAAATTGCCTTTCAGTTTTCAAAAGAAACTGAAATTCGCAAGTCGGTCGCTGGGGAAAAAAAAAAAAATGTTCAGGAAGTTGCTTTGAAATACAGCAAAATTTGTAAATCAATCACAGGAAAAAACATGAAATTCAACAGTCAATCGTGAGAGAAAATCATGAAAATTTTCAGCCAGTTACAGAAAAAAATGCAAAATTCATCAACTGATTGCACGGAATAAATCCTGAAACTCATCAATCAATAAGGAGAAAATTAGCAAAATTCACTCGACTGCGGGAAAATATAGCAAAAATCCACTGATAAAAAGGAGTCTAAACAAATTCAAAAATATTTTTTGCGACACAAGTGCCTTTTTTTTAAAAATTCTAATCCGAGAACCCCCCCCCCCCTTTTTTTCTTTTTCTCTAGAGTCAACATGAAGTTCATCTAAAATTTCATAATTACATTAAAGAAAAATATTTAATTTTTTTAATTGAATTGAAATGTAACAACACAAAGTGTTGAGCAACAATGGAGTGCTTTATTTTTTTACTGACCTGTACATAAAAACACAGGATTGAATATTTTTATGTATCGAACAAAATAAACAAAAATATATTGTTTACAACATGTAATTAATAGAAAATTGATAATCCAAATCATCTTAAATTTTTAAAGTGACCTGCTACATCATTGTAAACATTTTCAAATTGATTTATTATCTGAATCTTTTAAACAGCCTTGCTACATCAAAAATACTAAAACAAAATTGAACAGATGCTGCAGCCACACCAAGGTTGGTGCTTTTTTTTTTTTTTTTTTTTTTTTTGAGCCATTTTGGCAAGAAAACCCTGGTCTGAAATACTTGTTGGGCATACTGTGCAAAAACTACATGTTAGTTTTATTATATTTTGAATCAGTTTATTTTATAATGAAAACACACACACATGCACTTTAATATAAAACACACACATTTTTATATATATATATATAAAACACACATTTACGTTATTGCAAAAAAAAAAAAAAAAACACATTTTTTTAATTATAAGGCACACACATTTACTCTATAATAAATAAAACATTACACATTTTTTTAAAATACAAATTGTTTTATAAAACAGACACAAAGTTGAATTTAATAAAAAACACACTATCTGTTTTGCCGTGTTGTCATACCAGACAAAACATTATGATTTTTGCACCAAAAAGAAATATTGAAATACGAGATAACTACCAAAACATATTTTCTACAAAGAAAACCATATAAAATAGTGTTCACATTTCTTTTAAAATAGAATTATAGAAATCAGCATTTTTCTTGAATTTTCAGGAGAGGGAGAGGAATATCCCCGCTGGTCCACCCTCTGAATTCATCACTGACATGCATTATCAAGACAAGCTGAAATCATATACATTTTAAAAGCAACGTTAAAAACGCCAGAATAAACAAAAATTTTTTGCGAATTTTTGTTTATTCTGGCGTTTTTAACGTTTCTTTTAAAATGTATATCATTCTGCGGCATGTAGCATCTTAATAATTAAGTTAAAATCATGCTATGTTTTGAGAGAAATGAACATATAAATCAAATAAGCTTTCCATGGATTACTAGATGTAATATAATAATGCATTTATAGTAAAATCGGCAATGCTAATTCAATTCAGTTACCCTTGAGTATTCGCCTGGAGATGGGCAAGATTTTTTTTGCCGATTTTAAATTTCTTCATTTGTAAATTTTTTATGTTAATATCCGAATCTCTTTTGCCTGTAAATTTGAAATATATACTTTTAAAAATGAATATTTCCTTTATTCTATTGTTTTAAAATTTATGTATATTTGCTGTCTGCTATTTACAAATTCCCCTCCCTATTTTTCTTTTTACAAATGAGGTTTAGAATGCCGATTTCTGTTTAAAATTTTTCCATTTGGATTGTTTTGTTGTTGTTATTTTTAATCTTTGAATTTTCGAAAATTAAGCTTAAAGTGGTTATAAATGAAAAAAAAAAAAAGAAAAAAATAGATAGCGGACTCAGGGCGAATACTCAAGTTATTCCTTTAATTCTATAGCACTTGAATATTAATGCCTGCAAATTTTATGCGCATATAAAAATGACTTTGTTAATGCACCAAGAAATTCGCACTATTCAGAAGTATTATTAATTTGGTTAATTCGCAATATACTCTCCTTCGATAACTGCGCCAATATGGTAACCCTGGTTTATCGGGATGCTCCTCTGACGTCACTAAATATGGCAACCCTACGATTTCTCTTGGAGAGTTGATGGTTTGAACTCCTTGTTTTTGTAAGCTCCTTTCTAATTGGATGCTTATTTTTTTGTAAAAGGCTTTCTTATTGGACAAGAGGAGAATCTGGTATCATTTTGAATTTGTTTGGAAAAAACGTTATTACTGCTGCAATGGATTTCGTGTTGACCAGTTCTGTGTGTTGCAGTCGCGTATTTTTATTATTTGTTTTCTCAGTCTCGTATATTTTGAAACAAGTACCTATCTGGATAAATGCTTGACAGGTGAGAATAAATATTCGATCAGTTATTTTTCTTTTATTTTTACCTGTATTTTTGAGCATTGATCGAATTATTGGTTAATTATGTACGAAAGACATGCTGATTGTTCCAAGCTATGAATGACTAAAAGTGACAGATTGAGTGATGCTTTTGAATGACATCCTAGAGCACAAGATAAAATTATGAATAAAAAAACCGAGGGTTTCAGGGCGGCGGTAGCCCCCCTGATTAAAAAAAAAGGCCCCTCTGATTAAAAAAACCACAACATTGTTTTGCTCCCTTTATTGTTAACAAACGTTCTTTTTTAATAATTTGGGTAAGTGAAAGTTTTGTTTTTTGGTATATTTGATAAAATGTATTTTAAAATATATGAAATGTATTTTTTAAAAATGTATTTCGAAAAAAATTGAAATTTTATGTATTATTTTTACTTAAAAATACAGGTTAAAATAAGAGAAAAATAACTGATCAAATATCTATTCCCACATTTTAAGCATTTGTCTAGATAGGTACTTGTTTCAAAATATACGAGAAGAGAAAACAAATAATAATTTTGCGTACTCTCTCCTGGATGTTGCAGCCCCGGGAGTTAGTTTGCGAAAATGCGCCAATTTGGCGATTTTTGAAAATCGCGCCAAGAAGGAGAGTAAACTGCGATCGCACCATTAATTTTTTTTCAAGAAGTAATATTAATTTTCTGAAGTATTTTTTTATTTCAAGAAGTAATGGTAATTTTCAGAAGTATTATTTATTTTTTCTAGAAGTAATATTAATTTTCTGAAATATTTTTTTTTTTCAAGAAAAGCCTTAAATGTATTATCTAATGTTTTGATATGCAAAAACATCTGCATAGAAATTAAAAAAAAATATCGTAATAAGAAGTTCAAGTTACCTACCCTGTTTAGAACCTAAATAAACATTGATAAATATTAAATTAATGTGAACAAATAGCGAAAAGGGGGGTGTCGAAAAACGCGGCTATTTTTCAAATTTATTTTTAAGTGGTTAAAGAATGAATTTAAAATGTCAGCTTAAATTGATGTGTCTATAAAAAATCTTATACGCTTACTGTTTATTTTGGAATTAAGAATACAATTAATTTAATTCTGTCTGTTTTAACTTTAACATATATTGTAGTTTTAATTCAACCGACAAGAATTGCTGACATCTTTTTCCTTCTATTCCACGTTTTAATCGTGCGATGACTAGGCCTAATTTCTTTTTTAAATTTCATCTTAATAAAGTAAAAGTTTTTCTAACATAATATAAATATATAGACAGAATAGTTATAAAGAAATGCATTACAAAATGAAAGAAAATTCTTACCTTACATCCACATTCACTTTCTTCATATTTGAATTTGCCATGACCAACGACAGATCTCATCTAAACATCGACGGAGGAATCAAAATAAACGCCATTTCTGGTAAGTAGGTTGGCTGGTTTCACGGTTGCATTCTCGAGATCCGTCTTGGAATATCCTCCGGTCGTTTTGAGGACGGTTGCAGCTGGACGGTTTCAATTGGTCCGTTCTTTAGTATTCTGCGGACATTCACAGGATAGTTTTATAGGATATGACGATACAGGATTTTTAGGATCATTGTAGAGCGTTCGAAGGACGACTGTGGTTGTCTGGGATAATACCTAAAATCAAAAGAAATGTATTTTTGAGTCCAAAAATACATTTAAAATATAGTAAAAAATATATATATTTTTTTTTAAGTAACCTTATTAGCCCTCTTCATTTTTCCTAAATATATTTGTGAATGTATAATAATCTGTAAATATGTGGGCCAATAGTCTTTATTACTTCCCCCCAATTTGAACTTTCCACGTTCCGTAGTTTACGAGTAAAATGGCTGTGCCAGACAAACAGACAGACACAGGAGTAATCTTATAACGGTTCCGTTTTTACTTTTTAAGTATGGAACTCTAAAAACGAATTAAAAAATGTGTCAGAAATTAGCCAGTTTGAATTTGAGAACAGCATTAAGTAAATAAAATATACATGCTAAAATTTAAATTGGTAAGTCGAAACAGATATATTATGTAAATAAAATATACACGCGAAAATATAGTATACATTTTAAATTCTAAATACTTTTTTTTTCTTTTTAATTAGATTTTATTTACCATGCTTCCATTTTTTTTTTTTTTTATGATCTTATTTGGTACTGACAATAAAAGTAGTTCATATTTAAACTTCATTTGGCATTTCATAAAACTAAATTCAGCGCAGTAATAATCTTTTCTTTTTAAAGTGCAGGTAAAACAAAATCCTTGTCCAAAGTTTAAATTTGGCATTGTGCTAAGCGCGCTTCGAAAGGAGGTCGCGAATTTGCAATGCCGATTTCGTCCGTGCCGCCTTTTTCCAGATAGGTTTTTAATTAACTTTGTAGTAAGATACGGGATGCTTATTGAAAGATCCCCTCAATGCAAACTAGTCGCGAATGCCATAGTAATTTATGCGATTAATTCAGTCTGTTTTTAACAATTTGGCTTTTATTGCTTTTATACTGCTACTGGGTATGTATTAAACAAATATATAATCCAAAGTTGTTATCTAGACTTTAAAAACCGATGGTACACAGAATACGCCACCCCTCGTTCTCGGCTAATTACTGATGATTTTTTTCGAAAATCATCATCAATTCTTTTATACTTCTGCTACGATAGGTACTTCCAGCGCTTCTCAATACCTTTTGCTGAATGCCCGCAAATCAAAATTTGTGTGTAACGGAAAAATCAGCTTTTTTCAAAAACTATGTGGCCTAGGGTAATCGCTTATATTTTTCCTGCAAGGTTTAAATTAACGTCTACTACCTGTAATTTTTTCATAATTTTAGTTTCAGTAGATTTGGAAATAGATGGAAGGGGGCATATTTTTGCACCACTTTTTCGACGATATCTCTGAAAATATAATACCTAAAATCAAAAGAAATGTATTTTTGAGTCCAGCTTTACGGAAGCATTCACACGATATACAAAGAAAAATATATATATATATTTAAGTAACTTAATTAGCCCTCTACATTTTTCCTAAATATATTTGTGAATGTATAATAATCTGTAAATATGTGGGTCATAAGGTTTAAATTAACGTCTACTACCTGTAATTTTTTCATAATTTTAGTTTCAGTAGATTTGGAAATATATGGAAGGGGGGAGGGTGCATATTTTTGCACCACTTTTTCGACGATATCTCTGAAAATATAATACCTAAAATCAAAAGAAATGTATTTTTGAGTCCAAAAATACATTTAAAATATAGTAATATATATATATATATATATATATATATATATATTTTAAGTAACCTTATTAGCCCTCTACATTTTTCCTAAATATATTTGTGAATGTATAATAATCTGTAAATATGTGGGCCAATAGTCTTTATTACTTCCCCCAATTTGAACTTTCCACGTTCCGTAGTTTACGAGTAAAATGGCTGTGCCAGACAAACAGACAGACACAGGAGTAACCTTATAACGGTTCCGTTTTTACTTTTTAAGTATGGAACTCTAAAAACGAATTAAAAAATGTGTCAGAAATTAGCCAGTTTGAATATGAGAACAGCATTAAGTAAATAAAATATACATGCTAAAATTTAAATTGGTAAGTCGAAACAGATATATTATGTAAATAAAATGTACACGCGAAAATATAGCATAAATTTTAAATTCTAAATACTTTTTTTTTCTTTTTAATTAGATTTTATTTACCATGCTTCCTTTTTTTTTTTTTTTTTTTTCTTTTTCAAAATTTGGTTTGGATTGCTAGGGTTCAACTAAAATGCATGAACGGAAATATTTATCCCCAGAATTATCCCATAATTTGGCCTTTGGCTAGTTAAATGCATTAGCAATGTAACTGTAAATTTGTGGAAATAATAATTAACAGTTTCAAGGGCGGTGGCTGGAGGGTCTAGCCACCTAATTTTAATTCCAAAACAGACAAATTGCACCAAGAATATTTTAATAAAACTTTGCTTTTGTAATGAAAATGAAAAATAGCAAGTTTTTACTTTCAAAGAAATTCGTTTGAATATTCTGGTGTCAGTCAATTATTTCATCATTTTACAAACAGAACTCTTCTGCCCCTAAAAGGTTTAAAAGATGTCAATATTGTTGAAATTCCGAATTTAAGTTCTTTAATTTAAAGCGTTACATAGCAAAACTATATTAAAGAAAATATTAGATTAAAAATAGTTTATTATTAGACATAAATAACAGGGGAGTAATATTGTCTGATCCATATTTATAAATTGGGCTGAAATTTTGAACCCGGTCTCTAATGATAATCATCTTACTCCAGGCCCAACGCAAACTACTTACATTTCCTTAGTTTAGTTCACGCCGTGGGACGGGAAAAACTGAATATGAAGTTTGATGAAAATTCGTGCATTAATTCTTGCGATAGAGCTATTGCGGAAATCGTGAAAAATGCAGCATAGCAGCACCACCTGTTGGGCGATTCACACCAAAATGTAAACAGCATCAACTCATGTTAAGGATTAACCGAATCTGAGGTTTGATGGAAATCCGTGCTTTAGTTCTTGAGATAGAACTATTGCGGAAATTGCGAAAAATGCAGCATAGCAGCGCCACCTGTTGAACAATTTACACCAAAAACTAATCAGCATCAATTTATATCATCGACTAACTGAATGTAAATTTTTATTAAATTCCGTGCATTAGTTTGAGATAAAGCGCCCCATACATTGTGTCCCATACAGACAGTCATTTTGTAAAAAATTGTTTTTTGGAATGTTTGACCCCTAAAACGTGTAAATTCACCGAAAACCGGAATTCGAAAATTTTCACGAATCCAATACTTTCTTCTTGTCCGGAAGATTTGAGATTTTGTATTTTCAATGTTCAAAAAGTGCACCCCCCCCCCGGAATTCTATAATGTCCCCTTTCAGAGCAATAGAAATCCCTCCCGGAGAAAAGTGTCTGAATTTAACACTGTAGAAGAAAGTAAAAAAAAAAAAAAAATTCCCGAATCCAATATTCTTTCTATAAAGATAGATGAAAGTAAAAATTGACCAGAATCCAAAATTGACCAGCCCGATCCATGTATAAGATAAAGTATGTATAGATAAAGATCAGCCGTGTCTCCTTTTCTTTCTGTGCTTTCGTCTATGTTTTAAATGTGGTGGATTTGACTTCGAACCGGGAGTGATACCTCGGAGGAAAGATAGGGGACTATCTCGGGGAACATATATGAAACGTCGGTGGTTCACATGGCTTGGCAGAAAATGAAAGTATTCGCGCCCGACCTGTGAAAGTCCGCGCCATCTATTGAGAAAAGGCGTTTTTCGACTTTTGTGATGCATCCTTTTAATGTATTTTCAGAAAGTATAATTTAAGAGAGTGATGTGATTCTAACACAGTCATTGAACTCTGACATTTTGAGAAATGTTCGCAGGTTTTAAAATTAATAGTTTCAATTAATAGTCAGTTTGCCCCTTATAATTGAATACATTTATATGATTTCGTTAATATTTCCATTTTATAAATTACTTTTAACATTAACGGCATTTTTTATCAGTATATTTAAAATTATTATTCAGTTTTATTTATTATTAAAAAATATTATTCAATACTTTTAACCTCATAAATTTATTTATATGTTTAAATATATATATATACTAGCAGGCTATGCCCGCTGCGCTGGTCAATATTTCCAAATGAACCTTGGATTAAACTAAATGGTGAATTTGAACTTGTATTTTAAACAATATGGATCTTCAGCTTGACCCTGCACATTACTGAAAACGATGCGAACGCCATTGCGATATAATGTTATCTTAAGCGTTGGACAAAATTTAGCAATTAAGAAGTAATTGTTTTAGGTGATTATAAACAGCGCACTTATGGTCGGGTAATGAGACCGTTATGACAACAGGAATTAATACCTCTGTAACTAATCAACATATAATGAAATCGTATACTAACACCATTCCTAAAAGTCATGCAACAGGGCCACTTGTAACAAAATATGTTCTGTAGATTTTTTTAAAAAGGCTAAACTTTCATAATCAGGTTCACTTAATTTTTGAACTTTTACTGTTGCTCTATAACTAAGTACCCTTGAACAATATGTATACACTAAAACCTTTCCAAAATTATTACCTAACTAATTGTGGTATATCCTACGAAAGTATTATAAACAATCGG
Source organism: Maratus speciosus (assembly GCA_963932465.1). NCBI lineage: Eukaryota > Metazoa > Arthropoda > Arachnida > Araneae > Salticidae > Maratus > Maratus speciosus. Next base: position 268,061,442 of record OZ010798.1, on the reverse strand, counting down.
AATGAAATACAAATTTCCGTTGTAAATATATAGTAGATGATGATGATGCGATTTTGTGTAATATAATTCATAGTAAAGTTTTCGCTTCAAATAAAAACGATGCTTTCAACATTAAAGCTAATACACCAATATGTGAAGTATCCGATTACGGAAGGTTAACTTGAATTCTCATGAGCAACTACTCAAAGAAAAGTGAATATGTGGCTTTTGTGATACTTTTATGTCAGCCGGGCGCAGGTAATAAATCAATAAAGATTGTTTTCATAGCATATTCTTATTTTATTATTTTCATTTAAAACACAAACCTTTCACTCATTTAATTTAAAATGCATGCCTTATACTAATTTCATTTAAAAAACTGAAAAGATAAACAATAACAGGAAATAATGCCATAATTAAAAGCAAAAAAATATTTTTAATTTACATACGCAAAATGTAACTACTGCTACTGGGAATTTTAAAAATGCTATCAGCGAGATGTGCGCACGGTTGTTATAAATGTACCCATTTTTTCTTCTTATCGAGGAGCAATTTATAAATCGCACAATATTATTCCAATTCCAATTTCTTTCATTGAGGAACCTATGACCGGAAAAAATGGAAAAAGACTCTTGTAGATTCTTCGGATGACGGCATCTGACGCCATAAACCGAGTTTATATATATGAAAATAATTTTTAAGTCGTTACAAACATTGCTTTCATACTTAAATATTTTCATTGGTACTACTTGTTATCCCGTCGACCAATTTTGCCAAATTATATAAATCGCCAAACCATTCGCCAAATTATATAAATTGACACAATCTTTATTTTAAATAACGAAATAACAAATAAATTAGTATAACATTATTAAAAATACAAATAAAACGTCGAAATTAAAATCACTTGATGACGTAAACACGTGTAGTTTGTTTAAATTCAAGTGAATTTGATATTTACTATCAATCATTATTGGCATTTAATCTTCTAGTTTGACGATAGATTTTTGGTCGACGGAATATCTAAGTAGTACCTTTTCCATTTTTGTTTTATAACGCTAAATTCTCAGTAACTTTTTCCCTTTTATTTTACATAAAATCACTATTTTTTTTAAAATTAAGATGCTTGCATTTTTATTTCAAACTCATAGAGCCGTTTTTATTTTTTAGCCAAAAGGGTTGATTTGAATTTTTTCCGTTGCTAGCGTAACGGATGTAATGATAGATATTTTGAGGTTTAGATGCCAAAGACACCGCCAAATTAGAAAAATATGAAATGTGTCATGAACTGTTGGACTTATAAAAATTTATTTGGTAGCATTCGATTCAGCATACAAAACTACATTAAAATATGCTATCATTTGACGCATAATTTTGATATTCGATTTTTTTCCCCTCCCCGTGCAAAAACCATTAGGGGTGACACTTTAGAAAATCCTTTCTTAGCAGAAGTTTATGTCATAAGAAGTATTTTTACCACGATTTTCAAGATTTTAGGTTCAGTAGTTTGCGCTGTGCGTTAATTAGTCCCCTAATCCAGACTTTATTTTATATACTATATTAGATATGCGATTTTGCGGTGAATCGATGATCGAAAATTAGTCCAGTATCATTTGAAATATTACATAACAGAGGAGAAAGTACGAAGAAAGACGAAGAAGAAATGACGAATTACAAAAGACTTGTAATTTTTTTTTTCAAAATGTTGAATTTTTCCATAGTAATAACGTATTAAAACATAAATTTCCTTAAAAATTACCTTTATTTCCTAGATTTCGAATCTGTGAATTTTCCTATAAATGAAATTGGCGATATGACTTGAGAAAATAGATAATATTTGCTTAAATAAAATGGGTAATATTCGTTGATCTGAGTTCGAGTTTATAAATATCACATGCTTTCGGAATTACGGCGAAAAACATTTTAAAAAGTATGAAATTATTTTACAATATGTATGTGTGGCAGAAATTCACACTGAAATTTAAGTATTCGATTCCATTTTTAAAATATTAACTGATATCTATATAAGTTACAATTGAATATGAAAATGTACTCAAAAAATGATCTCTTTCACCTAAAAAAACACCATTTGTGAGAACATCCTCAAGCTAATGTCACAAATAGTAATTACACATGTGACTCACAATTACATCTGCTTGTTTCTTCTATAAGTCACGTAATGGGACAATTAGATATAAAAAAAAAAAGAAAAGAACAGAACAGAAAGAAAATGTCGTTAAAATTTCATCTAATCAAATTTTCAGATTCGTTTCCATATCTAACGCAAGCGATAAAGAGCCAAATATTGCGTATCAAGTGTAATATTTCTTATTAAATTAATTTTTAAGCATTACAAATATTTCTTTCAGGTTTTGATTAAATGTTTCCGTTTTTTAATATTATCACTCATTAAAACGGATTTTCTTCTTCTTTTTTTCTTTTTTTTTTCATTTAAATAAAATTAGTAACAGTTTTTCTTTTATTTTTCGAGGTTTAATAGCCGTTTCAATTTTTTTTATCAACGATGAATTTTGCCAAGAAATAAAATGGTAACCTTATCGCCCAAAATGACAGAATTTTCCGTCATAATTCTAAAACTAATATAGGTAGAATAATGTATTATAGATTAAAACCTTCCCTGAAACAATACCTATCTAACGGTATAGGTTCCGTAAAAATCCATGCAGTAGAACTCGAAATCTAGGCGTTCGGAACGAAATTTCCGTTTGGATTTTATATATATAATAGATAATAGCATAGATAATAGATTTTATATATATATAATAGAATAGATAATAGATTATGTGTTATGAACTATCTCAAAGTTTAAAACAGATCGCATTGTTAGATTTCCTAATTTTAACAATATCGCGTTATGTTAGTTCCACATTCCATCACCAGGGAGCGCACTCTATTCTTAACGAAAGCGTATCTGAACGAAACTCCTTCATGCAACCTTTCCGTAGATACATGAATCGGGAGGGTGGAGGTCTTAACCAATAATTTAAGATAATTGCTGAAATTACTACGAAAAATATTTTAAAGGGGCTCTACGCGGGTCCCTAATAGAGTTAGAGGAAATCGGAAGACAGCAAAATAATCGTGGGGAAAAGTTTGCTTGTGTGCCTCTGGGCGACTTTTGGCGCGAGATCTAAGCTCTACGACCAATAGGAGCCCAGATATTTAAGGAAATATGAAGTAACAAAGTCCAAAATAATAGAATTTTCCGTAATAATTCTATAGCTAATCTAGGTAGAATGATGTGTTATAGCTTAAAACCTTCCCTGGAACGATACCTATCTAACGGTATAAGTTCCGTAAAAATCCATGCGGTAGAACTCGAAATCTCGGCGTTCGGAACGAAATTTCCGTTTGGATTTTATATATATAATATATATATATATGTTAAAAGATGTTTATAAACATATTTTAACATAAACAATTTTCTGGAAGAATGTATTTTAAGTTATTCATGTTTACTTATTCTTATTAAATATTCTTTAATTGATATTTCGTTTAATTATACGTTACAATATGTAATATTTCTTTTATTTTCAAAAATATTTTTAACATCAACAACTTTTTAGAAAGCTTTGTTTTTAAGCATAATTCTATTTTACTTATTATTATTTATTACTATTTAACATTTTTTATTTGATAGATATTTTATGATTGACTATATATTTACATGTAAATTTTGAATTTTCACAAATATTTTAAATTGAATTAAAAGTTTTCAAACTATTTTTTATGTCTGTGTGCATAATAAGTATTAAAAAGTTGCATGCAGAAGTTGCTTGCAAGTTTTATTTAATTATTTTTATTTGTGAAGAAATCAGCTTTTTAAAAATACTTGTTTTATTTACGGAATGTGTTAACAATTACTTAGAAACAAAACTATTATTTTTTTAAACAAAATTATCCTTTATTTCAGCAAAACATTTCATATGTTGCTATATTAAAGGAACGTAAGTGTTTTGTAATCATATAATATTTTAAACTGAAAAACGTGAATAAAACATGCATTATATTTGTTTAAAAAGTCATTTTTACATTAAAATATCCGAGAAAATATTTCAATTTTTTGCGTAAATATATATAACTAGCAGCCTTCGCCCGCTACGCTGGGCCGTTTTTCTAAACAAGCCTTGAATCAAACGAAATATATCTGTGAATTTGATCATGCGTTTGATAGCAATATGGGCATTTATCTGGAATGCCCATCCGAATTGCTACAAACGCTATTGACGTTATTATGCTATTATATTTTCTACTGAGACAGACAAAATTTCAGCTGTTAAGGAGCAACTTGTTTAGTTGATCCTTTACTGTAGGATTTGGTAAAGTACGATAGAACAAAATACAATATCCTAAAACCCTTCTTCTGAAAATTTATCAATGCAATTCTCATCAGAATTCGTCCAATAGAGCCTATTAAAAAGACTAATCTTTCATAATAGGGTTCACCTGGCTCTAGAACTTTCAGCCAAATTTTTATATCCAAGCAACCTAGAACAATATGCGTTTTATACTAAAACATTCCCTAAAAAATTAACTAACCGATCAAGTTCCATCGAAATCCATTTAGCAAAATCTTTTAAACTGGCAAATGTACTAAAACATTCCCTAAAAATTATTTAAATAACAGTTTAATTCCCATCAAAATCCATTCAGCACAATCTTAAAAAAAAAAAAAACCAATCTTTCATTACCGTGTTTTTCTGATTTTGAATTTTCCCCCATAATTATTTAACTAAGCAACGTAGAACGATATGATATGCTAAAATCTTTTCTGAAAAATTATCTAACAATGTAGGTCCCATCAAGATCTGTTCAGCAGAATTCAAGTTCTAAGCAGTCGGAAATAAATTTCTCTTTACATTTCGTATATATTATAGATAGTTAAATTTAAACATATCTTTCATAATCGCGTTAACCAGATTATAGAACTTCAGGGATGTAGGGGTAAGTTAACGTTTATATACTCTCTGGATTGTTTAAGAAACTCTGTACGCCTTCATAGCTATAGCATATATATTCTCTAGTATATACTCTCTGCATATAGAGTACATCCTCTAGTTTTTTACTACACCACTGAGAACTTTCCCGCATAGCATCAAAATCCATTCAGTAGAAATTTAAATAAAAGTTAATATTTCATAATCGGGTTCACCTAATTTTAAAATCCCCGCAGATATCACTAAGTAACGTAGAACTATTTTTTACATTAAAACGCTTCTAAACAAATTACCTAACTAACAGAGTAAATTCTACAAAATTCTGTTCAGTAGAACCTGAGTTACAGTGAATCGGAATGAAATAAAAATACAGTAGATGATGATGAGTAAAAATGTAAGTGCTGGTATTTGCGATTTTAAAAATGCTATTGGCGAGATTTGTGCACGGCTAACATAAAAGTACCAATTTTTTTCTTTTTATCCAGGAGCAAATGACAAATTGCAAAATATTTTTTTCAATTTAAACCTTTGAAATGAATTTTTTTTATGCAGTACAAACATTGCTTTCATATTTAAATTAAATATTTCCTTTTTACAATATTTATTTCTTATTAAACCTTTTTTCTTTGTCTTTTAAATAAAATCAGTTGAAAAAATATTCACGTTCAATAAATAGCAAATCTTAATGTTTGGCACGGTTTGCAGTAAAAATCGTTTGCACAGTTAGGGTTGAAATAAATGGCGCAATAGCATAGATTTTGTAATGTCATATCGTGAAAAAGTACAAATTTTTAAAAACTTTAGTTTTCGAAGGCGTTTGTAATTTTTTCTAACTCATATAGCTGTTTTAATTATTCAACCAAAAGAATAATTGATCAACAAAATTACCCAATTTAAATTTTTCCGTTGCTGTAGTAACGGATGAATTTTTAGAAATTATCACTTGAAAATTTGAGGTTTTGGCGCCAGACATCGGCAAATTTGAAAAATATGAAATATCTCACGAACTATTGGACTTAAAAGAATTTAGTTAGTACCATTCGATTCAGCATACAAAAATACACCAAAATATGTCATCAGTTGAAAAATAGCTATAAAATCAGATTTTTAAGGAATTTTTTAAAACTTCGTTCTCTTTTTTACCCCCCTTAGGGGTGGAATTTTGGAAAATTCTTTCTTAGCGGCACTCTATGTCATTAGAAGAATTTTTACACCAATTTTCAAGACATTAGGTTCAGTAGTTTTGGCTGCGCGTTGATTAATACAAAATCCAGACTTTCTTTTATATATATAGATAATAACATATTTCATGTATGTGCATTTCAAAAGGTTACATGGAAAAATGAATCTTTTATAATATTTTGAAGAACTCTTTACAAGAGTTAGACTTAGTTTCGCAAAATCCTTCGGCCCAGAAGATGAAATCAAATTTTCCCGCTCCGTCCTTAGATGCGCACTTCTGAATGCGCGCGCCGTCGCGAACAGGTTACGTCTTCAGAGAAAGAGACCCTACCCTTCAACACACGAGTTTAAAATCTCCATTTATTTAAAAGCCACTGTTCATTTTTTTTCTCCATTTGTTGTAAGGTAAATAAATAATTATTCATCTAAATTTCCTCTTCCGGTCTTTGCCCTTCCATCCTTTCCTTCAAAACTACCTAGCACATAAATTAAGCAACAAAAAAAAGTAAGTAAACAAGTGACTCTTTCTCTATGGATAATAGTGGTTCTTTGCAGCAAGTTGCAACTGGGTAGGCGTAGCGACATTTTACTTTTTGAAGGTGGAAATGGACCCTATACAGGTAACGTCAGATGCCAGAACTGGCGATATGTTGATCTGTTATTCTAGCCACTGCACCGCCAGATTACCAGTATGCGCAGTCGCAAACACCGCTAGCAGACGACTTTAGCCTTGACCCAGGCTACATCCATACATTTTAACTGAAAATTTGCAAACTTAAGAAATTTTCTCGCAAACAGAACAACATTTTGAACTTGTATTACAATATATTAAGAATATGCTGCTACAACAAAGAATTGTTTTGCAGTATTTTTAACAAACAAGCATTAATATTTCAAAAGAAAATCAAATTTCAAAATTATTTTTGCTTAAAAGGCGCAAAGACCAACTTAGTGAAAAATATTCCATGCCGGGAATCGAACCCGGGTCATCAGTATAGCGCACTGACGTTCTACCGCTAAACCACATGGAACGATACCCAGCCTGGAACTTCTCACTATTACAAGTTGGCAAGGCTACAAACGCAGCACAAGATGAACGTCAGTGCGCTATACTGATGACCCGGGTTCGATTCCCGGCATGGAATATTTTTCACTAAGTTGGTCTTTGCGCCTTTTAAGCAAAAATAATTTGAAATTTGATTTTCATTTGAAATATTGTATTCAAGGCGAATGTTTTCTCTCTGGAAAAATTTCCAAAATATTAATACAAGCATTAATAAATCACACTCCATAGACTGCTATGCTAAACACTGCCAGTAAATACCGCCAGCAGACGAATTTTAGCCTCGACCTCAGGTTGCGTGCATAGGGCCCATTGAAGGATAAAAGAACTGTTCAGACCTCTCTAGGTTGTAAGAAGAGTTGATTACAGAAAGCGCATTTGACTTTACATTTTTAAAGGCATGCCATTAAAAATAGCAAATGATTTTTCGTTTTGAAAATAATTTAAAATAAGAGATGTTTTAATGATTAGAATTTATCTGTAAAATTAATTTTGATCACTCAAATTTCTTTTTGAAGCTTAGTTTTGTTCTTAAAATTAAAACAATTTTTTTCCTATTATAATGTTACACATAATTTCGCGTTATTATAAAGAGGATTAAGCTTTCTTTATTAGAGGATTGCTTGAGAGCAACTTCAAATAGTTTACACTCTGTCAAATAAGAGCACAAATTAGGTATACAATTAAAAATAATAATAATAATTAAGAAATAATAAAGAAAAATAAATAAAGAAAAAGTGAGAATTTTTTCTCTCTCCCTATTATATGTATATATATACAGGGTGTTCCGTTAAAGGGGTCCAATATTAATAGGGGTAATAGAGGAGATCACATGGAGCATAAATCAGTATATAAAGCCTGGTCGGATCTCAATAGTTTTCAAGTTACAGCAAATAGAATGAAAATTCGGAAAATTGTAAAAGAACCCTCATTGCTAAACTATCGATAAGGCTACATAAAAACGAAGCACATATTTAGAAAGAGCAGAAAAGAAACCTACAAAATGACATCAATTGTATTAAAATAGCAATATTTATTGACGAGTTACAAGCCCTGAAACAGTGAAAAAAGTACGAAATCCAATATACATCAAAATAGTTAATCGTTAATTCCAAAAAGACAACTCTAGCTACAACAAGGAAAATGTAGTAAAATTTGGTCCATTCCGAAAACTTTCGAAAAAGCTTACAATGAACCATATCGGTTTAATTGTGTGAGAGAAATTAATCAGTTTCTTAGTTACAACTCCGCTTTCTTTGACACTAGCAAAGGTTAAACTCCGCCCATCACGATTGGAAACACCGCCTTTTTAATTACTCTCAACTATACATTTTCGATCATGCTTCTTCTGAGATGCAACATTTTTAATTATTCAAGAGTTGAATGAACCAAAATAACTTTACAATAATAGTCTACATTTTAAAGTGGCCTTTTATTGATATAAAGCTTAAGTTAAATTCTTTAAAATTAAACTGGTGGTGAAATTCGGAAATAATTAAAAATATTGCGATTTGTAACTATGCAAGAAGTTTCAGTACATGTTTTACATGGACAATTATTGTATGTATATGTGCATCATAATTTATGATAGGAAATAATAATAACAAATAGCATAATAATTTTATTAATTATAAATTTAAAAAAGACACTAAATTTTAAATTAATTCATACAAACTTTGTAATTTACAATTTGAGTACACCACAGTCTGTGACTTACAAAATACTGTGCCAAAAAGTGTTGAAAATAAAAGAAAAATGACAAATAAAGAATTACATTCCACGTACTTTGTGACATATGTGAAGCATAGTCTTCTGGCCTGCGCTGCACAGTTCAATGTCGCAAGGCAGACGAACGGACATTATTATAATAAGTGTTCGAAGTTGCGCCCATTAATAGAATCGCACAGCCGACAGCGACGTCGTAAAGATTGGCGAACACGCCGAAAAACTCCGACGGAGTTGGGAATGTCTCCTGCAGCGACAACGATTCGCGCTAGTAAATCCTCCGGTGTATCCACAGGCGTTTCATACACCAGCGATTTAAGGTGTCCCCAAACAAAAAAGTCTAACGGATTGAGGTCTGGAGAGCGTGCAGGCCAAGCAACAGGTCCACTCCGTCCAATCCATTTCCCAGGATATATTGAATTGAGGTGATTGCGAACACCTATGAAAAAATGTGCCGGTGCGCCATCGTTCATAAACCACATATTGTGGCGCAATGTTGCTGGCACATTTTGCAGTAACTGCGGTAAGATATCCCGTAGGAAAACCAAGTACGTACTGCCATTGAGTACATCTGGGAGTAAATATGGTCCTATGAGATAATCGCCGAAGACACCTGCCCATATGTTCACACTGAACTTTTGTTGTGCGTTCGACGGGAAAACAGTGTGCGGATTTGTATATGACCATGTGTGCATATTGTGCGTGTTTACCACGCCCTCTCTCGTAAATGTTGCTTCATCAGTAAATAAAATATTTTCCAGAAATTGTGGATTATTTTCTGTTACATTAAGCAACCAGCGTACGAATTCTGTCCGCTGAGCACAATCTGTTACTGATAACAGTTGTACCCGCTGCACATGAAAGGGGTGCATGTTTTCTGCACGCAGAACACGCCACACACTTTGGTGAGAAACACCGACTTCAGACGCAGCAGCTCGTGTACTCGTGGAGGGGTTATCTTTAAAAATATTCAGTACATCTTCTTCCATTGCAGGTGTTTGTACATGTCGAGGTTTCCCTGCATCAATGCTTGCTGTATTAAACGATCCAGTCTCCCGTAATCGTCTATCGATTTTTATGAAGAGTTTCGAACTTGGGCAACGTCTCCTTGAAAATTGCTCACGGTACATGCGCTGTGCTAGACATGCATTTCCATGAGCTTGCCCGTACATCAGATGCATGTCCGCATATTCTTCGTTAGAGTATTCCGGCATAATTATTATACATCAACTTACTACAATCCCACTTACAACAGCCTCCCTTTAACATAACGCCCACTGATGACTGCTGTTTTATTACACTTTTCTTCCTATACACATAGAAAATTTGCATAAAAAGTACTTCTTCTTCATCATCCTGAAAGTTCATGGAGGAAACGCAGCAGTCACGGAGTTTGCTTTAAGACAAGGCGAGAGCTGCACAATATGTCATTCACTTGACCAGACTGAATAATGAAAGGGTATTGATAGAGGTTGATCAGAAATGTATAATTGAAAGATATTAAAACGGGGTGTTTAGAATCGTCATGGGCGGAGTTTCGCCCTTTCCGAGCGTGCAACAGTACAGAGTTGTAACTACGGAACTGCTTGATTTCTCCCATACAATTAAACTGATATGGTTTATTGTCAGCTTCTTCGAAAGCTTTCGGAATGGACCAAATTTTATAACATTTTCCTTGATGTAGGTAGAGTTGCATTTTTGGAATTAACGATTAACTATTTTGCTAAATATTTGATTTTGTATTTTTTCACTGTTTCAGAGCTTGTAACTCGCCATTAATTCTCAATATTCTAAGACAACTTATGTCATTTCGTAGGATTTTTTCTGCTCTTTCTAAATATGTGCTTCGTTTTTATGTAGCATTATCGATAGTTTAGCAATGAGGGTTTTTTTACAAATTTCCGATTTTTCATTCTATTTGCTGTAACTTGAAAATTATTGAGATCCGGCCAGGCATTATATACTGATTTATGCTCCGTGTGATCTCCTCTATTACCCCTATTAATATTGGACCCCTTTAACGGAACACCCTGTATATATATATATATATATAACTATTTAATACAGATTTTTATTTTTATTTTTTCAAAATGTTCTTAATCGTATTTATTCAGAGGGAACAAAATCTTAAAACAGTTTTTTTCTTTATAAATTTTGCGGGGGGGTGGGTCTTATGAAAATGGAAATATTTAGAGATGGGGTAAAATTATATTCAGAAAAACTGGTATGACAGTACCGTAATTTCGGGTGTATAGCCCGCAGATCAAACAATTCAGTTTGGACCCAGAAATTTTATTCAGTATTTGAAGACCTATATTAACCGTGATCTAAAAAGTTACATTTTATTTTTAAAAATTTCTGGGTCGAAAAACGATTGCTTGATCTGCGGGCTATACACCAGAAATTACGGTACATAAAAATTAAAAGAAGTGTAATAAATGCCAGTTGCGAAGGGGTTAATGACAAAAACCCCGTAACGTGCTTTAGAACCTACACTAGCGATGCGAAGACTCTCGTAATTTAACTTTAAACCAATGGCATCGTTCTTTTCAAATTCTTCTTTTGCATTTCAATATCTTTATTAATTAATTTCATTTATTTATTTATTTTATTTATTTATTTATTTATTTATTTTTCCAAAGAATAGCTGGTGACGATCGCTAGCCAAGTACATTTTCACTGCAACAAATTAAAAAAAGTAAAGAAGTTAGAGACTGACCTCACATAGCCTAATAAAGAAAATTTTATAAAAATATTAAAATGCAGTAGTGAAAATTTGAAAAGAAAAATGTGCCACTGTTTTAATATTAACTTGCGCGTATCTTCGCTTGACTAGGGTAAATCTTAATGCTGGGTTATGCTGATATTTCGAAAAAAAAAAAAAAAATCAATGTAAATTTAACAGATACATGATTAATATAAAAGCTGATGGATAAATTATTCATAACAAACTTGTTTTTTATAATAATAATTACTATTATTTTAGTAAGTAAAATATATATAAAATTACATGAAATTGAATCCTGCATAATTTCGTATTATTTTATCTCGATCAAATTTCTTTTTTTACCCTTGGTATTTCTAGTATTAAGTACATATACTATTAAGTAATAAGTAGTATATATTGGCCTCTGGCAATGGGGTTGTATTCTGAACGTCTCAATAAGTACCTTTAATGAATGAGTCTATTATTCGTGCAAAAGTATATCCAATAAAATAATCTCCAACCGGATAAGTTGTAGAATTTATATTTATATGAAATTCTATCAAGATTAACGCTATGAATAAATTATTCTGAGAGAGAATTCTAGTAGCACGCTATTGCAGCGTTAATCATAATATTAAAATTAATCTTTTGTAGGACAAGGACACGGAGAATTTCCACACTCTCATTTCTCATCACAGACTGCATTTTCGGTGTTGGAGCTCTGTTGTGAGGGGTCATGTGAGGTGATTGCTCCATCGCACGTTATATTTTTCGCAGTGTGAATGGCAGGTGTGGCTGTTCGTTAGAATAGTTTTCGCTCGCTATTTAGTGCTGCATAATGACGGCTACTGATGATCAAGATTATTATATCAAGGAAGTTATCGACAAAATATGTAATGGAACGTTAAACAGTAATTTCAAAGACCAATTTGATAGATTTTCTCGAACTTTGAGGACTATACTGGGTGATTTTTACACCTTCGTAGACCAATATATCTTGGATATTAAGGCTAAAGCTGGATATTCTGACTCTGCCTCTGAACAGGAAGAGGTAAGAAAAACTTGCCATGATGTTTTTACTTTGCTTGGGGAGCCAACCCATGATAATTTGTTAAATTCAGCTATGTTTAGTTTTTTTTGCTCTATTAAGTATAAGAAAACTCCAAATTTTTTTCTTACTAATACTAACCTTAAAAACGAAATTTTCAATGCAGTTAAGAAAGGCGTTAAGCGTCCTCTTTCAGAGGAGAGTTCACCTATCCCTCTAAGTAATAAATATAAGAATATCGCTAATGAAGTTACCCTTACTGAAAATATAGAAATGGATGAGTCAAATGTTAGTGATAATACTCAGAATACTGTCAAAGTTAAAAATTCTGTTAACCCTTTCTACGTCGAAGTCGACAGCAATTGGGCGGCGGTAGCTCATGAAATTACGGTGTTAAACTTGGAAAAACCAAAAATAACGCTAAAAGGCGAATGCATTGTTATACAACGTAACTCTGATAAGGACTTTAAATCTACTCAGAAATGGCTAGACCAAAACAAAAAGAAATATACAACTCTTGATCCTAAAGAACTTCGACCCAAAAAAATATGCATTAGGGGCCTCCCCTGTTACACCGATACTAAAATTATTGAAGATAGTCTCAGGGAGCATGGTTTCGCAGTCACTAGGGCTGCCATGCTTAAAAATCGTAAAACTGGCCAACCAATGCCAATATACATGGTAAATGTTATCCCTCGTAAGAACTTTGAAGAAATTTACCAAATTAACAATATACATTATATTTCTGTTAAGATTGAAACTTTTACTAGCAAGAATCGTGTAAAACAGTGTTACAAATGCCAGGGTTACGGTCACGCATCAGAAGTGTGTGGCTTCGATGCTAAATGTGTTAAATGCGGAGATCAACATTTAAGTACAGATTGTCACCACAAGGGGCGTATTAAACCCACTTGTGCCAATTGTGGACTGGGGCACCCAGCGAATTTCCGTGGTTGTCCAAAAAATCCTTATAGACTCGAAAATAAACAGAACCGAAAAACAAGTAATAGCGTCAGCAATCTATCCCAAGAAACCCAAATCTTAGCGGATAATTTTAAGAATTATAATTATACCAAAAATACTAAAGACTCTGAACCCTCTACAAATAATGTAGAATTAAACTCTGATAACAATGATAGTACTACCGCAAACACCCATTCCTCCCCTACTATTGAAAATTCTAATACTCCTACTAATTACACCAATGATATTAAAGACATTCTTAATACTTTCAACGAAGTCAAACAAATCTTTCAAATCACTAAATTCCTAAAATGTATAAAGAACATCTCAACTCAGACTAAGAACCTCGATAATCCGATGCAAAAATTGATGGTTATACTAACTGAATTTGATAAACTTGCTAGTCAGATCAACATTAACGAAGATTAAGCTCTTCATTTGCTAAACTTTTTTTCCTTCTTTTTGTCTGTGTTGTTTGTTTATAAAAAAAAAAAAAAAAACTTCTTTTCTTGTATTTTATGCTCTTCTCGTGATATTACTCTTACTTCTTTCATTTTCATGTTTTTTTCTCCTCAAATTACTAGACTGGGTGGACGCCGTCCTCTTGCTGTCGTTTGATCCCCTCGGTTTTAGCATTTAACTGTTTATTTGGTTTGAACTCTCCTCACTGTAATTTTTTCTTACATTATTATTCTTTTTTACTTGATTTAAATTCTCTTGTAAATTTGTAAATATTTAGTTTTGTTTATTTTATTCACTGTGTTAAACTTTTTTACTTAACAAGCTATATTAAATGTATGGTCTCTGAATTGAGTCTTTTTTTTATGGGGCTTCCTTTGGTAGCTTTTTCGTGAAAATCTATGAGATGCATTCAAAACATTTTTGTCATGTCAGTTTTTTCAGGAGACTTTCTTTTACAGAAGGAATTAGCGTCTATTCTATTTCTACGGAATAATAATGGGTTTTTAAAAAATAAGAATTAATTTGCAAAGAACGTAAAATTTAATGCGTATTTTTAATTATGATATACCGGACAAGGAACAAAATTTGAGAAAATCATAGGAAGAATGTTACATAGCTGCCAACTTGTACGGATTTTTGCTACCACTAAAATTTAATAGAAAATTTTTCCTAATTCAATCGCCGAATTGCTATGAATTTTGATAATTAAATAAGCCAGAAATTTCTGTTAAATTTTATTGGTAGCAGAAATCCGTAAAAGTTGGCAGCTGTGTAGGAATATTTCTCAAACTTTTAAGGTGACTTACTGCGAAGTAAAATTACAGCTTTGATAAGCATTATTCATCTAAATAAATATATATATACAGGGTGTTCCGTTAAAGGGGTCCAATATTAATAGGGGTAATAGAGGAGATCACACGGAGCATAAATCAGTATATAATGCCTGGCCGGATCTCAATAATTTTCAAGTTACAGTAAATAGAATGAAAAATCGGAAATTTGTAAAAAAACCCTCATTGCTAAACTATAGATAATGCTACATAAAAACGAAGCACATATTTAGAAAGAGCAGAAAAAATCCTACGAAATGACATAAGTTGTTTTAGAATATTGAGAATTAATGGCGAGTTACAAGCTCTGAAACAGTGAAAAAATACAAAATCAAATATTTAGCAAAATAGTTAATCGTTAATTCCAAAAATGCAACTCTACCTACATCAAGGAAAATGTTATAAAATTTGGTCCATTCCGAAAGCTTTCGAGGAAGCTGACAATAAACCATATCAGTTTAATTGTATGGGAGAAATCAAGCAGTTCCCTAGTTACAACTCTGTACTGTTGCACGCTCGGAAAGGGCGAAACTCCGCCCATGACGATTCTAAACACCCCGTTTTAATATCTTTCAATTATACATTTCTGATCAACCTCTATCAATACCCTTTCATTATTCAGTCTGGTCAAGTGAATGACATATTGTGCAGCTCTCGCCTTGTCTTAAAGCAAACTCCGTGACTGCTGCGTTTCCTCCATGAACTTTCAGGATGATAAAGAAGAAGTACTTTTTATGCAAATTTTCTATGTGTATAGGAAGAAAAGTGTAATAAAACAGCAGTCATCAGTGGGCGTTATGTTAAAGGGAGGCTGTTGTAAGTGGGATTGTAGTAAGTTGATGTATAATAATTATGCCGGAATACTCTAACGAAGAATATGCGGACATGCATCTGATGTACGGGCAAGCTCATGGAAATGCATGTCTAGAACAGCGCATGTACCGTGAGCAATTTCCAAGGAGACGTTGCCCAAGTTCGAAACTCTTCATAAAATTCGATAGACGATTACGGGAGACTGGATCGTTTAATACAGCAAGCATTGATGCAGGGAAACCTCGACATGTACGAACACCTGCAATGGAAGAAGATGTACTGAATATTTTTAAAGATAACCCCTCCACGAGTACACGAGCTGCTGCGTCTGAAGTCGGTGTTTCTCACCAAAGTGTGTGGCGTGTTCTGCGTGCAGAAAACATGCACCCCTTTCATGTGCAGCGGGTACAACTGTTATCAGTAACAGATTGTGCTCAGCGGACAGAATTCGTACGCTGGTTGCTTAATGTAACAGAAAATAATCCACAATTTCTGGAAAATATTTTATTTACTGATGAAGCAACATTTACGAGAGAGGGCGTGGTAAACACGCACAATATGCACACATGGTCATATACAAATCCGCACACTGTTTTCCCGTCGAACGCACAACAAAAGTTCAGTGTGAACATATGGGCAGGTGTCTTCGGCGATTATCTCATAGGACCATATTTACTCCCAGATGTACTCAATGGCAGTACGTACTTGGTTTTCCTACGGGATATCTTACCGCAGTTACTGCAAAATGTGCCAGCAACATTGCGCCACAATATGTGGTTTATGAACGATGGCGCACCGGCACATTTTTTCATAGGTGTTCGCAATCACCTCAATTCAATATATCCTGGGAAATGGATTGGACGGAGTGGACCTGTTGCTTGGCCTGCACGCTCTCCAGACCTCAATCCGTTAGACTTTTTTGTTTGGGGACACCTTAAATCGCTGGTGTATGAAACGCCTGTGGATACACCGGAGGATTTACTAGCGCGAATCGTTGTCGCTGCAGGAGACATTCCCAACTCCGTCGGAGTTTTTCGGCGTGTTCGCCAATCTTTACGACGTCGCTGTCGGCTGTGCGATTCTGTTAATGGGCGCAACTTCGAACACCTATTATAATAATGTCCGTTCGTCTGCCTTCCGACATTGAACTGTGCAGCGCAGGCCAGAAGACTATGTTTCACATATGTCATAAAGTACGTGGAATGTAATTCTTTATTTGTCATTTTTCTTTTATTTTCAACACTTTTTGGCACAGTATTTTGTAAGTCACAGACTGTGGTGTACTCAAATTGCAAATTACAAAGTTTGTATGAATTAATTTAAAATTTAGTGTCTTTTTTAAATTTATAATTAATAAAATTATTATGCTATTTGTTATTATTATTTCCTATCATAAATTATGATGCACATATACATACAATAATTCTCCATGTAAAACATGTACTGAAACTTCTTGCATAGTTACAAATCGCAATATTTTTAATTATTTCCGAATTTTCACCACCAGTTTAATTTTAAAGAATTTAACTTAAGCTTTATATCAATAAAAGACCACTTTAAAATGTAGACTATTATTGTAAAGTTATTTTGGTTCATTCAACTCTTGAATAATTAAAAATGTTGCATCTCAGAAGAAGCATGATCGAAAATGTATAGTTGAGAGTAATTAAAAAGGCGGTGTTTCCAATCGTGATGGGCGGAGTTTAACCTTTGCTAGTGTCAAAGAAAGCGGAGTTGTAACTAAGAAACTGATTAATTTCTCTCACACAATTAAACCGATATGGTTCATTGTAAGCTTTTTCGAAAGTTTTCGGAATGGACCAAATTTTACTACATTTTCCTTGTTATAGCTAGAGTTGTCTTTTTGGAATTAACGATTAACTATTTTGATGTATATTGGATTTCGTACTTTTTTCACTGTTTCAGGGCTTGTAACTCGTCAATAAATATTGCTATTTTAATACAATTGATGTCATTTTGTAGGCTTTTTTCTGCTCTTTCTAAATATGTGCTTCGTTTTTATGTAGCATTATCGATAGTTTAGCAATGAGGGTTCTTTTACAATTTTCCGAATTTTCATTCTATTTGCTGTAACTTGAAAACTATTGAGATCCGACCAGGCTTTATATACTGATTTATGCTCCATGTGATCTCCTCTATTACCCCTATTAATATTGGACCCCTTTAACGGAACACCCTGTATGTATAAAGCTATTTATCTTTGATTTTTCAGGGCTTCATGACTTAATTATTCGTATTGGGTACGGTTAAAAAAAAAAAAAACAAAAACAAAAAAAAAAAAAAAAAACAATCACGATATTTAAAAAAAAGTCTTTTATGATTTAAAAATCTTGTGCTTTGTCACCAATTTGCGTATGGACATGTTGGGGGGAAGAGAATTGAGATGGTTGTTTATTTCTCGTTATTTCAAAGTCACAAACATTGCAGAATAATTTTAAAATAGAAAAGCATTTTTAAATGAAGCTGCGTCCTTTGAGAGGGGGGGGGGGGGGTTGAAAATTTACTAGTCATTTTTACTGTGAACTAATTAAGAAATTTTTTTATATAAAATAAAAAGATTTTAAGTTCTGCATGCTACTGCAGTTAGATAAGGGGAGGATTTTTAAAATTTTGACGGGTGGTTTAATAAATATTTTAATATTTTAGTAATCACAGGTACAAAATTTGTACCTAATTTTATCGGAATAGTGTTTATTAAAGTGGAGGGGGACAAACTAGATAATTAATTATTTGCTTTGGAGTTTTTTTTCTTTTGAAAAAGCAAAGATTTATAGAATTTTTATTATGAGTGATGTTGAAGAAGGTTAATTTCGGAAGCTAGGTGATTCCTTCATAAAATTTTAAGTTAAGCGGAAATCCTCCGAAATACACACGATTCTCATGCGTGCCAGGGACAATCTATTTTAATTTAAGATGCATACATTTTTCCAAAAATAAACAATGTTGTTGGATTTCAAAGAATTCGAATGAAAAATTTATGTTTTTAAATATAAAATGACTGTGAATACGTAAGCGTTCCTTGTATTCGAGTGTGGAATTTTATTTTTTACATTCTTTTTCCTTTGCCGAACAATTAACATATATCAAAAACGAATTTCAGTATTTGTTTATTTATTTACTGAGAAAAATCTTTTTGAGAATTTCTGGAATTGTGTTGGATAACTTAAGAAAAAAGTTAAAATTATCATTTTTTTTTTTCGTTAGATGTTTCACAATTTTTATCTAAGTGTTCTGTCGACATTAAACACACCAGCGTAGTGTACTTCCTTAAAAATACATATAAAAAAAAGTTACAAATTACTTTAAAAGTATGAAATTCTCCCCCCTCGCTGTTTATAAAACTTATTTTTTCGTCTTCGGGTTGATTTCAAATTGGATTTTTTTTTTTTTTTTTTTTTTTTTTTTTTTCTTATGAGGGGTAGCTCATTTTCAAGCAAATTATATTTTTATCATATCTAAGTTGCGTTGTGTTATAATTCTCTAAGACTATTTAACCTACATGTTATCACTCATGTATTGACTTTTTTAAAAAAAGGTTGAAATTGCAATCTGAAGTATGAACTGCATTGTGAATTAATATTTATGTATTATATTTGTTACTGAAAGTTAAAATCTTCTTTTGCTTTCCTATCTCTTTTCCTTATAAAGATTTAAATTTCATATTATGTAGTTAGTTTCAGAATAGGTTAAGTATGGCAATTTTAGAAAATATTTCCTGAAAATCGACGAAAGTAAAATGATCTTAATTCGAAAGCCTCAAATCCTTCTAATACTTTTTATTTTTTTTTTAAATTATGTATGATTAATCAGATCTTAGATACATATAAAAATGCACTAGCGCTTTATCTAGCTTAGATGCTGTATGTTACTTGGCCGCTATTTTGGATTTCTTGGCGATGTTGGCAGTGTTTGTGGATATGGCAACCATGTTCTGGTAAGCCCGGTTTTTTGTTAGATCGTGTTTTTATGCGTATTCAGTTGATTTAATTAATATGGCTTGTGATATCGTGTTGTGTTTCTGTCAATTATTTTTATGTTAAATTTATTGGATGTATTTGATTGAATATGGATTCTGTAGTCCGTTTAAACGCTCTTGCTGAAGTAATTAAGAAATATGAGGAAATTTTGACTAATAAAGGAGGTTTGTTTACAGTGCGTCAGTGCGTATTCATAAGCCTATTTTCGAAAAAGACGGTGATGCTCGCAGGTATTTCATGCTTGTGCTTTCAAGAAAGCAGATGTCTGTTAAGGTATGTTGATAATTTTATGTATATTTTGTTGCCTTACGAGTTTTGTACATTTTGAGATTGCTACACAGCGAGAACTGCTGAATTTTGATATTGCTACGCAGTGAGAACTGCTGAATCCAGTGATGTTTTTTTCGGTTAATGAGCGCGGAGCGCTCATACAACGATTACTGATTGCAACTTTAGAGAGTTTTGTTTATTATTTACATTTTATTTTCGTTAAGCCTAACATGTGTATAAATCGACACTTAACGACATTTACTACTGGCGGTTTTCACGCCAAGAAAAATTCCAAGATGGCGGTCCTGGGAATTTATGACATTTGTTCGCTTTATCTTTATTATTATTAT
This sequence comes from Maratus speciosus, assembly GCA_963932465.1. NCBI lineage: Eukaryota > Metazoa > Arthropoda > Arachnida > Araneae > Salticidae > Maratus > Maratus speciosus. Next base: position 268,041,094 of record OZ010798.1, on the reverse strand, counting down.
TTTTATTTTTATTTTATTTTATTTTATTTTTTGCAGTAACTTATGAAGGAGTTTCACAAGATATTTTACCATTATAAACACTGGAATTATATGCTGGTATGATCGACTATTTTTTTTTTTTACAAATATTTTTAAATCCTTTTTTTCAAAACATTCTTTCTTTCTTTATGTTTTTCTTTACATATTTCTTTTTATTTTAAAAAGCATTCTTCTGGCTTAAATTTTTAATTGATAAAAAATTATTTTTGCGCGAGTAGACGTAAGTGATAACTGGACATATTTGTATTTAATGAAAATATTATTTATGATTTCAATTTTAAGCAGTGTTATTGATATTTTTAAAACTTTCATACTTTGAACGAGAAAAAAAAGTAATTTTGACATATATGGTGAAATTCACATTTTCGTGGCATTTCCGTCTTTATTTCATTCTGTTTAAATTCACCTTTGAAGTTTCCGTTGCCCCCCCCCCCCCCCCGCCGCTTCTCCTTCAAAACATACATATTAGAAATATTTCTTCTTTCTTTATTTAAAAGCATTTCTTCATAATTTAGTAAAATAAAATAAACAACCATTTTTCTAAATTTTCTCTCATCGTTTTAGCTCCTCCCCTTTCCCAGCTTACTAAAACTCAGTGTAAATAAGAAATAAATAGGAAAACTTATGTAAATGTTAAATATGCATTTAATCCAAGTAAAGAAGATATCTGAAGAATTCTGAGCAAAGCTTTTTCTTTTTTCAAATAAATTCAGATGTTGCCGGAGTTTCTTTTAATTCTTCGACAGACCAGTTTTTACTGGAGTGCCAAGAAGGGTTATGTGTTTCACGCGTATCTGGGTATGTGGATTTCTTTATACCCTCGAAACATCCCAACGGCTGGATGGATTTTAATGAATGAGATCTCTATCAATTCGTCTTAACCGTCCGAGGGTTATAGGCTAGGTTTTGTTTTTATAAATTCAAAATGGCGGCCGTAAAATACAAAATGGCTGTAGACACGAAAAAACAATTACGCCCCATATTGAGTGGCATATCATTGGTTAGGTCTTTCAAAATGAAGACGATGTTTCATTGACTATTTTACAGTTAGAAGCTCCGTTTAAATATTACACAACCTGGAAGTTGTGTAGGTAGGATCACTAGCTTTACTGCAACTCTAACCATCATAGACATCTATAGGCCTCATCAAAACAGTGTTTATAGATAGGAACTAACAATTAAACACAACCTAAAAGTCATCAATACAAGTAAATAAAAAAAAATGGGTAAATAGTATAAAAATAGTTTAACATTGATGAGAAATAATTAATTAGTTCGCTTTTTACGCAGTCGGGCTTTTTTGATTTTTAAAATTTAATTTCGACTTGTTCCACTTTGAAATTTTGAATTATTTAATCGCTTAAAATTTGATGTTAGATAGTGTTATTATATGATTATATTAAAATGCTTTCAACAAAACTGAAAATAAAATATTTTGATCATAAAAGATGTGCATCACAAGTATTCTGTACAGCGCGTGAAATTACAATTCCGCTTAAGAATTCGTAAATTGTTAAAAAGGAAGAACTAATATGCACATTTTACACAGCGGATTTAAAATTGGTAGTAAATCATAATTTTATACGAATCACAAATTTAAAAGAAACTATTTAGAATTTGTTCATTTTTTTTCTATAATAGGGGATCTTTGAAAAAGAAAGGCCATTGGAAAAACTGGCATATTACATGTCAATTCAGAATCATCAAAAGTGCATAGATTTGTATCTTCTTCCAACATTACACAAAGAATTAAAATTTCAAGTTTTCCATTGCAATATTCAGGATTTTCTTGGTGATGCCAAGAGGGAAGAATTATCTGAGACAGAAATGAATAAAAATGTATTTTATAAGATTACTGGTACATTTGAAAGAATGAAAGATTTTCAAAATAATTTAAAAATGAAATGTTTTGATCATAATTTATGTGCCTTAGAAGTGTCCTGTACATGATGGAAATTATAATATCTCTGAAAAGATCGTGAATTGTTGAAGAAGAAGAAATAATATAATAGAAAACTGGAATTTTGCTTTTTCAGAATTAGTGTCGTCCCCGATGAAAAAAAAAATTTATATATAAATAGTACAAAACATATTTCAATTTTAAGACTTGAACATAAAATAAAAGCACACGCTTTTATTTTATGTAAAATGACTTAATTCGCATCCGCTTAAGAATTCCACATTTACGATCCACTCTTAAACATGTACAGTAAAGCATGCATAGGATGTCACTATTACGAAATGATATACAAATGTAGCAAAAAGATGCCGTCATTAAAGAAACTGGACAAAAAAAAAAAAACGGTTATCTAATGATTCATAGGCCTTTATTTGTTTGTAACATTAATATAGATACTTAAATTTAAATATAGCTTATAATAGCTCCATGTTTTAACAGAAATCATTCGCTTATATATTTTTAAAATAGCATGTATTTTAATTACATTTTCTTTCGGTTGTTATGAAAAAATGACAAGAAAAATGTATAATTACCATTTTCGAGCTATTTTTCCTTTACTTTCTACAGAAATGGAGTACTTCCGTTACCAATATTAAGCAAATGGCTTTAAAAACTACAAAAAAATTAATATTTCAAAAATAAATGAAGATACAGTTTTCAAACAAATTGCATTTAAAAGTACTTTTTTTCCGAATACGACGGTATAAAAATTTTAAATGTGCGATGCTTAGAAGTAAAAAAAAAATGCTATAGAGTATTTAATCGTACAATGATTCATCTGCTTTGTTTTACCGCTGGCTTATACAACGTAACGTTATTTTTTGGAGACGACACAAAATAAGCTTGAAGAAAGAAATGGCATACCGGGGATTAGAAGTTCTACTTCGTGGATTTAAAATCGACAGCGAAACTATTTTTATACTAATCGCAACTTTATAAATAAACTTAAAATTTATTTAAATTTACTCCTTTTTCTATAAATTAAATTAAAGATCTGTTAAATAAAAACACAAACGGAAAATTTTGTCACGTTAAATTTGAATTCAGAGCAATAACAAATGCATACATTATTATTTTGCAAAGACACAAAGAAGTAAAGTTTCAGATTTTGATTCTGATCTTTAAGATATTTTACGATGTCGCTAGGGAAGGAGTTTTTTTGAGTACGAGGTGAGAAATTTTTTATTTTATAAGTGTGCTAGTACAGGGCTGCCACAGGTGACTAGTTTTTAATTCTATTTTGCAACACTTTTTCAAAACAAAAATTTTTACATATGCTTTTGACAACATTTGCAAGAGAAATATACTAGAATTTTTTTTTTAAACAGTGGTGAGAACAGAATATAAAAAAAGTCACCTGTGGCAGCCTTGTAGTAAATCTGAAAGAGAAATACCAACGTTTAATGCATACTGTTTTGCCAAAATTTGTGAATAGAATATTTTGCCTTGTTTTATCGAAAGAAAATGTTACAATTTAAGTAGTTAAACCATGTATTGTGAATCCTGCTATTTAAATATTAAATACCAATTTTCTTAGCTCCAATAGTGGTGCAACACTACTTAGAAATTTTAAGGGGCGTACGCAGTTTGGCGACATAAATGCAACATTCCAAAATTGTCATTCACAATGTCATAGTTAAACTAGACGGATGTGGCAATCCAAAACTTTCTTCTATCTCATACATATTAATACTTCCTGAAAAATGCAACATTTTCAACGCCACCGGTAGGCGATTTATACAAAAATTTAATCGTGAACAACTTATGTCAACTTCTAACTGAATCTGAAGTTTGATGAAAATCCGTATATTAGTTTTTAAGATAGAGCTACTGTGGAAATCGTAAAAAACTCTGCATATCAGCGCCACCTGTTGGATGATTCACACCAAAAAACAATTAGGACCAATTTATACCAGTGACTAACTGAATCTGAAGCTTGATAAAAATTCATGCATTAGTTCTTGAGATACAGCTATTGCGGATATAGTGAAAAATGCAGCATAGCAGCGCCACCTGTTGGGCGATTTACACCAAAAACAAAACAGCACTATTTTATATCAGGGACTAACTTAATCTGAAGTTTCATGAAAATTCCCGCATTAGATCTTGAGATAGAGCTATTGCGATAATCATGAATAATGCAGCATATCAGCGCCACCTGTTGGGCGATTTTTACCAAAACGTAATGAGCACTAAATTACATCAAGGACTAACAGAAGCTGAAGTTTTATGAAAATCCATGCATTAGTTCTTGAGATATAGCTATTGTGGAAATCGTGAAAAAGGCAACATAGCAGCGCCACCTGTTAGACGATTTATATCAAAAAGTAATCAGAGCCAGTTTATATCAAGGTCTAACTGCATCTAACGTTTTGTGAAATTCTGTGCATTAGTTCTTGAGACAGAGCGCTCACAAAATTTTTGTCACATACAGACTCACAGAGTGATAAGAGTGACAGACAGACATTTTTTAAAAAACATCAGATCGTGTTCAGGAGCTTCTAAAACGTATAAATCCATCAAAAACCGGAAGTCGACATTTTTCACAAATCTATTACTTTCTTCTTTTAAAGATAGAAGAAAGTGAAAGCATTTTTAACTCAAAATAAATTGATCTCGAAAGAGGAAGACGATGTCAGCACGTGACTACCTGATAGGTTTTTGGTAATCTGCGAAAAGAGGGGAATTTCGACTCGTTTAAAAACTTTTCAGCAACAGAAAAAAAAGGAAACTCCTTACGTATCAGGCTTTTGAAGCGTGCTTAATCAGTTTTAATACCAAATTTAGCAAAATAAAGTAAAAATCGGAAGTTATTTAAATATCATGAAGACAGCAATATCTCAAAAATCTCAGCCCCACCAGTGGCCGAGCGGTTCTTCACTCAAAAGCTGGTAGACGGTGCTGGGTTCGAACCCAATCGTGCTCGTCGGCCTAATCGTTCGGAGTTTTCGTGGTTTTCTTCGAATCATGGATTTCCATGCGTAAATACGGGTTAGGTTCCCTTAGAAAGACCCCCACGAAGGGCACTTCCCCCCTGGGCCTATATCCCTCGAGTAGATAATTGGCCGTCAAAAATCAACCCTACCCAACCCAAAAATCTCATGTCTTGGGACGATGACTAGACACATATAATATTAGATCTCCAAAAAATTATGTCGTTTAAAGTTCTTTTACGTCTACTTTTTTAAAATTCTGATTTCTTCATCAGCACCACTTTTTTGAAATGGTAAAATTCCCAAAGTTTTCACGTTTGACATTAAGGTGAAAACAAACGGAATTTTACCATTTCAAAAAAGTGGTGCCAGTGAAGAAATCAACATTTTAAAAAAGTAGGCGTGAAAGAACATAAAAACGACAGAATTTTCTGGGAGACTTAATAGTTTCTGATTTAAATATATATATATATATATATATATATATATTTAATAATATGTATATATTATTACATTAATTTTCATGGCCCAAATGCCTGCAGATACTAATTGCATGACTTACGGATAGACATAAAAGCATGCTTGAGTCCGAGGCTAACGAGAAAGACAGGCTACCGCGGTGGGTCCGATATGTCTGTTTTTACAGACCGCTAGAGTGACGTGATGCTCTTTTCGCACACCTTCATTGGTGCATTCGAGCATCACGTGACTCCAGCGGTCTGTAAAAAAAGACAGATCGGAGCTACCGCGGTAGCCTCGGATTGAGTCGACATAACGTAAGAGCGTAGTCACTAGAATGATTTGTGAGATATTCGATAATAATATGCTCTTGATGAATTGTGTGATTCACAGCAAATTTCGGTACAGAGGAATTCTGAAAAGAAAAATATCAAGCTATGCTAATTTTATTTATAAATCGTCTTATACCGTTTGGTCTGTACATAGTTGCTGATGGGGGAATTTCTCGGCAGGATATTCTGATTCTCATTAAAATAAACTTCCAGCAATGTCTTTTAATGGAAAGTTTTACTTGATTTAAACATTTTATTCCTGCAGAATTTCATCGGAAATAAGGTGGAAATGTTTATTCTTGGAAATCTGGTCCCTGTGGAAACCTAGAGATAAGGATAGTGCTACTTAACTTCAATTTATTTTCACGCAGGAATGGTCCTAAAAATAGAGTAATATTTTGAATGGACCATTCGATCTCCCAATTTTAAACCCATGGAAAATATTTGGGATAGTTTAATTCGCAGAGTTTATACGAAAAAAAAAAAAAAAATCTACGAATGAACTAAAAGTTGCCAAAGTAAGGGAATTGCACAACATTTCTAAAAAAGATAAGAGTGTTTCAGAATATATGCGTGTGTGTGTCCCTTTTATTAAACTGTCAGCATCGATTCGTTTTAAAATGATAAATTTTATTTTAAAAAGCAATGCTTCCGCAGGAACCATTCAAGTTTGGAGATAGGACGGCCTCCATACAGCAAGTGACCGCAGATATTTATTAGAAATTTCTAGGGGATTACAGCTAAAAAAAGGGTAGTTTCATTAAATAAGAGATTAAACTAGCTTCCTGTAAAACTCGTGATTATGTGTCATCGGACCTGTATCCAAAATGAGTGATATTTCATTAAAAAACTAATAAATTGGTTTAATTTCTATACTTTACATATATATATTTCAAAGACATATTTATTAATATCATTTTAAAAGGCTTACAATCTAAGATTAATGCATTATTTATAGAATATTTCCATTTATTAAATTTACGTGATAATATTGATATTGACCACTTCAAATCTTTGACTAATTTTCTACTATTTCATAATTTTATTTTCTAAAACAATGCTTTTTTTATTCAGATATAGAGCAGACTCAAGGCGCTGCTCCATCAAGCATTTTATCAGATTTATATCTTTATTTTTATGAAAGAAAATTTATTAACAATAATATATTGCTTTAGAGCTACATAGATGATGTCATTGTTCTTTCTGTTGATGATAATAATTCTATATCTCTTCTTGTAAAGTACCCTTCTAATCCAAAACTTAAAACGTAATGACTTTTCATTTAATGTAATTAATTTTACAAACTTAAATTCCTGTTTACATATTTCAGTTTATAGAAATATTCTACTTAATCCAAGTCTTCGTATCAAATGTTTATGTACCTCCCAATTCTTACAGCCTAATATTTTTAAATTAAAGCAGTTAGCATTGCCTTATAATTATCCCATCTCTTTTATTTCTGCATGGATCAAATCTTAATATTCATTTTTTCAATTTTTTACCATTATGGGCATATCATATGTAAAAAAAGTTATAAAATCGAAAGCACTATTATGGAGGGTGGGATATGGATTGCAGAAAAAATTATAAAAACATATACAAAAATTTATTTTTGAAAAAAGTATGTATATGTATGTTTTACATACATTACACACTCTTATAAAAAAATTATATAAAAAATTAAAATACCATTACAGAGGGTTGAGGTAGGGAATGCTAAAAAAAGTTTTAAAATATTATATATATCTATATGTGTGTGAGCATGTATATGTGTATATATATGTGTCTGTATATGCTTATATATTGCATAGATTAAATAAACAGGGGTATCATGCATTTCACATCATACATTTTTCATTAATATTTCACACATTGGCACATAATACAAGGCTGAATTTTACAATCTCAAAATAATCCTCATTATTTTTTAAGTGTTATTTATATACTCATTTTTTATTTTATTATATTTGTTTTAAAATGGTTAATTTAATCAATGCCCTTTTATTTATTTATTTATTATATATTATATTTACTCGGTACTTATTAAGTTTATTCCTATTTTTTCATTCTACTTTAAATAAATGTTAATTTAAGACATTTCTTGATTTCTTCAATTGATTTCACTCTTTTCTATGGGTGTAGATGGCAGCACTAAATATTTTTGTTAAAAATCTAGTTACAATATAGTTTTTTTCCCAATAGATGGCAGCAAAGTTTTTGTTTTCATTGACTAACTGCTGCCCACATGTTTTAATAGTCTTAAATCTGATTGCATGCTCACATGTTATAATTTTGTGGGTCAAATTTCTGGAGTTTTGGATTTTTTGTCTGTAATTGATGTGTTGTGCTCGAATCACTTTTTAAATTTTAACATCTTGTGTGAGGTGTATCTTTCTTTAGAGCTCTTGGTTTTTTATCCTTTATTTTGTTTTTTGATGCGCTGTTAGGAGCTAAATTTTGTCATTTTAGGCTTAATGCCGAAAAAATTGGATGAAATAACACATCTTCACTATGAATTAAATCTGCAGGCTCCTCTGATGATTCTGTGGGTTATTCATAGTTCCTTATTTTACATACTGGTTTCCACTGTTTATATCTTGTTCATCTTTCGATTTTTACCAATTGTTCATATATTTGTGATTTCATCTTTATTATGTATACATATATATACTATACATATAACTGTGAGCATATTGATGTTTTTTTTTTTTTTTTTTTTTTTTTTTGTCTTTAGATAAGTGGTATTATGATTTGCTACCAATGTACTTCTCATTTATTTCTTATATTTCACTTAATTTAACCATTTTTCACATTATTCATACTTATTGAAAATTAATTGAAAAAGTTATCTTGTAACTAAATATTATCTCTTTAAAGTATAATTAGAATGCTCACTCATTTTTTAATTTCCAAAATTAATGTTTCCTTATAATTTATTTACAGTCTACCTACAGAATTATACTACTAGTCAAAAAGAAAATTTAAAATGTTTGTAAATATAAACCTGGTATTTATGTACAGAAGTTCAAAAAAAAAAAATCTTCTAAAACCGGAAAATTTATAAAAGTAAAGTTTTAATTAAAATTATTTGCTTTGAATGTATAATACCATTTCATCAGTTGTGTTGGAGCTCTGTTGTGAGGTGGGCGTATGAGGTGATTGCTCCTTCGCAAGTTATATTTTTCGCAGTTTGAATGGCAGGTGGGGCGGTTCGTAGAATAGTTTCATCTCTATTTGAACTGTATCATGGCATCTATTAAGGATACGAGTTATATGGCGGATGTTATTGAAAACATCGCAAATGGAACGTTAGTCAGCAACTATAAGGAACAATTTGATAATATTTCGTCCAACTTCGAGGACCATTCTAAAAAAATACTGGCTGATTTTTACACCTTTGTGGACAGATACATTTTAGACTTGAAAACTAAAGATGGTTACGCTACTTCGCCTACTGATCAAGAGGAGGTAAGAAGAACATGTTTTGAAGATTTTTCTTTGCTAAGGGAGACTACTATAGATTAATTGTTAGACTCTGCTATTTTTAGCTTTTTCTGTTCTATTTAAGAAAACACCTAACATAATCATTAATGACACTAACCTTAAAAATGAATTATTCAACGCAGTCAAAAAGGGGATTAAGCGTCCCTTGACAGAGGAGAGTTCTACTATCCCTCTTGCTAATAAATTCAAAAATATCGCAAATGAAGTTAATTTAAGCGTTAATGCTGACATGGAGCAATCCAATTCTGATGATAGTTCCGTCCAGGAACCTGGTAACTCTAAAAAACCTACTAATCCCTTCTATATCGAAATCGACCAAAATTGGACGACGCTAGCTCAACAAATTACCGAGATAAATTCTGAAAAACCAAAAATAGCTCTTAAAGAGGAACGCTTAGTAGTTCAATGTGCTTCAGACAATGACTATAAACTAACACAGAGATGGCTAAATCAAAATAAGATAAAATATACTACTCTTGACCCCAGAGAGTTAAGACCGAAGAAAATATGCATTAGGGGCCTCCCCTGTTATACAGATGTTAAACTAATAGAAGAAAGCCTTCGCGAGCATGGATTTGCAGTCACTAGGGCTGCCATGCTTAAAAATAGAAAGACTGGGCATCCCATGCCAATCTATATGGTAAATGTTATACCACGAAAAAACTTTGAGGAAATCTACAAAATTAACGTGATCCACTATATTTCTGTTAAAATCGAAGTCTTTACTTCAAAAAATAAAGTTAAACAATGCTATCGGTGTCAAGGGTATGGACATGCCTCAGAGGTGTGCGGCTTTGACGCCAAATGTGTCAAGTGTGGGGAATTACACTTAAGCACTGCTTGAGAGCACAAAGGTAGAATTAAACCTACATGCGCTAATTGTGGCCTTGAACATCCCGCGAATTTCCGCGGGTGCCCTAAAAACCCGTACAGACTTGAAAATAAACATAACAGAAAAACTACACGTAATAGCGTCAGCAATCTCTCCTCGGAAACACAAATTCTTGCCGAAATCTTTAAAGATTATAACTACACCAAAAAACCTTCGACAAATGATCCCTCAACCAGTACTAGCATGATAAATTTCGAAACTAATGTTAATGATACCTCAAATACCCTTTCCTCTCCTACTACTGAAAATACTAATAATACTCAAAATTTGAAAATTCCAGTAAATTACTCTAATGATATTAAAGATATACTTACCACCTTCAATGAAATATAAGAAGTTTTTCAAATTACAAAATTTTTAAGCTGCATCAAAAACATTTCAACTCAAACCAAAAAAAATGATAACCCTATGCAAAAAGTAATGGTGATCATCAATGAATTCGATAAACTTGCTAACCTTCTCAACTTAAATGAAGAATAACTTAATTCCCTGCTAAACTATTTCCTTTTTTTCCCTGTCTTTCTGTCTTTTGTGTGCTTAAAAAAAAACTTTTAAGCTGCTTTTCTTATGCTTTTCAAATTCTTTATAAGTCTTACCTTTTTGTGCTTTAATTTCACTATCATGGTCTCCTTAAATAACCTTTTCTCATAGAGTTACCAGACTGGGCGGGCGCCGTCCTTTTTTTCCCTTGTTCCCCCATACATTTTGTGCTTGTTTTCAGTCCTATTAGTCTGAACTCTCCTCAATGTTGTTTTTTATTATTGTATTTTCCTATCTTTTGTGCATTTTCTTAACTTTAATCTCTCTTTTTTTTCTGTAAATATGTAAATATTTCATTTTTTATAAATTTTCGTATCTTACTTTGTTATAATTGTGTTAAACTAATGTATGGTCTCTGAATTGAGTCTTTTTTTTACGGGGCTTCCTTTGGTAGCTTTTTCGCCTGTCCTGGACATATTTGTGGATCATATGGAACATTTTTTCCCCTACTAGTTATACTAACAATTTTTTCTATTAAAAATTGTCTATCTTTTTAGTTTTTACTCTCTATTTTTCGTGGCTACTAGCCGCGTTTAAACGCTCTTTTTTCTATGGCTCCCATTGCATTGTAACACGATTTACTCTTAGCCTGGATGTAAAGTTGCCAAGCAACTAGGGAATCCATACACCTGCTTTATTGTTCCATTGTTCCATGTATAATACCAAATTTAGTTCTCTGGATCATATCTGGATACCATGCTACTTGTTTAGCGTGACGTACAGTAAAAAACAAATACTTCCTACACCAAGCTACCGTTTTGGGACAGCAACCACAAAATGCAGGCAACACACATGTCTGTTTCGACATCTTCTGCCATCTTGATATCATACTATTTATTTAGCATGATTTTGGCTGATTCAAACTGAAAATAAATCCTTCCCGTAAGGCATGGTGACGTCACGTCGACGTCGTTGTGAAGTCACACCGTGACTTTGTGACCGTCGATGTGAAGTCATAGTGACTAGAATGTGGAGTCGTTATGGCCGTTTTAGGAACCGTTTGTGACGTCACTTTGTGAAGTCACGGTGTGACAAATTTGTGAAAAATGTGTCATTTGTGACTATTTAGACAATAACTTTGTGACGTACTTCTGACGAAAGCGACAATGCTTTGAAGTCACATTGTGACCAATTTGTAAGATATGTGTCATTTGTAACAAAATTTCCATTTACACTGATAATTTTGTGACGATTCTCTAACAATTTAAAAGAAACAGGATCGTCTGAAATTATAATTACAGCATGCCGTCTTTCTGTTAGAATAGTTGTCCTAAAATCGTATACTCACAATTCATGAACAAATACTGTATAATATGTATAAATAGCCACATATAGCACATATAGCACAGAGACTTTCTTCTAAATTAAAGTTAAAAATTCAATTTCTCTCACATGCCTTATAAGTGTAACAGATTGCGTTCTTTTCAATATTTGATGACTATTCTCTTTTAAAAATATTTATACATATTCCCCTTACATGCTGAAAATTGCACAGCATTAATTTTATTTACAACTGGCACACAAGGACTATTTTCTGTTGCAGTAGTCAGCCAGGCGAAAAGAAAAAAAAGCTTTTTTATTTCTCGCATTTTGTAGTAGCTTATTGAAACTTTTTGGTTTTTGAGTATTTTTGTACTTTCTTTAAAAGCTTTTACTCACTTTAACATCCAAAGCACATAGCTAAAACTGTACAGCTTGCCAATATTTCTGATCAATAACGCTGATGTTCAAGCAAAATTATCTTTTGTTGTAATTTTACCAACTGAGTGAAAAAGTGTCCAGGTCAGGATTCGAACTAGTCACTTTTGGCGCAAGCTGCCAATGCTCTGTCAACTGATCTATCCTGTATAAACCTGACGGACACAATTCACCCAGTGAATGTGAATCTATATTTATCAATATTATTAAACCATATATAATAATACTTTAATTATTTTTCATACTACTCGTATGAATAACAGATACTACTCGTATGAGTATATAGTAATAGTTCCCTGGGTGAATTGTGTCCGCAAATTTGACCGGGATAGCCTAGTTAGCAGAGCATTGGCAGCATACGTCAAGGGTCTCTGGTTCAATGGAGGATATTCCAAATATGGGTTCGAGGCTAAAAAAAGTCACGTGATACCGGTAATTTACCCAAGGAACTTCTAACTGATAAGAAGGGAATATACTACTGCTTTGCCTCATGAACTGTTTCATTGGCTAGCGGGGATTTACATTACACGCCTTCCCTTCTTTACGCTAGAAGTTTTTACCTTGACCACGTGATCAAAACGCAGATGGAATATCCTCCATTCTTGACCTAAACAATTTTCACTCAATTAGGAAAATTAAAGCTCGTTTGATTAATTTGCCAATTAAAATCATTCTGTTAAAGTTAATATAGAATTATCTTTTGATAAAACCACGTGCAGTTTATGCGCATAATATTTGTAACATACTGATTTCAGTTGAAAATCTTCAGCATAAATGAAGGCGATGCAACAACTTCTGGCATTACGCTTTGGTACTTCCTTATTATAGTGGCCTGTGCATGTATGATTACACCAAGTTTTCAGTTGTAATTTTGTCACAGTCGTAGTGCTGCCCCGAGATAAGTCGGGGGTAAAAGCACTGTTTCCCCATACCTGTCGCCGGTGAAGTGGTTAAACTTATATACGCATATATATATTTTATTTCTTTAGCTTTTATTAGGTTCTTCTTTTTGTGACATTTGAATAATAATAATAGTTTTAAAATAAAATAATAGATGGCAGCGCAAAAAATTTTGCCTTTTTAAAGCTTCTATTAAAGTTATAATTTTAATTTTTTACGCCAGGTGGTATTTAACGCTGTATATTGGCAATAATGTAAAATTGATATTAAACAATTTAAAATTGTTTTTAGGTATTTTAAATAATGTAATTATTTTCTATTTATATTATATTAATTGTATTTATCAAGGTATTTCAAAATGAATTGACTGAATCCATAGGTTTTAATTTCTGTGTTAACTTAACTGTTTTATTCACCTTAATCTTATCATGCTTATGGATTCCACTTGCGGGAATCTATATTGAAAATCTACTGGGAATTTATTCGGTAAGTTGTGTAAGATTTCTATTGCTATAAATTAAATATTTAATGGGTTGTAGTGTTTTTTTTCCATATCATGTCATTTGATAATGTTCTGTTTTCATCTTGAGACTATTCTTTTGGATCTATTGGTTGTCATTTTCAGCTTTAAGCTTTTTTCTCACAGAAAACAACCGATTTGCTTATATCATTGAATTCTGTTCTCTTGAAAACGTAATTCAATATATAAGTTTTTCATTTTTTTCGGAATCCATATTCTTCGTTTTTTATTCTTCCTAATTAATTCTTGTAATTAAGTATAAGGTACTTTATTTTATACATACAGTTCTATATTATAGGTTTGTGGCATCCATTTTTATTGTCAATCATTCAAAATAATGCGGTTTTTGATGATGGTCGGTAATGTTTAATTAATGGTTATATATATAAGCTTATTTTTCCCACAGAAAACAACCATTTTGCTTATATCATTGAATTCTGTGCCCTTGAAAACGTAATTCAATATATAAACATTTCCATTATTTGTCGGTGTTCACTTTCTTATTTTTCTTCCATAATAATTCTTATAATTAATTTAATCTTTTTTTTTATATACTTACAGCTTTAATTCATAATATTACGGATTTTGATGGTGGTAGGTTATGTTTAATTATTGGTTATATATATAATGTATAGGTCTTATGTATGTTGTACATGTCATATAGGGTAGATATGCAGGTAATGGACATCCTTAAGGAATTTCTTTAAAAACTATTTTTAATTAATAGTTATAATTATTATATTCCAGTTTTTTACAGTATTATATTAATCCATCAATAATATTTAACTATTCTCATAGTCTCATTTCCCAACATTAATGAAAAACTTTATTGTAAATAATAAAAAATTTATTAAAACACCCAAAATTCCAGTAATGGTCATCCTCTGTTCCAGTAATGGAACTCTCTTTGTTCCAGTAATGGACACTCCACAAAAAGTAGTACATATAATTGTTTTCATGACTGTATTTAGAACGAGAATTTAATGAACGCAGTCTAATGAAACAAAATAGTTCTTTTTTTTTTTAAAAATAAATTTAACAGTTAGGATATCAATAATTGATGAAATGTATGTGAGAATTATGAAAGAAGTAATTCCGCAGGTTAAATATTTTACATATTAAATAAAATAATTTCAAAAAAAGTACAGACCTGATGTTTGAGGCCACTGATCTGCAGATTTACTAGTTTCACTACTAATATAAATATGAATTTAATTTCTTATATTAGTTTTCTTTTTTTCGGGGGGGAGGGGGATAGGGTCAGAGATGATTAAGAAACAGACAGGAAATAACAGACTTATTTTTAACAACTTCAGTAACCTTTTTATTTAATTGAGAGGGATCTAGCCTTATGAATCTCTCTTTTCCCTATGCCGTTAAACAATATTCTCCTGATTTATTTTACTGATTGCCAGATTATAAAATATACAAGACTGAGTTATAAAAAAATAATTTCATTAAAGTTTTGAAAATTTTACTAATCCCAGAAAATTAATTAAAATTTATTAAAAAATCAGCTATTTATTAAAAAAAATGGTGTTATTACATTCTGGCAAGTGCAATTTAAGTACGTATTAAAATTAATGGCAGGTTTTCATGTCAAAAGATTTTTATGTACCGTGAACATTACTGAAATTGCATTTTTAGCAATATCCACATGGGATGTACATTCCTGGAAATTGAGTAAGCGTTGCAGTAATGGACACGAGTCTTAAAACCTTAAAAATAAATGAAATTTCTAAATGGCCATTAGTATATAATATTCAAAGTTTTCTATTGCTAACAAAACAGAAACATGGAAGTTTTGCAAGAAAATGAAGAATATATAAATTTATTAAATGAATTACGCTCTTAGCATATTCACTAAGATTTTCAATGAAAATCAGAGAAACTTCGAAACATTATTTTCTGTTTCCTGATTTCTTTGATTAAGCGTGTCAAAAATAATGCAGATTATAAAACAGGGAGTTATAAAAAAATAATAAAAGCTAAATCTTTTTTTATTATTTTTTTATAAACCAAAAACATTCAAGGGTGTCCATTACCTGCACACTTATCTTATATAATATCATAGCTGCCAACATTTACGCTTTTTTGCTACCACTAAAATTTAGCAGAGATTTCCGGCTTGTATAATCGTGAAATTTTGACGATTAAATACGACAATATTTACTATAAAATTTTAGTAGTAGGAAGAAAGCGTAAAAGTTGGCAGCTATGTAATATTCATACCTTTTATTATGTAATATGCTTCATATATGCCTTATACACGTGTCGCATACATATGTCAAATGACTAAAATTTCGTCATATACATTATAAAATGTTATGCACATAAAAATTTTAAATCGATTTAAATCCAAGAATTATTTTAAGCTCTATTTAATGTTGAAATTACTGGGATGTTTGAATAAATCATTTTAAGCATATAAAAACAAAATTAAGTATTGAAAAATATTGGCTATAAGGTATCTTTTTTATGTTTGCAACAAACAGAAAATTGCAAGCTTCTCATAATACTGTCAATTTTTTAAACACAAAACACTATTACGAAAATGTGATTTTAACCAGATACATAGTTGCCAACCTCCCGATTTTTTGGATACCAGTAAAATCTTACAAAAACGTTCGCTTTATTTAATTGCATAAATTGTGCGATTGTATAAAGCAAGTATTTTAGAATAAAAATATTGGTATGAAAAAAATCTGGAGGTTGGCAACTATGCAGATAGTTTTATAAAGGAAAACAAATGTGATTAAAATGCAATTTAAATGAATGATATAAAGCATCTGATTAAAATTTTTGACAAATTGTGACTTAGTTCAACAAAATAAAAATTAAATTTATTGAATTTATTAAGTTTATTGAACTGATAAAAGTTAAATTGATGACATTTATTGCTTTTATAACATGTTTTATATGAAATTAACTAAAATAGTTATAAAAGAAAACAGGAAAATCATTTTTTCTTACCTATTTCTTAACGTACTATATCTATATTCGTCGTATCTATATTCTACATCGGCCTGTGTAACTCCATTTTATAAATGCAAATAGGGAAAATTTTTCGAAGAATTATGTCCGAATCCAGTACAATGACATTGGCGAGCTCTATTAACTAACGCCACTAACATTGTATTTTTTCGGACTGATACTTTATGTAAAATATCTCTTAGCCGCAATCTTGTATAACTTTTGTAAAATTATAAAATTCCGTACTAACTATAGACATTCATATCACAGCGACATAGCTACACCATTCTCCAGTTGCCACCTCTATTTGAAAGAATAAATACACAGTCATAATCTTCGCAGACGATAAATCTGGAGCAGATGTTTCATTTTGTTTATTTGCCCCCGTAGTTAAACGCGTAATACATTAATGAGAGTGTTTCTAATTAAACTTTTCTGTTTGAATATTTTTTTTATGCATTTCATTTTTGCTTTCAATCAGTTTCAAAATAATTCGAGATAAAATAGGTTGTAAAAGTTCTTTTTTGTAAATTATAAAAACGATATTAGTCATACTTAGGAAATATGAAATAAAACATCATATATTTTTTTAGAATATATAAAATCAATTTAATGTACAATAATGAAAGGCCTTCTAAAAAAGTTATCGTTTGTATCACACGTAATAAATACGAAACACGTTCCTAAAAAATAAAGAAATGTTATCGGGAAAGAAAGTTTTTTCTTTATAATCATTTTTCTATAATTTCCTGTAGAATAAAACAGCTTGCAAAATAACTATTTTTTTTTAAAGAAAATTCTAAGAAAAAAATAAAAATATGAATAAATATGTCATGCATTTTGCATATATTTTGTATATTTTATTATATATTCAGAAAATGTTAAATTTATTCAAAAAGTCAGAAACAAATAACAGCATTTATTTTTAAAAAGTCACTTAAACTAGTTAAGCATTAACATAAAAGGAAAATATTATTGAAAGTATAAAAGTGACTTTATTTATTATAATAAAGTATAGTACAAAAATAATCCGATCAGAGGTCCCAAATGCACCAAGACGGCCTGTTTAAAATATTTCTCTTCATTTCAAAGATTTTTGTAATTCACACTGTGATTATACAATATGGTGTTTTTTTGTCACATATGTGATGTGACGTGCGTTACATGCAGTGGCATAACAGTGACGTCACAATTAATTGCCGTTTTTAATTGGCAGAAATTTTTTTTACAGTAAATAACATGTTTTGAAGAATTTTTGTAATTTTTTAAAGTTTTCTAAGAAATTTACATCTGAGTCACAATGTGACATCACTGAGTGGTGGTATTTAGGTCACAGATGTGACGTGACCACAGTGACTTATAGTGGCGTTACAATGACGTCACTGTGACCATGCATGCTATGAGGGTTATGTCAGTATAATGACATTAATATGTTGATATTTTAATTTTAATACTGTTGATCAGCGAAACCTCAAATTTCCTAGCTAATGTTAAACTGCCTGGACCTAGCCCAGAATGCTTTGGGATTTAAAAAAATATCTATTGACAAATTTTATATTTGTAACTTATTTTTTCTGTGTACTGTTCTCAAATAATGTCTCTTCTTTTTTAGTTGATAAAATATTTCAAATGTATAAACTTGCTTTTATCAGAGGTAGCTTACTCAATTTAGCTACGATTTTAACACATAAAATAATAAATTCAACATATATTTTAGACATATGGTCACAACCGAAAAAAATGAGACATAGAAGAGTACGCATATATAAAAAAAGGATGTAAAAATATTAGTTTCCTGAATATTCGAATTCATTAGAAGCACACATGTTTAACCCTTAAATGCCTGGTGTTGCTTTTCGGCAACATACCCAATTTACGCTTCTAAAATACTATTAGAATAATATTAAAGCTATAATACCTAATGTTGCCAATAAAGTACATTCTGAAAATATTATTAAATCGATTTTCAACATGTAGATGGCAACACTTGTGCTGTTTAAGAATAAAGATAGATTTATTTTTTTCAATTGTTGCTACATGTTCTTTTTGTTTTGTTTGGAGGCTTGCGAAATACCCTATTTTGTTCTGCAGTGAGCATGTAAAATTTATTTCTTATTATAGTTCCTAAAATTCTTGTGTGTTTAATACTATAGATTTTTATCAAGGAAAATTATTTTTTCAATTAAAGACCAGTATTGCCGGCTAGAAGCAAACTATTTTTTAGCCGTAAACCATACTTAAAATAAAATAGGATTTTTTAACGAATTTTTCCCATGATTTATTTAAAAAATGAAAGCCGAAAAACATTATTACAATGATTTTTGAAAAATCCGGCATTTAAGGGTTAACATTAGCGAGAGATAATTAGAGATGACACTGATTAATAGCAGTTGTTCTGCTGCATTAATCGCGGCACCACCTTTACTAACCATTAGGAATTCATGATCTGTAGAATTATATTCAGGGATTCTGGATTCACGAAATTTGTATTCTTTAATAGGCGAAAGATAAAGCATAAACTATTTTACATTGATCGTCAAATTAGAGAAACACACTCGCATTCAAATTTCATGTTTATGCTATTCATATACAACTAATCTACTCCCAGCCCCACTCCGACACATACACATGCACTTAAAAAAAGCACTTGAACATGCAGAAATTTTACTGAAATCACATAAAAATACTGTGAAACCCTTTCAAGATACGTCGCTTAACTTTACGATCCCACTTATGATACGAATTGCCTTTGGCCTCTTTGAAAGAGCCTGTGTAAAATTACCCGCTTATAATACGCACCGATAACATACGACTCCACTTAATATACGAAGAAAATTTGTCCCTTGGTGCCAAAACTCCACTTTATACACGAAACGATACCTGTGCAGAAAGTTTATCTTGTGTCTTTAGGGCAGAAATATAAGAACAACAACAGAATTCCGCCCGAGTCTTTCCTCGACTTTCCTTTCTCTCCCTCGCTTATTTTTTCCCTTTCATCCGTATGAACCATGGAACTATGATTAAAAGGAACTGACATATTCTCAAAATGGTGAAGTTTCAACTATAACCGGTTTCGCAGTAACACATTACCGACCGGTTAAACTTGGACCAGTAAATTTGAATAGCCATTTTCTCCTTATTTAAGCTCCTTATTAACCTCTTAAAGGGCGGTGATGCCGTCACGGCATCACATAATTTCAATTCCAAATTGCCACATTGGCACCGGAATTTTATGATGAAAATTTTGTCTTTATTAAGTACGCGAAAATTTACTTTTTCTTGTTTACGAATAAAATCTCTTGTTAATACTGGTGTCATTAAATTATTTGAACATTTTACGAATAAAAGCACCTTGCCCCTGAAAGGGTTAAAGCAGACTTTCAGTTACAATGACGACCAAAAACAAATATGTATTTTTATTCGTGTAAGTTTTCTTCGGCGTTAGCCAGGCCTTGCATTTCCGACATATCGTGACAACCTGAACATCCTCCTGTCAGTGTTAGTGAAAGCGATTATAATACTCAGCTGATTTCCACCAGTAGAATAAATAGAAAATTTTCCCATATTTATGAGAGAAATTTCACCGTTAAAATAAGGCAAAATTTTCCATTCAAAATTTATTGGTGGAAGTTTGCTTCGGCGGTAGTCCGAAACTGTTGATCCGATGTTAAAAATCAGCCCTCATCCTGTGACAACATTCTCAGTTATTTCACTCGCAACTGGTAGACATTACACTACCAGTCTCCTCCTTTTTACTCATAACTCCATCGTATGAGAACGTAGTTCATACTCCCTACCATGGAACTATTAATAAAGAGGAACTGACATATCCTTAAAATAGTGAAGCTTGAACTGTAACCGCTATCGCAGGCGTTGCTTACCGCCGGTGGAAACTTCCACCAGTAGATTTAAATAGAAAATTTCAACTTATTTAAACGCCTTATTAAAGCAAAATTTTAGTCATAAATAATTCTAGAAACAGATTTTCATTTTTACTGGTAGGAGTTTACTTTGGCGGTAGTTAGGCCCTGCGTTTCCGCCATATTGTGACAACCAGGGAAACACACTGACAGTTTTACAAGGCATACTGACACCAGTAAAAAAAAATTGAAATTTTTACCTCATTTTTCAGAAAAAAAAATCCATAAATAAGACGCTTAAATAAAACGAAATTTTCTATTCTGTTTTACTGGTGAGAGGTTTGCCTTTGCGGTAATTAGAAACTGAAGATCCGATTTTAAAAAAGCAGACGCCATCTTGTGACAACCTCCTCAGTTACTTCAGTCACAACAGGTAGACAGTACACTAAATGTCTCCTCCTCTTTATTCATAACTCCATTCTCCCTACAGAAAGTTCTCTTTCACGTGTCGGCAACGTGACATAATTAAATTTCATCCAATCACTTCTTAAGAAGCCTCAGTACCGGTAAAGCTCTCAAAAGGACATCGCGTAAATCTAGTCTTTTGTTCTTTCGCTAAATAGTGATAGGCGTAGATTATAGGTGAGCCACTGAAAGTGAAAAGACAAACGCTTCCTCTGACTGAAAAATTGGACGTTTTAAAAAATACGACGCAGAGAATGTGATCAGCAAGACTGCTTTGCCAAATCTGTGCTAATATACGAGTGAACACTTCGATTTCTGTTAAGAAACAGACAAAAACTAGGCACAGTGTATTAGATGGAAGCTCTTGAAGGAGGAAAATTAAGGTGGCAAAATTTGAAGAACTGGAGACGGTTTTATTTGAGTGGTTCACACAAACCAGTCCGACGAACATCCCAACTCATGGACCATTAATTAAAGAAAAGGCCTGCAAAATTGCTACATGTCTTAGAGTGGATTTAACGTCCAGCGACGGTTGGCAAGACCGCTTCGGAAAGAAAAGGCATAAGTTATAGGCAGGTATGCGGAAAGTCGGCAGCTTTGAACATAGACGACGTTAATTATTGGAAAAATAACGTGCTCGCACGGCCGCCGTTATTGAGACAGTACTCAAGCAGAGATATCTACAATATCGATGAGCTGGGCTTTTTTTTTAAATTAATGCCTGATGACAAGTGCTCTATTCGTGAAGTGGATCCGCAAGCTTGATGAATGACTCAAAAGAGTCTAGGAAAGTGTTGTGTTTCGCCGACAATTGCCCCGCCCAACCCAAGGAAATCTCGGCTTGCTAAACATCGAGCTAGTCTTTTTACCACCCAACTTGAAAAACGTGGTTCAACACATGGACCAGGACGTAATTCACGTGTCAAAGTGAAATAGAAAAGACGGGTCGTTGACGTCATCTTCACCAAATAGAACATCTCGAAAAGGATCTGTACTGCCCAACCTGTAAGCCCAATAACTTCCTGCACGCCATCCATTTCCTGAGTGCGTCCCATGAAAACATAACCACCATTGCAAACCACAGAGGTGTGAAAAATATTAGAATAATTGGGAAATTTATCATAAAATCTCGTTGTAATAAAAAATAATACATGTTTAAAAAATGATACATTTAATATTTAGCGCGCATCCCCTTGTTTTTTATTAAAGATTCGATACTTCTTGGCATACTTTGTATGAGTTTCTGGCAATTAATTTGTATTTCTTTGTCATGGTGACAAATTTGGATGAGTCTTTCTGTCAGACCATTCTTGTTTGTGATGCTTCATTTCTTTAATTTTTTCTTTACAGTGGCCCAAAGATTCTGTATGGGGCTCATATCTGGACTATTTCTGGGCCATGGAAGCGTTTTCTTTAATAAAAAATTAAAGAAATGCAACATCACAATAAAGAATCTTATGATAGAAAGACTCATCCAAATTTGGCATCATGACATCGAAATACAAATTAATTGCCAAAAACAAAAATTCATACAAAGTATGCCAAGACGTATCGAATCTTTAATAAAAAAGAAGGGGGTGCACACTAAATATGAAATGTATCAATATTTTTTAACCCTTTGCACTCCGCGTTATTTTGAGTATAGGCTACCAGCAACTCCGCATCATTTTGACTGTGGGCTACAAGCAACTCTGCGTCGTTACACAAATATTTTATTCGGTTGGCACCACTTTTTAAAAAGTAGTTCCCTTCAAGTACAAAATTTTAAATATGATCTGATTAATATGGCAAATTTTATTGTTCTTTGTTACTGGTGCCAAAAACAAGTTCTGCAAGGAAAGGTGATGTCGCCGCAGTGGCGACAACGGAGTTTTTACTTACCTTATCATGTCGCTGCTTCGGCGACAACGGAGTGCAAAGGATTAAATAATGTATTATTTCTTTAATATAACAAGATTTTAATGTAAATTTCACAATTATTCTAATAAATTTCCCATCTCTGTACTTATGTACAGCTTTTGACGTTGACGGTCGACGGCACTTCGCAAGTCTCTGACATTGCTGAAGCTCGTGAAGTTCGTTCAATCGAGGGTACAACCGAGGACGATAAAATTTCCGAAGAACTTATAGTATCAGGAGAGGCAAAAAACGACGCGAATGAGGGAACGGATCCAACGGTGGTGCTACCATTTGCATCTGTAATTAACGCGTTCAGCTTACTTCGACTGTAAGTCTCTTCGCTGGACGCTGGTGCCTCTGCCGAAGATTTTTTCTACCACATCAACAAGGCGGAAAACTTCGTGATAAAATATCGCCGTACGTTGCGCAGAAGCAACTTAAACCACTTTTTTTCTGCTAACTAACGCTACTTCATGTACTTTTATTTTGTTAATGTATCAAATAATTATTGTTCCCTGTATTCATTTAGTTTGTCATTTTAAAATAATTATTAAGGGGACAAGGGACCTTAAAAACCTTAAAAATCAATTTTTTATTTTTTGTAAATTTCACTTTAAATATTATTTATTCAAGGGTACATTATTTGCATTATGGCATCCATTTATCACACACAAAAAAAAAATAAATAAATAAAAAAAATAAAAAAAAATTACTTTTGAGATAAAAATGGAATTTTACGCGTTGTCTTAGAAATCTTCGAAATGCCCCCTGCGCGTTCTATATCAATGAAAATCCCCAATATTTTTTTAATAAAAGTTTAGTTTATATATATAAATAATACTGTGTATCGAATTTTATATATTTGAATATAAAGATTTAAAAAAAAATTCAAAATTTTTTGAAAATTTTTCGAAAAAATTTTAAATTTTTTCATATACATATATGTTCTTTACCTTTATACTCAAATATATAAAATTCAATGCCCAGTTTTATTTACAAATATAAACCAAACTTTCATAAAAAATATTGGGGATTCTCATTGATATGGAACGTGCAGGGGGCATTTCGAAGATTTCTAAGACGACGCGACGCGTAAAATTCCCTTTTTTTCTCAAAAATATTTTTTTTTACATTTTTTTATGATAAATGCATGCCATAATGCACATAATGTACCCTTGAATAATATTTAAAGCAAAATTTACAAAAAAAAAAAAAAAAAAAAATTGAATTTTTTTTTTTTACCTTTATATTAAAATATATAAAATTTGATGCACAGTTTTATTTATATAAACCAAACTTTTATAAAAAAATATTGGGGATTTTCATTGATATGGAACGCGCAGGGGCATTTCGAAAATTTCTAAGACGGCGTAAAATTCAATTTTTTTCTCAAAAAAAAAAAAAATGTGTGATAAATGCCTGTCATAATGCATATAATGTACCCTTGAAAAATATTTAAAATGAAATTTACAAAAAATAGAAAAAATTGATTTTTTAGGTTTTTAAGCTCCCTTGTCCCTTAAAATATATTATTTTTCCTGTTTTTGCAAAGACTAACAAGAATTTTGTTTCATTGTCTTTTATTTTTAACCCATTAACAGTCAAAACTATAAAGTTGGAATTTTCAAATTTCTTGTTGAAAATCGTTTCCCATCACAAATTCAGAAAGGTAGTTTTCGTTTTATTAAGATAGCAAAATTTCTGCCAATAAATAAGACAATTTTTTTAATTCTAAAATAGCGGTGGCAAAGTAATTAATTTAAGCATGGGCAATTATTTTGACCATCAAGGCAACACCAGCGGGTAATGGGTTAATTTGGCAGTGAGTTTTGCATAAAGTAAAATTTTTTTTGTTACTGTTCAAAGTTAATAAATAAAATTTTGTGGGAAAAAAAAAATCTTTATTTCAAAATCTTAACCCCTTGGGGACGAACGACCGGTATTCGTGCCGCATAAGGTGCTCAGAATCGGGGATTATTCTCACCAATAAACTTTTATTGTAAATTTTGCTTTATTCAATCGGAGCATTTTCCCGATTCAATTAGGCAAAAATTTCTGTTTTTAAAAACCAGTGATTAAAGATTAAAAATTCTGTAAAAGTCGCTCGTCCCGAAGGGGTTAAACTCAATTTTTTAAATTATAAAAAATAGTTAGAAATAGTTAAAAAAATGGTTTAGAATTAGCTAAAACTTGCTAATAAAAATGTGCACGAACTAGCTATGCGGGGCAGTAGTCTCGCCTGAAGACGACTTTAAAGTAAGGTCGTTTAATTATGGACACCTTCGCTGTTGTGAGCTCAGTTTCTTCAACAAAATAAATAAATAAATAAATAAATAAAAATAAAAAAATAAATGAAAATAAATTGAAGAGTTTTCGACAAATGTTTTTATCTACTAAAATTTTTTTCATTCACTTGCTTAAAAAGCTACTAAGACGTATACTTAAAATAATTCCACAAAAAAGGATGGTAATCTTTTACACAGTTCTACTATTTCGCATGTAAAAGCGGATCTTTTATATAATTTATTAAAATATACAAATAAAAATATTCAGAACATTTTCTGAACGAAAGTTTCCTATAAAGCAAATATACATAGCTAAATTTCCTAATATGGTGTATAAAATATTCACTCAAGAAATTTTTTGAAAAAAAAAAACTATAACTATAGATTTTTTTTTTACTTGGGCAGTTTCAGAGACTGATAGAGAATACATGCATTATCCGAAAAGATGATGTTCATAAATACTTGTAACATAGGAAGAATAGCAAACCAAATAAATAAATCTTTTTTCCTGTTTTCCATTTTTCTGCTAGCATCAAAACTTATAAAAATAGGATTTTGTCTGTCTGTGTGTATGGCTTGGGTAATCTATCGCACGTAGAGGTCTGCAAACTGGGTTCCGGATTGACGAAAACAGGTACGAAAGTACCTATGGCTCAGATTTCGGATATTTTGATTAGTTTTTTGTTATTTCATATTCAACAAAAAAAATCGAGTATCTCCTCGATTTCTCAAGTCTGTTTTTCCCGCTGGTGTAAACTTAGAACCAGAATTTTTATTTCCCCCGCGATATGATCTCTAAAGGCTCAAATAAGAACAAATTTTTTCATAACCACTCTATATTTATCTTTCTACAAAGGCATTCTAAATGTACTGACAAATAGTGTTTAACCCCTTGGGCACGAGCGACACGTATACGTGCCGCATGAAGCTGTCAGAATCTTTGTTTTTCCTCACCAGTAAAATTTTACTGTAAAATTTGCCTTATTTAATCAGCGCATTTTCTCGATTCAAGAAGACACAAATTTCTGTTTTTAAGAAACGGTGACAAAATATTAAAAATTTCGTAAATGGCTCCCGTCCCGAAGGGGTTAATAAATAAGTTTAATATTAGCGCAAAAGTGCTTACAAGAAAGTAATTGTAATGCTGATAAAAGTATTGTGATTTTCTACATTAAATTTTTTTCATTGAATCTGATAGTGTTAGCCCGAATTAGTAAATTCCTAATCCAGTATCGAAAATTTTTCCATAAGCACTCTATATTTATATTTTTACATAAGTATTCAAAATGTGTTGATAAATAGTGTTTAATAAATAAGTTTATTATTAGCGCAAAAGTACTTTCAACCCGCAAAAATTATGGAGATTTTTTTTATTAAGTAATTTCAATGTAGATTAGGGTGGCGCCCATCGTTAGCAAACTGGATACGCAGTACCACGCCGCTATGTAGCGCGATGCATATGCAAAAACTAGCAGAACTACCCGTCCCTGCTCATGAAATAATACGGCAATCACAATAATGGGGCTTTGTGCATTCTTGTAAAAAAAAAAAATATATATATACATATAAATAAAAATATATGTATATATATACCGGGTGTCCCAAAAAGGACTGACTGATTTTAAAATTCAATAACTTGCAAACAGTGACAGATATTAAAAAAATTCTTGCAGGGGGGTTATGCATAAGGTCAAAAGTTTTATTACAGTGATTTTCAATTTTAGTTTGATTTACAAACAATAGATGGCGCTGTAAGCAATAGTCGCTAAATACAGGCTCGATGTTTGGTCCTTTATCTTGTTCCATGCAGAAAAAGGAGATGGAAATGTATTATCCGGGCCACGAAGTACCAAAAATCGAGCCTGAATTTAGCGACTATTGCTTACAGCGCCATCTATTGTTTGTAAATCGAACTAAAATTGAAAATCACTGTAATAAAACTTTTGACCTTATGCATAACCCTCCTGCAAGAATTTTTTAAATATCTGTCACCGTTTGCAAGTTATTGAATTTTAAAATCAGTCAGTCCTTTTTGGGACACCCGGTATATATATATTTTACAAGAATGCACAAAGCCCCATTATTGTGATTGCCGTATTATTTCATGAGCAGGGACGGGTAGTTCTGCTACTTTTTGCATTATATATATATATTTATATATATATATATATATATATATATATATATTTTTTTTTTTTTTTTTTACAAGAATGCACAAAGCCCCATTATTGTGATTGCCGTATTATTTCATGAGCAGGGACGGGTAGTTCTGCTAGTTTTTGCATATATTTACAAGAATGCACAAAGCTCCATTATTGTGATTGACGTATTATTTCATTTTACGTTATTTTACCTGGAAGACCCCTACCCCCCCCCCCCCCCCCCAGTGTTCGGTACGAGCAAGGACGGGTAGTTCTGCTAGTTTTTACACATAATCCCTCAGCTTTAAATATCAGAATTCGCGTTTTTTTTTTTTTTTCGTGGATGTAATAGAAAAAAATATTATTTTAAAGTCAATACGAAAAAATAAAATCATCCAAATGGCTTAGCAGTTTTCGTTACAGTTTAGTGAAATTCTCGCTTGAATGCCATCTATCTACATTACAAAGCAAAAACATGTTTGAGAGTAACGCTGAAATCATACTGATGGTGTCAATGTCCGAACCCATAAATTGTGCTTTTACTGAAATTTTTCTTAATTTCTAAAAATCCCACAATTTCATTGTTTACACTTTCAAATAAAATTTATTTTGATATGGCGGAGGTAGATTTCGAAGTTAAGTATACTAATTTCACCAACAAAAACTAAATCATAATTAGAGATAAACCCACTTTAACAATTTTATCTGGCCGCTTTTGACGAGTTTTTATTTCATTTTTATATAATGGCTGGTTTTATCAGAATCATGTTAATGAGGTATTAAAAAAAATACTTTTCCATGCTCAACAATTCGAAATTTTCTGGCACATTTTCAGTTTCATTTTTAATATAAAAAAAAATATGAAACTTGCTGACGTGATTTTTAAAGAGGTTTAACCCCTTAATTCTCGCTCCCTTGATATTCTCGGGAAATGTCTCTTTTCAGATTGTTTGATTACCACCAGTTTTATAAAATAGTGTATTTGGCTTTATTATGGTATCATTTTACCTGTCATTAAGTAAGGTGAATATTTCTTTATGAAAAAAGTGGTGCCAATAAGCAATTTGAATTTGTAAACCGTAATTTAATGCGAACGTTAAGGGGTTAAAAACGACCTGTGTTTTTATTTTTCGTTCAATTAATTGAAACTTGATTTATAAACAATTATTTACTCAGTAGAACGATATTTTTCGTTTCTAAGACAAACGCTTCGGGAAATTCTGTTCAAAATGCCAACTTTGACATTATTTTTTGAAAGATATTCTGCCTCTATCTAAAAATCGATCATTACGGTACATTATATAGTTTCTGAGTGAGAGAATCTACCAATTGGATGCGTTTCAGAGCAAAAATGAATTTAAAAATGAGTAAGAAAATAAGCAGTTTGGATTTAAATACACCCTTAATAAGATGATTTTTTTCTTCAACCGCTATGTATTTTTTATTTGTTTTTGCCGTAAGAATTGGTCCTATCAAAAACTTGTCTGTATAAATGTTCTAGACAATATTAAGAAGATATATGACAATTTCTTTGGGATTATATATCTTGTGAATTGGCGGAGTTATGGTTTTTTTTTTCTTCTTCAATCCCCCTTTTTGTTTTCGTTTTTAATTTTTTTTGCGGTACGAATTAGTCCTATCAAAAACTTGTGAATATAAAAGTTGTAGATAATATTAAGGAGATTTATAATAAATTTAATTCGATTTGATGTCTTGAGAATTGACGAAGTTATGAATTTTTTTCTCCCAAAAACCCTATTTTTTGCGCTTCTTGAGCCCATTTTTAATTTTATCAAAGATCTGTGATACATAAACTTTTGGCCCTATTTTTAGAAGTAATAAAAACTTTCAACTGATTTGCTATGTACAAAAATTAAGGAGTTATGGGGGCTTTTCGGTTTTCACAAAACCCCTCCCTATTTCCGTCCCCTTGGTCCAATTTTGCCCATTAACGAACTTGACCAAGATTTTATGCCCCTTGATTTTATGTATCAGTTTGGAAAAAATTTGTGCGGAAATGTGGAAGTTATAGTGTCCAGAAGAAAGTTATATATATAGATAGATCTCTCTCTCTCTCTCTCTCTCTATATATATATATATATATATATATATATAAAGTTTTTTACTGGGAGTGGTTTTGGGTTTTAGGGGTCATGATCGGTGTAGATCTGCAAAATTTTTTCAGAAATTCGAACACAGAGGAGAATGTAATAAGTAGTATTTCATACGAAATCTACCTAATAAAAATTAGCCAATTTTCCTGTAGTTTATAAAAAGAAAAGTTTAATTAGATATTATTGATGCCAGTACTCTTAAAATTAGGTGTCCTTTTTGTGGACACCGCCTGCTAAAGTGTTAATTAGCTTATATTTGTGCTATGCAGGGGGTGCCATTCGTTCGATGTGCCAATTGTAAAGATTTCTTAACTGCTGGCGCATTGGGTCACTTGGCGATACCTTCTCTTATTCCAATATTATTATATACGCTGTTCTGCGTTGGAACTTTCTTTCTGTGAATGATTATAATGATTTTATTTTGTTTATTAATGACGATAAATTATTTTGTAACATGATAATGCGTAAAAGTATTAATCACATGTATTAGTGAAAGTATTATAGCGGTTTCCCCTCCCCCCCTTTTCTTTTGAAAATATTAGTACAGTCACGTCATGGTGTAGGAAATCACGAAAAAACAAATGTGCATTTGCTCTACAACTTTGTAAATCACTTTATTCCCCCATCGCTTTCCGTTTTCGAGATAGGAATGCTAATTCCGCAGTTTTCCACCAGGTGGCGCCGTAGGTGGTTTCATTCAGTAGCACATGGCTACATTACTGTACCCATACACCTATTTTATGAATATATCAGCAGCCGTTCCGAAGTTAAGAGGCTACTTCAGTCAAAGGAAAAGACCCGTTCGCTAATGCTAATCCTATGGAAGAAATTTATAAAGATATCTCGGTCGCATTTCAATATTTTTAAATGATTTCTTTTGCATTGAATAGTTGAGATTGATCTATACAAAGGCCGTTTTTTACTTTTTCGATTTTGTTTACAGGTATTTCTTATGAGAACACTTTCATTTTCGGAACCGGTTTCGAAAGTAAAAGCATCCTCATAAAAAATATCTGCAGTCAAAATCGAAAAAGTAAAAAACGGCCAGCATACAGATCTATCTCAACTATTCAATGCAAAAGAAAGCTTTTAAAAATGTTGAAATGCGACCGAGATATCTTTATAAATTTCTTCCATAGGATTAGCATTAGCGAATGTGTCTTTTCATTTCACTGAAGTAGCCTCTTTAGAGGGTGGCAAGGGACTTTAGTGGGCATACTGTATATACATATAACCGGGAGCATATTGATATCCTTTTTTTGTTTTTAGATAAGCATTATTATTATTTGTAAAACTATACTTTAAATTTATCTCTACTATTTTAATTAATTTAACCATTTATCACATTATTCATATTTATTGAAACCTAATTGTAATAATCGTGTTGTAATATCCTATTTTATGTCTTTAAATTATAATTAGAACACTCTTTTATTTCATCATTTACAAAATTAAAGTTTCTTTATCATTTTTTACAGACTCTACTTACAAGAATTGCATAACCACTTACAAAGAAAGTTTAACCCTCCGTCTACCAGACGGGTCCATTGGACCCGACAGGTACATACAAAATATTCATTCAAACCAGAAATTTCTTTAAAATAAACTAAGTATATAAACCAGACAAAAATAAGGTAAATAAATAAGTTAAATAGTTTTAAATAAAAATTCTGGTGTAGAACGTTTTATTAAAACTTGAATAAAATTCCCGGTAGATCTAGGGTTAAAATGTTAGTAAATATAAATCTTGTATTTATATTAAAATGTTTCGAAAAAAATCTTCTAAGGCCGGAAAATTTATAAAAGTGATTACATTTTTTCAATTCTTTACTCTTACACATGTGACTCATTTCAGAACTTGTGGTTGTTGTTCACGATACCATGCTACTTAATTAACGTGACGTAAACTTAAGAAATAGTGTTTACCCTTTACGGCGCAGTGGTCACCTAATTTTATAATTTTAATTCCAAACATACAAACAAAGAACATTTTAATAAAATTTTGCTTTTACAATGAAAGTTTAACCCATTTATGCCCAGCGTCCCATTTTTGGGACGTTTCAAATTTTAATGCATTTGTATAATTTTCTTCTTTATAACATGAAAATTGCATCAAATCATTATTTATAAATGTCTTTATCTATAACCGAGAGATGACAGCACAAGGTGGATATTTATTTGCTTAAATTAAGGCTTTTTTCGGTGTTTATAGATTTTTAATTTTTCAAGAGAGCGAAATGTAAAAAGTAAGTTTATTTGTATTTTTTCTATCATGGACCCAAAATCGCAAGTTATAATCTTAGCTTGTGGACTTTTTTTGAAATACGCATTTTTTTAAATTGCGAAATTAAATATTCAAGCCTATTTTTTATGCATTTTTGTAATGTACAAAATATAGGGTTCTAGGCACAAATGGGCATATATTTTTGTTAAAAATTTAGGAGACAGTTATTTATGCAATCTCCTTTCGAAGATATTTATGAAATAAATTGTTATTAAGTCTGCAATACGATTATTCTTATTTTATTATTAATAATAGTTATAACGTTATTAGTCTCTGCAAAGAAATAACTATATTTTTTTGTAGTTCATTAAAATACTAATTATAGTACATAATATACAATTTAAAAACATTTTAAATATAAATATAGGCAAAATATATAATTATGCATATTCTACTAGAAATACTCATATATAGTTCTTTTACATTTTATCAAATAAATATAAAAAAATTAAGCTTAATTTTTTTTTAGTATTTTTCCAGTTCATTTTGGAACATTTTAAAGTCACTTTACCA
Organism: Maratus speciosus; assembly: GCA_963932465.1. Lineage (NCBI taxonomy): Eukaryota > Metazoa > Arthropoda > Arachnida > Araneae > Salticidae > Maratus > Maratus speciosus. The sequence continues at coordinate 268,008,783 of OZ010798.1, read as the reverse complement.
AAAAATTTGAGAAAACAAAAATTCAGGCACAAATGGGTTAAAGTAACGAGTTTTTGATTTCTAAAGAAGTCGTTTGTAAATTCCGGTGTCAGTCAATCATTTCATACTTTTACGAACAGAATTTTTCTGTGCCGGAAAGGATTAACCCCTTAATTCTCGCTCCCGAGATATTCTCGGGCTGTGTCTTTTACTCAAATTGTTTGATTCCCACCAGTTTTATAAAATAGTGAAATTAGCTATATTTTAGTATCGTTGTTTTATAAAATAGTGAAATTGGCTATATTTTAGTATCGTTTTTACTGTCATTAAAAAAGGTGAATATTTCTTTTTCATAAAAGTGGTGCCAATAAGCAATTTGAATTATTCAACCGTGATTTAATTCGAGCGTTAAGGGGTTAAAGGAGAGGAGACATGAAATTTCAGCAGATTAATTGTATGAGAATGAGGCGCCTGCAAAACATATTTGTCACGACAATAAAGAAGTTATAATAGATAAGAAGTGCAGCTCCGAAAATACGTAACTGTTGCCATCTGATACTGTATTTCAAACTTGTTGCTGCTTTAGCATAGAAGAAAGCTAACATACAGGATGAAGCAACGCGCACCCAAGGACGTAACACTGTCGATTTGACATTCGCGCGCATTTTAGATTAGGCCTCAGCGCTGACACAAAAATGGCGGCTGCCGAAGACGGATTTATTTCAGCGTGTGTACTGTCCCTTGAATTTTGGCAGCAATAATTCTTAAAAGCTTTTCCCTCTTTAATTTTATAAGATTAAAAACAAGAGAAAGAAATATTTTATAAAATATTGCTATCAAAATTTAGGGGACTATACGTGTACATATGTATACGCCTTCAGCAGCCGCCATTTTTATGCCAGTGCTCAGACATAGTATTCAGGGGGCGGTGATGAAAACAAATAAGAAAGAAAAAGTTTTTCGCCGTTAACTTCAATACTCATTTTTTTAGTAGACATCTTGCTTCATTGCAAGTAGGTGTTAGTGACCGCGATGGGTAATATTCTAATTCTAAATTATTATCAGCCTTCCGATTCTAATACATTGTAAGTGACCGATGCTTATATGTATCTCATTTATCCCTTACCGGTGCGGAGTAATTCTGTTTATAAACTGACGAAATAATGAACTGACACCGCAACTTATTACCGAATTTATTAGAAAGTTCGAACTTGCTTATTTTCATGTAAATTATAATAGGAAAATTTTAGTTAAATATTCTTGGTGCCGTTTGAAAGTTTTGGAATTAAAATTAGATGTCCTTCTAACCCCTTAACGCTCGAATTAAATTACGGTTGATTAATTCAAATTGCTTATTGGCACCACTTTTATGAAAAAGAAATATTCACCTTATTTAATGACTGTAAAAACGATACTAAAATATAGCCAATTTCACTATTTTATAAAACTGGTGGGATCAAACAATTTGAGTAAAAGACACAGCCCGAGAATATCTCGGGAGCGAGAATTAAAGGTATAAGGACACCGCGCCGGAAAGGGTAATGTTCGCTTAAGTTTCCGTTTTAATTTAAAGAACTCTCAAAAGAGCATTATTGCACTATTGTGTAATAAACTAGTTGGATGTGCCAATCCCAAAACTTTCTTCTATCTTATACATCTTAATATTTCAAAAAGTAGTTACACATGTTAATACTTCAATATTATTAGTTCAATACTATACCAACTTTCATTTTCTTCTTAAATTTCTGCTTCAGTCAATTAAACGGACTAGAAACGAGTTAATCTCTATCATGATATTTGTTAAAATTAATAGTTTTTCCTTATTCTGTTGTTATCAGCTGTTTGCGAAGAGCCGGCTTAGCAGGAAGCGAGTTCCCGCCGCTGCGCGAGCCACCGATGGACAATAGAACTACGAAAAATCAAGAAAAGTATACAAAAATCGCTATCACAGATCCCCTTTACCATGCAACATTTTCAAATTCAAGGAGACCTGTTGGCCATATCCAAAATAATGCACAAAAAATTTGGTTCAGTTGTATGCATAATTTTATATGCTTTTCGATGATACAACAAAGAAAATGGCACAAACATCGCTATTACAGCGCCCCCCTTCCGGCAGATTTTTTTCAAATTCAGGGAGGACTTGCTTGCCATAGCAAGAAACATACACAACATATTTGTTTCAATTCTATGCATAACTTCATACACTTATTGATGGTACAATATTGAAAATGGAGCAGACATCGCAATTATAGCGCCCCCTTCTGGCGGTATTTTTTCAAGTTCAGGGAGGACATACCGACCATAGCCTTACACATACACAAAAAATTTGGTTCAATTGTATGCATAATTTTATATAGTTTTCGATGGTATAATAGTGAAAATGACAGAGACATCGCTATTACAGCGCCCCCTTCTGGCAGATTTTTTTTTTCAAATTCAGGGGGGACTTGCTTACCACAGCCGGAAACATGCACAAAAAATTTGGTTCAGTTATATGCTTAACTTCATACACTTTTCGATGGTACAATAATGAAAATCGTACAGACATCTCAATCATAGCGCTCCCTTCCGGCGGAATTTTTCCAAATTCAGGGAGGACCTTCGTGCCATGATCAAAAATAAACACAAAAAATTTGGTTCAATTCTATGCATAACTTCATACACTTTTCGATGGTACAATATTCAAAATGGCACAAAAATAGCTATTACAGCGCCCCCTACCGGCGATTTTTTCCAAATTAAGAAAGGACCTGCTTGCCATAGCCCAGAACTTAAAAAATATTTTTGGTTCAATTCTATGCATAACTTTATACACTTTTCGATGGTACAATATTCAAAATCGCACAAAAATCGCTATTACAGCGCCCCCTACCGGTGACTTTTTTCCATATTCACGGAGGACCTACTTGATATAGCTAAATACTTAAAAAAAAATTGGTTCAATTCTATGCATAACCTCATACACTTTTTGATGGTACAATGGCGACGGGCACACGGACAGACAGACATTTTTTATAAACATGTTTTTTGGGATATCTGACCCCTAAAACGTGTAAATCCGTCGAAAACAGGAAGTCGAAAAAATTTTGATTACAATACTTTCTTCTATTGAAGACAGAAAAAAGTAAAAAGGAATAATAATATAATAATACATTATTATATTTTTACGTTAACTTCCGGTACGTTAATACTCTTACGTTTTTATATTATTATTACTGTGTTATGTTAATATTAATATTATTATTATTTATATTATTATTACATTAATATTATAGTACATTATCAGTGATCTGGACTCTTCAGAACTCTAAAACTTATGTTTCTAGTTTTTAATGAATTCTTTTAGAATTATTTTCCAAATTTCACTCACCAGCTTTCTTTACTCAACACAGAAAGTTAAAAGGGAAAAAAAATGGCTATGGTTATCAAAAAGATAATTTTTTCTAGTAAAACATAAGAATTCAAATTAATAAAAAGCTAACTTTTCAGGCAATAGCTGTTAAAATATTTTATAATGTTGTCATTTACTAATCGTGTACTTTAAATTAAGATTTTATAGACCTTTTCTTATATTTCACCAATCGATGAAATGATTATCAAAAAGTTAAATTTTGCAAGTCAAACATAAGAATTCAAATTAATAGAAAGCTAATTCTTTAGGCAATGGTTCTGAAAATATTTTATGATGTTGTCATTTAAGAAATACGTATTTTAAAGTAAGATTGTACAGGTTTTTCCGTATACTTCATCAACAGCTCAAAAGACGTACACTATACTCAAAAGATGTACTCAAAAGATCACACTATAAAAATTGTGAAAGGGTTTAAATAAACTGTTTACATGTTTCGGCTCCGCTGAAGCCACTTTTAAAACAATTAAGGTAATTCTACAGTCACACGATCTGTGCACGAGAATATTCCTATTCTCGTTCAGTTTATTGCAGAGAATTAATAAATTTTTAAAAGAAAAATTAAATTTTTAAATTCTGTGGAATATTTGTGTGTGTGTGGGGGGGGGGGGGGGGTGAAAGGGTTTTAATAAACTGTTTACATGTTTCGGCTCCAACGAAGCCATTAACAAAGAAACTAAGAATATTCTACAGTCTCACGATCTATGTACAAGAATATTCTTATTCTCGTGCGGTTCATTTCTGTTAATATAATTAATAAAGTCATCTTTTTAAAGAAAAAATAAAAATTTAAACTCTGTGTAATAGGTGAGGCGGTACGGCGTGTTTGGAGTATAATTATTACTTATTTAGAAAATGTTTAAATCATCAAGTTTTGGCGATATTAACTTTACAGGTTGAGGAAAGAAATGGCGATTGCTGAAATGTGGAAAATTATTTTAAATGAAATTTTTTAAGAAGTGGAAATCTAGGTTTTAAGAGTTGTGAAGGGTCCACTTTTCTGAGATTGAATTTCGCGGAAGACAGTTCACTGATAATGTACAGCAATAAAATGAATAATAATGCAATGATAATATAACAACGTAATAATAATGTATTATTCTGCTATTATTCCTCTTATGTTACACATAACAATATTTTGACAGTTTTTTAAAAATTAAAACGGAAAATTGTGCGAATATTTAAATGACGTATGGATGCATTAAAATCTGTCACTTATCGTGTTTTAGAATCGGAAGGCTTTAAATATCCTTTCTTTCTTTCTTTATTTAATTTTATATTTTTTATTTCTTTATTTTTTACTGAAAATGATTAGTTACAAATAATTCATTGCTGCCAGAAAAAATAGCAGAATAAAACGAAAATTATTTATTTTATTCCACATTGGAGCTTTATTTAGTTGCTAGATCAGTTCAATTTTCTTTAACATTTTTTAAAGAGATAATGCAACCCAAACTTTTATATTGTATAGATACTTGTACTTAATGAAAATTAAAACAAAATAATAATTGATTCTTAAAAAAAAAGTTTAACACTAGATTTCTTTCTCACTATATACAAATATTAATAAGTTAACGTTTTACAAGTAAATTTCTATGAACATGTGTCCAGTTTAAAATAAATAACTAAATAAATAAAAATAACGGAATTATGGAAGAAAAATAAATAAATTCCAGCCTACATAAAAGCAGGATGCAGACATTTTTAGGCAATTGGAAGGAATTGCTTTGAGACCTTTCAGTTGCTGCGGCTCTTGTCTCAATTGATCCTTTATTTGGATAATCTTGAAACAGAACACATACACAACTGGACACAAATTTCTTTCTTCTTACAAGTATCTACTTATTTCTTTCTTTAAATACATTCTTCCATACACAAAGTGACAGCTTTGTTAAAGATTATCTGCAAGACGGCACAATGGAGCTAAGAATAAAGAGCAGGAGACATATAGTGTATTGTCTAGCAGTTGCGAATTAAATAACCATGGAACTATTAACCCTTACCAGCGCAGAGTAATTCTGTTTATTAACTGATGAAATATTGGACTGACACCGCAATTTATAAACGAATTTATTAGAAAATACGAACTTGCTTATTTTCATGTACATTATAATAGGAAAATATTCGTTAAATATTCTTGGTACCGTTTGTCAGTTTTGGAATTAAAATTAGGTGTCCTTTTTTAAGGACACCGCGCCGGAAAGGGTTAACCCCTTGAAGGGCAAGCAAAAATGTCTTTAAATATTGAATTCCCACTGAAATAATCGAAAAATTTTATTTTTAAATAAGGAAAAGCAATTTTTTAGGGATTTCCTTCCAAAGTTAAAAATATAAAATTTAGTTAAAATTTTCAGGTGGAAATCTTGTTTAAAATAGGTGGGATATATTTTATCCCACCGTCCCTCAAAGGGTTAATAAAATAGAGCAGCTTCAAGTACGTTGTTTAAAGCTGGTGGAAACTTCCACCAGTAGATTTATATAGAAATTTTCTTATTATTTAAACGCCTTATTTTTGCAAAATTTCAATCATAAATAATGGAGGCAGCAGATCATTTTTTTCACTGGTAGGAGTTTACTTTGGCAGTAGTCGTTTTCGCCATATTATGACAACCAGGGAAAAAAACTGACAGTTTTACAAGACAAACTGACACCAGTAAAAACAGATAGAAAATTTTATGACATTTTTAAAGAAAAAAAATTTTACATGAATAAGACGCTTAAGTAAGACGAAATTTTTTATTGAATTTTACTGGTGGAAAGTTTGCCATGGCGGTAATCAGAAACTGAAGATCCTATTTCAAAAAAGTAGCCACCATCTTGTGACAACCTCCTCAGTTACTTCACTTGCAACCATGGAACTATTAATAAGGAGGAACTGATATATCCTTAAAATAGTGAAGCTTCAACTGTAACCGCTATCACAGGAGTTGTTTATCGACGATGGAAACTCCCACCAGTAGGTTTATATAGATATTTTCAACTTATTTAAAAGCCTTATTATTACAAAATTTCAGTCATAAATAGTGGTAGAAACATATTTTCATTTTTACTGGTAGGAGTTTCCTTTGGTGGTAGTTAGGCGCTGCGTTTCCGCCATATTGTGACAACCATGGAAGCAAACTGACAGTTTTATAAGGTATACTGACACCAGTAAAAACAAATAGAAATTTTTATGACATTTTTGAAAAAAAATTCCATGAATAAGACGCTTCTTTAAGACGAAATCTTCTATTCAATTTTACTGGTGGGATGTCTGACCTATCGGTAATCAAAAACTGAACAACCGATTTTAAAAAAGCAGCCGCCATATTGTGACAACCTCCTCAGTTACTTCACTCGCAACTGGTAGACAATACACTATATGTCTCCTCCTTTTTATTCATAACTCCATTCTTGCAACTGGCAATAGTATACTATATGTCTCCTACTCTTTATTCATAACTCCATTGAAATAACTGAGGAGATTGTCACAAGATGGCTGTTGCTTTTTCTTCAATCAGATCCACTGTTTCTGATTACCGCTATTGAAAACTTCCATCAGTAAACTAGAATAGAAAATTTCGTCTTATAGGGCATTTTGATATGACGTAAAAAAGGTAGAACACAAATTCTGCCAACTGCGCACTCGACTGCACATAGTCTTGGCATCATTTAAGTGAATTCAGGCTTACCATATTGGCTTCTTTTTCGCACATTATGCGATTGTCAAGTGCTTTTGTACAACTTTTTTTTAAGAAAATGCCGAAGTGTGAAGCGTCATTTTTTTTCCAAAACGTGTATTGTTGTTATCGTTTAGCGTATAGAAAAATAAATATAAACGGAGAAACATATACTAAGTAAGTGTTTTGTATATTTTTTTTCTGTTTCATTTTCTTTCAGACTAGTTTTTATTTGGTATCTCGTATATATTTTTTTTTTTTTTTTGGTTACGTCAATATTAAAAAATTTTTCGTGTTAGATATGATCCTGTTACTTCTACTGCTTTTGCTCAGTGTAATTTTGCGAATTTAATATTATGATTAAAAAACTTGTAGTCATATGCAGAGTAATATTAGCATATATTAGAGGTAGAATATATCTTCTGATCAATGACATACACAAGATTTTTTTTAGGGTGGAGGAGGAATGAAAAGTGCATAACTTTTTCAAAAAAAGTTGGTTCTTTGAAAATAAAAGACTTACCGAATTTTACAGATATCAAAAGCACATCTGTGAAAATATGTATTCATGTACTCTTATTTAACCCGGGAGAACTCGCTGCATGAGATTTTCTCTCACAGTCGTACTTTTTTAAGACTCTTATTTAAATAATTTTTCATTTTAATTAAAATTTCAAAATGTTTTTCAATTATTTTACCTATTTTGTGAATAAAAGTACTAAGCCAACCAAAAAAAAGTTGATATTATATGAATGTAAAGTAAAAGAAAAGCAATTGGGCTTTCTCACTAGCGAGTTCTCCCGGGTTAAAAGAAAGTCGTTGTAACTGAAAGCTAACCCCCACACCAAAATATAAGTTATGTGCTTGAGTTGAACTCTTTTATTGTTGTTAAATATCAATAACTTACAAAACTGAATGTTTTCAGTGGATATGGTAAGCAGTGTTAGGGAATAAACGGTTAAAAATGAGGTGGATGAAACTGCAATAATTAGTTTAATTGCAATCATCAACAGCTTTTTATATTTTTTCCATCTCTCAGTGCTTTTTAAAAAACTTCATACTTTTCTCAGAGATTAAGGAAGGGGTCGCAATCCTCTCCATGCTTCAGAATTCTAATACACAAAAATGTCAGTAGGGTATCTAGGATTTTGTTCCGAGAAAGTGGAGAGCTGAGCTGGGAAATGGTCTTGTGTACAAAATTATGTAAAAAATACAGATTTTGAGGGGGAGGGAGGTAAGACTACTGTAGCCTCTCAGCTCCCTTCTTGAATATGTCCCTGATAAATGCTATTGCATATGTATCGTCGGTGTTTTTTACTTTTATGAGTGGTCAAATTTTATATGCGTAATCCAAGCTGATGCATGAGCAATATGAAACGTGGGGGAAAATGCATGTGTATTCTTACTATTTCAACAATACTTGCTTTTATTTGTATTTGATTTTTATGTAGCATTTCTAAGAAGTTACAGCCTGAATGTATAGCGAGATGACTTTCATATAATAGACAGATTATTTTATTTTTTTTACTCGCAATTTTTATTTGATTAACTTTTAAATGCTTATAGCAGGCTGAATTTTAGTTACAGTAATGCAAAAAAAATTGTGATGTTGCCTGACTATGGGTAAGTAATTCATCTAGTAGACTATAGGTCAAAATTAACATTTTTACCCAGTGGCCACTGGCCAGTACACTGATTTTTTTCACTGGCCAGTTTTTTTTAAGAACTGGCCAGTAACAAAGTTATGTACGCTCCATACAAAATTGTGTTTTATTAACTATCAACATTGTAATTTACTAATATATATTACTTACCATTCGATATGATTACACTCAAATGAAAAAATTTATTTTTACTATTAATTGCAATGAAATAAATTCATAGGAAATTTTCAGAAAGGTTATAGCAGAGAGAGACCCCCCCAATCGGCACAAACTAATATGCATTTTTCTGCGACCATTTAACGTATTTCGCGATCTTTTGACGAAATTCACGTTTTTTCGTGACCTTTTAATGAAATCTGCGTTTTTTCCGCGATCTTTTCACAAAATTGCGGGTTTTTTTGTAATATTTTAGCGAAATTTGTGGGGGTTTTTCACCATTCTTTGAAAATATTTGTATTTTTTTCAAGATTTTTTGACGAAATTTGCGTTTTTTCCGCGATCTTTTGATGAAATTTGTGTTTTTTTCGCAATCCTTTCGTGAAATTTGCGCTTTTTTAACGATCTTTTGACGTAAGTTGCGTTTTCTCAGCGATCTTTTCACGAAATTTACGTTTTTTCTGAGATCTTTTCACGAAATGTGCGTTTTTTTTCCGCGACCTTTCCTCAAAATTTGTTTTTTACGCAATCTTTTGACGAAATTTGCGTTTTTACGCGATATTTTCACGAAATTTGCGTTTTTCCGCGATACTTTGAAGAATTTTGTAATTCTTTTTCGCGATTCTTTGTCGAAATTTGCGTTTTTCCGCGATCTTTTCACGAATTTTGCATTTTTTCCGCGATCATTTCACAAAATTTGTTTTTTAACCGCGATTTTTTCACGAATTTTCGTTTTTCCGCGATACTTTAAACAATTTTGTGATTCTTTGTCGAAATTTGCGTTTTTTTCGCGATCTTTTCAAGAAATTTGTGTTTTTCCGCGATCTTTTGACGAAATTTGCGTTTTTTACGCAATTTTGTCACGAAAGTTGCGACTTCTCCGCGACCTTTTCACGAATTTTGCGTTTTATCCGCGATCTTTTCACGAAATTTGCGTTTTCCCACGATCTTTTCACGATGTTTGCGTTTTTTTCGCGATCTTTTAACGAATTTTGCGTTTTATGCGCAATCTTTTATCGAATTTTGCGTTTTATCCGCGATCTTTTCACGAATTTTGCTTTTCATTTGCGATCTTTTCACGAAATTTGCGTTTTTCCGCGATACTTTGCAGAGTTTTGTGATTCTTTTTCGTGATTCTTTGTCAAAATTTGCGTTTCTCCGCGATCTTTTCACGAATTTTGTGTTTTTTCCGCGATTTTTTGACGAAATTTGCGTTTTTCCACGTTTTTGTCACGAAAGTTGCGTTTTCTCCGTGATCTTTTCACGAAATTTACGTTTTTCCGCGATGTTTGACGAAATTCACGTTTTTTACGTGGTTCTTGGGCGAAATTCACGCGATTCTTTGACGGAATTGGTGATTTGTTTCTACGAACGATTGACGAAATTGATTTTTTTCGACGACCATATCGAAATTAGCGATATTTTTATGTCCGAATTTTCAGACTGATGACCGTTTTTTTTTTCGGAACCGAATGCCTTAAATTTTCGGAAAATTCGAGACAGAATCACCCCTGCTACTTTCTTTTCTTACGTTCGGGAGAATCGCCGATTAGAACGCCGTAAATTCCGAACGAATTTCGCCCCTTTCCTCCCTGGCATCGATCTTTCAACTGTCGCGTTTGGCGAGTGGTGCCCATTGAGTTTGGCGAGTGAGGACAATAAAGTTAATCGCCACGTTTTAAGCGTTACTCGACGCCTGGCGAGTGGCGAGTGCTAATTTTGTGCTATATAGTAGACTTATTCTAACTATGTGATGCAGTGTTTGTACACCATTCTACGGTAACTGTTTGACATAACTATTGTATATTTAACCCCTTTGAGATGAATGTCTTTTACAGAATTTTTAATCTTTTCCCACATAGCATTTTTAGTTTGCAGAAAATTTGCAGAAGTCTTGCTTTGAAAACTTGCAAAGTTGCAGCAAGCTCAGCATGACAAGTCTGAAATTTCATAACACAACTGCAGCAAGTTAACGCAAACGCCGAAGTCACCACACTTTGAACTTGCAGCTAACTTATCGTGCAAATTAAATTCATGCTGTGTCCAAGTTATTGCAAAATGACAGCAAAGAAGTAATCAAAAAATACTGCAAACTTACTGCTAAGGGCTTAGATGTGTTATTATCCCTTTATCTGCCATCTTGGATTTTTTTATTGCGTGAAATCTCTTTTTCCGCCAAGTAGTAAATGTCGCCAATGGTTAAATATTGTTGATAGATTAATACAATATTAAAAAAACTGGAATATAATAATTATAACTATTAATTAGAAAACAGTTTTTAATTCACGCCCAAAAAAAATCCAAGATGGCGGAGGGAGGAATAATAACACATCTGTTCCCTGCTAAGTAATAATCTTTCCATGCCACATCAACTGTTTAGAACTTTACCCCTTCGAAGGGGTCCATAGACCTGAGCAGGTCTACTGATACATACGCACCATTAAGGTACATGCATTGTTTTTACCACCATAAATAAGTTAGGGTAATATTTGTACATTTCAATTCAATCCTTTTTTGGTATTTGATAAGTATAGCGTTTAATAAAAGCAGTGCCAAACGAATAAAATTTCTGTGTATCTGCTAATTATCTATTCTCTCAACAGAGGGATTTTTGCTTTCGTCACATTTGTGAATTAAAGACAGTCTTGCCATCAGTTTCACAACAAACTACTCATGTAAGTGGGTGATGGTATACCCTGCGGAGGATTTACTGCGAATTTCTCAATTCAAATTTGTCACGACAAGATAATATCAGAAAAAATCAAACTTGCTGCTAATGTTCATGCTATCTGGGTTATCACCTGTTTTTCAAAACAGAAAATTTTGCCCAAATGAAGTGAGAAAATGCCCTGATTAAATAAAGCAAAATTTACAATAAAAAATATCTGGTGGGAATAATCAAGGATTCTGAGCAATTTATGAGTCACGTATATTTGATGCTCATCTCCAAGGTGTTAAATTGATCATTAATTTATCTCTCTCTCTAATAGGATATCATAGTTTTGGAAGATTGTGTTGCAGTTCATCTAAAGCCAAGAAGTAGTTGAAGCTTTCATGGTATTGTAGCAAAGATGAAGTTCCCTTAAGAACCACCTCTCTGAAGATGAACAGAAGAGGCCGAGAGCTTAAATTTGCTGTTACCTGACGTGATTGAAAAATAATATTCATACATTGAAAGCAATTAGCCTGGTGAAAATCTCTGGTGGATAGAGCCTTTTTCATTGATTTCATTGAAAAGTGGCCGTTCACTAGGGCGTTTTGCCCGGATCGTTACTCTGAAAAAAATGAGAAGAAACAGAAAGTTGATTTCATTTCTGTCTCTTAAACCATATTTACAATAACTCTCCTCTTTAAGTTCTCAAACTCTTATTTTTAAATGCCACTTTCATAAATTAAAATTTTTTTACCAATGAGATAGATTGTAAATACAACTTTATTTTCAACAAAAGTAAGATTCCAATTTTTAAGGCCATGACAGCTTTTGAGATAGGCTTTTGCCCCCTCCCTTTCTATGTATGTAGGTTAGAAAGAAATGTCCAAATCAAATATTTTTTTAGATTCAAAGCTCATTCTAAATAGAATCTAAAATATTTAATTGGTGATTAAGTTAAATTATTGCATTTTTATGTAAATTTAAAATTTACTTGAAAAATTATAAACAAAAATCAATTTTAATTCTAGAATTCAACATTTTCGCGTTTAAGTATATGAAGTCACAAAAAATTTTTTGCTGAATTTCAACCCCATGGCTCGAGATGTTGCATCATCTGTAATACACCATTGACCTTATTGATAATCAGGAAGGCCTGAAATTATTCCAAAATCCTACGGTGCTGAATTTTCCAGCGCAACCAGCTTATAGCGTCAGGTCATTGCTAGCAACCGTAACTGGGACGATCATTGATGGAAAAGCCGCATCGCTACCTTGTATATCTACATATGGGAAAAAATCAATTTAAAATAAAAAATGAACAGAATATTTGGTAGTTTTCGGTTAGCCGGCGCCAATGTTATATATACACATTTATATACATACATATGTGTAAATATACATATACACATATTGTATATATACTATATATAAATATATATGTATATATACATACATGTATCTATATGTATATATAACACTGGCGCTCGGCTAACCGGAAAGTACCAAATATTTTTATGCTTCTTTTAAATTTTGACAAATTTCTTTAGCTATATATTTTGTAAAAAAAAAAAATAAATAATTATGATGGCCGGGAAACAAAATATTTGTAAAAGTGGTTCGATCAAATTTACTTTTTTTGTATAATTTTTTTTTCTTGAAATAAAATTCAGAATTTATTTATGTATTACTTTTTAAATGTAAATTCTTTTTAAAATTTAGGAAATTAGATTCAAAACTGCAGCTTTGACAGCATTTTCTGAAAAATCTTCTACCTTTACAGAAAAAACAGTTTGATTACATAGATTGATTTAAGTCTATATTTTTAGTTAGAGAAATTTACTTTTTTTAATCTTTCATTTTTGTTGTTGATAAAAGATTCGACGCACACATTAATTAGCAGAAGATTACAAAAAATGAACCTTTTCATAAAATGAGCTTGCTTTTCATTCTTTTCTTTTCCGTGCCCTCCTGTTTCTATAATAATTTCACACTTTTTTCTTTTCTGGCATTTTGGTAATATAACTTTTAAATTAATATTTATCAATATAGAAAAAGAAGAATAAATAATTTCTATGATTCTCAATAAGATGTTACCCGTCAAAGGGTCTGGTGCCAGCAGCGGTTGTATTGTCATTGGACTACCTAGCCAGCAGAGTTTGGTACAAATTAATCCTAAAACTGCCAAAGTCAAAATTAATCACTAGTAGCCTTTCACGATGGAGACGAGTTGAATAGGGGTTTGGTTTTGTCTTCCACATCATAAGGACGCCAAGACATAAGGTCTGCATGTGAAAATTCAGTGTCCTTTAATTGTTGTTTAAACACAAACTAGACCCCTCTCTCACACCAAGCAGATCCCGGCATGGGCATGGCTATAAAAAAGGGTAAAGGTTAAAAAAAATAATATTTTTTATCAATGCTCTTTTGCTCGCTCCTTACATCGGTTGGCATGTTGTGCATGTTTGGCATATTCAGCCTACAGGTGAACCGAATATTTGGCTGGACGAATACTTTTACATTTTAAAATTTAAAGGCATTAAAATGTTAAATTTTAAAACCATCTATTGAAATGGTGGCAACTCAGCAAGAATAACTTTTCTACTCCCTTTGATTCAGCAAGGAAGTTTTTAAATGCATCCTAGATCAGTAACTGGAGTTAGCAATCATTTGTAGGGATTGTAAACAAACAGACTGTTCTTAAAATCTTTTAACAAACATTTCAATCCATTTATTCCATCAAAATTGCAATACAATCAATCAAAAACACTAGGTATGTAACTACAAGCTGAAATGGAATTTTAACTATCACAGCTTTATCAACAATGAAGGTATTTTAGCGAGATTTGTTTCATATTAATTTTGCTTCTATTAAATGTGATGATTGAAATTGACTGAATTTTGACCAGCGACACAGTATAATTACTGTCAACTGCATTCTGAATAGAAGAATGTCTAGGTCATAGTTGTTTAGATATGAATGGTGGCAATATCCAATAATGGTGGCAACTTCTTATCATATCATATTTCACAGAAATCATAAGCAAGTCTGTTGAAAATATAGTTTTGATATCTTCATTATTGTTAAAGGAACAAACAAAAATCCATGTTTGACCTCGAGTGAGATGAGATACACTGTATTTATAACTGAATAAGAGAATTGTGATTTTGATTTCCTGGACAATAATTGTGCTTTTTGATGTCTATTATCAAAACTCTGAACCTTTTTCTATTTTGTTTAGAAACACTCTTTTTGTGAAACAGCAAAAAACAGATTATTTACTAGACAATGGTCAAGAACTTGCATTGGTAGATCATAAATGCCTATGAAAATCCTCATTAATGGTTAATTTTCTTAAGTGATACTTTACAAATAGTAAATAAATAAAGTAAAAAGATTCTCTTTTATTTAAATATGATTCTGTTTCTGATTATTCAGAATATGTTTATCAGTTGACAGTTAAAAGTAAAAGTTGTGTAAGATTTTTGAAAATATGTTTAACTTTTTTTTAAGTATTCGATTTGTACAAATATTTTGATATCCGGCATAACTGAATGAATATTCAGTAACATGGATGAATACTGAATAGATACTGAATAGAATACTGAATATTCGGTGCATCCCAGGGCTCGAAAATGGAAACATCCACGAACCGAAACGCTATTTCAAAATTATCGTTGACTAATTTTTTTTTAAAGTACAGTACAGTCCCGCTTAACCGAGTTTCTGCTTTAACCCAGTTATTTTCTTCTGATGGACTGAGAGCTTCCATTATTATGAAACAGCCATTACAAATGAAGTGTTAGGTAAAGATGAAAGAGCAGCCGTAAAAAGTTAGAACTCTGATTTTCTGGTCAGAATGGGGGAAAAAATGTCCAGAAGAAAATAATCCATTCCAAAGGTATAAGTTCGATTTTAAAAACTATTTAATACTGTGAGCAGAAAGAAGAGGATACACCTACAATTTTCATTTCACTAATAGAATCATTTAGCTGCCAATTTGTACGGTTTTGTTATCTCTAAAATTGAATACAAATTTTTGCCGTATTTAATCATTGACAATTGTTAGATTTCGGCGACTGAATTAGGCAAAATTTACTGGTAAGTTTTAGACGGAAGAAAAAAATCTTAGAAATTGGTAGCTATGCAGTAGCGTAATACTGCAGCAATATTGGCATTCAACAAACAAAAAACTATCAAGGACTTTTTCAAATAAACAATTTCAGTCTCCGTTTTTCTTAAAAGTAACGGAAACGTACATCAAAGAAATGTTACTAGTACCATAAAAATGAATGAATTAGCACTAGAAAGACGGTGAGCGGTCATTTTGACCGCTACCAAGCGAATATATTTCGGTTCGAACCAGAAATTTCTTTATAAAACTAGTTTCAAAGGTAATAAGGCAAAAAAACTAGTTAAATAAATAAGTTAATAATTTAAAATAAAAATTTTGGTGCGAATTTTTATAAAATTTGAGAAAAATTCCCCGTCTTTCTAGTGTTAAGTGAAAATTTATATTTGAGTGAAATTTATATCTCCTGAGTTGGTGACGATTTGTGTAAATCTGGTTTATACGAGTTTTTTGTTTATCCGAGGTAAGATTGGTCCATATTAACTCAGATAATCGGGACTTTACTGTATAGCAAATTTATATTTAACCATAGAAAAACTAATTTT
Organism: Maratus speciosus; assembly: GCA_963932465.1. Lineage (NCBI taxonomy): Eukaryota > Metazoa > Arthropoda > Arachnida > Araneae > Salticidae > Maratus > Maratus speciosus. The sequence continues at coordinate 267,992,585 of OZ010798.1, read as the reverse complement.
TAAAAATTCATTCAAAATTCTAAATAATTAGAAAAAAAAGTTACAGAGAGCATAGTAAGCTATATGTATGAAACTGTAATAATATTTTTTAGTAATTCCATGAAACAGAACAATATTTGTTACAATTTCATGAACTGGAACATTATTCCGGTTTGCTCTGTACATTTCGAGCCCTGGTGCATCCCTAGTTCTAAGCAATACTTATTTTATTTTGCACCGAAATGCAACTGCTGTACTTCTTTATTTCGAGTAAATATATTGGAGCTTATAAATACTGTGTACCGAAGGAGTAGGAACAGTGTTGTATGTTGTAATTTGCTTGCTGATTGAAAGAAAAAGATCCTTGGTGAGTAAGATTTTCCGAAAATTCCCCACCCAAATGATTATAAAAATATTTACTAGATTTTCTTACATATGCATATATGGACGGTGGTGCACCCAGAGGGGTGGGGGGCAAGGCGCCTTGACCCCCTCCAAAAAAAGTGAGAAACACTAGAAAAATATTTACAGATCAAAGTTCGTTTGTGTGTGTGTGGAGGGGTGGGGGGCAGCATCTACCTCCTTCCAAATCTCATTGGCCTAGGTTTACCTAGGTTCAGCCTACATGTACAATGAGCGGAGAGTTTGGCTGTGTACTGTCTCATATATCAGCTATATATCTGCAAGCTTTATATGTTCATTGTGACTCACGTAGTTTAAATTTAGCAATTGGAAATGCTGCATTTGTGATAGATATAAGAAACTATATTGTAGACTGGGTGGCGTCAGCACAGACAATCATCTCATCGAGCTGGAAGCTGAAATTTCAAGATTAGACAGAACTCGATTAGCATATTAAAATTCAACTGGTCTGCCAAAGCATATCTTGGTGGAAACCACCTTCAGACCCGATTTTAGTGGTTGACTCATAGGTTTATCATTGTGTTTTCCTGCACCTAAAGGTATGAAGACATGAAGGACTGGGAGCAGGAAAACACAATGGCAAACCCTTGAGTCAGCTGAAAAAAATCGGGTTTTCAGGTGTTTTCCACCAAGATATGACTTGGCAGACCAATTGCGTTTTAATATGTGAATCGAGTTTTAACTAATATTGGAATTCCAGCCGCCAACTCCATGAGGTGATTGTCTGCGCTCCCGACTCCTGGTCTATTGGCATAATTGAAATGACACACAATTTTTTTAATACAGTCAACTCTGTGAAATCCGCGCACTTAGGGACCAAGGGTTTTGCGGATAACACATTTTTGCGGATTATAGATCATCCATTTGTTTACATTTTATTTTTTACAGTCTGGCAATAAATTAGAAAAAACTGCACATAAATTACAATTACAATGTAAAAGAAAAACATAATGCATCATTATTTTACTGATTGTATTAATTTTTTTAAACATTGACACAACATAATGGCAATTTCAGTTTTACTTTGTTGTCAATGATAATTTTTTTTCTGTAGTCTATGAACACTCATTACTTTTTGCTCTAAGATAAAATTATGTTGCCCTGGGAAATTTAAATATTTATAACCCAATTTATATTTAAATATTTATTCATTGGAAAATTGATAACTTATGAAAAAAATACAAAATTTAACTTTATCTAAGAGTTTAACTGTTAATGGTATTTTCATTATTTACATTCCAATATGTAGTGCGGATAATAGACATTGGCGGATTTCACAGAGTTGACTGTACTCCTAAGAGACAAGACCTCCTCCTCAACAATATTGACAAACATACTCCGGAAATTAATAAACAAAAACTACGAAAAGTTTGTCCAACTAGGTGGGTAGTATGCCATGAAGTCATCATGACCATGATAGAATTATATGATGTAGTGATTCATAGCCTTGAAACAATCGCAACTTGGAAAGATAGAAACTAGTCTTCTACACAGAGCTGCGGAGTCGGTGGGAATTTTAACAGACCCGACACTGACAACGCAGACTTGCTTCTAAAATGGATGACTCCGACTCTGGGAATTTTAACAGATCCGACTCCGACTCTTTCGCTCAAAAATGGGTCCGACTCCGCAGCCCTGCTTCTAAAGCAAACTTTTGAAAAATTCGTTATGTGAATTAGGTTTCATAATTTCTTTATTTACCTTACAGAATATATTTACATACACTTTATGGATCGAAGGTGGCTGCACAAACCATCACCTCATCGAGTTGATGGATGAAATTCCAGGATTAGTTAAAACGCGATTTGCATATTAAAATGCAATGAGTTTGACAACTTATATCTTGGTGGTAAACACCTGCAAACCTGATTTTAGTGGCTGACTGGTAGGTTTACCATTGTGTTTTCTTGCTTCCAGTCTTCTATGTTTTCATACCTTGGATTGCAGGAAATTGCAGGCAGACCAGTTGCATTTTAATATGCGAATTGAGTTCTGTCTAATTCTGGAATTTCAGCGCTCAACTGGATAAGGCGATGGTCTGTTCATCTATTATCGTTCATCTATTATCGCCGGGCTATTATCGTTGTCTAAATTATATCAAAAATGTGACAGTAACCTTTTAATTGCCTTAAATTTCATTAACAATGTTGTGGCTCACTTAAATCGTATTCGTAAAGCCCTTTCAAGGAAATTTTTGATGAACTTGAAAGACAGTAACTTTCATATTGACCTTAAAATGCCAAAAACTGCATCAAAACAAAAACAAAGATCCAATGTTCCAGCCGATTCTATAAAAGAGTATTTCAGGAGAAATATTTTTATTCCATTCGTTGATCAAATGTTGACTCAACTTAATGAACATTTCACTTGGCACCGCAACATTTTGAAAGTTTTTTTATTCTTCTACTTAATGGAAAATATGCTCCAACAGCAAATGAAATGAAAGATTTTCTTTAACCCTAGATCTACCGGGAATTTTATTCAAGTTTTAATAAAACGTTCTACACCAGAATTTTTATTTAAAACTATTTAACTTATTTATTTACCTTATTTTTGTCTGGTTTATATACTTAGTTTATTTTAAAGAAATTTCTGGTTTGAATGAATATTTTGTATGTACCTGTCGGGTCCAATGGACCCGTCTGGTAGACGGAGGGTTAATTTTGTGAATTTTATGCGCATGATTTGCTTTCTACCAATTCAAAAATTTTTAACGCCGAATTCAAGTTGTGGTACAGATAATTTTAAAAATCACTTTCATAGCTCGATGCAAGAATGCCATTGAAGCAGTTTCGAAATGTGAGAAAATATTGTACCTGAACATCTATAAATTACTAAAATATTTGTAACACTTCCCGTTACAACCTGTGTCAGCGAAAGTCATTTTCAACCTTACGCATTTTAAAAATTTACTTAAGATCCATTATGACAGAATAAAGATCAAATGGGCTGCTTTATGATATATACATAAAGAGATTAATGTAACTGAAACTGAAGTAATTTGTAAAAAGAAAAATAGATTTTATTGTGTAACAATGTTTTAATTGAATTTACTGAATTTTTTTATCTGTTCAATTCAACTCGCCTCCATAGTTGGCTGAGCCACGGTAGCAGTAGTGGCAGCTGCCCTTTCCAAGACTAGAGGCAATGCCTTTCAAGAATTGACTGATGCCTAAAACAGATTACATTCTCTATTAGTTTATTAATTCCCGAAAATTCTGACTGACAAATATAAAGTTTAAATGAACTAGTCCAAAAATTTGCATCCAATAATTCATTTCGTGAAGGCTATTTTGGATATTTCCCTTTAAACTACAATATATCTCACGGTCAGATAAATATAAATAGGAAATTCGGTACTTTTCGTTTAGCCGGGCGCCAGTGTCATATATACACATTTATACACATATATGTATGTAAATATACATAGATATACATATATTGTATGTATACACATAGATATACATATATTGTATATATACACATATATACGTATGTATATATAACACTGGCACTCAGCGAACCGAAAAGTACCGGAAATTCTATAAATGTGTGTCTAGGGGCTCTTTAAGTATTCAACTTCTACACATTCAAAAAGTAATGTACTTTTAAATTATTAATTTAATTAAATTTTAAATATAATTTTCATTTTCATTAAAATAAATAAATTATTATTAAATAATGAATTAATTATGGTAATTTGATGATTAATTAGTGTCTCCTTGTAAATTACCTACTGTAATCATAAGTAGAGAAATTTTGCGCTCACTAATTTTATTTTGTTTTGCCACCAATGGTCGGCATCCCCCATAAAAAAATCCTGGGTGAGCCATTGTATATGGATAGATATATTTAAAACATTATATTATTTTCTTTTACTAAAGAAAAAAATGCTTAATTTTTGAAAATAATGTATGAAATACTATATGCTGGTGAAGGGGGCGGAGAGGGGGGTACAACTAAAGTTGTTAGTATTCCAAAATATTAGATCTCCAGTTTTTTTTTAAAATCAAACAGCTAAAAATGAAATTTGTTTAAAACGGAACTTTTTCTTGGTTCCTTGCGATACTGTCTCGGCAGATTTTAGTATATTAGTTTTCTATTAATTAAAAAAAAATTAATGACGAACTTCAAAGTAAAACGCATTACACATAATAGAAAAAGTGTAAAAAGATTTAAAACACTTTTCAGTTGCATGATACTTTAAATAACATACCTACAAAAGGGATCCAATTAATCACACTACACATAAAAAAGGTTAAAAATTTTTAAAACACTTTTCAGCTGTGTGATACTTTAAATAAAATATCTAAAACAAAAGGGATTCTGTTTGTTCACATTACTTAATATTTACGAAATGTATAGGTATAATAAATATAGTATATACAGTAGGTGTTTCAAATGGAACATTTAATAAATATGCAAGTAATCGTACGCAGTATGCAAATCAATAGTGATTTTTTTGTAACTACAAATTTTCTCTTTCTTCGTAATAAACAATCTTGAGTAAAAAAAATATTTTTTTTATTACATCTACGTATGGAACCTTTTTCATCCACCATTTATTTAATAAACATTTCGGTGATAACCTGTAATTCTGATTTTATTAATATTCTTCAATATGTTAAATTATATAGTATTTATTATAAATTGTAATACTGATGTTATTAATCTTTTTGTTTACAAACTGCCGTAATACGAGGTTGCCAGGAAGTCGCCAAGAAAAACACCAAACCTCCCTCTTCACAAGCGGTGATGACGTCAAAAAGGTAGAAAAAGGTGGACGTCACGTGACTCGTTGCCGCATGTCGAATTGCTCTATTTAAACGCTTTACTCATCCGAAATTTCTCTCACAAATGTGGTAAAAAAATCCCATTTATTTTTACTGGTGTCAGTTTGTCCAGGTATTATAATATTTTCAATGTCACTGACAAGAGGTTGTCTTTGTTGTCACCATATGGCGGAACTACTACCGCTGAAGTAAACTTCTACCAGTAAAAATAAATATTTGTTTTTGCCATTATTTTTGACTGAAATTTTCTCTTTATAAGGCGTTTGAATGAAGAGAAAATTTCTACTTAAATTTACTGGTGGAAGTTAGACCCGGAGGTAATAAATCTCTGCGAGGGTGGTTACAGTTGAAGCTTCACTATTTTTATGATAGGTCAGTTCTTATTTCTTAATAGTTCCATGGACGGCACAAATACCGCCAGCAACTCCACCCTATGTGTCTGCAAAGGATTCGAATCCAGTAATTTCACCGTGCAAAATAAACGCCTAAATGCTTTCGGCCACGGGGAGTCCTGGAATGCTGACTTTTTTAACTTCCCGTAATTGAGCAACAGATTTAAATAACCAGCTGCCTGTTTGAATGGTTAATGCATCAATACTTATTGAGATATTCATTTTATTTTACTTCCATATCTTTTATAAATCTATTTTTCAATCATGTGATTATAATTGAAAAGACAACGGCATTTAAACTGAATCATGAAATTTGTATTTCCAGAGTAACAAATTTAAGCTGTAAATACTATTTATTGAAGAAGAAAGCTAAAGATGAAATCCAATTTTAAGTACCAATATATCTTGCATCAAAGTCCATTCGTACGCGGTTTTTAGACTTGTTTGCTTTTTAATGTACCGTAATTTTCGGTGTATAGCCCGCGGATCAAACAATCGCGTTTCGACCCAGAAATTTTTAAAAATAAAATGTAACTTTTTAGATCATGGTAAATACTGGTCTTCAAATATTGAATAAAATTTCTGGGTCAAAACTGAATTGTTTGATCTGCGGGCTATATACCGGAAATTACGGTTAATGTTTTACTAACTTCAAATTTTAATGAATTGAAAGAGAGAAAGAAACTACAATATAATTGCGTATGATGTTGAATCCTGGCACTGCCATCGTGACAGATAAATACTTTAGGCATAGATGCCAACATCTCTTAATTATTCCGAAGTCTGATCCAAGAAGAACACTTTTTCCACCGGAAATTTTATTTAATCAAAAATTTCAAAATGATATCTGAAATGTGCCTTATATAAAAAAGACACATTTCCTTGTATATATTTTCCGGTGTAAAACATGCTAGTCTTGGATCAGACTGCGGAAAAATTAAGAGATGTTGGCATCTATGCTTTAGGCCAGGGACGGCGAACCAATGGCACGAGTGCCATAAGTGGCACGATGCAGACTATTTTTGGCACGTCATAGATTCAGGTTCTACATCAAAATATAGAAGAATTTCAAAAAATGCATTACTTAATCTAGATGTTGCCTCTGTTTATCTGAATTCGATTAGTTCGGCTGATTGCAATTGTCATACAGATTGAAGAAACTGAAAAATAACTTAATGTATCCCAATCTAGCTCAATATTGGCTAACAAAATTTCCAGAATAAGAGAGAATTAGGAGACTATCGCAAAAGAAAGATTAAAAGGCATCATAAGCAAAATTACCAATGGTAAAATTGTAAAATTGTAAGAACTTGGAATGCAATTCTAGACACTAATAGTTGTAGATTATGGCGCTTACTATTTCGACAAGTTTTTCTGCGAAACATTTGTCAGGTTCTGAGAAACATCTGCTATTAGAACTGAGGTTCTATATTATTTTTGTCTTAATATATTATATATTGTATGGGCTGTGTACTGGAATTTCAAAATAACAGTCTTTCCTTATCTAAAACTGGATCTAAGCCGGTGAAAATGTATAGATGGTATGAAGGGGAAAAAAGATAGTTAGAGAGGGGTGTGCACAACCTTTTGAGATGTCTGTGCAAGATGGGAAGACAAAAGCATTCCACGAACGAAGAAAAGAGCTTGAAATGGGAGCCAGGTAGAAAACCCAGGAGGGGTTACGTTGAGAAGGAGCAAGGGGTTGCTGGAAAGCAGTCTCTTCTGCTGAGGTAGTCAGTTTTGAGCGTAGCGCGCAAAGTGGACGTGTGTTCCTGGGGAGAGCTCAGAGAGATAGAGCGTAGGGTTGAGTTGGAGCCGAGAGTGCCAAGCGTGGGTAGTCACTGTGTATAGCTCTTAGAGATAGAGCGTAGACTTAGAGCACATATGTGTTGGGAGATCGAGATTGATCTCCGGAAAGCTAATTTAACGTGTGATGAGTGAGAGTGGTTTAACGTAGTTTAACAGTACACAGCCAGCATTTACTGTATTCAATTTAATGTTGAACCGGATCATCTATATCCGAGTTTGTAAGTGTAAATAGTGTGTTGTTGTTGTGTAAATAGTGTGTAAATAAACTGTTAATTTAGTTAATTGAAAGCGTTGGTTTTCATTTAAACAATCTTCTCAGTGCGTGACCGATATCACGTAATCATATCGGTGGTGGCAGCATATAAATAATAAGGATTTTCTTCGAAGTTGTGCGGACTAAGAGGAAACTCCGACAACATTCTTTTCGGAATTAAATAATATGAAAAATTCAAGTAAAAACATCTTGTCAAATGAGCCCAATTCAACTTGCATTCTCGTAAAAGTAACTAAGTACGCAGGTGATATAAATTATTTGGCATCTAATACGAGACAACAAAATAATATTTTAAAAATAAATTTCTAAAGTATAACATCAAATATTACCATGTTTAACACTAAAAAAAATTATGTAATTTTAATTCACTATTATTTGATCCATTAAAATATTTTATTGCTGGCACGTCATGCTCACGTAAAATATGTTTTTGAAAAAATTTTGCACGTGGATGTGAAAGGTTCGCCCACCCTGCTTTAGGCCATGGGGATCCCGGGATGCAGACATTTCAAATTCCCCATAACCAAACAAACAAAAATAAATATCTTGCCCCCTCCTTTATTAATGTTTACAGTGATGTTTATTTTTTATATTACTTTCTTATTTTTAAAATGTCTACTTATCAATCATCTGGTTATAATCGAAAAGGAAAAGCCATCTTAACCCTTTCGCGAGCGGTGTGCACAAAAAAGGACACCTAATTTTAAGTCAAAAACTGACAAACGGCACCAAGAATATTTAATTAAAATTTTCCGTTTATAAAATACGGGGGAAAAGCAAGTTTTTATTTTCTAATAAATTCGTTTGTAAATTCTGGCGTCAGTCCTTCATTTCATCCTTTTATAAACAGACTTATTCCGCGCAGGAACGGGTTAAACTGAATCATGAAATTTTTATTACCAGACAAATAATTTTAAGCTCCAAATGTTATTTATGGAATAAGAAAATACCAAATCTAATTATACGTACTAATATCACTTGCATAAAAATGTGGTTCACAATGCATTCGTACACTGTTTCTAGACCTTGTTTACGCTTTAATATAATAGCCTACTGACTTCAAATTCTAAGGAATTTCAAGAGGAAAAAAAATTCCAATATAATTGCATATGAAGCTGATGTTAAAGATATGTACAATATATACTTCTAAAGAGCTATTGTATGCAACTTTATGACGTTAATCGTCAAAGCCAATTTTTGTAGTTTTTGCACTTTTTTAGCTCAGAGGCTATCAAAGCCTGAGAGCTAATGCGCCCGCATGTTTTGCATGTACGTACTTATGTACGTACGTAACGTGATAACTCTTGATAGAAATATCCGATTTGCTTTAAATTTTGTAAATACCCAGACAACACAAACACATCCTAAGAACATCCGAAAGATGTCATATTCAGGACAAGCTGATATCCTGCGGACCGATGAATTGGTCCTGCCGACCGTTTTAGGACATCCCCTGGGTTTCGAAATGTCCCACCTGTCAACATCCTACGGATGTCATTTCATGACACCTTTTGGACGATTATAGGACACTTGTATGATATCCTCTGGATGGTCCTAATGACATCCTAAAATCATCCAAATAATGTCATATTCAGGATAAGCTGATATCCCGTGGATGGATGCAGTCGTCTTGCAGACAGTAGTAGGACATCCCCTGGCTATCGAAATGTCACACCTGTCAACATCCTGTGGATGACTTTTTTATGATGGCTCGATAACCTCTGGATGGCTTAATGAATGTTACTGCCTACAATTTGCATTTTTGAAATTTATGGCAATTCATTGATGTCTTGTCACTTTTAATTATTATAATCAATTATAACATAATTATTTAATAAATTATATAGCCTGTAAAAAGATTATTCAGTAAACCTTTCTTTAAAAATAATCAATCTTCAAGATATCTTAGTTTATACAATTTATTAAGTAAAAAATGTTTTCAGTGACAATATAGGAATTTCAAAAATGCAAATTGAAGATAGTAATATATCTTACATATTTTTGATAAGATTCAAGAATATTTAAGAAATTTGGTAAAATTCCTTACTTGCATACAATAATAGTTTTACATACTTTATTCTTAATTTAAACAAATATTATCCAAAATGGTGCAATTTAAAAATTTTCCATCATAGCTTCATCACTATTTAAGATGTTGTCTTGCAGATATTTTTTAATATCTGGAGTTGAACATTTTTCTAATTTACTATTTTTGCCATAAGAACCATTTTTTCAATGATAATTTTATTCATTTTGCAATTATTTGATTTACTTACTAAAAAAAGCATGGGACTACCTGATCCACTATGCACTTTAGGAAAACCCAGTATCTGTAACAAATGTTATGCATTTGATTGTCCTGTGATGAAGTGCCACATGAAATTAAAAAGTATAATTTTGTTGCTCCTATGATTGTTTTACATTTTTTTTATAGAAAAAAGCTACTGCATAAGACATCTTAATATTTTTGAAGTCAAATAAATAAAGTACAAAAAGTATGCCATTTTATATTTAGTGACCAAAGCACATTTTACTGTTGTGATAATTTGGCTGTAAAATACAACTTTAAATTTAATGTTTTACTTACCTTTAAATACATTACCTTACTTTAACAAAATATGACAGTGCCATGGATACATTTAACTTTATACAATTGGTAATAGCTCAGTAAATGCCTTTTATGAACATGAAGAATTAACACAAACTGCAGAAAAGTTAAGATACTCTTTTCATCCTTTGTTCTTATTTTAACGAATAAGAACTTCTATATTTTAATTGCATTTTAAATGGTTGCACATATTACACTAAATGCTGAATATAAAACAATAAACTTAAATTATTTGACAAAGAAAAGTTTAATCTTTACGTAAAAATTATCAAAAGTGAATACCTGAAAATGTTATTCAAAATAAAAAGTCAAAGTTTACTCCTAATTTAATTTAAGACCAGTAAAGGAAAAAAAATAAAAGATAAAAAGAAATATAAAATATATTCTGAAGTGTTAAGAATGATAGTACGAAAAAATGATAATCGCTGTTGAATTATTTTGTTTATTAATTATTAAAATAATTCCTATATTAAAAAGCTTAAAGTTACGAATTACACAATAAAACAGTCACATTAAAAGCAAAACATTTATTTACAATTTTCACAGCAAAATACAAAAAATATTTATTTAAAACTTTCACAGTAAAATACAAAACAAATATTTTTTACAACCTTCCACATTACAAAATATAGTTTCAAAACTTTTTTTTAACAACAATCCAACTTTCCAGTTTCTCCTGCCTGCACTTGTCACAAAATAATTTTTATGCTGCACACATCTATAATGAAGAAAAGACAAAATATACATTTCTACTAAACTTTATTGGTGCATCACATTCATTCAAAAGGAATAAATCAATATATATATACACAAGATATACAATAATTTCTTATTGTTTGTTTCTTCAAAAGATCTTTTTGTAAAATTTACAGTTATTTTTAGGAATTTTATTATTTTAAGCCCTAGGAAATGCTTGAAAAAACTATTAAAAAGTACAAAGCAGCATAATTGCACATCGTATGTTATGTCACACATCAACATGAAGCACCTGTCTCATTTTGTATCAAAAGAGAGTTAATATTTATAACTGATGAGAATACCATTTTTAATAATTAAAAATTATGGTAATTACAAGCAACAGGACCATACAAAGAGAAAACTGTGCCCAGGGTAAAGTTTAGTTTGCCTGTCCCCCCCCCCCAGACACACACACAGACCTTCCCGATTAAGGAATGTAAAAACCAAAGTTCCCTGAACCAGAGCCAAGCGGATACATACGGTCCTCCTTTCTAGGGGATCACGTAGCAACCTGTCCCAAAAGGCATCAACTGACACCCAATCACCACGACATCAACCTACCATTCGAAACAGCTAAGCGAGGAAGACAGAAGGCCACAACACAACATAGTCTCTGCTGCAGCCTGATAATTTATTACACATGGAATATTTTGACGAGTGGTGACCCTCCCACTGGTGAACAACAGATACCATCAAACCAACAAGTACTCCATGTTCAGAAACTTCTCACCATGAATTGCTAACATTATACCTCCTCAAGTACTATAAGTGTACTCCTCAAGGTACTCCTATAAGGGTACTTCTCAAGTACTATAAGTGTCAAGCACAAGAGCTACCTCACTTAGAACTTTACACATCAAACAGGGCAGAACCATCACTCCATAAAGCCGAAAGCTACATGCATCCTAGACTGTCACTAGGCATTATGCCTCGAGGGGAATGTAACAAAACACCTTCCAGGTAGGTACCGAACGAAAGTTCAAGATATCCTTTTTAGAGGCCTACAAGAGTAGAACGGGTGGCCCAATCGCTCCTCTAGAATACAAGCCGAGATCAAAGCCATGAAAGATCGTAGCTCTCGACCCCAGCCAGACACAAGGAGAAGCCACATAAGGCATACACTGCAAGAAAAGAGCAGGTAACTGCTAATCCAACCAGCAGCGCAGTAACTTCCCCCTACACACAGTTCAGAAAATTAAACAAAACAGACCTAAAACAATTTCTAAAATGGAAGAAGCCCTTAGTCAGAAATTTGTTTTGGCATGTTGGGTAAGGGATGGTGCAATAACTTTGAAACTAAAAATGGGGAACGAATGAAACTAAAAATAACTACTTTCATTGGGAAAAAAATTCTCGATGTGTATATATAATATATATAACCATTATATAATTACAATTCATCACTTTTCTCCGTTTATTAAAAATAAAATTATTAAATTGAGCATCAATACATTACACTGACATTATACAACATAAAGCAGGATCATCTATTTTTAATTTAATGAATCATTAATGAATTGTGTCTACGATAATGTACCAATATACTGATCACCAACAACATATAATGAATTAAAATCTTTACGGAATTTTACGGATTGCTTAGGGCACTTCAGTTTTTATTATGCAAACAATTGTTTTAATGCCAAAAAAGAGAAAGGGAAGATTTTGTCAACTGAGAGACAAGAAGCGTGCAAATTTTTTGGATGAGCAGCAAGATGGGTGCTAATTTTTTGAAAGAGGGGCCAGAGAGGTGCTATTATATAAACCAAAAGACAGGTGGGGTGTTATTATATTATATTTTTTCATAAACATAAAAAACTATAACAAATATCTTAAATAATACTAAATGAGTTTCATACTTTTCTGTTATACAAACCAGGGATATGTTTAGGAAAATTTTAGGTCCTTTAAAGGACCCTTCACAAAATTATTTATCTTAAAACAGGACCCTTCACAAAATTATTTGTCTCTTAAATAGAGATTTCATAGAATGTTTTCGCTTTCAAATTGAACTTTTCCACAAATTTAGTCATTTAAAAATAAAATCAGGCCTGTAAGTAAGCAGTTGAATTCACCAAAGAGCTTATTACTTAGCTTTTTATAAAAGAAGGATAGAACATGAAGACATCAATAATTTAAAATTCACAAAATTATGAGTAGAATTTTCACAAAAATCAGAAAAACTTCAGTTTCACAAAAACAGGACCCTGTCAGAAAAGTCTGGGCAGATCCCTACAAACACACCTTGCCAAAATGTATGCTGATATCACAATCCTATCCATGCAACAGATTTTTATTGCAAACCATGCCATTTTCTTGGGTTATAATTTACAAACAAAAAAAGTTTGCCAGAAAGAAAAACTTTAGCATAAGGACTTAAATAAGCTATTATTATTAAATTATTGGTTCAAATTTATGTAACTAGATTTCATTTTTCATTAAAAAATGTTATTTTTCACAAAAAAAAAAAAAAAAAAAAAATTAAATTTCAGGAAAGCAACTTTTACTTTTCATAAAATAGGCCTCATAAAAAAAAAAAAAAAAAAAAAAAAAAAAAAAAAAAAACTGCATTGACCCCTGGAGATACCGACTATGAACATTTCACAGTCTAATTAGATACAATTTTGTTGGTGCTGAATATCATACCCAGTCTATTAAGAGAATATAGATCGTCGCAAAATGCTATAACAAAAGCAATATATGTCATTGTTTACAATTTTATCGCATTGATATCGTGTGACGTCTTTATATCTATATATATATAAATCAAATGTTTGCTACAAACAATGCTAAGAGACACTTATAACTTCATGACTGAATTAAAAACCTAGTTTTACTTTATTGTATAATATTCATTTGTTCTTTTATTGTAAGTATATATTTGTGTTGATATAGTAAAATAGTGTGAAAGTTTGAAACAGTATATTTTTTAAATGATCACTTTTATACCAACAGTTTTTTTTTTCTATTTGGCACCAACTATCATGCTTGGTACAATGGTGTTGATATAATAGAAACGCACCTAGAGTTTAAATATTAAAAATCAAAATATGTTTCAGATATTTACATTCGAAATAAAGCTCATAGCCATAACCAGGGGTGTAAAAATCTAAGCACCAGCGGGCAGTCTCTCATCAATAAATTTTATTCATTATTTTTCGTCTAAATTTTTTGTAAGAATGCTAATAAAATTTAAACGAAGAAAACTAATAAAATTTATAGGTGAGAGACGCGTTGGGCACCTACACTTTTACAACCCTGGTCATAACATAAAAAATTTCCAACATAAAATAAAGATTTATTCGAGCTGAAAAAGAATACAAGTTGAATTAAATGTATTTGGCAGGTAAAATGTATAATAGAAAATTTCAATAGTCACACGACTGAAAAAAATATCTTTGACATAAGCATTTTAATAGTCATTGCTTTTTGGCTGGTATGATACTGTAATTTTCTATACATAAGTTAATTTGGGATATCCATAAATAATACTGCAGTACTCAAATTCATGTGAAAAATACCAGGAAAAAAAAACATTTCATAATGTTTAAATTATAAAATACAGTCGGCCCCACTTAATCGGGTAATGGATAATTGCATACCCCGCTTATATGCATAGAATGCCGTGGAACAGAGACGTTCCCCATAAGGCTAATTTTAAATGTACTCGTTTTATCGCATAACAATCCCCGGTTAATTGCATAAATATCGCCAATCTACTAGTAGTAATCCGGATTTTATGAATTCATGTTATAGTGGTGAATGGAAAAAAAAGGAAGAACTTTTTTTTTGTAACAATGGTTTGTTATATTTACAATCAAAGAGCAGAAATAGTCGTGTAAGATGACTTATCTTAATTCTGGCAACTTATGAGAGTGTTGAACTTGGACAATTGTGTTTTTCTTTTAAAGCTTGTCGCACATATAGTGACTCAAGATGCTGGGGGGTATTTTTTGAAAAATTCTGGAATTGGGGGAAAGTAGACCAATAAAAGATCAATATTTAGCGCTGGAAGTGGAGAAATGCAATGTCAAGATATGAAAAAAAAAAAAATCCCTAAAGGATTTTTTGTGTAGGCAAAAGAAAAAAAGAGAAATAAATTGACAAATAATTGAAAAATAAAAAAGAATTTATGCAGAAACTTTTATTTTCAAAGGTATGATTTAAAAACAAAAATTTTTTATTTAACTTTCATTTTAATTTTCACATAAATTAAAATGAAAAATTAAACCATGTACCGTAAATAGTGTTATAATACCTTATACTTTATTACATATACTTTTATATATAGAGTAATAATAAATTATTTATTAAAGTTATTAATACAGTAGTTTTTAATTTATTAGGTAAATAATTATTCTCCATTAATATTTATCATATCTGTGGCATATAATCAAATGATAGCGTTTGCTGATAACATTAATTAATGTCCTCGCTTAAATCATACAATTCGGTGGAACCAACTGTATGCAATTAAGCGGGACGGACTACATTTTAAAATTAAGTCTATTCTCTAAACTTGGGTTGAATTTCTGACAACAGAAACATTTTTAAAATTATTGGAAAAAAAAAAGTTTTCATAACAAAACAAACTTTCTTTTTTTAAATATCAAAATATCCCAAACTGACACAATTCATAATTATGTTTGAAACCAAAACTATTACTATTCAAAGAAAAATATTATACTGTATTAAATAATAATAAAATATAATAATTTAAATATTATAATAAATACATGCTCACATGATCTTATATTTTTTAGAAGAAACAACAACAACAACAAAAAAAATTCAGTTAAACTTACCACTGTTGGGGAGAATTTTTGATGATTTTTTTTGACAGCATGCAGCTCGATTTGTATATAGATTTTTCACTAATTATTTCCAAGGTATCTAAAATAAAAGAATAACTTTAATAATAATTATGGTGTCAAAGTACAATTTAAAAAACAAAGTTTTATATAGAGATGGTTTTTGAGATTACTGTATACATTTAAAATTATGTGTAAAATATTATAGCTAAAACTACAGGTACTTATCATGGTTTTTTGGTACGCCATAATATCCCGTTTATCCACTTTTCTCGATAACGCCCTCTCCCTCCACCTTTTGTTAAAAAAAAAGATACTTCTTAGTTATCCCGTTGACCAAATTACTGTCGCCAAATTGTAAGATTAAATGCCAATAATGGTTGCCATTCATTAATTAATTATAAGATTAAATGTCAATAATGGCCAATAAAACCATTAATTTGACATTTTATTTGTTTATTTATTAATGTTTTACTAATTTATTTGTTCTTTCGTTATTTAAAATAAAAATTATGTCAATGTATATAATTTGGTGAAATTGGTCGACGGGATAACTAAGAAGTACCAAAAAAAGAAAAATCCCAAGAAAGCATCACCTACTTCCAAAAAAGTTTCACCCTGCATGTCAATGTCAGAATCAATACCAATTATTTTATTTTTTCGCCACATCAGAAAGGGGCGTGAATTCTAAACATGACATTCCCAACACAGGGATTATTCTGTTCCGAATTTTCTGAAAAATTAAGCATTCGGTTGAGAAAATAAAAAAATCAGGCATCAGTCCATAGTCCAACAATTCGGACATAATAAAATGTGAATTTCGACAAAAGGGCACAGAAAAAATTGCCAATTTTGTCTTAGGACTGCAAAAAAAAAACATGAATTACACCAAATGATAGCAGAGACTCCACATTTTGTCTAAAGATCGCGAAAAAAGCCAAATTCGTCAAACGACCGCAGAAAAAACATGAATTTCATCAAAAGATCTTGGGAAAATGCAAATTTCGTCAAAAGATTGCAGAAAAAAGAAATTCAGTCAAAGAATCCAGTGAAAAACACGCATTTCATCAAAGGATCGCAAAAATAAATACATTTCAACAAAGGATTGAAATAAAAACCCTGCACATTTCATCAAAGGGTTATGAAAAAAAAAAAAGAATTTCGTCAAAGTATTACGGAAGAAACGTGATTTTGGTCAGAGCAATGCGAAAAAAACTCCTGCAAGGTTCGCCAAATGTCCCCAAAATCCCCCACAAATGTCGTGAAAAAATCTTGTGAAAGCACCCCCCAGATTATTTTACAATTTTTCGTCATGTCTTTCTTAGGGGGAGGGGAAACAACAGGATTTTACGGTACAGTTTTAAATAAAGATATTTTAAAAAGTTATAAATGCAATTCTAGTGTGGACCCTAGGCCAATTTTGCAGGGCGCAACGCCTGGCAGCTCTTTTTAACTCGTTTATGTGGCATCAGAACAGCCTTTTTTACACAGTGTATGCATCTCGCAGCCCTTTTAATTATTTTATACACCATGTGTAGTGATGGGCGATTTCGATTTTTTTAATCGATTTAATCGATACTATGGCCAACTCGATTTAATCGATACTAAAATTTTTTAAATCGATGTCTCTAAAGGTCATATCATTTTCATTTTCCTTCAAAAATTTAAGGTCAAGTAGTTGGATGTCCAATCCCAAAACTTTCTTCTGTCTCATAAATGTTAAAACTTCAAAATTCGCTATCACAGGGTCAAATTTAAATAACCTATACCCATCATGAGGATCCAAAAGTATAGGTTCGTTGAAATATGTGTATTTAAAAAATATATATAAGAATCCCATTTTCCTAACAAATCATTGAATTTCGGCCCACACCCTCTTAGATGTCCGCAACGGAAAATCCCAGTTCAAAGGGCATAAAAGCGACACCTGCTGGGTAGTATACACCCAAGCCTAATAAGGATCTATTTATACGACAGTGTAACAGAATATGAAGTTTGATTAAATTCCGTGCATTAGTTTTGAGATATGGCTATCATGAATATCATGAAAAAAGCAGTATAGCAACGCAGCCTATTACATGATTAACACGAAAGACTCAGAAACAACTTACGTCAATGACTAACAGAATATTAAGTTTGATGAAATTCCGTTCATTACTTCTTGGGATGTTATCGCAAACATTGTGTAAACCCTGAAAAACAGTGTTGAATTCAGAGGCTGGTACGGGTGGACCCCCCCCCCCCCCTCCCCGGAACATTGAAATGTCCCCTAGGGAGATTTGAGATTTTGTGCTTAATGGACGAAAGTCCAATCCCCCCCCCTCGTAACTCTAGAATGTTCCTCGCCAGAACCATAGAAATCACCCCCCCCCCCGGAGAAAAATGTCTGAATTCAACACTGTTGATAAAAGCAGCATGGCAGCACAATTTGTTATATCATTTACACAAAAACCTAATAATGGATAACTTATTGCATTGTCTGACAGAATATTAAGTTTGATGAAATTTCTTTCATTAGTTCTTGAGATATTATCCCTAAAATTGTTTAAATCCTGAAAAACGTGTTTAATTCAGGGAGTGGCCCGGGGGAATGACATTCCTCCCCCCGCAACAAAGCATAAAATCTCAAACTTTCTGGGGGGGGGGATCATTTGAGTGTTTCGGGGGGAGGAGAATGTCACCACCCCCAGGGCCACCCCCTGAGTTCAATACGTTTTTGTACATTAAAAATCGATGAAATTTCGTTCATTAGTTCTTGAGATATTATCCATAAAATTATTTAAATCCTGAAAAACGTGTTGAATTCAGGGGATGGCCCGGGAGGGTAACATTCCTCCCTCCCCCCGCAACATTCAAATGCCCCCCAGAAAGTTTGAGATTTTATGCTTTTTGTACATTAAAATGTACAAAAGTCCAATCCCCTCCCCTCTGAACTGTCCCTCCCGGAGAAAAATGTCTGAATTCAACTCAGCTGATAAAATCAGCATAGCAACGCCCCCTGTTGGGCGATTTACACCGAAACCTAATAAGCAGCAATTTATGCCAACGTCTAAAAGAATGTGGTTTTATGAAAATCCGTGTATTAGTTCTTGAGATAGAGCTATTGCGAAACTCGGGAAAAATGCAGCATAGCAGCGCCACCTGCCGGTAGATTTACATCAAAACCTAATCCTCAACAACTTATGTCAACGTCAAACTGAATCTGAAGTTTTTTGAATATTCGTGCATTAGTTCTTGAGATAGCAATCTTGCGGAAATCATGAAAAATGCAGCATAGCAGCGCCACCTGTTGAGCGATTTTCACCAAAAAGTAATCAGCACCAATTTATATGAAGGTCTAACTGAATCTAAAGTTTCAACAGATTCCATGCATTAGTTCTTGAAATAGATCGCTCACAATTTTTTTGTCAGAGACAAACAAATAGACAGACTGACAGACAAAAAATTTATAAAAATAGTCAAATGGTATTCCAGACAAGAAGTTCTAACACTATAAATCCTTAGAAACCGGAAGTCGAAAATTTTCACGAAAACAACACTTTATTTTTCTAAAGACAAAAGAAAGCAAGAAAAGATGAACGCATCGATTCTGCCCTTGGATCAGAAACGGTGAATCGATTCAGTTCAGATTCGATGCCGATGTCGATCTTCAGATGCGATCTTCAGAATCGTTACTTTTTTGATTTACTTCAATTCTTTAGATGCAATGTCGAATCGTTATATTTTGATATTTTGATTTACTTTCAATTCTTTAGATGCAATGTCGAATCGTTATGCTTTGATTTACTTCAATTCAAATCGCATCACGGTCGATCCAAGATTCGGGTTGAATCAATTCTCCCAATTTTGCTGTTTTAGTGCCAGAATTGCTGTAAAATTTTGTATAAGAGCCTTTTTTTACTTTCTAGGTTAAATCAGTGTTGAATGCAGATATTTTTCTCAGGGAGGGATTTATGCGACTCCGGTCGGGATTGGGGGGGGGGGGGTATTTCAGAGTTCCGTAATGGGGGGGGTGCACATTTGTCCATTAAAAAGCATAAAATCTCAAAACTTACGGGAGGGACATTTCAATGTCCCGGGAGGGATGTCCTCCCGGGCTACCCCTTGATTTCAACACTAGGTTAAATCATTATACTTTTGTTTAGAAGCCTAGTTATTCAGGTTACTAGTTTATTATATTGTATTTTTCAAGTTCGTCCCTTCTAATCTCTCCACCCCCCTCTCCCCTTTTCCTCGCTAATCTTAATTTACAGGGCCGTTCAAAATTTGCATGTAATTTTTAAAATGTCCAATTCTTGTTCTATTTTATTATAAAGCCACATTTTGAAACCTTGACCAAAGATACTTTTGAGGTCGCCCCTCCGACCGTTTGGGGCTTACCTGCTCCCTCGGGGGGGGGGGGATATTTTTTGTTTCTTCCAAACCATATCGTATAACATATCGTTGGAAAGCTTTTAATGTGATCTTTTATTTTCTGTCTCTAGCCTTCCTTCTTTTTGGTAAGGGTCAATCGTGCTCCAACTTATGTATTGATATTTTTGACAGTAATTTCAAAGGAATATATATATTTATTCTTTAGGATTTACTGTTTTAAAGGCAGAACTGCTGTCAAATTTCGCATAAGAACCTTTTTCTTTCTAGGTTAAATTGTAATATTTTTAGTTTAGGAGCCAAGTTATTTGGGTTACTAGTTTATTAAACTGTACTTTTCCAGTTCGTCACCTATACATTCCCCCCCTCCCCCCCCCCCGATCCCAATTTTCTTAATTATGGTCCAGTTTCAATGGGACCTTTTTTGACATTCTTCCCGAGTTATTTGTTTACCAACTAAACACTGATATTATATCTGCAGCTCTTGGTGAGCACTATTTATGAATAGTAATAACAAATTTCGTCTCTTTTCCATTTTAAACTTATCATTCTTGGTTTAAAGCCACGTGACTCAAGGTTCTCGTTAGTTAAGCCGTATTTTCACCCGTAAGTTTGTCAAAGTGTTTGTGTAAGTTGTATTATAAGAAATTCAGTCGTTTGCAACCAAACTTACTGATTTATGATACTTTGAATTTTATGAAATTTCGGAGCTTTCCGAAACTAAAGGATTCCCTGTATGTTATTAATTTTTTTTCAAGGGTGTAGGTATGAAAATACGTGCTAAAATGCTTTAAAACCTTTTTTTTCAAATAATATATTTAACAATTTAAACAAAGTGATTCCCGAGAATTTTGTACTGTTTTAAAAGGGAACCACATCTTAGAATGTAAGGGGCGTAAAAATTCGAAACTTGGGCAGGGCGATGCAAAAAAAAAAAAAAAAAAAAAAAAATCTCCTTTCAGAAATTCGAAAAAATATTATCTTAATTACAAGCTGAGATATTAATTATTATTTCACTAATTGGTTTATTTCTATTAAATGCTTTTTTTTTAAAGGCAGTCACGTGATTTTTTATAGCAGCATTAACGTTTTCTACCGTTTAGCGTGCGGTTCTTTGACGGCGGGCTGAGATAATTACTACTTTTTCAATATCAAAAATTTTATAAGTGTTCATACCACTATTTTCGAATAGTAATTTCACAAATATCTTGAATTCTTGCTTAAGACTACCACCCCCTAGACTAATGTATCTTCGGATAGGTTGTATAAAGGAGTTTCGTTTAGATACACTTTTGTTTTGAATAGACTGCGCTCCCTGGTGATGGAATATAGAACTAACAGACCGCGATTTCATTTAAAGTAATAGAAAATCTAACAAGGCGATCTGTTCGAAACTTTAAGATAGTTTATAACACATAAGAAAAAGTTTAAAAAAGAATGGTGCGAAAATTTTGGGAGGAGGGGGGGGGGGGGGGGAAGACCGCTAGAATTTTTTTTAAGCCGTAGCGTTCCTTACCGTTTTAGGTGGGGTTTTTTGACGGAGTCCTGAGATAAATGCTACTTATTAAATATAAAAAAGTCAAAAGTTTAGTTACCACCGAATTATTTCCGAATAGTAATTTCGGCAAATAGCTTAAATTTTTAATCAAGATTGCCACACTCTTGAGTAATATATCTACTGATAGGTTGTTTAACGGAGTTTCGTTCACAGTTTTCTTAGGAATAGAGTGCGCACCCTGGTGGTGGAATCTGGAACCAACATAACGCGATTTTGTTAAAATTAGGAAATCTAACAATGCGATCTGTTTTAAGCTTTAAGATTGTTTATAATACATGATAAAAAATTATAAAAAAGAATGGCGCGTCACATTTCGGGGGGAGGGGGGGATAGAGGGGAGCGGCAGAACAAAATTAGAAAATATAACAGGGCGATTTGTTTGAAATTTTAAGATAGTTTATAACACATAATAAAAAAATTTTAAATGATGAATGTCAAAAATTGGTGGGTGGGTGGGTGGGCGGGGGGGGGGGGGGTGGGGGAGGTGAGCGCGTTTTTCCGACCCGGTGGCAAAGTGGGGGGGTACACCTATACGGTGCTGTAGACAGCGGGAACCCGGTTCGCGGTTCGTTCGCTTCGAGATTTCATATTAGGCGGAACCCGCTAGTTACTAGCTATAATGTTAAAGATTTCCAAGCAATATACATGTGCGTCCACTATCCTTCTAAGACAGTAAAATTAATTGATTTTTATTTCTTCTGAGAAAACTAAATTTTCACGTCTTGCAGCGACGATTTTTTTTTAAATAAAAGAACTTTAATAAACTTCGCTAATTACATTATTAAACTCAAATTGTAAGAATACTAAATCGGTTCTAATGGCAACGTGAATTATGTCCCTGAAAATTTAAATTTTAATTCAGGCTGGAAAAAAATCACAATGATTTAATTACAGGGACAGTCAAAACTTTTCCGTTACATTACGGCTAATGGAAAAAATTATTTCAAGTGCATTTTAAGGATGTTACAAACTTTCGAACAGAATGAAATTGATATGCACTTATGAAGTGCACTGTTATAGTACGAGCGCACCACATTTGCCACGTTTGACGCACAATTTCCAACTTGTATTTTACCGAGACCTTTCTTAAAAAATAAATTTAAATAAAATCTAAATTACAATATTAGTAAAATTACATCTTAAAACTAATAATTTAAAAGTTAAAAACTTTATTATTTGACTCAAAGGTCTGTAATAGCTTACGACTGGGCCCCTGACTTTGTCTACCCTCTAAATGTGAGGTATGGGAGGTGGTCGCTACGGCTCTGCTGATTAGCTAAGTTTTGAAATTAATATTTTTGAGCTTATCTGTGACTATCGAAATATCGATTCTAGAATTTGGGAATCGATTCTTATTGTGATCGATTCAGTTTTATACGATGTCGATTTTAATCGATTCCTGAATTTTCCAGAATCGCCCATCACTAACCCTGTGTCCCTTGCGGACATTTATGATGCACCCTTTCGACTCATTCCTTTTCTTAGCTGTGAGGGGAAGGGGAGGGGGATAACTCATGAAATATGTCCATTATTTACAGGAAATATTATATAAATTTCAGCATTTGTTTGTGAAGAAGTGTTGCAAAATTTGTTAATCGGTCATGTAGGAGGGGAAAAAAAAGAAATTTGACAGATTAATTTAGTTAGAGAAAAAAAAATTGCAAAATTCTTCAGTCTGTCATGAGAAAATAATATAATCGTTTATTTCGCCATTCAATCACATGGAAAAAAAACTTTGCAAGTTTTGCCAGTAAATCATGAGGAAAAATCTGGAGTTCTCAATTGCTTCATCGATCTGCCATGGGGAAATTGTGAAATTCAAGTACCGATTATATATAT
The DNA here is from genome assembly GCA_963932465.1 of Maratus speciosus. Taxonomy (NCBI): domain Eukaryota; kingdom Metazoa; phylum Arthropoda; class Arachnida; order Araneae; family Salticidae; genus Maratus; species Maratus speciosus. Next base: position 267,968,990 of record OZ010798.1, on the reverse strand, counting down.
ATATATATATATATATAAAAGGCCCCAAAAGTTTTGCAAATCGGTAGCAAAGGACAAAAAAAGGCAAATTTCACTAATTGGTAGAGATAAAATATCATAAAATTCATCAATCGGTTGGATAAAAAAATTGCCTTTCAGTTTTCAAAAGAAACTGAAATTCACAAGTCGATCGCTGGAAAAAAAAAAAATGTTCAGGAAGTTGCTTTGAAATACAGCAAAATTTGTTAATCAATCACAGGAAAAAAGATGAAATTCAACAGTCAATCGTGAGAGAAAATCATGAAAATTTTCAACCAGTTACAGAAAAAAATGCAAAATTCATCAACTGATTGCACGGAATAAATCCTGAAACTCATCAATCAATAAAGAGAAAATTAGCAAAATTCACTCAACTGCGGGAAAATATAGCAAAAATCCACTGATAAAAAGGAGTCTAAACAAACAAATTCAAAAATATTTTTTGCGACACAAGTGCCATTTTTTTTTTAATTCCAATCCGAGAACCCCCCCCCCCCCTTTTTTTTTCTCTAGAGTCAACATGAAGTTCATCTAAAATTTCATAATTATATTAAAGAAAAATATTTAATTTTTTTAATTTAATTGAAATGTAACAACACAAAGTGTTGAGCAACAATGGAGTGCTTTATTTTTTTACTGACCTGTACATAAAGACACAGGATTGAATATTTTTATGTATCGAACAAAATAAAGCAAAAATATATTGTTTACAACATGTAATTAATAGAAAATTGATAATCCAAATCATCTTAAATTTTTAAAGTGACCTGCTACATCATTGTAAACATTTTCAAATTGATTTATTATCTGAATCTTTTAAACAGCCTTGCTACATCAAAAATACTAAAACAAAATTGAACAGATGCTGCAGCCACACCAAGGTTGGTGCTTTTTTTTTTCTTTTTTTTTTTTTTTTTTTTTTTTTTTTTTGAGCCATTTTGGCAAGAAAACCCTGGTCTGAAATACTTGTTGTGCATACTGTGCAAAAACTACATGTTAGTTTTATTATATTTTGAATCAGTTTATTTTATAATGAAAACACACACACTTGCACTGTAATATAAAACACACACATTTTTTTATATATATATAAAACACACATTTACGTTATTGCAAAAAAAAAACACATTTTTTTTATTATAAGGCACACACATTTACTCTATAATAAATAAAACATTACACATTTTTTTAAAATACAAATTGTTTTATAAAACAGACACAAAGTTTAATTTAATAAAAAACACACTATCTGTTTTGCCGTGTTGTCATACCAGACAAAACATTATGATTTTTGCACCAAAAAGAAATATTGGTGTATCTACGAGATAACTACCAAAACATATTTTCTACAAAGAAAACCATATAAAATAGTGTTCACATTTCTTTTAAAAAACAGCCTGGCAGAATTATAGAAATCAGCATTTTTCTTGAATTTTCAGGAGAGGGAGAGGAATACCCCCGCTGGTCCACTCTCTGAATTCATCATTGACATGCATTATCAAGACAAGCTGAAATCATATACATTTTAAAAGCAACGTTAAAAATTTTTTGCAAATTTTTGTTTATTCTGGCGTTTTTAACGTTGCTTTTAAAATGTATATCATTCTGCGGCATGTAGCATCTTAATAATTAAGCTGAAATCATGCTATGCTTTGAGAGAAATGAACATATAAATCAAATAAGCTTTCCATGGATTACTAGATGTAATATAATAATGCATTTATAGTAAAATCGGCAATGCTAATTCAATTCAGTTACCCTTGAGTATTCGCCTGGAGATGGGCAAGATTTTTTTTGCCGATTTTAAATTTCTTCATTTGTAAATTTGAAATATATACTTTTAAAAATGAATATTTCTTTTATTCTATTGTTTTAAAATTTATGTATATTTGCTGTCTGCTATTTACAAATTCCCCCTCCCTATTTTTCTTTTTACAAATGAGGTTTAGAATGCCGATTTCTGTTTAAAATTTTTCCATTTGGATTGTTTTGTTGTTGTTATTTTTAATTTTTTAATTTTTGAAAATTAAGCTTAAAGTGGTTATAAATGAAAAAAAAAAAAATAGATAGCGGACTCAGGGCAAATACTCAAGTTATTCCTTTAATTCTATAGCACTTGAATATTAATGCCTGCAAATTTTATGCGCATATAAAAATGACTTTGTTAATGCACCAAGAAATTCACACTATTCAGAAGTATTATTAATTTTTTTTCAAGAAGTAATATTAATTTTCATAAGTTTTTTTTTTATTTCAAGAAGTAATGGTAATTTTCAGAAGTATTATTTATTTTTTCTAGAAGTAATATTAATTTTCTGAAATATTTTTTTTTCAAGAAAAGCCTTAAATGTATTTAATGTTTTGATATGCAAAAACACCTGCATAGAAATAAAAAAAAAATATCGTTAATAAGAAGTTCAAGTTACCTACCCTGTTTAGAACCTAAATAAACATTGATAAATATTAAATTAATGTGAACAAATAGCGAAAAAGGGGTGTCGAAAAACGCGGCTATTTTTCAAATTTATTTTTAAGTGGTTAAAGAATGAATTTAAAATGTCAGCTTAAATTGATGTGTCTATAAAAAATCTTATAAGCTTACTGTTTATTTTGGAATTAAGAATACAATTCATTTAATTCTGTCTGTTTTAACTTTAACATATATTGTAGTTTTAATTCAACCGACAAGAATTGCTGACATCTTTTTCCTTCTATTCCACGTTTTAATCGTGCGATGACTAGGCCTAATTTCTTTTTTAAATTTCATCTTAATAAAGTAAAAGTTTTTCTAACATAATATAAATATATAGAGAGAATAGTTATAAAGAAATGCATTACAAAATGAAAGAAAATTCTTACCTTACATCCACATCCACATTCACTTTCTTCATATTTGAATTTGCCATGACCAGCGACAGATCTCATCTAAACATCGACGGAGGAATGAAAATAAACGCCATTTCCGGTAAGTAGGTTGGCTGGTTTCACGGTTGCATTCTCGAGATCCGTCTTGGAATATCCTCCGGTCGTTTTGAGGACGGTTGCAGCTGGACGGTTTCAATTGGTCCGTTCTTTAGTATTCTGCGGACATTCACAGGATAGTTTTATAGGATATGACGACTACAGGATTTTTAGGATCATTGTAGAGCGTCCGAAGGACGACTGTGGTTGTCTGGGTAGGTTCATTCAGATAAGCCGCTTCCTTGATTAGATTTGGAGGTTCATTCGTTAAGTATAAAAGGGGGGAAGTGGGGAGCTAATCCCCTTAATTTAGCTAAATGGGTTTTTCATTCAGAAATATCCGATTTGCTTCAAATTTGGTATACAAGTTTATTTTGATAAGGCGCTTCCCTGATTAGTTTTGGACTTTTTTTCTCATTTAAACTATATATTTTTGAATTATAACAATAAAACGCTGCTATTTTGTGATTTTTATTTTTTACTGTTTTTCTCAAAAAGAGTGAGTTCTATTTTATGAATAATGGACATAAATGTACCCTATATATATAAAATCCTAATGAAACGAATTTATGAAACAACTGAAATGAAACGAATTTATGAAACGATTCTATGAAACGACTGATTAAATAACTGATTATGTTTCACGGCGATTTCTCCTAAAAATTTTTAAATTCGACTTAGTTTTCGAGATATTAATTGTTTTTCTAATTTTAAATACTTTTCTCTAATGATGGCAACTCAAATTTTAATCATAACAGAATTTTTTTAATACTTTAGAAAAGGTTATTATTTTAAACTAATTTGGCGACCAGTTTGGCCTCCCTTAATTGTATGCTAAGAAATGTATCATGTTCCTTTTATTCATAATTCAATTTACTTGAACAAACTTTCGCAAAATGGAAGGATTCTGATAGAGAAATCAAGAACCCGCTATTTTTATGTTAGTGGGATGCAGGTGATAAATCGCAAAACATTTTCCCCGTCTCATTTTCATTCTATTTCATAAATTTCATTTAAAATATAATCCTTTCATTCATTTTATTTGAAATACAAAACTTTCATTTAAAACTGAAACATTTAAAAGTGATGGTTTTCACTTCTTTCTTTCTATTTTTTTAAAACAAAACGAAACGAATAATATTAGACACATATGTCATATATGCACTGGGGTACCTAATTGGCGCCAAAATGGCATTATTTTGATTTACATGGTAACCCGGCTATTGTTGTTTATTTAATAATAAATGTTTATTTACTTTTCTTTTCTTTTTTAAAATTATATAAATTGTTTTGTTCTATAGTTATTAGTTATTTTTTTTGTTATTTTCTTTTAAAAATAATAGAAAATAATTAAAAAATACAGTACTACTTAGTTATTCCGTCGACCAATTTCGCCAATTATATAAATCGCCAAAACACTCGCCAAATTATACCAATTGACATAATTTTTATTTTAAATAACGAAAGAACAAATAAAATAGTATAACATTAATAAATATACAAATAAAACGCCGAAATAAAAATCACTTGATGACGTAAACACGTGTAACTTGCTTAAAGTCAAGTGAATGTGACATTTACAATCAACCATTATTTGTATTTAATCTTATAGTTTGGTGATAGATTTTTGGTCGACGGGATAACTAAGTAGTACCAAAAATACATATGAAACTGGTATTCGAAAACGAAGTTTTCGCCAAATTTTCGTTAAAAAAAATCACGCCAAACCCGGTGCGTATATGACATCTGGCCAAATATTAAATAATGCAAGAAACCATGACATTTAATTTCAACTTCAAAGCAATGTTTTATTTTACCACTCGAAAAGTAAAAACAAATGGTAACTGGCGAGTTGAAAAAAAGCTATTGGCGATATTTGCACCCGGCTAGCGTAACAGTACCAAGAATTCTTTGCGACCATGGCAACTTTTATTTAGTTTTATTCGAAAAAAAATTGATTTTTTAATCAAAATTGAAAACTTTCGGCACAGATGTCATATACGGCCCCATATTGGCGCGATTTTTTTCTGACGCCAATGTCATATACGCAACGGGTACTTAACTTTCGCCAAAGTATCGTTATTTTGCTTGATATGGTAAGCCGGACGTTGTTGTTTATGCTGTTGATGTTTTCCCTAAATTGGCGTCGAAAAAAATCGCGCCAAAATGGGACCGTATATGATATCTGTACCAAACTTTCATATGAAAAGCGAAGGGATCATACCGTATTTATTTATGGCAGTTACATGACTTAGACTAGGGATGCACAACCTGTGGCCCGCGATGGGTTAACGTGTGGTGTGCGAATTTCGTCAATTTATAACTGGAAAAAATTGCAATTTTTGTCCAGGTTGCAGAACAAAATCGTTAATTTCGTCAATTTTCCACAGGAAATTGAAATTTTCGCCAGTCAGTTAAGAATAGCGAATTCCGTTAATCGGGCTCAGAAAAATCGCGAATTTTGTAGATGAGGCGCGAAAAAAATCTCAATTTTCGCCGATCGGGCACAGAAAAATCGTGAGTTTCGTCAGTCGCGAGAAAAAAGTCGCGAATTTCGTCAATCCCTCCTTGAACTCCGCCCTTCGTTCATAAAGTGCACATTTTTTTCGGCTCTAATACTTTCATGCGTATGTTCGTTTTTTAGTACAACAATAATAAAACAAAATTTACTCCCCCGAATAAAGTCAGGGAATATTATCACTCTTTGAAAATATTCCTTGCTATATCTCTGTTATATATACAAACGCAAAATGTTGATATAACCAAGCCAAATTGGATATGTTGACTGGATAGGGGAACCTAGAGGGGTAAAACTCGTTCCCCCTATCTGAAACTATATTTTTTATCTGATTATAGGTCACGGACCACTACCCAGAAATAGAATTCTCGCCGTGTTACTGAAGTGGCCCTCGACAACCTAATTTAGACTATTATAATATAGATGAAATGATGGCGATAAAATAATATTTGGAGACTTACCACCTGTGCCTGGCTAACATTAATGTACCAAAATGGCACCTGGAATATAAAAAGCGAAGTGGACGGAGCTGTTGATGATAGTCATATGACTTAGGCTATTGTTATAGAAAATGCTTTAAAATACAGGGAGACAAAGACTCTGTACACTTAATTCATTTTATTTTAGCTTCTTTTCAAATGTTTAACTGATCGTCTTTAATCAAACATGAAAACAACCATTGTATGTCTTAACAGCAACTGATTCGGCCTTAAATTTTTGCAATCAAAGGGAATTGAATGGAAACCCGTTTACAGTGAGATCTGCACAGCTTTTTTCAGTATAATTCAATCTTCTTAAAACCGATCAGATTAGCGTGTTTTTAAATTCTGTGGTGTCTGAACGGGGGGTTGGCCAGCGTAGCTTGCAAGAGACAAAGCTCCCTAGTAAGACTATAGTATACAGTTAGTATGAATAGCCTGTGAGCTCAATGCTATCAGTTTAACTGGGCACTTTTTTTATATTTACATATAAGGTCGCAGTTAGATGTAATGTACAATCGACCAAAAAAAAAAAAAACCATGGGAGGGGGACTGATACATTTTTTAACCCTTGATTATTTGGTCTTTTCAACTTTTAAAAGGCTCTCAGCCCCAAAATTGGTAAAATACAGCCTTTTTGTTTTCACTTTATATAAAAATGACAAAATTTGTGTATTTGCGAGTGAAAACGACTTCATCAAAACTGCGAACATTTACGATTTACCTCCAACTAAAATTGAACAATAAATTTCTGATTAATTAAACGGAAATATCCCCGTTTGATGAAGTAAAAAAAAATTAGTGGTAACGAAAAAGCCTAAAAAGTGGCAGCTATGTATCATTAATCTACTAAATTGCACGTAGGATGTACTTCTAAGCTGCGTTGCAAGCCCGCCAATTTTGTTTTCGTTCGGAGTGCTTTATTGCTTCCACTTTTTTGAAATAATAATATAGTCTGTCAAAAATTAAGGAATATTTTTATGTAAAAAATCTGGTAGCATTAAGGAGTCTGACATTAAAAAAAATAGCGATAAGCAATACCGCTTAAAAGCAGCTTCATTAGTTTACACTCGGTTGAATAAGAGCACGGAGCAAATCTCCGATAAAAAAAGAGAGAAAAAAATGGGGGGATAACATTTACTTCTTCTCTTATACATGTATGACTATTTAATATAACTTCTTAAAAAAAAATAATAAATAAATAAATAAATAAAACGAACTTTTATGAAATAAAAAATATTTAGAGATTTAATCAGGAGAAAAATTCTATTCAGAAAAACTGGAACAGAAAAATTAAAAAAAGTGTAAAGTACGTTCATCGCGAAGGATTTAATAAGAAATCTCCCATCACGAACATAAGAACATAAACTAGTTGCACGAAAACTCTCGTAAGTTAACGTTAAGAGTCTACACTAGTCATGGGAAGAAACGAGAATGCTAATGTTAAGTCTATGAGAACATTATTTTGAAATATTTCGCTTGCATTTTAATTTTAATATTTTTAAACGATTTTACGCTTTCTTTCTTTTTTTTTTTTTTTTTTTTTTTTTTTTTTTTGCAAAGGCCGATTTCTAATAGGGCATTACCAAAATTGAAAGAGTAAAAAATAGTCCTATTAGAGATCGACCTCAGCTTTCCTAAGCTAAAAAAATGCTAAAAATATCTTTTAGAAATATTCAAATTAAACGAGAAATTCGAAAACAACATGGCCTTTAGGTTTAACATTAGCAAACGAGTGTTTTCAACTGGCTGAAGCGTCCCCTTAAACAAAAAGTATACTTCTTTTCAAATTATTAGCTTGCATTTCAGTTTATTTATTTATTTTGTTTATTTCGTTTTGTTTATTTTATTTATTTATTTATTTATTTAATTTAATTAATTAATTAAATAAATAAATTATTTTATTTATTTATTTATTTTATTTATACAATTTTTTTTATTAATTTTGGAAAGCGTAGCTGGCGACGATCTCTAAATGATTACTTTTTTACTACCTAAAAAGTGAAGAAGTTAGAGATTCACCTCAGATAGCCTATTGAAAAAAATCATATAAAGGCAAACGAGAAATTTCAAAAGAAAGCTACCATTGTTTTAAAATTAATTTGCGTGTGTGTTCGCTTAATTAACGAAGGGTCTTAATGCCGAGATGTGCTTCTCAAAAGAAAAAAAAGAAAAAAAAACATGTAAATTTAAAAAATATATTTATTGTTCGAAAATGAGAGATACATGAATATATGGAAGTTGATAGATAAATTAATCACAACAAATTTAAATTTATTCATTCATTATCAATTTATAGTATTATTATTATTATTATTATTATTATCATTGTTGTTGTTGTATATTAATGTATAAAATTATATGAAATTGAATATCGTACTTAATTTTAAAGCTTAAGGAAAAATTTCTTCTTTTACATCTGGTATTTGCTGTATTAAGGCTCCGCTGCACTGAAAATCCCTGATCACGAAATCCCATGTTAACCTATGGGAAAATTTTGAAGCGCAATTACTCATTACCTAATGTAATTATTAAAATTTCGATTTCACCATCAGAAAGTAGACGTCAAACGTCTAAGATGTGTGCTTTTAAAAATTGTTTACGTAAATTTTAAGTATTTTTAAGAAGATGATAAAATTTAATAAAATGAAAATCTCAAAGTTTGTAAGGATGTATTTAATTCAGTGCAGCGGAGTACGTTAGTATACATTTGCCTCTAAGAATGGTGGTACATTTTAAGGGTATTAATAAATAGTGTTTAGTGAATGAGTTTAATAGTCATACAACAGTACTTCTAAAAAAGTTATTCTCATCCCGGAAAAATTATAAAATTCTTGTATATATGATATTCTTCATAGAACTGTTTACAATTAAGTGGTCAGTTTTGTACATTTATTCCAGTAGCACGCTACCATTTAGCGTGAATCATGATATTTAATCTTGTTAACCCTTTCCGCCGCGGAGTAATTCTGTTTGTAAAATGAAGAAATGATATGGACTGACACCAGAATTTACAAACGAATTTATTCGAAAAAAGAACTTGCGCAATTTGCCGTACATTATAAAAGGAAAATTTTAATTAAATATTCCTGTTGCCAGTACTCTTAAAATAAGGTGTCCTTTTTTTGTGGACACGGCCCACTAAAGAATTAACATGTTCACGCCGGCGCCGATATTCATGTTTTTCGCTGTGAGACGATGCTCGAATTCATATTTCGCTTCATCTGGCGGCGCGGTTCTGTCGGTTATTCCGACACCAGTGTTGCCAGTGGGCTACTTTTTTAAAATTCAGATTTCTTGATTGGCACCACTTTTTTGAAATAGTAAAATTCGCCTTATTTAATGATATATTAATTAAGGCGAAAACAAAAGGAATTTTACCATTTCAGAAAAGTGGTGCCAATCAAGAAATCTGAATTTAAAAAAAAGTAGCCCACTGGCAACACTGTCCGATACTGTAGGTAATGACCCGCCATCTCATATTTATTGAATTGAACTCGAATATAACAAGCAGAATGTACAGGGTGGTCATAAAATAACTTTGCCGATATATGGAACTCTAGCAGCCGTTCTGTTTAACCGATCGAGATGAGATTTCAGATATAGCTATTCAGAGGTATGAGCTCGAGATTCTGTGAACGGCAACAAATTGGCGCTCACGGTTACGGTTATAGGTACAGAAACTCGAAATTTTCGAATGGCAATGCCCATTTTTTTCCGTTGCAAAATGCTCAGCGCATGCGAAAACCATAAATAGCGCTGTAACGGCAATAGCAATAAACGGACGCGCTATGCACGCACAAAAATCAGCTCAGCGAACGGCCAAAAACAACACGACCGGGGAGCACAGAGGAAATTTGCATATGACAGAGGCAAGACAAAAATCACAGAACGCCGTTCGACAGATAATCAGCGTAGAAAACGGATTATTGCCTCTGTCATATGCAAATTTCTTCTGTGCGCCCCGATCGTGTTGTTTTTGGCCGTTCGTTGAGCTGTTTTTTGTGCGTGCATAACGCGTCCGTTTATTGTTATACACGTACCGTTCCAGCGCTATTTAGAGTTTTCGCATGCGCTGAGCATTTTGCAACGAAAAAAAATGGGCGTTGCTATTTGAAAATTTCGAGTTTCTGTACCTATAACCGTAATCGTCAGCACCAAATTGTTGCCGTTCACATAATTTTGAGCTCATACCTCTAAATAACTATATCTGAAATCTCATCTCGATCGGTTAAAAGGAACGACTGCTAGAGTTCCATTTATCGGCAAAGTTTTTTTATGACCACCCTGTATTGTGAATGTCCGAAAGTTCGTAAAGGGTAAGCAAATTACCTAAAGACATGATTTTATTCATTACATATGTACGAATTTATATAAAATGTCTTACAATCTAAAGAAATATGGACAACATGATATAAATGCATTTCTGTAAGGTAGAATCCACGGCCTTAGTAAATGGTATTTTTTGAATGAAAACGAGAATTCTCGTTTCACGTCGTGAATGTATTAAGTTTATAATAATGAATTGTTTTTACTGCAGAATTTTCGAATATTCAAGTATGACCCACCTGTAGTGCACGCCGTCTATTAGTGTGACCCACCTGTAGTACACGCCTTCTATGGAATAGTCGAGTGTGAACCACCGGTGATGCATGCCGGCGTGAACGTGTTAATGATGTGTAGGACCAGGGAGCGGAGAATTTTGGATGCATATACACAAGGTGCGCTCTAAACATTTTTGTCATGACAATTCTTTTTTTCTAATGAAGTGATGCATTTATACGCGTTGAGTAAGGAATAAATGCCCCCTCCTACTGTCTCTCTCTTGAGTGAGAAATAATTGCCTCCCTTCAAGCCGTCTTCTTCTTGAGTGATGAATAAATGCGTCCCCTCAAACCTCAAACTTTCTCCCTAGCTTTATGCAGGGTTGCCATTATCGACTATTTTTATATTGTATTCGTAACGTTATTTTTTAAAAATAAATTTTTTATTATATTTATCTTGCACATGTTTTCAAACTGCATCTGAAAGATTTTTGTTTTGAGAAAGTTGTGCTAGATAGGTTTAAAAAAATTTCGCTAGTGGCAACCCTGTGTATGCTACTTAATTCTGAGGCAGAAGTTAAGCGAGTGGTAGTTTAGTGTTTTTGTCAGGAGAATAAATCCAAATTATGTCAAGTAATTTATCTGAAATGACTTATACTTTAATCATTTATAAGTCTCTAATGCTATTTAATCTGCAGGCTATCACTAATTTATTGACTTAAAAAAAGGTTGAAAATTCAATCTGAAGTAATCTCTACCCTCATAGCATGCATGGTCACAGTGACGTCACAACGACGTCACTGTGAGTCACTGTGGTCACGTCACATCTGTGACCGAAATGCCACCATTCAGTGATGTCACATTGTGAATGAGAAGTGAACTTCTTAGAAAACTTTAAAAAATTACAAAAAATCTTCAAAACATGTTGTTACTGTAAAATTTTATTTTTCTGGCAATAAAAAAGAATTGTTATGTCACTGCATGTAACGTAGGTCACGACACACTCACAAAAAAAAGTCCCCCCCCCCATATTGTAAGTCACAGTGTGAGAAAAATACGAACTTCAAAAATCTTTGAAAATGAAGAGAAATGTTTTAAAAAGGCCCGAGCTACAGCGGCATAAGGAATGAAAATATATTAGTGGGTAGCAAGTAGTAAATTCAGACACGAAAAGATGGTGGTGGTGGTGGGGGGGGGGGGGGGGGGGGGCATGTAAAGGAAAATGCACGGTACAAGTATCAACAAACTAGATTTTCATGCTATATTTTATCAATTTCATATCTAAGACTGTGAGAGTATACTTTTTTTAAGATTTCAATTTTATCTAGTATTGCAATTTAATATAATAATCCTTCTCTTATTCTTATTATTATAAAAGTGTTTCTCGGAAATTATAATACAGAAAGAAGATAATATTATAATAAGAAATAACATATTTAGAATTAGGAATATTAAATATATACACTTTACATATTTAGTTTGCAGGAAGGAAAATTTTCAATGTATTTTTACCGACCACTGGTATTCGAAACACTTTTGTGGCTTCAAACTAAAAAATTTCTATTATAGTTAAGTCTGCAGCTTTTAATGAGCACTTAGAAAGAGTCTTCAGAGTTTAGTCATACATACATTTCTTGCTTTATAATTTGCATTCAAGTCATATTTTTTCCTGTTAGTGTACCTATTTTAAGTAACTATTTTTTTTTTTAAATTCTACTTCTTTCAGACTTTTAAAATAAAATTAGCATTTTCCGAATAAAAAAAAGTAATACAAAATTTATGCAAAACCCATGATATAATTTATTATTCGTATTTCAAATTTGTGTTTTAGAGATATGACTCTAAAAAAAAAGTTATTTTACGAATAGTTTTATTCTACAGGAAATTAACATGAAAAGAATGACGATTGACAAAGAAATTTTTTTTATCCTCGATATTTATTTATATATTTTTATTTTTAGGAAAGATATTTTGTATTTATTATGTGTGAAACAACCTTTACTTAGAAAAAGGGAGGGGGGGGGGCGTTAAAACTGATAAAAAGAAAAGGTAAGATACATTGGAAAATTCTTCAAATACAAAAATTTAAATACAGACAGTCTCATAAAATGATTGCACATATAAGTTCCATATCTGTTTATATAAAAGGAAATAAATTAACACCTGCCCCAAATCGTCTGCCACGATACCGCAGGGTAAACAGAAAACTTTTTGTTCTAACAGATGCGGTAAGTTACTAGTCTAAAATGTAAGCTTTTGCGTGTGCTTTTTTTAATGGAAGAAAAAGACGTCGCCATTTTCGGATACACACGGATATTAATAATTAATTTATGGAGCTCAAAAAGTATGTCTCATTTAATTTAAATTGTTTATTCCTGTTTTGTATATTTGGTGAGAGGAGTTAAATAGTTTTATATTATACCTATAGAAAGAGACTGTTCTGTGATTGTTTTTCAGATTAAAAATTAACATTATACTGAATGGAAAATGCCGTTTTACACACTATAGTAGTGAAACTTTTGAAAGACTTTTTTTCATTGCTAATAATATTTTAAATTATTATTTAAAATCCTAAATCTTCATATCAATGTTTTCAGATTTAACATTTGCCAAAATTATAAAATAACAGGAATTCCTTGTAACATATGGAGAGATTTTTGAGAAATTGTTAAATCTAACAATACATTTAATTCATCTATTGTACTTTGTTGTTGTTTAATAGCACAATTATAAATACTAATTATATAGTGTTTTTCAAATTGGTATATTTATTTTTTTTAATTGTATGTAAGCACGTTTTTGCTGTTCGTGATTTTAATCAAACATTTAATTGTAGACATTCAGAATCAGTTATTAAATTTTCTTCGATTGTAAACTCATTTTCTACGTTTTTGATACACGTTCGATACTTCGCATTAAAAAATAAAATATGACAATTAAGCATTGAAATAAAGTGTTTTTCATGCCTGATAACAAGTTTATAGATTAAACTGCTTTACTATACTTTTAAAATTTCATATTTATAATATTTATAAAAAATATTTATAATTTATGATATTTATAAAAGTTGATATTGTACTGTTCATTAGCGATAATTGCTGGAAATGCATTTTTAATTATAATATGCGCTTTTATGATTCACTATATTTATGCATAGTATATGGTGTATATAAAAGCTATAATTTATATACAAGGCTACACAAAAGTATACGTAAGAGTTAAGGGGTATGGGCACAAATTGCTTAAAGGTGTTTTTTAGATGAGTTATGGAATTTTATGTTGAACTGCATTTAATTTACTAAGAAATGTTTGTAGAATATGGATAAAATGATACATAGGGTCACGCAAGGAAATGGATATATGGCCGTCTATGAATTATAATTTCTGGAAATGTGATGTCAGCAGTTTTAAGAGTGTTTTAATTTGAATTAAATTTTAACTAAATAGTGGCGTGTACTAAAAGATTCTAGGTAAACTACAGGGTTGTACAAAAGTATTCAAGTATATTTTCATATATTAGTATAAATTGCTAAATGAGAATTTCGACCTGTTATGCGTTTTCTTGCTAAACTAAATTTTCACATTATATACTAGTATATATGAACCTACAGATTAAATAGAGGGCTATTCAAAAGAATTGGAAAACATATTTGGCTATGGACGGTAACTGCTGAAATCAGTTTTTCAAATGTTTTATGCGTTTTCTAAAATATTTACTTAGTTATCTTATTTACGTTATTTCCTTAAATTACGATGTCTAGTTAAAGCATTCAGAAAGCGTTGGAAAGTGCTTTATAATCTATGCTTAACGCATGATTTTTCTTACTTGTTTTTTCTATTTCCCAGATCAGTCATTTCCTATAAATCATACCAAATCTATTTAGCTCATATTAGCAAAATACAATATACACGGGAATAAAAAATTTAAATAAATATGGCTTATCTTATTCTTCTTTAAATAGGAAATGTATTAATATCCGTTAGACTCCATGTTCGTATTTAATAAAATAATAACAAATCACAACACATAAAAACTTACACATTCTTAATATAAAGCTTGAACTCAAGATCAAGCTTAGAACTTAATAAAAAAGGATGCCAGTTGATAAGCATTGTTATTTTCAGTGTAAAAATTAAAAGTATTTCAGAAGAATAGGACTCCAAAATAGCGATACATTGCTAAAAAGTACGGTAAAAAGATAATATTGTATATTTCAAACAAAACTTTATTTTAAAATTCATCACAGTGTTTATAACAAGAATCATCACAGTATTAATGCTTGGAAATTTTTCCAGAGAGAAACATTCGCCTTGCAAACAATATTTCAAATGGAAATCAAATTTCAAATTGATTGCTTAAAAGGCGCAAAAGCCAACATAGTGAAAAAATTCCATAACGGTACTTGAATCCGGGCCATCAGTATAGCGCACTGACATTCTACCCACTAAACCACATGGAACGAGACCCAGCCTGGAAAATGTCTTACTATTACATGTTGGCAAGGCTACAAACACAGCACAAGATGAAATATTTATCTTGAGCCACCGACATGGGGCAAACACTAAACTTAATTAAATCCAGCAGCGATTCAAACTATATGAATACTTGGAAATTTTTCCAGAGAGAAACATTCGCCTTGCATACAATATTTCAAATGAAAATCAAATTTCAAATTAAAATTGCATTTTAAGCAATTAATTTGAAATTTGATTTTCCTTTGAAATATTGTATGCAAGGCGAATGGTTCTCTATGGAAAAATTTCCAAGTATTCATATAGTTTGAATCGATGCTGGATTTAATTAAGTTTCGTGTTTACAAGATGTTGGCGGCTCACGATAAATATTCCATCTTGTGCTGCGTTTGTAGCCTTGCCAACATGTACTAGTAAGAAATTTTCGAGGCTGGGTCTCGTTCCATGTGGTTTAGTCGGTAGAATGTCAGTGCGCTACACTGATGGCCCGGATTCAAGTCCCGGCTTGGAATCTTTTTCTCTATGTTGGCCTTTGCCCTTTTAAGCAAATAATTTGAAATTTGATTTTCATTTGAAATCATCACATTGTTTATGACAAGTTCATCACAAATGACACATATTTCACAAATTAGTCACAGTGTGACGTCAAAGCATTGTCGCTGTCGTCACAGGTTCGTCACAAAGTTAATGCCAAAATAGTCACAAATGACACACTTTTCACAAATTTGTCACACCGTGACTTCGCAGAGTGGTCACAATGTGACGTCACAAACGACCTCTAAAACGGCCATAACGACCTCGCATTCTAGTCACTATGATGTCACATCGAGGGTCACAAAATCACAGTGTGACTTCACAACGACGTCGCCGTGACGTCACCATGCCTTACGGGTATAATAATAGCCTAAGTCATGCGATTGTCATCAACAGTTCCGGGATGACCGCTTGGCTTTTTATATGCTAAGTGGGTAATTTGGCAATTTAATGTTGGCCGGGCGCAGGTGATAAATCGCCAAATATTATTCCATCGCCATCATGTCATCTGTATTATAGTAGTCCATTTTCGTGCGACTGTCATAAACAACTTTTCGCATGGTAAATTAAAACAAAGTATTGATCAAGGCCTCCTTATGACAAGGGAATCTTGGTATTGATGTTGAAATTAAATATCATGTTTATGGTATTATTTATTACTTTTCTTTTTTCTTTTCTTTTCTTTTTTTTTTTTTTTTTTTTTTTTTTGAGAAATAATTGAGAGTTATAAATTTTAAATTAAAGTTATGTATTTTAAATAAAATGAAAGAAAGTGTTATATTTTAAATGAAATTAATGACATCCGAAAAATACGACGGGAACAATGTTTGGCGATTTATCCCCTGCGACCGGCTAACATAAAAATACCGAGTTCATGTATCAGAATCTTCCGATTTGGCGAAGGATCGAGCAAGTAAATTAAATTATGAATAAAAGTAACATAATACAATGCTTAGCATACATTTAAGGGAGACGAAATTGGTCGCCAAGGGCGGCTAGTAATGAAGAATCACGTAATCAGAAAAAAACAATTTATATATTATCTTTGTTGCACTGATAGTTTATACAAACCTACTTTTCTTTTTCTATCTCTTTTCTTTTTGAAGATTTAAATTTTACATTAAGCAGTTAGTTTTGGAAGTGGTTAAATATTTTAATTAGAAAAGGTTTCCTGAAAATCGAGAAAAGTAAAATTATCTTAATTATAAAACCTCAAATCCTTCAATACATCAGATCTTAGATACATTTAAAAATACCCCAGTGCGTCTTTGTTATTATTATTTTTGTAGCGTTTGCGCGTTGAATGTGTTTTACAAGTTATTTTATGATTATAAACTTTAGAAATGCCTGTTCTTGCTATCGTTTGCGTTTTAAGAGGTACTTTTAAATCCTTTTTATCATTTTAAACAGTTTTCCTGTCGCTTAAATATTTTAATTGGTAATAGAATATTTTTTGTAAGCAAGTGTGTTTGATAACTAGACATACGAAGGGGCAGAAAAAATTTCCCGGAATTTTGTTGTAACCCTTTATTACCACAGTATAGGTACACATTTACTTAATCGCCTTCAACGTAGGCTCTGTTGGAAAACGCATACTTGCTCCACCGCTCCTTCCATTGATGGAAACAGCAATGAAAATCCTCTTTTGGTATCTTCCTAAGTTCAGCCTTCGCATTGGTTTTGATGTCTTCTAAGGAGCCAAAACGGTTACCTTTGAGCCCCATTTTAATCTTGGGGAAGAGCTAGAAATCCGATGGTGCTAAATCCGGTGACTAGGGAGGCTGGTAGAAGAGTGGAACCTTCTTTTCTGCAGGCCATGTCTGTACAACAATCGATATTTGGAAGAGAGCACTGTCGATGTTGCAACTCATTTGGGGAAAAGGAATAATCCCTATTGGGGATTTCGGTCCGCAATCGTCCCGTCGTGAGGAAAAAGACACCAGAACGTATTTGGATTCCAGCCAAGACTGACGTTATGATTTAAAATGATGCGGCAAAACGCCGAGTTATTATTATAAGATTCTTTTTGTAATATTGTGCTGTGCTGTAATTTGTGTTGTGATGTGTGAGTGTAAATAAACTATGACGTAAATACCAGGACCTCCTTAATTGCTTCGAGTGATTTAATATCTTGAAATTCTGAACGACTGATGCCAAGTTATTTCAGTCGTGATGCAGTTACCATCCTCTTTGCCATTTTTCGGGACGTTTTCTTTGGATTGCCTCATTCAATCTTTTCAAAACTTGCATGTACAAATGGCTGTTAATAGTCTGTCCAGCTGATACAAATTCATGGTGAACCACACGTTTGTTCTCGAAAATATCAATGAGCAGCACTTTTGTTTTGAGTTTAACATGACGTGATTTCTTTGGTCTAGGGGAGGACGTGGTGGGCCATTCTGACTACTGCAACTTTGTCTCCGGGTCATAAGATTACACCCAAGTCTCGTCACTTGTAATGATCGTCTCAAGAAACGTCGGATCATCTGTTTTTTTAAAACATTCGGCCGCAGTCAACATCCGAGTTTCCATTTGATCTGTGTTCGGCAGCCGCGGGTCAAACTTTGCACTGACTCATTTCATCATCAAATCACCTGACAGGATTGTGTAAATGGATGGATCCTTGAGAGATCCTCACTTCTTGTACCACCTCGTCAATGGTCATTCTTCGGTTTGATCTGATCAACTGTTTCACTTGCTCGACAATTCCTTCATTTCTGGAGGTTGAAGGTCTCCCACTGCGGCTCTCGTCTTCCACCGATTTCAGTCTACCCGAAATAATAAAAACCACTCATGAACAGCTGTTTCTTTTAAGAATCATCACCATAAACTGTTTGGAAGGCTAACAAAGACTCTGAAACAGATTTCCCCCGTTTGCACATAAACTTCGAGTTTGCCCTTTACTCAAACTTCGACATTGCGCCAACGGATCACCACACACTCCGACGTTCAGCTACACTGCATGGTTCGTACGCCTCCTTGAATTTGGTAGACCAGAAAATTTTTCGGCACCAGTATTATCTCATAGAAAATTTCTTCTTAAAAGAACGCGAAATTTTGCGCGCCAAACCTAGATTCCTTTTTCTATAAAAAAGATGCTGGTAGTTTTCCCGGAGAAATAACGGTATACGTACGAATCATGCACTGCTGTCACACTATTTGTAATGAATTCCGGTACCAAATAAATTAATTAACTATATTGTGCCCTTATACCTGTTTTAACACGTTCACGACGCACCGGCGCGGTGGGTCACACTCGACTGTCCCATAGTTGTCAAATCTCCGGCTTTTTGCACACCAGTGTTATTTTAGAGTAAATGTTGTTCCTTTAAATCGCCCAATTGTTCTAATTAATTAAAACAACATAATCTGTATTTAAATACTGGTATCCAAAAAGCCGGAGACTTGGCAGCTCTGAGACAGTCGAGTGTGACCCACCGCCCCATCGTAAACGTGTTTATGAAAGGAATATCTCTGAACTGAATTTTATGTAATGTTATCTATATTTTAACCCTTTCACTGTGTAATTGTTTTTCGAAATAGCTTCAAAAATTGTATTTAAGAAATTTTATTCTTTTGTCACTGGTTTTTCAAAACGAAAATTTTTGTCTAATTTAATCGGGGAAATGCTCCGATTAAATAAGTCAAGATTTACAATAAAAAAATAACTGGTGGGAATGATCAAGGAGGTTTAATTAGACGGAAAAATGCATCTCCAAGAAAATCTCGGGTTCCGCAGCGAGAGGGTTAAATCTTTTGAATGACAAAAATTCAGGCATTTTTTTCCTTCTGTCAAATATGATGAACATGCTCATTTTATAAAAATCGAAATGCACCCCGAAAATTTCCGCTTGCCTACCCCTCTTCTAAATACAGATATTTTAACTATTTAAACTCTTTATTCACTTAAAAGCATTTGTTCATTAGTTAGAAAACGTAAATAAACAATTATTGTTTCTTTTGTAGTATTTCTCTAATACATTTATTTTCATGCGCGTGCATCTTACAATCTCATCGCTCCATGGATGAAGGAAACGATATTTTTTAAAAGTTGAGAATTTATACCAGTTGCATGGCAACAAACGATATCCGATGCTGATATTTATTATTTTTCATGTTCTATTTGTTCGTCTTGTGAGTGTTTTATTAAATGTTGTGGTGTGACTCAAAAATGGCTTATTTATTTAATATAAATACGCAGACAAGCGCCAAATTGGTGACCCGGACTGGAGCACGTTAAAAGAACTCTGTAATAAGTGAGTAATATTTCATTTTATTTTGGAAAATGACAGAAATTAGCGCTGTTCGTATCCCACCATATAACTTTAATGATGTCGGTCTTTGGTTCGCCATGTGTGAACATTCATTTGAATTAGCTCATCCAAAGGCCATAACAGAAAGTCGAACTAAATTTAATTATATTTCGGCTAACTTACCTCCAGATGCCGCATCTGTTGTACGGGATTTAATTATCAAACCGTCCGATAATACACCATACGAGGATTTAAAAATGGAATTAATAAAACGGACAAGCGACTCGTCAAAATCTGAAATAAGGAAATTGTTAGCTGGTGAACAGCTCGGTGATAGTAAACCCAGTGATCTTTTAAGAGTAATGCAAAGAAGAGCTGAGTCCCACAATGTATCCGATGAATTGATGTTGGAATTATTTATTTCGCATTACCGTCATATGTACAGAGCATTTTAGCATCTATCTCACCGTTATCACTTGATAAAGCAGCCGAAGTTGCTGACCGAATTTTGGAATATAATTCCACCGCAATAAATGCTGTTTCAGTACCATCAAATGCTAATTCAGAAATTTTATGTGAAATTAAAAAACTGAATGATCGAATTAAACAACTGGAATTACGTAGGTCACGAAGCCCTTTTCGTCGGCGTTCTTTTGGGAGGAATCGTAGCATTTCAAAAGATTCCAGACAGCAATGTTGGTATCACGAAAAATTTGGCGAAAAGGCCAAGAAATGCTCCGAACCTTGTTCATTTTCAAAAAACACAGACGGCGAGGTGTAGCGGCGACAGCCACCTTGCATAAAATATCTCGTCGCCTCTTTTTAAAGGATCGAAAGACCAATATAAATTATTTATGCGACACAGGCTCCGACATCAGTATTATTCCAGCGTCATTTTCCCACAAGAAAAATACCCCTTTTATGACCCTAACTGCTGCGAATACCTCAAGAATCAATGTTTATGGAGAAAAGCTTTTGACACTTGATTTCAATCTCAGAAAAACTTTTCGCTTTCCCTTTTTAATAGGTGATGTAAGCACTCCAATTATCGGCGCAGATTTCCTATATCATTTTAATCTAATTCCAGATCTTCGTAATAAAAAGTTAGTGGATAATGTTACAAATTTAGCTACTCCCGGCCATATACATACAACATCTGTTCATTCTATCAAAACTGTTTCGGGAAATAGTATTTATCATAAATTACTACTTAAATTTCCAGATATAACTAAACCTCCTCGTGCTGATCAACAAATAAAGCATTCAATATTTCACCATATAGAAACTACCGGATCTCCTGCCCACGCCAAACCAAGAAGATTAGCTCCAGACAGATTAAAAACAGCCAAAGCCGAATTTCAGCAAATGCTTGATCTTGGTCACATTCGGCCATCCAAAAGCAATTACGCTTCACCACTTCATATGGTTCCTAAAAAACATTCTACAGATTGGAGACCTGTCGGAGATTACCGAGCACTTAATGCACAAACAGTAAAAGATAATTATAGCATTCCAAATATTTTAGACTTTACTTCGAACCTTCATGGTACAAAAATATACTCCCACTTGATCTCATAAAAGCTTACCACCAAATACCAATTCATCCAGATGATGTACATAAAAGTGCCATTATTACACCGTTTGGCTTATTTGAGAGTACAAGAATGCAATTCGGCCTTTGCAACGCATCTGCTACATTTCAACGGTTCATGGATCAAATTACACGAGATCTTCCATTTTTGTATGTTTTCATTGATGACATCCTGGTAGAATCTCGCACACCAGAAGAACTCGAGCATCTGAAAATCATATTTCAGCGCTTGCAAGAATACGGATTAAGCTTAAAACCATCAAAATGCATTTTCGGCGTATCATCCATAGATTTTCTAGGTTATAAGGTATCTGAATTTGGCATTGAGCCCCTACCAGATCGTGTTGATTGCATTTTAAAATTCCCTCAACCTACTACTCTTACACAGTTAAGACGATTTCTTGGGTTACTTAATTATTACCGTCGATGTATATCAAAAGCTGCTCACATATTGGCTCCATTAAATAAATTCTTGGAAGGAATAAAGAATTCAAAAAAGTCTAGAAGACGCTCTGAAAAAAATTCACACGACTCAATTCAATGGACTGTGGAGGCTGAGCAGGCTTTTAATGACGCCAAACAAGCTTTAGCCAATGCAACTCTCCTACGACATCCCATTCCCGGCGCAAAGTTAAGCCTTTGGATTGACGCAAGCGACAAAGCCGTTGGCGGTTCTCTTATGCAGCTTAATAAAAAGTATTGGGAACCCATTGCTTTTTTATCAATCAAGCTTTCAAAAAGTCAGCAGAAATGGTCTACATACGACAGAGAACTCTTGGCAATGTATACATCAGTAAAGCGTTTTCGACACATGCTCGAAGGAAGGAACTTTATCATATATACAGACCAAAAGCCTCTCATATATGCCTTCAAACAAAATCCAGACAAATGCAGCCCGCGCCAACGGCGGCATCTAGATTACATATCTCAGTTTAGTACAGATGTACGTCACGTAAGCGGCGCCAACAATACAGTTGCTGATGCTTTATCTCGAATTGAAGTAGATCAAATCTCCAGCTCATTTTTAGACTTTGAGGAGTTTGCAAAAGCTCAAGAAGATGATGTAGATCTACGCAATTTGCAAAATGATAACAAATCTTCTCTTGTGTTTAAAAGCATGCCATCTCCAATGTCTGCCACAGAACTGATTTGTGATGTATCAACAGGTTCTCCGAGACCATTCGTACCAGCGAATTTTCGTAGAACGGTATTTGAACATTTCCATAATTTAGCTCATCCTGGTGTTGCAGCATCCTTAAATCTTATTGCATCACGATATGTATGGCCCAATATGCAGCAAAATGTGAAAGAATGGGTCAATAGTTGTAGTGCTTGCCAACGTTCTAAAGTACACAGACACACGAAAACAAGTCTAGGTACTTTCGCATTACCCGATGCAAGATTTTCACGCATTCACATAGATTTGATAGGTCCATTACCTCCATCAGACGGAAATGTATACTGTTTAACAATAATAGATCGATTTACAAGATGGCCAGAGGTGATACCTTTAAAAGATATAACTGCAGAATCAGTTTGCCGTGCCATTTTTGACGGATGGATATCTAGATTTGGTTGCCCCATTATAATAACAACCGACCAAGGTAGACAATTTGAGTCAAATCTTTTCAAAGAACTGACAAGATTTCTGGGCACAAACCGCATACGAACGACAGCATTTCATCCTCAAGCAAATGGTTTAGTTGAACGCTTCCACAGAGTCTTAAAGAGCGCATTAAAGGCTCATGAGCATAGTAAGTGGACCGAGAGTTTACCTGCAGTTCTACTTGGTATACGAGCTGCTGTGAAACCAGATATAAAAGCTTCAAGTGCTGAGTTAGTTTATGGCATTTCACTCACACTACCAGCTGAAATGTGTTCAGAAATCCCATCTTTGGTATCTTGCGACAATAATTTCATCCAACAATTGAAAGAGAGAATGAATAGTTTAAAACCTTCATATACATCTGCTCACGGACACTCAAAATTTTTTGTTCACCCTAAATTGAAGGATTGCACGCATGTGTTTCTCCGATTAGATAAAGTCCTTCCATCCTTATCTCAACCTTATTCTGGCCCTCATGAAGTTCTATCGAGAAATGACAAGCACATAACCATAATCATAAATGGAAAGAAAAGTTGTGTTTCACTTGATAGAGTTAAACCTGCATTTGTGTTCAGTGATTTACCAAGTAATACAGATAATCCTGAAACTAAAAGTTTTCCAGTAGATAGCCAGCCAGTAAAATCAGAAGAACCAACTACCAAATCAGGTAGACGAGTAAGATTTCCTAAAAGACTGATAACTGAAATAAACTATACTTCATACAATTGATTTTTTTTATAAATATATTGTGTTATTTACATGCATCTTGTATTTTCACATTGTTTCTTTTGTTGTATCGTTCCTTCGTCACTGGGGGGATACTCATGTAGTATTTCTCTAATACATTTATTTTCATGCGCGTGCATCTTACAATCTCATCGCTCCATGGATGAAGGAAACGATATTTTTTAAAAGTTGAGAATTTATACCAGTTGCATGGCAACAAACGATATCCGATGCTGATATTTATTATTTTTCATGTTCTATTTGTTCGTCTTGTGAGTGTTTTATTAAATGTTGTGGTGTGACTCAAAAATGGCTTATTTATTTAATATAAATACGCAGACAAGCGCCAAACTTTATTTTCCCTTTTCGTCTATGTCTTTCACCATTGCCAACTTCTAAAACCCTAAGTAAATAAAACAAGAAAAAAAAATTATGCGTTAAGCATAGATTATGAAACACTTTCCAACACTTCCGTAATACTTTAACAAAACTTCGTTAGTTAGGGAAATTTGGTAAATAAGATAACTAAGTATAAATTTTAGAAAGCGCATGAAACATTTTAAAAATTGATTTCAGCAGTTGCCGTCCATAACCAATATTACCTTTATTACACGCCACTATTTAGCTAAAATTTAATTTAAAATAAACACTCTTAAATCTACTGAAATCACATTTCCAGATATTATCATCCATAGATGGTTATGCATACAATTCTTTGCGTGACCCTGTATGTAATTTTATCTATATTCTACAAACAGAAAACTAAATGCTGTTCTGCGTAAAAATGCATAACACCTTTAAAAAGCACATTTAAGCACTTTACACTCATACTCAGTAACCCTTACGAATTCTTTTGTGTAGCCCTGTATATGAACAATAGCATTTATACACACCGCATAGTATGCATATATATGGTGAAACAAGAAAGCGCATATCATAATTAAAAATGCATTTTCAGCAATCATCACTCATGACAGTACTTCGGACACAATATAGTATCTGAAATATTCTGTGTGTTCCTGTAAATGCTATACACTTCTTATTATGCATGAAATAACTTATAGTAAACATCAGCGACGCATATCAATTTCATTATATATGAAATAGTTTAACATAATTAAAATACGCCGCAAACAACTTCCCATATCATTATGTACCTGAATTCTTTTGTGTAGCCCGTAAATGAATAATAAATATTCTTTGCCCCGCATATTCTTCAGAATGCTTATTTTAGTGCACTTCATAAATGCATATCTATTATTTTATGCTTGAAAAAGTGTAACATCATTAAAAATCATTTGAAACGATTCTTTTCCATTGGCCGTAATGTAACGGAATACTTTTGACTGTCCCTGTAAATGAACTAAACATGCTACAAACTTCCTTCGAAATAGAGGTAGTGCTATGGTGAACCTTAATAACATCCAAACATTTCAGGGTAATCCGAGTATATTTACGACAGTTAGAGCGCGGACAGACGGCTAGACAAACCGAAGTCATAAACACTTTTCAACTTTGTTGGAAAGTGCTACTATCCATCTTACGCAGGCGAAGAAGTTATCGAAAGAGTACAGAGGTAAACATTTTTTTTCAAATAACTGCAGATGATTCTGGAATAACATTTACACCAACACTTATGGATGCTGAAACATTTATAAAAATATTTCTTAAAAATAGAATTTGAAAATCAAAATCCTCACGCTGTAACTGGGTGCTGCAACTATCACGCAGTCAATCCGTTTATTCACAATCTAATGCTCCTGTGTAACACTGTGTCTATAAGATATAAGAATAGACAAAACCATTATTAGGGTTCAGGGAAGGAGATTACTGCCCTTCACAACACACACGTTCAACATCTTTATTTATTTAACCCCTTAACCCTCTCGCTACGTAATTGTTTTATCAAAATAGCTCCACGACGAGCGTCTTTTAAGAATTTTTATACTTTTGTCACCAGTTTTCCAAACCAAAAATTTTCATACATTTTAAATGGGAAAATGCTCCGATTAAATAAGGCAAAATTTACAATAAAAAAATAGCTGGTGGGTATAATCAAGGAGGGTTAATTAGACGAAAAAATTCACCCCCGATGAAATCTCGGGTTGCGCAGCGAGAGGATTAATTCTCGCGCCCTTGATATTCTCGGGCTGTGTCTCTTGTTCAGATTTTTTGATTCCCACCAGTTTTATAAAACAGTGTAATAGGCTTTATTATGGTTTTATTTTACCTGTCATTTAATAAGGTGAATATTTCTTTTTCAAAAAAGTGGTGCCGATAAGCAATTTGGATTTTTAAACCTTAATTTAATGCGACGTTAAAGGGTTAAAAACAACTGCTCATTTTTTCTTCGTGTATTGGAAAGATAAGCAAATAATTATTCCTCTATAACGTGTAATAATGTCGTAACAGTATATAATTACGTTGCGATAGTTTACTTTTTGAAAGTGGAATCTGAAGATTAAAAGAACTCTTCAGACCTATGTAGGTTGTACGAAGAGTTGACCAGAGAAAGCGCATGCGACTTTACATGCTTTAAGGCATGCCATTAAAAATAACAAATGATTTTTTCATGTTGAAAATAATTTACAATAAGAGATTGTTTAACGATTAGGATTGATCTGTAAAATTAATTCTGTACTTAAATTTATTTTTGAATCTTAGTTTTGTACTTAAAATTCAAACAATGTTTTTAACCGTTTGGAAAAATGGTTATTGTCCTCTGTCAGGGTAGGAAATCAAAAACATATCTGAAGCATTTTATTGGCTGAATCCGCATTTTATTCGTTTTCTGATTGGTCTATACGGTTATCTGTATTTTCCTTTTACTTTCAACAGAGATGGATACTTCTGTTTCCACTATGACAAAAAGTAATAAAACTACAAAAAAAATTAATAACTCAGAAACAAATTGAGACAGCTTTCAAACAAATTGCATTTAAAAGTACATTTTTTTCTCTATACGACTGTGTAAAAAGTAATATTGTGGGATGTTTAGAAGTTTAAGAATGAAATTTCATTTAAAATGGGTTGTCAGATTTCTTGGAAATCTGACGATGGAAAAGCCTTTTCCCGAACAGCCAATGAAAGGCTTGGATAATACATAAGTTTCATGTGGATAATACGTAAGTTTCAGGAAATCTGACGAGTCGCAGGCGATTTTTGTCGCTTGCAATTTTTACGCGTAATAACGCTGTTGATGTTTAATCCATGGCGTACGTAATGTATGATCAACTCCGTGCGATTTTTTATGTCTTAAATTTTAGTCTTTGAAAAAATCATTTTCCAAATAGTCGTTGTAATTTGTTAAATTGCTTTTTTTTTTTTTTTTTTTTTTTTTTTTTAATTATAATGTTATGCATTATTTTGCGTTATTATAAAGAGGATTAAGCATGCTTTATTAGAGGTTTACTTGAGAGCAATTTCAAATAGTTTACACTGTGTTGAATAAAAGCTCAAATTACATATACAATTAAAAAAATAAAAATAAAGAAATAATAAAGGAAAATAAATAAAGAAAAGGTGAGAATTTTTTTACTCTCTCTTTTATATATATATATATATATATATATATATATATATAATAAATTTGAAATCACAAATATATGAACAAATTGGTAAAGTTCTAAAGATGATTTAGAAACGAACATAGGAAATCAGTATGTAAAATAAGAAACTATGAATAACCTTAGAATCTTCAGAGGAGCTTCGCGGTTCATTCATAGAAGATGTGTTATTTCATCCAATTTTGCCGGCATTAAGCCTAAAATGACAAAATTTAGCTCCTTATAATGCAAGCATAACAGAAAATAGATAATAAAAATCCAAGCGATCTAAAGAAAGATACACCTCACACAGGATGTTAAAAGTTATGAGAGCACAATACCTAATTTACATATTACTCAAACGAGTCAAAACTGCAGCATATCTGGATGGAAAACATAATTAGGACATGTCTGCCAACTTTTACGCTTTTTTCATACCGCTAAAATTTTATAGAAAATTTTCTCGTAGTTAATCATTCAAATGTACAATTTCAATAAAGGCAAAAACTTCTATAAAATTTTAGTGGTAACAAAAAAAGCATAGAAGTTGGCAGGTATGAATTAGGACTATTTTAACATGTAGGCATAGGGGTGCCAACCTCTGACTAATCTTCCGTAATATGTGGTTTAATTTGACCCAGGTTTAATGAGTTTGGAACCAGAATTTATTTTTAGAAATGAAAATAAGCAAATTCAAACCAGAAACCTGAAATTAAATAAATGAAAATTCATCACATGTATTTTCTGGTTCGAAACGTGGTTAACCTGGGTCAAATTAATCCACATATTACGGAGGATTAGTGAGAGGTTGGCAGCTATGCATGTAGGCTACAATTGAGTATCTGACCGAAACCCATAACTGAGCTGCCATCTGGTGTGAGAAAGGGAAAAAAATGTAAATTGGAACTGGATTATTAACAATAATGTATAGTGCTTCCATCTTTACCCCAAAAAACAAAAAATAAAAGGAATGAAATTGATTGAAGAAATGACTTAAATTAGCATTTATTTAAAGTAGAATGAAAAAATGGGAATAATCTTAATAAGTACTGAGTGAATACAAAATAAAATGTAGCATTATATAAAAATAAATAAATAGAAGGGAAATTGATTAAATTAACTATTTTAAAGACAAAATATTATACTATGAAAAATGAGACTATAAATAACATTTTAAAAAATGAGGAATATTTGAGATAGTAAAATATAGTCTTTTATTATGTAACTAAATGTGAAAATTTAAATAGCAATGAGGAATATTGAGATAGTAAAATATATCCTTATATAATGACGCAATATGTGAAAATTTATGATATTAAATGCATGATACCCCCTTTTTTTATACATATATTTTTAGTACAGATTTTTAATTTTTTTCAAAACGTTATTCATAGTATTTAAATTATACAAAGGGCACAAAACCGTAAAATAGTTTCTTATGCATTTTTTGAAGGGTCTCATGAAATCAAAAATATTTAGAGAGGGGGGATTCTATTTAGAATACAGGTACATAGGAGTAATGACAAAAATCCCGTCATGTGCTTTAGAACTTACACTAATGACGCGAAGACGCTCATAATTTAACTTTAAACCAATGGCATCGTTCTTTTCAAATTCTTCTTTAGCATTTCAATATTTTTATTAATTTATTTATTTTATTTATTTATTTCATTTATTTATTTATTTATATATAAAAAAGATAGCAGGGGACGATCGATAAGTGAGTACGTTTTCACTGCAACAAAATAAAAAAAAGTAAAGAAGTTGGAAATTGACCTCATACAGCCTATTAAAGAAAATCTTACAAAAATATTAAAATGCAATCCTGAAATCTAAAAAAGAAAAATGTACCACTGTTTTAATATTAACTTGCGTGTGTTGTCGCTTGATTAAGGTAGAGTCTTAAAGCTAAGTTATGCTGATATTTGGGGAAAAAAAACTAAAAAAATCAATGTAAATTTTTGAAAATTCGTTATTGATCGAAAATAACAAATACATGATTAATAGGAAAGCTGATGAATAAATTATCATAACAAATTTGAATTTTTGAATAATAATATTATTATTATTATTATTATTACTATTTTTTTAGTAAGTATATATATAAAATTACATGAAACTGAATATTGCATTAATTCGTATTATTTTATTTCGATGAAAATTCTTCTTTTATCGTGGGTATTTATATTATTAAGTACATTAGTATATATTGGTCTCTGATAAAGGGGTTGTATTCTAAACGTTTTAATAAATAGCGTTTAATGAACGAGTTTATTTTTCGTATAAAAGTAGTACATTCAAGTAAATATTTTCCCCCCGGAATAGTTTCAAAGTTTATATATATATGAAATTCTATCGGGTTTTACGTGATGTCGAGTACTGTCTATGGACAAAATTCCAGTAACACGCTAATATCTTAGCGTGATTCATAATATTAAAATTAATCTTGTGGACACGCAGAGTCTTTCGTTAGCATATATGCATGGTGGTTTCAAAATGTTTTAGTCTTGAAAATCTTTTCTTTTTAATCAGGTGGTGTGGTGTATACGTATTTAGTAAGGAATAATTGCTTTCTTCCCTGGGTTGGGTACGGAAGGAAAGTTAATAGCACACAGTTTCTCGAAAAGGTAATCAGTGAAAGAATGCAATTACATGCTGTTTTTGCGATTATCAAGCGTTCTTTTACACAAATAATTAGAGTCTAGAAATAAACAATTGTAATTGTATGGAAAAATAATGGGTTTTGAAAATATAATACT
This sequence comes from Maratus speciosus, assembly GCA_963932465.1. NCBI lineage: Eukaryota > Metazoa > Arthropoda > Arachnida > Araneae > Salticidae > Maratus > Maratus speciosus. The sequence goes on along the minus strand of OZ010798.1, from coordinate 267,938,983 downwards.
TAGTTCGCAAAGAATGTAAATTTGAATGCATATTTTGAATTAAAATTAATGTATACAAAATTTTGTAAAATCTATTAAAAATATTAATTAATAGAAAATATTAGGATTATTTCTCAAAAATTTAAGGTGACTTACCGACAAGTAAAATTACGCTTTTGGTAAGCATTATCAGGGCTCCCAAATGGCCCGCCAACTGAATACCAATATTATTTCATTAAAATTTCCTGTTTAGATATTTCTTACAAACTACCCCGGAATCACCTTTGAAAGTTAATTCTAGCGCAAACCTACCATAAAATTTTCTGTTAAAATTTATTGGTATTCAGTTGGTGGACCATTTGGGAGCCCTGCATTATTCATCTGAAAATGCATATATATAAAAAAGCCATTCACCTTTGCTTTTGCGTCATTTTATGATGTAATTATTTACATATGGTTACGATTAAAAAAAAAAAAAAAAAAAAAAAAAAACAATCACGATATTAAAAAAAGGTCTTTTATAATTTAAAACTCGAGTGATTTTTCATTAAACTACAGAGGTATGAACATGTTGGGGGCAAGATGATTTAGATCATTGTTTATTTGTCGTTATTTCAAAGTGACAAACAGCGCAGATTAATTTTAAAATATAAAAGCATTTTAAAGATTAAGCTGCATCCTTTGAGAGGATGGGAAGTCTGGAAATTTTATTTGTCAATTTTATTGTAAACTAAGAATTTGGAAATTTTTTTTATAAAAAATAAAAGATTTTAAGTTCTGCATTCTGCTATGGTCGGATAGAGGAAGGGTTTATAAACTGGATAATTTGTTTGAGAAAATACTTTAATCTTTGAGTACGGAGAGGTGCAATAGCCGAAGCTAATTTTTCTCGGAATAGTGTGTGTGTGTGGGAAGGGACAAATTAGATAAATGTTTTTTTTTTTTTTTTGAGAATTTTTATTCTTATGAAAAAGTAAAGATTTCGAGAATTTTTATTTTGAGCGATGTTCAAGAAGGGGGACTTTCGGAGGAGAAGTGATACCTTTATAAAATTTTTAGTAATGCAGAAATCCTCCGAAATACACAAGATTCTCATCCATGCAAGGGTGAAATCTGCTTTGATTCAAGGTGTACACATTTATCCGAAAATAAATAATGCAATTGGATTTCAAAGAATTTGAATGAAAATGTCATGCTTTTAAAGACGAAATAACTGTAAATATGCACGCGTTTCCGGTACTCGAGTGTGGAATTTTACTTTTTAAATTTTTGTTTGCCTTTTATGAACAATCTTAAAAGATTAACTCATGTCTAAATTAAATTTTAAATATTAATTTATTTATATATTTACTGAGAAAAATATTTTTGAGAATTTCTGGAATTGTGTTGAATAGTTTAAGAAACATGTTAGTAAAAAACGCATTCTTGTCGCTTAACTACTTTGATTCATAATACAATATTTTTTCGCGAGCGGACGGGATTGATTGATAACTGGACATACACGTACTTAGTGAAATTAATATTTATGATTTGAATTTCATGCAATTTTGTTGGTACTTTTAAAATTTTGTTCCTCTGAACGACAAAATTAAGTATGTTTTGCTTGTGTCAAATGTGATGAACTATAGCTTTTGATGAACTGTAGCATTTCCACCTTTTTTTTTACTTTTATTTATTTATTTATTTATTTATTTTTAATTCTCCCCTGCACTTTCCTCTTGGTAACCCATTCCCCTTCAAAACATACATATTAAAAATATTTTCTCTTTATTTATAAGCATTTGTTCATAATTTAGTAAAAGTAAATAAACAACAATTTTTCGAAAATTCCCCTTATCCTTTTAGCTCCTTCATTTTCCAAACTTACTAAAATTCTGCGAAAAATAAATCAATGAATAAATAAATAAATAAAAAGGAGAAACTTAAAGGCAGCTGAAAGTCAAATTCTTGAAAAAAGTCTTTATATATATATATATATATATATATATTGAATCTTTTATTTTCCCTCTTTCGAAAGGTATATTACTTTTGTTTCTACGACAAGAAGAAATTAAGAAAAATTAAGTAATTCAGTTTGTTTACATCATACATGAACATTACATACATAAACTTTAAACTGAATTTGCTCAAAATGTTGCTCTTTGAACTTCGATGTACCTTTTTATAGAAACTACTACATATTATTGTTGCAATCGTTCCAGAATATTTCACACCTAACCCTGATCAATCTGAAGTGAAGTTTTGTTACAAACATTTCTACAAAATTAAAAAAAAAAAAAAATTCTTTGGAAAAATGGAAGTTTTTTGTTATTTAACCTCTTAACGCTCGAATTAAATTACGGTTTAAAAATTCAAACTGCTTATTGGCACCACTTTTTTGAAAAAGAAATATTCACCTTATTTAATGACATGTAAAACGATACTAAAATAAAGACAATTACGCTATTTTATAAAACTGGTGGGAATCAAACAATCTGAGTAAAAGACACAGCCCGTGAATATGACGGGAGCGAGAATTAAGGAGTTAAAAGTGGTTTTTATTCCAGTTTTTTTTTTATAACTAAAGAATATCTTAAAAAGCAGAAAAAACAACTTTTAAAATGCACAAATAATATATGAAAAGCAGCAAACAGCTGTTTCGAATCTACTAGCGAGATTCTTCTTCAGTGCAAAAGGAACAGCGTGCTAGAAAAAGCAAGGCTGAGCTTTTTAAAGAATATCTGTTTATAAAATTGACTTCACTTTATTAGGTATTATTCATATTATGTATATAAAAATTTTCAAGTTAATATCTTCGATAGTTTTCGAGAAAATGTACATTAATTTAACATAGTAGGTATAGGGCTGCCCTTAACTAATTATACATTTCATGCAGATAAAGAAGTTCAAAGCTAAAGTTCATTGCTAAATGTTTTTTTTTTTTTTTTCAAATAAATTCAGATCATGCCGGAGTGACATTTACGCTCTTGTTTGTAAATGCTGAAACATTCATGACAGTATTATATCAAAAATCGAACTTGAAAATTAACCCTTTAGTGCGCAGCTTCGCAAACAACAGTGATTTGAATTTAATAGATTTTTTTAATTCGCATATACCTACACACCAGAAAATTAAAATACCAACATTTGCTTTAATTAATAACAGACATTCTGTATTTAAATAAAGTGAAACTAACCATTGAAACCTTCTGGTGTGAAGTCAGATTCTCTGAACTACGTAATTTCTAGAACGTATTCTATCGTGGGAATTAAAAGGTTAGCTAAAGGTTAAGTTTTATAAAATAAATAATTATATAAAATAAGGAATTTGGTGACATACTTCAGTGGTGGAAAATTGGCGCAGAGGAGGAGCCTATTGACACCACTAAATTTTAGTAGTATTTTTCGCCTTATCTAATGACAGAATTTCTGCGTTTTTATTAAGGTGAAGAATACTATAAAATTTTAGTGGTGTCAATAGGCTCCTCCTCTGCGCCAATTTTCCACCACTGCATACTTATTAAAATATTTACTAATTTGCAATATTTTAGCGTAAAACAGCCACACGACAGTATTTTTTACATGTATTGCAGACGTGCAACAGAAGAAAATATTGACATATTATATGAAAACTGTATCTCTGATTTTTTTCATTATTTTTCCTGTGTAATAAACTTTTCAGAGAATCATATATAATTTTATCGAAACAGAATAAAATATTGCGCATTTAAGTGTTTAGATCTTCACGTTGTAACGCGGTGCTGCAATTATCACATAGTCAATCCGTGTACTTACGCAGTCTAATGTCCTTGAAATACTGTCTCTATCTGATATAACATGGTTCGTACGGATACCTTTATTTCTCCAGGAAACTACCAGTATCTTTTTATAGAAAAAGAAATTTAAGTTAAACGCACTAAATTTCGCCTTCTTTTAAAAAGAGATTTTCTGTATGATAATACGTGTGACAAAAAAAATTCTGGTCTGCAAAATTCAAGGAGGCGTGCGAACCATGTATAAGAATTGATTAAGCTTGTTATTAGAATTCAGAGAAAGAGACCCCCCCCCCCTTCATACAAGTTAAAAATATTATCTCTCTATTCTAAAAAAAAAGTAACTACCGCTGTCACCGCCGCCGCCGCCGGTTTTGATTTTTTTGTGACCGGAGGCCTTTCTTCGTTAATATTAACAAAAATAATGCATACAAAAATATGAAAATCGGTGGTTTTATACAGAAATGTTTGATAAACACGCTGATGCAGACAGTTTTCAAATCGAAGAATTATTTTAAGAGTTATTTAATGCTAAAGTTGGACAAAATCTTTCCACTAAAAAAGTTTTATAGCAGCAAAAACTATACATGGCAGTGTAATCATTTTTAGATCATTTTATGCGTTAGAATTTGCCGGAGTGCAGATTGCATTAATTTTTTTATTTTGACTCATTTTTTCAGGTTTTATTTCTATTTTAAATTCAAATTTTCAGCATTTCTAGAGATATTTTTTACAGATTTCAGAAAATTGTACTAATTTAAACTGTTGTCAACTGTATAAAAAGCGCAAGCAATAATGTTTGCTTCAAATTAAAAATTTATTTACACGTGACTATTATAAACAGGAAAAAAACTTTCAAATTAGAATTAAATAATTACGTATAAAAAGCAAGAACTTATTAAAAATTACGTCATAAAAAGTATACACGTGAATTTTAAAAGAGAAAGGATATTGTAAAATAATAAATTCATTAACATGCGTTAGAAGTCTTAGGAGAAATTACGTCATATTTACGTCACATTATAGTTAATACATAAAATGAACACAAAATAATATTGCAAAAGAGTTTAAATTTAGAAATTGCGCTAGACATTTATTTGATATTTTGAGAATTAATTTAAAATGTCTCATTTAAAAGAACTTTCTTTTCGCTTTGTTAAAAAATACCAGGAGACAAAGACTCTCTTTACTTAATTCCTTTTATATTAGCTTATTTTGAATGTTGTTACACGTGTATACGTCATCAAGTTATTTTTATTTCGACGTTTTATTTGTGTTTTTATTAATGTTGTACGAATTTATTTGTTCTTTCGTTATTTAAAATAAAAATTATATCAATTTGTATAATTTGGCGAGTGGTTTGGCGATTTATATAATTTGGCGAAATTGGTCGAGAGGATAATCAAGTAGTACCGCAGCGGATTTGGCGTTAAAATTCCCCAATCAAAGAGAAATGAATAGAAATTCGTTTATACGGAGATCGCCACTGTTTTTTAAATTATAATTCAATATTTCGAAATCTTTTTAAAGCCGATCAAATTAGCGTGCATTTAGAGTCTGCCGTGTCTGGACGGGGGTTGGCGAGCGTAGCTCGTAGGGGGCCGAGCCCCCTAGTTTATTTAAAAACAACTGTTTATTTTTTCTTAATTTTCTGCAAAGGTGGATAAATAATTGTTCATTTAAATTTACTCTACTCGTCTTTGCCCTTCCATCCTCGTAACTTCCTAGCACACAAAATAATAATAGAAAAAGTAAGTAAACAAGTAAAGAAAATATTTACCCTTTTCTCCATCAGTTGTAATGTTGATCAGACCGCTTAATACAGGGCGGTTCAGTGAAAGAGACGTTAGTTGACCCTGCTATGTTCACCAGTAGAACGATGATTTTGTCCCGTTTTCTATTACATCTGGGAGAAATCCATATGGTGTCACCTAAATTCTGAAATTTTTTTGAGTTCAAACTCACAATTCTCACTCAAAATTATTTTATTCACCTAGGTTGAAACCATATTTCATCTATTTCTGGCTAACCTGAAGTTGCAACATTCTGACTTTGTTCAGTCGCGAATATGAGCATTTTGCTATATTAAAAAATAATAAAACTCTTTCTTTATATATTCCTTAATTATACAGGGTTCGCACGCTGTTAAGCCACTCCCCATTTTGTAATGACTCCATTAATCGCATAAAACTATCTTCTAGCTGATGAATCGTGAAGAAAAGGATCTTCATAATACTGGTGGTAGAGTTCTTACAAAATGGGGCGTCGCTTAATAGCGTGCGAATCCTGTTATAGTATTATTAAATTCATAAAAAACATTTTTTTTTTTACTTTTATGTAATGTGTAAACTGTGACATGCATCTATGTTTACTCAAATTTTCTCTATATATCGCTATTTTTTAGCTCACAAGCTATCAAAGCCTGAGAGCTAATGTGCTCGCAGGTTCTGTATATACGTACACATGTACGTCACACGATAACTCTGGAGAGAAATATACGATTTGCTTCAATTTTTTTCTATGTTCATTCTGATAAGGCGCTTCCCTGATTTGTTTTGGGGCTTCAATGGTTAAGTACAAAGGGGGAAAGTAGGCTAATCCCCCTTAATTTAGAGATAAATGAGTTTTTCATGCAGAATTATCCGAGTTGCTTCAAATTTGGTATACTGGTTTATTCTGTTAAGATGCTTCTTTGATTAGATTTGGAGGCTCATTGGTTAAGTATAAAGGAGGGAACGTGGATCGCCTTCCCTTAATTTAGATAAATGGGTTTTTCATGCAGAATTATTCGATTTGCTTTAAATTTGATATACCGGTTTATTCCGATAAGGGCTTCTCTGATTAGATTTGGAGGTCCATTGGTTAAGTGTAAAAGGGGAAATGTCTAATACCCCCCTTTATATAGCGAAATGGTTTTTTCATGCAGACATATCTGATTTGCATCAAAATTGCTATACAATTTTATTCTGATAACGCGCTTCCCTGATTAGATTTGGAGATTCATGTGTTAAGTATAAAGGGGGGAAACGTTAGAAAATCCTCCTTAATTTATTTTTTGAGGGGCATTATTGTTTGAAATAAGTGTATAATATACAATTAGTGTGAATATCCTGTGAGATCGATGCCATCAGTTTAACTGAGCACTTTTCTTTTTTATTTCTTCAGCTGCTCCCGGGGACTTCCCAATTGTCAATACACTGCACCTTACATTATTAATCCAAGACTCCTCCTCATTCCCTATACGTCCCCGCTTTAGCTCCTCCTATCGCATATATAGCTGAGGAGGATTTTACCTCCTCCACTCATTTCCTCGTGAAACCATGCAGATCTCCCAAATGTGGGGGGTCTGGGTGAAACGGAAAGGAAATTACTCATAATTTCCTAAATATGCGGCCTTAGGTTTTCGTTTTTTTAGAGCTTTCAGGGAACTTCACGAATATTCACTGGAACCACGTGGTACACCTCGATGCTTGCTTTTACCGCTTTCTCTCAACCAGTTTAGTCTGTCAACAAAGTGATAATTAACTAACATTGTAGTGCCATCATAGTCATTGCGCCTCATTGGATTATATTTTACACCGGTGCTGCCCAATTCGGAAATGCACACGGAGAAACTATTTTTTTTTCTACGCTACACCTGGTCCAATTTATATATTTATTAGACCGTACATTGTTTAAAAATTTAGTGTTATACAGTTTCACTTTCGATGGAGGTTTGAGAGGGGTTGCAACTCATTGCAAATACTAACCCTTTCAGGGGTAAGTATTTGTGTTTCTGTAATGTCAAATTCACTCTGGAATCTTTCACAAATTTTATTGAAAAATAAGGAAAGGCAATTTTGCGGCTTTTTTCCCACCGAAGTTAGAAAAGTAAAATATAATAATTTTTTTTCTGGTGCAAAACTTCATTAATCGTAGGTGGGATATAATATATCCCACTTAATTGGTAAAGCGCTTGCGTTGACTTCACTTGGCAATGCCGTGCTTCTGACGACGTGAAGTGGGTGACAGGTTTACACACAAAAACAATGGCTGAGTGAAAAAGAATGAAATAACGTTGTTGACGAGTTCAACTCCCGCTGCTTTCTTTTGCTTTTTTGACCATAGAAAGTCGTCCTAAAAAAACTATGATTTTTCGTCGGGTAAAGCATATAAATGCTATTCTGAGTCAATGGGTCTTTAGTAGATAAATATAAGCATTTCGGAAAAAAAAAAGGCGTTAGTAGATGGTGACAGAATGCAATAACATACTATTATCAGATGTTATTTTACAGAAAATATCACCGTGTAGAAACAAACAATTGTAATTGTAAGGAATTCGTACTTACAGAATTATTCTACTAATTATGAAGAAGGTTTAAAATTTTACTAAGTATAAAGTTTCCATTTATTTAAAAATGCTCCGAAAAATCCTTTATGCCACAAAATACACAAGATTATTTTTTTTTTTGGTCAAATTATTTACGATTAATATATTACCTCTTCGGTCTCCATATTGTGTCATTGTAATACTATTTATTTGTAATAATGTGATGTAATACTAATACTGTCATGCTGTATATTTAGCTTGATCTAAGCAAGATGAAACTATTGCTGTGTGGTTAGGAAATGGTAGATTTAGAAAGTTAGTATGAGGTATCTCCAAAACATTTTTGTCGTGACAATATCACTAGTGACTCTTTCTATAAGGAAATATCAGCTGACGTCACTGTGGAAAAAATTAATGTGGATCCACAGTAATTTCCTGTCCGTATTTAAGACTCTTACTGTACACAAGATTTCAGGTGATCTGATTGATTTATGTTCTGTGATACGATTGGTGACATATTGAGTAGAAATCTTCTCCTTATTTAAATGCTTTATTAAAGCAGATCTTTAGTCATAATTATGACCAAAATACAGATATTTATTTTACTGGTGGAAGTTTACTTCAGCGGTAGTCAGGCCCTGCGTTTCCGGCATATTCAAACAACCTCATATCAGTGTCGCTGAAAGAGATTATAATATCCGGGCCAACTGCCACCACTGTAAACGAATAGAAATTTTTACCATATTTGTGAGAGAATTTTTCAATAGATAAGCCGCTAAAATAAAGCAAAATTTTCTATTCAAAATTTACAGGTGGCAATTTGCTTCCGCGATAATCAGAGACTGATGTCCCGATGTTAAAAATCAGCCGTCATCTTCTGACAACCTCCACAGTTTCTTCACTCGCAACCGGTAGACTCCACACAAAATGTCTCCATCTCTTTATTCATAACTCCATTATATAGCATCATTTGCTTAAGAACCTACACTAGTGACGCGAAGACGCTCGCAAGTTAACTTTAAATCAATGGAAAGTTCTTTTCAATATTTTCGTCAGCCTTTCAATATTTTTATATATTAACTTATATTATTTATTTATTTTATTTATTTTATTCATTCATTTATTTATTTATTTATTTTTGCAAAGGGTAGCTGACGACGATTTCAAACTGAATATATTTTCACTGCAACCAAATTCGGAAAAGAAAAGAAGTTAGAAATTGACCTCGGAAAGCCTATTGTCGAGTTATGCTGATATTTAAAAAACAAAAATCAATGCAAATTAAAAATATATATATTTGTTGTTCGAAGATGAGAGATACATGAATAACATGGAAGTTGGGAAGTTCATAACAAATTTTAAATTATTTATTTATTTGCTAAGGGGCTCTGCCCCCTGCAAGCTACCCTCGCCAACTACGCGTTCAGACACCGCAGAATCTAAAAACACGCTAATCTAATGGGTTTTAAAAATATTAGAGAAGATTGAATTATACAGAAAAGAGCTGTTCAAATATCCCTGTAAACGGGTTTCCATTCAATTCCCTTTGATTGAAAAAAATTAAGGGCGAATCAGTTGCTGTTAAGACATCCAATGGTTGTTTTCGTTTCTGATTAAAGAGGACCAGTTAAACATTTGAAAAGAAGCTAAAATAAAATGCATTAAGTATACAGAGTCTTTGTCTCCCGGTATTTTAAAACAATATCTATAACAATAACCTAAGTCATGAGAATATCATCAACAGTTCCGGGCGGACTACTTCGCTTTTTATACTCTAGATGTCATTTTTGTATTTTAATGTTAGCCAGGCACAGGTGATAAGTCGCCAAGTATTATTCTATCGCCATCATTTCATCTATATTATAATAGTTCGTCATCAACTGCCATAAACAAATACGGTCTGATCCCTTCGCCATTCATATGAAAGTTGGCACAGATGTCACTATTAGATATATTAATAATTATATTTATAATTATATATAATTATACAATTAATTATAAATTATATAATTATATAATTAATAATATATCTAATATAATTAGATATATTAACAGATATTGGTGCGATTTTTTTCCGACGCCAATTTGTGGAACGCATCAACAGCATAAACAACAACATCCGGCTTACCATATCGAGCAAAACAACGATACTTTGGCGCCTGTCGTTGCGTATATGACATTGGCGTCAGAAAAAAGTCGCGCCAATATGGGGCCGTAGATGACATCTGTGCCGAAAACTTTCCATTTTGATTACAAATTCAAATTTTTTTTCGAATAAAACTACATAAAAGTTGCCATGGTCGCAAAGACTTCTTTGGTACTGATACGCTAGCCGGTTGAAATCTCGCCAATAGCTTTTTTTCAACTCGCCAGTTAGCATTTTTTTTTTTTCGATTGGTAAATTAAAACATTGATTTGAAGTTGAAATTAAATGTCATGGTTTGTTGCATTATTCAATGCTAGCAGGAATGACCGAGCTAAGCTCTGTCAAAATTATCCTTGTTTTCAATTCGATATTTTACTCTCACTGTATCATTCTTGTTGTTTAGGTACAATTGGCATGATTCTGGGACATTGTGATCTAAAATGACCCACTTCCCCGAATTTTTTCGAACTTGCGACCGAACCAATGCTCTTCTCGAACCCGAAAACAATAGAATATAAATTTAGTAAAAATCGTTAAAGTCGTTTTATAGATGAAATTAGTTTGACACACGGTAACCCAAAAGGGACCCACTAATCTAAATTTATCGAACATGTGACCTATCCCAATAACATTCTCTTGCTGGGAAACAATGTGGTAAAAAAATTTGTCAAAATTGTTTGAGCCTTTTTTTTAGATATAATTAGCTTGACCCACAGTGACCCAAAAATGACCCACTAATCGAACTTTCTCGAACATGCGACTTAGCCCAATGGTCTTCTCATGCCCAGAAACGGTATGATAAAAAATTTGGTCAAAATCGTTTGAGTCGTTTTTTAGATACAATTATCTTGACCCACAGTGACCCAAAATGACCCACTAATCGAAATTTCTCGAACATGTGATCTAGCTCTTGACCAAAAACGGTTGAATATGAAATATAGTTAAAATCGATTGAGCCGTTTTTCAGATATAATTAGCTTGACCCTGACCCATTATGACCTAAAATGACCCACTAATTGAATCTTCTCGAGCATGTGACTAGCCCAATGGTCTTCTAGTATTCGAAAATGGTAAAATACAAAATTTCGTCAAAATCGCTAGAGCGGTTTTTAAGATAAAATTTACATACACACACAATTTTTGCTCGCATTATAGTATAAGATTTGGCCAGATGTCATATACTAGTTTGCAAGTTTGGCGTGATTTTTTTTTTTTTTTTTTTTTTACGAAAATTTGGCGAAAACCTCGTTTTCAAATACCAGTTACATATGCATTTTTGGTATTACTTAGTTATCCCGTCGACCAAAAATCTATCGCCAAACTACAAGATTAAATGTCAATAATGGTTGATCGTAAATGTCACATTCACTTAACTTTAAGCAAGTTACACGTGTTTACATTTTTATTTCGATGTTTTATTTGTATATTTATTAATGTTATACTAATTTATATGTTATTTCGTTATTTAAAATAAAAATTACGTCAATTTGTATAATTTGGCGAGTGGTACGGCGATTTATATAATTTGGCAAAATTGGTCGACGGAATAACTAAGTAGTACCGTATTTTTTAATTATTTTCTATTATTTTCAAAAGGAAATAACAAAAAAATAATTAATAACTATCGAACAAAATAATTTTTATAATTTTAAAAAAGAAATAAAAGTAAATAAACATTTATTATTAAATAAACAACAATAGCCGGGTTACCATGTCAATCAAAATAATGCTATTTTAGCGCCAATTAGGTACCCCGGTGCGTATATGACATCTGTGCCTAATATTTTTCTTTTAGTTTTGCTTAAAAAAAAGAAAGAAGTGAAAGCCATCAATTTTAAATGTTTCAGTTTTAAATTAAAGTTTTGTATTTTAAATAAAATGAATGAAGGGATTATATTTTAAATGAAATTAATGAAATATAAAAAAAAATGCGACTGGAAAATTGTTTGGCGATTTATCACCTGCGTCTCGCTAACATAAAAATACCGTCATAATTGATTTCTCTATCAGAATCTTTCGATTTGGCGAAAGATTGTTCAAGTAAATTGAATTATGAATAAAAGTAGCATGATGAATTTCTTAGCATGCATTTAAGGGAGTCCAAACTGGTCGCCAATTAGTTTAAAATAATAACCTTTTCTGAAATATGAAAAAATATATGTTATGATTAATATTTGAGTTGCCATCATTAGAAAACTGTATTTAAAATTAGAAAAAAAAAATAATATTTTGAAAACTAATTCGAATTTAAAATTTTTAATACCAGTTTTGAGATCTGAGGATCAATACGGATTTTTGGTGTTAATTTCATTGCAAAGTATTCCATGTTTTAGGAGAAATCGCCGTGAAACATAATCAGTTGTTTAATCAGTCGTTTCAAAGAATCGTTTCATAAATTCATAGCTGCCAACTTGTACGGATTTTTGCTACCACTAAAAGTTAACAGAAATTTCTGCTTTATTTAATCATCAATATTTACTGCAATTCGGCGATTGAATTAGGCAAAATTTTCTATTAAATTTTAGTGGTAGCAGAAATCCGTACAAGTTGGCTGCTATGTAAATTGATTACATTTCAGTCGTTTCATAAATTCGTTGCATTAGAATTTTATATATATAGGGTAGATAATATTAATAATAAACTATATTTTTCTATCTGATGTTTATGAAAATCTGAAAATACGCATAATGTATATAATGAATTTTTTTCGAACGATTTGTTTAATTGAGAATTTTAAAAACTATCTGACCTCACATTCTTTTTTGATAATCTTAAAGCTGCTCAAATCTAAACTGTGTACTCTCTGACAAATTCTTTATTTTATTTTTATTCTCAAACGCATAAAATTACTAAGTACTTTTGCTAAACAATTAGCTAATCAAATGGGTTTTCCCCATTTTCAATAAAGGCAGATGTTTCAGAAAACTCTGCTGATTTGATGTCGTGGACCAAATTTGCAGAGAAGGGAAAAAACTGACATCATGATACAACAATATGTTATAGCTCAAAATCTAATTCATTTATCGAAAATTTAAAAAAAAAACGCTCGATTACAAATTTTTTAAAGACCCTTTTTAAGAATCTACAGCAATGTTTCTTAATTCTTTTAATTTCAAGATTTAAAATAGAAATTTTTGCTGTAATATTTTGTAATACAAATTTAAAAACTGAATTTGAAGAATAACATTTGTTGAGTTGCTTATTTAATTAAAATTACATTTTTTAAACGTTCTTTGTGGATTTCTTGTAAATTGGAAGTCTTTATTCATTCATATGTTAGAGACAAGCATTTTCTAGAAAAAGCATTCAACTTTCGCCGTACAAATAACTTTACTAGTGCTATATTTTATTATTGTTGTTGTTTTAACATTTCTTTAACCCTATTCCCCATGCGCGCTTGAGCTCATGACGTTTCTCTTACCAAAGGTTGTAGAATCTCTAATTTTCAATGGTTATTGGAGCCGAGTCGCCAACCGGCGAAAGAAAGCCTTTAACATTTCCGAATTCGAAACTGAGGAGTGATTGTGGAAGTCGTATTATAAGAGGAATCGAGTCGCGGCCGTCGCGAAATAATTTTCTTCTTTACTGCTTCAAGAGCGTTTAGGAGAGGATGACGTCACGCAAGAGATCTGAGTAGCAAACAAAATTTATCAAGTAGTTGTATGTGTGTATCAAAAACAGTGCTAGAAATTTCCGTTTTATGATTATTTTAGATCTATTTGAATTATACATTCAATAACTAAACACCGAATGCCATATTTGTTGTAAATTATAGGAAAGTACATACTTCTAGTGAAAAATGCTTTTTTAGTTGTAATACTTATCAACAGAATGTGCGTTTTAAGTTAATCATACATTATGGAATTTGAAATTTTAATTGATAAATAGAATTTCTGTTTTAATTGTTTGAAAAAATTAATATTTTTATTTGCGAGTTTATGCAATAACAGTCCTGATATTTATACTTCAAAATTAAGGCATATTTATTTTTAAAAGGAGCTTTAATCATTTACTGCTAAAATTGTGTAATTTTCATGTATGATTTCTCTTGCCATAAATTTATATTTCAGGTTAACTCTAAGAAAAATACCATAAATCCCAATTCTTTAACTATTTTTGTATTGTTATTTTTTGCTATTAAAGTTGTATAATTTTAATGTATGGCTTTCTCTGCCATAAATGCATACGATTTGATGTACAGTAAATTTTGTAAGCTACAAAGCCTCCGCAATCATTCGCACACTCATCCGGTGATCAGAGTGCAAAAGTGCTTTAATTTTATCCACATTGTCTGAAATTCGAGAACTTGATGGACTCCTAACCCGTTGCTCATCATCGACGTCCTCTTTTTCGTCTTTGAAGACTTTGTGTCACCTAAACACTTGAGCCTTGGAAAAGAATCCTTCCCGTAGGCTTCTTTTACTGGTGGAAGTTGACCCGGGTATCTTATTCGCTGCCACTGACAGGAGGTTGTTTAGATTGTTATAAGATGGCGGAACCGTATGGCTTGTTTACCGCCAAAATAAACTTCCACCGGTAAAAATGCAAATCTATTTCTGACCGTAATTATAACTGAAATTCTGTTTTATTAACCCTCTCGCTGCGCAGCCCGAGCTGTGCTTGGGCGTGCATTTTCCCGTCAAATTTATACTATTTGGTTGTTCCCACCAGTTATGTTTTAGCGAAAACTTTATCTGATTTAATTAGGACATTTTCCCCGATTATGATTGTCAAAAATTTCTGTTTTAAAGAACCGGTGATAAACGATTAAAAATTCTGTAAAAGACGCTCATCGCGAAGAATTATTTACGCAGCGAGAGGATTAAGGCAAGGGAATTGATATGTAGGAAATTAATATAATAAGGGAAATTTCTATTCAAATTTATTGGCGGAAGTTTGCTCCGGCGGTTATAAGCCTCTGCGAAACCAGTTACAGTTGAAGCTCACTTTTTTTAAGGATATGTTAATTCCTCTTTTTTCGTAATTCCATGCCATGAACTACTGGTCAATTTCATTTGAAATTTTGATGTTAGTAATTTAGACTAATTCTGAGATTGTATTCAAAATTTTGTGCTGTTATGTCAAATATAAGTAGAAATGCAGGTTTGTTTCACTTACGGAACATTGGCATTTAAAAGAGCATAAAACAAAAACAATACAAAATTATTCATTTATATATGAAAAATGAATAAAAAACAGTAGCTACGCAACAAAATAATCATCATTATCACAACAAACACATTTGAATTCTAAAAGCATACGTAGAATAAAAGTAACAGTGCGTTTTTTATTACATTCTTCTATCTTTACAAGAAGAAAGTATTGAATTCGTGAAAATTTTTTAATTCCGGTTTTCGACGGATTTACACGTTTCAGGGTCAGAGATCCCGAAAAACATGCTTTTACAAGATATCTGTCTGTGAGTTTGAGTGTCTCTGAGACACAAATTTTGTGGGCGCTCTACCTCAAGAATTAATGAACGGAATTTAATAAAACTTTAGATTCAGTTAGTCTCTGGTATAAGTTGGTGCTGATTACTTTTTGGTGGAAATCACCTAACAAATACGCTGCTATGCTGCATTATTCCTGATTATCGCAATAGCTCTATCTCAAGACTGATAGAATGCACGGATTTTTATCAAGCTGCAGATTCAGTTAGCCCTTAATATAAATTAATGCTGTTTAGTTTTGGTGTAAATCGCTCAACAGGTGGCGCTGTTATGCTGATTTTTTGATGATTTCCGCAATAGCTGTATCTCAAGAAAAAATACATGAATTTTCATCAAACTTCAGATTCAGTTAGTCATATAAATTGGTCCTGATTAGTTTTTGTGTAAATCGCCCAGCAGCTGGCACTGCTCTTCAGATTTTTTACGATTTCCGCAATAGTTCTGTCTCAAAATCTAATGAGCAGATTTTCACCAAACTTTAGATTCAGTTAGAAGTTGACATAAGTTGTTGCTGATTAGATTTTGGTGCAAATCACCTTACCGGTGGCGCTGCTATACTGTATTTTTCAGGAAGTATTAAAATGTATGAGACAGAAGAAAGTTTTGGGATTGCCACGTCCGACTAGTTCCATTTCAATAAGCACCAAATTTGGAACTACAAGTAAATATTAAATAATACTTTGAAATATCTTAGACCATGTCTTCAAAAAGATGCATTTAAAATCTCAAACAGATTAAACAAATACTTAAACAGTTACAGTATCAGAAAATTTATGTTCCATTTGTGGAAGGGTATGGTTAATTAACTAATTAATTAAAATATATGAAATTTGTTGAAATGATCCATACACGAAGTATCCCAGTCTTAATTTCAAATATATTTTCGCAAAGAACTAATAATACTATTGATAACAAAACTATATGAATCGACAAGATAGTTTTCGGATTAAGCTTTTGTTGACTGAGATCTTATTGAAACGCCAGATAAATTAATTAAAACTATCTCAAAGCATCGACAGAATTTCCAAAATAATTTCAAAAGCTTTTAAACTTTCCTTAGTTGATATCAATGAAAACGATTCTCTGCTTTGTCTATCATTGTTGTTGTCCCAATATAATCAAATAAGATTACTCAGACAATAGATTATTCAGAAAATGGGAATACCGATTTAATATTTAGTTGATTATGTTTGAAGAGAAAATTATTGCGATAAATATTTGGTATGAATAGTTTAAGTATGTTTTTAAATATGACTGGCAAAAACCGCGGTTTTGCTCGCGTAATACAGTCATCAGCAAAAGTTTAGACACTGGTGAAATTTAACCTTTAAATAATAAAAAATACGAACACTTGGGTTATACAAATGGCTGTACTTATTTTTAAATATACTAGGGGGCTCGGCCCCCTACGAGCTGCGCTCGCCAATCCCCGTCCAGACACCGCAGACTCTAAATGCACGCTAATTAGATCGGCTTTAAAAAGATTTTGAAAGATTGAATTATAATTTAAAAAACAGTGGCGATCTCCCTATAAACACATTTCTATTCATTTCTCTTTGATTAAAGAATTTTAACGCCAAATCCGCTGCGGTACTACTTGATTATCCCGTCGACCAATTTCGCCAAATTATACAAATTGACATAATTTTTATTTTAAATAACGAAAGAACAAATAAATTAGTACAACATTAATAAAGATACAAATAAAACGTCGAAATAAAAGTAACTTGATGACGCAGACACGTGTAACAACATTTCAAAATAAGCTAATATAAAAGTAATTAAGTAAAGAGAGTCCTTGTCTCCTGGTATTTTTTAACAAAGCGAAAAGAAAGTTCTTTTAAATGAGACATTTTAAGTTAATCGTTTTTAATCTGACGTAATTTTGACCAAGCTATTCTTTCTCTTTTAAATATTCACGTGAAAATACTTTTGTTAGAAATGAAATATTATTTGCGCTTTCCTAACAAAAATAGTTGAAAAGATCCTCTCAAAATATCAAATAAATGTCTAGCGCAATTTCTAAATTTAAACTGTTTTGCAATATTATTTTGTGTTCATTTTAGGTAATAACTATAATGCGACGTAAATATGACGTAATTTCTCCTATTTAAGACTTCTAACGCATGTTAATGAATTTATTATTTTACAATATTCTTTTTCTTTTAAAATTCACGGGTATACTTTTTATGACGTAATTTTTAATAAGTTCCTGCTTTTTGTACATAATTATTTAATTCTAATTCCAAATGATTTTTTTCTGTTTATAATAATCACGTGTAGCAAACATTATTGTTTGCGCTGTTTATACATTTGGCAATAGTATAAATTAATACCATTTTCTAAAATAATGTAAAAAATATCTCTCGAAATGCTGAAAATTTGAATTTAAAACAGAAATCAAACCTCAAAAAATGAGTCAAATTAAAAAAAGAAATACAATCTGCACACCGGGAGCTTCAAACGTATAAAATGATCTAAAAATGATTAAATTCCCATGTATAGTTTTTGCTCCTATAAAACTTTTTTAGTGGAACGATTTTGTCCAACTTTAGCATTAAATATCTCTTAAAATAATTCTTCGAGTTGAAAACTGTCTGCATCAGCGTGTGTATCAAACATTTTTGCATAATACCACCGATTTTCATATTTTTGTATGCATTATTTTTCTTAATATTAACGAAGAAAACCTCCGGTCACAAAAAAATTCAAAACCGGAGGCGGTGGTGACAGCGGTAGTTACTTTTTTTTAGAATAGAGAGATATTAAACCTTTTAGAACAGAAATAACGGTTTTAATGTAGGATATTATTTAATTTAACTGAAAAAAAGTGAAATTTGCATATTGCAAAAGTTTAGACATTTTTGTGATTTTTGGCAACTGCTAACGGAAACTTATGACGTCACATGCATGAAGTATTTAAGTGTACCTTGCGATAGTATCGGTTAGTGAAGATGCCGCGAGCTAGAAATTTTCAGTCAGATGAAGTAATTAAAGCGTGGAAGCTGAAATCGAAAGGGAAGACTGCTGCAGAAATTTCAGCTACCTTTTGCATCATCCAAAGAAGTCTGTCTATCAAGTACTGTCTAAGGATGAGTCTTTCAAAGCAAAACACAGATCTGGAAGACCTCGTGTGGTCAGAAAACGAGATTATAGAATTATCCATAAACTGGCATCTAGACAAATGATGATTGCTAATCGCATTAAAAGTGAGTCACAGCTTACTATGTCAACGGATACTTTCGTAGATGAATTAAAGAAAGATGTATATTAGTTTATATGAAAATGATAAAACAACCAGCCTTGAAATCTCACAACAAATTGACCCCTTTCCGTCGCGGAGTAATTCTGTTTATAAACTGATGAAATAATGGACTGACACCAGAATTTATAAACGAATTTATTAGAAAATATGAAATTGCTTATTTTCACGTACATTAGAAAAGGAAAATTT
Source organism: Maratus speciosus (assembly GCA_963932465.1). NCBI lineage: Eukaryota > Metazoa > Arthropoda > Arachnida > Araneae > Salticidae > Maratus > Maratus speciosus. The sequence continues at coordinate 267,919,893 of OZ010798.1, read as the reverse complement.
TAATTAAATATTCATGGTGCCGCCTGTCACTTTTGGAATTAAAATTAAACCTCGAGAGAGTTAATGATTTGGGCCTCACTTTATTTTAATTTTCAAGTACCTCTGGAGTTTCTCAATAGTCGCCAAGCAGCGTAAGACTACATACATACATTGGAAAACAATTTACAGCCATTTGGTGAACTTTTAGCTCATCCAAAGTATGTATTTGAGTAAGATAATGCGTCTATTCATGTTGCATAAAAATAAAAAAATGGTTTAACTCTCAAAATATTACTGTTCTCGACTGGCCCGCGTGTAGTCCTGATCTGAACCCAATCGAAAACTTTTGTGGCATCATATCTCATACGGTTTATGCATTTTTTGATAATACTCCTCTGTAAATGAGCTTCGATCTGTTGTTGAACGTGTTTGGTACGAAATAGACCCCCAAGTGATGCGGGTTTTTAGTTTCTACGATGGAAAGTCACATTTTTCCATCAATAGCAGACGATGTAGGTACATTTCGATTTTAATTTATGGATATTTTTCTGTTAACAGACAGATTGTCTATACTTTTGCCTCAATGCTAAATTTTTTTTTACCCGACTGAAAAGAAGAGTTATGTGTTTCACGCGTATCTGTGTATGTGGATTTTTTTATTATTACGTAAGCGGATTGTTTTCAGCGTTCTCTTGAATTTTAGCACCTGCAAGTGCGCTGCAAACACCTAGCAAGTGCGATCTCTTGAATTTTAGCACCAATAATTTCTAAAAGCTTTTTCCGCCTTGTTTTTCTGAGAAGAAATAAATCAAACCAAACATTTGGAAAATACTGGTGTCTAGATTCAGCGGACTGTACAAACGTTTTAAAATATCCGCCTACGACGGCCACCATATTTGTTTTCACCACGTGAGCCTAGTATTCAGGGGTCAGTGATTTCTGCAGCGTTTAGACAGGTTCGGACAAAACCGCGAAAAAATCGGAAGGGTCGAGTCGTTTCATAGATTCGACCCAGAACCTCCTGTCTATCAGCTTTGAGAACAGAACCTCTCAGACTGCTGGCGAGAGCCGAACCTATATTAACCCCTTCGGGACGGGAACCTTTTACGAAATTTTTAATATTTTGTCACCGTTTTTTAAAAACAGAAATTTGTGTCGTCTTGAATTGAGAAAATGAGGTGATTAAATAAGGCACATTTTACAGTAAAATTTTACTGGTGAGGAAAAACAAGGATTCTGAGCGCTTCATGCGGCACGTATACGCGCCGCTCGTCCCCAAGGGGTTAAGAGGTTACTTCACTGAAGGAAAAACACCCGCTTGCTAATTATATTCTAATGCGCGAAATTTTTAAAAATATCTAGTTTGCATTTCAACATTTTAAAATTATTTTTTATTTTTTGCACTAGCCGCCCTTGGCGACCAGTTTGGTCTCCGTTAGATGTGTGCTAAGCATTGTACCATGTTACTTTTATCCAAAATTTAATTTACTTTTTCAATACTTCGCCAAATCAGAAGTTTCTAGTAGAGAAATCAAGAACTCCGTATTTTTATGGGTACTACTTGGTTATCCCGTCGACCAAAAATATATCGCCAAACTATAAGATTAAATATCAATAATGGTTGATCGTAAATGGCATATTCGCTTGTTTTTAAGCAAGTTACACGTGTTTACGTCATCAAGTTATTTTTATTTCGACGTTTTATTTGTAATTTTATTAATGTTATACTAATTTATTTGTTCTTTCGCTATTTAAAATAAAAATTATGTCAATTTGTATAATTTGGCGAGTGGTTTGGCGATTTAAAAAATTTGGCGAAATGGGCCGACGGTATAACTAAGCAGTATCTTTTTATGCTAGCCAGGTGTAAGTGATAAATCATCAAACATTGTCTTTCCAATAGCTTTTTTCCATATTTCATTAATATAAAATATAATAATTTCACTCATTTTATTTAAAATACATAATTTAAATTTGAAATTCATAACTTTCACTTTTTCTTTCCCTTTTTTAAAAAAAAGAAAAGAAAAATAATAAATAATATCAAAAACCATGACTTTTAATTTCAATATCAAAGCATTGTTTTAATTTACCACGCGAAAAATAAAAAAATGTAAAAAATGGTCACCTGGCATATAAAAAGCGAAGCGGTCAGCCCGGAACTATTGATGACAGTCACATGACTTAGGCTATTATTATAGAGATTGGTTAGCTGAGGTCGATCTCTACAAAGGCCGATTTTTACTTTTTCGATTTTGTATGCGTTTTTCTTTTAAATTAGGATACTTTCACTTTCGGAATCGGTTTGGAAAGTAAAGATATCTTCATTAAAAAAAAAAAATTGCAAACAAAATCTAAAAAGTAAAAAACGGCTATTGTAGAGATCGACCAGCTATCCAATACAAAAATAAATCATTTAATAATATTGAAATGCATGTGAGATATTTTAAAATATTACTCCCATAGGAATAACATTGGTGACGGGTGTTTCCGCGTGAGTGAAGTTTCCCCCTAACAAAGAACGCTCATTGGCACATTACAAATGGTAATATAATCTACTACAGGACAGTATTCTAAATGATATTTTTTTGAATGCTGATACTTCCAAAGATAAATTTTCGTGGTAGGGTTTTAGAACATTTGCAAGGCTCTCGAATAGTCCGTATTTTTATTACCACTTTTTCCATCCAAAAATATTTAGCATCGACAGTTAAGTAAATACATAACAAATATGACTCGCTGTAAGAATATACTTCTTTTAAAGTGTAGAAAGATATTACGTCTGTTCATAATTAATTGAAAATAAATACATAAATAAAGAAAATGTAAGTAAAACTGTTTCAAAGCAGACAAAAATCTTTAAAAAATAACATTAAAGCGTTCCGAACATGATTAAAGTTCTTCATCAGAAATGTAAATAAACGCGAATTCACGAGAAATGACATAAATTCAACTTACGGTTGAGAGCATGGTTCACAAACAGTTGAACACGGAAGTGGGTGTTTGAGTCAGATTAATATATCATATTTAGCTGGAACTGAACTAGCCTCATTGACTGGAGATTTCGTTGATGTAGTAAAGCATGCATCCAGGAATACTTCTGCCAATTGCTAAAAAGCGTAAAATATAAACATTAAAAACAGTATAAAAGTTTTGTTAGACTGTTTACATGTTTCGGTTCAACCACAAATAACAATGTTCTAAAATTTCTATATCGATGATGTAATGATTTGAAATGGCATAATTCAATTTTTCACGTACTCTTTCAGATCACGCACGTTATTTTTTCAATTCCTACTATTAGTTCACACTCTCCCTATATTTAGTTATATATATATTTATTCAATTCCTACTATTAGCTCACACTCTCCCTATATTTATTTATTTATTTATATATTTATCTTGTTCAAATTTTCAATCGTTAATAAAATACTCATTATTCATCCTATCAAGTTGAAATACATTTTTTTAAAACTTGTACTGGATGACAATTGATGTTAATACAGTTTATTCAAATATTTTAATTAATTAATTTTAGTTTTGCATGGGAAACAAAATGGCGGCCATTGGTTGTTGAAGATCAATTAAAGTTTTTTCAATAAGGGGTTACCATAGGGGGGGGACCCTGTTCTGTCGCCAAATACGGCCAAGTTTGTCGCCAACTTGGCGATATATCGCCAAATTTGGCGGCCAAAATGAGTCGCCAAAAGTTATGCCAACTTGGCGATACCTCTAATATTTCGCCAAATTCCCATAGAGTTTCATTGTAAACCTACTTGCTTATAGAAAATCAACAAATGGAGATATTTTAATGCAACAAAAATTAATATTAGCTTAAAGGATTATATTAAATTTTTCTTTCATGACCTAAGTAGGAATTGACTTTAAAAACAAAATTTTTATATTACTTGTTTATTTATATATTTACTAGGGGGCTCTGCCCCCTGCAAGCTACGCTCGCCAACCCCCGTTCAGGCACCGCAGAATCTGAAAATCTAAAAATCTAATGGGTTTTAAAAATATTAGAGAAGATTAAATTATACTGAAAAAGCTGTGCAGATCGCCATGTAAACGGGTTTCCATTCAATTCCCTTTGATTGCAAAAATTTAACAGAGAATCAGTTGCTGTTAAGACATCCAATGGCTGTTTTCGTTTTTGATTAAAGAGGATTAGTTAAACATTTGAAAAGAAGCTAAAATAAAATGAATTAAGCATTCAGAGTCAACCGATATTTTAAAACAATCTCTATAACAATAGCCTAAATCATGTGACTATCATCAACAGTTCCGGGCGGAACACTTCGCTTTTTATACCCTAGGTGAAATTTTGATACTTTAATGTTATCCAGGCACAGGTGATAAGTCGCCAAATATTATTCTATCCCCATCATTTCATCTATATTATAATAGTTCAAGTCATCAAATGCCGTAAACAAATACTATCTGATCCCTTCGCCTTTCATATGAAAGTTTGGAACAAATGTCATATACTGGCGCACACTGTCATCATATTGGCGCGATTTTTTCCCAACGACAATTTGGGGAACGCATCAATAGCATAAACAACAACATCCGGCTTGCCATATCAAGATAAATAACGATAATTTGGCGCCAGTTAAGTACCCGTTGCGTATATGACATTGGCGCCAGAAAAAAATCGCGCCAATATGGGGCCGTATATGACATCTGTGCCGAAAGAAAAAAAAGCCGGGTGCAAATCTCGCCAATATCTTTTTTTCAACTCGCCAGTTAGCATTTTTTTTATTGTTCGAGTGGTAAATTAAAACATTGATTTGAAGATGAAATTAAATGTCATGGCTTGTTACATAATTTAATATTTCGCCAGATGTCATCTACGCATGTTTGGCATGATTTTTTTTTTTCTTTTTTCGAAAATTTGGCGAAAGTCTCGTTTTCGAATACCAGTTACATATGTAATTGCTAAATTGGGTGACGGAATAACTACTACATTGTACCGTATATTTTAATTATTTTCTATTATTTTCAAAAGGAAATAGCAAAAAAATAATTAATTACTATAGAACAAAATAATTTATATAAATTTAAAAAAGAAATAAAAGTAAATATACATTTATTATTAAATAAACAACAATAGCCGGGTTACCATGTCTATCAAAATAATGCCATTTGTGAGCCAATTAGGTACCCCAGTGCGTATATGACATCTGTGTCTAATATTTTTCTTTTCGTTTTTTTTTTTTTTTTTTTTTTTTTTTTTTTAAAGAAGTGAAAGCCATCAATTTAAATGTTTCATTTTTAAATGAAAGTTTTGTATTTAATAAAATGATAACGAAATACAAAAAAAAGCATTGTTCTTAGCATAGATTTAAAGAAGGCCCAACTGTCGCCAAATTAATTTAAAATAGTAACCTTTTCTGAATTATGAAAAAAAAATTCTGTTATGATTAAAATTTGAGTTGCCATCATTAGAAAAAATGTATTTAAAATTAGAAAAAAATTAATATTTCGAAAACTAATTCGAATTTAAAAATTCTAATACCAGTTTTGAGATCTGTGGATCAACACGGATTTTTGGTGTTAATTTCATCGCAAAGTATTCCATATTTTAGGAGAAATCGCCGTGAAACAAAATCAGTTGTTTAATCGGTCGATTCAAAGAATCGATACATTTCAGGCGTTTCATATATTCGTTTCATAAATTCGTTTCATTAGGATTTTATATACTATATAGGGTAGATATATCTTGTTCTAATTTTCAATCGTTAATAAAATACTCATTATTCATCCTATCAAGTTGAAATAAATTTTTTAAAACTTGTACTGGATGACAATTGATGTTAATTAAGTTTTTCAAATATTAATTAATTAATTAAATTTTAATTAATTAATTTTAGTTGTGAATGGGAAACAAAATGGCGGCCATTGGTTATTGAAGATCAATGAAAAGGGGTTACCATAGGGGGGAACCTGTTCTGTCGCCAAATACCGCCAAGTTTGTCGCCAACTTGGCAATATATCGCCAAATTTGGCGGCCAAAATGAGTCGCCAAAAGTGACGCCAACTTGGCGATATCTCTAATATTTCGCCAAATTCCCATAGACTTCCATTGTAAACCTACTTGCTTACAGAAAATCAACAAATTGAGATACTTTAATGCAACAAAAACTAATATTAGTTTAAGGGATTATATTAAAATTTTCTTTGATGACCTAAGTAGGAATTGACTTTAACCCCTTGGGGACGAGCGACACGTATACGTGCCACATGAAGCGCTGAAAATCCTTGTTTTTCCTCACCAATAAAATTTTACTGTAAAATTTGCCTTATTTAATCAGTGCATTTTCTCGATTCAAGAAGACACAAATTTCTGTTTTTAAAAAAACGGTGACAAAAGATTAAAAATTTCGTAAAGGCTCCCGTCCCGAAGGGGTTAAAAAAAAAATTTTTATGTTACTTGTTTATTTATAATTTGATGTTTATTTCCATATTGGCAACCACGGCGTAACTCAAGACATAATTTTGGTAAATTAATTGATGCTGCATCGTTACATATCGAATTTTTACGTGTTACAATTTCGATGGTTTCGTTATGGATTTATAGTATAGATTGGAGGGAAAAATTATCTTACTTTCATTGAAATTTTTTTGAATGGTTTCTTCTTGGTATAAATCTAGCAAGGGCTGAGGTTTCTCTATTATACTTTAGATCAGCTATATGCTCCAGTTTTACTGTAACTAAATTTCACACTAATCATGCCAATTACTACAATGGCATATTTTTTATAATTTTATATATTTTATATATTTTCAAATTTGTCTTATAGTATTTATATAAATTTTTGATTTGTTAAATTTGACAACTTTATTTACCAAGATTGAATAAAATTTAAATTCGTGAAAATTTATCAGAAACTCAAAATTATTTTTTTAAAGGATGATTATATGGATTAATGACATGGATTATTTTTCTACTAGTGATGGCAGTGTTGCTGTCAGATTGGGGACTTTTTTGTCCCCAGATTGTTGATTGTCACCGCTTTTTTGAAATAGAAGTATTCGACCTATTTAAAAATAAATTCTGAAAAATAAGGCGGATTATACTACTTTAAAAAAGTGGTGACAATCAAGTAATTTGAATTAAAAATGTCCCCAATCTGGCGACACTGAGTGACGGAGACATTGAATGATTTTGTTATTCGAATGTATCAATCAGATATGCGGAAACGATAGCTGCCAGTCGTGGCATTTTTTTAGCAAACTACCTCAAGGAATTTTGTAAATATAAAATAATTATTATTTTTGTATAAAAATAATTGTTATTTTTAAGATTGGCTTTTACGATCGATATAAATATAGAAAAAACTTGCTTGTTTGTAAAATTTTCTGGTAGTAATAGATTAAAAATAATAGATGATTGACACCTATGCTTTTGTGCATACCCGAATGATTCAGTCGAATATCAAAATCTAGGCCTGAGCGCTGACACAAAAATGGCGGCTGCCGAAGGCGGATTTTTTTCAGCGTCTGTACGGTCCCTTGAATTTCGGTACCAATAATTTTTAAAAGTTTTTTCCGCTTTAATTTTCTGGGATTAAGGGGACAATGGACCTTAAAATATTTTTTTTTTATTTTTTGTAAATTTCACCTTAAATTAGTGATGGGAGATTTCGATTTTTTTAATCGATTTAATCGATACTATGGCCAACTCGATTTAATCGATTCTATAAATTTTTGAATCGATGTCTCTAAAGGTAATGTCAGTTTCCTTTTCCTTAAAAGATTGTAAGTAAAGTAGTTGGATGTGCCAATACCAAAACTTTCTTCTATCTCAAACATGTTAAAACTTCAAAATTCGCTATCACGGTGTCAAATTTAAATGATAACCTATGGCATCATGAGGATTCAAAAAGTATAGGTTCGTTGAAATATGTGCATTTTAAAAGAATGCATTTTCCAAACAAATAATTAAATTTCGGCCCACACCCTCTTAGATGTCTGCAACAGAAATTCCCAATTCAAAGAGCATAAAAGCGAAACCTGTTGGGCAGTATACATCCAACCCTAATAAGGATCTATTCATGTGATAGTGTAACAGTATATGAAGTTTGAATTAATTCCATGCATTAGTTTTTAGATACAGCTATCACGAATATCGTGTAAAATGCAGTATAGCAGCGCAGTCTGTTATATGATGTACACGAAACCGTAATCAGGGACAACTTATGTCAATGTCTAACAGAATATTAGGTTTGCTGAATTTCCGTTCATTAGTTCTTGAGATATTCTCGGAAACATTGTGTAAACGCTGAAAAACAGTGTTGAATGCAGGGGGTGGTATCGGAAAACACCCCCCCCCCCGGAACATTGAAATGTCCCCCAGGAAGATTTGAGATTTTTTGCTTAATAGACAAAAGTCTCCCCCCCCCACCCCCCGGAACTCTAGAATGTCTCTCTCTAGAACCGCAGAAATTCCTCCCGGAGAAAAATGTCTGAATTAAATTTGCTGAAAACACCAGCATAGCACAACCTGTTATATGATTTGCATGAAACCCTAATCAGGAACAACATATGACAGTGTCTAACGGAATATTAAATTTGATGAAATTTCGTTCGGTAGTTCTTGAGATATGATCTCTAAAATCGTGTAAATCCTGGCAAACGTGTTAAATTCAGGGGGGGGGGTGCGGGGTGACATCCCCCCCGAACATTGAAATATCCCCCACAAAAGGTTTGAGATTTTATGCTTAATGTACAAAAGTCCAACCCCTCCTCCCGCCCTCTGAAGTCTAGAATGCCTCACGCTGGAGCCGCAGAAATCCCTCCCGGAGAAAAATGCTGAATTCAATTCAGCTTAGCAACGCACCCTGTCGGGTGATTTACACCGAAACTTGATAAGCAACAACTTATGCCAGCGTCTAACTGAATGGAAAGTTTGATGAAAATCAGTGCATTATTTCTTGAGATAGAGCTGTTGCGAAAATCGGGGAAAATGCAGCATAGCAGCGCCACCTACCAGTAAATTTACATCAACTCATCATCAACTTCAAAAATCATCAACAACTTACGTCAACGTCTAACCGAATCTGAAGTTTGGTAAAAATTCGTGCATTAGTTTTTGAGATAGCGATCATGCAGAAATCAAGAAAAATGCAATATAGCAGCGCCGATTTTTACCAAAAAGTTATCAGCCCCAATTTACATGAAGGTCTAACTGAATCTAAAGTTTCAACAGATTGCATGCATTAGTTCGTTAAATAGACCGTCCACAATCTTTTTGTCAGAGACAAACAAATAGACAAACTAACAGACAGACGATTTATAAAAATAGTCAAATCATATTCCAGACAAGACCTTCTAAAACTATAAATCCTGCGAAAACCGGTAGTCGAATTTTTTCACGAATTCAACACTTTTCTTTTTCTATGTACAAAAGAAAGCAAGAAAAAATGAACGAATCTATTCCACCGGTAACGTAGGATCAGAAGTAGCAAATCGATTCAGTACACAGATTCGATGTCGATGCTTAGATCGGGTTGAATCGTTTTCAAGACGATTCTTTAGATGCGGGTAGATCGTTTTGCGGACGATTCTTTAGATGTTATCCTTTAATTTACTTCAATTCAAATCGAATCGCGGTCGATCTACGATTCGGGATCGGGTGTTGAATCGTTATATTTTTTCTTCCAATTTTACTGTTTTAGTGGCAGAATTGACGTAAAATTTCGCATAAGGGAGGATTTTTTTTTTCTTTCTTGGTTACATCAGTGTTGAATGCAGGTAATTTTCTACGGGAGGGATTTCTGCGACTCCGGGGAAGAGCGTATTTTAGAGATCCGTAAGGGGAGGGAGGGGGGATTGCACATCTGTCATTAAAAAGCATAAAATCTTTAAACTTCTGAGGGGGTTCTATGTTCCGGGGGAATGTCCCCACCGGAATAGCCCCTGAATTCAACGCTAGATTAAATCGTTATACTTTTGTTTAGAAGCACAGTTATACGGGTTACTAGCTTATTATGTTGTATTTTTCAAGTTCATCCCTTCTAATCCCACTCCCCCCCCCCCCCCCTTCCTCGCCAATCTTAATTTACAAGGCCGTTCAAAATATGCATGCAATTTTTAAAATGCCGAATTCTCGTTCTATTTTATTATAAATCCACATTTTGAAACCTTGACTAAAGATACATTTGAGGTCGCCCCCTCCGACCGTTTGGGACTTACCTGTCCCCCGGGGGGCATAGTTACTGTTTCTTCCAAACCATCTCGTGTAACATATCGTTGGAAAGCTTTTAATGTCCTCTTTTATTTTCTGTCCCTCCTTCATCCCTCCCCGTAGTTACACGCTTTTGGCACTTTTTAGCTCACAGGCTATCAAAGCCTGAGAGCTAATGTGCCCGCCGGTTCTGTATATGTATGCATGTACGTACGTACGTACGTAACGCGATAACTCTTGATAAAAATATCCGATTTGCTTCAAAAAATTTTTCTAGGTTCATTCTGATAAGGCGCTTCCCTGATTAGTTTTAGGGGTTCATTGGTTAAGTATAAAGGGGGGATTGGGCTAGTCACCCCTTAAATTAGATAAATGGTTTATTTTATGCAGAATTATCAGATTTTGGTATACCGGTTAATTTTGATAACGAGTTTCTCTGATTAGATTAGAAGGTTCATTGTTATAGTCTAAAGGGGGGAACGGGGGCTAGTACCCCCTAATTTAAATAGATGGGTTTTCTATCCGATTTGCTTCAAATTTGGTATACCGGTCTATTCTGATAAGGCACTTCCCTAATTAGATTTGGAAGTTCATTGGATAAATATAAAGGGGGGAACGGGGGCTAATACCCCTCTTAAATTTAGACAAATGGGTTTTCCTATCTGATTTGCTTCAAATTTGGTATACCAGTTTATTTGGATAAGGCGCTTTCCTGATGACATTTGGCGGGTCATTGGTTAAGTATAAAGAGGAGAAACGGGGGGGGGGTGGACAATCACCACTTAATTTATTTTTCGAGGGGCATTATTCTTTGAAATAAGAGTGTAATATACAGTTAGTGTGAATAGCCTACGAGCTCAATGCCATCAGTTTAACTGGGCACTTTTCTTTTTAGCTCACAGGCTATCAAAGCCCGAGAGCTAATGTGCCCGCAGGTTCCTGTATGTACGTATGTATGTATGTACGTAACGCGATAACTCTTGACAGAAATATCCGATTTGCTTCAATTTTTTTTCTAGGTTCACTCTGATCAGGCGCTTCCCATATTAGTTGTGGGGATCCCTTGGTTAAGGATAAAAGGGAAAAGGGCGGGGGCTATTCCCTCCTTAATTTAGATAAATGGGTTTTTCATGCAGAATTATTCGATTTGCTTCAAATTTGGTATACCGGTTTATTATGTTAAAGAGCTGCCTTGATTAGATTTGGAAGTTCCTTAGTTAAGTATAAAGGATATAAAGGGGGGCTAGACCTCCAACCTCAATTTAGATAAATGGGTTTTTCATGCAGAATTATTCGATTTGCTCCAAATTTGGTATACTGGTTTAATATTTTAAGAAGCTGTCCTGATTAGACTTGGAGGCTTATTGGTTAAGTATAAAGGGGCCCCTTTTTAGATAAATGGGTTTTTCATGCAGAAGCATTCGATTTGCTTCAAATTTGATATACTGGTTTATTGCGATATGGCGCTTCCTTCATTAGATTTGGAGGTTCATTAGTTAAGTATAAAAGGGGAAAAGGGCGCCCATAAATGGGGGTGAGGGGTGGGAGGTAGTTGTTACGACCATGCTGATTCGCTACGTTTTGGAATTACTATTTTTGAGCTTTTCTGTGAATATCGAAATATCGATTCAAGTATCGATTCTAGAATTTGGGGATCGATTCTTATTGTGATCGATTCTGTTTTATACAATGTCGATTTTAATCGATTCTCAAATTTTCCAGAATCGCCCATCACTACCTTAAATATTATTCAAGGGCACATTATATGCATTATAGCATGCATTTATCACAAAAAAAAAATTTAAAAAAAAAAAATTATTTTTGAGAAAAAAAATGGAATTTTACGCGTCTTAGAAATCTCCGAAATGCCGCTTGCGCATTCCATATCAATGAAAATCCCCAATATTTTTTATAAAAGTCTGTTTTATATATATAAATAAAATAGAGCATCGAATTTTATATATTTGAATTTAAAAATAAAAAAAAATTAAAAATTTTGAAATTTTTTCGAAAAAATTTCAAAATTTTTAATTTTTTTTAAACTTTTAAATTCAAATATTTAAAATTCGATGCTCTATTTTATTTATATATATAAACCAAACTTTTATAAAAAAATATTGGGGATTTTCATTGATATGGAATGCGCAAGGGGCATTTCGAAGATTTCTAAGATATAAAATTATATTCATAAAAATAAACTTTTTTAAAAAAAATTTTAGTGATAAATTCATGCTATAATGCATATAAAGTACCCTTGAATAATAATTAGGTGAAATTTAAAAAAATAAAAAAAATTATTTTTAAGGATTTTAAGGTGCCTTGTCCCCTTAAACAAATGAAAGAAATCTTTTATAAAATACTGGTGTCTAAATTTCGAGGACGTACGTACGTAAAAAAAAAAATCCACCTTCGGCAGCCGCCATTTTTGTCTCCGCGCTCAGACCTAGTTTTCAGGAGGCGATGTCAAAATCATCCATTTTGGTCATAACAGTCCTCTACAGATAGCTTGAGAGAATTGGAATAATGGAACTTTGAATAAACAGGAATTAAATATCCTCAAAATGGTGAAACTTCAACTGCAACCGGTTACGTAGAGGCTCATTATCGTCGGGAGAAAAAAATTTGAATAGCAGTGTTGCCAGTGGGATACTTGTTTTAAACCAGATTTCGTGATTTTAACAACTTTTTCGAAATCGTAAAATTTGTCTTATTTAACCCATTAACCGTCTAAACGAGGGGTCGGCAAGTAATTTTAACTTGGGTCCGAATAATTTTTGAAAAATTTTATCTAGGTCCCGAGAAAAAACACATAAGTAATGTAAGTACTTATTACTTTTAAATTTTTACTTTTACATACACATTCATATAATAGAAAATAGAAAAGTCAGATATTCGTTCCGAAAAATTACTACATACATAGGTAAACGTTCTGAAAAATTTTTACATACACATAATAAAATAGAAAAGGCAGGCATTCGTTGAAAAATTCATGCGAAAAATTACACGTGGCTAATTCCATGAAAACATGTCATGTCTGTCACACAGCTGAAAATCGCTATGCCCACCGTTATTTTCGAAAAGTTTGCTTTGAGTAATTCAATTGATGAGATATCTCCGATAAAATAAGTTAAATTTTTCCGTTCTAAAATACTGGTAACCAACAAGCATAGCGATTTTCACCTGTGTGACAGACATGACAAATGTTCATGGAATTAGCCACTTGCGGTCTTGAGCCAGTTTTTTATAGTTTGGTTCTCGTGTTGAACAGGGGGGTGCCATTTCCCTCTAGTTTCGGTATCAAGGTTTCCGTACGTATGACGTCACTGTGCGTGCTAAGGAGAATTCCCGCAACAGAAAAGATACTATTTTTGCATTTAAAATTGAATTTCTGCTCAAAACTTTTTTTGTTTTTGTTCAAAGGAGAGCATATTTCTTCCAGACAGAACATTTTTTACTAGCGAAAATATTTTTTTCGAAGAATAAAGCGATTATAGAGGATTTTTTCCCTTCAAATGAAACAGTTGTGTGTTATTATTATTATTATTATTATTATTGTGCTAAGGTGGGGTTTCTATTGTTTTTTATCTTTAGTCGATCATTGGAATTGGATGTGTGTGTGTGTGTAAGGGGAGGGGATAAACATGTATTGTGATTTCCTTTGACACTCAGGACAGTTTGCAAACACACGAAGCTCCGAAAGAGCTATTTCCAATCACTTTTCCTAAATATTACGCGGTAGCTATTTCTCAGATTTCGTTGATGAAACATCAGTTGGAAAAGTTTTAAAATAACGTATTATTTTTAGTGCTTTGCTTAAAATGCCTAGTACTTATGCTATTTCAGCATGGACTAATATTTCGAATAAAACAAAAAATGTTTCGCCTCATACATTAATGAAGAAATCTGATTTTTTTTTTTTTTTTAATGGATTATTTTATGTAAACGTACGTGTACAATGCTGCAATTTCTGAATTTGTTCCGATCACTTTCAATCGAGCGAATATTGTAAATAAAGTCATTGAAAATAGTAGCGATGTAGATAATTTAAAAATAAATAATAACATGTATATAACACTAGTGAAAATAATAAATACCATGCATCTAAAAATTCGGGAAATCTCAAGCAGTGTGAAAATAACATTGAAGGTGAAGAATTTTCATTCACCATATCTTCCGTAAATTGATCTTTTCAAAAAATTAGGCATATTGCTGGTTATACAGAGAAACAAAATTTTATAAATTGCATGACAGTTTGACAATTCATTAGGTGAATCAAATATGTTACAACCAATTCCTTCGGACGAATCGGTATACTTTCAATGTGATAAATGCATCGAAGATGTAAAACTGTTAAAAAAAATTCTTAATGAAATTGACAGCAGCTCATTTTCGAAAGAATTTAATATTTTTGAAAATGCTTGCAAAAAAGTTAAATTGGTTTTCAAAACAGGCACAGAAATATAATAAAATCATTTGTGAAAATCAGAACTTTCATTCGATTGAGACAGATTAAGAGGCTACTTCCCTCACGCGAAAAATCGCATCCTATGGGAGAAATTTTTAAAAATATCTCGTTTGCATTTCCATATATATATATATATATATATATATATTTGCATTGGGCAGCTTAGGACGAACTCTACAAAGGCTGTTTTTTTTTTTTGCAGTTTTTTTTTGCAGTTTTTTTTTGCAGTTTTTTTTTCATTATGAAATTTTTACTTTCGGAACCGGTTTCGAAAGTGAAGTATCCTCATTAAAAAAAACTGCAAAGAAAATCGAAAAGTAAAAAACGGCCTTTGTACAGATCGACATCGACTATCCAATGCAGGAAAAAAAATGAAAACATTCGAATTCAAACAAAATATTTAAAAAAAAAATCTCCCATAGGTTTAACATTAGCGAGCAGGTGTTTTCATGTGAGTGAAATAGCTCCTTACCGAAACATATTCATCAGAAATAAAAAAGAGATACTCTGCCAAAAAAAAAAAAAAAAAAAAAAAAAACTGAAGTAAATCAGCTGTGATTGCACGATAAAATATCAAATAA
The DNA here is from genome assembly GCA_963932465.1 of Maratus speciosus. Lineage (NCBI taxonomy): Eukaryota > Metazoa > Arthropoda > Arachnida > Araneae > Salticidae > Maratus > Maratus speciosus. The sequence goes on along the minus strand of OZ010798.1, from coordinate 267,904,676 downwards.
TGAAGCGCATATCTGAAGTATATACAAAACGCATCTTGTGATGAAATCATATGCTTGAAATTAAAGCATATTCTGAGGGTAAAAACCTAAAAAACCTTAATTATTAAATATTTTGTATAATTTTATGATAATACATCATTAAACTATAATTAATTTTTAATAACCTTTTCGGAAGGTATTTATATTCTTCTTAATTTAAAATTCAAATTTTTATAGCATATAAATCTTTGTTTTAAGAATTCGGCAATTTAATAATTAAAGTTTTTATTTTTATTTGTATTTTAAATCTCTTTTATAAATACTGCTTGCCTTATTTTTTTTTTTTCTCTTAAAAATTTCAGTGTCATATTCAATGACATCAAACGTATAAATGGAATCTGAAAGAAACAACAATAAATTCTAAAAAGCTGGAAAGATATATAATTTTAAAATTTAAATATGGCACTTTATTTGGATGTGAAAAATATTGTTTAAATGTTAAACTCTCTTTCGCGCTAAAATTTACTTCAATTTCTCTCACTTATGGATGTACATGTACATTAATTATTATTATGCAACATTAAAGTATTATTCTAAATAACCTTTTCGAAATGTGTTTATAAAATATATTACTCTGAATTTCACATTTATTTTCAACAAATGATATAATTATATTGTATAAATATTTTAGTTTAATAATATTAAATATTCAGCTATTTACTTATGAAAATTTCTATTTAATTTGCTTATGTAATCACGCAAAACTCAAACTGGGGTATGAGGGAGGATGAAACCTAAGTTATTATTACTTTTTTAAACATTTTTTATGAAATAGCTCTTTACTAAAAACACAGCGAAATAATAACATATTATCTTAGTTTTCAAATTGATTACCGATGAAATATTATAAATATACTACATTAAAAAGTATTAACAAAACATTAACTGCAGTCATATAAAAATCAAATTTGCTTCTTTTGTAGGTCTTTTTACTTATAAAAATTACTATTTTACTTTCTTTTAATGTAAATTACCGTTTTTATATTGAGTAGTAAACGAAACTTAATAAAAAAAGACAGGAGATTTAACAATTAAATTTCAAAGAGATAAAAAGAGATAATAGTTTAAATTTTAGATGTGATGTTTGTCCAATGTATAAAGAATATTTTTTAATCGTTAAAATTCTTTTCACACGAAAATTTCTACTGATATTTTTCAATTAAAAATAGTCTATTTCTAATGCAAAGTCAATTGGAACACCGATCTGAGCACGCGGGGTGACGTCAAGCAGCGAGTCGCTCCCTATTGGCTACGGGGTGAAATGGCGCAACCTTTAGATATAGTAACCTTGGTGTTGAACAGCTAATGCGAAGAATGTCTCCAACGTAGCCGGCCAGTCCCATCGCCGCGCATGCGCGCCAACGCAGCCGGTTAGATCACTTCCTCCCGCCGCCGCGCCTTCGCTCCAATGCAGTATTTTGCGTTTCACGTCATAGCAACGATGCATCACTATTAAAAAATCACATTAATCGTGCTATTAGTGGTAAATTAAAAGAAACATTGATAAGGCTATCGCTCAAACATATCTATCTATCTATATTATAAAGGACAAACATATCTGTGCGTAACGCATACGTCATTTTGCGAATGGCAACACTTTGAAATTTGAAATAAAATTTTGGTTTTGCAATTTTCTCAACTGCAAATTTTTAAACTTCTAAACATCGCACATTTTAAATTTTTACACCGTCGTATAAGGAAAAAAATGCTCTTTTAAATGCAATTTGTTTGAAAGCTGTATCTCAATTTGTTTTTTTTTGTTATTAATTTTTTTGTAATTTTTAATACCATTTTTCTTATTGTGGCAACAAAAGTCCCTCATTTCTATTGAAAGTCGTTGAAAGTAAACGGAAAATAGTCAAAAATAGGAGATACTGTATATTGTTGTTGCCATTTTCTAATAAAATCTGATAAAAAAGTTGAAATTAAAATATGGGCTATGTCAAGAATATTGTCTGTTATTCCGTGATAATGACGTCATATGCACATTTTTCTATAGACGAAGTTTATGACTGGATTGTAAAAGCGTGTTGCTTTAGCGGATACAAATGACGCCATTTTATAGAAAATCATTTTTTTAATTCTTATACCTGAATTATGTTTTGTAGAAGTGCGTCATTTTCACAACCCAGCTGCTTTGAAATTCTTCACAGGTGAAAATGCTTCACTTTTGAAAATAATGTAATCGAAATCACACACTAATAAAACGTAATGTTTTACAAAAATTCAGAGTGTCTTTGTAAAAGACAGGTGACATGCAAATAATAGCGATTTGTATTACAGAAATTGATCATTCTCGCCTGGATAGATTTACTTCGCCGAGTTAGACAAGCAAACAAATAAGTCGTGTTTTAAAATAATATCGTCTTCCTGAAGTTTTTGTCGAAAATTCTCTCGAATAATAAAATTTTAATGCTATTCTTTAGGACATTCTACTATAATTTTATCAAAATAACATGATTTATTTAATTTAATTTTTCCTAATTTTATATAATCTATATATTTAAAACACAAGTGTGCTTTTTAGTCATCTGCTCTGATCTTTCTGCTGAACAAATTTTACTAATATATTTTTTAAACTGAAAGCTCTTCCTTTGTAGATGTGATAGCACTATCTGTTTTTAATATCCCCACTTTTATATTTTAATTTTAAAAGCACTTTATGAAATTTCTTCAAAATGATGAAAATTAGCTTTCACTATTGCAGACAAGAGAGAAATAATGATGTATTACTAACTTTATTCATACTATTTTCTGATAAAAATTCAAAATTGATAAAAATTGTTGTATAGGGTTTAGTGGCTCAAAATCTCAGTAGGAGCAGAATATTATATTAGGGGCATAATAAAGGAAAATGACATACTGCTTTTGAAAACACGCATTTTTCCTCATAAATTTTCTATATTGTTTTTCCTTCTGCATGTGTACTGATACTAAGTTTCAGGCACTAGGCGAAATGCTTATTTAAGTGAAAATGAAGATATTTCAATGAAATCGATTATTTTCTTAGATAAAACTAAACATTTTAACACAAATGCGTCTAAAAAACATAAATTACGGAAATTTTTACTCTCCGGAATTGAGATTAGAATCTCAAGTAAAGAGTGCGTCTGTTCACATAAAAGATGCTGCTGACAATCGTGACTTCAAGTTTTGAGTTAAAATGATTTTTAAATGATCAAACAAAATAATTTTTTAAAAAGTGATGAATATGGATATGAGAAGTGCGTATTCAAATTCTGAGAAGGTGAAAATTGCTATTTTCATTCCGGAAATCCAAGTATAAGAGCATCAGTTGATAACCACATCCTAATACAGTAAATTCTGTCTAAGGCGGACTCTGTGAAAGCCGGAAATCTGTCTACCGCGGAAAATTTTTCAAGTCCCGGCGAACCCATAGAAAATAACAATAATTCTTGCTGCATAAGGCGGAATCTGTCTAACGCGGAAACGGAAAGGATTTTAAGGTCCCACCGAAACCAAAATTTTGCATAAGGCGGTAAAAAGGATAATTTAAAAATGAGAGGCATTTTGTTTATTAAACTTTAAAACGGATAAGTCAAATTCTCAATGTCAAGCATGTTAGTTAAATTTCCTAACACTTTGAAAAAGTTAATTCAAAAGGACAGGAACTGTTTAAATTTTAAGGAATTTATGCTTGTGCCCTTTTTTATATGCAAAATTATATTTAAAATTTAATATTTTTAGTAGAATGAGCATTTATCAAAATATATATTTTCGAAAAAGTGCAATGTATTATACTTTAAGATGTACTCAAATTCAAAATTATAGCGTTCTGTCTCATTCTCGAAGTTTATTGGGGGGGGGGGGGGGGTTAGTTGTTTTTTGTGTGTGTGTAAACTTCCAATTCGCATGTATTACAGCAGTACAAAGAAATTGAATAGCGTTTCTCATTTATCTATACAGACAAAAGATCTTTCCGAATTTCAGTTTTCAACCGATTTTCGAGTCAGGAAAATCAATAAAAAATCATCAAATTCGAGGATTTTTTTTTCCGGGGGGGGGGGGGCTTTTTTGCATAAGCCGGAATATTGCCTACCACGGAAAATGTTTTGAGTCCCGATCGATTCCGCCTTAGACAGAGTTTACTGTAACTGATCTTTATTTTACTGATTAAGTATCTATCTATATTATAAAGAACAAACGTATCAGTGCGTAACGCTGACGTCATTTTCCGAATGGCAACACTTCACGATCAAATTACGGTCTTGAAATTTTCGCTATTGCAATTTTTTAATCTTCTGACCATGGTACATTTTCAATTTTCGGCGCATAGGGAAAAAATTTTACTTTCAAATGCAATTTATTTAAAAACTGTATTCATTGACTGATGTATTTTATTTTCTGAAGTAACATTTAAGCGTGATTTTTTAAAAAGTTTATCTTATCACGAGCCGGTTTCAATACGTAATAACAATAATCATTTTGCACATAAAGCAACAAACACTTTTCAGCATTTGTTTCTGACTATTTTTGCATAACGAAATTAATACTGCCTTTAAAAAGAAATAAAAGAATAATATTAAAAAAACTACCAATCTAACATATATGTGAAAGACAAATTAACGAAATTAATACTTCTTTTATAAACAAATAAAATAATAATATTGAAAAAACACAAATCTAACATATTTGTAATCGTACAATTTAAATCTTTAGATCACCAAATAGGATTTTTTTTTCAAATGGATTTTTTTTGCAAAGTTCATCTCTGTTTACTGATTGTCTATGGCTTTAAAAACAATTTTAAAGCATGAAATATTTTTTAAGTTATCGATTTTAATTTATCGATCCGAGTTCGATTACGAAAGATTAATCCGTTTGCCCTTAAAACAAAATAAAGTGTTCATCATTTTCTTACGGCTAATATCCCTTTAAAAAAATTCCCTATGAATAAATAAATAAAACACAAATTTACCAGACATGTATAAGCTCTGAAATTATCAGAATATAAAAGGATGCCATAAGTAGCAAAATCTTGGCAAATAACTCTTAGCATGCAGCTAATAAAAAAATATCGCTTTTAAGAAATTTCAAAAATTTATTTGATTATATAATTCGCATTTTCCATATGAAAAATGCTTTTTTAATGTAAGTGGTCAATCTAAAAAATTAATTGCATATAAAAATATTATTAGTTTTCAATTAAAAAAAATGTTTTCACCTATATTCTTTAACCCGGGAAGCCCGGGTACGATCCCCTAGTATATATAAAAACCGTTCTCTGTATGTATGTTCTTTATACAAATCTTTAATTTTTGAGCGATTTGCACGAAACTCGATGTACATGCGTTTTAGAACGTGGAAAAGATCACTGTCTACTTAAAAAAATTATCAGACCACTATTTATCCCTTTTTTCTACCATTTCCCTAATTTAACATTATAGAAACTAGTTGCGTAGCAACCCGTTGTGTTGCTTTTGAATTGCATGAGACAATCGATCTTTTTGCGAAAAATGAAATCTTAACTTTATTGTAAATTTAGAAAGCCATTGCAATATTAATTTTATTAAATACAATATTTCAAATAATAAGTTATATTTATAATTTAATTCAAAACTTTCCCAATAAAAATGCACATATTTTATAACTTTATTTGCCTAGAGCTTTTCGCTCTTCCAAGATTTTGCTTCGAATTTCGGAGTTCGTAGAAATGATGTCATTTGGGTCAACTTATACAAAAATGAATTTGTTTGGACGAATTTATTCAGAAGCATTTTATATTTATGAATTAAAATAAATATTTAAAGAATTATTTTTTTTCTCTCTAAAACTTTTCTCTTTTTTTTTCCTCGCTTTTTCGCATTTTTAATGTCCGCTTCTGAAATGTTTTATTAACCATCTTAAGGCAATGGTTGAAAATCTACTTTACGACTTTAAATTAAATGAAAATAACGTACGATGTTTTTATTTCTTTTGACGTCAACAGAATTTATCTCAATGTTCAGTCGAGAGTCGAATTTGTGTTTCTAAAATAAATGGATTCATGAAGCTTGAATATGTGTGAGTTCGTATTTCGTGAAATTTTCTTGAAAACTACAATCATTTTTTCATTATTTATTCAAATATATGTTACTTTCAATTTAAAAATGATTTCAAACAATGACCTAATAATCCTTGTCATTTTCCCTTTTCTCTCTCTTATCCACAAAAATGGAGCAATTTTAGTTTCCATCATTACAGAAATGTCATAAAAAATAACGTACAAATTTATATCTCGAAAACTAAACAAATTTTAAAATTCTACGACCACGTTTAACATCCTCGGACCCATGCGGATAACTGGCATTAATTTGATCACCCAACATTCCATATTCTAGGAGGAACAGCTGTGAAATATAAATGGACAGTCACTTTTTAATATAATAGATTGATGAAGTTTTAATTTCGCTATAAAAAATTAGTCAGGGACAAATGCTGAATTATTTATATTATTTTAAGTGCAAATGGCTTATTCCGTAATGGAGCCTGTACGTAATGGATATAGATTAAAAAACATTATTCTTGAAAATTATTTAAAAAGACATAATAAATAAATCAATTAAGGTAAAGTTTTCAAGAAAATTGCACTTGAAAGTAGATTTTTTCCCCTATATAACGGGTGTAAAAATTGAAGATGCGCGATGTTTAGAAATTCAAAAAATTGCAGTAGCAAAGATTGCAAATCCGACATTTTATCGTCAAGCGTTGTCATTCTCAAAATGACGTCAGCCGTACGAACAGACATATTTTTCCTTTATAATATAGACAGATTTTCAAACGTGAAGTTCCGTTTGTCATCTAAAACTTTGCATGTGAAAATGTATTCTTCTGGCTTGAGAGTCTAATTTCAGTACCGCGAAGTACAAATTCCAGAAACTGATGTCTTTTAGATGATGTATTCGTATAAAAATATATAGTTTTATCAAAGAAAAGGACTGTTTTCTTTTAAATATGGCACTTACTGAAGCATTACGCCAAGTGTCTCAAATTCGGTATCAGCCGAATGAAAATATATTGTAACATTAAATTTATGAGCGAAAATGTTTTTTAAATAGTGACGTCATTTTCTGTTCAGGCTTAAAATAAAGGTATTTTTAATTGTTATGAGTAAATGGTATCAATAAGGATAAATAAACCCCAATATTTCTTTTTTTCTGCAACAGTGGAAATAATACGATTGCTACCATTTTGATGAAATTTGAAAAAATCTTTTCAAATTAAATAAAAAAATATAAATGTGAAAATATTTAGAAAACTAGCTAGTGCAAGGACATCTACAAATGAGCAGCTTTCATTTAAAAAAAGAATTATTAGCAAAATTGGTACAGTAGAAAGTTCAAGGAAGATGTCTAAAAACGCTATCTTGTGTTTTCAAAGAAAACAAAGAATAATGACCCTCGAAAAGTAAATTAAGAGGGTATTAGCCCCCCCCCCCCCCTGTTTCACATCTTTATACTTATCCAATGACTCTCCAAATCTCATCAGGAAAATGTCTTATCGGAATAAACCGGTATACCAAATTTGAAGCAAATCGTGTAGAAAAACCCATTTATCTAAATTAGGGAGTATAAGCCCCCTGCTCCCCCCCTTTTATACTTAAACAATGAACCTTCAAATCTAATCAAGGAAGCGCTTTATCAGATAGCAGGCATACCAAATTTGAAGAAAAACGGATAATTCTGCATGAAAAACCCATTTACCTAAATTAGGGGGGTTGCCCCCCGTTCCCCCCTTTATACACCAATGAACCCCTAAAACTAATCAGGGAAGCGTCTTATCAGAATGAACCTAGAAAAAAAAACGAAGCAAATCGGATATTTCTATCAAGAGTTATCGCGTTACGTACGTATATACGTACATACAGAACCTGCGGACACATTAGCAGTGTTGCCAGATGGGCTACTTTTTTTAATTCAGATTCTTGATTGGCACCACTTTTTTGAAATAGTAAAATGCGCCTTGTTTAATGGCATATTAATTAAAGCGATAACAAAGGTAATTTTACCGTGTCAAAAAAGTGGTGGCATCAAGAAATCTGAATTAAAAAAAGTAGCCCACTGGCAACACTGCACATTAGCTCTCAGGCTTTGATAGCCTGTGAGCTAAAAATCAAAAAACTTTGTAAAAGAACACTTGTTTTAATTTTATTTAAAATTTCGCTTGAAGAAGATAACGAAAAAAAAAAAAAAACTTGAAAAAACAAGTGGAAAATTATACGTCAAAAGTGACAAATGAGGTGCGTTCGTACTATAACTAGTTTTACAGATATTCAGGTCTTGGTGCAATATGTGTTGCTCTCTTATTCAAAATTGCCTGAATACAAAACTTATTACGATTCTATACATTAAATTCAGTCATACGGAAATAATACGACTCCATGTTACATAGGACGTCAAAACCATGGCAACCTAAAATCATTACCTGTCATGGGATATCAGGAATTAATTGTGTATGATAGGACTTAACAGAATGATGAAAACTTTTATTGATATTATGTTTAAGTTTTGATTCGATTTTGATAAAATTTGAAAGGACTCGAAAAATTCTGCAACGATATATTAAATTTCAAACCATTTGGTTGGGTTGTTCTTGCGTTATTATATGTGGTCAGACGGACAGACAGACAGAAGGGCGACTACTATAAGTGCTACGCAGGATTCTCGCTGCCGCTCGCCATTGCTCCAAATTGCGGCAAAATGATTCATTCGGCGAGCAAACGTACAATCAGACTCGCCAAATTGCGAGAGTTCAATTTCTGTTCTGTTTGTGTGTGTGTGTGTGTTTGCCAATACAGTCGAGATATTTATCCGCGTTCCTGAACGATTGATGTCGCTTTACATGTTTAATTGCACCATGCCATTTACATTGCTCTATTTATAGAGAAAAATGCAGCCAAATACACACAGAAAGGATGCGATAGGTATTTTCCTATTGTCAGTTTATCACTACGCCGGCATCACGCTGGTAAAAACACAAACAAAATTACTCGCATCAAGTACCAAATAGAGAAAAGATTTCCTGAAATGTGGTGTTGAAATTAGCCGTTTACGATACTATTTATTAGTTGTATGTAAAGTATCATTGCACGATCAATTTATTCTATCGGTTAGAGTCGAAATCTCATAGATATTTTTAGTGTATATTTTCACAACAGTAAATCAAAGATAGCTGTTTTGAATTTTTATTTAGAGAGCTAAAAGAATGTCTAAAACATTTACACATTTCAGTGTACTTACTTTGAATAGTTCCTTTAGAGGATAGTCGAATTTCTATTTTCTTTTACAAATTTTAGAATTACAAAATATTATGTTTTTTTTACAACATATTAAAAAAACAGATACAATAAGGGGTTAAAGATAGATTTTTCAGTGTTTCACGCCAAATATATTTTGCTAACATTTATTTTCATTTGGCTGTTGTTTTTTATTTTTTATTCGCCAAATCGTTAACGTTGGTCAAAAGACAGCGAGAACCTGGTGTCACGTATTTATATAATGACAAACGTACCTAAAAACCACGGAATATGTCTCAGAAAAACTCTTTTATTGATCAAAGTCTGATTAATGTACCTGATAAACCAATTCAAACAGCCTCGAAGCACTGAAATTCTAAAATAAACTATACTTTCCTTAGTCGATACTATTAACAGCATTGATTGTCTGGTCTTGGATTGCCTTTAGCATAATATCATCAAATAAAATTATTAAAATGGCAGAATACACAACTGCTATTTTAACTTCAATTAATCACCCTTTAATAGAAAATGACGTATGTAAATACTGAGAATGAGTAGTTAAATATGTATAACTTTAATAATAGAATAAACCAGCGAAATATTTTTCAAACAAAGATGCGTCTTTTATTGATTAAATTCTGTTTGAAATAATAGATAAATGAATATAAACAGCCGCAAAGCATCGAATTTCGAAAATAAATTGTCTTTCTTTTTTAAAATCAATATAAGCATTGTTTGCTTTGGTTTACGCTGCTTTTGTCATGGTATTGTCAAATGCAGTTATTATGAAATGTAAAAACCGTATTTTAACTGCAATTATTGACGTTTATTAGAAAGTTGTATAGGCAATTACTGGGAAAGAAAATTTAAATATATATTAATTTTAATAATGCTATAAAATTTTGTAGAGTAAAGGACTTTTCTTTTAAAAATAATTTACTTTATATAAAATCAAAAATCTTTGTAAGCAGTTGTTTTTATTTCCTTTCAAATATCGTTTGAAGAAGATAACAAATAAATATAAAAGTAAGTATAGTTTTTTTTTTTACTCGTTCCAGAGGCAAAGCACTTCTGTTGCTAAAATGTTGACATAATTGACTAACAACAGGATTTTCAAGCAAATCTACTTGAGAGTAAATAAAAGCATTTTAAATCTATTTTTTCCACGCACGTTATAGAAGCAAAATTTTACTCTAAAATTCTGATGTCATTGTGATATTTGGCTATTAAAAATAAGTGGGGTATATACATGTACTGCCCAACTACCAACTAACCTTTCGTTAAATGTAAGTTAAATTGACCCAGGTTAACCCTTTAGCGAGTGGTGCCAACAAAAAAGGGGGCACCTAATTTTTAGAGTTTTGGCACCCAGAATATTTAATTAAAATTTCCCTTTTATAAAGTACGGGAAAATAAGCAAGTTTTTATTATCTAATAAATTCGTTTGTAAATTATCATTTAATTATTTTACAAACAAAATTACTCAGCACCGGAAAGGGCACGCTTCGAATCAAAAGTTTTTTAAAGAAATGAATTCAACTACATAACACCATGGAACTATGAATAAACAGAAAATGACATATCCTCAAAATAGTGAAGTTTGAACTTTAACTGATTTTGCAGTGGCCCATTACAGTCGGGGTGAGCTTCCACCATTAAATTTTTATAAAAATTTTCTCCTTATTTAAACGCCTTATTAATGAAGAATTTCATTCAAAATTATGGCCAAAAACAGATATTTATTTTTACTGGTGGAAGTTTACTTTTGCTGTAGTCAATCTCTGCGTTTCTGCCATATTGTGACAACCTAAACAACATCCTTTGAGTGTCAGTGAAAGAGATTATACTACCTGGGCTAAGTTCCACCAGTAAAAACGATAAAAAATTTACGATATTTGCAAGAGAAATTTTCAAGGCATAAACCGCTAAAAAATTTTTATTCAAAATTTACTGGTGGAAGTTTGCTTTGGCTTGTAATCAGCAACTGTTAATCCGATGTCAAAAAATCAGCCGCTATCTTGTGACAACTTTCTCAGTTACTTCACTCGCAAGTGGTAGACTCTACAACATATGTCACCTCCTCTTTGTTAATAACTCAACTGATTATGCATCGAAACATGGAATTAAATATTTCTTGATACATCAAATAAAATTTCTGGTTAAAAAGGTGTTTAGCGCAGGTCAATTTAACTCATATTGTATGGAAGTTTAGTTGGAAGTTGCACAGTATGCATATACATAAATACCTGCCAACCTTCCACTAATTTTTCCGCAATATGTGGATTAATTTGAACATGGTTAACAATGTTTCACACCAGAAAGTATATCTGATGGATCGTTATTTATTTAATTTCAGGTTTCACCTCATCATTACTTATGCAAGCCCTATCTGGGGCTTTACCTGCAAATCCTCTATGGACAACCTAAGCAAACTCCATAATAAAAACCTTCGCACCGTCCGAGGCGCTTCCAGATACTTACGTAATACCACTGTCCGTAGGGACCTGAACACCATCACCCTTAGGAAATAATTAAAGACCTTGCAAATACTTTCTATTCTACCTTATATCACCTTCCAAATGATATTGTGGCAGGGCTCCCTGACTATGACGCCTTCGAGCCCCATCATCGCAAACGCCCGAAATATTCCACAATAATGGAATCCCCGTGAGCTTTGTGTTCACCGCATAAGATTGCTTAGTAAAATTTTTCTCCTTTTTTATTTCTTATTTTATTCAAAAAAAACCTCTATATATATACTTTATTATATAGAAAAAAAAGAAAAAAAGATATATTGCCCTGATTAGTGCCTTTTTGTTTAAGTATGCAGCCTTGCTGCCTTCCTTAACCGCCGACCCTGCCCTTGCTTGGTGTGAGTAATTTTTGAACTAGTGCTAACTTCTATTTAACTTATTTTTCTCTTCATTACAGCAGTCTGTACTGCAGCTAAACCTATATCCTAATATAATTTCACCATGTAAATCCAAGTTCTTAATCTTTTTTCTCTTAACTTTTAAAGCATCTATGCTAGTTATATCTTAAGTTTTTCCTTTTTTAAGTAGTTGCAAACAACTACACATTTCTTACTTTCCCAATGGCTCTTTTTTATGTAAGACATCACAACTAATCAGACTGGGTGTAAAGTTGACTTCAACTAGGCAACCCCTTAACCGCTGCTTCACTGTTCAGCACTGTTCGTGGAATTTATTTAATTTCATTTCTTAAAAAAAAAAAAAAAAAAAAAAAAAATCTGCTTCGAAACGAATTAAACCTGGGTCCAATTAAATCCACATATTACGGAAGATTAGTGGGAGCTTGTAATCTATGCATATATATATATATATCTCGCCACCAGTGTTGCCAGATTGGTGACTTTTCTAATTTAGATTAGCAGATTATTTGACTGTCACCACTTTTTTAAATTGTATAATTCGCCCTATTTCTCAGAATTTTTAATCTATTTTTTAAATAGGCCTAATATTTCTATTTAAAAAGAAACGGTGACAATCAACAATCAGGGGACAAAAAAGTCCCCAATCTGACAACATTGCCCACCACCCTTGAATGGGTTAAAAACACTCTTTTATAAACATTTAATCTTCCTCTTGAATATAAAACCTAATTTTTTGAATGGAATTCATGTTTTTCCACAAAAATTTGGATTACAATACATTAATTTTGGCTTGGACATCTAATTCAGTTATGAAAAATTCACAATATTTTTACACTTGGTAAAAAGCTCGAACAAGGGTATTTAAAAAATATATATATGCTTTTCACTCTGTTTCTCTTTTAACACAGGGAAACGGGATAGAAAATATGAAACCTTTTTTCAACTATCTTTCTAAATTGATTTCTCGATGTATGATCGTTATTAATACTAAATAAGTAATATTAAACTATTAATTGATAAAATCGTATTTAAAAATGTATATTACACTCTTCCTTATTTGTAAATTTATAATTTAATTTCCATGTTTCAATCGTTAAAATGTTTCATTGTTGCAATTTATGGCAACCATTTAGCTTATTTTGGCGATCCTTTACTGGCGCATAATTAATTCCACTGTTTTTTCGTCTACCCTACAATTTTATGCGTTACAAAGAATATTTGGTGATTTATCGCCTGTAGCGAGCTAACAGAAAAAAGACTTAAAATTGATCAATTAATTTCTAATTTAGTTTAAAAGTTATTAAAATGTTGTATTGTCATTGGAAACTTACCTCTGAACGTAATTTTTATAATTCTGGCATATCAAGATGTGGTTTAAAAGTTAATTTCAAAATTCCATTTTTATATACAAAAACTAGTCGGATGCGGCAATCCCAAAACTTTCTTCTATCTTATACATGTTAATACTTCGAAATTCGCTAGTACAGTACCAAAATTTAATGGCAATCTATGCTCATCATAAGGATTCTAAAACAATAAAATTCCGTGCATTAGTTCTTGAGATAGGACTATCACTGAAATCGTGTAAATCCAGCAAAATGCAGCATAGCAGCGCCACCCGTTAGGCGATTTACACCAAAAACTAATCAGCACCAACTTATATCAGGAACTACCTGAATCTAATATATAAAAATGAAAATTTGTCTGTCTGTCTGTAATGCTATACAAATCCAGAGTTTGGAAGCCAGAATTGTGAAATGTTAAGTACATGTGTATTAAATCACGGCCGAGGCAACTAAAGCTATTCGGAATCGAAATAATTTATAGTTAACTTTTAATTAATAAAAAAACACCAATATAACAGCAATTTTCTATCAAATTTAAACATTTTTCGTTATAGCAGATGCCATCAATTAAAAATTTACAATAAAATCATTTTTTTCTTAATGTTTAACCCGTAATCGCGCGAGTTCTTTAACCAGTGTGAGATATATATATTACGAACGCCACGCTGCAATACTAAACAGCTGTAACGGGTATTAAGATAATTCTTTTACCTCACATGCAAATAATTAGAGACATACATATTACGTACGCAAGGTTGCAATACTAAAAAGCTCCAGCGGGTATTACGATAATTCTTTTACCTCACATGCAAATAATGAGAGATTATTTACTTGCGCTTAATTATTACATTTTTTAAAAATAAAAGCAAACATTTTATCACAAACATCAACAAAACTTTTTATTCCATTTATTCCCTTATTCCAAAGATATCGTTTTATCGTCTGCTGCCATACTAATATGATAAATTAAATTTCATTAAAAAATGCGCAGTAGTAAAAAAATATTTTACTAAATCGAATAGTTATTTCTAAATTTGGTTTTAGAATTAAATTTGGGAACTCTAGTGCATAGAATAGATTAAGCAGATAGTATATATATACATTTTTTTTAATTCCGTGCATTAGTTCTTTAGGTAGAGCGCTCACAAAATTTGTGTCACCTACAGCAGAGTCACAGACTCGTAGACAGACATTTTGTAAATATTTTTTTTTTTTTGGGGGGGGGGGGAGGATCTCTGACCCCTAAAACGTGTAAATAAATCGAAAACCGGAAGTCGAAAATTTTTACGTATCCGTTGCTTTCTTCTTGTAAAGATAGAAGAAAGTAAAAAATGTTAAGTTAAATAAAAGAGTACAAGAAAGGTACAGATAGGAGCCGGCGACATCGAGAGCCCCGTGATCGTGGGATTTGAAAAAAAAAAAAAATGTATGTAAATCAGTAATAAAAAGTCATACGAACAAAATCAACTGGGTAAGACAAGAAGAAAATATGTTTAATTAAATTAATCTAATATATAAAAATGAAAATGTGTTCGCCTGTAATTCTATAGAACAGGGGCGCCATTTAAGGGGGGCTGGGGGGGGGCAATAGCCCCGCCCCAAGGAATTTGATTTTTCGGAAAATTTTCATCAATTGTCAGACACAAACAAAAATTAAAAAATTGCTCAAACGCTATAATAATTTATCAGATTTGATTGCAATAAAAACACATGCATTAAATGAATGCTTTATGCAAAGAAATTAATAATTATCAAAAAAATTTCCTATTCGAACTTTCTTAAGGGTGTTCTCAAATCCAAAAGGGCAACTTTCTGACATAAGTTTTAATTTATTTTTGGTCGAAAATGCATGAAACTAGGTGTTGTTGTTCAGAAACTAGGTTATCGAGCTATTTTTTCCATTTTTTTTTTTTTTTGCAAACGCAATAGATCTTTCAGAAAATAGAGTTAAAGTGGGCTTTTTGAACCGAATTTCCACGTGAAGGGAGAAAACCTACTCAAGAGCGGGCGAAAAACGGGTTTGTCACGTGATCGAATTCGCTTATAACTCAATATGTAATTGATTGATCCAAAAATGGAAAAAACAGTCCAATTTCAAATCACTTCCATGGCGAGGCTTTCCAATTTTATATCTTTCCGTTAAAACATGAATTTGTAACATGTCAAAACGTTTTGAGCTTGTTGAGCAGAGTAGTTAAGAACATCCTTGGGGTGAGACATATATAGTACTTTGGCTAATTTTAAAAACCGACAGGCTTCCACCAAATCCCAAAGTAAATGAAAATTGCTCCATATTTTAACACGTTCGTAATAAAGTAGTCTATAATTTTATCCCACAGAAACGAACACACGGGTTATTACCAGGGCTGCGGAGTCGGTGGGGAAAATGGGCGACTCCGACTCCGGGAATTTTAACAACAGATCCGACTCGGACTCCGATTCTTTTACTCAAAAATGGACCTGACTCAGACAACGCAGCCTTGCATGTAAAATGGACGACTCCGACTCCGCAGCGCTGGTTATTTCTATGAGCCACCATTAATAGTCAAATCTATAGTTTTTCATTTGAAAAATATTCAGGACTTCCTTGTTAAAAACCGGGTCTTACCGACTCCGACCGAGAGATAAAGCACAATCAGAAAAACTTAAAGAGTACCTCACTCGCAACGAAGAAAATACGTCAACCTATCCTGATGCAGGACTGTAATTTCAGGTAAATACGAAAACCGTTAAAAAAGATTTCCATTGAAAGGCAACCCGACCCGAAATGAAAGAAAATTAATCCATATTTTAATACAATTATTGTAAAAGAAGTCTACAATTATATCTTTAATATAAACTTTACCTTTTATATAGAAAAATGAAGATTTAGTATTCATTAATGTTCAAATATGTAGCTTTTTCATCAGAAAAATATTCAGGATTTCTTTGAAATATAGTATTAACACGAATTCCACCTCAAAATAGTGAAAACGCAATCCAAAACAATTAACGTTTTACCTTACCTTTACTTGCAGAAAATCACTAATAAAAATTTTCAATCGCTTTAGATCACAAAAGTCGCAAATTTCGTGGCAAAAGCCATGACCTTCGTGGGCTGATTATCTCATGACAGATTGAATTTCATGATTCTTTTTTCGCGATCATATGACGAAATTTTCGATTTTTTCCTCGACCGTTTCAAGGAATTCACTACTTTTTTTTCTGCAAAATATATCGAAATTGGTTTTACTTGCGACCATTTGTCGAAATTCACAATATTTTGCTACGACCAACTGACGAAATTCCATATTCGTTTCTGCGATCTTTTGACAAAATTCGCGATTCTTTTTTGCGATCATTTGTTGAAATTCGTGATTATTTTTTTCTGCTACCGACTAATAATATTTGTAATTTTTTGCGCAATAGTTACACGAAATTTTGTATCTTATTTCACGATCGTTTGACGAAATTCTCTTCGATTGCTTGACTAAATTTTCATGATTTTTTGTGCAATCTTTTGACGAAATTCGCGATTTTTTTCGCAATCCTTTTACAAAATTCAAGATTTTAATTTGTACAATCATTTGACGAAATCTGCATTTCTTTTAGCGATCTCTGATGAAATTAACAATATTTTCCACGGTCGTTTGGAGAAATTAGCGATTTTTTCCGCTACGATTTGGGGATTTTTTTTTTCAAAATTTGCGAAATTCACGATTTTTTTGTGACCCATTGACGAATTGATTCTGCGGAATTTGAAAGAAAAAAAATCGAGGACTTTCACAAAAATTTAAAAAAAATCGCAGAATAATCACATGTCCATGAAAGAAGTTAAGGAGACAAAATCACGCAGAGCTTTTTTTATTGTGCGGAATGTTCTCATTTGCTGTAAGATTTGTACAGTTTTGCACGTTCTCTATTCCTCAAAGGAATTTTTCCTTTCCCTTCTCCAGGAAACTCTTGAAATGGTGCCCCTGTAGTAAAACGTGAAAAAAAGAAATCAAAAGGGACTAGAAAAAAGTTCCATTTTAGACAGGTCTCTGTCTTAGCAAGTATAATTGTATAAAGTTTTTTCATCGAAATTTGTTTTTTCCCCCTTTGAGAAAGAATTGTGTTATAGACAGGCTTCGTTTTCACAAGTTCTACTGTAATACACCTGCTTTTCAGAGCTATACTATAGAGTGGATGGTTTAACAGTCTTTGAGGATACCTGTAAAAAGGGAACCTATAATAGAATCCTGTCTAAAAAGAAAATTGTCATATTCAATATATTAAAATGTTATCTGCTAAGACGGAAACCTGTTTAAAACGAAATATTGGATCTTGAGTTTCCGTACTCAAATTTTTTACTGGTTTTGTAAGCACGATTCAGTTTATGTTTGTCGTTCGAAGAGGGGGGGGGGGGATGTAGACGCCCGGATCCTACCCTTAGCTATATAACTTCCCTCAAAAAATCTCTGCCCACCCAAGAAAATTCTGAAATGGCGCCTCTGCTATAGAAATCCACAGTTTGGAAGCCAGAATTGTGAAATGTTACGTACATGTGTATTAAAAGACGGCCAAGGCAAATAAATCAAACCGGAATCGAAATAATTTATAGTTAATTTTTAATTAATAAAAAACCACCCACTTAACAGCAATTTCCTATCAAATTTAAACATTTCTATGGACATTCACAATGGAATTCTAGCAAAACGAGATCTCATTTTAAATTGTTCTGAAAAATCTCGTAAAATTAAAAATGTGAAAAGAGGAAAATATGAAGTTATGGAAGAAAAGTTATTGATTAAAGGTTGCCGAAAAAAAATACAGAAACAAAAAACTATAACCGATTTTTTTTTTCAAAAACATATCAAATGACTCTTAAAGAGAAATTTCTTGTCTTGGATTAAATAAAGAGTTTCTAAGGTAATTATGTATTTTTACTTTATTAGCTAATTTTTTAAGTGCGCAAACTAATTTAAATTTCTTAAGAAAACTCAATTTTATAGAAAGCACTCTTTGTATTATTGTACTAAGGTAAAATAAACCCTCTTCTGAATATCAATATTTAAACTATTGATTTTTTCAAAAAATGCTAATTCCCCGTTTAAGAAGTTTTTCCCCTCCATTCCCTTGGGAAACTTCTTAAGCGGGTTTCACAGAAATTGTTTCCTCAAAGTGTTACATTCGATACAGTTCATTCATTTAAATTTCTGAAAAAAATAACCAAATTAAATAAAGATTTCGCAACCATAGAAAAGTAAAACATTAAAAATGTCTTTCCACGAAAATAATAACAATAAAATAAATAAATAAAAACCGCAACAGTGAGCTCAACTTTTCTTCATAAATCAACTAAAAATAAATAAAACACTTCACTCTTTATAATGACTAGTAATCATTTTTTAAAACAAACAAGTAATAAATAATTTTTACCGCAATGTTGCATTGAATTCGTCAGGGTTATTTTTTAATCAGCAGTGAATTCGATATTTATGCAGGATGTGATAGGCATGCTACATCCTGAGTCATTCCTGATTCTTAAAACGTGTCATATATCTTTCCATGCCCGCTTCCGTACCTGTAATTTTTATCTGTGATTGTTACAATAGCTTGTTCGTTTATAGGTAGCTAATAATAATCCTTTAGAAATGTGTGTAAAAGTGCGTAAGTTAAATGGAGCGTTGTTTACAATTTTGATGATAATATTGTGCAGCTGTTCTGGTGCTTTTAACTTGGATACAGAATTTCCCATTATTTATAAAGGCAGCAAGGGAAGCTACTTCGGATATACTACGGCTCTGCATAAGAATCGATGGGGATATCTGTAAGTTACCGATTTTACGATAATTATTTTAGAACAATCATATTGAGTTATAATTACTAGCAATTAAAATAATAATAAATAATAATTTTAACTGCAATGTTACATTGAATTTGTCAGGTTATTGGCAAAGATTTCATATGAGTTGTAACTTTTCCAACTGGGTTAAAAAATGCCCATATCGGGATTCGAACCGAGAACCTTGGATTAACACTAAATATACCAACAACCGGTCATTTGGCCGATACCAAATGAAAATATTTTGACTCGAACTAAAATGTAAATCGCCACATAAATCTATTAAATAAGAAAGCTAAATAGTTTTAAATAATAATTTTGGTGCAAAATATTTTTTATAAAACTTAAGTAAAATTCCGGTATGTTTGATGTTAATTTGCCAACTCTCTTCCAAATAAGCTATCCTGGATAAATCCGGCGGGCACATTTCACTCAGAAAACCTTCTGGCAATGTCATCTGGTCTGTTATCTTAAACAGTTCAACAGAATAAACCGCAGCTAAAAAATCTCCAATAAGCATGTGATAAGTAATTACACTAAATATTTTAACATAATTATGCTGAATGATAAAGAAATCATACGAGTTTTAATTTTTACAACTGAGTGAAAAAATGTGAATTTCTGATTCTTAATACGTGTCATATATCTTTCCAAACCCGCTTCCGTACCTGTAATTTTTATCTGTGATTGTTACAGTAGCTTGTTTCGTTTATAGGTAACTAATAATAATCCTCTAGAAATGTTTGTAAAAGTGCGTAAGTGAAATGGAGCGTTGTTTACAATTTTGCTGATAATATCGTGCAGCTGTGGTGGTGCTTTTAACTTGAATACAGAATTTCTCATTATTTATAAAGGCAGCAAGGAAAGCTACTTCAGATATACTACGGCTCTGCATAAGAATCGATGGGGATATCTGTAAGTTACCGATTTTACAATAATTATTTTAGAACAACATGTATAAAAATCACTTATAAACAGATTAAGTTAAATAATGCTATAAATAGTGATAAAATATATTTAATAAGATTGACGATCGTTCCATCGCACAAACGGCGACATTTTCAAAATGATTTTGAAAATGTCGCCGTTTGTGCGATAAAATGTCGCCGTTTGTGCGATGAAACAATCGTCAATCTTAAGAGGGCTGGTCACTCAGCTTTGGAATTCTCCTCCATAATGTTAAGTCTATGGACTTTTGATGCATTCGTATATTTAAAATATCTTCTCTAGAAATTCATATTTTTGACATCTTTTTTCTGTGTACTCTTCTTAAAGGATGTCTCTTTTTTTCTTAGTTTTCAAAATATTTGTAAAATTTATGCTGAATTTAATATTTTATGTGTTAAAAGCGGGCGAACTGTGAGTCAGACTTTAATACTTCCTATAAAAATAAGTTTATGCTTTAGAAATATTTTGAGATCTAAGAAAAAAAGAAACATCTTTTAGGAAGTGTACACAAAAGATAGAATTTAAAAATATTAATTTCCATAGGAGATATTTTAAATATACGAATGCATCAAATGCCCATAGACTTAACATTACGGAGGAGAATTCCGAATCTGAGTGACCAGCCCTCTTAATAAAGATATTTTATCTCTATTTATAGCATTATTTAACTTAATCTATTTTAGAACAATCATACTGATTTATAACAACTAGCAATAATTAATATAATAATAATAATAAATAATTTAAATCTCAATGTTACATTGAATTCGTCAGATCATTGGTAAAGAAATCATATAAGTTGTAACTTTTCGAACTGGGTTAAAAAATGTCCATACGGGGATTCGAACGGAAAACCTTGGATTAACACTAAATATACCAACAACCGGTCATTTGACCGGTACCAAATGGAAATATTTCGATTCGAACTAAAATGTAAATCGCCACATAAATAAATTCAATATGAAGATTTAAATAGTGTTAAGGGGACCGGGAAAGCCCTATCTCCGCCTTGTTAAATTCACCAAATTTATGTACTTTTTTCTTAGAAATGGTGAAAGATAGAGGTCTAGATTTTTTAGTGTAGTAAGAATAACATGATTTACGTATTTTAACAGACCAGTTTATTTCTAAGTGAAACTCAAAATTAATTACCAATTATTTATTCAAAGTCATTTTTAAATTAGCATTTTTGGTAAGATTTCAATGCCTAAAATAAATAATTTTCAACAAATCATTAAATACCTGTGTTAAAGTATACGATATAACATAATATAAGTATTTAAAAAAAATCTGAGTTCTTAAGTTTAATAGATATTGAAAAAAAGGAACATAAACATGAAAAGTCCAAGTTTTGAGAAAAAGTCAATTAAAGATTTAAATGTCCATTAAGCTGTGAAGTACTCTTAGAAATAATTAATAAATTCAACACTTACTTTTTTATATATAAAAATGTGTGACACATCGTTGGAAAGATAAAAGTTTAAACTATTTAATGATATAAAAAAAAATAGATTTTTTGGTTGAATTTTGCTTTCCCGGTCCCCTTAAATGAAAATTTTGGTGCAAAATATTTTTATAAAACTTAAGTAAAATTCCCGGTATGTTTGATATTAATCTGCCAACTAACTCTCTTCCAAATAAGCTATCCTGGATAATGCGGCAGGCACAGTTCACTCAGACAACCTTCTGGCAATGTCATCTGGTCTGTTATTTTAAACAGTTCAACAGAATAAACCGCAGCTAAAAAATCTCCAATAAGCATGTGATAAGTAATTACACTAATTATTTTAACATAATTATGCTGAATGATAAAGAAATCATACGAGTTTTAATTTTTACAACTGAGTGAAAAAATGTGAATTTCTGATTCTTAATACGTGTCATATATCTTTCCAAACCCGCTTCCGTACCTGTAATTTTTATCTGTGATTGTTACAGTAGCTTGTTTCGTTTATAGGTAACTAATAATAATCCTCTAGAAATGTTTGTAAAAGTGCGTAAGTGAAATGGAGCGTTGTTTACAATTTTGCTGATAATATCGTGCAGCTGTGGTGGTGCTTTTAACTTGAATACAGAATTTCTCATTATTTATAAAGGCAGCAAGGAAAGCTACTTCAGATATACTACGGCTCTGCATAAGAATCGATGGGGATATCTGTAAGTTACCGATTTTACAATAATTATTTTAGAACAACATGTATAAAAATCACTTATAAACAGATTAAGTTAAATAATGCTATAAATAGTGATAAAATATATTTAATAAGATTGACGATCGTTCCATCGCACAAACGGCGACATTTTCAAAATGATTTTGAAAATGTCGCCGTTTGTGCGATAAAATGTCGCCGTTTGTGCGATGAAACAATCGTCAATCTTAATAAAGATATTTTATCTCTATTTATAGCATTATTTAACTTAATCTATTTTAGAACAATCATACTGATTTATAACAACTAGCAATAATTAATATAATAATAATAATAAATAATTTAAATCTCAATGTTACATTGAATTCGTCAGATCATTGGTAAAGAAATCATATAAGTTGTAACTTTTCCAACTGGGTTAAAAAATGTCCATACGGGGATTCGAACGGAAAACCTTGGATTAACACTAAATATACCAACAACCGGTCATTTGACCGGTACCAAATGGAAATATTTCGATTCGAACTAAAATGTAAATCGCCACATAAATAAATTCAATATGAAGATTTAAATAGTGTTAAGGGGACCGGGAAAGCCCTATCTCCGCCTTGTTAAATTCACCAAATTTATGTACTTTTTTCTTAGAAATGGTGAAAGATAGAGGTCTAGATTTTTTAGTGTAGTAAGAATAACATGATTTACGTATTTTAACAGACCAGTTTATTTCTAAGTGAAACTCAAAATTAATTACCAATTATTTATTCAAAGTCAGTTTTAAATTAGCATTTTTGGTAAGATTTCAATGCCTAAAATAAATAATTTTCAACAAATCATTAAATACCTGTGTTAAAGTATACGATATAACATAATATAAGTATTTTAAAAAAATCTGAGTTCTTAAGTTTAATAGATATTGAAAAAAAGGAACATAAACATGAAAAGTCCAAGTTTTGAGAAAAAGTCAATTAAAGATTTAAATGTCCATTAAGCTGTGAAGTACTCTTAGAAATAATTAATAATTTCAACATTTATTTTTTTATATATAAAAATGTGTGACACATCGTTGGAAAGATAAAAGTTTAAACTATTTAATGATATAAAAAAATAATAAAAATAGATTTTTTGGTTGAATTTTGCTTTCCCGGTCCCCTTAAATGAAAATTTTGGTGCAAAATATTTTTATAAAACTTAAGTAAAATTCCCGGTATGTTTGATATTAATCTGCCAACTAACTCTCTTCCAAATAAGCTATCCTGGATAATGCGGCAGGCACATTTCACTCAGACAACCATCTGGCAATGTCATCTGGTCTGTTATTTTAAACAGTTCAACAGAATAAACCGCAGCTAAAGGAACTCCAATAAGCATGTGATAAGTAATTACACTAATTATTTTAACATAATTATGCTGAATGATAAAGAAATCACACGAGTTTTAATTTTTACAACTGAGTGAAAAAATGTGAATTTCTGATTCTTAATACGTGTCATATATCTTTCCAAACCCGCTTCCGTACCTGTAATTTTTATCTGTGATTGTTACAGTAGCTTGTTTCGTTTATAGGTAGCTAATAATAATCCTCTAGAAATGTTTGTAAAAGTGCGTAAGTTAAATGGAGCGTTGTTTACAATTTTGCTGATAATATCGTGCAGCTGTGGTGGTGCTGCTAACTTGGATACAGAATTTCCCATTATTTATAAAGGCAGCAAGGGAAGCTACTTCGGATATACTACGGCTCTGCATAAGAAACGATGGAGATATCTGTAAGTTACCGATTTTACAATAATTATTTTAGAACAATCATACTGATTTATAACAGCTAGCAGTCATTAAAATAATAATAATAATGAATAATTTAAACCTCAATGTTACATTGAATTCGTTAGATCATTGGTAAAGAAATCATATAAGTTGTAACTTTTCCTACTGGTTTAAAAAATGTCCATACCGGGATTCGAACGGAAAACCTTGGATTAACACTAAATATACCAACAACCGGTCATTTCATCGGTACCAAATGAAAATATTTCGATTCGAAACTTCATACAACTAAGAAAATTATTAAAGTTTTAGATTAATATAATATGTTAATAAAAAAGATTTAAGACTAAATGTAAAATGTTCATATAATAAACTATCTCACGTGCTGAGCACTGATTAACGCAGGGCAAACTTCCACCGGTATTTTAGAAATTATTTTCCCCCTTATTTAAAGTAAAATTTCTTGTTCATATTTCCACAAGGCAATTTTTTTTTACTAAAATACTGGTTGAAGTTGGCCTTTATGATAATCGGGCCCTTATTTAAAATAAAATTTCATGTTCGTATTTTCACAAGGCGAAATTTTTTTACTAAAATACTGGTGCACTGTAAAAAAAAAAAAAAAAAAAAAAAAAAAAAAAAAAAAAAAAAAAAAAAAAAATTACACTCATAAATTACAGAAAAATTTCCGTTTTTAATTAGAAAAACGGTAAATTTTCTGTAATTTACGTGTAAAAATTCCCGTAAAAAAACGGAAATAGTACTGGCGTCTAGATTGCCAGTAGTATTTCCGTTTTTTAGTCCGTTTTTTTTTGCAGTGTGGAAGTTGGCCTTTATGATGATCGGGCCCTGCTCATGTGTATCTAACATGTCAAATCATATAGCACAAGCATAACTTTAACCCTTTAGCGCGCAGCTTTGCATATATGCAAACAATTTTTTTGAATTTAATAGATCTTTTTATTCGTGTATGAATAATTCACACCAGAAAATTAAAATAGCAATATTTGGTTTAAATAATAATAGAGTTTCCGTATTCAAACACTCACTCGAGGGGCAAACAATTAAATTTCTGTAATGCCGAATTCACACCGCAATCTGCAAAAGGACCTATTGCAAAATAAGGAAAAGCAATTTTACATCTTTTTTCGACCAAAGTTAGAAAAGTAAAATTTGATAAAACATTTCTGGTGCAAATCTTTAATAATCGTCGGTGGGATAAAATATATCCCACCGCTCCTCAAGTGGTTAAATAAATCGAAATTAATCATTGAACCTTTCTGGTGTAAAGTCAGATTCTCTGGACGACGTAATTTCTAGAACGTATTCTATCATTTGAACTAAAGGGTTAAAGGTTAACCTTTATACAATAAATAATTATATAAAATAAGGTATTTGGAGACATGCTTGTTAAAGTATTTACTAATTTGCATTATTTTAGCGTAAAACAGCCGCACGACAGTAGTTTTTTACTTGTATTGCAGATGTGCAACAGAAGAAAAGATTGATGTATTATATAAAAAATGTATCGCTAATTTTTTTCATTATTTTTTCTGTGCAATACACCTTACAGTGAATGTATAATTTTTTCGAAACAAAATAAAAAAACGCACATTTAAGGGTTAAATCTCTTAAAATATTGTTCCTCGTCAGTTCTACCTCTATTTAATTCTTTTTAAGAAAAATCTAATTCTGTTGCTATATTGGTGAAATGTTTGAATGCAACCAGAATTTAAGAACAATTATTTATAAAAGCCGCAATGGGAGTCATATCGGATGTACTGTGACTCTGTTCATAAATCCATGGGGATAACCATATGTTTCCGTATTTACTCGGGCATTTTGCGCACATTTTTGCCTTTTTCGCTGTCAAATGTAAGGTACAGTAGAACCTCGATTATTCGAAGTAATTGAGACTTCTTTCGGAAAATCGGAATTTTCGGATAATCGAGAATACTTCAATTTTAAGGTTAAGGAGAAATATATGCGCTATTTCTTATTATGGTAACAAGTGCTTAATAAAAATAAAGCAATAGCAAAATAGAAACACGAATAAATTACCTGAAATTTAATTTTGAAATCAAGTACCTTTTGCATATTTCACAAGAGTTTTAAATAATGTTTTGATTGTTGCACTTTCGATTGCCTTTTCTTTGAAACTCTATCACGAAGTTTTTTAATAATATTAGTCCACGAAATCGCAGTCTTTCTGCTGCCCCAGTCATGCCAAACCTTTTGCAAAACATTCAAAAGCTTCAGAATTGCTAATTTTTTTCATTTTATTCGTTCGTTTTGTTCGTTCCACTCTGACTCTGCAGCTTAAGGGAGCTCAAGTTAAATTTAAAGGAACTCTAAGAAAGGGGATCAAAAATATTTATATGTACTCGTAGGACCGCTTACACACAAGGAGTATAAGTTAGAAAAAGAAAAAAAAATCTTTGAAAATGGATTTTGCATACAAGGAATGTGATACTCAAAAAAAAAAAAAAAAAAAAAAAGCTTTAAAAATGAATTTCGGTTAAAAGAGTTTCGGATAAAAGAGGTTCTACTGTATATGTAAAATATGAAGTTGTTTAAGTGTTTTTTTTTATTTTGGGGTGGAGCGGAATTCATGCGTCTCAGAAAATGATTGATCTTTAGAGGAATATAATATTTTGAATAAAGACTGTGTATAACTGTGAAATGTTCAGATAATGAAATATCTCATACGTATGTGACACGCCAAATGATATAACGATACCATAATTTTTAAATTATTAACATAGTTGTTGACTCCGTCCGGCAGAATTAGAGGGTAAAAATTGATTTTGGCTGAAAAATTGAAACTAGTTTCCTTTTCCTGCTGTAGAAAAAGCGCAGCAAACGCGAAAAAATGCCAAAAATTTCATCGAAATCGCTAAAATTTCAAAACTTCCAGAGCATAAAATTTACTACAGTGGCTAACATTTTGTAACGGGAATTCTTTCAAGAATGTCAAAAAATCGCCGGAAAACGCAAAAAAAGTTAAGAATTGCTAAAAATTTGAAAATCGCAGAGGACAAAATTTTTTTATACCAAGCAAAAAGTTTTGAAACCGAATTTCTTTTGCGAATGCTAAAAAATCGCGAAAAATTCAAAAATCGCTGCATGTATTCCGAATAAACTTTATTGAAAAAAGGATAAAAATTACTATGTTGGTCTAAGAGATTAAAACAAGAATTCTTTTACTAATGTGAAAAAATCGCCGCAAAACGTTAAAAATTGCATAAAATATCGCTAAAAATTCAAAAACGCCGAGAACAAAATTTAGTACAATGAGTTAAAAATATTGTAAACAGAATTATTTCACGAATGAGGAAAAGTCGCCGTGGAAACGGGAAAAAACTCAAAAGTTCCTATTGAAAATCACATTAAAATCGTTAAAAATTCAAAAATCGCGAAGAAAAAAAATTCTATTTTATGCTAAAAATTTTAAACCAAATTATTTTTACCAATGCCAAAAGATAACAGCAAAACTCTAAAAAACGATAAAATCTCTAACACCACGATTCACAAAATTTACTAGATTAGCCTAAAGTTTGAAACCGAATTCCGTTTACGAATGTCAAAAAGTTCCCGAAAAACCTCTAAAAATAGAATAAAAATTTTCGCAAAAAATTCAAAAAGGACTATACGAATTCTGAATAAACTTAATAGGCTACGCTAGTCACGCGAAGAAACTCAAATGCTAATGTTAAACCTGAGGGAGAAACCTTTACAGATTTCACACTCGTATTTTAATATTTTTAAATGATTTTTTTTTTTTTTTTTACACGGTACCTGAGGACGACATCTATTCTTGTGCGTCTGTACTCTTTCGATTTTGGAGAGTTTTGTTTATGAGGATAGTTTTATAAAAGAAACTGCAACTAAAATCGAAAAGATACAAACGTACAAGAGTATATACCTCAGTTATCCTATGCAAAAAAAAAAAAAAAAAAAAAAAAAAAAAAAATTTCAAAATATTAAAATGCGAGCGAGAAATTTGAAAAGAATGCTCCCACAGGATTAACATTAGCTTATTTCTTCCCGTGATTAGTCCCGTCTTTATGAAAAGATGGCAAAATCTGGCCATAAGTCCATAATCTGGGACAGTAGAAAAATTAACATATTGTAACGGAATTGCTTTGGAACAACATGATTTGCAATGATGGAATAAGGCCGGAGTTTGAAGATAAATTTTGAAATACTTAAAAGAGAGTGGCATTATGTTTATTTATTTTTTATTTATTTATTTATTTATTTTAATTTTATATTTATTCTAACAAACAATGCTATATCATTAAACGTGTTATTTATTAGAATTTTCTAATGGAACTGCATTCAGAGTAAAATTGTTTACGATCTAAATTTATAATGCGTACAAAAATAACAACTGCAATGCGGATTTCGATTTACTGTAATTTGTTTTGCTGAAAAAAAATCGTAAACCATATAAAAGCGAATTTGTCCTGAATGAAATTTTTATCCTATAACAAAAATGGAAGGAAAAAAAAAACAAGTAAAAGCGGTACGAGCATTTCGCACTCCCAAATCTTTGAAATACTTTAACCCTTTCTAAATCTAATGCAGTGAAAATACCGGATGATCAAAAGCTCAGGAAAAACTTAAAAAAATTAATACTATATGGGTGAATATCTGAAAATAGGACAATTTGCGTCCACTGCCAATAATATTTCATTAATTATTCTAAAACCAAAAACTGAAAAATGTAATATATTGTAACATTTGTTATAACAATTATCGATGATAAATGGACATATAATGATGTATAAATAATTAATTTTATGCTTTAAACAAACGACAACATCATTTCAGTTCCTATCCCCAGGTACAAATATCCAATCTTAAATGTATGCTGTAAAAATTTCTATAAATATTATTAACTTTGGCAATTATATAATTATACCTATATAGGGGGAGATGGGGGATGAATGGGACATTTCCACAAAAATATTTTTTTTTCTATTTAAGTTATTATCAGTATTATAGATCACATTTCATACATTAGGTATTTGACAACATATATGAACAATATTTATTCTAGATTATGATTTATTCAGAAAAATATTATGAAATCAAAAAAACGTTCCTCTCTGTCCCAATCAACCCCACAGCAGGGATGAATGGGACACTAATAGGGATGGATGGGACAGAAAGGTTTTCCTCCCTGTATTCAATTTTACCAAATTAAAATTAATAATTATAACTTTATATGTTATTATATTTGTAATATATGATTTTACAGCACGAATCGATATGTTTTTTTTTCAGTAACATCTTTTATTGCAGTTTTAACTTTTAATGCAGATTTCGGCTATCAATCTCTTCTTTTTTCCCACTTATGAGGCATTTTAGATTTGAAATGAAAGTGCAAAAAGTCTTTTAAATATGGCATAACTAATACTTTTCAATCATAACTTATTAATTAATATTAATTAAATGTATCTTAGAAACATGCAGAACGGAAATTATTGAGTCGAACGGAAAGTCGTATCGTGTTGGGAAAATAAATTCGTACCGGAAAATTCTTCCCTGTAATTATTAGACGTTGGATATCGGAATCAATGTCTAATAATTAAATGATAGAATTTTCCGCTACGAATTGATTTTCCCAACACGACACGCCTTTCCGATCGACCAATATGTTCGGGGTGAGGATTTATTTGTGCAACATTTCAAAATTCAATAAAATTTCCCCCATTTGATCAATAAACATATACTATTTCTAACAATTTTATCTATTTTGATTGCGTTTTAGTACCAATTTTTTGATAATCCTTTAATAATTATTACAATACAATAAATAACACTCAGAAATTTTAAACAATAACAACTCATATAATACTATTTAATACTATTAATTAACTTAAATTTTTAATTTATCATCCTATATATTACTATTTAGTTCATAAATAAAATATCAACATCTCTAGGGATGAATGAGAATGTTCCATTCATCCCCATTTGAAATGTCCCAATCATCCCCATGATGCATATATTCCCTTCTCAGCCATTTTGCCTCAAAAAATATTTTGTTACAATGGTTACTATTCATTCATTTTAATTATCGATATTGAACCTTAAAATAAATAACTACAACATAGCTTAATTTTTTATATTGTATAAGATATTTCACATCTTCAAATGGAAAAAAAAACTTACTTTTAAGCAGAGATTTCAGAAAATGCATCTTTGAAGGAAAACGAAAACAGCAATGTGGTAATACTTTTAGTTCTGAGGCACACTGTGGTACAGCCTTATATGGGGAAAGGAAGCAATTTAAAATAAATGTTTATTTCCTGAAATATTGAGAATGTCCCATTCATCCCCTTGCTCCCCTATACACTGTATGGCCAAAGGTGAACGGTCACTTCCAATTTTAGACGTTTTGTTATATATCTAGAAAAATACATGAGAAATTAACCTGAAACTGCAGGTGTGTAAACAGTATAGTATAAGTCGCATATTTCTGCGAAGATTTTTTCCCGAAACCCCATAGGGGACCGTCAACAAATTGAAAAAGAATGAATATCTTTTGGACAACCCTGTAAGCACTATTGTAGCAAAAGCGTTCAAACTCGAGATTATTAATAAGTGGCTTATTGTAATATACTGTGTCCATTTTTATGAGGATAGCATGTATACTCGTAGAGAAATTAAGGTTTTTATAAAAAACAGTCCCAAATTTCGTCAAGTTTTTTGCTCATAATTTGCAGAGTTCTTAATATAAAAAAAAGTCCTTTTCTGAAAATATGATAAACAACATTGTACACAGTACCCTGCAATCAGAATGAAAAAATAATAAAAATTGTATGAAAAATGAGCAGGTTTAAATAATGATTCACTGCGCATGCTCGAACGTAATCAAAATATAATTTGCATTATGTGTTACCTAATTGTATAGAACAACTTTTGTGAAAGTCTCAAAAACATAGTTTGAAAAGTCTGATAATCATCGTTTATAGTATAAGCTCAAAATCCGTTATTCCCAAAAGTAAGCAAAAAGATGAGGGGCTGTATCCAAATACAGTAAGTACGTGCAATATTGTGTATGCTATATTGGCACTAATCAATAAATATATATGGATACAACCCCTCATCTTTTTGCTTCATTTTGGGAACAACGGATTTTGAGCTTATTCTATAAAAGATTATTATCAGACTTTTCAAACGATGTTTTTGAGACTTTCACAAAAGTTGCTCTATACATTTAGCTAACACATTATGCAAATTATATTTTGATTGCATTCGCGCATGCGCAGTGAAACATTGTTTAGTAAACCTGCTCATTTTTGATCCAAATTTTATTATTTTTTAATTCTGATTACAAAGTATTGTGTAAAATGCTGTTCGTCATATTTTCTGAAAAGAACTTTTTTTTATATTAAGAACTCTGCAAATTATACGAAAAAAACTTGGCGAAATTTGGGACTGTTTTATGAAAACCTTAATTTCTCTACGAGTATACATGCTATCCTCATAAAAATGAACACAGTATATTAAAATAAGCCACTTATTAATAATCTCGAGTTTGAACGCTTTTGCTACATTAGTTTTTACAAGGCTTTCCAAAAGACATTCGTTCTTTTTCAATTTGTTGACGGTTCCCTATGGGGTTTCGGGAAAAAATCTTCATCGAAATACATGACCTATACTATACTGTTTACCTACCTGCAGTTTCAGGTTAATTCCTCATGTATTTTTCTAGATATTTAACAAAACATCTAAAATTGCAAGTGACCGGTCACCTATGGCCATATAGTGTGTACAGTATGGGAAAATATACTTCTCCTTTATTAGTATAGATTGCATAGTAAAATATTCTTGTAAATATATTTGCCCCTGATGTTGACCCTCATCTCAGTCCCCTAAACACACATTTAGGTTAACAGACACCAGGTGGCGCTAGCAGAATTATTTCTATTGCAACAGTAACTAAAGTTCAACTACCCACCATGAAGGAAAGTTGTTCTTCTCTTTGTTTCATATTTAGAAATATTTAGCCTTTCTTCTGAATAGGAATGAGTATTTTTTATAGCATCATTCATGTGTTCATATTTAACTTTTTATTTATAAAAAAAAGCTTATTGCAACTTTGTTTATGTAAGGTACAAATGTCACGTGGCATATTTAATAATTTACATGTGTGCAAAATAATTCAACAAAATGGCTGTTAAGACAAAAACATCACCTCAGCCCCCCATCATCTCAGCCAATATTATTAAACTCCGATTATGGTGTTAACAGACAGTTCCTGCCATAAAAGTTCATCCTACGCATAAAATATACGGGGTTAGCGAAATTAAACTTCCGCTACTCAAAGAGCCCTGGAGGCCGTTCTACTAGTCCGAAGAGAAAAATATTTGGACAGCAGACACTTCGGATTATGCGCTCGAGATTTCTTAAATAAAAAATTAGTTTAAAAAATCGCCACTAGATGGCGCTATGTGTTATCGTGTGAAGAGAGGACAAACTGAGATCCCGAAACACCGAAGGACCAATGGTCTTACACAAAAGGAACACAATAAGAACAAAACGTGGGCACAGAATTTCCATGACCAGGAATCATCAACTGCCATTCTCGCGAGAAATTGTAGCGTGAATGGTTTGCGAGTGCCCGGGTCTTGTCGTTCCAATTGCTGAACCGCTTGAATGTTATACGGGTAGAAATTCAGAATTCTACGCATTGTCGGTCAGTGGAGTAGGGCATATCAAAATACGTGAAATCGTCGGTATACTGACAATTCCATGAGGCGATTCAGTGCTTGCTTTCACGACCGCTGTAGCAATATCATCTACGACGGTGGTGGTACCCTTGAACTTCCACTTCCCGGCAAATAGCCTAACTTCCTGTTCGCCCGAATTTCAGCATCATGTCTTTAACAGTACGCTCCGGTATCAGTCCACGTCGTTGGCTCTTGAGACGGCAGAACTCTCTCACGATTGCCTCTGCATTCTCACTGCTGCGGTAGTACAGTTTGACTAGCAGTGCTCTCTCCGGCAATGTCGGAATTTTGGAATGCTCGTCTGATTGGAGCACGAACTTCTTCCTTTTATCGTGCGTGACATTTGCATATGTTGCTGCAATGTGCTGCTCCGCTGCGCCATCTGGTAGCGATTTTTTAAACTATTTTTTTTTATTTCGGAAATCTCGAGCGCATCCTCCGAATTGTCTGTTGTCCAAATATTTTTCTCTTCGGAGTAGTAGAACGGCCTACAGGGCCCTTTGAGTAGCGGAAGTTTAATTTCGCTAACCCTGTACATCCTTGATCTCAAAATACTACCGGATTTAAATGACAAAACATGTATCATAGTATATAATTGTATGTAGTAGCAGTGTTGCCAGTGGGTTACTTTTTTTTTTATTAAGATTTCTTGATTGATACCACTTTTTGAATTAGTAAAATAATAAATCAGAGTGACGTATTTGTATAAATAAACAACATTTAGTTATCAAGATATTCTCTGATGAACCTGGAAGGTTTGAAAGTACGAAGAAGTATTTAAATAAAATGTATATTTTAAAACTTGTAACATCTTTTTCATTACATTAGTCGCCTTTTAAGTAAGATTGTGGAATTTTAATGCTCACATTATATATATTATAGTAAAATTGTGTTTATTTAATGCCATATTAATTAAGGTGAAAACAAGTGAAATTTTACTTTTTCAAAAAAGTGGTGTGACTACGAAACCTGAATTAAAAAAAGTAGCCCACTGGCAACACTGTGCGGTAATAAAAATTTTGGAATGAAATTGCCCTATTTTCAGATATTGACCCATACAGGCCGATGACGCATTTATGCATCATTTATAAAACTATCGTTAAGAGATTCTAATTTCTTCCAAAAATTTAAATAACTGTTTTTGGTTATTATAATAACAAGGGATTATAACCGGGCTTCCGGGGTTATAGAATGTGCTGAAAAATATTTTTATGATAATTATAATAGATTTTTTTTATATTTAATATTTTTTTAGAATGCGCACTAACAATACCAAAAATCTTCTTTATTTGAAAAATAGCAATTATGTGTTTAAATAAATTTATTAAAAACGGTAGTTTTGTATTGGACATGTGCCAAGACTTAGTCGAAGAAATCGCCAAAGGTCACTATTTACAATCAACCTTTTTAATTTTGATCATCAAAATGGTTTAAGTGCCTAGTTTAATTACATGTCTTAAATTTGTGTTTCACGTATGATATTTTATTTATTTATTTATTGATAGGTGAATGTTTTAATTTCGTTATGAAATAAGCTGGATAAAAATGCTGAGCTATTTATATCAATTTAAATGCAAACGGATTTATTTTCCGTAATCGTCTACACGTAGAGATAGATTTAAAAGAAGTCATACTCGAAAAATATTTTTAAAAGAACAAAAATTGTGTAAATGGCAATACATTTTTCAAAAACACTAATATACTTTTAAAAATTGTCATTTGAAAGTACGTTTTTTCTCCCTATTTCACCGCGAAAAAAATTGATAATGTATCTTTCTATTCTAAAAAAAAGTAACTACCGCTGTCACCGCCGCCGCCGGTTTTGAATTTTTTGTGACCGGAGGTCTTTCTTCGTTAATATTAAGAAAAATAATGCATACAAAAATATGAAAATCGGTAGTATGATACAGAAATGTTTGATAAACTCGCTGATGAAGACAGTTTTCAGATCGAAGAATTATTTTAAGAGATATTCAATGCTAAAGTTGGACAAAATCGTTCCACTGAAAAAGTTTTATAGGAGCAAAAACTATTCATGGGAATTTAATCATTTTTAGATCATTTTATGCGTTTGAAGTTCCCGGTGTGCAGACTGTATTTCTTTTTTTAATTTGACTCATTTTTTGAGGTTTTATTTCTATTTTAAATTCAAATTTTCAGCATTTCGAAAGATATGTTTTACTTATTTTAGAAAGTGATATTAATTTAAACTGTTGCCAACTGTATAAACAGCGCAAACAATAATGTTTGCTTCAAATAAAAAATATATATATTTATACGCGTAACGTGACTATTATAAACAGAAAAAAACATTTGGAATTAGAATTAAATAATTATGTACAAAGAGCAGGAACTTATTATAAATTACGTCATAAAAACTATATTTACAGGTGAATTTTAAAAGAAAAGGAAAATGTAAAATAATAAATTCATTAACATGCGTTAGAAGTCTTAAATAGGAGAAATTACGTCATATTTACGTTACATTACAGTTATTACATAAAATGAACACAAAATAGTATTGCAAAACAGCTTAAATTTAGAAATTGCGCTAGACATTTATTTGATATTTTAAGAGGATACTTTACAACTATTTTTGTTAGGAAAGCGCAAATAATATTTCATTTCTAACAAGAGTATTTTCACATGAATATTAAAAAGATAATGAATAGTTTGGTCAAAATTACGTCAGATTAAAAACGATTGGGGCTCTGTGGCTGAAAAGTCAAAGCACCAGTCATCTAATCGCTTGTGTGTAAGAGATTGTGGGTTCGATTCCCGCTGGTTCCATTGCACACACACTTCGTATGTAACTCCCATCAGAGTGTATTTCTCTTGTGTTGTAATATTTCCTTGTGCTATCTTGTCTCCGACTTATAAGCGGGCTTTCATGTCAAGCATACAAGTCGTATATTTGTTGTACAATAAATAAATAAATAAAAACGATTAATTTAAAATGTCTTATTTAAAAGAACTTTCTTTTCGCTTTGTTAAAAAATACCGGGAGGCAAAGACTCTGTTTACTTAATTCCTTTTATATTAGCTTATTTTGAAATGTTTAACGTATTTTTCTTAATCAAAGACGAAAACAGTGATGGTATCTTTTGTACTATTTAGTTATCCCATCGACTAAAAATCTATCATTCGCCAAACTATAAGATTAAATGCCAATAATGGTTGATCGTAAATGTCACATTAACTTGACTTTAAGCAAGTTACACGTGTCTACGTGATCAAGTTCTTTTTATTTCGACATTTTATTTGTATTTTTATTAATGTTGCATTAATTTATTTGTTCTTTTGTTATTTAAAATAAAAATTATGTCAATTTGTATAATTTGGCGAGTGGTTTGCAATTTATATAATTTAACGTAATTGGTCGACGGGATAATCAAGTAGTGCCGCAGCGGATTTGGCCTTAAATTCCCCAATCAAAGAGAAATGAATAGAAATCCGTTTATTGGGAGATCGCCACTGTTTTTCAAATTATAATTCAATCTTCCAAAATCTTTTTAAAACTGATCAAATTAGCGTAGTTTTAGAGTCTGCGGTGTCTGAACGGGGGTTGAAGAGCGTAGCTCGTAGGGGGCAGAGCCCCCTAGTGATGCTTAAAAAAAGTGCAGTGAAAGTTAAATTTAATCGTCTGATGTTGCCACGGTCAAAATGACGTCAGCGTTACGCACGGGCATGTGTGTCCTAAGTAATATAGATAAATAATTCGTGAATAAATTAAAGTAAAGTATAGTATTACAAATTTTATGGTTTGAACCTGAAATTTCTGAATAAAAAAACTGATAAATTTACAACACTGTTTGCGGCCTGTATAGTATTAATAACTGGTAAACGAAAAATGATAAAAAGGACTCCGAACGGATGGGAAAAAGGTAATTAGGGACTTTTGACCACAATTTTTGAAGAAAATCCCGATTATATATTGTACGTGATGCAAGGCTTTCAATTTTTTTCATTTTGGTGCCATTCAATCGTTTCAACAGTCTAGCAACAGAATTAATTTGGCTTGGAAAGGATTAACCCTTTCAGGGGCAAGGCAGTTCTATTAGTAAAATACCGAAATGAATGAATGACACCGGAATTAACAGAAAAATTTGTTTGAAAGTAACTAAAAGCAAGCTTTTCTTCACATACTTAATAAAGCGAAAATTTTCAAACCAAATTTCTGGTGTCAATGTCCCATTTAGGGACTAAAATTAGATGGTCCAAAAATGAACCCCTTGAAGGGGTTAAACAGAGCTAGAACTAGTTTTGCCACGCCCCCTATCATAAAAAGTGGGACAGACAGACTTTAAAAAAGCGGGACAGCGCCATTCAAATCGGGACAATAAAAATACAATAGATTCCATAAAAACGGAATCTGCCTATAACGGAATACTGCCTTAAAAGTTTAAAAAACATGGTGTGTAAGGAATTCCACACAATTGTACCTGATAAAACGGAAACCTGAATAAAACGTAACATTTATTGGGCCACTTAAGATTATGCCTTAGCATACTTACTGTACAAAATTAACACGTTAGTCTTATACTGTAAAATCCACGAAAGCGGAATCACTAGAAACCGAAACATTAATTCCAATTTAGCAAGTAAAATTGTATAGTATTCGTATCGTAGAAAAAATAACATTTTCATTTTAAAATGAAAACTCGTTATAAAATATTCTCTTTTAACAGTCAAAACTCGATTTATCTTTGTTTTGGACAAGGCGAGTTCTGAAACTCACGTCCTCATATTTAAACACAGTCTAATTTTACAAGTTTCAAGAAAATGTCGATGAATATAATCCGATTACATACAACGAAATTTTCTTTATAGAAATACTGGTGTCAAAAGGAAAGCAATAACTGGTAAAGTATGAACCTGTTTTTTAATGTAAGATTTTTTAAAAATTTCTATTATTAAAATTCGTTTTTCTATTTATTTTTCCTTCATAATAAATATTTTGGTTGTTAACATATTTGAAGAGCTCAGATGATAAAGGTGGTATATGTGACAACATAAAGAAATGTGTTAATCATATGGGTGAAGATATAACACAGACTTGCAAAATTTAACTTTGTGAAAACTTTTGATGGTTTTACAAGATTTTGGGATGCTGATTGCAAAAATGAGTTCATTTTCGTTCCATCATGTGCAATTTTCCAACATTTCGTATTAACACATTTTCTACTAATATAATATGTATAATATGAGAAAAGCAAGTTTAGTTGAAATTAATATTTACAAAATGCATAGCATATTCACCACAAATGTAACAGAAGTTAGCCGGAGAGTTAGCACAATCTCGTGTATCCATAATCCTATCACGGTTCACGATAATTAACCCTTAACGGGCCATAGCTGGAAATACATGATTCTGTTTTAATATTTTACTCATTCCACTATATTTTAAAAGTAAATAATTTAGTAAATTTCTCTTGCACGTCTTGTACAACTACTTGTGCACTACAAGTGTCTCTTAAGAAAAAAAGTGGTGCTAAACGAATGAATCACGTGCTTTAAAAGAAGTACAGTAAACTGCCGACTAACCCCGTCCCTAATGTGGCGGAAGGGTTGGCCGGAGTTCTATAAATATTTGCTCAATTCCTGCAACCCCCCGCCCCCCATTATATTAAAAACACATGTTACACATTTTAAGATAAATTTTATATGTACAATACATACAGTTTCAAAAAAAGCAAAACATGAACGTAAAACGTAAGCCTAATTCGTAAAAAAATGAGTAAATTTTATTTTACAGTTTATTAATAAGTGATGGCACAAATATAAAAAGTTATGCATAAGATAAGAATCAAAAATTAGTTTTTAGTTTTTGAAAAAGTAGTTGGTAGATCAGAGGACTTCTTCACCCTGTTAGCCCTCTTCCGCGACGCAATGTCCATTTACGCAAGCAGATAATATCAGCTAGTGTCGTTTCTTCCTGCTGACTCTTTGATTCTCCTCCATAGTCACTACAACCTTCTTTCGTTCATCACCTATTTCGTTAACCTTTAATAAATAAACACGAAGCACATCAAAAGACTATACAAAAGTAACCAGGATAAGCGGAAAATAACGTTCGTACTTGTTAACATCCGTTGCACAACTGACGAAACAGGTTATCAAGCCTTAATTTCCTCCATCCCTACCTGTCTGTCTCTGCTATTTCATTCTGTAATCCCTTCTTGTCGTATGTTAGCACTTTCCTACGGACAAGAACGTGCCTGTCTCAGCCGCTTGCAACATTCCTCATTTTTTTTACTAGGCCGGATAGTACGGAGGGCCGGATAGTCGCAAGCCGGATTGTCAGGAGTTTACTGTAGTGAAAAACCGAGATTGTGATGCGCAATTTTTAGCGTAGTTTTCGTGTTTTGCATCCAAAATTACATAAGAAACAGTTAACCTTATCAAAACAATTTTTTCAATGCAGGCCTGTGTAATCAATGGTCATCTACTATCAGTTAAATTACTATTTGAAAATAGCCTAATATTCACAGAAAATTTAATTGATAAAGAAGGCGTTTGACAATTTAAAAAATGCAATTTTAGTTCATAAAGGTGTTTCAAAATGCGTTTTCTCAAATTCAAGATTTTTCGCTTACCACCTTTATCATCTGAGCTCTTCATTTGATTTTTAGATTAACTAAATGCTTGGTGTAATACCTGATATTTATTTTGGAGTTTATCTTTTGTGGATTTTTTTTTTTTTAATAATCAATATTTTTATTTCAAAGGGCGTTGGTAGGTGCTCCTAAAGCCAACACAAGTACATTTCCTGAGCCAGTGTATGAGCCTGGAACTTTATACAGATGCAATATCACCAGAAATACACCACCGGGTAAATGCCAGGAAGTGTTTTTAATGCAAGAAGGTAAGGGATTTTTAAAGAATAGTTACATATACTGAAAAAGTTATCTTTAATAAACGTCTTTTTATAACCCCTTAACGGTCAAATTTTGATTATTAATAATTTTTTTGAGTGTGATATATTTCGAAAAATGCAAATCTCAATCAGCGCCAAAAACCAAACCCAAAACATAATATTCAAAGACTTCAAACGGAAATGCCAGTTAAATTTTTCTGGTTTCAGAAATTTTTTCCAGCAATAAATATCCAAACCGGAAATATCGTCGGTACCGCGTCAAACTATCCAATGTGAAAACAGTGGGCTACTTTATTAAAATTCAGATTTCTTGATTGGCACCACTTTTCTGTAATGGTAAAATTCCCCTTATTAATTATACCTTGAGGCCGGAATAATTATGTCATTAAATAAGGTGAATTTTACTATTTCAAAAAAGTGGTGCCAATCAAGAAATCTGAATTTTAATAAAGTAGACCACTGTTTTCACATTGGATAGTTTGACATGGTACCGACGATATGACGGGCACGAGAAATAATTAACGACACCTCACCCGTGACCTTCGACAATACCGGCCTGGGAACTGGTTTCAGCTTGGTGGCATACGTCACTGAAGAGAGATCCACGTTTTTAAGGGGTTCTCTTCTCCCTTGTACGCGTGGCTTTAGTCTGGCATTCACTCACATGTTGGAGCAAGAAAAGCACGTGGTTTTTTTTGTGTGTGTGTGTGTGATTTTCAGTTATTTTTCTCATTAAATATTATAAAAAGTACACATCTTGTAGGATACTTCAATGCCATTCTAAATTACGAGAATGGGCGGAAACACAAGGTATATTGTTTTCTCCCTGACAAAGAACATTACCAAAAATGGATATACATAATTCGCGCAAGAATTACAAACCAACAAAGTACCTACAAGGTAAGAAAACATATTGTTACTTATTTTTCAAAGTATTATATATATTAAAGTTTTTCATTTATTAGTTTCTATTACAATACTTCATTAAAAAATAAATATGAAAATGTTTTGTTTTAGTATAGTAAACTTTTTATAAAATCCCTATTTGCACAGAATGTGTAAAGTCTGAAAAATAATATATGTATAATTATGTGTGTGAATTATAGAATTATATTTATTGTTGTACAATACTCTGTAGAAAATGTAGTATATTTTTTATTTGAACAACGAAAAGATACATTATTTTAATTATTAGTATTTAATATATAAGTATTTTAATAACTATTTTAATTATTATTTCTTATTATTTAAAGTGTTATATGTTAATTTTTTCATTTTAATAGCTTTATTTCATTACTGTTAAAATGGAGTTATATTTAAAGATTTTTTTTTCTATCAAAGACATTTTGTTTTAGTAAGTAAAGTAGTACAGTAATAGTAAATAAACTTTTATAAAATCCATATTTATAAAGAATATGTAAAGTAAAAGAAAATTATACACTTTAATTATACTTTGTGGCAGTATATTTTGCAGAAAATTTATTTTAAATGTTCATAATAACAATTAGGTGAAACTATTTTGTTTATTATTTTTAATTAATATTATGTAGTCGAGTGTTTTAGTTATTCTCTTTTATCACAACATTTCATTACAAGTTAAATGAAGCTTACTTTAAAAAATCATTTTTTATAATAAAATTATGTTTTAGCATGGTAGATTAAATAACCTTGCATAAAATTCATATTTACACAGAAAATGTAGAGAAAGAAATAATATTTGTATAATATGTATGTGAATTATACATTATTGTAGAATATTCTATAATAAATATAGTATATTTTTACTTATGAATAACAGAAAGGATACAGTATTTATTTTAATTATTAGAGCATTAATATTTAAGATTATTTTACATATTAGCATTGATAACTAAGTAAGCTTTTTAAATTATTATTTCTTATTAATTAAGGTATCAATATAAGTTTTTAATTCTTAAAATTTACCTTTTTGTAAACAATACAAAATAAGCTTAAAAAAAGAAACTCGTAATATTTTAAATTAAAGTGAATATATATAATACTTTAACAAGTGGGTAAGTGTGATCACAGATCGCACAGAGGATTTAGTTTAATATTCCTTTCAAAACACTTTATCCTTTTGAAAAATCTGTTAGTTCCACATTTCGCAACCAGGGGCGCACTCTATTCTAAATAAACCTCTATCCGAACAAAACTCCGTTTTACATACTATCCGTAGATATATTAGTCGAGGGGATTGGGCTCATAGCACCCGAGATAAGTAGGCGGCCCTGGCGGTAAAAAGTGGAACTAAAATATGTAAGGCTAAGGAGCATAATATGAAAGAATGTTCAAAGGGGTGTCGGCAAAAGTTGGAAAAGTGCTCCCCGGGTGAAAAGGGCGGAGGTTAGAAAAATTGCTTAAAATACACAAATTAGATCCCGGAGGAGTAAATAATATAAGACTTTTTGAAAAGTTTATGAT
This sequence comes from Maratus speciosus, assembly GCA_963932465.1. NCBI lineage: Eukaryota > Metazoa > Arthropoda > Arachnida > Araneae > Salticidae > Maratus > Maratus speciosus. The sequence continues at coordinate 267,862,429 of OZ010798.1, read as the reverse complement.
TTGCTGTGCGGTCTGAGATATTCAGCTATACGTATGCAAAAATTCATGTCTCCAACTTAATTAGGGGCTCTCTTAGAAAGAATTGCTTAAAATACATATGTGGTAGCTCAAAGGGTTAAACGTAAGACTTTTTCAAGATTTTATGATTTGTCGCCTGGCCTCAGGTGTTCTGCTATAAGTATGCAAAATTTCAAATCTCCAATTTAATAAGGGGCTCAGTTAGAAAGACTTGCTTAAAATACGCATGTGGGAGCCCAAAGGGTTAAATATACGACTTTTTCAAAATTTTATGATTTGTTGCATGATGGTGTTCAGCTATAAGCATAGGTGCCAAGTTGCCACTAATCCTCCGTAATATGTGGGTTAATTTAACCCTGGTTTAATACATTTCGTGCCGGCATTTTTTTTCAGAGATGAAATTAAATAAGTTCCACGTAGAAAACTGGAATTAAGTAAATAAAGATTCATCAAATAATTTTTCTGGTTCGAAACTTTGTTAAACTGGGTTAAATTAATCCACGCATTACGGAAGATTAGTGCAAGCTTGGCACCTCTGTATAAGTATGTAAAATTTCACGACTCCAACCTAAATAGGGGCCCACTTAGAAAGGATTGTTTAAAATACACATGTGAGACCCCCAAAGGGCTAAATTTACAACTATTTTAAAATTTTATGATTTTTCGTTTGATGTGAGGGTTCAGCTATAAGTATGCAAAATTTGACGCCTCCAAACCTAATTAGAGACTCACATAGAAAGAATTGTTTAAAATACACATGTGGGAGCTCAAAGGGTTAAATGTACGACTGTTTCAAAATTTTATGATTTGCCGTTTGATCTGAGGTGTCAAGCTATAAGTACGCAAAATTTCACGCCTTCAACCTAATTAGGGACTCACTTAGAAAGAATTGTTTAAAATACACATGTGGAAGCCCAAAGGGTTAAATGTACAACTTTTTCAAAATTTTATGATTTGTTGTTTGATGTGAGGTTTTCAGCTATAAGTATGCAAAATTTCACGCCTCCAACCTAATTAGAGGCTCACATAGAAAGAATTGTTTAAAATACACATGTGGGAGCCCAAAGGGTTAAATGTATGACTTTTTCAAAATTTTATGATTTGTCGTTTGATCTGAGGTGTCCAGCTATAAGTATGCAAAATTTCAAGTCTCCAACATGTATAGTTTCTGAGAACGGGCTCTGTGACGGACAGACAGACGGACGGACGGACGGACAGACAGACAGACAGAGGAGCGAGACGAATAGGGTTTCGTCAGATGAACGAAACCCTAAAAATCAATAATAAGTTTTCTTATCTTATTGTACTTTGTTAATTTATAAGTTTTACGGTGAATGGCGTTTATCCACTTTTGGTATAATTTTTGTTAAATTCTGTCCTGTTCCATTTTTTACATTTTGATCCAAAAACAATGAAATAATGACTTAAAATTCAGAAACAAAAAAACTCTTCGGGAAATAATAATAATAGAAAAAAAAAGATTTTTTTTTTTTTTTTTTTTTTGGGGGGGGGGGATTTTCTGTGGGAGATTTTAATTCCAGATGTTTATAGGTTACTTTAGTACATATTTCTCATTTTGATGGCTAAATTTTTCCCACACATATTCATAACCATCTGGTGTTAAAATATTATTTACAAAAAATATAGAAATAAACATTCTAAAATTATAAATTTCACGCAGTTTTTAGGAAGGGGTGGAAAATGAATAACGAATTCATTCATAAACAATATTAAAGATTCAGAAAAACGAAAAATTCGCAAAAAAAAAGAGGGAGCTTTTCTCGTGGAAATTTTTCGCTCCTTTCTTTAACAGATGTATTTAAAAATATATTTCTATTTTAGATTGCTAAATCAACCCCCCCCCCCCCCCCCACAATATTTAAACGCATATGCGTTAAAAGATATTTTAATAAAAAGAGAAAAGGAACTGTTTATGTTTAAAAAGTAACAGCAATTAAATTCAAAATAAATTATTAAAAATATATTTTACTGAAAAATGAAAAAAATAAAATAAAAATTAAAGCAGACTTTCTTTTTCATTTTACTTCAATAATCTATTGCTATTTCCTTTTTCTTATAATAAAAATTAAGTGTTTTTTACTAAGAAAAAATATATGAAGAGAAAAAGTAATACTAAAGGAAAAGTAAAAGAATTTTTTAACAGTGGTGAAAAAAAAGTAATAATGAACGTTGATCTTTTAGCAAATCGGTGCAAAAACTATGATAAAAATGCTTAAAACTTCATAAAAAATCCTTTAAAAAAGGGAGGGGGGGGGGAGACTGCATTTTGTGTAAGAACTTTATTCCTGATTTTAATAGGTGAAATCTGAAATTAAGAATCATGGAGTTCTCCAAAGATCTTACCCAGCAATGAAGTGAAGATCTCTCTAAACTGACGTCACAAACCAGTGTTTAGGCCGGTATTGTCGAAGGTCACGTACTGGTGGTAGACTCCTTACAAAATGGTGTCGATCTACTAAACTGCATAGGAAGTTATTTTTGACTCCACCCACTTGAAATGTAGCAACTAATTTGGGGCAAAATTTCGACCTAAATGTCGCAACTAATTTGGTACGGAGGGAGTATATATTTTTCAATTTAGAAGCTCCTAATATAACTTATGGAAAACTTCAGAAATACTTTGACGTCTTGCATTTCAAAAGTTCTTCCGGCCAGTGCCGGGAGGAAGAGGTAGCTTTCATATTCCTTATTTTTAAAAAGCCAACTTATATTATTCAAACACACGAAGCTCAATTAAGTGGAAACCGAATGTAGGAGATTCAATACTAATTTTTATCAATACTAAATCATTATGAATGAGAATTTCGCGAAATTAGTCAGCTTTATCCAAGCTGCTTTTATTTAAAGTCACTTATATTTGGCTGACAAATTCGGCGATTTCTTAAAGTGCCTGCCATTTTAAGACAACATGGTAGATGAGGCTAACAAGTGAACTTGGTCGAGACCTTAGTAATTTCTGTGCACATGCTCACTCATATCGGAATCGGTTCATATATACGAGTGCTGTCGCAATAAAAAATCAGATTTTTCAAAATGTCACCCACTTTAGAAATTGAAACTGCTATATCTGAGCCATTTTTTAAGATAAAGACAAGCAAAAAATGCTCCTGAATCCTTATATCAAGGTCAAATACTTAAGAAAGAAACCTTTTACAATTTCTAATTTTTTTGCACCTCACTTTAAATATAATTTTTTTTTAATTTAATGGCCGCCATTTTGAAACAATATGGCTGACGAAGCTGGCCAGCGAACTTGGTCGAGATATTGATGTATACTATCAACATGCCTTCTTCCATCGAAATAGGCGAATACGTGTGGTATCGCGTGACAAATACAAGATCGTTTCAAAGTGTTAGCCATGACAGAAATTCAAAGTGCTATAATTCAACCACTTTTTAAGATATAAACAAAAGAACAAATTTTCAGAAACAAAAACTGCTCCAGAATCTTTGTATCAAGGCCAAACACATAAAAAAAAACTTTTTCATTTTCCAATTTTTTAATGCCTCATTTTAAATTTTAAATTACATTTTTTTAAATGGCAACCCTTTTGAAACAAGATGGCGAATGAAGCTGGCCAACGAACACGGTCGAGACATTGGTATGTACTATGTACAGACCAAGTTACATTCAAATCGGTTCATAAATACGCCTGTTATCGCGTGACAAAAATCAGGTCGTTTTAAAATGTCAGCCACAATAGAAATTCAAAATGTTATAACTAAGACATTTTTTTAGATGTAGACGAAACAAAACCTGTTCCGGAATCTTTGTATTAAGGTCCAATACATACAAAAAAATCTTTTTCATTTTCCAATTTTTTGGTATCTCATTTTAAATTTAATTTTTTTTAAATTTGTTTTAAATTGCCACCATTTTGAGACAAGATGGCGAATAAAGCTGGTCACCGAACTCGGTTGAGTTATTAGTATGTACTATGTACACACCAAGGTACATCCAAATCGGTTCATAAATACGTCTGTTATCACGTGGCAAAAATCAGGACGTTTCAAAATGTCAGCCACGCTAGAAATTCAAAATGCTATAACTCAGCCATCTTTTAAGATATAGACGAAACAAAAACTGCTCCCGAATCTTTTTATCAAGGTCAAACACATAAGAAAATAATATTTTTTCAATTTTCAATTTTTTGCTACCACATTTCAAATTTAAATTTTTCTTAAAATTTTAAATGGCCGCCATTTTTAAACAAGATGGCGGATGAAGCTGGCCAACGAACTCGTTCGAGACATTGGTCTGTACTATGTATAAACGAAGTTACATCCAAATCGGTTCATAAATACGCCTTTTATCGCGTGACAAAATTCAGGACGTTTCAAAATGTCAGCTTCGCTAGAAATTCAAAATGCTATAACTCAGCCATTTCTTAAGATATAGACGAAATAAAAACTGCTACGGAGTCTTTGTATAAAGGTCAAATACATAAGAAAAAAATATTTTTCCATTTTCAATTTTTTGGTACCACATTTCAAATTTTAATTTTTTTTTAAATTTTTAAATGGCCGCCATTTTGAAACAAAATGGCGGATGAAGCTGGCCAACGAACTCGGTCGAGACATTGGTATGTACTATGTACACACCGAATTACATCCAAATCGGTTCATAAATACGAGAGTTACTGTGTGACATAGGTCATATATATATATATATATATATATATATATATATATATATGGATATATATATATATATATATATATGGATATATATATATATATATATATATATATAAATTTTGAACGGAGGGTGGTTTCGGGGTCTGGGGGTCATGATCGATGAAAATATACCAAAATTTTTTGAAATCGCTTTCCTCCGAACGGCTGCAATAGGTAGCTTTTTGTAAAGAAACCTACCTAAAACTGGGATACCATGCTTAAATTCGTGACTGTAACGAAATGTGTTAACCCCTTGAGGGGCGGTAAGATAAAATATATCCCACCTAATTTAAACAAGATTCTCACCAGAAAATTTTAACTAAATTTTATATTTTTAACTTTGAAGGAACATTGTTGAAAAATTGCTTTTCCTTATTTAAAAATAAAGTTTTTCGCTTATTCCGGTGACAATTCAGTATTTAGAGGCATTTTTTCTTGCCCCTCAAAGGGTTAATAACGAAAAATTTAATAACAATTAAACTATTAATGATAGGTACTCAAACTAACTTGCGTTTGAAAAAGCATTAAACAAAAGTTGTTTAGGTCTTGATTGAGCTTGCACTGGCGTCATCGGGTAATGGAATGGTAGCGTAAAGTTCAGTCAAATGAATGGATTCATCCGCGTACGTTAATTTAGTCTATTTAATATAGGATGCGTACAATTCTATTCAATTTTTGAATTTTTGCCTTATATAATTGTAGAAAAATGTTGTAAAATTTGATTTAAATAAGGTGATTACAAATTCTACGATTTCAATATAAAATAGACAACTTCAGATCAGAAACAGCGGTATCATAGACCTGGAAAAGCCTAAGTAGTGTAGGCACGTTGTTAAGATCTGTGAAATCTTACGACATTATTCATTGTAATTCGTTATAGCATTCATTCAGGGCTGCCACTGGCGATTATTTTTTAATTCTATACCGCACCTTTTTCCCAAAACAAAAACCTTTCACAAACACTTTGAGGGCACCTGCAAGAGAAATATACTGGAAAATTACCTTTTTAAACTAGTGGTGCAAATGGAATATAAAAATAGTCACAGTGGCAGTCCTGTTCATAGGAACGTTTATCCCCTTGAGGGGCGGTGGGATAAAATATATCCCACCTAATTTAAACAAGATTCTCACCAGAAATTTTAACTAAATTTTTATCTTTAACTTTGGAGGAAAATCGTCGAGAAATTGCTTTTCCTTATTTAAAAATAATTTTTTTTCTATTATTCCGGTGAGAATCCAATATTCAGAGACATTTTTGCCTGCCCCTCAAGGGGTTAATACGTGATATTAAATTCTTTAACCCGTTCAGGACCAGCATCTTTTACACGAATTTTTCGTTTGGCACCACTTTTTGTTAATTATTTCACTTAACATTATAAATCATGAAAATGTCGAAATTATATAAAATCAATTTTACTTTTCTTTTTTACTGCTATCACACTCAAGCGTTTTAAGCCCTTTTTGAAGGTGCATATATGCACCGGTCTGGAATGGTCTGGAACGGGTTAAAGTGTGTTGTATGGAAATAATTTTTTTTCGACGCATTAATACCCCGAACTATTACTCTACGGCTTAAACTAAGCAGCTAGAAGAGGTAGTAACAGAAGTTATCTAATTATACATTATCTGATATGCATGTTATGCATGTTCATCACTTGTGCACTCTATATTTCAGGCGCTGTTGAGGAGAACCCCAGGTATAACAATGCCTATAGAGATAAGAAAGACAGTATGTGGCTTGGAGTTAGCTTGGACGTAAGGCCAAGTCCAAATTCATTAACAAAATCCGAAAATGACATCATTGTAAGTATTCATGTTATTAAAAAAGAATTTATAACTTTTCCAGTAAACAATCTCAAAAATTCGTATCCCAATCTACACTATAAAAATCTGACTGTATGTACTTCTGTATGTATTTTGCAATGAACCCGACAAGTACATTCAAAATACCCAGCAAAGAGAAAATTGCTGTCCAGCTGCAAGATAGGTGCTGGCAATGATGGAGACGTGCTGGCTAATGGTCTACCACTGCATGACCATTGCTGGACAGCTTCAGTCAACTTTGCTGTTGGAAATCATCAGATAAACTTCTGGTGGGCTTCCGTTTTATCTCATGCGCTGGCCCACCACTACATGGAACTGCACGAACTTTTGCAGTATTATTGCTAGGAACCCGTAAGCTAGATGCCGTTACGAATATCGAAGACATTGAGTATTTAAATACAAATCTGAAATTAATATCTTAACACCATTTAAGCTGTGAAGCTATTTTTTAAAAACTGTAGATATTATAGCACCACAGCCACCAAGCAAATAAATAAGTAAATGAATAAATAAATAAATTCTTTATTTCAGCGCGCTTCTTTTTCTCCTTAAACCTGGTTTTACTAAGTTACAAAGGATTTCGATTTTCATAATTTACACAGTTCAGAATCAATAATAAAAAAGCGTATAAAATATACAGGGGTGGGGACTTCTATACAATACAATAATTTCTATACCAGTTTAATGATTGGGAACGTAAATCACAAAAGAAACAAGCTTGAAATAGAGTAATGAGAGCTTGAAAACTACGAGCGGTAGTAGCATACGCTGAAAGTGCTTGTTCATGTCCGATCACGAAAACCAAACAGCATCGAGTGCGGTTAGTACTTGGGATGGTGACCACATGGAAACCGCTTCAAGTTCAAATATTTCTATAGACATTTATTATAGACACTTCTACAGATATTTCTATAGCTCTTGGTGAAACTAGCTTATAGAAAAAAGAGCCATAATACTTTGTTTTTTATAGAATTCTATAAGAAATTTTTGTAAGAGAAAGTGCTGGGCTAGCAAAGGAATAGCAGTGGTATAGGTGCTAGCACTGCAGGAAAAGTGCCGGATTGAAGTAATGTGATGGCATACCAATGCTGGCCTGCTGTTGGCCATCACTGATGGGCCAGCTGCATTCCGCACAGACACACTTTTATGGGTTTAAGTAATGGCACCATTGCACTTTACCGCTGATGGCAGTGCTGGCTGCCATCTTTTTCCCAGCTGATAGCCCGCTGTTTCTTTCTTTGTTGGGTAGTTATCCAAAGCACAAATTTCTTTTAAATAAACTAAATATATAACTATATAATAGTGAGTTAAATAAATAAGTTAAATAGATTTAAATAAAAATTCTGGTATAGAATTGTTTTATAAAACTTGAGTAAAATTTACGCTAGTTCTAGAGAAAAGCATTAAACGTCCAATTTGAAAACGGTATTTTTTTACTTAGAAATTCCGAGTTCTCACCAGAAAGTTTTAATAATCATTTTTATTTTATAAGATGGTAGATATTCAACAAATAAAATAAAAGAAAATTACTGTTCGAAATTTTCTAGCGTGAATTCAGAATTTCTAAATAAAAAAAACGCTTTCAAATCGGACGCAAAGCGATATAAGTAAGCGCCCTATCTTAAATGGGAGAAGTAACCGCAAGATTAAAAGCGAGGTCACATCAATCAAGGTCATGCGCTACGTAGCGGATGGAGTGTGAACTACAGGTAGATACCTAACTATTTTCTTACTTACACCACTAAAATTGTAAAGTTTTTTTCACCTTGATTAATAACTGAAGTGCTTCTGATAAGGCGAACAAAACTTCGTGGTGTCAAGTGCATCTGGATGCCCCTTTTGCTACGCCATTATTTTGCAATAAGTGTGGCAAACAAAATTCATTTCCATGAGTGGCTAAAGATTTAGAAAATACGCGCCACACTAAAATCCCGCGTATGTGAATTATCACTCTGTCCACAAGGTGGCGCAACTGTGTTAATTTACGCCTGATTCCAGCATTAAGTTTATTCGCTTACTTAAAACGCTTTGATCGGACGTTTTATACTTATCTAATATATGCTTGATTTTTTGTTGGTAGGTAATGTGTTGCGTATTACAACTTATATCTTTATCATTGTCTCCAAATTTACCTTTCAAAAATATCTTTGGCGTAATTTAAATTGCTCCAGAAATATTAAAAAACACACAGGAGTTCTATTCATTCGTAGCAACAATCTAGACCCTTTGGTGAAAATGTAATTTTTTCGATACGGTTTCTCTTGTTGATACTTCTAGACACTGTGTCTACACTGTTGTTCAATGAAAGTGCATCAAGTGTGAATTTTTAACATTTGTCAAATTTCCTGGAATGTCTGTGTCATAAGAATGGCGCAGTCAATACTAAAATGTAGAAAACATCATTTTCTTTGCTAAAGATAAGTAAATTATACAGCTTTATGTAAAAATAAATTAATGTGAGATATTCACTGGTATCATATGCTAATATGAACATAAACGACTCTATTAAATAAAGACGCCAATACAAAATTAATCCTTTGCAAAAGAGTGGTGACTGTCACTCACCACTCAATGTGTTGCTACAACTCCAGAGATGACTTTCACCGCTGCCACCGAAATACTCAAGGCCAGAGGACACCAGTTATGACGTCATCACTAATCGACCGACTTCTCACTAGTGTTGGAATTCACGCCGGAAAATTTTGAACAGCAATTTTCTTTTATTTTATTTGTGAAATATCTATCATCTTCTAAAACAGTAATAACTATTTAAACTTACTGGTGAAAATTCAGAATCCCTAAATGAAAATTCAGCCAGATGTGGAATGCCACAGTGTTGCCGCATCTGGCTGTTTTTTTTATTGGTGAATTCCAAATTCTCACCAGTAAGTTTAAATAGTTATTATTGTTTTATAAGATGATAGATATGCCACAAATAAAATAAAAGAAAATTCTATTCAAAAATTTCCGGTGTGAATTGCAACACTAGTGAGAAGTCGGTCGATTAGTGATGACGTCACAACTCGTGCCATCTGGCCTTGAGTATTTCGAAGGAAGTGCTCTCACTCACCCCTCAATGTATTGCGACAACTCGTGAGGTGACTCTCACTCACCACTCAATGTATTGCGACAACTCGAGAGGTGACTCTCACTCACCACTCAATGTATTGCGACAACTCGAGAGGTGACTCTCGCTCGCTACTCAATGTATTGCGACAACTCGTGAGGTGACTCTCACTCACCACTCAATGTATTGCGACAACTCGTGAGGTGACTCTCACTCGCTACTCAATGTATTGCGACAACTCGTGAGGTGACTCTCACTCACCCCTCAATGTATTGCGACAACTCGTGAAGTGACTCTCATTCACCACTCAATGTATTGCGACAACTCGTGAGGTGACTCTCACTCACCACTCAATGTATTGCGACAACTCGAGAGGTGACTCTCACTCGCTACTCAATGTATTGCGACAACTCGTGAGGTGACTATCCCTCACCGCTCAATGTATTGCGACAACACGAAAGGTGATTGACAAGTAAAGGTACCTGAGGCAGCGAATTTAGATTTTTATAGATCATTCGATTCCTTTCATTGAGATAAGTAATTGATACCTCGCATATGTGCTATTGAGTTTTAATAATGACAGGGACCGAATCAAAATTCAATTTCATTTAAAGAAAAACAGTTGCCGTCAAAAAAATTAATATTTTCTTGTAATAAATAAATTTCTGTGTTTACTTTAAAATACTTGTCAAGTTGCTGGTTACTCCATATCAAAACGTCCTCGAGTGCAAAGTTTTAAATGTTAGTTCAACGTTCGAATTAAAATGTAAAATATAAAACGAAAGCATCTCCCGAGATAAATTAACATTAAATATGCCCTCTTCTGGCGGCTCTAGTTCATGTGACTGCAGCACAATGATAAGACATTAGCTGGGAAAACTGAAAAAAAAAATGAATTCAAGACTGATTTCGCTACCCCAAATTAAAGTACTGCACGTTCGGATTTTACCCGACCTAAACCAAAAATTTCTGGTTAAAGTCAACCTAAAACCCAATCCGGAAAGGATGTACTTCAACCCGAATTCTAAGCATTCAAACCTGAACCCAAAGCGAAAAAAATGAATTCATTTTTAATGCAATTATGGAAAAATAGTCTGCAATTATCGGTTTTATTTTTTGTATAAAACTGAACACATATGCATTCATTAATATTCAAATATATAATTTTTTCATTTGAAAAATATTTAGGACTTTCTTTTAAAAGTTGGGTCAACCATAAATCAACCAGAAAGTGTCAAAACCTAACTAGAAGCCCACACGAATCCGAAACAGTTAAAGTCAACCTGACCCGCAACGAAAGAAAATAGCATCAACCTGACCCGACCCGATCAAACTGCGCGACAGGTCAGGTTCGGTTAAGATAGGATTACGCGACCTGGTGCAAGCTTCTACCTCAAATACAAATCATACTTACTTGAGTTTTACAGAATATTTTCGGTTTTTTAAACCCTTAGGGACGACCGACCGGTATTCGTGCCGCGTTAGCTGCTCAGAATCAGTGATTATTCTCACCATTAAATTTTTATTGTAAATTTTGCCTTATTTAATCCGAGCATTTTCCCGATTCAATTAGGCAAAAAATTCTGTTTTAAAAAACCGGTGATAAAAGATTAAACATTCTATAAAAGACGCTTGTCCGAAAGGGGTTAACCCTCTCGCTGCGTAGTTATTTTATCAAAATAGCTTCAAAAATTGCGTATTTAATTCCTTCGCAACGAGCAACTTTTAAGAATTTCTATTCTTTTGTCACCGGTTTTTCAAAACAAAAATTTTCGGCTGATTTAATCGGGAAAATGCTGCGATTAGATAAGGCAGAATTTACAATAAAAAGTTACTGGTGGGAATGATCAAGGATGGTTAATTAGACGGAAAAAATACATCCCGATTGAAATCTCGGGTTGCGCAAATTTGCTACTTTTACGTTTCCCGAGAAACTCTCGGGTTGCGCAGCGAGATGGTTAAGAACAACAGACACAACGTAATGCGAAAAGTTTTGAATATTGTTGATTTGGAGAATAGTCAATAATACATATCTAATAGTACACTAATATTACGAAGTAATTTGTAAAAACCATACGTACAGGAATTTATTGAATAGGATTCAGTATTAACCCTTAGCGGTCGTATTAAGTTTATACGTAAGTGTCATGGCGGTCGGAAGTAATTTTCGTTGAACGAACAGTAATATATAATATGCAAGTTTATGAAGGAAAAAAAATATTCATTCTTTTTTAATCTTTAGTTATATGTAACACAATAATATGTTTCAATTTTATGTAAAAATTATATTGTATAGTTTTCCATCTGATATCTTCCGAAGCAGTCTCCAATAGGCAGACATTAATTTTTCTGTTTGAACATACAGAACATTTTTTACATATTGTATCCTATCTTCTTTAACCCTTTATCTACTGAATTGTGAATTCATGAAAATTTTATCTTCTAAAGCATTTTTCGTGAATTTTTTAATCTACATTAGAAGATTTATATAATCATTTAATAAATTTTAGAAGGATTTTAGGAGGATTGAAGGATTTAGAAGGATTCATTAAATTCGAATTTTTAAGGATTTTGTGCAATATTTTTAACCCCACTCATATCTTTTATTTTAAATATTTTTCTTAGTATTTTGTAGAATTAGGAAATGTACAAATATAATGTTCTTACAATAGAAATATAGAAATATTTCCGAATTGAAAAATTACATACCCCCATTCCACTGCTAAGAAAGCTTAAAAAGATACAAAGTCAAAAGAAATCAAGCCTTTAATTTTTATTTTTATTTATTTATTTTTTTTTTTTTGCGTAACCAATAATGTTTTTGGAACAAGATAAAGTAATGTATCTATAACTCATTCTAAACTGTATTTCAACTAATCGATGCATTAAATGAATTTTATAACAAGTTATTTTAATGGTACTTATAAGTACCGTCAGTATATAAAGGGTTAAACTACTTTAAATTTCACTGTACATTTCTTTCGATAATTTACTTTTTGCCATATTTGAGTATTATTTAAAAAATATTTTAAGAAGCGAAAATGCCTAGCGACACTTAAACACAATTTGTAAAATATTATTTAGAATTCTACTAATCTCCGGAGCTTCTACACTTAAACCTTTAGGGACGAGCGACCGGTATACGCACCACGTAAGGTGCTCAGAATAGAGGTCTGCACGGGCCCGGGCTTGGCCCGAGGCCCGTACCCGGCCCGGCCCGCTGGCCGGGCCGTCGGAATGAAGACGAATTTTCAAACGGTCCGGGCCGGCAAAAAATATAATCGGGCCTGTCGGCCCGATATAAGAATTTAAGCGAAGCTGATAAAATACGAGCCATTTCCAATGAATATGATTTTCTCGAGAAGTATAAATGTGCGTCACGAGCCGATGCGAGTTTAACAACATCAATACAGAAATGTAATATGTCTATCGTAGAGATCGGCATCGTACAGTTGCAAGATGTCTGATTCCGAGTTTAATTTCTTTTAGCAGACTCGTGCCGGGACGGAACTGGTCTTAATCGATCTCAGGATGTGTAGAACAGTCATTGTGTTTTGTAGTATTAATAGTGATAATGAACTTCTCTTAACAGTATCTTTGGAAATATACCTTAAGGTGGTTCTCATATTCACTGTTCAACAATGCGAAGCTTTCAGACACATTTTCTGATAAAAGTTTTAACTATAAAGGCATAAAATTGACAGGAACGAATAGCTTTTTCCATATTTGATAAAGGCCCCACCAGTGGCCGAGAAGTTCTGCTCTCGAAGCTGGTAGACGGGAGGTGCTGGGTTCGATCCCAATCGCGCCCGTCGGCCTAATCGTTCGGAGTTTTCGTGGTTTTCTTCGAGTCGTGGATCTTCCATGCGTTAATACGGATTAGGTTCCCTTAGAAAGACCCCCACGGAGGGCACTCCCCCCGGGCCTATATCCCTCGTGTAGATAATTGGACGTCAAAAATCAACCCAACCCAACCCATATTTGATAAATTACTTACAGAGATAACAGAGATTCCTGTCACGTAACTGTACGTTTTTCTCCTTTCCTGTGCCATCGCTTCCGGAAATTCGATTCAAAACGCTAACTTTGACAGTATTTTCAGTAAGATATATTGCTTTTATGTATGAAAAAAACGGCATTTACTTTGAATAAGAATTCTGAATAAGAATACCTGCCAATCTTACGCGTTTCCGAAAAGAAAAGAATTCATAAATGTGTCGAAATGTAGCTCCTTTGGATTTGAGAAAAGCCTTAAAAGTGAGAGAAATATTTTCACAAATCTACTTTTTATTATACAGCTTCAAAATTTATCATGTTTTTAATCTTTTATTCTGATGAACTACATTAATCTTTTAATGAATCCTTATTTCCATTTTGAAATGTCTGTAGACACGATGACTAAAACACTGTAGGTAATCGTTAATGTTTACTGTTGTGTGTTTTCTGTTTTGCGATCATCATAGTAATGTAAAATATACTGCAAAATGTTCCCATAAATATGTATGTAGTATTCATTAAAAGAATCGTAATTGTATGTTGAGAAAAAACGGATTTTTTTTTTTTTTTTTTTTTTTTTTTTTGTAGAAATTCTGTCGGGCCGGGCCTGTTTTCACTGATTTTTGTATGGGCCGGGAACTGTAAAAATGCAAACGGGTCAGGCCGGGTTCGGGCCGAACTTCCAATTTTTACACCGGGCCGGCCGGTCCAAGATAGCTTTCGTTCGGGCCGGGCCCAGGCCTGGAAATTCCGGCCCGTGCAGACCTCTAGCTCAGAATCCGTGATTATTCTCACCAATAAATTTTTATTGTAAATTTTGCCTTATTTAATCCGAGCATTTTCCCGATTTAATTAGGCAAAAAGTTTTGTTTTAAAAAACCGGTGATGAAAGATTAAAAACTCTGTAAAAGACGTTCGTCCCGAAGGGTTTAATATGTAACACAAGGTCAGTATGATTCTTTGCCGAGGTATCTGAGAGCAGACGTAATACTGGAGGGTAAAAAAGCTTTCGTGGCTGAAAGTAGACATACGACCGCAAAGGGTTAACTTATCAACTGCTGGGCTTTGATGTGCGGTAATGTAGTCATCCCCCCCCCACCCCCCACGAAAAAAAATCAGAAATTTTCTAAAGCACATGAATTGGCATCTTGATAATATATACATCTTGATGTTGTATTTATTCCTGTCATGCTTAGTAAAGTGAAAAAAATATATTACAGCATATCTAATTATATTCATTTCAGACATGCGGCCATCTTTGGAAAAACGAATATCATCGTCAATTGCATCTAGTAAACGGAGTATGTTATGTAATCAATGGCAATTTGGAAGAAGAAAGTGTTAAGAAGCTTTTGCCACTGACACAGAGAGGTAAGATATCTATCGATGTTCCAAAATCCAAATTATAGTTTTGTTAATCACCCCCTTTCACTTACCCATCATACGTAGTATAGGGTAAGTCTAGTAATCGTTTTAAAAATCAAAATAAAATTGGTCGGATTTACACGTTTGAGACCCTGGAGATTCTGAAAAACATATTTTTAGAAGAAAAAAAATTGCCGTCCGTCTGTGTGTATGTAAGGCTGTAAGCGCTCTATCTCCCGAACAAATTCAGATAGAGACTTGAAATTTGGTGAGTACTTAGTATGTAATAATCAGAAGAAGCCTTTTAAATTTCAGTAACCTCGATTATCCGGAACTATTCTTTTCGGACTCTCAAAATACTCGTTCTGATAAAAGGTATATAAAGTTTTCCGAAATTGTTTATTTTAAGGAGTGAATACAAAACACAATAACAAAAACATAAATTTTGAATAAAGAATCAAGCCGATTGGATAATTAGTTGCCGAGATATTAGTAATCTTATTTTCCGCACTCTTTGATTTTTAGTGACACTGTATATCATTCAAATTTCAATTCAAAGATATATTTTAATTGGAAATGAGACGCTTAATCCGACGCAGTAAACTGTTCGTTAATATGATTATCATTTTTGGAGTTATAAGGATGTTTCTTTTACGCAATTCAGTAATAGAGCATTTAAAGTTTATGATGTCATCAAGCCACGATTTTAAACACTCCATCTACCGAACAAATTGATAACGAATACGTTTAAATTTTATTTTGGAATTGCAGTGCATTTTAGAAATAGTTTACACGTGTTTTATTTTCATATTTTATATTATGCATATCCATGATGGGTAAGTACAAGGTGCATTCAGGTTCTAAGGCCTCCGATTTTTTTCCTAACTAACTACTCACCCGAAGACTATGAAACTGGTGTTACTTCTCGACGTAATCTCCCTGCAGACGTACACGTTTTTCCTAACATCAACGCCGTGATTCCTTGGCCGCGGCGAAGGCTTCTTTAGGAGTCTGTTTTGGCCACTGGAAAATCGCTGAAGCAAATCGTGCTGTTTCACCAAGACAACGCACCCGCACATCGGGCTAATGCTAGCCAACAATTTCTTCGTCAAAACAACTTTGAAGTAATTTCTCATGCTCCCTAATCACCTGACCTGGCTCCTAGAAACTTTTGGCTGTTTCCAACAATGAAAGACACTCTCCGTGGCCGCATATTCACCGGCCGTGCTGCTATTGCTTCAAGAATTTTCTAGTGTAGCCCAGTGGTTAGGAAGTTGAATTCGGAAATAATTAGGGGAAAGCTGGAAATTGTTTTAACCCTTTCAGTTTAGGTCTAGAATGAATATGCTACGTTTTCCCCTTCGTACTAGGTGATCGTTAGGAATTATACATTGATTTATAGTCAAAAAACACTTTTTTTAATACCATAACACTATCTCGAAATCACTAACTTTTTCAAAAACATTGTCAATACAGATGTTGTAGAGCTTAAAATTTTGAATAAAATGAGTACCTACACTTAATACATTTGTTGAATATTAAGGTCACTATTCTACTTTAAAGTTTTAGTCCCGTGGTCAGAGGGTTGAACTCAGAATGAATTAGGGGAAAACTGGAAATTGTTTTAATCCCTTCAGATTAGGTCTAAAATGAATATTCTATGTTTTTCCCCTCGTACCAAGTGAGCGTTAGGAAATATCTACGTATTTACATTCGAAAAACATGTTTTTTCCTTAATATTTTAAACAATACCTCAAAATAGTTAATTCTATCAAAAACATTGTCAATGCAAATGTTGTAGAGCTTAAAATTCTGAATAAAATGAGCACCCACATTAGTATTTTTGTTCAAAATTAAGGTCGCAATTCCATTTCAAAATAGCCATTCCCTTAATCCCTAATCAAGAGTTTCAAGATAGGAGAGACCAGATTACCTTAACAATATCTCAAAACAGCTAACTATATCAAAAAATTGCCAATACAGATGTTGTAGAGCTTAAAATTTTGAATACAATGAATACTCACATTAACATTTTTGTTCAAAATTAAGGTCGCAATTTTAGATATTGCTAAAAATATTAAAGAAAAACGTGTTTTTCGAACGTAAATGTGTACATATTTCCTAACGCTCACTTAGTACGAAGGGGGAAATATAGAATATTCTTTTTAGACCTAATCTGAAGGGATTAAAACAATTTCCAGTTTTCCCCTAATTCATTCTGAGTTCAACCCTCTGACCACGGGGCTAAAACTTTAAAGTAGAATTGTGACCTTAATATTGAACAAAAGTATTAAGTGTAGGTACTCATTTTATTCAGAATTTTAAGCTCTACAACATTTGTATTGACAATGTTTTTGAAAAAGTTAGATATTTCGAGATAGTTTTATGGTATTTAAAAAAAAACGTGTTTTTTTACTATAAATCAGTGTATAATTTTTTTACTATAAATCAATGTATAATTTCTAACGCTCACCTAGTACGAGGGGAAAATGTCGCATATTCATTCTAGACATAAACTGAAGGGATTAAAACAATTTCCAGCTTTCCTCTAATTATTTCCGAATTGGGCCTTTTTGTGTTCCCCTACCACTGGGCTAGTGGTCAAAACAGACTCCTAAAGAAGCCTTCGCCGCGGCCATGGAATCAACGCTTCGACTTTGTGAAAAATGTGCGCGTTTGCAGGGAGATTACGTCTAGAAGTAACACCAGTTTCATAGTTTTCAGGTGAGTAGTTAGTTTGAAAAAAAAAATCGGAGGCCTTATAGAATTTGAATGCACCTCGTATTACGGTGCCCCCCCCCCCCCCCCCCGCCTCCCAACGACTAGTTTTAAGCTTTCATATCGCTTAGTCGTTTTACTATAGTTTGGCACTCGTTCCACAACTCTAGCTTTATCTGTTAAAAAATTACATGAATGTTACCTGACTTTAGTTTGCAACTAGCATAGGTAATTAAATAAATTTTATCTTGATACAAAAAACATCTACTGAAAATTAAAACAGAAAAAATATCAAGTTTTAAATTATTAAATATTTCCACTTTATTTTTTTTTAATGAATCATACTGATTGATAAAAATATCATACAAATTGATATTTTCCCTACTGAGTGAAAAGGTGTACAGTAGGGTGGGTCGAAAAAAATCAAAATATTTATAAGCGAAATGTAATAGTGCGGAAAAGTTGCCTTTTGTAATAAAGAATAAATTACTAAACTATTACATCGATTGGTTAATATCTTTTACCGCCGCAAAGGGACCAAAATTTCCAAAAATCGCAAAAAACATGTTTTTTTCCAATTATTTTTTTAATTATCCAAATGTACCAATACAATTTCTAATAAAACGCAATAGCTGCCTGAGTTTATATGAGAAATGCCCTGATAAATGTTAATTATGATGAAATCATATCTTTTACTGCCGCAAAGGGAACATATTTTAAAAAGAATTGCAAAAATGTCAATTTTTCATTTTTTCTAAATTTTTATATTTTTTGTAATATGTCTAGAAATAAATAAATTTACTGTATGTCTATTAATATGCCATAAATTTTTTTAACTATTTGTAATAGGCTGGAAAATACAAAAGGTATTAATTTTGTTTTCTTGACGATCGCTTCCTCTAATGATGTTTTACTTCATAACAGCAGTTCATGCATCAAAAATCACAAAAATGATATAAAATGAACAAAGTATTTTAGTATTTTATTATTTAAAATGCAGAGATGTTTAACCGCAACGAGTTAAATAAATTTTAAATGAAGAAGTAATTAAAGTGAATGAATTTTATAATATGACTTGTTTTTAGATGAAGCCATTATTACTCGAGAGGTCAAAATTGACCAGATGTGATCCTCCTTCTGTTCTAGTACACAAACTTCATCAGCGCTTCATTGATTAATTTCACGCATCTTTCTACTGATTGAGTTGGACAAGAAAAGTTAATAAAAGGAAAGTTACAATAGCTGGTATCTTTAATCGAACATTCTAAACTCACCAGCGTTGTTAGTCGATAGAGGAACCGTAATAGGTGATTCGCCATTGGACTAAATCCATACAATTTTAAGCTTCAAAGTTCAAGTCTGCTATGATAAAGTAACGGATGGCACTATTCTAGTCCACGGAACTTCGTGCTTTGGCAATTTTCTGCATGGATGGGGTCCTGATGTCCTCTCATTCATACGATATCATTCCAATAAGGCTTTTGTCATGATTTGCGAAATAGTCAGTTCGTGAAATTACAGGAACTATAATCTTTCGTAGATGATCTGGCAAATAATGAAAGTTTCTAACTATAGTGCACATATTCTGAAAAACATGAGGGATTCAATTTAATTGTGAACCAACTGATGCAGTACACTTTTAGGATAAACTCAAACAATGTGACAAGTTAAGAAGAGGGTTTCTCTGCTCTAACGTATAGTCTCAAAATTCGATTAGCAGTAGTGATCCACCTTGCGTGAAATATTGGTCCAGGGACTCAGCCAAAACGGTCAATTGAACATACGCGTTTTGAATGAGCTTGCAATATTTCAGACATATACTTCTGCTCAATTGAAAAATTATCTTTACAAAACAGCTAGGTGATCAGGTTAAATTGGCTTAAACTTTGGAATTGGTAATGATTCGCATATCACAAGAGATCAACCAATGAGGCCAAAATATGAAAGAGGACCTGTCATCGAGATGTTCGAAAAGATGTCTCAGCGGAAGCTCATTGAAGTGAGGGTTATAAAGCCGCTAAAGTGGTTTTTTGGACTTATTCTCAAGTAATCATATAACACCACTTTTGCATCATGTGTTAAAAACAGTTCCACCAAATCCGATTGCAATTATTTTTACAGTTTACATTCCATTTTTCTTCAAAAAATCTACAATGTCATTGCATATAGAAATCGCCTTGCCAGACCATGGGTTCAAATGACGAAAATAATAGAGACCTAGTTCTAGTATCAAAGAGATATATTCTTCCTTGACTTCGCGAAGATGAAACTTAATTATTTAACCTGGCCGATATTTCTATCTTTAGGGCCATCCAAGTATAGAGTAAAAGTAGTATATTACAAAAAAATGAACCAAGTGCAATATGGCCCTCTAGCAGCGAGAAAATAATTTTACGTGCAGGCAGCTGCAGGTGTTTCTATCATTGAGTAGATTTTTTTGATAGAATTAGAGTGATCTTGGTTAACAATCTGCATGAAATTAACAACATAAAATACCTTCTCAGCCTATTAGAAATCTAAAAAAACGGAAAATATTATGAAAATAAAAAAAAAGAAAAATTTTAATTTTTAACATTTTTTAGAACATTTGGCTCTGTTGCGGCGGTAAAAGCAATGATGTCACCCAAAAAGATTTTTTACTGTTATATTACTAATATTTTGGTATGGCTATTTCGTTCTATTACAAATTAAATTCGTATGTTTGGAAATTAAAAAAGAAAACATTGCAAAAAGTATGTTTTTTGCAATTTTTCCGAAATTTGGTCCCTTTGCGGCGGTAAAAGATATTAACCAATCGGTGTAGTATTTTACGGATTTATTCTTTTTTACAAAAGGCAACTTTTCCGCGCTATTACGTTTCGATTACAAAAATTTCGGTTTTTTCGACCCACCCTAGTGTACAGACCAGCAGTGGAACTCAAGAACTTTTTTAAATTTTTTTAATTGGTGAATTTTTTAATCCACATTCTTAAAATGAGTAAAACCAAAAGGACGAAAAATAAGGTTTATTATACCATTTCAAAAGAGTGGTGCCAATCGAACAATCTGAATAAAAAAAGTAGCCCACTGGCAACACTGGGTGTATATCAATTTCGATACAGAGGATGTCCATAAAAGCATGTCCCAGTTTTAATGGTATATTATAACAGATTAATTTAGACTATTTACAACAAATCATACATCAAATTGAAGGTAAACTAACCTACTTTTTGATACAAATGTTCAATAGGTGCGACTTTAGTTATACGTCACACATCCAACCTAAAGTCGAATTCTACGCACACTTCGGTTAACAAGTCCTGAGCAATGGAAGCAATAGCCTCCTCAATTCTGTGTCTCAACTCCGGCAAGACCCAAAGAAGAAAATCGCATGGCTCTAATGGCTTTTAAACCTTCGGAGCAACAAAACCGCTTTACGCTCAGTAGTCGCCATTTTGCGTATGTGGTATTGCAAGTAAGTCAATTACAAAGCAGTAATCGCACATGCGCTTAACTAAAACTGTTTGAGTTCAGGGATGAGAAATCTCCGTCCCAAATAACTAATTGTTATCACTAAATTTTAATGGTATTTCTCACTTTATTTAATGACAGAATTTCTGGGATTTAATAAAGCGAGGAATACTGTTAACATTTAGTTGTGAAAATTAACCATTTGGGACGGAGAATTATCATCCCTGTTGAGTTACTCTTTATTTGTGACCTTGACCAACACTCTGCAATGCTTACATTTGATACTGTTAAAATTTATAACTGGAACACTAGGACATTTATGAATACTCTGTATTTGAAAGTGAACATAATTAAAATACCCTCTAAACATTTTTTCTCCATTGACCGTAACGTAACAGAGTTTTTTATTCTCTGTTCTATAAACAAACTGGTAAGGCTACCATACTTGCCAACTTTCCATTATAGTAGGAGAGCTGTTGAACATTTTTGAGTAGGTATTTGAGGCACCCTGAAAATTTGTGCAACATTTCTTTTGTAATGCCTGAATACAAAATCGAATGTCTGGCTGAAGGATCGTGGCCCAAAAACTGTGCCAGACATGTGTCAAGTGCCATTTGGCACTTGACACGTGTCTGGCACAGTTTTTGTGCCGACTAAAGTGTCTGTCATTTTCAAAATATTTTTTTCTAAGCATAAATATTATTCTGCCTCAATCTCAGCGTGCCTCAAATACCTTTTTTGGGTAGTCAAAAATGGCACTTGACACGTGTTTGGCACAGTTTTTTGGCCGACTAAAGTGTCTGTCGTTTTCAAAATATTTTTTTCTAAGTATAAATATTATTCTGTCTCAATCTCAGCGTGCCTCAAATACCTTTTTTTTGGGTAGTCAAAAAATGGCACTTGACACGTGTCTGGCACAGTTTTGGGGCCACGATCCTTCAGCCAGACATTCGATTTTGTATTCAGCCATTACAAAAGAAGTGTTGCACAAATTTTCAGGGTGCCTCAAATACCTTCCCAAAAATGTTTAACAGCTCTTGGACTATTAAATTTCCGTAAAATATGAGTTAAATTGACCCAGGTTAACCACGTTTCGAACCAGAAATTTACTAAAGAAATTAATTCAAATAGATTTCACAGAGAAACATGATTTTAAATATATAATGATACATCAAATAAATTTTCTGGTTAGTAACGCGTATAATCTGGGTTAACTTAACTCAAATTTTACGGAAGTTTAGTTGAATGTTGGCAGCTATGGGCTACACGCTTCATTTTCAATACCGAAAATGTCATAGAAATCCTTAATAACATATATAAATTACAGGTGCATCCGAGTATATTTACGTGAGTTAGAGAGCACACAGATAAATAGACGGAAGACAAATCGAAGTCATAAAAGCTTTACAACTATGTTGAAAAGTGTTAAAAAAAGTAGAGAGATATACGTCAGGTTATACATCGACCTCACATACCATATCCAAAAAACATCATGCAAAAATATTGAAATACAAACGAGAAATTTGTTAACCCCTTCGGGACGAGCGACCGGTATTCGTGCCGCGTAAGGTGCTCAGAATCGGTGATTATTCTCACCAGGAAATTTTTACTGTAAATTTTACCTTATTTAATCAGAGTATTTCCCCGATTCAATTAGGCAAAATTTCTGTTTTATAAAACCGGTGATTAAAGATTAAAAATTCTGTAAAAGACGCTCGTCCCGAAGGGGTTAGAACGCTCCAAATCGTTTAACATTTGCTTGCTAATGTCATCGCGTTCCTACGCTAGGCTCTTAACCTGATTGCATTAAGTAATGTTTATATTAATTAGATTTACTCCATTAATTAGACTTTATTTTATCGAACATCCAGGTCCAAGACAGTTAAACTTTAATTTCAATTTCTATGCCCTATTCGTCAGTTAAACTTCGTTCTTCATTCATTTTTTCACTAAATTACAATTATATCGCTTAGTTCGTTTCTTTTACCTTGTTTGTTTCCACTGACGTACAACGACGTTTTTTTTTCAGCTTTGCAATATGGAAAAGATCAAGACGGTTCAACGGAATATTCCCATGCGCTTGGGCAAGCTGGAATGTCACTCGCTTTTTCTGAGGTAAAATGAACTTTCCTATTTTTATTTTATTTTTTTATCTTTTACGCATAGACGTACCTTTTAGACCAGGCATGTCAAACACGTGACGCATGACAACGTATCTGAGGTCCACCAAGCCTTTGGCATTTTTCCAATGGAGTTATGAATAAAGAGGTGGAGACATATAGTGTACGGTCTACTAGTTACGAGTGAAGTAACTGAGGAGGTTGTCCCAAGATGGCGGCTGCTTTTTTTTTAATCGGATCTTCAGTTTCTGATTACCGCCAGGTCGAACGTCCCACCAGTAAAATTGAATAGAAAATGTCGCCTTATTTAAGCGTCTTTTCATGGAAAGTTTTCTCAAAAATGTCATAAAATTTTCTAATTGTTTTTACTGGTGTCAATATGCCTCGTAAAAGTGTTAGTTTATTCCTTGGTTGTCAGAATAAGGCGGAAACGCAGGACTTAACTACTGCCAAAGTAAACTCCTACCAGTAAAAATTGAAATTGTTTCTACGGTTATTTATGACTGAAATTTTGTAATAATAAGGCGTTTAAATAAGTTGAAGGTTTCTAAATAAATATACTGGTAGCAGGAGAGCTGTTGAACATTTTAGGGAAGGTATTTGAGGCACCCTGAAAATTTGTGCAACACTTCTTTTGTAATGCCTGAATACAAAATCGAATATCTCGCTGAAGGATCGTGGCCCAAAAACTGTGCCAGACAAAAAATGGCACTTGACACGTGTCTGGCACAGTTTTTGTGCCGACTAAAGCGTCTGTCATTTTCAAAATATTTTTTTCTAAGCATAAATATTATTCTGTCTCAATCTCAGCGTGTCTCAAATACCTTTTTTGGGTAGTCAAAAAATGGCACTTGACACGTGTCTGGCACAGTTTTTGGGCCGACTAAAGTGTCTGTCGTTTTCAAAATATTTTTTTTCTAAGTATAAATATTATTCTGTCGCAATCTCAGCGTGCCTCAAATGCCTTTTTTGGGTAGTCAATAAAAAAATGGCACTTGACACGTGTCTGGCACAGTTTTTGGGCCACGATCCTTCAGCCAGACATTCGATTTTGTATTCAGCCATTACAAAAGAAGTGTTGCACAAATTTTCAGGGTGCCTCAAATACCTTCCCTAAAATGTTTAACAGCTCTTGGACTATGGTGGAAGTTTCCACCAGCACTAAACAACGTCTGCGATAGCGGTTACAGTTGAAGCTTCACTATTTTAAGGATATGTCAGTTCCTCTTTATTAATAGTTCCATGATTTTTCCTTGATTCCGTTTGATATACACTTTGCATTAACACATTCGCAGTAACCATGGTTCCAGTTTTGCCAAGTTGGAGATTTTTTTATTCAAAATATGTGCCACAATTTCAGAATAGTAATCTTTCAGAATTGTATCGCTTTATTAAATTATTGGATTTATTCAGGGTTGCCAGTTTGGAAACCCTTTTTATTTCGAAATTTGAAATACACACCGGAAATTTTGAAAGAAGAACCTTTACTTTAGGTAATCACAAAATTTCTGTCATGAAATAAAGCAAAAAATACTATTTCTATTTTCCGCCACGAATTCCGATTTTCTGAATAGAAATAGAGGCCAAACTGGCAACACTGGATTTATTTATGCCGTGTTTAAATACATCAAATATTCTAGTAAAAAAATTGGTAGCTATTTTGAAAAAAGAAAACCAACAATCTGATAACATTACCGTAGTGTTGAGATAGCAAGCAACAGAAAGTATAGTATACTAGCTGTTAATCGCGACTTCGTTCACGCAACATTTAAAGAAGAGTAAATATATTAATTAAGCAAAAAGTTTCAATCACGGTAGTTAAAAACGCATACAATTAAATAATTCTTTATCTTTTTTAGCAAAAAATACGTTCGATAATCCCAATTTGCATATTTATGTTCTTATAGACAGGATCATTTACTTTTCTTTCAAACGCTTGAAATTTCATACGCTTTCTCTAAGATTAAATGTCGAATAAATTTAATTCGTTGTTATTCCGTTTTATCATTTTAATTTATTAGAATTGACATTAATTCCGCTCAGGAATATTGATTTAATTTATGCATTCCAGCCAAAGAATACTTTTAAATTGATTATGTTTATAAGCATGTTTAGAAAATTTGTTAATTAACAGGAAACTTCAGGCGTGACTTTGAGGTGATTAGAATAATCGAAAGATTAACGTGCAACTTTATGTTTCTACTCCAGACTACTCCTTCATATCTTGAAAGAAAGGAAGGTATGTCCTATTTAAAAAGGAAATTAAAATGCGGTGAAGCATAACAGAAAAAATATATGTAATTAAAAAAAGGAAAAATATCTTTAACTCACTTACATTTATTGCAATTTTATTTCACAGTGCCACTTTTGTGACATCTGTAGAAATTACCAAAAATATCAACATGTTTATCTTGCCCCAAAGATACTCAAAGCCAAAATTGGTTGTTTGTTAAACGATAGATTTGCATACTGCTTTCAGTTGCAAAACCTGTTATTAAAGAAAAAGTATATCAATATAGATAAAAATTATCACATCAATTGTTATAATTTAGGATTATGGAAGTTTCAAAATTTGGCAAGATTATACTCCAGTTGGGGGATAAATTTACTTTGCAGATATATATATATATATATTTAATTTAAAGCAATTATATAAAAATAAGAAAAGAGTAACTAGTTAATTCCGGGATTATTTTATTCGCTTATTTTTTGCACTTTTCCTCAATAAAAGCTCCTTCAATATGGTGCATAACTGCATACTTATTAAACGTACAAACTTAATGCTGGAATCGGGAGTAAATTCACACATCTTGTGGACGGGGTTGATAATCCACATACGCAGTCTTTTACTGTGATATCATATATGACAGAATATCTACCATCTGCGCATATTTTCTAAATCTTTAGTCACTCAAGGAATATGAACCTTGTTTACCAGATTTATTGCAAAGTAATGGCGTAATGAGAAGGGGGGGTGGGGTCCAGACGCTGACACCACGAAATTTTCTTTGCCTTATCTAGTCTGAGACTTTCAGCTATTAATCAAGGTAAAAAAAAACTTGACAATTTTAGTGATGTGGAATAAGAAGACAGTTAGGCATCTTCCTGTAGTTCAACCCGATCCGCTACGTGGCGCGTGACCTTGATTGATGTGACCTCCTCTTTAATCTTGCGGTTACCTTTCCCATTTAAGATAGGACGCTTAATATGTCTGCAGTTTTTATAAGGGGCGCTAGGAGAATATCTCGCTCAATTAGTGACATTGTCTCTTTGAATTTCGCTTGAAAGATGTCACTGGTTTATCTTAGTCTCCAGTGAAATTTAAATGTTAACAGCTTTCCAATTAATATACAGGGTGTCCATAAGAGAAAATCCCAGGTACAAATTTTAATAGTATCGACTGTAACAGGGTGGTTAGTGGTCAGGGAAAAACACAGTCAAAAAAGGTGCTAAATACCAGTGTTTTGTTACAGAGAAATTCGCCTTCTGAACAGTGCTGAACAGTGGAGCAGCGTTGATGGGTTTCCTAGTTGCTATCAACTGAACACCCAGGCTGAAGATGTGATGTCTTACAAATTAATGATCCATTGGAAAAAAGAAAGAGGTGTAGTTGTTTCACTCCTTAACGATCGCATTAAATTACGTTTTAAAAATTCAAATTGCTTATTGGCACCACATTTAAAAAAAAGAAATATTCAGCTTGTTTAATAACAGGTAAAATAATACAACAATAAGGCTAATTACACCATTTTATAAAACTGGTGGGAATTAAACAATCTGAGTAAAAGACACAGCCCGTGAATATCAAGGGAGCGAGAATTAAGGGGTTAAAAACTACATTAAAAATTGAAAAAGTATTAAAGATAAAAACTAGCATAGGTGCTTAAATTTTAGAGAAAAAAAAGTTTAATTTAAGTTTAATAACTAAAAAGATAAGTTAAAGTTATGTCTAAATATGGCTATAGCTGTGGTTAAATTCGCCTTCTTTAATGCCTTTATATTATTGGAAGTATTTTCTCGAAGAAAATACTGGTAGTTTCAACTTTTTCTGAGTGTGTTTTACCCTGACCACTCACCATCATGTGTAAGCGTTGTAGAGTGTTCGTTCAAGGTCACAAATAAAGAGTAACACAACAGTTTTAGATAAGCGCATGCGCGAGTACTGCTATGTGTTATTTACTTGCTTGCCGTGCCAAATACATAAAATGGCGACTCCTGAGCGTAAAGTGTTTTGAGTTCTGCAATTTGATAAGAGTGAATCTGTTATTTCAGTTCAATGTGCGTTTCATTTAAAGTTTAATTGTGATCTCCCATGTGGCAAAAATTACTTTACGGTATTTTGATTTTTTATGGTGAATCAAGGTATATTAAAACTGCTACTGAAAGATAAAAAATAGTTTGTTTTTAAGGGGTCTCAGGACTCTTAAAATTTAACACTTTTACAAATTTTATCATTTATTTTTACATTCATTTATTATCACAAATTTTATATTTTAAACTTCTATTTCTTCTGAACATTTTGATATAATTGTTTCCTCGAAATTCCCATTAGAACAGATGTTATGGCTTTTAGAATTGTACGCGCTCAATAGCTCAAGCAGCTTTTCCAAAACTTTGAAGTCATTTTACTGAAAATGACATTTTTGGGCATAACGCGCAGGATATCTCAAAAACTTCTGTATACTTTTTCACCAAACTTTTAAAACATATATTTCATGTTAGTCTGTATAAACTGAATCTAAAACTTCATTTTAATTGCTCAAAAAAATATTTTTTCATGTGATTATACTGTTGAAATTTTCAAAATTTTGTATTAGCTAAATTCAACTTTGTATTAAAATTATAAAAATGTTTTAAATATAACTTTATTTAGATTCAGGTAAATTATTAGAATTTGACGTATAATTAGACACCACAATTTCCATTCTAGTTAAAAAATTATTTTGTAATCCTGCGCGTAAGATGTCATATCAATTTTCTGCTTTACAAATGTCTGACAGTTTGAAGCCCCCTATAAATGTTAATTCTGCATTTTGTAATTTTTTAAATATATGAAACGAAAGAACATACTTATATCTTTCATCTCAATAAAAATTATGTTTTAAAAACATATACATTTTAAGATATTAAATGTTGAAAATGGTCTTTTTTTTCCAATTTTAACCCGGGAAGAATCGCGTGGGGTAAGACATACCCCGGTGCGTACGGTTTCTACAATTGTCACCAATATTTTTCGAAGAGTAATCTTCAACTTACTTTATCGCATAATTTGTAACAAATGTCTCCCACTAAATAAGGTGACGATTTTTATTTGCACTTATTGGTGAGAAACCAAAAACCGTCCATACCCTGTTTATGCACGACTTCCCCCGGGTTAAGAGTCCTGAGACCCTTTAAGAAACAGACTCTGTAACTACTAAACTCAATTTAAAAATTCTTTTACTGTATGATAGCTGACAAATAGAATTCCCAAATAGACTGCATTGTGTAAATGTTTTGGAAGGGAGTGGCTGCAAATGAGCGAAATGGAGATTTTCTCCATTGCTTCACGTGTCACATTCGTCTAACATGAATGAAGTTTCTTCAAAATGTGACCTAATGAGTAGCATTTAACCCTTGCAGTGCGGATTTTTTTTTTGGGGGGGGGGGGTGTTAATGGCCTGTGCGGAATATTTTGTCATAGATATCAATCGGTGAATCAAAAAAACGTTCTTTAAAGTTATAGTTGACTTTTAAGTCGACTTTTGTCGACGCTTACTTTAGTCTACAGCACCCAACTCCTAGATGTCGACATTAGTCGACACCCGCACTCGAACCCTTATGTCGAATTTTGTCGGCTCCCGCACGAAAAGGGTTAAATTATCTGCAGCTGTATAATTCCCCGCTGATGCAATAGGCACACACATACCACTTGGCATTTTCAACAAACAGATGTGCAAAGCCGCGGGTTTTGCCAGTATAATGGATATTTTTAGTCATGAAAAAAGTATTCAAAATTACATACCAGAAACAAAAATCTAAATTATAAATTAAAATACTATAAAACAATATAAATTAATTAGATTATAAATTAAAACACTTGTCGGTACATAAATAAAAGTATAATATCATCAAGGTGTCTAACTGTGCCTTTGCGGCAAGTTAGAGGGCTAAATATAAAAAACAGAATGATCATTTACACGTAAACCCCTTCTTAACCCTTTGAGCTCTGGAGGGCGAATTTCTTCCGACTTAATTTTAATGTCACAATGGCACCGGAATATTCGACAAAATTTATTTGAAAATAAATTAATGTATTTTTTCGTGTATACAATAAACCGATTTTTTTTCTTCAAAATACTCGTGTCAATGTAACATTTGGGTTATTTGAAGAAATTCAACCACCAGAACTTAAAGGGTTAAGGGGAAATGGCTTTTCCTTATTTTGAAGCAAGATTTTTCGAAAATTTCGGTGGCAAATCAACATTACATGAACACAATTACTTGCATCTGAAAGGGTAAACCCCTTCGGACGAGCGTCACGTATCCGTGACATATTAGGAGCTCGGAATACTTGAATTATTTCCACCACTTATTTCTTATTGTAAATTTTGCCTTATTTAATGAGAGCATTTTTTCAATTCAAATAGCCAAAGATTTCTGTTTTGAAAAACAGATCACGAAAGATTAACCCTTTAGTGCGCAGCTTTGCATATATGCAAACAACACTGTTTTGAATTTAATAGATTTTTTTTTATTCGCATATACCTAATTCACACTAGTAAATCTCAATAATATATAAAAATTTCATGGCAATCTGAGGATATTTACGAGAGTTAGATAAAAGATAGGCAGACAGAGAAATAGACGGCAGACATTGAAACTGAATTCATAAACAATTACAATCATGTTTGAAAGAATTAAAAAAAGGAGTTATAAACATAGTGGAACACTTTTAATGTACATAACGAAACAAAAAACATATTTTTTTTTTCATTTACAATAAAAAATTATGTATCCAAAATACATGTTATTATCAAAACTAAGAAACTTTTAATATTGAAAAAAATCCTAAATTCTAAATAAAATATTATTTTTTTTTCATTTAATTTTTTTTATCTTTTAGGATGGATCTCTTTTAGTACTGGGTGCTCCTGGTATTTGGACGTGGAAAGGTAAGCATACAATTATTGTCTCATTTAACTGTAGCAAATGAAAGGCTTAACCCTTTATCTACTGACGGTCATAAGAGAAGCTATCATAAGAGAATCAATTGAAATAATTGCTAATAAAGATACAGCTTATAACGATGCACTATCATACGATATCCATGGAGTATGGGGAAATTTGCAGCATAATAGATGATAGCTCATTTTGTTGAAAATTTGAATAACTTTATCTGGCATCTCATCTGGCGTACAACCTTTAAATTACAATGTTTTCTTCTGGACAATTCTGGAATAAGCGCAAATAAAATAATAACAACATTTTAATCCTACTGATGACGGCCTTGTAATGGTTGAAAATGTTATGGGTTTTTTCTAGTGTAATTTAAGATATTTTTTATTTGTATTTTAAATATCTTTATATTATATGTATGCAGCTGAAAATAATTTTTGCTCAATTATTTGAGCTTTTATATGTATTTTAATTATTCAACAGTATAATCACCTAAAAAATATTTTTAAGCAATAAAAAGGAAATTTTAGGTTTAGTTTATACAGGGTTCGTACGGGTACCGTTATTTTCCAGGCCAAATATAAGTATTTTTTTTTTATAGAAAAATAAATCTAGTTTAAACGGACGAAATTTCACCTTATTTAAGAAGAAATTTTTCCGGAAGAAAATACTGGTACCGAAGAATTTCTTAGTCTGGAAATTCAAGGACCCGTACGAACCCTGTTATACATATTAACATTAAACATATATTTTGAAAATTTCATGAAAAAATATTGAAAAGTTTTAGAAATATCCTGCACCTTATGCCCAAAATCGGCATTTCGAGCAAAATGACTTCAAAATTTCGGAAACGCCTCTTCAGCTATTGAGCAGGTACAATTCTAAAAACCATAACTTCTGTTCAAATGGTAATTTCAAGGAAAAAATTATATCAAAAGTTCAGAAAAGGTAGGAGTTTAACATATAAAAAATTTTAAATTTCGAAAAGTTTAAAGCTTTAGGAGTCTTGAGACCCCTCTAACTAAATGTTGATATAAGCTCCAGCGAATACAGTGTCATCGAAAAATAATGCCTAGATTTTAAATAACTGTCACAAAAAAACTATGAAAGGTAATTTATTGGTTTTAGTCGTATAATGTGCGGCAAAAAATAACTTTTTTTTTCATACCTTAATATGTTTCAATGTGAGCACCGCTCGGTGTGCACCAGGAGCAAATGTGTGCAATGTGAGCACCAGGAGCAGTTTGACCTAGATAAGTTCTCCGAAAAAGCCGCTGTTCACTGCCTATTGAGTTTGACTCCACATACCAAATCACGCACTGTGCTTTCTGTTGCACGGTCAACATCGTAATTGGGCTTTTTGTTGCACGGTCAACATCGTAATTGTGCTTTTTGTTGCACGGTCAACATCGTACTGAGCAGCTGCAGTCTGGCGCGTCGGCTGACCTTGACGACTGCGCAACGAATCCGCGCATAATACAGACACGCAAACGAATTCTGGCCAATTAAAACCAAACTTTCGTTCACCAGTTATCGTGTAGTGAAAGAATTACTCATTTAACATAAAAGGTTTCGATGTTATGATTTTTTAAACTGTAGGCATTATTTTTCGATGACCCTGTATAATGCCCTTTTATAATAGAGTGATCAAATTTGTTTGAGATGCTTGCGACCGAGAAAAACGGTCGCCGATTGGAAGTTCATGGTACGCATTTGCAGTCGCACAAGTCATACTATTTATTCTTTTACTAAATAAATAAATATATATATAGTTAAAATGTCATTTAATATTATGCAAAAAGTCCGAAGATGATATATCTTTTCTTTGAAAGTCAAACAAAATCGTCAGAACAACTGAAATTTTGGGCCAAAGATGTACAAGCCCTTCCCTCCATAATAATAACAGTAACAATAATAATAATAATAATAAATAGATGAGAAGAACCCTATATCATACTTTAACCCATTAATTCTCGCTCCCGTTAATATGACGGGCTGGTCTGTCGTTGTCTACTTCTCGCGCCAGTGATATTGCCAGGCTGAAGATTTAAAACCGATAATAATTTCTGATACCAGAAAAATTTAATGGGCATTTCCATATGAAATCTTTGAAAATAGTACATGACTTTGCTGTGTTCTATTTATGTATGAAAATTATGGATTCTGATGAATCAAGCCTTTCTGTTGATAATTTTATTTTAATTGATAGTACATAACAGTAAAGCCTCGATTATCCACGGTGCGGTTTATCCGCGAAGCGATTTTTTTTTTTTTTAATTCAAGCCAGCAGCAAGGAAAATACAATAAGTCCTAATAATAAATATAAACAGAAACATTTATGTATTCGAAAGTAATAAAAAATATTTCTAGATTCGGTTGCCATGTTTGAAATATCGGATATAAAATTTTGATGTCTTTTCTTGATTTTATTAACCAAACGTAAACACAGCAATTAAAATATTTAACAAAAGTAAATAAGACTATCTATCTATATTATAAAGGACAAACATATCTGTGCGTAACGCATACGTCATTTAGCGAATGGCAACACTTTGAAATTTGAAATAAAATTTTGGTTTTGAAATTCTCTCTACTGCAAATTTTTAAACTTCTAAACATCGCACATTTTAAATTTTTACACCGTCGTATAAGGAAAAAAATGCTCTTTTAAATGCACTTTGTTTGAAAGCTGTATCTCAATTTATTTTTGAGATATTAATTTTTTTGTAGTTTTTAATACCATTTTTCTTATCGTGGCAACAAAAGTACCTCATTTCTATTGAAAGTCATTGAAAGTAAACGGAAAATAGTCAAAAATAGGAGATACTGTATTTTTTCGTTGCCATTTTCTCATAAAACCTGAAAAAAAAATTTAAATTAAACTGTGGGATATGTCGAGAATATTGTCTGTTATTCCTCGATAATGATGTCATAAGTTTGAGACTGGATTGTAAAAGTGGATTGCTTTAGCGGAGGCAAATGACGTCATTTTATAAAAAAAGCGTGCGTGTATTTTAATTCTTAAACCTAAATTATGTTTTGTAGAAGTGCGTCATTTTCACAGTGCAGCTACTTTGAAATTCTTCACAGGTGAAATTGCTTCACTTTTAAAAATAATGTAATCGAAATCACACACTGATAAAACGCAATGTTTTACTAAAATTTAGAGTGTCTTTATAAAAGAGAGGTGACATGCAAATAATAGCGATTTATATTACAGAAATTGATGACTCTCGCCTGGATGGATTTGCTTCGGCGAGTTAGAAAAGCAAACAAATAATTCGTGGTTTAAAATAATATCGTGTTCCTGAAGTTTATTGTCGAAAATTCTCTAGAATAATTAATTTCAATGCTATTCTTTAGGGCATTCTACTATAATTTTATCAAAATAACATAATTTGCTTAATTTCATTTTTCCCAATTTTATATAATCTATATATTTAAAACATAAGTGCGTTTTTTAGTCATCTGCCCTGATCTTTCTGCTGAACCAATTTTACTAATATATATATTTTTTTTTAACTGAAAGCTCTTCCTTTGCAGATGTGACCGCACTATCTGTTTTTTTTTTTTTTATATCCGCACTTTTATATTTTAATTTTAAAAGCATTTTATGAAATTTCTTCAAAGTGATGAAAATTAGATAGCTTTCATTATTGCAGACAAGAGAGAAATAATGAGGTATTTTAAACTTTATTCATGCTATTTTCTGATAAAAATTCAAAATTGTTGATAAAAATTGTTGTATAGGGTTTAGTGGCGCAAAATCCCATTAGGAGCAGAATATTATAGTAGGGGGCATATAACGGAAAATGACATACTGCTTTTGAAAACACGCATTTTTCCACATAAATTTTCTATATTGTTTTTCCTTCTGCATGTGTACTGATACTAAGTTTTAGACACTAGGCGAAATGCTTATTTAAATGAATATGAAGTCATATTTAAAAGAAAACGATCACTTTCTTAGATAAAACTAAACATTTTAACACAAATGCGTCTAAAAACATAAATTATGGAAATTTTTACTCTCCGGAATTGAGATTAGAATCTCAAGTAAAGAGTGCGTCTGTTCACATAAAAGATGTTGCTGACAATCGTGACTTCAAGTTTTGAGTTAAAATGATTTTTAAATGATCAAACAAAATACAAATTTTAAAAAAAATGATGAATATGGATATGAGAAGTGCGTATGCAAATCTTGAGAAGGTAAAAATTGCTGTTTTCATTCCGGAAATCCAAGCATAAGAGCCTCAATTGATAACCACATCCAAATAACTGATCTTTATTACATTTTACTGATTATGTATCTATATTATAAAATACAAAAGTATCTGTGCGTAACGCTGAAGCCATTTTGCGAATGGCAACACTTTACAATCAAATTTCGGTCTTGAAATTTTCGCTACTGCAATTTTTTAATCTTCTGACCATCGTACATTTTCAATTTTCGTCGCACAGGGAAAAAAATTACTTTCAAATGCAATTTGTTTAAAAACTGCATTCATTGACTGATGTATTATATTTTCTAAAATAATTTTAAGCATGATTTTTTCTAAGTTTATCTTATCACGTGCCGGTTTCAATACATAATAATAATAAACATTTTGCACATAAAGCAACAAACATTTTTCAGCATTTGTTTCTGACTATTTTTGCATAACGAAATTAATACTTCCTCTATAAACAAAAATAAAAGAATAATATTAAGAAAACCACCAATCTAACATATTTGTGAAAGACAAATTAAAGAAATTAATACTTCTTTTATAAACAAATAAAAGAATAATATTGAAAAAAAAACACAAACATAACATATTTGTAATCGTACAATTTAAATTTTTAGATCATCAAATAGGATTTTTTTTTCAAATGGAATTTGTTTGCTAAGTTCATCTCAGTTTACTGATTGTCTATGGTTTTAAACACAGTTTTAAAGCATGGAATATTTTTTAATTTATCTATATTGCGCGGAGCTCGATTACGAAAGATTAATCCGATTGCCCTTAAAAGAAAATAAAGAGTTCATCATTTTCTTACGGCTAATAGCCATTAAAAAAAATTCCCTATGAATAAATAAATAAAATAATATAAATAAAACACAAATTTACCAGACATGTATAAGCTCTCAAATTACCAGAATATAAAAGGATGCCATAAGTAGCAAAATCTTGGCAAGTAACTCTTAGCATGCGGCTAATAAGAAAATATCGCTTTTGATAAACTTCAAAAAATTATTTGATTGTATAATTCGTATTTTCCATATGAAAAATGTTTTTTTTAATGTAAGTGGGCATTCTAAAAAAATTATTGCATATACAAAAAATATTAGTTTTAAATTAAAAAAAATGTTTTCGCCTGTATTCCTTAACCCGGGAAGCCCGGGTACGATCCCCTAGTTATGATAAATTCCAGGAGAGCATATAAAGAATAACTTAGAAAAAAAACATAGAATAAAAATTATTCTATACTAAAAGAAAAACAATAGTTTACAATTTAGAATAAAGAAAAGATGTTTCCAAAGTAAGAAGCAAAAACAAGTGACTGATTTTTTTTTAAGGTGTAACTCAGCTCTTTTTGTACAGTATATATGGTACTGTTTCTTGTTTACTGTTCTTTATTTTAGTGATTTAGACGTAAAGCAAAGGTTTCTGATGTACTGTGCATATGTATGTATT
Source organism: Maratus speciosus (assembly GCA_963932465.1). NCBI lineage: Eukaryota > Metazoa > Arthropoda > Arachnida > Araneae > Salticidae > Maratus > Maratus speciosus. The sequence goes on along the minus strand of OZ010798.1, from coordinate 267,826,337 downwards.
TTAAGCGTTTTATTATGATTTTTGTACACTAAAACATACTTTTTATATTGAATTTTCCTTTTTTCGTGTTTGCACCCCCATTTTCAGTCTTTTTCGGGTTATCCGCGGTGCGCCACCCAATTCCGCGGATAATCGGGGCTGTACTGTATTATGTATATATATTATTTGAAATATTGTTTGTAAAGTAATAAAAAATTTTAAAATAACGATCTTATTCGTATTAATTTATATGGTGTGAAACAAAGATTAATGTGCAAATTTCCCGCATGATGACATTTCGGTAAGTGTGAATTTGTTTTATAACATATTTATTTTTTCGCCTCAAGCATTCAACTAATTGCATATTTTATTTAGAAGTCTTATAATTACTCAATTTCTGCAATAAAAAATAGGTACTTTTTCAATGATTTTTATAAATATTAAGCGTTCCTTAAAGGGGCTCAGGGGTTGAAAATTTTTAAAAAATCGATTTTTCTTTTAGTATCTATTTTGATTATTTAATTAATTCTGAACACATTGCAAAAAACCGCATAAAAATATTTGCATTTTTAACGGAGTTATGACTATTTATGTAACAATCGTTACAAAGCCTTACCCTTTTAATTGCAACTTTAAGTCGCGTTTTCTCAAAACTTGATTTTTGACGACTATCATTTAGATAGAAAAAAAAAAGCTATTTGATGGAATGACTTAAAAATTTTTTTGCATGCATATAACATCATTATCTATAGAATGAATTAATATATTATAAATAGTTTAATATTTTGAGTATTTTTAATTTAAAAAAAAGTTGTATTTTTTAGGGGTTTTGCATTTTCATATTTGGGAGGTTTTTTTAATAAGGTTTCCTTTGAGTGATAGTTATATCCTTAATTCATTATATAGAGTAAACTTTCCTGATCATTGCAAAGCAAAAATTAGGTTCTTATGTGAATTTAACGTTAAGATATCTTACGGATGGTGATATGATACCTAAATTTTTTCCGAAAATTGTGTTATATAAGTTTTGCTATATTTTTGTGTTTTATTACATTGAAGTACTTCATTTTATAATTTTATAAGACTACAAACATACCTTAAAAATATCAGAACGTTGATATTAGTTACATTGAATACTTTCGTTTTTATATGGACTCGAAGCTAGATCTCTGTTTACATGTTTTTCGTTCTCGATCAAGCCCTGAGCCCCCTTAAGGGGTTAAAATTCTATTAGAAATTATACCTATGAATTTTCTTTTCTATAGGAAGCATCGTCATTTATGGTTGGCAGGATTACAAAAACAACCTGTACAGAAACCCCATTGTTCCTCACCCGCCGCAAGAAGTACAATTCACCTCCTACTTTGGTAAGTTTTTTTTTTTTTTTTTTTTTTTTTTTTTTTGTGTGTGTGTGTGTGTGTGTGTGTTAAAGGAATTATATATAATACAGCCAGAGTTGGCAAGGTTTTAAACACAACGGTAAAAACCACGGTAAAATCCATGGTTTAAACCGTACTGTCCAAAACCCTTCTGTCTAAAACTGTCTTAAACTGTCCAAAACTATATTTTGTAGTAAAATTGTATTTATCAGAACAATGCTAAAAGTTAAAAAAATTGGCAAAAAGATTACAATAGAAAAATACCAATTTAGTATTAACAACCTAATTACCCTACGTTATACTACCTAACAATTTAGTAGTAACAACCTAATTGCCCTACGTAACAAAGTAATTACATTAAAAAGATATTAAATTTAATTATGTATCATAATTTTAATGTTATTCATTTAAATAATAGTAGTTAATAGAAGTACTAACGATTTTTATGACGAATCCATTCTGATTCTGTTACTGAAAGTCCCGAGAGTTGTTACTGGAAATAATTGATAAATGGAGTTCAGGTTCAGCATACTGATTAAACAAGCTTACTGCTGGCAAATATGTATATGTGTATATTAAGAAATAGTAAAAATAAAAATGATTTTGTTTGATTATGAGATATTTAGTTATTGACTATTATTATAACACTGTATTATATGACTATTATTATAACAACACTATTTAACTCTTAAGAAATAGAATGTTCACTAGAATTAGATTAAATTCATAATAAAAAATACATATTTTAAAAAATAACTTCTACATTTTAAATTAAACATTTGTGTTTTCTTTCATTATCCTATAATCTAGAAAAGATAATTTACAATGAAACATTATTTAAAAGAAATTTCTTTGTAACATTTTCTTGCACAAAAATTGAAACAAAAGCAAATCTCCCCTCCCTATACTACATGTGTGGTATTATACAGAATTTCTTATTATTATAACTCAATTTTAACAGAAATAGAACTTTTTATGTTACACAGATATTAGAAAAAATTGAATTTTTTTTCATTTACCATAGAATTAAATTGAATGTTAGTAAAATATATTGTGATATAATTATATTTATTCATATGTTTAATAAATGTGAAGTGGTAACATGTGGAATGTTGCTTTTTTAAGGTTTTGGACACTTTAGTACAGTTTTGGACGCTTTAGTACAGTTTTAGACACTTTAGTACAGTTTTGGACAGTAAAACCCACATGTTCTGTCCAAAACTAGTTTTGGGCGTCCAAAACCCCAACCCTGAATACAGCGCGTCAACAAATTAGTTGGGCAATTTCGTAAGTTAAGAACTTCCGAAATATTAAATGAAATAAACTAGTTGAAAGTCAGAATAGTAGTAATATTGCTGTAGTTTATTCATAGATGGCGTTAGGTGTCCTAACTAACGCTATCGCTTAGCGAGCGGAGTTGTTATTCAATGGCCACCACGATCACAAGATATTTCCCCGCTTGATTTCGGTGTGTGGTGTTTTGTAAAGGATCAAGTGTACATGCCAAAGCGTTATAAGTAAGCGAACAAACTTAATGCTGGAATCAGGCGTAAATTAACACAGTTGCGCCACCTTGTGGACGGAGTGATAATTCACATGCGCGGGCTTTTAGTGTGGCGCGTATTTTCTAAATCTTTAGTCACTCATGGGAATGAATTTTGTTTGCCACATTTTTTGCAAAATAACGGCATAGCGAGAGTGCCATCCAGATGCGCTTGACATCACGAAGTTTTCTTTGCCTTATCAAAAACACTTCAGTTATTAATCAAGATGACAAAAACTTTACAATTTTAGTGGTGTGAGTAAGAAAACAATTAGGTATCTACCTGTAGTTCACACTCCATCCGCTACGTGGCGCATGACCTTGATTGATGTGACATCGCTTTTAATCTTGCGGTTATTTCTCCCATTTAAGATAGGACGCTTACTTATATCGCTTTGGTACATGCCGCCAATTTCTGCATCCATCCCTTAACTAAAATCAAGAATCTGGACTGCAATTAATTTGATCGACGGAAACATGCTGACAAATCTGTGGCAAGAAATGATTTACCGATGTGACATATGCAGAGTCACGAAAGGAAGTCACATCGAACATTTGTTGTGATAATGGTAAACTTGAACTATTTTTCTGTCTTACAACAGTATGTACTTTAATTTTTTTTTATTAACCATTTGGAAAAATGGTTATTGTCCTCTGTCAGGGTAGGAAATCAAAAACATATCTGAAGCGTTTTATTGGTTGAATCCGCATTTTCGGATTGGTCTATACAGTAATCTGTATTTTCCCTTTACTTTCAACAGAGATGGATACTTATGCCACTATGACAAAAAAGTAATAAAAACTACAAAAAAAAATTAATAACTCAGAAACAAATTGAGATACAGCTTTCAAACAAATTGCCTTTAAAAGTACATTTTTTCTCTCTATACGATGGTGCAAAAAGTAATAGTGTGGGATGTTTAGAAGATTAAGAATGAAATTTCCTTTAAAATTGGTCCAGGAATATTAATGGTTAGTCCATGGCGTACGTAATGTAAGACCAGCTCCGTAGAAGTTTAAGAATTTACAGTACCGAAAATTGTAAAACTGAAATTTCTTTTAAAATGTGTTCATGATGGGTCCAGGAATGTTAATGTTTAATTCATGGCGTACGTAATGTATGATCAACTCCGTGCGATTTTTTATGTCTTAAATTTTAGTCTTCGAAAAAAAATCATTTTCCAAATGGTCGTTGTAATTTGTTAAATTGCCTTTTTTTGCTCCCGGAATGCTATTTCTTTCTCCCAGCTTATTTTGTATCCAAAAAATAACGTTACCTTACAGACGCTAGCCGTAAAACAAAGCACTACGATTAAATACTCTTTAGCAATTTTTAAAACTTCTAAGCATCGCACATTTTCAACTTTTATACCGTCGTATTGGAAAAAAAAAAGTTCTTTTAAATGCATTTTGTTTGAAAACTATATCTCCATTTATTTATGAGATATTAATTTTTTTGTAGTTTTTAGCGACATTTGTTTCATTTTGGCAACTCAAGTACTCCATTTCTCTAGAAAGTAAAGAAAAAATAGTTGAAAAATAGCAATTATATCTTTTTGTTGCCACTTTCGCATAAAAACTGAAAAAAAAGTAATTAAAATACGTGTTATTTTGAAAAAATATTAATGAATTTCTTTCTTTTTGCTGCATTTGCGTATTATTTTGAGATAGTGACGTCCTACCCATATTTTATTGCAGATTTATGATTGGATTGTAAATGAGGAATTCTTCAGCGGATTCGGATGACGTCGTTTTATATAAAATAAAATCGCATGTTTTAAGTCTTAAAACAGAGCTACAGTAGAGTTCCGATTATCCGAGTTCCCCTTAACCGAGTGTCCGCTTTCACCGAGTTATTTTCTTTTGATGACCAATGGCTTCTATTATTATGAAACAGCCATTATAAATGAAGTGTTAGGTGAAGATGATTGAGCAGTCGTAAAAAGTTAGACCTCTGATTTTCTGGTCAGAATGGGGAAAAAATGGCCATAGTTTTTTCTGCTCGTTCATCTTCACCTAACACTTCATTTATAATGGCCGTTTCATAATAATAGAAGCTATCAGTCCATCAAAAGAAAATGAAATAATGGAAATGTCGGGGGCGACACTAAATTCTGAAAAAGCAGAATTCCTGTTCTTTAGTCTTTTTTTTTTTTTTTTTTTTTTTTTTTTTGTCAATTCCATTTGATAAATCATTCTTTTTGCCCAACTAATTTGTAGACACCCTGTATCTCTGATGTCGCACAAAACGCACCAAGACGAACGAGATCATTCAGAACGTTATTGAACAAACTTTTGATGTATTACACTCACATTTTGTTAAAAGAAGTTGTTTAACTTTAAAAACTGCAGTTTATTAAAAATTACTGATGAACGTATGAAAAGAATTTCTATGGTTGCGGTGCGGAAAATTCGTACAGGTTTACTCGTATTTTATAAATATGCTAGCTGACGTCCCATGTTCTTAACCTTAAATATACCTAAAATCAATGTTGAAAGATTTTATATTTTTCGTCGAAAATCTTTCCAACTGAAATAACGTTTGGGTGCACTATTTCCTTCGGTAGTGTAAATCCTCGTATATGTATCATACACATTTCTGAACGGAAATATGTCTATCCAAACGAATTTAGAGTTGGGAACTCCACTCAATGTTGCAAGTTGCTCAGTGTGCAACTTTAAATTCATATTTCTTGATTTTCACTACTTTTCTGAAATAGTAAAGTCCCCCTTAATTTCAAAATAGGGTGAATTTTACCATTTAAAAAAAGTGGTGACAATCAAGAGATCTTAATTAAAAAAGTAGCCCGCTGGCAACACTGGCTCCACTGCCTTTAACAGCGCCCAAACGAGCTTAACTTTTTACCTACTGCATTATGATCTACAACAATTTTTTTCATACATTTTTTTTCAGTTACTACAATGAAAACTAAAGGTTAAACATAAAAAAATACTCACCCGTGAGAAATTTAATTAGCCTAGGACATAAACCTAGAACACTTTAACCCTTTATCTACTGACGGTACTTATAAGTACCACTCAATTTAAACTTTTATACCATAGTGAATATTACTGATATTCTAATGGTACTTTGCAAAAAACGCTCTTTTTACTCTACTTTATTCGAATACATGGCAGCAGTAGTTTTAGGTTTGTTATTTTAGAGAGGAATGAGGATATCTTTGATGGAGTCGATGTGTTTTGTGCCGATATTTTGTACAGATTGCCACGCTCATTTTTTCATTGCTCCAAACACAGTAAAGGATATAAGATAAGCGTTGGATTTTTTTTACGTATTCATTATGATCTTAGAATATCTTAATGGTTGCAATGCGAAAGCTTCGCAATGACCTACTCGTATTTTGAAGATATGCTAGCTGATTCGCCCGACGTTGCCTGGACCCATATTAATAACCTTAAATATACCTAAAATATGTGTTGAAAGATTTGAATGTGTTTGAAAGACACAGATTTTTCACTCCTCCTTGAAAGACACTTTCAAACACTGATTTTTTTTTTTATCTTTAGTCGAAAATATTTCCAAATGAACATAACCCTTTAAGACCGGACTGCTTTTTGAGTTTTTTTTTAAACAATGATATAACTAAAATTTGTAACTGATAATTCACTGTCTCTTGACAAAATTCATATAATATAGTATCTGTGGACCAGCACAATCACTCGATTCCGGCATTTATGGAATAGATAACCCAAGAAGGGAGAATTTTAGTTAATGCCCGTGCGGGTCCGGCCTTAAAGGGTTAATGTTCGGGGAACTACCTCCTTCGGCAGCTTACATCCTCGAATTTGCATGATTTTATATTTTTAAAAGGAAACATATCCAAACGAATCTAGAATTGGGAGCCCCACCACCTTCAACAGCGTCCAAACGAACGAACTATAAGGGAACTATAAACATTATAGTGATGTGGAGTGCTTGAAAAATGTTATCACCCCTGTAATTCTGTAACTACACATTTCGTTAACATACGTTGTTTCTTTTTTTTTTAACTGCATTTAAATAAAAAGTAATGAACAAAATCCCTGCCGGCTCGGCCTACAGGTGCAGGTAAATTTCGAAGTTAAAAGTTACATTTTTATTTAAAATAACGAAAGAACAAATAAATTAGTATAACATTAATAAAAATACAGATAAAACGTCGAAATAAAAATTACTTGATGACGCAACCACATGTAATTTGCTTAAAATCAAGTGAATGTGACATTTAAGATCAACCATTATTGGCATTTAATCTTATAGTTTTTGGCGACAGATTTTTGGTCAACGAGATAACCAAGTAGTACCAATATTAGTTTTTGTTGCATTAAAATATCTCAATTTGTTGATTTTCTGTAATCAAGTAAACCGTATTGGATTACAATGGAAGTCTATGGGAATCAGGTGAAATAATAGAGATATCAAAAAGTTAGCGTCACATTTAGCGACTCATTTTGATCGCCAAATTTGGCTATATATGGCAGAGTTGGCGACAAACTTGGAGGCACATGGCGACAAAACAGGGTCCCTCCTACGGTAACCCCATTTATATGTATGGAGATACGATAGCATAATATATATATTTATTTTTCACGTGGAAATCTTGCAATAGAAAAGTAATTGTTTTGGTAAGAATTTTATTATGGTTTTTTTTAATTGTTGGCAACTGCTGTAACAATTTTTACTTTCTTCTATCTTTACAAGAAGAAAGTATTGGATTCATCAAAATTTTCGAATTCCGGTTTTCGACGGATTTACACGTTTTAGAGGTCAGAGAACCCGAAAAACATGTTTTTACAAAATGTCTGATAGTGTGTCTGTGTGTGACACAAATTTTGTGGGCGCACTATCTCAAGAACTAATGCACGGAATTTAATAAAAATTCATATTCAGTTAGTCCCTGATACAAATTGATGCTTATTAGTTTTTGGTGGAAATCGCTCAATAGGTGGCGCTGCTATGCTGCATTTTTTACGATTTCCGCAATGGCTCTATCTCAAGAACTAATGCACGGATTTTCATCAAACTTCAGATTTAGTTAGTCCTTGATATGACTTTATGCGGATTATGTGTTGGTGTAAATCGCTCTACAGGTGGCGCTGCTGTGCTGCATTTTGCACGATTCCTTTAATAGCTCTATCTCAAAAACTAATGCACGAATTTTCATCTAACTTCAGATTTAGTTAGATGTTAACACAAGTTGTTGCTGATTAGGTTTTGGTGTTAATCGTCTAATAGGTGGCGCTGCTATGCTGGCATTTTCATGATTTTCGCAATAACTCTCAAAAACTAATGCACGGATTTTCCCAAACTTCAGATTCAGTTAGACTTTGACGTAAGTGGTTGCTTGGTAGTTTTGTTTAACATAGGTTTTGCTGTAAAGCACCCAGTAGGTGAGGCTGCTAGGCTGAATTTTGCTGTATTTACACGATTTCGTAGATGGCCATATCTCAAGAACTAATGCACGGAATTTCATATCTATAGAATCCTGGTGATGGGCATAGATTGCCGTTTAATTTTGGTAGTGTGATAGCTAATTTTCAAGTATTATCATGCATGAGATAGAAGAAAGTTTTGGGATTGGTATATCCGACTAGTTTTTTAATGTTTCTGTCATTTTTTCTGTATCTGGTTTTATCAGAATCATGTTGAGGCGGTATTCAAAATTTTTAACCCTCCCCCATTTTTACTGCGTCTGGCCGATTTTTCTCATTTGCAATCCCCGCCGAGATATTAGCCATCTCAGTGAGTTTGGCGAGTTTGAAGACGATCCGTGCATAAATTGTGACTTTTTTCGTGCGGACAAAATTTAGTACATACATACATATATATAAACTTTTTAGGTGGGGGTGGTTTTGGGTTCCTGGGGTCATATAATGAAAAGTTCGGAAGGAATTTTTCAAAAGTCGCTCCATGGTAACGACTGCAATAGGTAGTATTTCTTATGAAATCTACCTAAAATGTAACAGCAAAAAATCTTAATGGCTTCAGTGCGAAAATTTCGCACAGGTTTACTCGTATTTTATAAATATTCTAGCTGACCTGCCCAGCAATGCCCGGACCCGTGTTAATAACCCGAAACACACCTAGAATCTGTGTTGAATGATTTTATATTTGTAGATGAAAATCTTTCGAAATGAAATTAAGGTTGGGGACGCTACTTCCTTCGGCAGCGTAAACAGTTGAATTTGTATGATTTTATATTTTCAAATGGAAATATAGCCAAACGAACCTAGATTTGGGCGCCTTACTCTCTACTCGGTCTGTTTTTGCAAATAACCTCGAATTAGTGTGATTTTATATTTTTAAAGGAAAAAATTTACATACGAATTTAATATAAGGAGCTCTCATTATAGTGATTTAGAGTCCTTGAAAAAAGGTATCACACCCTCTAATTCGATTGGGGTTCGTGTGCACCAGGGTATTAAGAGAATTTTAGGTGTTTTAGTACCAGAAATTTCGTAAAGTACTGGTTGCTATATTTGAAGATAGATTTTTTCACTAAATAAGCGGAATATTGCTTTGTGAATATTCTAGTAAAAGAATGGAGTTATGAATAAATAGGAGGAGACATATACTGCAGAGTCTACCAGTTGCGTGTAAAGCAACTAAAGAGATTGTCACAAAATGGCGGCTTTTTTTTTTACATCGGGTCAACACGTTTCTGTTTACCGCCGAAGCAAAGTTCTACCAGTAAATTTTAAATAGACAATTTCGCTTAATTTTAGCGGCATATTCCTGTAAAATTTCTCTTACAAATATGGTAACATATTCTCTTCGTTTTTACTGGTGGGAGTTAGCATGGTATTTTATTATCTTTCACTGATTTTGACAAAAGGTTCGTCAGGTTGTCACAATATGGTGGAAATGGAGGGCCTGACTACAACTTCCACTAGTAAAATAAATATCTGTTTTTGAGCATAATTATGACTGAAATTCTGCATTAATCCTTACCGGCGCGGTGTCCTTAAAAAAGGACACCTAATTTTAATTCCAAAATTGACAAACGGCACCAAGAATATTTAACTAAAATTTTCCTATTATAATGTACATGAAAATAAGTTCTTATTTTTTTGTTGTTGTTGTTTGTTTGTTTAAAAATTTATTAAAAAAAAAAAAAAAAAAAACTTCTATTCCTGTATTTTATGCTCTTCTCATGATATTACTCTTATTTCTTTCATTCTCATGTTTTATTCACCTCAAGTTACTAGACTGGGTGGACGCCGTCCTCTCGCTGTCGTTTGATCCCCTCGGCTTTTGCATTTAACTGTTTATTTAGTTTGAACTCTCCTCACTGTAGCTTTTTCTTACATTTTTATTCTTTTTTACTTAAAGTAATTTAAATTCTCTTGTAAATATGTATATATTTAGCTTTGTTTCTTTCCTTCACTGTGTTAAACTTTTTTACTTAACAAGCTATATTAAATGTATGGTCTCTGAATTGAGTCTTTTTTTATGGAGCTTCCTTTGGTAGCTTTTTCGCCTGTCCTGGACATTTATGTGGATCATATGGAACATTTTTTTTCCCTACTAGTTATACTAACAATTTTTTCTTTTAAAAATTGTCTATCTTTTTAGCTTTTACTCTCTATTTTTTGTGGCTACTAGCCGCGTTTAAACGCTCTTTTTTCTAAGGCTCCCATTGCATTGTAACACGATTTACTCTTAGCCTGTATGTAAAGTTGCCAAGCAACTAGGGAATCCATACACCAGCTTTATTGTTCCATTGTTCCAGTTCTTATTTTCAAATAAATTCGTTTATAAATTGCGGTGTCAGTCCATTACTTCATCAATTTATAAACAGAATTACTCCGCGCCGGTAAGGGTTAATTAGGCATTTAAATAAGAAGAAATTTCTGTTCAAATTTACTGATGGAAGCTTGGCACGACTGTAATAAGACATTGCTAACCGGTTACAGTTGGAACTTCAAAATTTTCGAGATAGTTCCATGAGTAAAAGGTCTTTGAAAGTCCTTGAAGCATACGAACTCTGTCGGCTGCTAATAATTGTATGAAAAAAATCTATACAGGGAGTGTCATAAGTTCGTGAAAATTAAAAAAAAATTATAATAAAAGAAGTAATGCTCGGAAATAATTTAGGTTTGCGCGATTATGATCAGAGGGTTATTGGAATTTTTTTCCCATGTGTAAAAAAAAAAAAAAAAAAAAAAAAAAAAAAAAAAAATCCAAAAGTAACGGGAAGAGAGCGCTCGCACTTCATATTGAGACGTTTCATACAAATCAAAAGAGGAAGGTTAAAAAAGAAAGGTTCCAGAATAAAAAACGTGGTGAAACCACACCAAAGAGTCACATGAGAAGAAGGTAGTGGCTTGGTGAATGCAGTGGCAGCCGTTTTCGGTTACTTTTAAAACCATTTTTTCATCCATGGAAAAAAAAAAAATCCAATGATCATATTCGCGCAAACCGAAATTTTTTTTCAAGCGTTACTTCTTTTATTATGATTTTTTTTTTAAGTTTGCACGAACTTACGACGCACGCTGTATATTAATCAAATGGAAACAAGTTGAAAATTGCACGTCAAAAGTGGTCAAAGGTGCGTTCGTACTATAACTAGTTTTATAAATATTTTTTGCACCGCATATTGTACTGAATAGATATTTTTGTGCAATTCATAAGTGCATATCCATTTCATTCTCTCCAAAGGCTATAACATCATTAACCCATAGCTGCCAACATCTTACGCTTTTTCAGACCACAAAAATTTTATAGTAAATTTTACCTTTTTAAATCGCTGTAATCTGCCGATTAAATAAAGCAAAAATTTCTATTAAATTTTTGTGGTCTGAAAAAGCGGAAGAGTTGGCAGCTATGATTAACCCCTTGAGGGGCGGTGGGATATATTAGATTCCACCTAATTTTAATCAAATATTCGCACCAGAAACTTGTATTTAAATTTTCTGTTTCTAACTTTGGAGGGGAATAGTAGTAAAATTACATTTACTTATTTTGAAATAATTTTTTTGCAAATATTCCGGTGTGAATCCAACATTACAGAAACACAATTGCGTGTCCCTTAAAGGGTTGAAATGTACTTGAAATAATTTTTTCCCCATTGGTTGCAATGTAATGAAAAACTTTTGGATGTCCCCGTAATTAAACTATATATCCAATTTTCATAAAATTTTAAATGACTCGGCGAAATTCTGCAACAATTATATATTTAAAATTTCAGACCATTCTGTTGGGTGTTTTTGCTCTGTTACATGCGGACGGATTACAGACAAACAGACAGACGGACCGAACGACGACTATAGGTGTTACGTATTTATATAATTACGAACGCACCTAAAATGACTATTATATACTTTTTTATTGATAATTCGCTAAGTATTGTTTCGTTTGGCGTTATTTGAACTGCAAACTTTTCCGTGATTCATTCCGCAATGATTTCCCGGCAACTATTTCGCGCGCATGGTTAAAAAGTAGTTGTGTCATTGGAATATGTTTGTACTTTTGCGCTTCGTTTTATAATATTGAAAATTTGGGATTTGCCGAAACCGGATCAAGAAGCTGTAAATTTTTGTACTACAAGACTTGAAGAGGAGGAATTCGGTCATTTTAACATTTTATGTACTGAATTATGGATTCATGAAAATGTTATCTTCTAAAGCATTTTTCGTGAATTGTTTAAACTCCATTAGAAGATTTACATAATCATTTAATAAATTTTAGAAGGATTGAAGAATTTAGAAGGATTAATTAAAATTTAATTTATATGGATTTTGGGCAGTATTTATAACCCCACTCAAATCTTTTATTTTAAATATATTTCTTAGTATTTTGTAGAATTAGGAAATATACAAATATAATGTTCTTATAATAGAAATATAGAAATATTTCCGAATTGAAAAATCCCCGGCCTCCCTCCAACGCCAAGAAAGCTGAAAAGATGAAAAGGCAAAAGAAATCATCCGTTTAAAAATATTTTTATTTTGTGTAACCAATAATGCTTTTGGAACAAGATAAAAAATGTATCTATAGCTCATTCTGAACTGTATTACAACTAATCGACTTATTAACACGTTCACGCCGGCGTGCATCACCGGTGGGTCACGCTTGACTGTCACATCGGGCGGCGTGCATCACCGGTGGGTCACACTCCACTGTTAAATAGAAGGCGTGACTACAGGTGGGTCACACTCGACTATGCTATAGACGGCGTGCAGTACAGGTGGGTCACACTTGAATATCGGAAAATTCAGCGGTAAAAACAATTCATTATTATAAACTTAATACATTCACGACGGGAAACGAGAATTGTCGTTTTCATTAAAAAAATATCATTGACTAAGGGCGTGGCTTCTAACTTACAGAAATGCATTTACATCATGTTGTCAATATTTCTTTTGATTTTCAGACATTTTAATTTAAATCCGTACATGTGTAGTCAATAAAATCATGTCTCTAAGTAATTTGCTTTCTCCTTACGAACTTTCAGACATGCACAATCAAATCTGCTTGTTACATTCGAGTTCAATTCAATAAATATGAGAGGGGCGGGCCATTACATACAGTGTCTGAATAAGCAACAGTACCGCGCCGCCAGATGAAGCGGAATATGAATTCGAGCGCCGTCTCACAGCGAAAAACATGAATTTCGGCGCCGGCGTGAACGTGTTAAATGAATTTTATAACAAGTTTTTTTTAATGGTATTTATAAGTACCGTCAGTAGATAAAGGGTTAAGCTTAACCTTAAGTATAATTTTGTAAATCTTGACAGTGGAGTTGATACCGAAAAACTAAAAGGCCTTAAGATAGCATAAAATAACATAATACGAAACATTGTGGTACCACCCGTGATTATTTAGAGTCTTATTTAGCTGAGTTTGTGTGGAGAAGGATAGCTGAAGATCCTTTTTTACAGATTTTAAGTGATATAAAAATATTTGGGGATCTTCAATACGTGAGTTAAAGTTTCATTCTTTCATTTTGAAATAAATTCTTTGTAGTTCATGTTATGTTTTGTTTAAATATTTCTGTTAATATATTTTAGTTATTTTTAAGCACGTTTTTAGGTGCGTTCGTAATTATATAAAGACAACGCTCTGCCCATCCGCTTATAACAGAGCAAATACTACCAACCGAATGGTCTGAAATTTTAATAAGTGCTACAAAATTTTGTCGAGTCATTTCAAATTTTATGAAAATCGGAAGTATAGTTTCATTACAGGGACAGTCAAAAGTTTTCCGTTATATTACGGCCAATGGGAAAAAATTATTTCAAGTGCATTTTAATGATGTTACAGCCTTTCGAACAGAATGAAATTGATATGCACTTTTGAAGTGCACTAAAATATACATTCAGTACAATATGCGATTGAAAAAAATATGTATAAAACTAGTTATAGTACGAACGCACCTCATTTGCCACGTTTGACGTGCAATTTCCAACTTATTTAAGCTATTGTTATACAATGTTTAAATATTGGGTATATCAAATTAGAATACTTTTACGTTTCAGTGGCGGATATTGGAATGCATTTAGATATATTATAGTGATCTCGATTTTAATGAATTTCGTGCATTATAGAGACTGCTGCACAACGAATTTCATACATTGAGTAATTATTTTATTACGTTTAATGGGCGTGTAGCGGTCATACATCGGTTAGTGATTGGGATTTTAATGAATTTCATACCTTTTAGAGACTGCTGCCCAAGGATTTGGCAAGAAAAAATGGTTGGCGAGATTTTAGTGATCAGTGGAGCCTGGCTAACAAAAAAGTACCAAACTATATATTTTTCATAAGATCACTTGGTTGTATTTTCTACTAAGTATATCAAAAACCCAATGAATTTTTCATAATTGAAATTATTGCACCATAACGCAAATTTTTCAGAAGAAACATGAGTTGTAGTCAAAACATTAGGTATCAATTTCAAGATGAACACTGAATGCTTATAAAAGAGTGATTTTTATACTTATTTAAAAAAATATATTGTATTATAAATATTTTTTTCGCTCAAGTTAAAATTATGTTTCATTGACACAAATGCAAATACTCATAAGTTGAAAATAAAGAAAGATTAAAGGTATATATAAATATTACACAGACAATACAATAAACCCAACTGGAGTGAAAAATTGGCCAGAGTCAGGAATCGAACCCGGGACCACCGTATACAAGAGTACTGCTCTAACCACTGAGCTACTCCGGCCGATATCTGGGTCTGCAATTTCTCACTAATAAACCATGTTGGGGGAAGTCTTATTGAAGTAAAGTATCGGCCGGAATAGCTCAGTGGTTAGAGCAGCAGTCTTGTATACTGTGGTCCCGGTTTCGATTCTTGGCAATAGTAGATAAATGAGAGTTCAACGGCCACAGGCGGAATCGCGGGATGAGCAATCGAGAGCAACGCTCAATTGATCAGCTAAGCCTTCCTTCTTATCATGGCAATCGTTTTCATGTTACTGTTCTGTCTAACATTTTTTTTAGAAAGGTGTATACGAATGCCTCTAATTATCTACCAAAAACGGTTTCGTTTATAAAAACCTATTTACTTTGTCTCATTTTATTATTTTCTCTCATATTTTGCTTGAAAGATGTGTGTATACAAGTTTGTTTTTGAGTATGTATGTATATATATATATATAAACATTAAATAAACATTACCGACCAACAACAAAAATTGTGATATTATGAATGAAATGACAATAATACAGTGTCCCCCAACATACTTAACATGGATACCAAAAACATAGTATATACCAGCTGTTATGTATAAAATATAGTCCCTTGTACTATATTACAAGTATTAATATGGAAGAAAAAAAGAATATATATATATTATCTATATGTAGTATAAGTACCGGGTGTCCCAAAAAGGACTGACTGATTTTAAAATTCAATAACTTGCAAACGGTGACAGATATTAAAAAAATTCTTGCAGGAGGGCTATGCATAAGGTCAAAAGTTTTATTACAGTGATTTTCAATTTTAGTTCGATTTACAAACAATAGATGGCGCTGTAAGCAATAGTCGCTAAATACAGGCTCGCTTTTTCGTCCTTTATCTTGTTCCATGCAGAAAAAGGAGATGGAAATGTATTATCCGGGCCACGAAGTACCAAAAATCGAGCCTGAATTTAGCGACTATTGCTTACAGCGCCATCTATTGTTTGTAAATCGAACTAAAATTGAAAATCACTGTAATAAAACTTTTGACCTTATGCATAACCCTCCTGCAAGAATTTTTTTAATATCTGTCACCGTTTGGAAGTTATTGAATTTTAAAATCAGTCAGTCCTTTTTGGGACACCCGGTATATGTATTTAGATATAAGTGTATGTTTTTATATATGATTTTCTAACTGTTAATATGTTTATATGCATGTATAAGTTTATATATGTGTGTTTATATAAAAATTATTAGTTTAAAAAGTTTTAAAAAAAGTTTTAACAAAATTTAAAAAGTAAAAAAAAAAAAAAAAGTTTTAACAAATTTAAAAACTTAACATATATATATATATATATAGAAATTTTTAAAAAGTTAAAGTTAAAAAAAAAAGTTTGAATAAAACTTAAAAGTGAAAAAAAAAAAAAAAAAAAAAAAAAAATTACAAAAATACAAGTTATATATATATATAAAAAAAAAAGTTTTACTAAAATTTAAAAAGTAAAAGTTTTACAAAAAAAAAAATACAAGTTATAGAAAAAGTTTAATAAAATTTAAAAAAGTAAAAAGTTTTACAAAAAAAAAAGAAAAAAAAAGAGTTTAATAAAAAGTTCAAATATGTTTTTAAAAAAATTCTGAAAGATTAAAAGACCATACATAAAACAAAATTATTCGCAATGAGCATAGCTGTTTATATATATATATATATTGCATTAAGTGTGTGTGAATATATGTGTTATACATATCTAACAATATGTTAGAAAGGTTTGTGTAGAAGTTATAAATATATACTCATATAAAAATCAACAATTTTTTAAACAAAGCAATTTACAGAAAGTATATTTACAGAAATACATATTTACGTAAAAACAGTTTTTTGATAATTCTACATTATATTAACAATTTTCATCAGCGATACAATCTTGATCAATTTTATAATGTCCATAGGCAAAGCTTGAAATTCCGTCATCTAGTAAGTAGCGCTTATCATCAAAAGGACTTAAGCTAATTTTATTCTGTGTTATTGTATATAGGTGATGGTTATCTTGAGCGATCCTTCTCTGCTTCTCCATGCTAGTTTTCACTTGTTGTAGACATTCTAAATAATCTTGATGCTTGATTTTCAGTCGAACAACATGTGTAGACACACCCTTCGCCCGCTTCTTTTCTTCACTCAAAGATTTCAAGGAGTACATTTTAGATTTCAGCCCGACGAACTCAAGGGCTAAATCTCCATTGAGCTCATCCTTGAACTTGCCAATCACCTTCTTATTGATATCTGAGTAGAGCGAATGATGCTTTGGATAGTCTGAGAAATCGAATAAGCTTGCATGATGTTCCATATCATCAAGAATATTTTTTGTTTTAATATGATAGCACAGTGAGTCTGTATCGGTGAAAAGTAATTTCGTCTAAGTAATTGTATTCAATTGAGTAAATATTTCAAATTATGTTTCAGTAATTGCAAAACATTTAATACTATTTCAACATGATATTTACTAAATATTCAACTAATATTGTACTAAAAACGACAAAAAATTTATAATATTTCAAATTTTCTCTAAGAAATTGTATTTAACTAAGTAAATATTTACTAAGTATTCATATAATATTGTATTAAAAAGAAAAAATAAATATCATATTTCAAATTTTGTCTAAGTTATTGTGTTCAATTAAGTAAATAGTTACTAAGTATTAGACTAATATTATGCAAAAAAGAAAAAATAAATTTAATATTTCAAATTTTGTCTAAGAAATTGTATTCAATTAAGTAAATATTTGCTAAGTATTCATATAATATTATACTAAAAAGAAAAAATATATAATATTTCAAATTTTGTTTATGTAATGGTGTTCAATTAAATAATATTTATTAAGTATTCATATAGCATTTTACTAAAAATTGTATTTAGTTAAATAAATAGTTACTAAGTATTCATATAATATTATACTAAAAAGAAAAAAATATATAATATTTCAAATTTTATCTAAGTAATTGTATTCAATTAAGTAAATATTTCAAATTTTGTTTAAGAAATTGTATTCAATTAAAAAATTAGTTTCTATGTATTCATATAATATTTTACTAAAAAGAAAAAATAAATATCGTATTTCAAATTTTGTGTAAGTAATTATGTTCAATTAAATAATATTTACTAAGTATTCAACTAATATTACACTAAAAAGAAAAAATAAATATAATATTTCAAAATTTTGTTTAAATAATTGTATTCAATTAAGTAAATAATTACTAAGTATTCAGCTAATATTATACTAAAAAGAAAAAACATATAATATTTCAAATTTTGTTTAAGTAATTATGTTCAATTAAATAATATTTACTAAGTATTCATATAACATTTTACTAAAAATTATATTCAAATAAGTAAATAATTACTAAGTATTTAACTAATATTTTTAAATTATACTAAAACGAAAAAATAAATACAATATTTCAAATTTTATCTAAGAAATTGCATTCAATTAAGTAAATATTCATTAAGTATTCATATAATATTATACTAAAAAGAAAAAAAAATGTATTATATTTCAAATTTTGTCTGAGTAATTGTGTTCAATTAAATATTTACTAAGTATTCATATAACATTTTACTAAAAATTGTATTCAATTAAGTAAACATTTACTAAGTATTCATATACTATACTAAAACGAAAAAATAGATACATAATTTCAAATTTTATCAAAGAAATTGCATTCAATTAAGTAAATATTCATTAAGTATTCATATAATATTATACTAAAAAGAAAAAAAAATGTATTATATTTCAAATTTTGTCTGATAAATTGTGTATTATTGTGTAAAATTAAATATTTACTAAGTATTCATATAACATTTTACTAAAAATTGTATTCAATTAAGTAAACATTTACTAAGTATTCATATAATACTATACTAAAAAAAAGAAAAATATATAATATTTCAAAATTTCCTCTAAGTAATGGTGCACAATTAAATAATATTTATTGAGTATTCACATAATATTATACTAAAAGAAAAAACATATATAATATTTCAAATTTTGTCTAAGTAATAGTGTTCAGTTAAATAATATTTACTAAGTATTCATATAACATTTTACTAAAAATTGTATTCAATTAAGTAAACAATTACTAAGTATCCATATAATATTATACTAAAAAGAAAAAAATATAACATATTTCAAACTTTGTTTAAGTAATTGTATCCAATTGAATAATATTTACTAAGTATTCATATAACATTCTACTAAAAATTGTATTCAATTAAGTAGACAATTACTAAGTATTCATATAATATTATACTGAAAAGAAAAATACATAATATTTCAAATTTTGTCTAATTAATGCTATTCAATTAAATAATATTTATTTATCATTCACCCTGTATATAAAAACTGTTACCATACAATTCTTCAAAAAGGATAAAACCACCATTCAAAATGAATTGTTTAAAACAAAATGTATTCCTATCCTCTTTAACCTGTGTGTTTATTTTTCAAAGTGTTCGAGTATGGTACCCCTATTGCAACTTTTAATGGAATGTTATAATTTGTACATGTATAACTAAAGAAATAAACAATCCTATAATAATTAAAAATATCCCACTAAAAATCTTAATACTATGATTCATACTTTTCAAAAATTAAAAGTTAATACTATTCTTCGAAAAAGTTAATACTATTCTTCGAAAAAGTTAATACTATTCTTCGAAAAAGTTAATACTATTCTTCGAAAAAGAATAAAACCATTAACATAATATATATCATATCAATCAATTAATCAATCAGTCATATCAATCAATCAATCAATCATATCATTACTAATATGTATGCTTATTTTGCTATACCTTTTAGAACTTTTAATAGAGTGTTAGAGTATAACTTAAGAAATGTATATGTATAACTTAAGAAAACAACAATTCTTTAATAAATAAAAAATATAACATAAGTTTAAAATATTAAACTAATAATCTTAATATTATCAGGGCTCCCAAATGGCCCGCCAACTGAATACCAATAAAATTTAACAGAAAATTTTATGGTAGGTTTGCGCTAGAATTAACTTTCAAAGGTGATTCCGGGGCGTTTTGTAAGAAAAATCTAAAAAGAAAATTTTTCTAAAATAATATTGGTATTCAGTTGGCGGACCATTTGGGAGCCCTGTATTATAATTTATACTTTTTAAAATTAAAAAGTTTAAAAAAACTTTATAAAATTTAAAAATTAAAACTTTGAAAGAAAAAAAAAACTTTATAAAATTTAAAAATTAAAAGTTTGAAAAAAAACCTTCGTAAAATTTAAAAATTAAAACTTTGAAAGAAAAAAAACTTTTATAAAAATTAAAACTTTGAAAGAAAAAAAAACTTTTATAAAATTTAAAAATTAAAACTTTGAAAAAAAAAACTTTATAAAATTAAAACTTTGAAAGAAAAAAATTTTTAAAAATTTTCAAATTAAAACTTTGAAAAAAAAACTTTATAAAATTTAAAAAATTAAAACTTTGAAAAAAAAACAACTTTATAAAAGTTCGAAAGAAAGGAGAGTTCGATTCCGATTCCCTACTTTAAAAATTAAGCCCCCTGAAAAAAAAATTTTGTCCCTCTCAAAAAATTTATCCCCTCTTACCCCTCCTATTGTAAGATGATTAAATAAAAATACCCTTTCCCCTTGCACACTTTCTATAATTTTCTTCCTAAAACTAATGCTCTCTTACTATAGCATGATCTTTCCATACTTTACTCTTATCTCACTATCAGATTATCTTATCTCGCTATCAGATTATCTTATCAGATTATCCTATCTTATCTCCTTTCCTAAGACTCTTCTCAAACCCTCTCGTACTATTCTCGTACGATTTCCACCACCGCCCTCCACCCTCCGCCGGAATCGAACTCTCCTTTCCTCACTACTAATAGTGTTTGCCTTTTTTTCTCGGATTTAGTTATACATGCTTAAAATTTAATTTTTTTAAACTTTTTTCCTCAGTGCTGCCCCCTAGCGAGCGGATTTTTGAAAATAATGGTTTTAATACCTCTGAGGCTGACAATTTGTATTGATTGTAATCAGACTTGGTTAACTTTTATTTTTGAATGAATTCGAGGTATGTTGATCAGAATTTAGTTAGAATTTAGAATAAAAATGACAATTTAGCATAATTTTTAATTTGAATAATAGATATAAAAGCTTAAAAATGAGTGTTAGAATGATTTGATTATGAAATGTTTGTAAGAATTTGGTGAAAATAATAGATTGTTTTCTTTTCAAACTGGGTTTTGATTTTATTTGAGATGAAGGATTCATTAATTTAATCTAAATTATGATTTTTAAAGGATGATGCAATATCTTAAAAGGTTATGATAGAACAATGTAGGTTTTATTTTTCAGGGTGATGCAATACTTTGAGGCTGCAACAAGCAAATAATTTTTTTTTCAAATTGAGTTTTGATGTTATTCAAGATTATTGATTCATTAATTTAATATAAATATGATTTTTTAGGGATGATGCAATATCTTTACATGTTTCAACAAGCAAATAATTTATTTTTCAAATTGAGTTTTGATGATATTTTAGGTTAAGGATTCATTAATTTAATCTAAATTATGATTTTTAAAGGATGATGCAATACCTTAAAAGGTTGGGATAGAACAATTTATGGTTTAGTTTTTGTTTAATGCTGAAATTAGCACTTCAACAATAAATAAATTTAACAGTCATGTAATTAGATTATATGGTTAAATACTTTGACTATCTTAAGAGAAAATAGTATTCTGTCTTACACAAGGAATGAATTATGCTTGAAAGGAAATGAGTGTGATTGGTTTAAACAATTCGAAATTCAAATACTATGAAAATCTCTCTTTGTTCACAATAATGAGAAAATTTTTAATAGGATTTTTGTTTGCAAATACGTGATATCCTTGCACTTAAGATTTCACAAAATAAGACTAAAGAAAATATTCAACCTACATATTCAAGAACTAAATTGAAAATGGCTGACGTCGTGTTAACAACTCATATCAGTTAGACCTCGTGACTTGATAACATAGTCTGATTGTACATTGAACATTCCAGAAGGCACGATGGAAGCACGTGATATCTTATCGATTACGTCATGATCTGCAATCTGATAAACTGAGTATTTCTTTTCTGACTCTAAGTACGGTAAGTCCCACTATTTTTCGATATGTACATATCGAATAATAATATGTTGTATGAATATATAATTTGTTGCTTTTTATATGAACGTTGAAGTATAGTTGTTTTTTAAAGTTTTTGCAATGTTGGTATAGCGTATTATAATATATAAAACTTGGTTAATACTCATACTTGAATTCTATGAATGATGTAATAAAAAACTTCGCTTTTATAGGAAATTTAAGTTACTTCTAAATATATTATTATCCAGTCAAACAATGAATGATCATACTTTAGCAGTATAAAAATCAATCTTTGTTCACTAGAGTAAGAAAGTTATTTAATAGGATTTTGTTTGCAAATATATAATAACATGTTACTTAAGATTTTACAAAATAATAGACTTTGAAGAAAATATCCGCAGATTGAGATGAAAAGGATTAGTGTCTTGTTAATAACTCATATTAGTTAGATCACATGACTCATAATACAACCTGATTGTAGATAGATCATTTAGAAGGTATGAAGGGGGGAGGCACGTAATGTCGATTACGTCACTATGTGAAATGCGGCAAGTTAAACGTTTCTTTTCTCAGTTCAGACATGGTAAATTTATTATTTTTTGGTATGCATATATCAAATTTTGACCATCTTGTAGTATTTTTGAATACTTTATTAAGTTAAATTTTTAAAATATTTTTAAACTGAGGAACTTATTAATATATCGCTATTAACGTTTCGAAGTGTATAATTATAGGATATAATGAGGGTAGGAGGATAACATAAAGATTTATTATTATTTAACTAAAGCATAGTGAAAGTTACTATACATATATACTAAACGAAAACATGGTGAAAGTTTTAAAGTCTAATATACAGATAGATACGCAAACTCACTTTTGATAAATTGTAATTTTTTCTGCTAACTTGTAATACTTGAATTGACTTGAATTTGAATTAATATGATTGATTGATTACTTGTATTTGAAATCTTGATTGGTTGATTGATTGATTGATATGATTGTATACTTTTATTTTAAATCTAATTGAACTTTTTAAAAACATTTTTGAATTTTTTTTTTCTTTAACTAGATTTTTATTTTTTAAATTTTGGAAAACTTCTTTATTTACTTTTTAATTTTAATTATTATAACTTTTTATTTCTTTTTACTTAAAAATATTTTATTAAGTATATATATCTATGCGTGTGAGTATATACATATATATACATATATATATATATTAATCTATTGCTTCTATACGATAAAAAGAAGATATATATTAAACTATAGCATGTTGAAAGTCATGTACATGCACAGGCAGGTAAACTCCCTTTTGCAAACTTAATTTATGAAGTTTTTAAATATTATTTTAATTTTGATAACTTAATTTTTTAAACTTTTTCAAAGTTTTATTTTTTTTAATTTTGTAAACTGTATAATTTTTTCAAAGTTTTAATTTTAAATTTTATAAAGTTTTTTTTTTAAGTTTTAATTTTTTAAATTTTATAAAGTTGTTTTTTTCAAAGTTTTAATTTTTATAATTTTATAAAGTTATTTTTTTCAAAGTTTTGATTTTAAATTTTATAAAGTTTTTTTTTTTTTAGAAGTTTTAATTTTTTTAATTTTATAAAAGGTATAGCAAAATAAGCATACATATTAGTAATGATATCATTGATTGATTGATTGGTATGACTGATTGATTAATTGATTGATATGATATATATTATGTTAATGGTTTTATTCTTTTTCGAAGAATAGTATTAACTTTTAATTTTTGAAAAGTATGAATCATAGTATTAAGATTTTTAGTGGGATATTTTTAATTATTATAGGATTGTTTGTTTCTTTAGTTATACATGTACAAATTATAACATTCCATTAAAAGGTGCAATAGGGGTACCATACTCGAACACTTTGAAAAATAAACACACAGGTTAAAGAGGATAGGAATACATTTTGTTTTAAACAATTCATTTTGAATGGTGGTTTTATCCTTTTTGAAGAATTGTATGGTAACAGTTTTTATATACAGGGTGAATGATAAGTAAATATTATTTAATTGAATAGCATTAATTAGACAAAATTTGAAATATTATGTATTTTTCATTTCAGTATAATATTATATGAATACTTAGTAATTGTCTACTTAATTGAATACAATTTTTAGTAGAATGTTATATGAATACTTAGTAAATATTATTCAATTGGATACAATTACTTAAACAAAGTTTGAAATATGTTATATTTTTTTCTTTTTAGTATAATATTATATGGATACTTAGTAATTGTTTACTTAATTGAATACAATTTTTAGTAAAATGTTATATGAATACTTAGTAAATATTATTTAACTGAACACTATTACTTAGACAAAATTTGAAATATTATATATGTTTTTTCTTTTAGTATAATATTATGTGAATACTCAATAAATATTATTTAATTGTGCACCATTACTTAGAGGAAATTTTGAAATATTATATATTTTTCTTTTTTTTAGTATAGTATTATATGAATACTTAGTAAATGTTTACTTAATTGAATACAATTTTTAGTAAAATGTTATATGAATACTTAGTAAATATTTAATTGAACACAATTAATCAGACAAAATTTGAAATATAATACATTTTTTTTTTCTTTTTAGTATAATATTATATGAATACTTAATGAATATTTACTTAATTGAATGCAATTTCTTAGATAAAATTTGAAATATTGTATTTATTTTTTCGTTTTAGTATAATTTTAAAATATTAGTTAAATACTTAGTAATTATTTACTTAATTGAATATAATTTTTAGTAAAATGTTATATTAATACTTAGTAAATATTATTTAATTGAACATAATTACTTAAACAAAATTTGAAATATTATATATTTTTCCTTTTTAGTATAATATTAGCTGAATACTTAGTAATTATTTACTTAATTGAATACAATTACTTAAACAAAATTTTGAAATATTATATTTATTTTTTCTTTTTAGTGTAATATTAGTTGAATATTTAGTAAATATTATTTAATTGAACATAATTACTTACACAAAATTTGAAATACGATATTTATTTTTTCTTTTTAGTAAAATATTATATGAATACATAGTAACTAATTTTTTAATTGAATACAATTTCTTAAACAAAATTTGAAATATTTACTTAATTGAATACAATTACTTAGATAAAATTTGAAATATTATATATTTTTTTATTTTTAGTACAATATTATATGAATACTTAGTAACTATTTATTTAATTGAATACAATTTTTAGTAAAATGCTATATGAATACTTAATAAATATTATTTAATTGAACACCATTACATAAACAAAATTTGAAATATTATATATTTTTTCTTTTTAATATAATATTATATGAATACTTAGTAAATATTTACTTAATTAAATACAATTTCTTAGACAAAATTTGAAATATTAAATTTATTTTTTCTTTTTTGCATAATATTAGTCTAATACTTAGTAACTATTTACTTAATTGAACACAATAACTTAGACAAAATTTGAAATATGATATTTATTTTTTCTTTTTAATACAATATTATATGAATACTTAGTAAATATTTACTTAGTTAAATACAATTTCTTAGAGAAAATTTGAAATATTATAAATTTTTTGTCGTTTTTAGTACAATATTAGTTGAATATTTAGTAAATATCATGTTGAAATAGTATTAAATGTTTTGCAATTACTGAAACATAATTTGATATATTTACTCAATTGAATACAATTACTTAGACGAAATTACTTTTCACCGATACAGACTCACTGTGCTATCATATTAAAACAAAAAATATTCTTGATGATATGGAACATCATGCAAGCTTATTCAATTTCTCCGACTATCCAAAGCATCATTCGCTCTACTCAGATATCAATAAGAAGGTGATTGGCAAGTTCAAGGATGAGCTCAATGGAGATTTAGCCCTTGAGTTCGTCGGCCTGAAATCTAAAATGTACTCCTTGAAATCTTTGAGTGAAGAAAAGAAGCGGGCGAAGGGTGTGTCTACACATGTTGTTCGACTGAAAATCAAGCATCAAGATTATTTAGAATGTCTACAACAAGTGAAAACTAGCATGGAGAAGCAGAGAAGGATCGCTCAAGATAACCATCACCTATATACAATAACACAGAATAAAATTAGCTTAAGTCCTTTTGATGATAAGCGCTACTTACTAGATGACGGAATATCAAGCTTTGCCTATGGACATTATAAAATTGATCAAGATTGTATCGCTGATGAAAATTGTTAATATAATGTAGAATTATCAAAAAACTGTTTTTACGTAAATATATATTTCTGTAAATATACTTTCTGTAAATTGCTTTGTTTAAAAAATTGTTGATTTTTATATGAGTATATATTTATAACTTCTACACAAACCTTTCTAACATATTGTTAGATATGTATAACACATATATTCACACACACATAATGCAATATATATATATATATAAACAGCTATGCTCATTGCGAATAATTTTGTTTTATGTATGGTCTTTTAATATTTCAGAATTTTTTTAAAAACATATTTGAACTTTTTATTAAACTCTTTTTTTTTCTTTTTTTTTTGTAAAACTTTTTACTTTTTTAAATTTTATTAAACTTTTTCTATAACTTGTATTTTTTTTTGTAAAACTTTTACTTTTTAAATTTTAGTAAAACTTTTTATTTCTTTTTTTTATATATATATATAACTTGTATTTTTGTAATTTTTTTTTTTTTTTTTTTTTTTACTTTTAAGTTTTATTCAAACTTTTTTTTTAACTTTAACTTTTTTTAAATTTATATATATATATATTTTAAGTTTTTAAATTTGTTAAAACTTTTTTTTTTTTTCACTTTTTAAATTTTGTTAAAACTTTTTTTTAAACATTTTAAACTAATAATTTTTATATAAACACATATATATAAACTTATACATGCATATAAACATATTAACAGTTAGAAAATCATATATAAAAACATACACTTATATCTAAATACATATACTTATACTACATATAGATAATATATATATAATCTTTTTTTCTTCCATATTAATACTTGTAATATAGTACAAGGGACTATATTTTATACATAACAGCTGGTATATACTATGTTTTTGGTATCCATGTTAAGTATGTTGGGGGACACTGTATTATTGTCATTTCATTCATAATATCACAATTTTTGTTGTTGGTAGGTAATGTTTATATATATATATATATATATATATATATACATACTCAAAAACAAACTTGTATACACACATCTTTTAAGCAAAATATCAGAGAAAATAATATAATGAGACAAAGTAAATAGGTTTTTATAAACGAAACCGTTTTTGGTAGATAATTAGAGGCATTCGTATACACCTTTCTAAAAAAAGTTAGACAGAACAGTAACATGAAAACGATTGCCATGATAAGAAGGAAGGCTTAGCTGATCAATTGAGCGTTGCTCTCGATTGCTCATCCCGCGATTCCGCCTGTGGCCGTTGAACTCTCATTTATCTACTACTCCTGGCTCTGGCTAATTTTTCACTCCAGTTGGGTTTATTGTATTTATTGTATGTATGTCTGTATAATATTTATATATACCTTTAACTGTTGGAGGCAGGCGTTATTTATGTGTGTATGTGTGTTTTAATATATATTGTAGTATGTGTGCTTCATTATAAAGAAAGATTGTTCATTGAAAGTTTGAAAATGCACTTATAAAATGTCTATGTTCTTTATGTATAAAAAATGATTTTTTTCTTAAAAGGTATTCCAATTTTTAGGTTATTCAGTGACAACAGGGAAATTTTTTGAATCAAATAAGGAATATATTGCTGCTGGCGCCCCAAAAGAGGGCTACAATGGAAAAGTAAGAATTAATTTTTTTAAATTTAGTTATTTTTATAATTTTCTTCTTTTTTTTTTACTGTTAAAGCAAGGTATGTATACACTATTTCAGGGTAAAATTTATTTATTTACTACTTAAGGGAAGACAAGACTAGATGCAATTCTATGGAAAATATGCTAGCATTAAGACCCGTTTCCTCAGAAACTACTCGACCGATTTTGGTGAAATTTGAAATCCATATTCACTGCATTATACTCAAGATTTATGGCAGACAGTTTTATCCTGCGACTAAAACTTTTTATTTTAGAGAAACGTCATTTTTTCAGAAATTTTCCATTTTTCAGAATTTTTTATTTCTGAAACTAATTAAAGTTTTTCAATGATTTTTTGTGATGGTTAACCTTATCATTTGTAAACAAAATCACATGATAAAACTTCTCAGAATTTTTTTTTATTTAAATTTAAAATTTATTAAAAATGTGGGGTAATTTAAAATCGTTATAACTCGAAATATTATTTTATAGAATTTCAATTTTTTTTCATTTAAATAAACAGAAATATATAAGTTTTAATTTTGATTCAGCATTTTTAAATATATTAATTTATAAAAAAATTAAAAATATTTAACGAAAAATTTTCAAAAAAAGTGGTGCAACATTTAAAAAAAATCATATTTTCAAAAGTAAATATTTTTTTTTCAAGTATGCTGAATCAAAATTAAAGTAAAACAATTGAAAAAAGATATGTTCCAAGTTTGAGCACTGTATCTTTAACGGTTCTCGAGTTATAAGAATTTAAATATGAGAAATGGGGAAAAAACCTGTCATGAAGAAAAACGCATTTTTACAAGAAGTCGTTTCCATCACATAGCCATTGCTTGAAAGCTAGATTTTGAAAACAGACCAAAACGGCAAAATTAATATTTTTTGTTCTGATTCAGATAGAAACATGATTTAAATGTCATTTTAAGCAGGAAAAAACGGAGAAATTTCTTATGAAATAAAATGTTTCTGCAAAATTTGAAGATTTTTGTGTCCCGGACTTCCTTAAAACTGTCTGCCATATATGATCTTATATTTATGCTCTACAACCAAAAGAAAATATCAAAATCTCTTGAGTACTTTATGAGATAATGGAATTTTTACCTGAAAAGTACTATTTTTCAGGACAGACAAAAACATTAGACATTTCTAACTTCTGTGAAGTTCTTGCACAATTTTATCAAAGATATGAATTAAAGTACTATTTATAAACACTTGGATAAAATTTAGTTTCATATAATAAATAAGGTAATTTTTTTAAACCCTTATCGGTTCTATTTCACTTCCCACGTGATTTACGTAACAGCCTCTCTTACACAAATTTTATTCGGTTCGCACCACTTTTTTTATGCGAAAGATTTTTACATGTACTACAATATTTATTTAAAAAATATAGTGGTGCGAGTATAATTTAAAAATTAGAAATAAGTATAAATGTTAGCGTAAAATTAATGTGAATGGGCATGGCGTCCGAGTCCATGTATTCCTTTGAATTTTTGCGATTATTTCTAATGGTCAGAAATAAAACGTACATACCAATGGATTCAGGAAGATTCAAAGCAGTTTTTAAACCGATAAAACAAAAATCAATCTTTTAAAAAAAATTCATTCTTGTCTCCTCTTAACTCGCGGGTCTTTCAGTCATTTTATTTAATCGCGTATGTTTGTAATATTTTTCTGCGATTAAATAAGGCGAAAATTTCTATTTAGATATTGTTCTATAGTTGTACGTATCGTGTGAAATGAAACAAAAATTATTATTGTATGGTACATAAGCAGTAACATATACTTTTTTAAATATTCATGCTAGCTGTACTTTTGAAATTTCAACCGCTAAAAAAATACAAATAAAAAATGTTAAATGCAATTATGCTCCGACAAAGTTTTAAAAACATGCAATGAATGCAGTACATAGATTAAATATCTACACTCAATATGTATAGGGGAGACTGGGGATGAAAGAGACGCTCAAAATTTGAGGACGAAACTAAAATGCAGGAATTTTCAACTTTGGCTCAATGATAGGCGATACTTGTTCTGTCTTAATAATCCTTAAAACTGACGTTAGCAATTGCAGCGTTGTAGGTGGCGAAAGCAAAACTTGTTTTTGATATAAAAAAGTAAATTTTGATCTTGCTTTTCTTTTTTTCTCTAAAAAATTAATATTATGTTTAGCATTATAATATTTATGTTATTTAGCACTCTAAAGTGTGCACTTTATATTAATACCGGTATATTTTGTAAGCTAAAATACTGTCATGCATGAATACATCTTTTATTTGGCTAGGTGGGTATGGGGTTGAAAGGGACAGTAACTGAGGGTTTCAACTCCTCGTGTTTTATTATTATTTAAAAAAATATATTATTTATGTTTTTAAAATTTAAATTATGGTTTTAGTTTTTTATGTAGAAAGAATCCTGTTTAGAAAGAAATGTTCTAAAATTTAAGAATACACAAGCAGGTGAATTTCAATACACCCATTTGGTAATAAAAAAGCTTTTAGTGAAGGTCAATAAAAAGAGTTAGCTTGAAATTTGCTCTAAGCATTTAATATGAACTATGGTTTAACAATTTTGCATATGAGTATTCAATTTCTTTGAATTCTCGAAATATGCCCCTGTCTTGGGACACAAACAAGCAAGTTGGAAATGATTGGTTCCAAAATTTTAATCAACAAAATTCATTACTTTCTCTTACGAAAATCTATAACCATTAATTTAACAAGAAGTACAAGTTTCAACAAAGCTAATGTTGATATATTTTAAACACCTTTAGTCAGTTATGAATCGCTAAAAATTCACACGGAATATAATATATAACTGATAAAACAGTTTTAATGACAGAGCACAAGCCACCAAATATAGTAGCAAAACGTGGTGAAAGCAATTTTCTGACGTAACATCAGCTGAACGTGGTAAACTTGTCACACTTTTGTTTCTGCATCAGGTAACTGTGTTCAACAGTATTCGTTTTCCCAAGGAAGAATTACAAATAGTCCATGCTCGGAGCTGCCCCATCCCAAAGGCTTAGACTTGCTCATCAAAGTTGGTGGATGACCGCAGAATTTTTTTAAAGCAATTGTGCATTAGCTTAATATTTTAGTTGTTCCAAAACTGATCCTACTCTTCTCTTATTTGATAATCATGAAAGCAGTACAAATATTAAAGCAATAAAATTTGCGAAAGGTAATGGAATAATTATGGTAATATTCATGTCTCACTTTATTCACAAACTCCTGAAAAGCAGTCGGAATAAATTCGAAGTACATTTTTTCAGAAAAAAGGATTAAAACCACTTTGTATTTACTGATACTATTGACATGAATGACCCGAATATCAATGATATTGTGATGAAGTTACTTAAATCCATAACCGGTGGTGAGACAGGTAGAGCTAAATCTGTCTTAAAATTTTTGATTTAATGTTGTTTTTTGTCAAGTAGACCTAAACAAGTTATTTTTCTTGTTTTTGATTTATCACATGTTGCAATATATTTTATTTTTATTTGTGTATTATCTTTTATTTTTGAATAATGCAATCGCAAATAAAAAGAAAAAAATGTTTTATTTATGTGTGTCCCTTTCAACCCCGCACAGTGTCCCTTTCATTCCCCACAATGGTGTTAAAAGGGACATTTCTCCCAATTTATAAAAATGTGCACAAATTTTAAATTACTGTATTTGAGGATAAGAGATTTTACTAGTATTAAAGCAAAGGTTTTAGACGAGAATTGGGTGCAATCATTATAATGATATCTTTTAATGTCATTATTTTATAAGCTTATAAAGACAAAATGAACCTTTCATCCCCTCTCTCTCCTACACTCTTAAAAAGTAAACTCTGTTTGTTCGTGTTTTCTAAATTCGTTATTTGATATTAATCCTTTAACTCTCATGTTTTAGCCCGTTAAAGATGAGCCTCTTTTACAATTTTTTTTAATTCTTCGACACCAGTTTTTTCCACATTGTAATTTTGAATTATTTAATCGCTCAAAATTTGAGATTAGATAATGTGCAAATTTCCAATCTAAAATACTGGTATTCAAATTTAAAAGTTTTGGTCACCTTACATGGCGAGTTTTCTTGCCAACCGGCTTTAATGAGTTAAGGTAGCTTTCCAAATTGACTTCGCCCAAGGGTGTTCTGTTTTCTTTTTTCATAGAATGTATACAATTTATTAGATCGTTTAGTTAAAATCACTCAAAATTCCAAAATTAACAATATTCACAGCCCAGTACAGCGATAGTTGAATAATGACAAATTTGTCGGGAAAAGAGGCCACGAATTTGATTTCAGCTTTCTTCAAAAACGGTAGAGTGAGGTACGAATGTGAAAACCGATGGTCGGTGGAAAGTAATGATGGGCAGAATTAATAATATTGATATTGGAATGAGTCCTTCGGCCAGGCGCAAAGCCAAAGATATCAGCTTTTGTATTTTTTAATCAATTTCTACCAGAAATTTCATTATTTTTATTAAACACAATTTTTTAAATCCTTGTGGCAATCGATTAAGGAAATACGAATCCTTATGCTTTTGCACATACAGGAATGATTGATTCGAATGACAAATTATTAAGTATGCTTATCAGTACACGAAAGTGGTGAGGCTTACAGATGAGGATGAAAATTGGTGAAGATGAAGCATTCAAATGAAATTAAAGCAGACCAAGTATTGAGCCAATGTAAGGATCGCCTGAGATTAACCCATTAACCGCCAAAACTATAAAGTAGGAATTTTCAAATTTCTTGTTGAAAATCGATTGCCACCACAAATTCGGAAAGGTAATTTTCATTCTATTAAAATAAAAAAATTCTGCCAAAAAATAAGGCAATTTTTTAAATTCTAAAATAATGGTGCGAAAGTAATTAATTTAAGTATGAGGAATGAACAATTGGTGTATTTTGACCGGTGTGTCAGCGCAACACCAACGAGTAATGGGTTAAGAAAAGAATCATATCTACAGTTCACCGCCAGAGTAGCTCAAAGGTTTGAGTAAATCTCTAGTGAGAAAAGATCACGAAATCGATTCCAGACAAGGCCAATCATGGTACAATTTTATATGCCTCTACAATAAAATTGTCAATGTGAAGGAACCTAAACAAGTCCTTAAAATGAGAACAATAAGAATCATAAACGACTTCACATGTTCTAACCTCGGCACAGCACGCGTCATGTTAGTAACCGAATGCCCTACTGTGGTCGCTCGACCAGTAAAGAAACCCACACAATGGCCAATTTATCGAAAAATGGAAAACAATTCGATCACAAATCACTTCAAAAATCATGTCTGTAAGTGTCACGCTTTTTCATTAAAAAAATGGTCTGAAAATATGTGAGAAAGTTTCGTGTTGTTGAACGCAGAAAAATATTTATAGGAAACCGCATTATAGGATTATAGCCTTTCAGTCTTTTAAACTAACTTTTAGTCACAAAATACAAACAGAACAAAAAAAATTTAAGTTTTATTTGAAAATTTCAGTAGTAACGGACTTATGATCATCATCTGTAAAAATATATGATCGCATATTTTAATTTGTAGAAAAAAAAAAAAAAAAAAAAAAATTGCTTACTTTTTTCTTTTAATCTGTTGCTCCAAATAAAACATAAATGTAACATTATTTTTTAACGGAATTTCTCTAATTTTAACTGAGCGCATAATTATCTTTCACAGGTGTATATAGTTCGGCAGATAGGTAACAATATAAGAGTTCATCAAAGAAAACAAGGTGTGCAAGTAAGTTTCTATTATAGACTTCTAATACAATCATTGTTGTAAAAATTGTACCACAGGGTTCGTACGCTTCAAGGACTTTCAAGCAGTTATAACCAGAATCTTCATAAAGTAATATTTGCTTTATTTAAGGAGAAAAAATATATCTTCGGTTATAGCGACTAGTATTTTACGAAATTTCTGGTACTAAAACAATTAAAAATCTCTGAACCCCTTGATGCGTTGAACCCTGTACTACTACTAATAATAATAGCAACAAGAAAACATGGCAGATTTTCATGTAAGTGCTACAATGTCTAAGATTAATAAATACATTTTTTTTTCAAATGCTATATTTCGCACGCTGGTGCATCGATAGAATGTGCAGATGAGACAGATTTTAATGTGTCCAGTTCACACTCTCTTTGTAAATTTTGTAGCGTTTTCCTACGTCTCTTGCCCATATCCTTTCCCACATTGACCATATCCATTTTCCACGATACGGATCTTTTCCTCATAAATCTAAGATAATATTTCCAGCGATTGAAACAATAGCTATTCTGACACTAAAACATTATCCAAATTTTTCCAATCCTTGTTATCCCATTTTGGAAAGTTTTAACACCTACAATATGATCAGAATGATGAAAGAAATTTGATATTAAGATTATAATTTTCTCCTTTTTATATTTGTAAGGAAAAGAACTTTTAAATTCTTCTTCTTTAGGTTAGTTCAGAGGTTACATTCGTTCTCAAATTTCAAATAATCGATTTTTTATGACGAAAATTAAATCATTATAGTGTGTAGAGTTATGGGCAGGAACTCGGCTTTCGCTTTAGAGTATAAGTGCAATCCCCGGGGGAAGACTCAAATCCACTGCATATGATAAAATACATTAAGAATGATTAGTCTTTGCAATATTTTAAAACAGTTAATAACATACAGAAAAATAAATTCAGTTTGCTATTTTTGACACTGAAACTCATAGGAAGTATCATCAGTACATACATTGACAGGAATTGTACTATGCATAAACATACATGCATAAACAATTACAAGACATACTTTTTGAATATTAGACCTGGAAATAAATTAAGTGAAATGCATATGCTGATGATAAATATAATAAAAATACTAAATAAAACAAACCAAACGAAATAAGACAAATATTTACATTATGTGTAAAACAAGGGCTCCTGTGTGAAATGGGACCTGAGAACAATGAGTTGACTCAACTAGCTCAGAAAGGGGGTGGGGGGGGTTGGTAAATATAAATTCGTTGTCTTCTAAAAATTTCATACAATCCGCGATACGTTGCAGGAGAACTGGATGGTCTAGCAGGTAAGTTAGCCAGTCAGGCAGTGTCATCTATTGTGGCTTTTTAACGTGGTATTGGGACGTTAGTGTGCAATGTAAAATATAGTGTAATGATGTTGATAAGGATCCACAGATGCAAAGAAGTGAGTTGTTTATTTATGATATATAAGTGTTGTTGGAAGGGTCTTTTTACAGTGATATCTCAATTATTAACCCCTTAATTCTCGCTCCCGCGATATTCACGGGCTGTGTCATTAACTCAGATTGTTTGATTCCCACCAGTTTTATAAAACAGTGTAATTGGATTTATTATGGCATCATTTTACCCGTCATTAAATAAGGTGAATAATTTCTTTTTCAAAAAATTGGTGCCGATGAGCAATTTGAATTTTTAAACCGTAATTTAATGCGATCGTTAAGGGATTAAGAAAGATATGGCGCACACGATCAATAAAACCGACCTCGCCGAACAATATAAAGTCAACTGTAGCGTTGAGGTAGAAACTCACCAACGCATCTTTTCACTGCTGTTCGTTGTATTTGTGAGAATGTATTGAGCCGTTTTATGATTCTACTTCCTTACTAAACGCTAACGAGAGTTGGAATGCTAAAATTAGGAAAATTGCCCAAAACTCACACCCGGAAGGCGCTCCATTGCTCAAATTGACACCAATATGATTCTACCACAGATAATAATGGTCCAGAAATTTACATGCAGATACTACAAGTAATACGATGCAAAGGAGGACGCCAATTGTATGCGACATGCTAGAATCAAAGTATCGAAAGAAGCTCGTACTGCTCGTAGATGTAACAAAAACATTTTAAATGAGCAGATTTATCCATAGTAGTGTTCATAGTATAGGGAAAAGAATAACGAAATAAGTGTAAGTTGAAAAAACAATAATCAGTAAGTTTTTTCCTTCTGAAATTTTAAAAGCGATTTTCTGGAAGCTATATTTTTCAACATGGATAGTATGATAACTTGAACGATTCTTAACATGTTTGGACAAAATTTGCGCTCATCTAAGGGCTAGTTCCATGAGTTTTTGTAGTGTAAGTCACATTGCTGATAACTGCTATGCTTGTTGGCCACCGTTATTTTCGAAACGCTTCCTTGTCCTTATTCAATTAATGAGATATCTCCGATAAAATAAGACACGTTTTTCCATTCTAAAATACTGGTAGCCAAAAGTCGTACCATGTGACTTACACTACAAGTGCTCATGGAAATAACCTTAAGAATAATTAAATTGTCTAAGGACCATCGGGCCATTTATTGAAAATGATATTTTTTTCCCGATAATTAAACTTATTTAAATTAGGTGTTTATTTTATGAAAATTTTACACGAAAAATGTTCCAAAATAGCGTAATTTTCTTAATTTTAAAAAATTCAAAGATTTAACCCGATGACCCTTAGCTGCAACGTTATTTTACAAGAAAAACTGAGATTTTAATATTTTTTGTTTATAAAAGAAGTTAGGATGCTGTAAGTATGAAACATCCGATTTGAAAGCGGTTTTTATATTTAGAAATACCGAATTCTATCCAGAAAGTTCTAATAGTTATTTTTAGCTTGTAAAAAGGTATTCCATGAAAAAAAAAATAAAAGTAACCTTCAAATTTTTATAGGCAAGTGGATTTTGAATTTCTAAAAAAAGAAACCGCTTTAAAATCAGACGGTTCATAGTTAATTCCCTAATATTTTAAATGCATTTCACATCACATATTTCTAGACTCTGTAACTAATGCTTAATGCTGACACATTCAAGCAATAAATTCGATGGTAACGCCGCCTAAGAAAATGAAATTTTTTGGATGCATTCTAAACCAATACCGGTATATGCAATTTCCACACTATATATTTCTAGACATTGTACATGAAATAAGTAACGCCTTGAAAAATTTGCATATTTGCCCAGCCTAGCTGGTATCGAAACAGCAAAAGACTGAGTTTTCGTTCATTCCAAATTATCGCGTATTACAACTTAAATCTTTTTAATTCTGATTTTTCTTTTTTGAAAAATTCATCTTTCACTACTATAAGATGATATGAATGTAAATTGCAGGGCTCCCAAATGGTCCGCCAACTGAATACCAATAAATTTTAACAGAAAATTTTATGGTAGGTTTGCGCTAGAATTAACTTTCAAAGGTGATTCCGGGGCGGTTTGTAAGAAAAATCTAAAAAGAAAATTTTTCTAAAATAATATTGGTACTCAGTTGGCGGACCATTTGGGAGCACTGATTGCATGTACCGATATTGGTTTAGAATGCACTCAAAAAATTTAATTTTCTTAGGCGGTACTTATAACCGTTAACTATTATACTTAATGTGCGGTATTTGTAAGTACCGCCGAGTAATTCAATGGTTAAATCAAATACATATACCGCTTACTTAAAATAACTAGTCAAATTGTATTCTAAGATCATAATGAGTACATAAAAACATCCAACACTTATCTTATGTCCTTTACTATGTTTGCAGCAATAAAAAGATCAAGCGTGACAATCATTACAAAATATCGGCACAAAACACATCGACTGTTTCAAAGATAGCCTCCTTCCTCGCTAAAATAACGAACCTAGAACTACCTCTGCCATGTATCATGAAAAAGTGAAGTTAAAAGAGTGTTTTCGCAAAGTACCATTAGAATATTAGTAATATTCACTATAGGATGAAAGTTTAAAGTGAGTGGTACTTATAAGTACCCTCAGTAGATAAAGGGTTAAAATAATTTTTATTAATACAGTATTGCATTCAGAGACGTTGGACCCGTTAAGTGATTTGCCAGGGCCCCGCGCGTAGTTGTACAGGCCCTGTCTGCTGCTTTTCTCAAAATCATCTATAGTAAAGAAACTTTACTTAAAATTTCATAAGGGCTATACTTATATAACGTTATCAACATTTTGCTAATTTTGGACCCCCTCCCCCCCTTACGATGTCATACGTTATCATTAGTCGACCCCCCCCCCCCCCCTGCTGATATCGTTATCCATGTCTAAAAAAAACTTTGATTTTGGATTCTTTTTCTTTCTTTTTATACACCTGCAGTATTATACACATATGATTATACATTTATTAGTCGCATACTTTACGGATTCAAGAAGTCAATAAAATATAAAAACATGAAATAAATTTATAACAAAGTTACTATTTAAAAGTATTTAACAATAGCTTATTGTTACATAATGCAGTGGTGGAAAATTGGCGCAGAGGAGGAGCCTATTGACACCACTAAATTTTAGTAGAATTTTTCGTCTTATCTAATGACAGTTTTTATTAAGATGAAGAATTCCATAAAATATTAGTGGTGTCAATAGGCTCCTCCTCTGCGCCAATTTTCCACCACTGCATAATGAATTCCAAAGTAATAATGTGTTCTTGCACTCACTCCCTTCCCGGGGAGGTCAAATCCAAACTTATCAACAAAACAGTGGACAACATTCTTTGTCTTCCTTCACTGATAAACTCAAGTATCATTTCCTACATATTATGCTCTTGATTTCTCTAACAGCGCAGCGAACTATATGCGCATATGGCAGAAGATCAGGAATGCCAAAGGTTGAGGTATTTCAAATATCGGAATGAAATGATTTTATAAACATTTAATGGCTTTAACCCTTTCCGGCACAGGCAAATTTTGTAAAATGATAAAATCATCGACTGACACCGGAATTTGCACAGGACGTTTTCGAAATTAAAAACTTGCTACTTTACATTTTAATTGTTAATGCAAAATTTTATTAAAATATTCCGGGTGCCGTTTGTAAGTTTGGAATTAAAATTGGGTATCCCGACCCGGGCACACTGTGCCGGAAAGAGTTAATAGCTTTATGTTTTCATAAAAACATATAAAAAAAAATAATAATAAAGTAACAGACTATTTGGATGTAGAGAAAAGGATACTGAAAAAAAAAGTTTGGTTACATCAAAAATGATAACGATATCAAAAAGCAACCCTTCTTTTTCAAATCTTCTTTTTTCAATCTTTTTTTCAAAAACTAATTTTCGCCTTATTTAATCCCAAGGTTCCACGATTAAATTAGACTGCAATTGCTGTTTGATTCTGCAATAAAATCAAGCGAAAATAACTTTTTGTAAAAACTGGTGAAAGTTTGCCTAGGTAGTAGTCAAGCACCGTTCCTGTCCATTTGCTAACGTCTGTGACATCATCTGTTCTTCACAGATAAAATAGTTTGAGAGATAGTCTCTTTAAATAAATGCCTCCAGTTTCTGCACACTTGTTTTGTTGAGCAAGGCAACACTTTGAAAAGGAACAACAACCAAATGACATCACATACGGACTAAAAATTTAGTTGGTTTAGCATAGCGGCCAACTCATACGCTTCTTTGTCACCACTTTTATTCAAAAGATTTGCTCAGGCCTTATTTAATTTCAAAACTCTGGGATTAAAAAAAAAGCTAAATACTTTTTATCTTTTCGAGAACAGTGATGGAATTTTTCCTAGGCAGTAATCGCTGTATAATCAAGTAATTACTGCCCGAAGAGGGGATGAACTTTTTACATAAACTTTTTACCTGTTGCCAGGTTTACAAGTCATTAGGAAGATATCTAATTAAAAGAGGCTATGCTCTTATATACAGTACAAAAATGACACCTTTATGCATGATTTATTAAATAGAAAATGACAAACAGTTCCGGATAAGTTATTTTTTGTAGAATAACGCAGATAAACACACACCTTGTTCAACTTCTTTTTCCAGTAAGTTATTACCCGCCATACTTTGAGCTCTGATGGGTAAATTTCTTCCCACTTAATTTAAATCTCTAAATGTCACATTAGCACCGGAATATTCAACCAAATTGATTTTTAAATAGATTAATGCATTTTTTCGTATACATTATAAGCTGAATCTGGTGTTTACAAAGTACCGGTGCCAATGCGACATTTGGGTGTTTTGAATAAATTCCCCCCAGAGCTCAAAGGGTTAAGGGTATTTTGAGTTTCACGAAAGAGCTACGTGATTGTTGAATATCTCCTTACTTTATTTTTCTTTGTTTTAGATGGGTGAATATTTTGGAGCCAGTGTCCTCGGTGTTAACCTGAATGGGGATTCCTTTACTGATCTTCTGGTTGGAGCCCCACAGTATTCTCTAGAATCTGGAGGGGATGAAGGGAAGGTTTATGTGTATATTAGCAATGGAAAGGTGAGGAATAGGTAATTTTCTATTTTTCCCTTTATGCTTCAACAGTAATTTAAAGTATCATGAACACTAGAATGACGGTGAGGGGGCCATTTTGGGCCCAACCAAATGGATATATTTCGGTTCGAACCAGAAATTTCTTTATAAAATAAATATAAAAGATACCTAAGAAAAAATGGATAATTGAATAAGTTAAACAGTTTTAAATAAAAATTCTGGTATTAAATACCTTTATAAAACTTGAGTAAAATTCACAGTCTTTCTAGTGTTAACACTATAGAATTCTTAATAAAGGGGTATTGCCATAGCCTCAAAATGGAAGCTTCAACTGTAACTGGTTTTACAGGGGCTGATTACCGCCGAGGTACTTACACCAGCAACTTTGAATAGAAATTTTCTCTTTTCCATGAATTTGAATATCCTTGCAGAATTTCTGTCATAATTAAGGCAAAAATATCTATTCGTTTTTACTGATGGAAGTTTGACAAGGCGGTGGTCAGCCGTAAACGTTCCGCCATGTTGTAACTACATAAACATTTCTCCTAATAATGCCAATGAAAGAGATTATAATACCGCCGGGGTAGACTTCCACAACTGAAAACGAATAGAAATTTTTGTCTTATTTAAGATAGGGATTTTTCATGTATAAGGCATTTAAATAAATTGAAAATTTCTATTCAAATTTACTGGTGGAAGTTTTATATGGCAGCAATAAGTCCCTGTTGATCTGACATAAACAACCAGCAATCGCCATCTCGTGAATACATCCTTATTTTCACTGGCAATTTGTAGACACTACACTATATCTCACCTCCTCTTTATCACATAGTTCCATTATTAAAACATCTTTATATTAACACTTTATTGACCATTGACGAGTATGCTTGTCATTAATTTAGCAAGTTTTTTTTCAAGATATCTGTCAGAAAGTTTGGGTAGTTTTGCTTTAGTAGTTTAACTTGTTTTGTTTATTCACGAAATGTCTCTCACTAAATAAAGTAAAAATTACTCTTGAAAATTTCTGAATTTTATCTGTATCTGAAAAGTTCCGTTAAAGAATTTGATTATTGTTAAACAAGCTATACAATGAATTAGGATAAAAGTCAATAAAATATAATAATTACTCGTCATTCGTTCAGCCAAGTATTCTTACAGATTTCACAGTTAAATTTTGTTGAAGTATTTATGAAGAAATAAAAACTGAATTTATCTTGTACAAAGTTTATAAATTCTATGCTTTTTGTTACTCTTAAAATTTAATAGAAGGTTTCGCCTTATTTTCGCCTTAATTGCAGATTTTGGCGAATTGTTAAATTTTTGCCAAATTTTGTTATTAAATTTTAGTGGTACCGTCAAAGTGGTACCGTCAGTGGTACCGCCGTACTTTGGTCCTTGCTACTTCGGTCCATCCCATAAAAAAAGGTTTATTCTTTGTATTGAACAAACAATACAAGATAATTGGGAGTTTTTGCCCTTGAAAAATAATTTATACCCTACTATAGGGTATTTGAACAGTTTCGGAGTAATTTAATCCTTTTAGTGTCAACACTGAATGTGTTTGTAAACAGCTGTTTTCGTGTGTAGATTTTAACTCTTCAAACTTTCTATTGTGAAACAATCTTTATAAGAGCTACAAATAAAGTAAGTATCAAAATATTACCTTTAGTAACCTGTAACCCATGTGTGATCATATTTTTTCCTTTAACTTTTTATTTTGGCAGAAAATGTTTAAGTTTTCATAAAGCTAGCATGAAAACTGGTATTTCGGGGCTACCTTGTGTCAGGCCTATTTTGGTCCGAAAATAGCCCAATTACTTAGAAATGCCTTTTATACAACCAAGTCTCTTAAATCATGTTTTAAGTAACTTTTTTTTTTAAATGTTACTGTTGCAAAATGTTACATTAGATGTTTTTGTGCCAGTTGCTGAGGATAACATGACGAAAACTGTTTCTCGTTCCTTTAATATTAACAATTGGTTTATCGTGTTTAAATGTTAAAAAAAATTGTTTATCGGGTTTCCAGTGTTAATTTATTAGCAAATGCTATTGCAAGGGGATTTTCATAAAAATTTATTCATTTACATATTAAATGTATTCATTTTATATGAAACTAAGTGTATGGACCAAAGAAGCTCCTAGTAGGAGCTACTTTGTTCCAAATCTTTAAAAATAGTTTTAAAAAAAAAATTCTTTTTTAAAACCATACAGTTTGCTTCATTGTTTAATGTTAATTGTTGATAACTCCATTTCGACTTTTAACAAACACATATAATGTTTTTTAATAATGGAAATGTGAGTGGAACCAGGAAAAAGTGGCCCAAAGTAGCGGTTGACGGTAACATAAAAGCGTAAAAGTTGGCAGATAGCTAGTAACGAGGAAAAAATAGAAGACATGGCTCAGGCAGTGTTGCCAGTGGGCTACTTTTTTTATATTAAGATTTCTTGATTGGCACCACTTTTTTTAAATAGTAAGATTCGCCTTATTTAATGACATATTAATTAAGGCGAAAACAAGGGGAGATTTACCATTTTAGAAAAGTGGTACCAATCAAGAAATCTGAATTTAAAAAAAGTAGCCTACTGGCAACACTAGGGGACGCTGAAAGGACGCTGAAAATTCTTAATGCTAAGTGTGCATAAAACGGCGCAAGTAAGAATTTTTCCAATAAGAGAAAAAATCACAGTGATAAACCTACAGCAGAAAAACAAAACTGGAAAATTGCTTACAAACTAGAAAATCGCTTTACACGACTAAAACCTCATCTTAGAAAGTGACAGATTGCTCCATACGAAACTTAGTAATAAATGTAATCTAAATTAAACACTAAACAGCAAACTTATGCAAGTTCTAGTTCAGACTTTTTTT
The DNA here is from genome assembly GCA_963932465.1 of Maratus speciosus. Lineage (NCBI taxonomy): Eukaryota > Metazoa > Arthropoda > Arachnida > Araneae > Salticidae > Maratus > Maratus speciosus. Next base: position 267,783,205 of record OZ010798.1, on the reverse strand, counting down.
CTGCGGGAATACTATAAAATATAATTTTAAAAAAATGTGTAATTATAAATAATATGTAAACCTGAATTTTAATTAAGTGGATTTTAATTCACCTTGCTAACAAGGCGTAAAAGCAACACGCGTGAAAATGTATCAAGACCAGGGTTCGAACGCTATACCAACTGAGCTATCCGGACAACACCTAAGCTGGCATTTCTCAGTCTTATGTGTTGGTAAGGCTGCAACTGCAGAACAAGATGGGATAACTTCATGAACCAAAATACGACTCATGTTTGCAGCAGGGTTTCAGAAATCCATAAAGTTGGTCAAATTGTTCCATTGTCGTTATGCAAGTAAAAGAATATTATATGATACTAGGGGGCTCTTCCCTCTGAAAGCTACGCTCGCCAACCCCCGTTCAGAACCGCAGAATCTAAAAGCACCCTAATTTGATCGGTATTAAAAAGATTAGAGAAGGCTGTATTATAACGAAAAAACCTATAGCGATCCAATTCCTTTTGATTGCGAAAATTTAAGACCGAATCAGTTGCTGTTAAGATATCCAATGGTTGTTTTCGTGTTTGATTAAAGAAGACCAATTAAACATTTGAAAGGAAGCTAAAATAAAATGAATTAAGTAAACAGAGTCTTTGTCTCCCGGTATTTTTTAACAGCGTTATAAAACGATTGACAAAATGCAATTTACTGCTTAAACCCCTTCAAGGGCGGTGGTTCATTTTTGGACCACTTAATTTTAATTCTTAAATGCCACATAGGCACCAGAATATTGGAATGAAAAATTTCCTTTATTAAGTAAGTGAACAAAAAGATTTTCGTATTCCGAAATTTGTTTGTAAATTCTGGTGCCATTCACTGATTTCAACATTTTACGAATAGAAGTACCTTGCCCCTGAAAGAGTTAAACGCATATTAATGTATTTATTATTTTAAAGTTTCCTTTCTCTTTTAATATTCACGTGTAAATACAATTTTCAAGACATAATTTTCAATATTTTCCTACTTTTAACTCTTACTCATTTAATAGTAATTTAAAGTTTTTTTTCTGTTTTTAATAGCCACGTGTAAATAAATTTTTAATCGTTAGGAAATATTATTCTTTGTGCTGTTTTTAGAATTGAAAACAATCTCTATATTAATAGCCTAAGTCATGTGACTATTATCAACAGTTTCGGGAGGATCCCTTCGCTTTTTATATTCCAGGCGGCCATTTAGGTACTTTAATGTTAGCCAGCCACAGGCGAGAAGTCGTCAAATATAATTGTATCACCATCATTTCACTTATATTATAATAGTCCAAGTCATGTAACTGCCACAAACAATTACAACCCTTCGCTTTTCATAAGAAAGGTTTCCATTTTAATTAAAGAATCAAAGTTATTTTTTCGAATAAAACTACATAAATGTTGCCATGATCACAAAGAATTCTTGGTACTTTTATGTTAGCTGGGTGCAAATCTCGCCAATAGCTTTTTTTTAACTCGCCAGTTAGCATTTTTTTTATTTTTCGAGTGGTATATTAAAACAGTACTACTTGGTTATCCCATCGACCAAAAATCTATCGCAAGACTATAAGATTAAATGTCAATAATTGCTTATCTTAAATGTCGCATTCACTTGACATTAAACACATTACACGTGTTTATTACGTCATCAAGTGTTTTTTAATTCGACGTTTTATTTGTATTTATACTAATCTTTTACTAAATTATTTGTTCTTTCGTTATTTAAAATAAAAATTACGTCAATTTGTATAATTTGGTGAGTGGTTAGGCGATTTATATAATTTGGCGAAATTGGTCGACAGGATAACTAAGTAGTACCATTAAAACATTACTTTGAATTTGAAATTAAATGTCAGGATTTGTTGCATTTTTTTTTACGACAATTTGGCGAAGACCTCGTTTTCGAATACCAGTTACATATGTATTTTAAAATTATTTTCAATTATTTTTAAAATGAAATAACTAAAAATAAAAAAAATTAATTAATAACTATAGAACAAAACAATTTATAACATTTTTTTAAATAAAAATAAAATAAATGTAAATAAACATTTATTAATAAATAAGCAACAATAGCCGGGTTACCATGTCAGGCGAAATAACGCCATTTTGGCGCCATTTAGGTATCCCGGCGCGTATATGACATCTGCGCCTAATATTTTTCTTTTCGTTTCGTTTAAGAAAGAAGAAAGAAGTGAAAGCCATTAATTTTAAATTCTTCAACTTTAAATGAAAGTTTTGTATTAAATAAAATGATAATGAAATACATAAAAAAGCATTGTTCTTAGCATACATTTAAGGGAGGCCAAACTGGTCACCAAATTAGTTTAAAATAATAACCTTCACAAAAATATGAAAAAAATATCTGTTATGATTAAAATTTGAGTTGCCATCATTAGAAAAAAGTATTTAAAATTAGAAAAATATTAATATTTCGAATTTAAAAATTCTAATACCAGTTTTGAGATCTGCGGATCAATACCGATTTTTGGTGTTAATTTCATCGTTAAGTATTCCATATTTTAGGAGAAATCGCCACGAAATGTAATCAGTTGTTTAATCAGTCGTTTCATAGAATCGTTTCATAAATTCGTTTCATTTCAGTCGTTTCATAAATTCTTTTCATTAGGATTTTATATATATAGGGCAGATTTCTAATATGAATGCGAAATTACGGAGTTTTAAAAAACGGGCAAACTGTTAACCGTGTCGAACAAACTGAAAAACCCTTTATACAGCGCTATTTTCTTTTCCCAAGTTTAATAACAGAAGACACATCTAGTGTCTCTCATATTGAAATACAGTGGGAACTTGCCCAAACTCTTGATAAGTATATAATTAATGTTTAAAATATTTTAAATACTATGATATAAAAATAGTGGTTATAAAGTTAAACTCAATAGTTTATAAGCTATCTAACAAGTGTAAACGAAGCAGATTTAACATGTTTAAAGTCAAGCAATTTGTTTTTAAAGAGATATAGGTAATTTGTTCTCATTTAATATAAATATATTTTGCTTTATATATACTAGCAGAAAAAAACATTTTTACACGCATGATTTTACTTTGAATGAATGCTTTTTTAGTTTGCTCTGTCCAAATGTTTATGACTGTAGTCAATTACATAAACCTTTTTCTAGACGCTTCAAGACTGCAATTGTCAACTAATTCTGTCTGGAAATAGAGGGAGGAAATATATTATGAGAAATTTAGTGCAGTATTACAAATATCGCCTTTAACAGTTACATATAGGAACTGTAAAATGTGAGTAGGTTGTGATACCGTTTTCAAACAAATTGCATTTAAAATTTGTTGTTTTTTTTGTGATTTCTACCCTGTAAATATTAAAATTGTGAAATGTTTAGAAGTTCCAAAATATTAAAAATAAAAACGAAATTTATTTCGCCAATTTATATTTGTGTCGATATGATACCAGAGGGAGAAAGTTTTCGCTATCTATCTATACTAATATTATAAAGATGTAAAGTTTGTTTATTTGTAGGAGGTAATCTCTGGAACTACCGAACCGATTTCAAAAGTAATGGTATCAAAATGATTGTGTTAGTCCACGTTCGAACATAGGCTATATCTTAAGTTGATGCCACTATCCCAAAGGTGGTGCAGGAGCAAAAAAGTTTTAAGAATGCTAGTTTTGTGTTACTGAAGAGCCTAGAAATATAAAATTTGGAATATTAGTTACTTATTAGATATAAAGGATTTCTAAGAACACTTCTTAAAAAATTCGAAATTTAAGAGGGGTGAAAATGCGCAAAAAGCGTTCTAAATGGTAGTGTCTACGCACTCTCAGGAAATACCAAATCGATTTAAAAAATAATGGTGATAAAATGATGGTGACAGCAATTGCTCCAAGATAGGCTATATTTTATGCCGGTGCCACTACCCTAAAGGGGTTGCAAGAGCAAAAAACTTTCTAACAGACGTTCTAAAAATGCGATTTTTGAGTTACTGAAGAGCCTAGAAATATAAAATTTGGAATATTAGTTACTTATTACATATAAAGGATTTCTAAGAACACTTCTTAAAAAATTCGAAATTTAAGAGGGGTGACAATGCTCGAAGAGCGTTCTAAAAAACGTTCTAAATGGCGATTTCAACGCAATTGTAGAAAGAATCAAATCGATTTCAAAAGTAATGGTTGTAAATTGATGGTGACAGGCTTTCTTTTAACATAGGCTGTATTTTGTGTTTGTGTCACTACCACCTGGAGGTTGCAGAAGCAAAAAAACGTTCTAAATTGCGGCTTTTGTGTTATCAAAGAGCCTAGAATCATGATATTTGGAATGGTAGTTACTTATAAGATATGAATGATCTCTAAGAACATTTCCAAAAAAATTCAATATTTAAAACGGGTGATAATGCGGGAAGAGCGTCCTAAAACGTTCTAAATGGCGATTTCTGTGCAATTTTAGAACGTATCAAATCGATTTCAAAAGCTATGGTTGTAAATTGATGGTGACAGCCCTTGCTCTTCCATAGACTCTATTTTATGTTTGTGGCACTACCGCCTGGATGTTGTAGGAGCAAAAAAGTTCTAAATTGCGGTTTTTGAGTCATGGAATGGCCTAGAATCATGAAATTTGGAATGGTAGGTACTTATAAAGTACCAATGATCTCTAAGAACATTTCCTATAAAAAATCTAAACTCAAAAGCGGGAGAAAATTCACGAAAAGCGTCGTAAAAAACGTTCTAAATTGCGATTTCTATGCAATCTCAGGAAGTGCTGAACCGATTTCAAACATAATGGTGTAAAAATGATGGTGACCGCTCCTGCTCCAAGATAGGCTATATTTTATGTCTGTTTCACTACTGCAAAGGGGGTGCAGGAACAAAAAATGTTCAAAAAATGCGATTTTTGTGTTATGGAAGGACCTACATTCATGAAATTTGGCATTGGATGTATTTATTAGATATAAATGATCTTTAAGAACATTTCTTTAAAATTTTAAAATTTAAAAGGGGTGAAAATGCCCGAAAAGCGTTCTAAAAACGTTCTAAATTCCAATTTTTGTGCAGTCTGAGTCAAGAGTAATTGTAGGAAAATGGATGCTGACAGCTTCTGTTCTAACATAGACGCTATTTCATATCGGTGTCACTACCACTTGGGATTACTGTGTAAGATTACAGACAATGAAAACTTGCACCTAATAATGAGTAACGATATAATGAATGTAAAAATGAATAACGTCTTCCTGGAAAGTGTGATGAAAGCTTACACCTACTGATGTGTAGCCTTACACACAATTACTGTGAAAGCTTTCGGGTAATTGTGCTGTAACCTTACACAGAAATTTGTGATGTGTTTAACAATATTATGGTGTAACCTTACACAAGAGCACTGTAATGTTACACCAGTTTTATCAGTTTAATACAACCGTAACATTGGAGGCAGCAATGCTGCCTCCAGTTTTATGGAGTAACGTTACACCAAAAGTTTTTAAAGTGTTTTTAAAAACAGTTTCGAAAAAATTGGAAATTTAAAAGGTGTCAAAATGCGCGAAAAGCGTTCTAAAAGCGTTCTAAATTGAGATTTCTACACAATCTCAGAAAATATCAAACCGATTTCAAAAGTAATGGTTGCAAATTAATGGTGACAGCCCCTTCTCCAACATTGGTTATATTTTATGTTGCAGTCACTACAATCTGGGGCTTGCAAGAGTAAAACATGTTCTAATTTGCGTATTTTTGCAAAAGTGAGAGGTCTAACATTTTGAAATTTGTCATGATATTTACTTAAAAGATGCAAATGCTTTCTAAGAGCTGTCGGAAGAAAATTCCAAATTTAAAAGGATGAAGTGAGCCAAAAGCGTTCTAAAAGCGTTCTAAATTACATTTTTTATGCAATCTTAGCTAACTCCAAACCGATTTTTAAAATAATGGTTGCAAATTGGTCGTGATAGAACCTGCTCAAACATAAGCTATATTTTATGTTGTTGCCACTACCATCAGAGGGTTTCAGTAGCAAAAAACATTCTAAATTGCAATTTCTGTGACACTAAAGAGGATAGATACATTAAATATGGATGATAGTTACTTATAACATATAAATGATCACTAAAAACATTTCCTAAATAAATCGAATTAAAAAGGGGTGAAGCAAAGGGGAGAAATGAAAAGCGTTCTAAAAAAGCCCTAATTACGATTTCTATGCAATCTCAGGAAATATAAAGTGATTATAAAAGTAGTAGTTGCGAATCAATGGCGACAGTCTCTGATCCTACACAGGCTACATTTTATGCCGGTTGCTGTACCACTTGGGGTTGGCAGGAAAACCGAACGTTCTAAAAAAATGCCTTTAAAAGTTTTCTAAATTACGTTTCTGTGGAATATTATAAAATACCAAACCGATTTCAAAATTAATATTGGCAAATTAATGGTGATAGTCCCTATTTCAACATAGCATTTTATGCTGAGAGAGATGGTAGACCGTTAGACAAGTAGCTTGTAATTTGACATGACGGTTGATTTTAAGATGTAAGAAGATGGTTTCTAAAACATTCAAAACTTCAATGACTGAAATACTGAAATGAACGTACAGGGTGTCCAGCGAATAAGACCCTGATTTCAAAATTAAATATCTCAAAAACAAAGATCAATAGAAAAATTCCGTAAACGGTTTGTTTATTAGCTAAGCTGTAAAAATGTTATACAGAAGTTTCAAAATTTAGTTACAAAAACCGTTAACAGATGGCGCTGTAATCGCAATACTTGTAAACTGTGCTTCGAAGTCCGGTGCACTAGTGTCTCATTCCTAGATGGCTCCCTACGGAAGAACGAATATTGGGAAAGTCCACTTTTTCATTGGGGTGATGTGCTGAAGTGAAGACATCTGGTCAGAGAATTATTGCATCAGCTTTAATTTAAAAAAATTTCAATTAATAGAATTTTCAATAAAATGTTTAGAAATCATTATATAAGAACTTACTAAAATATTTTATTAAATTCAATTTTTAATGCCATATAATTATTTAAATCAAAATGCATATATTTAGAAAAATAATTTGTACTTTTTATTATTTTTTATTTTTTTAAATCACGGTTTAATATTTTGGTATTATTGTTTATACCTGAATTTTAAATAAAAATTTTAAATAAAAAAGTAATTTTGCACTTTTCATTTATTTTTTAAATCGCGGCATAATACTTTGGTTTTAGCACAACACAAATGTTTCTTTTATTTGTAAACAAAGCTTTAGAGACAGAAATTATGCATTAAATTATTTCTTTTATAAAAGGAATTGGTGATAAGTCAAATCATCAACGTCAAAGCAAAAGGATTTTGGATGCTGCATTCTTTTCCAACATTTCTGATCCTATCGCTAGAAGCTGCACCATATTTCTGAGCTCAATGATAAAAAAATGAAAACAAGTTTTTTAAATTAAAATTATTTTTTAACTTAATTAAGTTTTTAAAAATAGAAACTTTGTATTTTTTTATTCAAACTATTCTCTACAATTTAAAATAAAAAGGATTTATGAATCATTATTATAAAGGCTCAATGATTTTTAAAAAAGGAGTTTCTTTTAGTTTAACCCATTAACCGCTGACGTTGCGTTCACGCAACAGTCAAAATAATTGCTCATGCAATGAATTAATTACATTGGCACCACTATTTTAGAATTTAAAAAAATGTCTTATTTATTGGGTGGAATTTTGCTATTTTAGTAAAGTGAAATTTACCTTACTGAATTTGTGGTGGGAAACTACTTTCAACAAGAAATTTGAAATTTCTATCGTAATAGTTTTGGCGGTTAATGAGTTAAATATATTTTAAAACCAGAAACTTTGGATTTTTTCATTCAAAATTTTTTCGCAGCTTAAATAAATATTAAAAGTAAATATTTCCATTTTTTTTTTCAAATCCTCCTCTACTTGGATTCGATTCCACGATCTACCAATTAGGAGAGAAAAGACATACCACAGAGATACTGGTATCCGGACCGAAGTAGCTTATAACAAAATTTGAAACAAATCTCAACTCTGTCAACACATAGGTCCGCTTCTGCACATTACCCAAATAAAATATTTTAATAAGTTTATTTAGGTAATATAAATATTGCTAAACGTTTTATTGAAAATTCTATTAATTGAAATTCTGTAAAATTTAAGCTGATGCAATAATTCTGTGACCAGATGTCTCCACTTCTGCACATCACCCCAACGAAAAAGTGGTCTTTCCCAATTTTCGTTCTTCCATAGGAAGCCATCTAGGAATGAGATGCTAGCGCTCTGGACTTCAAAAGACGATTACAGCGCCATCTGTTAGCGGTTTTTGCAACTAAATTTTGAAACTTCTGTATAAGATTTTTACAGCTTAGCTAATAAACAAACCCTTTACGGAATATTTATATTGATGTTTGTTTTTGAGATATTTAATTTTGAAATCAGGGTCTTATTCGCTGGACACCCTGTATTAATTGAGCATAAAAGTTTCAAAATATATTCTAAATTATCATTGATTTAGTTTTAGTTCTTTATATTAATTTAAGTATCATTTCTACCTAATGCAGTATAATAATGAGGTTTAGTCAAACCGTGTTTTAAATAGTAATTTTTGAATTATTCCTAAAAGTATAATTTCTTTTAATAAAAATTAGACAAATATATATCACTTGGCATATTTCATCTATTACGCGAGCAATGCCGCGGGGTTCGCTAGTGTAGTATAAATTGTTGTCAATATTACTAATTTTGATGCATAGTACCTGATCATATATAATCTTTTTGGCGTTGTCCTTATAAAAAGGACTATACTGTACGACGACTATTTTTGCAAACAGTACTAATAACTTTAACAACATAGTGCGATTTCGAGGCGAAATTACAAATATTGTGTAAATTACAGGCAAAGGAAGTCAGTAAAAAAATGTAAGAAAACGTACAAACTGAAAATCATTTCCTTTTTACTTTCTTCTATCTTTACAAGAAGAAAGTATTGGATTCGTGAAAAATTTCGACATCCGGTTTTCTACGGATTTATACCTTTTTGAAGGTCCTGAACACATTTTCAGAGAATGTCTGTCTGAGAATCGGTCTTTATGTGAAAAAAAATTTGTGGGCTCTTGTACGGACTAAACAAGTACATCTCAAGGACTAATGCACGGAATTTCACAAAACTTTAGATTCAGTTAAACCATGATATAAACTGGCGCGCGCTGATTAATTTTTGATGTATGTCACCCAACAGATGGCGCTTGTATGATGCATTTTTCATAATTTCTGCAATAGCTCTATCTCAAGCACTAATACTTGGATTTTGGTCAAACTTCAGATTCAGATAGTTCTTGATATGAATTGGTGCTGATTACGTTTTGGTGTAAATCTCCCAACAAGTGGCACTGCTATGCTGCATTTTTCAGGATTTACGAAATAGCTTTATCTCAAGAACTAATGCACGAATTTTCATCAAACTTCACATTCAGTCAGACGTGGACACAATTTGTTGCTGATAAGATTTCGATGTTAATCGCCCTATACGTCGCGCTGCTATGCTCCATTTTTCACGAATTCCGCAATAGCTCAATCTCAAAAACTAATGCACGAATTTTCATCTATTTTCTGATTCAGTTAGACGTCGACCCAAGTTGTTTATGATTAGGTTTTAGTTTTAATCATCCAACAGGTGGCGCTGCTATGCAGCCTTTTGCAAGATTTACATGATTATAGCGATACTCAGATCTCAAAAACTAATGCACGGAATTTCATATCTTTAGAATCCTCATGATGGGCATAGCTTGCCATTTAATTTTAAAATTGTGACAGCGAATTTTGAAGTATTGACATGTATGAGATAGAAGAAAATTTTAGGATTGGCATATCCGACTAGTTGGATAACAGGATATTTATAATGGTGTAAAAGAAAAGTTTTATCTCAATCGAAGCATCCACTCAAAAGTTAAGCGTGGATATACATTCACTCCTTGACGTGTTGGGACGTATACGTCCCATGTGCGCTATTTTTTTTTTATTATTAAATTCGTACCACTTTTCGAAAAGTAATCTCGCCCATACACTTGCATAACGACATTTTTACGAGAAACAACTACAAAGAAAATATTTTGTAAATTGTGTTACGACTGAATATAAAAATAGTGTCCAGTCCCGGGCCGTAATCAAAAGGTTAACCCTTTCCAGCGCGGTGTCCTTAAAAAGAGGCACCTAATTTTAATTCCAAAACTGACAAACGGCACCAAGAATATTTAACTAAATTTTTCCTATTATAATATACATGAAAATAAGCAAGTTCATATTTTCTAATAAATTCGTTTATAAATTGCGGTGTCAGTCCATTATTTCATCAGTTTGTAAACAGAATTATTCCGCGCCGGTAAGGGTTAAAATAGAACATTCAAACCAACTGTACAACATCCAATGTTGTCAGTTGGGCGGAGGGCGGATTTCTTTCTTTTTTTTTCTTTATTATTACATTTCTTTATTTCTACCACTTTCCTGAACAATATAATACTTGCCATATATAATTCTTCATTAAATAAGGGGCTATATTAGTATTTCAAAAAACGTTATAACAATCCAGCAATCTGAATATTTAAAAAACGCCCAACTGTTAACCCTTTCATTACGATACAGCGTCTAAAAATACATAGTGTGGAAAACGCCTGTACTAATATTGCTTTAGAATGTATCCAAAAAATTGCATTTACTTATGCGGTACTGTCATCGAATTCATTGCTTGAAAGTGTAAACACTAAGCGTTAGTTATAGCGCCTATAAATATGTGGTGCGAAATGCCTTAAAAATATTAGGTCATTAAGCATGAGACGTCTGATTTGAAAGCAGTTTTTTTTGTTGTTGTTGTTGTTGTTTAAAAAATTCCGAAATAAAATTTTAAAAAAACTACTATTCAAAATTTTCTGGTGTAAATTCAGAAATTCTAAATAAAAAGACTGCTTTCAAATCGGACGTTACATATTTAACCCCTTGAGGGGTGGTGGGATATATTATATTCCACCTAAGTTTAATTAACATTCGCACGAGAAACTTTTAATTAAGTTTTGCTTTCATAACTTTGGGTGAAAGGAGCAGAAAAATTGCTTTTCCTTTTTAGGTGCGTTCGTAATTATATAAATACGTAGCACCTATATTCGTCGTTCAGTCCGTCCGTCCGTATGTCTGTCTGTCCGCATGTAACAGAGCAAAAACTACCCAACCGAATGGTCTGAAAATTTTAATGTATGATTGTTGCAAAATTTTGTCGAGCCATTTCAAATTTTATGAAAATCGGATGCATAGTTTAATTACAGGGACAGTCAAAAGTTTTTTTTTACATTACGGCCAATGGGAAAAAATTATTGCAAATGCATTTTAATGATGTTACAGCCTTCCGAATGGTCTGAAATTTTAAATATATAATTGTTTCAAAATTTTGTCGAGCCATTTGAAATTTTAGGAAAATCGGATGTATAGTTTAATTACAGGGACAGTCAAAATTTTCCATTACATTACGGGGAATGGGAAAAAAATTATTGCAAGTGCATTTTAATGATGTTATAGACTATGCACTTATGAAGTTTAAAAATATATACATTCAGTACAATATGGGGTACGAAAAATAACTATAAAACTAGTTATAGTACGAACGCACCTCATTTGCCACGTTTGACGAGCAATTTCCGACTTGTTTGAAATAAAATTTTCCAAATTTCCGGCAAGAATTCTGCTTTACACAAACGCAATTGCTTAACCCTCAAAGGGTTAATGACCTAATATGCCTGAATTTTCGTTCATTAATAATGTATCGCATCGCATATTACAACCAGGGCTGCGGAGTCGGAGTCAGGCCCATTTTTGAGCAAAAGAGTCGGAGTCTCTAAAAAACAAGCCGACTACGACTCCGACTCCAAGTTTTTTCGTTAGGTAGTTTGAAGTGAAATTAAAACAAATACGTGTAATTTTAAATCTATAATATTAATTATTATTGTTATTTTTGGACTATATCAGCCTACCCAAGGAAAAGATGCCCAATATACTGCCCGTTGTATAGAGTCGATGAAAACAGTTTTTAACTGAAAACTGTAGTAGATATTTTACATTTAGTATATAAATACTTTCCCTCAGATTTTTTGTGCTTGCGGAACCCGAAGGTCTGCAAGGGTAATTTATCCCAAGGCCCGTAAAAAGGAAGGCAATTTTTCAAACGGGCCGGGTCAGCTGAATAAAGACAATTTTTGTTAATCAATGGGCTGATAAAAAAAAAATTAAGCATACTGACCGGTACAATATAACATATTTTAAAGAAACAATAAAAAAAATTAAGCATGCTGACCGGTCCAATATAACAAATTTTAAAGAAACAATAAAAAAATTAAGCATGCTGACCGGTCCAATATAACAAATTTTAAAAAACAATAAAAAATTAAGCATGCTGACTGGCCCAATATAACAAATTTTAAATAAACAAACTAAGCCGATAAAACAGGAACAATTTTCAATGGATATGACTAGGGTGAGAATAATTACTCTATGTGTTGCCTGAGCTGATGCTAGTTTCACAACATCAATACAGAAACGTAATTATGTCCAACTTAGAGATCGGTATCAGACACTTAGATTGTGTTCGAGTCCGAATTGAATTCTTTTAGCAGTCATGGTAATAGAAACCTTTCTTTCTTTTTCCCCTCAAGAATATTCGGATCTCTGGGACCAAAAGTCACGCTAAAATTGTAAATCCCCAACCCCTTGCAGTATTTGCTTATGCACAGAACTCAAAATAAGGTGAAATTGTAACTTTTTTTTTAATCCGCGGTATCTAAAATAACGATAAAATAGTGAAATTTCGTTATCTTTCTCCTTTTGATTTCCGGATTTTTTTTAGGTCTGCAGAACCCGAAATAAAGCCAAAATTGTAAAATTAATGCAAGAAATGTAAAATTTTCACTTTTACTTTAGAAACCACAAAATCTGTATTATTTCCTAAATAGTAAAATTTTCATCTTTATTTTTCTTCTTTTCCATAAGAAATTTCTCGGGTCTAGAGCACACGAAATAACAACAAAATTGTAACGATTTCACCTTTTCTTTCCAGAGTCTTCGGATTTGAAATAACAACGTTTCCGTTTTGTTTTCTTCTTTCGATTTCGATAGTAAGATTTTTCGTATTTGCAGGACGGAAAATTGTAAAATTAATAAAACGGAAAATTAATTTACCCCCCCTTTTTCTTTCGAAGTCATAGGAACAGAATTAATGCCGAAATAGTGAAGTTTTAGCTTTATTTTTCATATTAGTCAGCCCGGAGTGGAGTCAGAGTCGGAGGCTGTATCGGAACTGTTAAAATTCCCGAAGTCTGAGTCTGAGTCGGAGTCGTCCATTTTCCCAGTGACTCCGCAGCCCTGATTACAACATAAATCTTTTTTATTCTAGTTTTTGCAAAATTTATCCATCAAAAATAATTTTTCCGTAGTTTAAATTGTATCAAAAATATCTAAAAACACACTGGAATTCTATTCATTGATTCGTAGCAATAAACTCGATTATAGCGCCCTCTGGTGAAAATGCAATTTTTTTGGATACGGTTTCCCTTGTTAATTTCCACACAGCATACTTCTAGACACTGTAATTACGGGCTAGGACTGGTGCTATTTTAAAATTCAATCGCATCACAATTTTAAAAAAAATTCTATGTTGTACATTCATTTTTATTTATTTAAGCTATGAGGTATTCGCTACGGCTTTTGCCGGCATGACCTCAAACGATCACAAAAATGGCGTTATTTCCTTGGGACAAACACAAATTCAACATTCGTTGTACCTTCTCTTAAAAATAAACTAGTATGAGGATATGGTAGAGATTGTACATCAAAAAGCGTTTCGAATAGAATAAAAAAATAGTCCGCTGGGATATATATGTCCCGACAATGGAGTTATAAATAAAGAGGAGAAGACATATAGTGTAATATCTATCGGTTACGAGGCTAACGAGAAAAACAAGCTACCTTGGTGCATTCCATGTATATTACAGACCACTGGAGTCACGTGATGCTCGAATGCACCAATGAAGGTGTGCGAAAAGAGCATCGCATCACTTCAGCGGTCTGTAAAAAAGACACGTGGAATGCACCGCGGTAGCCTGTCTCTTTTGTTAGCCTCGTATCGGTTACGAGTGACGTAACTGAGAGGGGGGGGTCACAAGATGCGGTTGATTTTTACATAGGATGAACGGTTTCTGATTACCGGCGAAGTAAACTTCCACCAGTAAATTTTAAAAAGAAAATTTCGCCTTTTTTTAGCAGCCTACTCATGCAAAATTTCTCTCACAAATATGAAAAAATGTCTATTCATTTTTACTGGTAAAAGCTATCCCGGTTATAATATCTTTCACTGACACTGACAGGGAGTTGTTTAGGTTGTCACAATATGGCGAAACGTAGGGCCTGACTATCGTCGGAGTAAACTTCCACCAGTAAAAATAAATATTTGTTTTCGCCCATATTTAGGGCTAAAATTCTGCATTAATAAGGCGTTTAAATTAGGGGGAAATTTCTATTCAAATTTACTGGTGAAAGTTTGCCCTAGTGTTATGAGCCCCTGTGAAACTAGTTTCAGTAGAAGCTTCACCATTTTGAGGATGTGTCAGTTCTTCTTTTTTCATATTCCCATGCTCCCGACCCACTGTCCAATGGTTGCCCCATAAACTGTCACGTTGATTGGCTCTAATGTTTCTGAATGGAAAGTTAAAATGACAGGCAAAAAAGAACAAATAATTCAGCAATAGATTTCAATATGTTTGCAGGCATTAACACTTTGATTACAGATCCAGGAATGAGGACTAGTCTTTATATTCAATTGCTCCTCAATTTAATTTGTGGCAGATTTCTCTTGAAAATAATTAAGTATAAGTGTATGGCAGAAATATTTTTTTAAGAAGTGGAAAGAAAATAATAAAATATTAGCCTACGGGGATGTGTCCCGAAAAGTAGTCAAAGGGTTAACCCCTTTGGGACCAGCGTCCGTTACACTTTTTTCAATTTTTAGGCACCAGGGTTTTTAAATAGAATTTTTCGCCTGATTAAATCTCTGAAAGTTTCAACTGTCATAAAGTGGAAATTTGCTGGTATTCAAATTCAAAGATTCGATGTTCAAAGAGCAGTCCCCATCTTGTGACTAGATCTTCAGTTTTTTCATTGACAACTGGTAGACACTACACTATATCTCACCTCTTCTTTATCCATAGCTCCATCATTAAAACATCTTTTTATTAACACTCTATTGACCATTGATGAGTATGCTTGTCACTAATTTAGCAAGTTTTTTATTTAAGACATCTGTCCAAAAGTTTGAATAGTTTGTTTTGTTTATACACAAAATTTCTCTCAGTAATTAAAGCGAAAATTATTCTTGAAAAATTTTAGTTTTCATTTATATCTAAAAAGTCCTGTTGAAGAATTTGATTAGAAATTTAACGCAGTTCTTCAATTTATATTAGTTTTTAACAGTAGAAAGTCCGGAAATTTTACCCAACCTTAATAATAACATTTTAACACCAGAATTTTTATTTAAAACTATTTCACTTATATATTTAACTGATCTTCTCTATTTAAAATTTGCCTGGCATTCCCTAAACTTAAAATTTAACTGATTTTACGAAAAACATCCTGGTTCGAATTAACATTTTATCATTTGATCGGTGTCGAATCGACATCAGCTGGGCGGTCTAGTGTTAAAAAAGTTACGCAAGCTATACAATGAATTAGTATCAAATTCAATAAAATAAAATAATTACTTGACGTTATTCAGTCAAGTATTCTTACAGATTTCACAGTTAAATTTTATAAAAGCATTTATGAAGAATAGTAGGAGAGCTGTTGAACATTTTTGAGTAGGTATTTGAGGCATCCTGAAAATTTGTGCAGCACTTCTTTTGTAATGCCTGAATACAAAATCGAATGTCTGGCTGAAGGATCGTGGCCCAAAACCTGTGCCAGACACGTGTCAAGTGCCATTTTTTGACACTACCCCAAAAAAGTATTTGAGGCACGCTGAGATTGAAACAGAATAATATTTATACTTAGAAAAAAATATTTTGAAAATGACAGACACTTTAGTCGGCCCAAAAACTGTGCCAGACACGTGTCAAGTGCCATTTTTTGACTACCCAAAAAAGGTATTTGAGGCACGCTGAGATTGAGGCACAATAATATTTATGCTTAGAAAAAAATATTTTGAAAATGACAGACACTTTAGTCGGCACAAAAACTGTGCTAGACACGTGTCAAGTGCCATTTTTTGTCTGGCACAGGTTTTGGGCCACGATCCTTCAGCCAGACATTCGATTTTGTATTCAGGCATTACAAAAGAAGTGTTGCACAAATTTTCAGGGTGCCTCAAATACCTTCCCTAAAATGTTTAACAGCTCTTGGACTAGAAATAAAAACTGAATTTATCGAGTACATAGTTTACAACTTTTGAGCTTTTTGTTACCATTAAATTTTCATAAGAGGTTTCAACTTATTTAATCGTAGATTTTAGTGAATTATGTTATTGAATTTTTACCAAATTTTATTATTAAATTTTAGTGGTAACAAAAAAGCATAAAAGTTGGCAGATATGCTAGTAACGAGGGAAAAATCGAAAAACACAAGACTCAGGGCGCTGAAAAATCTTAATGCTAAGAGTGCATAAAACTGCCGCTGACAAGACTTTTTTCCAACAAAAGCAAAAATCAAAGCATTAAACCTACAGCGTAAAATTGCAGAATTACTTTACGCGACTAAAGCCTCATCTTAGGAAGTCACAAATTATCCCATACCAAACTTACAAGGAGAGGGCCAACCTTGTTAATCACAGATTTTGATTATTTTAATATATGGTGTAGGGTAGAGACCCCTTAGTCTCAGGTTGAACGGATTTTATCCAACGCTCCTTTGTTCTTCAGAAACCGGGGGGGGGGGGGGTCTAATAGTAGTACACAACTTAAATACTTACTTTGTAACTAAAGGGATAGGTTGGTCGTAGCTGAGTTGGCATGGCGTTTGCCGGCTGATTTGCGGGGCCGTGTTCGATAACGGGACGCGCTACATTTGTTTTCCTCATTTTTTGTTTTATAAATATATTCGTAAGTATAACTTAATAATCTCATTGTCAATTAAAATTTATAATATTGTATATCAATTATAATTTTAACCTACTTAATTTTTTACTTTTAACTATTATAGTTGTATAAAACATCATAAAACTGTTAATTTTTTTTAAATCACTTTTAAAATGTATTTCATATATTCTTTATCGATGCAATGATATTGAGCAATTGTGTCAGTTCGTGATTTTAAAGAAACATGAGTTACGCATTGCTTTAACAAAAGTAGTCAATGCGATAATACTATTATTCTGTTTTTAAAGTAACAAGCATAATTATATTAAAAATTAGCATCAGAATTAAATTACAACCGACTTTTTGCATATTAAAGATTTTTAAATTTGTAATACGCATGCTTGCACTTTCAATTATTTGAGCTTTCCCCGTTATCTCTTTTCTGCTTTTATTTTTATTTTATTTGAATATTCTTTAATTTTATCATAACTAGATGACGCCACAACAGGTTTTGTCACGATTTTGGAATTTGCATCTTTCAATAATAGATCCAATTTCTTTTTAAACCTCTTTAAAGGATGAGAAATAATAGTTTAAAAATAAAAAATGATAAATTTAAGATTGTTAACATTATAATTAATGTATGATATTGTTTTAATTTAAATTATTAAATTATAATTGCAAGTATATTTATAAAACAAAAAATGAGAAAAACAAATGTAGCGCGTTCCGAATCCGGGCCCGCAGAGCAGCCAGCAGACGCCGTACCAACTGAGCTACGACCAACCTATCCTTTTTGTTACAAAGTAAGTATTTAAGTTGTGTACTACTATTAGACCCCCCGGTTTCTCAAGAACTAAGGAGCGTTGGATAAAATCCGTTGAACCTGAGACTAAGGGGTCTCTACCCTACAACATATATTAAAATAATCAAAATCTGTGATTAACAAGGTTGGCCCTCTCCTTGTTAGTAATAAACGTAATCTAAATTAACACCGTAAATGTTTCTTTTTTTTTTCACACCAAAAACTAAAAATAGGTACGAAGCACCACTTTTTCCGTACTAAAATATTTTCCTTGTGGCTATTTCCATGAGTACTTGTAGTGGGTCATTCCATGAAAAGTGAAACCAAAGTATTAATTTTTTTAAATTTATAAAACAAGTCATGTAGTACATTTTTTTAAAGCTTACAGTGTGAATTTGCTGAAAATATACAGTTTAAGTATAAAAAGTAAATTAAATAAAAGTATTAGTACTAAAAAGGTGAGAGTGATTAGATTGAGAACATTTCACTTAAACTATGGTAAAGTTTAACAAGTTATTTCATTTCAAAAATTAATTGAAGAAGTTTTAATTAGGCTAGTTTTTATATTTTAATATTCTGTTTTTTAAATTTATAAAAGAAATTAGGGAATATATTATAAATGAATTAGAATTCATAAATATATTGAGATGCATTGACTTGTTATGTCCATAACGGGAAAACAACTAAATGTTGTTCTTACAAATTTACTGGTTAATTTATTAAGTTTTAAATCATATTTTCTCTGTATAAACTATATGAGTACACTTTTAAATCCGTTACATTAGTTTTTACTGCGTATTAAAATATTTTATGACTGTTACAGACATAACATTTTGAGTATCTTATTTTTGAATTAAGATAATTTTTACAGATATAATACACTGGCCTCCAAAAGTTAAGGTACACAGACTTGATGCTTTCGATTGTACACGGTTTGTCGAATATCTACCAACATTATTGGCGAATTGTTCTTGAACTTCTGGGATGTAAAGAACGTGTTTGATTTCATATTTCTCGATGAAGATTTATCCGGGGTACAATTAGGGGGCTAATAATAAATTTAATAATAAAATAATATTTGCGATCACCTATGTAACAGAAAAGGCTGGAAATGGTTTATCACTGTGGTAAATGACTATTTGGGTCCTGTTCAACGTTTGTATGCATTTGTGTAAGCATAGCACTCATATTCGTGAAGATGTTAACGTTTTTGTGAAAAATGCAAAAGTTTTTTGTTTATAGCATTCAGAGTTTTCTACCAAATTTAACACAACTTTCCAAAAACCTGACAAAGAACAGTAGCAATAGTATACTGCAATTAAAACATGAATATATTGAATATTTGATGAGATATGGGCACTTGTATGAAATAATTTTTAACTGCTTTATAATAATAATTTTTAACTTTGATTGAAAAGTTGTGGAAAAACCCTAGTAATAAAGCTATTTTTAGAGAGCAACTCACTATATCGCCCTATCTTTGTGAAATTTCTCGATATTTGACTGGACATTTTAGATACGTTGCCATAAATAGCTGACTACCAAATTATGAAATAAAAATTTTGAAATCTTCCACGCATGCGCAGTTAAAAATTATTTCATACAAGTGCCCATATCTCATCAAATATTCAATACATTCATGTTTTAATTGAAGTGTACTGTTGCTACTGTTCTTTGTCAGGTTTTCGGAAAGCTGTGTTAAATTTGGTTGAAAACTCTGTATGCTATAAACAAAAAACTTTTGAATTTTTCACAAAAACGTTACCATCTTTGCGAATATGAGTGATATGCTTACACAAATGCACGCAAACGTTGAACAGGACCCAAATAGTCATTTAACGCAGTGACAAACCATTTCCAACATTTTCTGTTGCAGAGCTGATCGCAAATATTATTTTATTATTAAATTTATTATTAGCCCCCTAATTGTCGGCCCTACTAAATCTTCATCGAGAAATATGAAATCAAACATGTTCTTTATAACCCAGATGTTCAAGAACAATTCGTCAATAATGTTGGTAGATATTCGACAAACCGTGTGCAATCGAAAGCATCCAGTCCCTGTACCTTAACTTTTGGAGGCCAGTGTAAGTAATAAGAGATTAATATGGTACAAATATGTACTACAAGTATATTTCACATCATAATTTGCATATATTTTCTTTCTTCAACATGCTATTCATACATTTTATGTTTTCATGAATGACAACAGGCTATTTTTATGATACTTTACTTTTTCATGGATGGTAACAGGCGATTTTTGTGATACTTTATTTTTCATGAATGGCAACCAGGCTATTTTATGATACTTTATTTTTTCATGAATGGCAACAGGCTATATTTGTGACACTTTACATTTTCATTATCCAAATTTTGGTGGAACCACAAAATGAACAACAGATGCAAATTAGCATTTAAAAATTATAAAAAAAAAAAAAAAAAAAAAAAAAATGAAAAAAAAATGTTTCTAATGTAACGATATTACTATCTTTGTCTTTTATTTTGCAATACTCTATGTTTAAACGTTAAAATTCCGGTGACTGTAAATTTCAAATCGGACTTGTTACGTCCGTAACAGGCAAATGTTACATCTGTAATAATTTGATTATCCCATGTATTAATTAATAATTATTTTAATGTTTTCACAATTGCAGTTTCCAACAGCTAATACTCTAGTAATGAATTATTGAAGAAAAGTTAAATGTTCTTGCTTAAAATTCACAGGATTACGACAATAACTGCAACTATATGCAGTTTTGACTGTTTTGTGAATTACGTCCGTAACACCTAGATTTTATTTTTTCAAAAATTATGGGAACATTTTTCAGATTTCAAAATTTAATATTCTATTTACAATCCTTGTACCGTCCTTAAACATAAAATAATCCAAGTAATAAGTATTTTTTTTACATTATTTATAAAGCTTTAAAGTTTCTGTTTGTTACGTCCGTAACCACGGAATGACCCTAGTGTAAGTCACAAGCTACGGTTTTTGGATACCAGCATTTTGTAACGGGAAAATATGACTTATTTTATCAAAGATATCTCATTAATTGAATAAGGCCAAGAAAACTTTTTTAAATTAACGGTGGTCGACAAGCATAGCAGTTATCAGCTATTAGTCCAAAAGCCGACAGCACAAAAACCTATGTTATCAAGCACAAGAAAAAAACCTTTATTTTGTGGGAAAGTAGAAGTAGGCGAATCTAATGATCTATGTCTGCCGGAAGTGAAGTGGTGCATAAGCCGAAAAATTAATATCACCAGTGGTTGACTCGTAGGTTTATCATTGTGTTTGCCATAGAAACAACGGTATGAAAACATGGAGGATAGTTGAACGGCAAACACAATTATAAATCTACGAGTCAACCACTGGTGGTATTAATTTTTGGCTTATGCACCACTTCACTTCCGGCAGACATGGATCATTAGATTCCCTTACTTCTACTCTCCCATAAAATAAAGGTTTTTTTCTTGTGCTTGATAACATAGGTTATTGTGCTGTTGGCTCTTGGACTATATGTGACGTACACTATAAAAACTCATGGAACTAGCCCTTATATAATCTAAAAATGTCCGACTAGTAATAAAGACCGTTACAAATTAGTAGTGTCCAAACGGTTTTAGACACGATGCAAGCAAAGCCTTCTTGCGCGAGCTGAGTTCGGGCAAAACAGTTAAATGGTTAAACAGCAAACTTACATAAGTTCTAGTTTAGCCTTTTTTTTCTCTCTGCAGGAATACAATAAAATATAATTAAAAAATTAATTTAAAAAAACTGTAATTATAATTTGTAAACTGGATTTTAATTAAGTGAAATTTTATTCACTTTGCAAACAAGGCGTAAAATCAACAGAGTGAAAAAGTATCCAGGGTAGGGTTCGAGCTTGGGTTCAGCGCACCAATGCTCTCCCGACTGAGCTAAGCTATCCGGATGACACCTAACCTGGCATTTCTCACTCTTATGTGTTGGTAACGCTGCAACCGCAGCACAAGATGGGATAACTTCATTAACCAAAACACGACTCATGTTTTCTGCAGTATTGTGGAAGTCCATAAAGTTGATCACATTGTCCCATTGTCATTATAAGTTAGTAAAAGAATAATAGATGATATTTCAGATATGAATGCGAAATTTCGGAATTTAAAAAAAAGGTCAAACTGACAACTCTGTCGCACAAGCCGAAAACCCTGGCGGGTTTTTTTTTTCTAAGGTTTAATAACAGAAGACACATCCAGTGTCTCATATTGAAATACAGTTGATACTGCTCAATCTCCTGATGGTAATAAATAAAATGTTTAAATTATTTAAAATTTTATGACATAAAAATACTGGTGGGAGCAATATAAAGTTAAACTCAATAATACATAAGATATCTCAAAAGTGTAAACGAAGCAGATTTAACATGCTTAAAGTAGAGATGAGTTCGGGCTCACTTTTTGGAGCCCGAGGACGATGGTTTTAAATGCGACCCCGCCCGAAAACGAAAGTATGTAATAAAAAAAAATTACGTAATATTTAAAAGTTATTCTAAATGCAATATCTTATTTTTTAACAACTTATTACATTATCAATAACGGTACTACTTAGTTACCCCGTCGACCAAAAATCTATCGCCAGATTATAAGATTAAATATCAATAATGGTTGATCGTAAATGTCAACTTCATTTGATTTTAAGCAGGTTACACGTGTTTACGTCATCAAGTTATTTTTATTAGGTTGAGCAAAAAGTTCTGGGAAATTTTTAATCTAATAGTTACCAGAATTTGTATCGTATATTCTCCTGAGACCTGACATCTATTTAAATGGATGTTTTGCTTTCTCCTTCTATTGCGTTAAATTTCATTGTAGCAATCTAAAACCAGTTTGGCATGGTAATAATGTATGAATCAAAAATCAACATTCACCTTCTGGATTTTGGCAACGGTAACTACTTTGTTTACAAAATGGCGTAATAAATGAGTCAAGTTGGAATTCTACGTTCTGCTGGTAGTTTTCGTTTTTATGTTATTTTAATTTGCTTAAACTATTTTTTTTTTCAATTTTAATAGCAGATGTTAATACATGCCTTATGTTTTTTATAATAAATTCTATTCTTTCCCATACTTTTAGCATTTTTAAAATTATTTTAAAGCGAGTTATGGCCTGAACATCCTTTTAGATGGATGTGCTGTAAAACAAAATTAAAAAACCGAAATTTATTAATTTATTTAAAAACATCATTTTTGATGCCTATTTGTTGAAAAAATATTTAAAAAAATAAATGCATTATATTTTGCTTGGGTCTTAGGATGTTATAGGGGTACTAGTGGTTTATCTATAGCAGTTCAGGTATTTCGGCTCCAAAATGCAGTGTTGGAACAGTGGCGCAGGAATTGAGCGATTGTCACCACTAAATTCTTATAGCATTCTTCGCTTTCAAAAATCGCAGAAATTTTGTCCTGAAGTTAGATGAAGAATACTAATAAAATTTTGCGGTTTCAATTGATTCTTTGCAGACAGCATTATTGACCAGTATGATTTGCGTGTGTTGATTCGGCATTATTGGAGAAAATGTCTAACGATTCTGAAAGCCGTCGATGACATTATTGAGGGTGAAGGTGCTGGTACGGCGACAAACTTCGTACTTCCAGCAATACGAAATATGACAGAAAGTCGTCGACTATGATGGTCTCTACTTTGAAGAATTGTCCTTGTTGCTTTTGTTGTTAATTTGCGTATAACAACGTAACTTTCACAAATTTCCTAGAACTTTTTGCTCAACTTAATATTTCGACGTTTTATCTGTATTTTTATTAATGTTATACTAATTAATTTGTTCTTCCGTTATTTAAAATAAAAATTATGTCAATTTTTATAATTTGGCGAGTGGTTTGGCGATTTATATACTTTGGCGAAATTGGTCGACGGGTTAACTAAGTATTACCTAAATAACTGTTAATCTCCAGCTTATAATTAATTTTATGAACTTTACATTCAATCTTATCAAAATAGAAAGTTAGTATCAAATGCAAATACACTTCCTTAAAAGGATTCTCGTATTTTTCTCCCCCAACAAGCAAATCTTATGGACACATTAACGAAGTGCGTTTAATGAATAAATAAATGAAATTTCCAGAAATTACTATTTATATGAAGAGGAATCGCACAGCGTTTTTCTATTTCTTATAAAAGGTTTAAAAACCTTAAATTACAAACAATTTCTTCTACAAAGCAATCTTTCGTAATTCTCGTACACCGTTATCTGAAACACCCGATGCTTTTAACCCTTAACTGGTGAGGTGGGATTTTTTGCACCCCAGAGAAATTTAAATTGTGAAATATTGCATTACTAGATGGACTGTACACTTACTTACATATGTATGTACACTTACAGTACTTTTCAGTTGTTTTTATACAAGCAAATAATGCAAAATTCACAGGAAATTTTCCTATAATAATTCGCTAAATCTTGTAGAGTAAACACGAAATCAAATTTTGTGGTTAGATACACCCCACCTCACCACTTAAGGGTTAAAGGAAAAGAGGAATCACTGCTCGATTATTGCTTTCTAACGGAATAGCAATACATGCCAATTATATCTACGTACGAATGAAAGTGACTTCGTGATTGTGCAGAGCAGATCTCATGATGAAAAATGGATAGAAACACTAACGTTGTTTTCATATGCAGAGCGATTATGACTTACAAACAATAGAAGACTAAAAATTTGCAAACCTAGCTGATGCTGGTTGGCTAAAAACAGCAGAAAATATTTATTTCGCGTTAGATTTCTAAAAATACTAATAATAAATAAACGTTCTAATTAAAAAAAATATCCTACTGGTGCCATTTTCCGATTGCCGCCGTGTCAACAGGTCGCCATTGACAATGCCAGATATAATTCTGAAAATATCACAGTTTTTCTTTTAAAATTGCATTCTAATACTACAGCAAAAAAAAAGCATGATTTCTGTTTCTCCTTCATTCGGATAAAATTTGCATTAAAATGACTTGAAATGGAATAAGTAAATTTTAGGAGGAAAAAAAATCATTTTTATATTTTTCTATACGCGAATAAATAAAATTGTCAATTTCAGAAAGAATGAGACCGACCCGTCCGAGCCCGAAGACTGCTATAAAAACCCATTAACGCCCGAATTATTTTCTTCGTTAAATTTTAAAATTTGGATTTCCCACCACTTTTAGAAGAATATTTCATTCGAAACTATCTTTATATATTAATTTATGTATTTTTACAGGATTTACAGAAATATAGTGACTTAAACCATCATTTATTAGAAGTCATTTAAAAAAAGGATTAGATAAAAAAGTTCTATCTGCTACATATCTTTTTTTTTTTTTTTTTTTTTTTAGGAATTGTCCTCAAGACTGTACTTTGACTAACTATATATATATGTATAAATCTAATTAATTTATAATGTCAAAACTAATTATTTTTATTCAAATTTTAAAATTTGCTTAGCTATGTATACACATATTTTTATGTGTAGTAATTTACTGATTCCTTATTATCTTTCTGACTGTACTTTTTCTCCTGATTTAACAAATAGTTTGTATATTGTTTTAAATACAATATATACTGTTTTAAGATTCTTCAAAAGCTTTTTCAGAAGAATTTTTTAAAAAGTTACATATTAGATTGATAAAATTTCTCCCGAAAATGGGAAACCACCTTTAAATATTTATTTATATATTTTTTCAGGGTTTACAGAAGTATACTGACTTAAAAGATCATTTATTGGAAGTCGGTTAAAAAGAGGACTTAGCATTAGATAAATAAGTTCTAACTATTACATTTCTCTTTTTTTAGGAATAGTCTTCAAGATTGTATTTTGACTAACTATATATATGTGTGTGTGTTATATATTACATATTAGGTCTACCGGAAAGTTCTGTCAGATAATGTTATTTCCCGCCTACTTTTTTAAAATTCAGATTTCTTCATTGGCACCACTTTTTTTTTTTTTGATACGGTAAAATTTCCTTTATTTTCAACTTCACATTAAGGTGAAAACATTGGGATTTTTACCATTTCAAAAAAGTGGTGCCAATGAAGAAATCTGAATTTTAAAAAAGTGGACATGAAATAACATTATCGGACAAAACTTTCCGGTAGACATAATATACAGGGTGTCCATAATTAAACGACCGTACTTTAAAGTTGTCTACAGACGAAACTTGGTCAAAAAGTTGTGAAATTTTGACCAATAGTTTCGTCATAGTTTCATAATAAAAGAACTGGAATTTGTTTGAGCGGAAAAAAATTTAGTTCAAAATTTCGCCACCAGAAGGTGTTTTTTAATAAATTACACATTTAGCCACCGCCCACTGAATACTAGGCCTGAAATATGAGAAAAACATGGCGGCTGTCGTAGGTGGATTTTTTTTTCGGAGTTTGTACGGTCCGTTCAATTCAAACACCAATAATTTTTTTAAAAAATTTACGATTTATTTTTTCAGGGGGCGGTCTTATTTAATCTGAAAAAAAAATAAAGCGTAAAAACTTTTTAAAAAGTGTAATTCATTAAAAAACGCCCTCTACTGGCAAAATTTTGAACTATATTTTTCGCTCAAACAAATTCTCATTCCTTCATTATGTCTGTCACAAAATTTCACAACTTTCTGACCAATAGTTTCGTCTCTAGACAACTTTAAATTAGGGTCGTTTAATTATGTACACCCTGTATATAATTCATTTATAATGTCAAAATTGATTACTTTCACTGAAATTTCAAAGTTTGCATATCTATGTATAAACATATTTTTATACAAAAAAAAAGTTTTTATGTGTAGTAATTTACTGATTCCTCATTATCCTTCTGGTTGATACTTTCTTCTCCTGACTTAACAAATAGTGATGCTTTCTATCGTTAATATTCCTTTCAGGATTCTTCAAAAACTTTTTAAGAAGAATGTTAAAAAATGTTACATGTCAGGTAAATAATATTTCTTCCGAAAACAAGAAACCACCTTCAAATATTTATTTATTTATTTTTACAGGATTTACAGAAATATACTGAACTCATCGGCGACCGCAAAGAAAATGCTAGGTTTGGAACAGCTTTGGCAAACATTGGAGATCTGAATCAAGACGGATTTTCAGGTAAAGTAGGGGTCTTCAGCGCGTTGCATGCGGACCACGAATCTACTACTGGTTTCATTTTTTTTAAATGCCTTATTTAACAGACAGAATTTTTTGCCTTATCTAATCACTTAATTGCAGCAATTAAATTTGACATTTTTTTTTTCATTCGGAACAATGCTGGCAGTTGGGCTACTTTTTTATTATTGTTATTTAGATTGCTTGGTTGCTACCAGCATTTTGAAATATTATAATGCGCCTTGTTTAATATGCAATTAATATTCAATTAATAAAGCTAATATTACTATTTCAAAAAAGTGACGGCAATTAAAAAATTTAAATAATAATAATGATAAAGCAATGTACTGCCAATACTGGTTCGAAAAAAGTGGTGTCAAAAAACTAGAGGAAGCATAAGTAGTAATGCTAGTTCGCTGCATTTTTTTATTCAGATAGTTAATTGCCACCATTTTTTTTGAAATAGTAATATTAGCTTTATTAATTGACATATTAAATAAGGTGCATTATAATATTTCAAAATAGTTGTAGCAATCAAGCAATCTAAATAATAATAATAACAAAGTAGCCCAATTGTCAACACTGTTACGAATGAAAAGAAATACCTAATTTAATTGTTGCCATTAAGTGATTAGATAAGGCAAAAAATTCTGTGTTAAATAAGGAAAATTTTTTAATTCATTGTGGATTGTTACCATGGTTTAGGAATAGAAATATTCTCCTTGTTTAATGACAAATTAAATAAATGGAGATATTCTTTCAAAAGTGCGGTGGTAATCAAGTAACCTCAATTTAAAAAAAATATTTCTCTAGAATCAAAAGTTTGCACTAAAATTAGTGTCGTGAACGAATTTTCACCTTGTTATTAACATAAACGTCAAAACATACATATAATTACTTAAAAAGTGCTAAAAAATATAAAGATATTAGTTAATATAACCCTGATACCTTTCGAACGTACACGCGACCATTTTCAAAGGGGAAAAGATTATTGGCTGGAATAGAAGAAAACATACGTAAAACAAAACAAAATACTACGCATGCGCAACCGAAGTTCAGTCCACCACTCTAGAAGAGGGGTGAAAAGATCAAGTCTTATTTTCAGGAGCTCTTGAAATATCCATAATTTTAACCAAATCGCGGGAATATTATAAGAAAGGATATCGTTACAAAAAGTATTACTCCTAAGTAAAATATCAATGGATTCACGGATGATTGAAGAGTAATGGTTAGATGTGAAAGTATATCTTAATATTTTCTTTTTGATGCAATCTGGGCAAAGCTGTACTTGGTTTGTTAAACTTGATATCAGATAAGTGCTCTTTTAGCCTTTCTTTAAATTTTCGAGGAATTGGTATTCTATACTGGTATGGCATTAGCCAAGCTCTGCCATGGGGGATTGATAGAATAAAATCATGCCATTTTTTATGCAGTAGGGTTCGATTCCTATGTTTTACTCAAGTTGGAAGATGTTTGCAGAAATTTTCTCTCAACTTTATTACACGCGCAGCCAACGAAAGAGACAAGCTACCGGCCTATATTGAACACATGTCAGTTCGACAATTGGAGCAAACCGGCCTATCTTGATCACATGGCAGATAAGATAGGTAGAAGCATCGTGGGCTGGACCTTTTGTTAAGTGCTTGTTATACTGTAGCACAAGCGCAACCAAAAATTAATCTTAGATGAGGCAGACTAATAATATATACAAACTATTTCAAAGATTTTTTGTGAAATATTTTGTCCAAATAATAAATAGTTTTTGAGTGTTTAAAACAACAACAGATGGTTACTGACATAGGTCGCCATTTTGGCTTACTTTTTTATTCCTAAATTCCGAATAGTCGAATCGATCTTGCTTTATTTAATGACGAATTTCGTGACTACATAAAGTTAAAATTCTTCTTTTGGAATTTCTGAATAAAAAAAGAGGTCAAACTAAAAAACGCGATTATACTAAGAGCGTGTGCAGTACTTGTTAAACCTGTTAAAGAACACTAGCGCCACTTTCCTCTCCTGTGACCGGTTGTTAAAACAGACAAGAGTTGTGTGAAAACAGCCACTAGCATTGCATATTCTTTTTATAGTTTGGAGAAGTGCTTTATTATTGTGTGTTTTTTTATGCTTTCTTATGTTGGAAGTCTCTTTTTAAAAAACTGAAGTTCTAATATGGTTTAAGAAAAATTAATATTTTACGATAACTGGACATCAAGTGCAAACCAAATATTGTAAATTGGCAACTAGAGGGTGCTAACTCGTTAAATGTTTTCCACTGATCTGCAAAATCTTATGTATGATGGCTTTGCCTATTACTGACATCGACTACAATTACAATTTTTTTTAATGTATAAATTGTTTATAAGTGTTATTTACATTTTTTTAAAAAGCAGGCGTATAAGAATTCAGGAGTTCTGAACCAAAGTGACCCAAGTTCATTTTTTTGTTCAACAGAGTTTCAGATGAATTCTTGCTCTATAGACAATGATTTGTTCGGTGCTGTGACATATCAAGCCCTGAGTTGCAAATGTAAGCAATAAATGGGGCTACTCTTTGATTCTGAATGAAATACGCGATAAAACATTAATATTTTTCATGATTTGCGCGATTCCGATAGTGTTGAAAAGGGAATATTTGCTGATAAGCAGTGTTATCAAATCTGACAAACTTTTATTCAGCATTTCCAAATTCACACTAGACAAGTTTGAATAGTAATTTTATGTTATATTATTCACAAAATATCAATCATTAACTAAGGTAAAAGTAACTATTCAAACGTTCTAAAGAGAATGTGGAATTTCTGAATAAAAAATATGACAGATTTGGTAAACAGTGGTCACTGGTTAACAATGAAATTGTACTTGAAGTGAAATTGTGCAATTCTGTATTAAATTAACCCACTGAACACGAATATACTATGAAAAATCTTCATTAGCTCTTGTTTTTAAAATAGAGATGCACAAAATTAATATTTTTTCGCCAAAAATAGGTGTTTTAAATCAGTATTTAAAAACTATATGAAATGTAACCTATATTTTTTTTACAAAAATCGATTTCTAGAAGCTTCAAACATATGAATCTAAAATTGCAGTACATGCCATCAAGTAGTTTTGAAGTTATGTTTAAAAAATTACCTGCATTGCAGTTTGTTTTGGAACAATATTAAAAAGGTATTTAATATTAGGTTGTAACGAAAGTTTTCCGCCAAATCACCATTACATAATACTAATTATAATATACATAATTAACTGTAATTTTATATATAATCACCATTCCGGCAAACCTTCACAATGTCATATGATACAAAATTATTACCTAAAGCCGTACCCTTTATTTGGTGACATTCTGTCGCTGACTTTTGGCAACAGAACTGGAAGTAAGTGATGGTTCTAATCTGGTAACGTGATAGTTCCATTTCAGACACCTTGTACTGAATGATAACGATATTTTTTTTACAAATTTTACAACACAGCGTTATAAAGCAAGTCTCTCTTTCAAATGCTAAAAATCATTTGACAAAATAGGAGCAAACACGTCAACGCGAACTGTTTGCACAGACCGTATTAGCTGTGGAGGGAAACTTTCGTTACAACCTGATATTAGGAGTTTCAAATGTTAAATCTATACACATGCAAATTACTTCACCAAATGATTTTCTGTCTGAGGTCTAAAATAAATTTTATTGAAGACTTCAAATATGATGTCAAACTTTGTTCTTAACCCTTATCGGACGCTATATCACCAGGGCTGCCACTGATGACTACTTTTATGTTATTTTCGTACAACTATTCATTTAATTTTTTTGTATACTTCTCTGAATAGTTAACAGTGGACAGTAGAAAGCTCAATTGCGTTGCAACTCCATTCCCTGTGTATGATTAATGGTATAGCACATCATAAGAAAAAAGGGAATGTTAGTTTAACTATAGGGCAAAGCTACTACAATAATAAAATATAATGATAGTAAAAGAATAAAAATTGCATAAAAAATAACGAGTGTCAACAATTCTCAAAGTATCCACAACCGTACGATGCCCGAGCAAACATACCGTGCGAACACACAGAGAGTCGATGACGGAATGAGAACTTGGACGAAAAACTGGAACAGAGTGCCTGGAGACATCTCCTTACCTCTAATAGAGTCATGTAATGTGGAGTAATTTAATGTCATAGCCGAAGTCTGGCAAGCATAACACCAGAAACACGATTAGGGAAAAAACGGTTATAAAAAAAAATTCCATACTGACGCCATACATTTTTATGATGCATAAATACAGTTATAATAAATAGAATGAATGAATATTAGGTTATGAGAAAGTTAATACGATAATAAAACAACAAAAAAGAATATTTACAAGAATATATACAAAATTTATAAAAGAATAAAAGCGTTCAGGAAGGAGAAGCCCTATCAAAGAAAATAAAACTAGGGAATTATCCTGAGTCAATGTTTGGGAATGAGGAGAAATTGAGAGGAAAAGTCTATTTAACTAGGTGGCCGTTCAGACAGCCAATCCGAAATAGGGAGGGAGTGGCTTCAGCAATGTGAAGCACAGTAGTCGAGAGATTGAGAAAAAAGTTTAGGAAAATAAAAAAAATAAAGTTTTCAACATGTTCGAGCAGTCGAAAAAGTGAAGGAAAGCCCAAACTATTAACAAAAAAGACACTTTTCAGTGACCATACATTTTGAAAATACTATTAGAGAATTTTGAATAAAGGGTAGGATCCGTTAGGGAACTTACGACTCGCTACTAGAGGAAATTTTACTGGATTCCGCCATAGTTTCAGCGAAGGTTAGAAGTAAAGCGTTATAAGTAAGCGAACAAACTTAATGCTGGAATCAGGCGTAAATTAATACAGTTGCGCCACTTTGTGGACAGAGTGATAATTCACATACGCGGGCTTTTAGTGTAGCGCGTATTTTCTATATTCACTCATGGAAGTGAATTTTGTTTGCCACATTTATTCCAAAATAATGGCGTAACGAGAGGGGCATCCTGATGCACTTGACACCGCGAAGTTTTCTTCGCCTTCTTGGAAGCCCTTCTGTTATTAATCAACATGAAAAAAATTTTACAATTTTAGTGGTGTGAGTAAGAAAAAAAAGTCAGATATCTACCCGTAGTTCACACTCCATGCGCTAAGTGGCGCATGACCTTGATTGATGTGACCTCGCTCTTAATCTTGCGGTTACTTCTACCATTTAAGATACGACGCTTACTTATATCGCTTTGGTTAGAAGTTTACAAAGAGGATCTTGTTTACTTGCGATGTTTCAGAAATACCTCTCGCCAACATACTGTCAAAGTATAAGTGGAAGTGGTGGTAAAAAAAAGTGGTGCCACCCAAAAAAAAATTCTTGTAAGATATGCTAGTTCCGAACGGGTTAATCTTGTTACCTCACACGGCCTTAATTTTTTAAACATGTCTTAAAAACTACTTGATGGAATGAACTGTAATTTTAGATTCATATATTTTAAGCATCTCGAAATCGATTTCTGTTTAAAAAAATTATAGGTTAAATTTCCTATATTGTTTAAATATTAATTTAAATTTTGAAATTGGCCATTTAAGGGGACCTTCTACATTAGGAGAAAAAAAAGCACTTTTTGTGATTTTTTATGTAAGAAAACTGTACGATGGATCTTTTTGAAATTTTAACAGTTTATTGTACATATCTTAAGGCATACACAAGATTTTTTTTATTAGATTTTGTTGCTTCTACTCTAAGTTATAAACAAATATGTTCAACCACATTTTTTGATACGGTGGGCCAGATTTAAAAAACAAATACTCAATGGGTCATCTTGATTTTTTTTAATTAAAGCTTATTAAATTGCCTTCGATATGAATTAAAGCTTTTACTAAAATTATTAAAAAAAAGTTATTAACATATAAGAACGAAATTTTTTACCAAAAAAAATTCTTTGTTTTTTTAAACCAGCCATTACATAACTTTTTT
Organism: Maratus speciosus; assembly: GCA_963932465.1. Taxonomy (NCBI): domain Eukaryota; kingdom Metazoa; phylum Arthropoda; class Arachnida; order Araneae; family Salticidae; genus Maratus; species Maratus speciosus. Next base: position 267,750,267 of record OZ010798.1, on the reverse strand, counting down.
TAAATATATTTATGGGTTCCTTTAATTTAACTAGAAGCTATACTCACGAAGTTTATGAAAAAAATTTTTTTTTTTTTGTGTTTCAGATAATTCTACAAAGCGCTATCATGCCCATCGTCCAGACGAAAATTTCCAAAGCAGTTGAACATATTTGTTTATAACTTAGAGTAGAAGCAACAAACTATAATAAAAAAAATTATTGTGTATACCTTAAGATATGTTCAATAAACTGTTAAAATTTCAAAAAGATCCATCATGCAGTTTTCTTTCAAAAAAATCATAAAAAAGTGCTTTTTTTTGGTCTCCTAATGTAGAAGGTCCCCTTAACATATTATTTATTAGTTGTATGCAGAGTATCATTGATCGGTCAATTTTTTCTATCGGTTACAGCCGAAATTTCATGGCAATTTTTAATGTATATTTTCCCAACGGTAAATCAAAGATAGCTGATTTGATTTTTTATTGAGACTGGCTAAAAGAATGTCCGAAGCATTTACACATTTAGGAGACATTTAGAATATATTTATTTTTAATAGTTTCTATAGGGGATATTCGAATTTCTATTTTATAAGCAATTACAAAACATTGGGTTATTTTAGAACATATTTTAAAAAAAGGGGGGATACAATAAAGAGTTAAATATAGATATTTCAGTGTTTCACGCTGAATCTATTTGCTAACATTTTTTTTATTATTATTTGGCTACTGTTTTTTATTTCTTATTCGCCAAATCGCTAACGTTGGTGAAAAGCCAGTGAGAGCCTTAACTTAACTTAACTAACTCTTAACTTCATTTAATTTAATTACATTTTTCTTTTAATTATAAGTACTGAAAGTATTTTATTTAACGAATGAAAAATATTAAAAACTCAAAGTAAAAAAGGAAATTACTAAGGAAAGTATATAATTAACTTACTAATGAAAATAGTAACTAACTAAAAAAATTAGTAATTATATTACTAATGTAAGTTATAAGTCACTAATAAAATAAGTAATGATCTTACTTATGAAAGTATAAGTAATTAACTTGCTAAGTAATTAATATTTTAAATAATTAATACTAATTAACTTACTAATGAAAGTAAGCTAAAAATCAGTATATTAAGTAAACAACTTACCAAGTAGGTAACGTACTAAGTAATGACCTTATTCGGTAATTAATTTATAATACTGGAACGTCCAGTGGTGTCGATTCGACACCGATCAAATGATAAAATATCGATTCGAATCAGAATTTTTTTCGTAAAACTTGAGGAAACTCAGTTAAACGAATAAGTAAAATAGCTTTAAATAAAAATCCTGGTGTTAAAATGTTTTTATTAATGTTGGGGGAAATTTCCGGATGTTTTAGTATTCGCCGGCAATTTTACTCAAATTTTATAAAAAGTACTTAACACCATAATTTTTATTTAAAACCATTTTACTAATTTCATTAGCCTATTTTTGTGCTGCATACATTTAACATATCTTATGAAAAAATTTCTGGTTCGAATCGACTGTGATCAATTTGGCATGGGTCAAAATCGGTTTTAGTGTTAAATAATTTTCTTGGTAGTGTAAATATTTCATTTAGTGAATGAAAATAAATTCATTTTAGTGAATAAAATACGCGGGAGCACATTAAACTTACCTCTAAATATAGCTGGATAAGGTTTTATGGACTTTTATATTGATTCTTAATGCTTCAATTCTTAGGTATACAATTATTACACAGGGAAAAAATGTTTTTTTTTTATTATTATTGCATCGAATTTCTCTTACTAATAGATTTTAATTGCACCTAATTTTTAATTCATGCAGTTCAGTTTTTGATTGCTACTTTAGAGTTCAGTTCATTTAATTATGACTACTATAAAATGGTGAAAATTGCTTTAACTAGTACTTTTAGAGATTTCTATTCCAATATGTATAATTTACTGAACAATTTTGTGAATAGATATTGCTGTTGGAGCTCCTTACGAAGATAAAAATGGTGCCGTGTACATTTACCATGGTTCAAGGTCAGGAGTCAAAACATACTACGCGCAGGTATGGTTGGATTCCTAGATTTTTATAAATCTGTATTATGAGGCAAAAGTATGTTCATGAGTAAAAACTGATCTTTCGTAATACGTGCGTTAATTTGAATGTGGTTTAATGCGTTTCAAACAAGTATTTTTTCACAGAAATGCAATTAAACATGTTCCACGTAGAAACCTGAAATTAAATAAATAAAGATTTATGAAATAAATTTTCTGGTTCGAAAGGTGGTTAACCTAGGTCAAATTCATACAGATGTTACGGAAGTTTAGTGGAAAGTTGGCAGCTATGCAACAATTTAATAGTCAATTTTACTTTCTTTTAAATTTACAAACTTCTATACATCGGAAACATTTTAATTTTCTATACCGTCGAATACGAGGTGGGGGGGGGGGGGGGTTCTACTCTCAAATGCAATTTGCTTGAAAAATATTTATCAAATTATTAATTTTTTTATGATTTTTAAAATAGTTTTCAAGCTTTAATTTTTTTTAATTATCTCTGTCGCATGCATTACATAAGATTAACTCATTGTCATTTAAAACCATATAAATATTTCCGTGTGTGTTTCCGTCTAATATTCCATAACGAAATTAACACTTCATCAATAAATAAATTATTAGTTAATGAATAAATAAAAAAGTATAAATAAAATAGAAATTAAAAAGATATGCAGGGCCACACAAAAAAATTTGGCTACAGTACTGCTTATAAACAATAATTGCTGGAAATGCGTTTTCAGTTGTGGTACGCGATTTTATATTTAACCCCTTGCCTGTGACGCCCGAACTCGGTTCGGGAAACGCAAATGCTCTAATTTTGGGGTGCCCGACCTGAGTTCGGACAAGAGAAAAATCGGTGCTTCAATTCCGTGAAGCCCCTCAGTTCGTCCAATGCATAATACGTAATTTATCATTTTCCCAATAGATGGCGATACTTCCCCGCAAAAAGTTTGGCAGTTTCGCGCAATTTGTCGGATTTTTGTAATTTTGCAGTTCTTCTCAAATTTCATTCAAACCACATTATGTTTGACAGGCAGGTATATAAATTTTTCGCAAGTTAAAAGTTCATGACAGTTGATATAAATAATAATATTTTTATATTAGTAAATTATATTTATTTTGAAAATTATGTCATTTGATTTATTTTGCTACAATTTGAGCAAAAATTGCTGTAATCCATTAAGAAACACTTTTACTTGTATTTTGACAATATGTGCAAGAGAAATTTACTAAAAAATTTACTTTTAAAATCTAGTGAAGGTCATAGAGTATAAAAATAAAATCATGTATTTAAAGCTATGGTCCGTTAAGGGTTAAATAAAAGCTCTCTCCAAAAGCTAATAATGAGTTTCGATTGCACTCAGCTCACCGGCCTTACGATCCCTTCATGTATATCCGGGGAAAACGTGGAACTTCAAAGGAAAAAAATTGTTCCGTTTGTTCAACAGCTTAAAAATGCAGTAGCTCATGTCCGGATGGACTTTACAACCTACGGATACATGGTACCTTCGTGATTTTGATAGTACCTTTCATTAAAAAAATATCAATATTTTCAAAAAAAAAATATGATGCTTGTTTTTGAAATTTTTTGATTATGTTTGTTTCGTTTTTAGTCCAGGCAATAGAGACCGTATAGGGACTCTGCCTAGCAAAATTAATGGTAGTACTGGAAATCAGCTTTCTAGATGTTTTTTGGGTCGCTGAATCCGAATTTGTAACTTCCCACCAAAATTTCCCCCGGCAACCCCCCCCCCCAAATTTTGGTAAAAAGCCCCCCAAAAAAGGTTTTTATTAAAAAATTCCATTTTTTATTGTTTTAGGGGAAAAGTAGCTAGAAATTCAGAAAGTAGACAAAATTTGCAACAAATTAGATATATGACATTATGACTTAGGATAAAGGGGAAGGGGAGATCTGCCTCGGACTAAGTTGCGCAATTCCACTTAACCACTCACACGTTTACATTAGCCCTCCCATCTTCCCTCCGAACTTTCTCTATAAGGTTTACTTTAAGTTTTTTGGGTCGCTGAATCCGAATTTTTAACTTACCCCCAAAAATTTCACCCCCCGAAACCCCCCCAAATAGTTCTTTTTAACTTACATTTCTTATTGTTTTAGGGGAAAAGCATTACGAAATTCAGAAACTTGACAAAATTTGCAACAAATAGGATATATGACATCATGACGTAGGATAAACGGGGAGAGAGGGGGCTGCCTCGGATCATTCCCCGCGCGCTTTTCTCAAAAACCAAATTTTTTCAAAAGATACATATTTTGGGGAGTTGCCTGATGAAATTTTGGTGGGAAGTTACAAATTCGGATTCAGCAACCCCAAAAACATCTAGAAAGCCGATTTCCAGAACTACCATTAATTTTACCAGATAAAATCCCCTATTGCCTGGACTTCATCATTTAGTGCACGTAGCGCCGCAGTGCATGTTCCGAGGCAGCCCTCACCCTCCCCGTTCATCCTAATTCATAATGTCATATATCCTTTTTGTTGCAAATTTCGTCTAGTTTCTGAATTTCGTAATGCTTTCCCCCTAAAACAATAAGAAATTTAAGTTAAAAACAACTATTTGGGGGGGCGGGTTTCGGGGGGGGGAATTTTTGGGGGAAAGTTAAAAATTCGGATTCACCGACCCAAAAATCTTAAAGTAAACCTTATAGAGAAAGTTCGGAGGGGAGATGGGAGGGCGAATGTAAACGTGTGAGTGGTTAAGTGGAAATGCGCAACTTAGTTTACGCAGCACCGCGCGCATGTTCCGAGGTAGATCCCCCTTTCCCCTTCATCCTAAGTCATAATGTCATATATCTAATTTGTTGGAAATTTTGTCTACTTTCTGAATTTCTAGATACTTTTTCTCTAAAACAACAAACAAGTGGAAGTTTTTAATAAAAACCTTTTTTGGGGGGCTTTTTACCAAAATTTGGGGGGGTTGCCGGGAGAAATTTTGGTGGGAAGTTACAAATTCGGATTCAGCTACCCAAAAAATATCTAGAAAGCCGATTTCCAGTACTACCATTAATTTTGCTAGGTACAATTCCCTATTGCCTGGACTATTTGTATACCGCTTAAAACTGAGATCGCGCAAGACTCAATACACATAAAAAAAAAAAAAAAAGACATGCGAATATACGGCACTTTTGTTGAACTGGTGTTACCTTTCATTTTTAAAAAAAATAATTTTTTATCATTTAAAAAAAAAAATGATACCCAAGAGCACTTTTTCATATTTTTTCTGTAGCTGTTGAAGATGAGAACAAATGAGATAATAATGATTTGCGTTCCACTTTTAAAATCTAGTGGAGCTCATAGAGTATAAAAATAAAATTATGTATTTAAAGCTACGGTCCGTTAAGATTTAAATAAAAACTCTCGCCAGAAGCTAATAATGAGTTTCGATTTCACTCAACTCGCCGACCTTACGATCTCTTCATGTATATCCGGGGGAAACGTAGAACTTCAAAGGAAAAAAATTGTTCCGTTTGTTCAACAGCTTAAAAATGCAATAGCTCATGTCCGGATGGACTTTACAACTTACGGATACATGGTACCTTCGTGATTTTGATGGTACCTTTCATTAAAAAAATATCAATATTTTCAAAAAAAAATTATGATACTTGTTTCTGAAATTTTTTGATTATGTTTGTTTCGTTTTGAATACCGCTTAAAACTGCGATCGCGCAAGATTCAATACACATAAAAAAAAAAAAAAATAAGGGCGTATGCGAATATACGGCACTTTTGTTGTACTGGTGGTACTTTTCATTTAATAAAAAAATATCATAAAAAAAATGTATAGTAATGATTTGCATTCCGCTTTTTCAAAATTAAATATTTCGCAGACTAATTGATAGATTTGAATGTTTTTTGATGATTTTTGTTTATTTAAACACCTGAAAAGGTTCTAAAGCTCATTTTATAATTTGAGAAAATGAAAGTATTAATTATTTTAAATTGCATTCCAGAAATTTCACAATTAAATAACTCAAGAGCTAATTAACAAATTTGGATTTTTTTTTTTTTTTAGAAAGCAGAATTAAATAGGTTACAGTTTGTCTGCCCATCTATGCTGTCGCAGTCAATGCTACTCGAAACCCTAGGTTCGCTTAAAAAGATTTTCGTTTAAAAATATAAAAAAATTTAAAGTTTGTTTGGAAAACTCGATCGAAGTGGGTGTAGCACGCCCGTTTGTACGGTGCCGAACACAGTGCTGCCAGTGGGCTTTTTTTTTTTTTTTTTTTTTTTCAGATTTCTTGATTGGCACCATTTTTCTGAAATGGTAAAATTTACCTTCTTTGGTGCCAATCAAGAAATCTGAATTTTAAAAAAAAAAAAGTATTCCAACTGGCAACACTGTGCCAAAGGCATTGGGAGCTAACACTAAATTCGTTTGGATTTTTATCTGCAAAAATCACAATGTAATGGATGTACAGTAATAGCCCGACTTACGTCACCCCGAATTTACATCATCTGGACTGGGGAAAAAAAATTATTTTATTTAGATTGCACATTGAAATTTTTTGAAGACTTTTGGTTCAATGAAGGGAAATTTTCCCGCGACTGTCATGTGATAGTGACAAACAAATAAAAAAAGTCTCTAGACAAAGCTTATAAAACTCCCTCTGCTGTTACAAAGAGCTTCTAAGAGAAAAAGTAGAAAAAATAGTTCGTACAAATTTCATTGCAAGATTTTTTTCACATCCCCAAAGACTCGAACGGTGCTAGAAGAACAATAAATTGTAAGTTAACAATTTATTTATTTATTCAAAATTCTTGTATTGCAAACGCATTTTTTTGCTCATGTTATATGTATGTAACATAATCTCAAAACACAATAGAATATGTTAATTAGATTTTGAAGAATATTTAGTACTTTTTTACTTATCTAAATGCACGTTGACTTACGTCGCTAGTCTTGGAATCAGTTGCTTACGTAAGTCGAGGTAGTACTGTATACCGACATGGTGTGCACTACCAAAGGCAGCACGGCCGCCAACCCTAGGTTCATTTGATTCAAGTTTATGTGGAAAAACCGAGATATAGTTAAGGGGGTCCGGGACACAAAAATTTACAAATTTTCAAAAAAAAACATTATTGGATTAAAAAATTCTCTGCCATTTCCCGCTTAAAATGACATTTAAATCATGTTTCTAGCTTAATTAGAACAGGAAATATCAATTTTTTCGTTTTGGTTTGTTTTCAAAATCTACCTTTCAAGTTATGATTGTCAAGGAAACGACTTCTTGTGAAACTGCATTTTCCTTCATGATGGGTTTTTTCACGATTACTCATATTTAAATTGATATAAATAAAGAATCGTTACAGATAAATGGTTCAAACTTTGAACATGTCTTTTTCAATAGCTTTACTTTAATTTTGATTCAGCAAGTTAAAAAAATAATTACTTTTGAAAATATGATTTTTTTTTTAAGTTACATCATTTTTTTTTCTTATTTTTACTTTAAATATTTTTAATTCTTTTTAATTAATATTTTTTAAATGCTGAATCTAAATTAAAACTTATATATTTCTAATTATTTAAATGAAAAAAAAATTGAAATTCTATAAATAATATTTCGAGTTACAACGATTTTAACACTAGAACGTCTGGAAATTTTACCCAACCTTAATAAAAACATTTAAACACCAGAATTTGTATTTAAAATTATTTCACTTAATTATTTAACTGAATTTTCTCTAGTTACAATTTAACAGATTTTTAAAAAAATTGCTGCTTCGAATCGACATTTTATCATTTGATCGGTGTCGAATTAACACCAGCTGGACGTTCTAGTGTTAAACCACCCCACTTTTTTAACAAAATTTAAATTTAAAAAAATTTTAAAAATTATGAGAAGTTTTATCATGCGATTTTGTTTACAAATGATATGGTTAACCAGCACGAAAAATTTCAAAATTTTAACTCAATAAATAAAAAATTTCTGAAAATGTGTCCCGGACACCCCCCCCCCCCCCCCCCTCCTTAAAGTAATTCCGGGAAACGACGGTTAGGTTTGCTAGTGCAAAATATATAAATAAGGGCGGGGGGGCGGGGAGCATTTTATAGGATCACTCGTATGCAAAAGTAATGTACAGTAAAACCTCCCTAAAGCGACCACGTTCCGTTCCAATAAAAATTGGTCGCTAAGAGAGGTGGTCTCTGAATGGAGGTCATGTTTAAATCTAGATTTTAATTGTTAAAAAGGGTAACAATTGACGTTACTAAAATTTATTTTTGTTGAAAAAATATAAAAATTTAAGTAACAAAACAAAAGTTAATTAATTACTGCACAGTTTAAAAAAGGAATGCATGGACGTTTGCTTTGATTTTATGACTTGATTTTATCTTTTATAACTTTTATTTCAAAGTCCTTTCCAAGTTCAGTAAATAAATGCAATTTCTTTGAAGGGGAACAAATAGTGACGATTTCATTAAGTTATCTATTTATTTGAAAGTTTCCTACCAGAATAGGGCATGGGAGTTTATTGACCGTTATTCTTAATTTGCCATCAGAGTTAAATTCATTGCCTAAAAAGGTACAGAGGGGCTTAAACACTTAAAAGTTACTGGAATAATAATAAAAAAACTAAACTTGGTTTAGAAGTTTGATGAATAATGCGCTCTCCGGAATTATTTTTCTAATAAAACCTTCTTCAAACGACCAGGAAAGAACGGAATTTGTTTCATTTTTTTTTTTTTCAAAGAAATGGGTCGCTCATGGAGGGAGTTCAACTGGAATGGTCTCTGAATGAAGGTGAAATTAGTATTGAGCCTATGGGAATAAATTTCGTTCCATGAAAAAATGGTCGTTCAGAGAGGTGGTCGCTTAATGGAGGTGGTCGCACAGGGAGGTTTCATTGTAGTAAAGTTAGGGTGATGTTTCGTAGCTGCCAACTAGTGTTGCCAGTGTCCCGCGTAAATCGGAGCTCCAAATGCTCTGAACACCAGTATTTTAAAAGAATTTTCTTCGCCTTATCTAATGGCAGAAATATCTGCAATTAAAGATAGCGAAGTCAACTGTAAGAAATTAGTGGAGTCCAGAGCATTTGAATCCCTGATTTACGCGGAACATCTGGAAACAATACTGCCAACACAACTTTTTATTTCTAGTCAAAAACATTTTTTTTTAATCAGAAATGTTTACTTAATAAATTAAATCAAAAAAAGTTTCACCCTGAAATAAGACACATTTTTTATTTAATTTTTTACTTTTTATTGAAGGTTGGCAGTTATGCTATGGCAGAGCGAGTAAAGTTGCTTAATTTTGAGTACCATTATTCACGAACATTAACATTCGCCTTATATAATCACCGAATTTTGCAATTGAAGAAAATGAAAATTAGTATTCGTAAATAGTGGTATCCAAAAATATGCACCTCTTGCGCTTCCTGTAAGACTTTTGAATTTTCGTGGAAATACAGTATCTCAAACGAGACAGAATTTTAAAGTATTTCTTTGATTATTGAAAACCCGATTAAATTGGTATTGAAAACATTTCAGAAAATAGAAGCTTCGCCTTTGAATTCAAGATTATTTGGATTTGGTATACACATATCACGTGGCATGGACATTGACGACAATGGATATCCCGGTGAGAAATAATTTAAATTCCTTCACTTTAATCCTTTACAATTCATGCTTAAAATCATATTACTAAACTAACACTTTCTGAAATATTATTTCTCTGGCACTATTACTCATATTTGGAAACAAATATTTATTTAATTACTTATTTTTATATATTTTCTTTTAGATATAATTATTCATTTTATTTTATTTTTAGATAATCTAATTAGTTCTTGTGCTGCACTAAAATTAAACTAATATTTACTGAAATATTATTTCTCTGGCACTATTATTCATATTTGGAAACAATTATATATTTCACTTATTTATTTTCTTTTAGAAATAATTATTTATTTTATTTTACTTTTAGTATTCTAATCGGTTCTTGTGCTGCACTAAAATTAAACTAATATTTACTGAAGCGTTATTTCTCTGCACCATTACGCATATTTGGAAACAGTTATTTTTTTAGAAATAACTGTTTATTTTATTTTATATTTATATTATTCTAATTGATTCTTATACAGCACTAAAACTAAACAAATACTTACTGAAATGTTAATTCTCTGTATCAATTTCTCATAGTTGGAAAGAATTATTATTATCTTTTTAAATAATTATTTATTTTATTTTATTTTATTTTTAGACATTCTAATCGGTTCGCCTTGCTGCAAAAAAACTGAATTAATACACATTGAGATGTTATTTCTCTTGCACTTTATCTCATATTTAGTAACTTTTTTTTTAATTGAGAAATAATTATTTATTTTATTTTATTTTTAGATATTCTAATTAATTCGTTTTCTGCACTAAAATTAAATTAATACTTATTGAAATGATATTTCTCTGGCACTATATTTTATTTTATTTTATTTTTAGACATTCTAATCGGTTCGCCTTGCTGCAAAAAACCTGAATTAATACACATTGAGATGTTATTTCTCTTGCACTTTATCTCATATTTAGTAACTTATTTTTTTTTAATTGAGAAATAATTATTTATTTTATTTTATTTTTAGATATTCTAATTAATTCGTTTTCTGCACTAAAATTAAACTAATACTTATTGAAATGATATTTCTCTGGCACCATTACGCATATTTGGAAACAATTATTTTGGGGCCTCGGTAGCCGAGCGGTTAGGACACCGCGCTGCCAGCCGCCAAGTATTGAGAGCGGCAGAGGTCTGCGAGTTCGACTCTCGCTGGCTCCATTGCACACTCTTTGTGCTGCTCCCGGATGTAATTTCTCTGTGTTGTAAATTTCATTGTGCTATCTCGTCCCTGTATATTGACGATGACTTATAAGCGGACCTAGATGTCAAGCACACAAGTCAGATGTATGTGTTAACAACAATAAATAAATAAATAAATAAATAAACAATTATTTTTTTCAGAAATAATTATTTATTTTATTTTATGTTTATACATTCAACTTGGTTCTTATGCTGCACTTAAAACTAAACTAGTACTTACGTAAATGTTATTTCTCTGGAACTATTTCTCATAGTTGGAAAAAATTATTATTTTTATTTTTATTTTTAAAAGAATAATAATTTATTTTATTTTATTTTTAGATATTCTAATCGGATCTCGTTGCTGCACTAAAACTAATCTAATACATACATTGAAATGTTATTTCTCTCGCACTATATCTCATATTTGATTTTTTTTTTTTTTTTTTTTTTTTTGAGAAATAATTATTTACTTTACAAGCCGCCCTTGGCGACCACTTTGGTCTCCCTTAAACGTAATGGTAAGCGTTGCATCATGTTACTTTTATTCATAATTTAATTTACTTGTTCAATCCTGTGCCAAATCGGAAGATTCTGATAGAGAAACCAAGAACTCGGTGTAGTTATGTTAGACGGACACAGGGGATAAACCGCCAAACATTGTCCCTGTCGCATTTTTTCGTATTTTATTACTTTCATTTAACATATAATCCTTTAATTCATTTTATTTAAAATACACAATTTTAATTTAAAACTGAAACATTTAAAATTCATGGTTTTTACTTATTTCTTTTTTTTAAAAAGAAAGAAACGAAAAGAAAAAGAAAAATAATAAATTATACCATAAACCATGACATTTAATTTAAAAATCACAGCATTGTTTTAATTTACCACGCGAGAAATAAAAAATGCTAATTGGCGAGTTAAAAAATGCTATTGGCGAGATTTTTACCCGGATAATATAAAAGTACCAAGAATTCTTTGTGATCATGGCAACTTTTATGTTAGTTTTATTCGCAAAAATAATTTTGATCGAAAATGGCTGCGCATATGAAAAGCGTAATTGTTTATGACAATCACATGACTTGAGCTATTATTACATAGATGAAATGATAACGGTGGAACAATATTTGGTGATTCATCACCTGCGCCAAGTACCAAAATGGCCGCCAGGCATATAAAAAGTGAAGCGGTCAACCCGGAACTGTTGATGACAGTCCGGTGATTTAGACTATTATTATAGAGATTTTATTTTTATATATTTTAATCAGTTCTTGTGCTGGACTAAAATTTAAGCAATACTTACTGAAATGTAATTTTTCTCACACTATTACTCATATTTGGAAGCAATTGTTTTTTGGGAAATAATTATTTATTTTATTTTATGTTTGTAAATTCTAAGCAGTTCTTATGCAGCTTTAAAACTAAACTAATACTTACTTAAATGTTATTTCTCTGGCACTATTTCTCATAGTTGAAAACAATTATTATTATTTTAAGAAATAATTATTTATTTTATTTTATTTTTAGATATTCTAGTCGGTTCTTACGCTTCATCAAATGCTGTTTTGTTAAGGTAAACTTCTTCTAGTTATACTTATCCAGAATAAACTGAAATTTTCACATTGTTTCTAAAATCTAATTAAAAAATTCAAAAGGTCTTTTAAATAATCGATATCATTAGCTAACATATCAGAAAAATATTACAAAATGTTTTTCTCACTTTTCAGCTTTTCACTTTTTAGTAGAAGTGTAATAACTTTGTAGCGGGTCACTATAATTCTGTTATATTATAAGAACTTAAATATAAAGAAAACAATAGATTATTACAATCCAGTATAAGGAAATTGACCACGTTTCGGGTTTATAACGAAAATTGTCCTCAAAACAATTAAAACCTGTTAAATCTTAATATAATCAGGGTTAGTAAGCCTCAGGGGATTCAGGAGTTTTGAATATCAGATTTCTCATAAAGTATATTTAAGGCCGTCATATTTAAACACAGATGTTCTTTATTAAATAAGGCAAAAATTACTTTGCTAAACTAATGGTCGCTGTATATCAGGTATTCAAATCCCCTGTGGCGTACGAACCCTGCCATTTTGCTACCGATGGTTCCTTCTTTACAGCTCAGATCCCTACCTTGGAACTTCGCAGTGTCTTTCTCCCAGAGCTGCAGAAATCCCTCCCGGAGAAAAGTGTCTGAATTCAAAACATGCTGCACTAAAAAGCATACCGTTTTTATAAAGTCTTCTGTTAAATACGCTTCGGTCAGTTACTGTCAAAGTATAAAACACAGCTGCCAAGTACCGTCATTCTCGAAAATTAAAGAATTCGTTAGGAAAATGCTACCTGTACACATGCAACCACTTTAATCACAGCTACCAACTTTTACGTTTCTTTCCCCCTTAGCACTAAAATTTAATAGTAAATTTTGTCATATTTAATCGCCGAAATCCATGTTTAAATAAGGCAACATTTTATATTAAATTTTAGAAATAATAAAAAAGCGTAAAAGTTGGCAGCTATGCTTTAACGTTGCTTTCCAACAATACTCATACGCATTAGATACTAACAAAATGTGAGTATCTCCATAGAGCTTCTTCATAGTAAAATTCTAAATGAACAACTAAGACCAAATAGACAAAGTAATCTGGACACACACACACACAAAAAAAAAAAAAAAAAAAAATGTATTTCTTGTATAAGTTACTTATAAAGGTAATTTAATATTTAACCCGTTGGGGACGAGCTACACGTATACGTGCCGCAAGAAGCGCTCAGAATCCTTGTTTTTCCTCACCAGTAAAATTTTACTGTGAAATTTGCCTTGTTTAATCAGCGCATTTTCTCGATTCAACAAGACACAAATTTCTGTTTTTAAAAAACGGTGACAAATGATTAAAAATTTCGTAAAAAGCTCCCGACCCGAAGGGGTTAAGGACATGAATTTCAAAACTCGCCTTGTCCAAAAAAAAGGAAAATTCCGTTTTCTCTATTCATCTTATTCTGTAAATAAACCTGCACCGAAAAACACGACAGTTTAATGTAAAACTCGTTTTATCATGTATTTCTAGCATTATAAAATCTTAGCTAACTTTCAAAACTCGCCTTATGTACTAGGGATTTGGGAACAAAACTTCGTCCACCAAAATTCTCTTTCCATGATAAGGCGAGTTTTTAAACTAACGTTCTTATGGCGGCAGTTTGTTCAACTAGTCAAAAATTTTAGAAAACTGATTCAGTTTCCATACCTTTTCACAAACAACTAATAAAGCAAATTCGATGAAATTTTTTGGATTGTTATGTGTAGTGTTATGTATGTTACTTGTTACAATAAACATTACAGATTGATGAAAAGTATTTAAATTAATTAGGAAAACTTAATTAACCCCTTAATTCTCGCTCCCGTTATATTCTCGGGCTGTGTCTTTTACTCAAATAGTTTGATTCCCATTAGTTTTATAAAATAGTGAAATTGGCCATATTTTAGTGTCGTTTTTTCTGTCATTAAATAAGGTGAATATTTCTTTGTCCTAAAAGTGGTGCCAATAAGCAATTTGAATTTTTCAACCGTAATTTAATTCGAGCGTTAAGGGGTTAAGTAACCTACTGGTTTTTTTTTTTTTCGTAATTACTGTATATCACTGCCGCACGATATCTCATGTTCATTTTAATTCATTAACTTTAAATAGATTTTAATTTAAAGATAACACTTCTCTTAATGTAATGAACTAAAATCTTCTTTCAATTATCCTCATTTATAATATTTATAATTAATAATAAAAATTTTAAAATGAAAATCTGCAAAATTTCTCGCGTATTTTTTTAAATAACATTTTATTTTTTAAAGGGACAAGGGACCTTCAAACTCTTTTTTTTTTAATTGCACTTTAAATACTATTCAAGGGCACACTATATGAATCATGGCATATACTTATCAAACAAGAAATTTAAAAAAAAATAGAGAAAAATAAAGAATTTTCTTGAATATCTTAACCCTTTCAGGGGCAAGACATTTCTGCTATAAAAATGTTCAAATATTTAATTCACACCGCAATTTAAGAACAAATTTATTTGAAAATAATAAAAAGTATTTTTTCGCGTATATTATCAAATCGAAAGTGTACTAAAAAATTTCTGGTACCAGTTGTTAATTTCTGCATTAAAATTAACCGTTTGCAGACTGCAAACAGCGCCCCTCAAGGGGTTAAGCGTTACGAAGAACTTTCAAAATGCCCCATGCACATTCCATATCATTTAAAATCCCCAATATTTTTTATGCCAGTTTGGTTTACATATAGAAATAAAACTGTGCATCTAATTTTATATATTTGAAAATGAAGGTAAGAAAAAAAAGTATTTTCTTATGAAAATTTCAGCATTTTTGCATCCTATTTCTGCACGTAACTACCTTTAACTTTTCCAATTATATTTAGTTTACAACAACTACTTTTTTGCATATGTAAACCAAACTGCCATTAAAAATATTGAGGATTTTAATTAATATGAAACTGTGCATCGAATTTTATATATCTGAATATAAAAGTAAGAAAAAAAAATATTTTCTTATGAAGTTTTCAGCATTTTTGCATCCTATTTCTGCATTTAACTACCTTTAACTTTTCCAATTATATTTAGTTTGAAAAAACTATTTTCAGTTTTATTTGTATATGTAAATCAAACTGGCATAAAAAATATTGGAGATTTTAATTGATATGGAATGTGCATGGGCCATTTTGAAAAGTTCTTCATAATGCTTAAAATATTCAAGAAAATTCCTTTTTTTTCTCGAAATTTATTTTTAATGTCTTGTGTTCTAAATATGCCATAATTCATATAGTATGCCCTTGAATAGTATTTAAAGTGTAAGTTTTAAAAAATAAAAAAAAATCAGTTTCAAGGTACCTTGTCTCCTTAACCCTTTATCTACTGACGGTACTTATAAGTACCATTAAAATAACTTGTTATAAAATTCCTTTAATACATCGATTAGTATTAATACTGTTTAGTATGAGTTAGAGCTGCATTACTTTATCTCATTCCAAAAGCATTACTGGTTACACAAAACAAAAATATGTTTAAAAGGATGGTTTCCTTTGCATTTGCATGTTTTCAGCTTTCTTGGCATTGGGAGGAGGGGAGGATTTTTCAATTTGGAAATATTTCTATATTCCTATTGTAAGAACATTATATTTGTATATTTCCTAATTCTACAAAATACTAAGAAAAAGATTTAAAATAAAAGATTTGTGTGGGGTTATAAATATTGCACAAAATTCCTATAAATTCAAATTTAATTAATCCTTCTAAATCCTTCAATCCTTCTAAAATCCTTCTAAAATTTATTAAATGATTATGTAAATCTTCTAATGCAGTTCCAAACATTCACGAAAAATGCTTTAGAAGATAAAATTTTAATGAAATTATAATTCAGTACATAAAGGGTTAAACTAACTTCCTTATGGGGACAGTTCACCTTCAGCCAGTCAAAATTGCTAGAAAACTGATTCAATTTCCATACCTTTTCACAAACTAACTAATAAAGTAAATTCAATGAATTTTTTTGCATTGTTAAGTATAGAATTACTTGTTACAATAAACGAAACTGATTGATGAAAAATATTTAAGTTAATTAGGAAAACTTATAATTAACCTACTTTTTTTTTTTGTAATTGTTATATATCACTGCGCACATATCTTGTGTTCATTTTAATTTATTAACTTTAAAAAGATTTTAGTTTAAAGATAACACTTCTCTTAACATAATGAACTAAAATCTTTTAATTATCTTTATTTATAATATTTATAATTAATAATAAAAATTAAAAAAAAAAAGAAAATTTGTAAAATTTCTCTCGTATTTTTTTAAATAAAATTTTTATTATTTAAGATAATTCCAAGAATTTAGTTCATTTTATGCAGAAGTATCATTATTAATGCACTTAGAAAATTTCAATCCATTATCTTTAACAGTTTTTGAGAAATCATGCGGCCAGTGATATATAGTAATTACGAAAGTAAAAAAAAAATCAGTAGGTTACTTAATTAAGTTTTCCTAATTAACTTAAATATTTTTCATCAATGTGTTTCGTTTATTGTAACGAGTAATTCTATACTTAACAATGCAAACAAAAATCATTGAATGTGCTTTATTTGTTAGTTTGTGAAAAGGTATGGAAATTGAATAAGTTTTCTAGCATTTTTGACCTGTTGAAGGCCATCTGCCCCCTTGAATTATAGAATATTTATATCCCTTTTCTCAGGCCTGCCACAGGCGACTATTTTTATATTTTCTTATTTTTATATTCTATTTTTATATTCTCTTTTTATATTTTAAAGGATATTTCTCTTGCAAATGTTGTCAACGTGTGTGTTAAAGATTTCTAGTTTGAAAAAGGTGGTGGTAGTTAGAATTAAAAAATAGTTGCCTGTGGCAGCCCTGTTTTCTTGAAATTTTTATTGACATTTCAACTAAGCAACAACTTTTTCATTTCAGATCACGACCCATTATTCACGTTTTTCCAGAACTAACTTTTGCTCCAAAACGAATCAATATGAACCAAACAACTTGTGACTTCAGTAATACAACATTAACCTGTGTCCGGGTTGATGCTTGCCTCTGGTATACAGGAAAGCATGTCCCAGCCTTACTTGGTAAGATAGCTTTTTTAAATTACTTTCGTAATTCCAGAGGCTGCAAAAACACTCAAATTAGAGTTCATTATGCAGTTGTAAAAAACGCCTTACAGTCTTCCAGTTCCAAAGATATTAAAATGTTTAAAGATAGATGTCGAAAATAATCGATTAATAAAATTCAACTTGTATGTACTGTCCAAAGTAGTAAATATTAAATTAATCGTAGTTGTATTTATACTAAAATTATAAAGAAGTAACGTTTGTGTGTCTGTTTGTAAGCGGGGGAGGGGGGGGGGGTAATCTCTGGAACTACCAAGCCGATTTCAAAAACAATGGCAAAATGTTGATGACTATCTCTGCTCCAACACAGGTCGATACAACAACCCCCAAAGAGGTGCGGGAGCAAAGAATGTTCTAAACTTGTGATTTCTGAGGTCTTGTTGGAACTAGAAACTTTAAATTTAGTGCAGTGGTTACTTTTAAGATGTAAATACTCGCTATGAACGTTTCAAAAAGTTCGAAATTTAAAAGGATGAAATCAACGGAAAAACGTTCTAAATTACGATTTGTATAGAATTGTTAGTGATAGAAACTTAAAATTTTATATGACTGTTTCTTCAGACATAATTGCTCGAACAGACCAGTTTTTAATAAGTTCGAAATAAAGAAGAGTGCACGAGAAAAAAAAGTTCTAAAATTGCGATTCCTGTGATACTAGAATCTTGGCATTTAGCGTAGTGGTTACTTGTAAATGATGTAAATGCTCGCTAAAAACAGTTTCTAAAAAGTTCAAAATTTAAAAGGGTGTCATGAGCAGAAAACATTCTAAAAACGTTCTAAATTACGATTTCAAAAAGATTAATTATCAGAGATATAAAATTAAAGTTTGACAATTGGACTTTTTAAAGACTTAAATGCTTACACGGTTCAGTTTATTTTTAAAAATTCGAAATTTAGAAGCGTACACAAGAAAAAAGTTCTAAAATTACAATTTCTGTGATGCTGGTGAGAGACAAAAACTTGACATTTAGCATGGTGGTTACTAATAATATGTAAAATGCTCGCGAAGAACGGTTTTTTAAAAATTCGAAATTTAAAATTGTGACCCGAGCAGAACTAAAAACGCTCTAGAATGTAAAATAAGACTAGCTTTCTTTCCCCCAAACAGTCGAAAGATTTCATGCAACTAAAATGAAGCACATGGAGTTGCTGTGCAAATAGTAATATCATAAGCATTATACATTCAATTTCCATATTGTCTCTTCAAATTGCATAGCTATCAACATTCTGATTTTCGAGTACCATTATTTACGAATAGTGATCTTTGTTTTATTTAATCGTAATGTTCTGTCATTAAAAACAGCAAATATTTGTAAATATAGATCTAAAAAAATCGGAAAATTTGACAGCTGCGTAATTCAAGTAAATTAAATGTATATAATAACTTATGGGACCATAAATAGTATATACATCTCAGAAATGTAAACTTTTATAATGTTCTTTTCTTGGAACCATACGCATCTCTCTATTCTAAAAAAAAAGTAACTACCGCTGTCACCGCCGCCGCCGCCGCCGCCGGTTTTGATTTTTTTGTGACCGGAGGCCTTTCTTCGTTAATATTAACAAAAATAATGCATACAAAAATATGAAAATCGGTGGTTTTATACAGAAATGTTTGATAAACACGCTGATGAAGACAGTTTTCAAATCGAAGAAATATTTTAAGAGTTATTTAATGCTAAAGTTAGACAAAATCGTTCCACTAAAAAAGTTTTATAGCAGCAAAAACTATACACGGCAGTGTAATCATTTTTAGATCATTTTATGCGTTAGAATTTGCCGGAGTGCAGATTGTATTAATTTTTTTATTTTGACTCATTTTTTCAGGTTTTATTTCTATTTTAAATTCAAATTTTCAGCATTTCTAGAGATATTTTTTACAGATTTCAGAAAATTGTACTAATTTAAACTGTTGCCAACTGTATAAAAAGCGCAAGCAATAATGTTTGCTTCAAATTAAAAATTTATTTACACGTGACTATTATAAACAGGAAAAAATCTTTCAAATTAGAATTAACCTTCCGTCTACCAGACGGGTCCATTGGACCCGACATGTACATTCAAAATATTTATTCAAACCAGAAATTTCTTCAAAACAAACTAAATGTATAAATCAGACAATAATAATGAAATAAACAAATTAAATAGTTTTAAGTAAAAATTCTGGTGTAGAATGTTTTTATAAAACTTGAGTAAAATTTCCGGTAGTTCTAGGGTTAAATAATTACGTATAAAAAGCAGGAACTTAATAAAAATTACGTCATAAAAAGTATACACGTGAATTTTAAAAGAGAAAGGATATTGTAAAATAATAAATTCATTAACATGCGTTAGAAGTCTTAGGAGAAATTACGTCATATTTACGTCACATTATAGTTATTACATAAAATGAACACAAAATAATATTGCAAAAAAGTTTAAATTTAGAAATTGCGCTAGACATTTATTTGATATTTTGAGAATTAATTTAAAATGTCTCATTTAAAAGAACTTTCTTTTCGCTTTGTTAAAAAATACCAGGAGACAAAGACTCTCTTTACTTAATTCCTTTTATATTAGCTTATTTTGAAATGTTGTTACACGTGTATACGTCATCAAGTAATTTTTATTTCTACGTTTTATTTGTGTTTTCATTAATGTTGTACGAATTTATTTGTTCTTTCGTTATTTAAAATAAAAATTATATCAATTTGCATAATTTGGCGAGTGGTTTGGCGATTTATATAATTTGGCGAAATTGGTCGACAGGATAATCAAGTAGTGCCGCAGCGGATTTGGCGTTAAAATTCCCCAATCAAAGAGAAATGAATAGAAATTCGTTTATAGGGAGATCGCCACTGTTTTTTTAAATTATAATTCAATTTTTCGAAATCTTTTTAAAGCCGATCAAATTAGCGTGCATTTAGAGTCTGCGGTGTCTGGACGGGTGTTGGCGAGCGTAGCTCGTAGGGGGCCGAGCCCCCTAGTTCAGTAAATTAAAGTACCAAATCTACGGAAATTCCTTTAATCGACACTACTTTTTTAGAATTAAAAAATTTGCCTAATTCAATGACAAGAGCTTTGCAATTAAATAAATCGAAGATTACCTTTCGGAATGTGTGGTGGCAAACGACTTTTTAAAAAATTGAAAACCCACACCTTATAGTTTTGGTAGTTAATGGATTAACAGACGTTGCAACAGCCTCCCACCTTGAAATCAATCAAGATCTGTAAAGATTTTGATCCATTGAAAATTTTGTTTGAAATTAAATTTATGAACAAGTTTAATGAAACATGTTTTCTTTTTCCTCCCACAGAATTTCGTTTCAGTGTATCGATACAAGATCCTGCCAGAAGAGGTTTCTTCACGGAAAAAAGATCTCGGAAGACTGGATTAATAATGGCCTTAGATATTGACACAAAGATATGTTCTCAGTTCCAACTCTACTTGAATGTAAGTTCTCTTCATTTTTTTTCAACGATATATTGTAAATGCCCCGGCAAAAATATCCGAAAACCACCCTCTGAATACTATATCTAAGTGCTAACACAAAAATGGTGGCTTTTCCGCACTGTCGAATTTCCGCTGTCGTAGGCGTATATGTTTTTTAGCGTCTGTATGATCCATTGAATTTGAACACCAATATTTTCTTAAAGTATTCTTCGCCTTTATTTAATTTGAAAAAGTAAGGAAAAGAAAGACAACCGCCATTTTTATATCAGAACTTAGGCCTAGTATTCAGAAAACTGTGACTCTAGTTTCGGAGTCGTCAAGTTATATAGATAACGAAAAGAATAATTTTAAATAGTTTTTCATATGCCAAGCAACACATGCTATGTTTCGTGACTTTGACTCCATTTTTCTTCTTTCTATTTGGCTAAAAAAAAAAAAATCAGCTGGGTGGGAGTAGCGTCATGAACAAGACGAACAGAAAATTATTATTCGGTCACTCATATTTCAAATATTTTTGATAACCACTCTCACTCTTATTAGAGAGTTGGAAAAAAAGTTAAAGTATTCTTTAGATAGTCGATATTACTTTTTGTTTGTTTTTTCATGTATATAGAGCTGAAAAAGATCATGGTTGTATTAATCGCCAAATTGATGATTTATCCTTGAATTCGAATTTAATATCATTTGTGATTCACGGACAATTGACAGATGTTCTTCTTTTTGGCTTTTCTATGACATTGTTATGACAGTTTTTAATAATTGTTTAAATAACGAATTATTGTGCTTATATTTGAATTTTTAATTTCCTGTATTTCATATCAGCAAATTATGTAGTCATATAGACGGTTCTTTTGTTTTCATCTCCACAAAAAGAAGCAGGGACCCTGTCATAGTTATCTCCGAATCATCGAACAATAATCGAATTCGAAATTCTTGGGAGTTTTCTTTCGAATTCCTATACAATGAATTAGCCTAAACCTTTAACATTCTTCTGTTTTTTTGTCATGTGCGCTAAGCGCATCATTGACCTATTTATAATAATAGTTTCTAAAATGAATTACACTCGCATTTCAATATCATGTTGTTTTATTCACATATGGCCAGTTATCCAAACCCAAAGTCAATTCGGCAGATTCATATACAGCGAATTGGGTTTGATGCAAAATAGTTTTCCGATATTCCATCCGCTTGCACAGCAAATGTACTTTAAAAATTATAACAATCCCTGGCAAAATAAATTACATTTGGATTTGAACTTTAGATTTTATAAAATTCAGATACATCGAGTTATCCGGATCCACTATGTGTATTAATTTTTCCACATGTATGACACGCAGCAGAGATCCGAATATAATTTTTTATAGAATTATTGTATTGTACTCGCAATCGAACATCTTAGATTCATTTGTTGCGAGTTAGCCTGCTATTCGGATATTTTTCTTTTTCTTTTTATTTAGGCGAAAGGAACCGGATATATTGATTTCTGAAATAACAAATATCAGTCGTACTGAAAGCTCATATATTAGGGACTCGTACAAACAAATTGGGTGGGTCCATTGATATTTTTACAAAACTATCAATGCGAACAATAATTTTGAAGGACACATCTTTCATCCCGTGTTTTTCTAGACGCAAATGACATCATGTTTCGATTAATTCATATTTGTCTTAAATTTGATTTCCCTATAATAATTTCAGCTTTTCCATTGTTCACTCCTGGAATTCTAACCACACCCCTCCGATTTGCAAACCAGCGTGCTACCAACTGCACCACTGCACGCATTTCTTCCATCTGTTCATTATTTCTATTATCGTTAGGAGATGAGTGCCAGAAAATTATTTTCCCAATTTTTCCTGACCGCGCCAGTCAACCACTGTTTTCTATTCCTTTATCTGAGTTTTTTTTATCCCCTATTTATGTTTGCAGTCAATTTCTATCTATTTCTTTGTTTTCTTTCGGTAGCTCATCGGTCACCCTATAGTTCGGGCGAAATTGTGGAGATCTTCTTAACCAGTATTCAAATCACGACATTCGATTTTCAAAGCAGCGTGCTACAAACTACATAGTCCAAGAACCGACAGCATAAAAAACTATGTTATCAAGCACAAGAAAAAAATCCTTATTTTATAGAAAAGTAGAAGTAGAGTAATCTAATGACCCATGTCTGCCGGAAGTGAAGTGGTGCATAAGCCAAAAATTAATACCATCAGTGGTTGACTCGTAGGTTTAGCATTGTGTTTTCCTGCTCCCAGTCCTCCATGTTTTCATACCTTTGTTTGTAGGACAAACACAATGATAAACCTACGAGTCAACCACTGATGGTATTAATTTTTGTCTTATGCACCACTTCACTTCCGGTAGACATGGATCATTAGATTACCCTACTTCTACTCTTCCATAAAATAAGGATTTTTTTTCCTTGTGCTTGATAACATAGGTTTTTGTGCTATCGGCTCTTGGACTAACACCACTACAAAACATTTTTTCCATGTATTCATTACCTTCTTTAACCTGAGAAGGTGAATGTCACTTTCTTGCATCATCGTCTTGCCGATTTTTCCTGACTAGGCTAGTCAAACTTTACCTATTTTTTATTCCCCTAACTACATTTTTCTAACCCCTATCTATGTTTGCAGTCAACTCCTATACATATTTTCTACCCCCCCCCCCATTTATATTTGCAGTTAACCCCTAAGTGTTTCTTTGTCTCTTCCAATCGCCCATTGACAATCCTACTGTTTGGATGCCAGAGTTGCCTATTTGGCCTCCATTTTTATTCCGAAATTCCTAATTCTAACCGTAACTTCCTAAAGAAAAAAATTTACTTTGAGCAATCGTGAAATGTCTGCCATTAAATAAATCTGAAAATATTGCTCGAATTTTTTGGTATAAAAAGCAAAACTGGCTACCCTGTCGGACGCTAATTATGGATAGTGCTACGATTCGAATCACGACCCACCCATTTGCAAACCAGTGTGCAACTAACTAACCGCTGCAACATTTCTTCCATAGCTCCATTATCTTTTTTATCCTGAGTAGGTGAATGGCCAGTTCCTTACATCATCTTCTTCCCGATTTTTCATTATTAGGCTTGTCAACCCCTATCGGTTTTCCAATAGGGATTTAAAAAATTTTACTTTGAGCAATCGTGAAATGTCTACCATTAAATAAATCTGAAAATATTGTTCGAATGTTTTGGTATAAATTCGTAATTTCTGAATAAAGATGGAGGCAAAACTGGCTACCCTGTCGGATGCTAATTATGGATAATGCTACCATTACTATTCGAATTACGACCCACCCATTTGCAAACCAGTGTGCAACTATAACTAACCGCTGCAACGTTTCTTCCATATCTTCATTATCTTTTTTATCCTGAGTAGGTGAATAGCCAGTTCCTTACATCATCTTCTTCCCGATTTTTCCTTATTACGCTTGTAAAACCCTATCGGTTTTCCATTCCCCTAGCTATATTTTTCTACTCCTATCTCTGTTTGCAGCCAACTCCTATCTTTTTCTTTGTTTTCTTTAAATCGGTCATGGATAACCCTGTTGTTCGAACGCTAGATGCAGAGATCTCAGCAGCCAGGATTCGAATCATGACCCTCCGATCTGCAAAGCAGTATGCCACCAACTTCACAATTATAACTTTTTTTTTTCTCTTCATTATCTATTCATAGCTTCCAACTTGTACGGATTATTCTTACCACTAAAATTTATTAGAAATTTTGACTTATTTAAACGTTAACTTTTTTATTTTTAATTTCGGTGATTCAACTAGCTAAAATTTATTGTTAAATTTTAGTGGTATGAAAAATCCGTACAAGTTAGCAGCTATATCTATTCTATCCTGTAAAAGTGATTGCCACCTACTTACACACTTCACCCGCGTAATCATTCTTATATCTTTATAGAAAATATAGTTCTAATGTTACTGTCAGGGTCAGTGTTGCCAGTGGGCTACTTTTTTTTAATTCAGATTTCTTGATTGGCACCACTTTTTTGAAACGGTAAAATTCACTTTGTTTTTGCCTCAATTAATATGTCATTAACCCCTTCGGGATGGGACCCTCTTACGAAATTTTTAATCTTTTGTCACCGTTTTTAAAAACAGAAATTTGTATCTTATTGAATCGAGAAAATGCGTTGATTAAATAAGGCGAATTTTGCAGTAAAATTTTACTGGTGAGGAAAAAGAAAGATTCCGAGCGCTTCATGCGGCACGTATACGTGTCGCTCGTCCCCAAGGGGTTAAATAAGGCACATTTTGCAATTTCAAAAAAGTGGTGCCAATCAAGAATCTGATTTTTAAAAAAGTAGCCCATCTGGCAACACTGGTCAGGGTTTGATTGAAATTTCAAACTATGATTACAAGATTCTAATTATACAAATTACATTCGAAAGTGCAATAAAAATATGTGAAATTCATTTTTTATTTTTAGGAGGATGTGAAAGATGTCATCACACCTATTCCTATACAGTTCTCACATAAATTGATATCTCCCGCTGGTTTCGAAAAGCGTTTCAATGAGACATTCCCGATTTATCATCCAAGCATCCTCACAAACATAACTTCAGAAGTAAGTACGTTAGTCAGTCAAAACGTTAATTGCACTTATCTGTAATACGGGGTGTTTCTGAATGAATATCGGGGTTTTAACGCTTGGTAGTATTTATTACATAAAACTTAAAATTATAATTAACACATAAAATGAAAGAGCAACTCAAACAGTTTTACCTACAAGTTTTCAAGTGTTCAATGTGAGCAACTTTCGTCGCACGGCACACATCAAGTCGGTAGCTCAGTTCTTCCCAAACGTTGATTAGCAAAGAAGTTCTATTCAGACGCTCATCCGATCTGACGCCATGTGATTTCTACCTGAGGGGATTCCTAAAGGATCGTGTGTATGTGCCTCCACTACCAGCTGACCATTGCAGCTGTTGCAACAATGACCCCACAAATACTAATCAACGTTTGTGAAGAACTGAGCTGTCAACTTGATGTGTGCCGTGTGACGAAAGGTGCTCACATCGAACTTTTGTAAGCTTGTAGGTAAAACTATTTGAGTTGCTCTTTCATTTTATGCAATAATTATAAGTTTTATGTAATAAAAACCAAGCATTAAAAACCGCGATATTCATTTAGAAACACCCCGTATTTTGTCTATAATAGTTTGCCTAAGAGCAAGTTAATCGAAACTTCAGATTCCACTCTTATTCAAATATATGTGGCTACAGTTTCTTCGTGGATATTACAGCTTGTTCATTACCAATATCGAAATTTGTAGTCTTAGTTGCAGTAGTATCCTAATAATAGGTGCACCTAGAGAACCTTTTCTTTCGGAAAAATGACGTCAATTATTAAAAGCACTTTCATAATTGTGGAAGCGTTTCCTACTACGGAAGAAATAGTTTTAAAAATTTATTGTAACTAACGGAGCTATGAATATGAAGGAGGAGACATATAGTGTAGTGTCCGCCAGTTGTGAGTGAAGTAACTGAGGATGTAGTCAAAAGATGGCGGCTATTGTTTGTTTACATCGGATCAACAGGGCCAGATTACCACCGAGGCAGACTTTCACCAATAAGTTTGAATAGAAATGTTCGCCTTATTTAAATGACTTATTTCTGTCATGTATGAGGCAAAAATTTCTATTCTCTTTTTTTTCCTCTTTAATTGACATTGACAGGAAGATTGTTCATGTTGTAACAATATAGCAGAAACGCAGGGCCATAACCCTTTCCGGCGCGGTGTAATTCAGTTTATAAACTGATGAAATAATGGACTGATACCAGAATTTATAAACGAAGTTATTAGAAAATATGAACTTGCTTATTTTCACGTACAATATAAAAAGAAAATTTTATTTAAATATTCTTGGTGCCGTTGGTCAGTTTTGGAATTAAAATTAGGTGTCCTTTTTTAAGGACACCGCCCTTGAAAGGGTTAAGACCGCCACACCAAACTAACATCAATAAAAATGAATAGACATTTTTACCTTAATTTTGACAGAATTTCTGAATGAATAAGGTGTTAAAATAAAGAGAAAAAATTTATTCGTATTTACTGGTGGAAGTTTGCCCTAGTTGTAATCATCCCCTGCAGAATCAGTTTAGCCCTTTGAGGGGCGCCGTTTGCAGTCTGCAAACGGTTAATTTTAATGCCTAAATTGCCAAGTGGCACCAGTAAATTTTTAGTACAATTTCGATTTCATTATATACGTGAAAAAAAACTGTTGATTATTTTCAAATAAATTTGTTTGTTAATTGCGGTGCGAATTAATTATTTGAACATTTTTTGATAAAAAATGCCTTGCCCCTGAAAGGGTTAACAGTTGAAGCTTCACCATTTTTAGGATATGTCTATTCATTTTTATTTATAGTTGCATGGTGTAATTGCGTAATTATCCACGATTTCATAAACATTTCTCTTATGTTGAGAAATCTTCAGAACTATCTATCAACCTTATGTTGAGTCACTAAATGTCGATTTATATTAACTCTTTGAAGGACGGTAGTAATTTATAACACTTAATTTTAATTCCAAATTGCTAAATGGCATCCAGAATTTTTGAATAATATTTTTCTTTTATAATATACTTGAGGAAAAGTAGTTTATTTTCATATCAATTTCTTCGTAAATCTGTGTGATCTCCACATAGCTAATAACTGCTACGATATTCAGGCACCAGTAATTTCGAAATGTTGGGCTTCAGATATTCTTCACGTTATTTAATCATCTTATTTCAGCGATAAAATAAAGCAAAGAGAGCTTTATGAAATTATTGGTGGCCAAAATTCTCAGCAGTTGCCAGCTATGCATTCAGCCACCACCCCTTGACTACTAAGCCTGAGCGCTGACAAGAAAATGGCGGCTGCCGATGGCAGATTTTTTTCAGCATGTGTACGATCCCTTGAATTTTAATACAAATAATGTTTTTAATTTTTTTCCCCCGCTTTATTTTTCTCAGATTAAACAAGTCAAAGAAATCTTTTATAAAATACTGGTATCCAAATTTAGGGGACCGTACATATGTTTTAAAAAAATCCGCCTACAATAGCAGTTCTTTTTGTGTCGGCGCTCAGGCCTACTGTTCAGGGGGCGGATATTCAGGCGCTGATTACCGCATTCACAAACTTCCACCAGTAACATTTTATGCAAAATGTCATCTTATTTAAACGCTTTATTCTTGGAGAATTCCTGTCATAAATAAGGTAAAATTATCTTTTCGTTTTTACTGGTGTGAGTTAAATACTGTGGTCATCAGGTCCTTTATGCAGTCTACCATTTCACCATTTTGGCAGCAGAATTACTTTGCTGCTAATAGAGTTAAACAAATGCTTTTCGATGATTAAATTAAACTCATGTCTCATTAAATTAAATAGTTTGAAAACCGCAAACACTGCTTAGGATGTAATGCTGAAAAAATGTTTCCCAAAAAGCAGTTGATTTCAAGACTTAGATGACAAAATATTAAATTTTATAATAGAATCATACTATTTATTTATTAAGGTTTATTAAATTTGAACTTTTTTAATAAATTGAATTTAATTAGTAAAATATATTTTCAATGAGCAAAATGATAGTTTGTATGCGTATTAACCCATTCGGGACCATGGGTTTATACATAGCTGCCAACCTTCCAATAATCTTCCGTAATATCTGGATTAATTTAACCCAGGTTAACGACTTTCGAACCAGAAAATTTATTTCTTAAAATCTTTATACATTTAATTCAAGGATTCTACGTGGAACATATTTAACTTCATTTCTTCATAAAATTTCTGGTTGGAAACGTATTAAACCAGGGTCAAATTAACGCTCGTATTACGGAAGATTAGTTTGAGGTTGGCACCTATGGTTTACATATGCACCCTTAAAAGGTGCTTACAAAATTTGTTTTTGGCACCAGTAATAAAGAAGAGTAATATTTGGCTTATCTAATTAGAGCACTTTCGCAATTATGTAATTAAATGTAACTTTCCAAAAAAAGTGGTGCCAACCGAATAAAATTTGTGTAAGAGACGCCGGTCCCAAAATAGTTAAGTTCAAATATTTGTAGGCAAAATTTACACGCACGGAAGTAAGATGTAAATCTGCGAATAGAATGTATTTAAATAAAAGTATTAGATTTTGTCACAAGTTTGACCAGTTTCCTTTAGACGACATCGAAAATTTCGTACACAGGTTAATCTAAAGTAAAAGTGTAATCAAATCATGGAACAATTTTTGGGGGCGTCCGTAATTATATAAATACATAGCACCTATAGTCATCGTCTAGTTCGTCCGTTTGTTTGTCTGTTCGTCTGTCCGCATATAACAGGGCAAAACTACCCAACAGAATGTTTTGAAATTTAATATATATAATCGTTGC
Source organism: Maratus speciosus (assembly GCA_963932465.1). Lineage (NCBI taxonomy): Eukaryota > Metazoa > Arthropoda > Arachnida > Araneae > Salticidae > Maratus > Maratus speciosus. The sequence goes on along the minus strand of OZ010798.1, from coordinate 267,720,932 downwards.
AGAATTTTGTCGAGTCTTTTAAAATTTTATGAAAATCGAATCAAAGATGAACCCTCTCGCTACGTAATTGTTTTATCAAAATAGCTTCAAAAATTGCGTATTTAACTCCTTCGCGACGAGCGTCTTTTAAGAATTTTTATTCTTTTGCAACCAGTTTTTCAAAACTAAAATTTTCATCTGATTCAATCGGGAAATTTCTTCGATTAGATAACGCAAAATTTAGAATAAAAAAATAACTGGTGAGATTGATCAAGGAGAGTTAATTTGACGGAAAAATGCATTCCCGATGAAATCTCGGTTTACGCAAAATTTGCTACTTTTACGTTGCCCGAGAAACTCTCGGTTTGCGCAGTGAGAGGGTTAAAAAGATATTAATAAAAGTTTTCTTTATTGTTTTAAATCCTGTCATACGTAATTAATTCAATGATATCCCATGACAGGTAGTGATTCTAGGTTGATATGGTGATTACGTCCTACTTAAGATGGAGTCCTATTATTTCCGTATTACAGAATTTATTATATATAATCGTAATGCGTTTTGTATTCATGCATTTTTGCATAAGAGGCTATTGCACCAAGATCTGGATATTTCTAAAACTAGTTATGGAACGAACGCACCTCATTTGTCACGTTTGACGCATAATTTTCGACTAAAACTTTAGAAGATATTGACAGTTTTTGCATTTTATTGAAGCAATAGCAGCAAGCTGCGTACAGCATACAGAATTTCCAACGCGTAGCGTACTGTTATATCAAATCCTTGCCTAATATTTCTTCTTCAGATTATAAAACGATCTGCGATTAATTGGATATTTTGTAATATTTTTTCTGAAATTAAATAAGGAGAAAATTTCTATTTGAAAATTTTCTAGAACCGTATGTACCTTACAGAGCCGAAATTGCCCAATGCCTGAGAAAATATCTGCTATATAATCGGGAATCCGATTTTGTAGAAGGATATAACTGTTAAAATAATATACGGCGACTTTTAAAAATGCAACTTTTAATCAACAAAATCGATTTGCATATGTTATAGGGATATTGTTATCAAGAAGGATTTTTTTTTTACCATACTTACCTATAATTGAGTACATTAAATATTCAAGTTTTCAACCATAAAAATAGAAGAACTATATATAAAATTTAAATATATATATATATATATATATATACATATAAATAAATAAATGAAAGTGATAAAAAAATTGTCCCACACTGGTACCCAATTTGCACAAATCCTAAATCTATAATATAATGGCCCCACCAGTGGCCAAGAGGTTCTGCTCTCGAAGCTGGTAGACGGGAGGTGCTGGGTTCGATCCCAATCGCGCCCGTCGGCCTAATCGTTCGGAGTTTTCGTGGTTTTCTTCGAACCTTGGACTTCCAAGCGTTAATACGGGTTAGGTTCCCTTAGAAAGACCCCACGAAGGGCACTCCCCCCATAGGGCCTATATCCCTCGTGTTGATAATTGGCCGGTATAAACACAACCTAAATCTATAATCTAGAAAACGTACGCTCTCGGGTAAGCGATGCATATGTGGCATATTTTAAAATGAGAATGCTCTGCGACTGCCGTTTAAGTACAGGTATTGCGCTACAGGTAGGTTGTTTCCTAAATTGGTGGTAAGCAAAATGTATAATAGTGGACAACGCGTATGCGGCTTAGTTCAAAATGGGAATACTGTGCAAGTGCAGATATTGCGCTATTCGTAGGTTGTTTCCGAAATTTGTGGTAGGCAAAAAGTCTAAAAGTGGGCAGCAATTAATCAATTATTGTAAAATTGGAAAAAAGCTGATAGTTAGAATAATAACAGCATAGCTGCCAACTTACCGATAATTTCCGTAAAACTGTACCGATATCGCCTGTAGTAAAGAAACACGTTTCGAACCAGAAAAATTATTTATTCAGATGTATCGTGTGTCATTGTGTTCCTTATATGAATTTATTTATTACAAATTTTCAGGTCTAAAAATTACTCATTTGACTGGTCACGCTGAAGCAATTAACGGAAATTAATGGTAAGTTGGCAGCTATGATAACAGGAACGTAAGCTTCAGGGAATTTTCTAGGACAAATATCAGTATTTTTTTTATAGAAAAATAAATCTAGTTTAAACGCGTGAAATTTCGCCTTATCTAACCCGTTCTGGACAATGGGTACACATATGCACCTTCAAAAAGTGCATACCAAAGCGATATAAGTAAGCGTGCATTCTTAAATAAGAGAGGAAAACGAATTATTAAAGGCGAGGTCACACGCCACGTAGCGGACGGGGTTAAACAACAGGAAGATGCCTAACTTCTTACTTCACACCACTAAAATTGTAAAGTTTTTTCACCTTGTTTAATAGCTGAAATGTATCTGACAAGGCGAAAGAAGCTTCGTGGTGTCAGATGCATCTGGACTCCTCTTCGTACGCCATTATTTTGCAATAAATGTAGCAAACAAAATTCAGTTCCATGAGTGACTAAAGAGTTAGAAAATATGTGCAGATGGTACTAGATAACCTGTCATATATGACGTCACACTAAAAACCCGCGCATGTGGATTCTCACCCCGTCCACAAAATGGCGCAACTGTGTTAATTTACGCCCGATTCGAGTATTAAATTTGTACGCTTATTTATGTCGCTTTGAGTGCATATAAAATTTCTATTATGTACCAGTAAGAACAGCAACGTAATATTTGCTTTGTTTAAATAAAGCATTTTCGTAATAATTTAAGTAAATGTGACTCTTTTTTATTTTTTAAGTGGTGCCAACTGAATAAAATGTGTGTAGGAGCCGCCGGTCCCGAAGGGGTTAAGAACACATTTTCTAAAAGAAAAGTACTAGAACCGAACTATTTCCCGGTCTTGAAATTTCAAGACCCGTACGACGACCCCTGTAATAAGTCATGAGAAGATTTATATAAAAAACAAAATTTGTAATGTTTATAGCTGCTAACTTTATAAGTTTTTTCAGAAAATTGTTCCTTATTTAATCGTCAAACTTCGGCGATTAAATCCTTCTATATATAAAAAAAAGTTTTGATTCGGAAATGGACCAATGAAAATCTGCGTAGACATTCCGGGTAGATCGGCATCCAATTTGAATGCTTAAGCATGGCCTTTCATCGCTAATATTAAAAAAACTGTTGCATACAAAAACATGAAAATCGGTTGTGTTATAGAGAAATGTTTGATAAACACGCTGATGCAGACAGTTTTCAAATCGAAGAATTATTTTAAGAGATATTTAATGCTAAAGTTGGACAAAATCGTTCCACTAAAAAAGTTTTATTGGAGCAAAAACTATACATGAGAATTTAATCATTTTTAGATCATTTTATACGTTATACGTTCCCGGTGTGCAGATTGTATTTATTTTTCTTATTTGACTCATTTTTTGAGGTTTTATTTCCATTTTAAATTCAAATTTTCAGCATTTCGAGAGATATTTTTTACAAATTTTAGAAAATGTTATTAATTTAAACTGTTGCCAGTTGCATAAACAGCGCAAACAATTATGTTTACCTCAAATTAAAAATTTATTTACACGTGACTATTACAAACAGAAAAAAAAGCTTTAAAATTAGAATTAAATGATTACATGTTAAAAGCAGGAAAATTACGTCATAAGAACCATAGGCACAGATGTCATATACCTCATATACATATTGGCGCAATTTTTTCCCGACGCCAATTTGGCGAAAACATCAATAGCATAAACAACAACATCCGGGTTACCATATCAAGCAAAATAACGACACTTTAGCACCAGTTAAGTACCCGTTGCGTATATGAAATTGGCGTCAGAAAAAAATTGCGCCAATGACATCTGTGCCGAACCATATTTACACAAAATCTTAAAATAAGAGAAACAAAATCTCAAAATAGAAAAAATCATTATTATGCTTTAAAACTTGTAATTTGAGGAAATTACGCCATGTTTAAAATGGCAAAAAATATAGCAAAACAATTTAAATTGAAAAATATATTTGCGCGAGATATTTTGAGATAATCTTTTCAACTATTATCGTGAATTCGAAGACAACGCAAATAATATTTATTTCTAACAACAAAAGTATTTTCACGTGAATATTAATAAGAGAAATGAAACTTTGGTGTAAATTACGTCAGATTTGAAACGATACATTTAAAATGAATTATTTAAAAGAACTATCTTATAGCGCTGGTAAAAAATACCGGGAAACAATGACACTGTTTACTTAATTCATTTTACATTAGCTTATTTTCAAATGTTTAACTAATTTTTTTAATTAAATACGAAAACAGCCATTGTATCGCTTAACAGCAGCAGATTTGGCCTTAAAAATTCCCAATCCAAGGAAAACGAATGGAAACCCATTTACAGAGAGATCGCTACTGTTTTTTTTTTTTTTTTTAAATTCAATATTTTAAAAGCCGATCAAATTAGCGTGCTTTTTGGATTTTGGTGTGCCTGAACGGGGTTTGGCGAGCGTAGCTCGTAGGGGGCAGAGCCCCCTAGTAAAGCACATTTTACTAATTAAATTTTAGTGTTGAGAAAAATACTTAGAACTTGGCAGCTGTGATTGGCTGTTTACCATTTGATACCAATTATTTCAAACAGTTCAGTTTGATAGTTAAAACTTTTTTCTTACTTCTTTGAACAGAAAATAATGTTTTTACAGCTATTTTTAGAAGACAAACAAGTATTATTTATTTAATAACAACAAAGTCTTGTTTACAAAAAACAAGAAAGAAAAATTCATCTACCAAGCCTAAATTACGAAACACTTTCCAACACATTCAGAACAATGTAACAAAACTTCACCGTTTATTAAATTGAAAGATGATTTCTAATTGAACCATTTGGAAACGCACAACACATTTGAAAACCCGATTTCAGCGTTTCCCATCTACCGTCGGAAAATTATACTACTTTTAATTTCTGGCACAAATTCTGATTTTATGAATAAAAACGGAGGCTAATCTGGTAACAATGATATTTATCTGTAAATGAGATCATAAAATATTAAAGTTTTAGACCATAAAAATGATAGAACTATTTTTATATAGTTTAAAAAATAGTTCGAACGTATTAGCTACATCTGGTGGAGTTTGTAATCCTGAAAACATACACGATCGCATAAGCGACGCGTATGTGGTTTAATTCAAAATGACAATGCAATCTTGTACAATCGTGGAAAAAAAAGAGTAAACAACCCCCACTAACTCCTCAACAAATTATCGTAGAAGAAAGTTACTGGTACCAAACGATTGGAAATAAAGTCTACTTTTAAATTATATAGATAAAATTTGCTTAGGGGGCCATCTACATATTAAAACGAACCATAAATTTGTTTTTTTCAATAGCAGTACACAATTCTGACAGCATAAATGAGTCAGAACTACATCCTTCAGTTAGCCTAAAAACAAATTTTTATCCAATTCGCACCATAAGTTTCTGAGAAATTAATTATTTTAAAACGAGCGTATTTTAACCCCTTGAGGGGCAAGCAATTACGTTTGTGAAATGCTGAATTCCCACCGGAATCTTTGAACAATTCTATTTCAAAATAAGTAAACGCAATTTTACGGCCTCTTTTTCCACCAAAGTTAGAAAAGTAAAATTCAATAAAATTTTTCTGGTATGAAACTTCATTAATCGTAGGTGGTATATAATATATGCCGGTGCCCCTCAATGGTTAAGGGCTGTATCCAAATTGAAGTTCGGATATCGATTGTTAGCCGAGAGAGCACCCATCTTGATCAAGGCACCTTAAGAAGTCAATGAAGCCTGTTAGATTACAGGACAGAAGATGAAATTTCAAAATATCTAGTCACTTCTATTATAGACGACCCTTAACCCTTTGAGGGGCAAGCAATTACGTTTGTGAAATGCTGAATTCCCACCGGAAACTTTGAAAAATTCTATTTCAAAATAAGTAAAAGCAATTTTACGGCCTTTTTTCTTCCAAAGTTAGAAAAGTAAAATTTAACAAAATTTTTCTGGTGTAAAACTTCATTAATCGTAGGTGGTATATAATATATACCGGTGCCCCTCAAGGGGTTAAGCCATCATTTAGCCGTTTTTTAAGCATAATTTGAAAACTACTTGGGAAAAAAATGTGATATTTTGGACTTACATAAAGCAGGACTTAATAAAACTAAATCCATCAAAAAAATTGTAGGTTGCAATTCATAATTTTTTCGAATATTAATTTCATAATTCATATCATAAAATTATAAAAATTGTAAATTCAGCGTATTTATGTTTGGGTATATTAGTATTATTGCTACAAAAAAAATTAGCACATTAGGAGCATAATTTCTGGAGATATAAATAAAAATATGAGAATGTAATTTAATATTAGAAGCACTAAATTTTGAATGCTTATATTTCAAAAACTTATCATTCAAATGACTTGAAATTCTGTGTCTAGGCATAATTTGAACCAAAGATTTGAAATATCTCGTTAAAATTGGGTATTGTCATTGAAAAAAATGAAGTTTGGATTCATTTTAATATGTAGATGGACCCCTAAGCAAATTTTATATACATCATTTAAAAGTAGACTTTATTTCCAATCGTTCGGTACCAGTAACTTTCTTCTACGATAATTTGTTGAGGAGTTAGTAAGGGGTGTTTACTTTTTTTTTCGACGACTGTACATGGACGGCTATGATTTAATGAATTACTGTAAAATTAGAAAAAGCTGATTCTTAGAATAATAAGTCATGAGATGTTCTTTCATAAAATAAATTAAATATAAACAACGCGGATGTGCGTTAAATAAATCAGTCAAATAATTTTAAATAAAAATTCTGGAGTCAAATATTTTTATGAAACTTGAGTAAAATTTCCGGGCGTTCTAGTGTTGAATTTAATGGAAAAAAATACCTACAAGTTAGCAGTTTTGACTGCGTTTTATGCCAATTAATTCAGACAATTCGGTTCGATAATCAATTTTTTTTTTTTTTTTTTTTTTTTTTTTTTTTTTTTTTTTTTTTTTTTTTACAGAAAATAATGTTTTTATAGCTATTTTTAAAAGACAAACAAGTACTATTCATTTATGAACAGCAAATCCTAGTTTACAAAAAACAAGAAAGAAAAAATCATGCGCCAAGCCTAAATTATGAAACACTTTCCAACACATTCAGAACAATGTAAAAAATCTTCACCTTTTATTACATTGAAAACTGATTTATAATTGAACCGTTTGGAAACGCACAACACATTTGAAAATCCAATTTTAGCGTTTCCCATCTTCCGTCGGAAAATTTTCCTAGCTCTTTGAGAAGCCATGTATATTATATATGTAGATTCCTATCTATAAACTACATGAATGCAAAAATTTAATTCAGTTACGAAATACATACCACTGTTGAAAATTCCCAATCAGCTAATAAGGAGAATAGTACGAGAATTCTTTTGTGCAGCCTTCTATACGAGGTATAAAGTTTATGCACAGCGAATAACGTGCAAATGATTAGTTAAATCTTAAAGCGCATATCGAAATTAAAAACGCATTTCCAGCAATTATTTCTCAAATATAGAACCGAAAACAATTTCTTTTGTGTGTCCCTGTAAATTAGGGATGCACAACCTGTGGCCCGCGATGGCTTAACAAGTGGCCTGCGAATTTCGTCAATTTCTAATAGGCAAAAATTGCAATTTTTACCATAGGTTGCAATAAAAAATCGCCAATTTCGTCAATTTGCCGCGGAAAACAATTGCAAATTTCGTCAGTCAGTTAAAAATCGCGAATTTCATTAATCGCCCGGTACCATTTGTATCAATATAAGAAATTCCCGAGTTACTAATTTCGTCAGTCGCTAGTCGAAAAATACCTCGAATTTCATCGATCGGGAGCGGAAAAGTCGCGAAATTTTGTTGTTCGAGCACGTTAAAATCGCTAGTTTCGTCAGTTTATTGGGAGAAATAGTCGTAAATTTCGCCAATTTGCCGCGGGAAAACTATAAATTTCGTCAGCCAATTAAGAAGTGCGATTTTCGTTGACTGAGCGTGGAAAAATCAAGAGTTTCGTCGATCAGGCAGAAAAAAATCGAGCGTTTTATTGATCGGGAGCGGAAAATCGCCCGTTTTGTTGATCGCACGCAGAAAAGTCGAGTGTTTCGACAACCGCGCGTAAATGTTGCGAGTTTCGTCAGTTTATCGTCAGAAAAAGCCGTGAATTCGCCAATTTGCCGCGGGGAAATTGCAAATTTCGTCAGTCATTTAAGATATGCGAAATTTGCCGATTGGGCGCGGAAAAAGAGCGAGCTTCCTTGACCGGCAAGGAAAAATCGCGAGTTTCTCCGATCGGGCATGGAAAAATTGCAAATTTTGTTGATCGGCTGTGAAAAAATCGCGAGTTTCGTCGGTTTATCGCGAGAAAGAAGGGGAATTTTGCCAAAGGTTTCAATCAGTTAAGAATCGCGAATTTCGTCGACCGGACATGAAAAAATTGCGAGTTCTGTTGGTCGGGCGCGGAAAAATCGCGAATATTGTCTATCGCGCGCGGAAAAATTGCGAAATTTGTCCATCGAGAGCAAAAGAATCGAAATTTCATTGGTCGGGCAGAGGAAAAATCGTGAATTTTGTGGGTTAAGTGCGAAAAAATTGCAAATTTCGTCGGTCGGCTACGGTAAATTCGCGAGATTCGGTAGTTTATCGCGAAAAAAGTTGTGAATTTCGACAATTCGCCACGGGAAAAAATTGAAAGTTTCGTCAATCAGTTAACAATTGCGAACTTCGTTCACTGGGCGGGAAGAATTGCGAATTCCGCTGATTAGATGAGGAAAAATCCCGAATTTTGTCGATCAGGCGCGGGAAAATCTAAACTTTTGTTGATCGGTTGCAGAAAAATTGAGAGTTTCGTCAATTTAACTTTGTTATTAACTTTGCTAATAAAGGAAAATTTAATCCCTCCGAATAAAGTCAAGGAATATTTTCACTCCTTGAAAATAATCTTTGCTATGTCTCTGTTATATATACAAACATAAACTGTTGATATATCCTTGCCAACTGAATTGGGTATGGTATGTTGGCTGGGTAGAGGAACCGAAAGGTGTAAAACTGCCACTCTTCTGAAACCATGTTTTTTATAGGCACAGATCTCCCCCCACCTTCCCGAAATAGAATTATCTCTGTGTTACTGATGTGGCCCTTGACAGCCCAGGCATTTTTATAAGTGGCCCTTCTCTTAAAAGGGTTGTACACCCCTACTGTAAATGAACGATAAATGCTATTAATGCAATGATTTATATTAATTTCATTGATATTTCATGATAAATTCAATGATTTATATTAATTTCATTTCAAATAGCGTAATGTCATTAAAATACACTACAAATGATTTCCCCCCCATTGACCATAATGCTAAGGAATTCTTTTAAGTGCCTCTGTAAATGAATTACCGATGCTATCCACTTCATATTCAATACCGAACATGGCATGGTAAACATCTCAACATATATCAACTACATGAAAATCCGAGCGCTTCGTGGTCAGCCTTTTAATGCAATTCTTGTAGCAAACTGCCATAAAAATAATTTTAAAGAATTATTGCTTTCTAAAAAAGTGACCACTGTGAGGACTGAGAAGGTTTTTTTCTTACGATATTTAGCAGGGTTGCCGGTTTTGCCTCCATTTTTATTTTGAAATTTCAAATTCACAAAGAAAAGTTTGAAAGAAGGTTCTTTACTTTGTGTTATCACATAATTTCTGTCATTAAATAAAGAAATAAATACTACTTTTAATTTCTGGCACGAATTCTGATTTTATGAATAAAAACGGAGGCTAATCTGGTAACAACGATATTTATCTGTAAATGAGATTATAAAATATTCAAGTGCACACCATAAAAATGATAGAACTTTTTTTATATAGATTAAAAAAGAGTCCGTATATTGTAACTAAATATGATGGTGTCTGTGTTCCTAAAAACATACACGATGGCGTAAGCAACGCGTATGTGGCTTATTTTATAATGACAATACAACCATGTACATGGACAGCTATGATTTAATGAATTATTGTAAAATTAGAAAAAGCTGATTCTTAGAATAATAAGTTACGAGAAGAGTTATATAAAAAACAAAATTTTGTAATGTTTATAGCAGCTAACTTATACGGTTTTAAAGAAAATTATTTTATTTAATCGTTAAATTTCGGCGACTAAATAAAGAAAATTTACTAATTAACACTAGAACGACCGGAAGGAGTCGATCCGACTACGTCCGTATGATTAAATGTTAACTGGGACCAGATTTTCTTTCATAAAATAAATTAAATATAAACAACGCGGATGTACGTTAAATAAATCAGTCAAATAATTTTAAATAAAAATTCTGATGTCAAATATTTTTATGAAACTTGAGTAAAATTTCCGGGCGTTCTAGTGTTAAATTTTAATGGAAAAAAATACCTAAAAGTTAGCAGTTTTGACTGCGTTTGATGCCAATTAATTCAGACAATTCAGTTCGATAATCAAAACTTTTTTTTTACTTCTTTTAACAGAAAATAATGTTTTTATAGCTATTTTTAAAAGACACACAAGTACTATTCATTTATGAACAGCAAATTCTAGTTTACAAAAAACAAGAAAGAAAAAATCATGCGCCAAGCCTAAATTATGAAACACTTTCCAACACATTCAGAACAATGTAACATAATTTCTACTTTTATTACATTGAAAGATTATGCGTAATTGAACCATTTGGAAACGCACAACACATTTGAAAACCCAATTTCAGCGTTTCCCATCTACCGTCGGAAAATTATGCTAGTTCTTTGAGAAGCCATGTATATTATATATAGATTACTATCTATAAACTACATGAATTCAAAAATTTTTATTTAGTTACGAAATACACACCACTGTTGAAAATTCCCATTCAGCTAATAAGGAGAATGGTACGAAAATTCTTTTGTGCAGCCTTGTATTCGAGGTATAAAGTTTATCCACAGCGAGAAACGTGCAAAAGATTAGTTAAATTTTAAAGCGCATACCGAAACTGGAAACGCACTTCCAGCAATTATTGCTCAAAGACAGCACTGAAACCAGTTTCTTTTGCGTGTCCCTATAAATGAACGATAAATGCTGTGATTGCCCTGTTTGATAGTAATCATCTTACAGTGAAATTCAGTGATTTATATTAATTTAATTTGAAATAGCGTAATGTCATTAAAATACACGGCAAATGATTTTCCCCTATTGACCATAATGTTAAGGAATTCTTTTGAGTGTCCCTGTAAGTGAATTATCAATGCTACCCATTTCATATTCAACACCGAGCAAGGCATGGTAAAGATCATTAACATATATCAACTGCATGAAAATCCGAGAGCTTCGTGGTGATTCTTTTAATGCAATTCTTGTAGCAATCTGCCGTAAAAGAATTTTAAGGAATTATTGCTGGCTTAAAAAGTGACCTCGCCGAAGACTGAGAAGAATTTATTTTTATTTTTTTTTTTTACGATACTTAGCAGGGTTGTCGGTTTGGCCTCCATTTTTATTTCGAAATTTCAAACTAACACAGGAAAGTTTGAAAAAAGGTTCTTTACTTTCTTTTATCACAGAATTTCTGTCATTAAATAAAGAACAAAATACTACTGTTAATTTCTGGCACAAATTCTGATTTTCTGAATAAAGATGGAGGCCAATCTGGTAACCTTGATATTTAGCTGTAAATGAAATCATAAAATAATCAAGTTTCACACCATAAAAATAATGGAACTATATTCACATATACATTTTTTAAAAATAGTCTGAAAGTTACCAGCACGATGAAGAAAGTCAGTATTCATGAAAACGTACACGATCGCGTGAGCGTATGTGGCCTATTTCAAAATAAGTATACGCTGCACTGAAAGTTGTTGCGCAAAGTGTTTTCGAAATCGGTGATAGGCGAAAAGTACAACCATGGACGGCTATAATTTAATGAATTATTGTAAAATTAGAAAAAACTGATTCTTAGAATAATATGAGAAGAGTTATATAAAAAACAAAATTTGTAATGTTTATAGCTGCTAATTTATACGGTTTTAGAGAAAATTATTCGTTATTTAATCGTTAAATTTCGACGACTAAATGAAGCAAAATTTACGAATTAAATGTTAATGGTGAAAAAATACGTACAAGTTAGCAGTTGAGACCGAATGTTCTATCGTTTGATGCCAATTAATTCAAACAGTTCAGTACGATAGTTAAAACTTTTTATTTATTTCTTTTAACGGAAAATAATGTTTTTATAGCTATTTTTAAAAGACAAACAAGTATTATTAACAGCAAATTCTAGTTTACAAAGAAAATCAGGAAAGAAAAAATCATGCGCCAAGCCTAAATTATGAAACACTTTCCAACACATTCAGAGCAATGTAACAAAACTTCATCGTTTATTCCGTTGAAAGATGATGTCTAATTGAACCACACGGAAAAAACTGTTTTGTTGAAACAACTAAATTTTGTTTAATATAGCTCCAAAAAATATTTTGGTTTAAATGATCAAATTTTGGTTAGACTAAAAAAATATTTTGTTAATTTAACAAATCATTTGGTTAGTCCAACCAAAATTTGGACATTACAAGCAAAATATTTTGTTGGAGCTATATTAACCAAAATTTAGTTCTTTCAACAAAACAGTTTTTTTTTCGTGCATTTGGAAACGCATTCCCATCTACCGTCGGAAAGTTATCTTAGTTCTTTGAGAAGTCATGTATATTATATATAGATTACTATCTATAAACTACATGAATGAAAATATTTAATTTAGTTACGAAATACACACCACTGTTAAAATTCCCATTCAGCTGATAAGGAGAATGGTACGAAAATTCTTTTGTGCAGCCTTGTATTCGAGGTATAAAGTTTATGCACCACGAGTAGCATGCAAACGATTAGTTAAATTTTTAAGGGCATACCGAAATTGAAAACGTACTTCAAGCAATTATAGCTCAGAGATAGCACTGGAACCAATTTCTTTTGCGTGTCCCTGTAAATGAACGATAAATGTTATTAATGCCCTGTTCGATAGTAATCATCTTACAGTGAAATTCAGTTATTTATATTAATTTCATTTGAAATTGCGTAATGTCATTAAAATACACTGCAAATGATTTTCCCCCATTGTCCATAATGTAAAGGAATTCTTTTGAGTGTCCCTGTAAATGAACTACTAATACTACCCACTTCATATTCAATACCGAACATGGCATGGTAAACATCATTAACATATATCAACTGCATGAAAATCCGAGAGCTTCGTGGTGATCCTTTTAATGATATTCTTGTAGCAATCTGCCATAAAAACAAGTAATGTAAAAAAAAAAAAAAAAAATAAATAAATAAAGTCAATTCCTACTTAGGTCATCAAAGAAAAATCTACCCTATATATATATAAAATACTATTGAAACGAATTTATGAAACGACTTTATGAAACGATTTTATGAAACGACTAATTAAACAACTGATTATGCTTCACTGCGATTTCTCCTAAAATATGGAATATTATGCGATGAAATTAACATCAAAAATCCATATTGATCCGCAGATCTCAAAATTGGTATTAGAATTTAAAAATTCAAATTAGTTTTTGAAGTATTAATTATTTTCTAATTTTAAATATTTTTCTGTAATGGTGGCAACTCGAATTTTAATCATAAGAGATATTTTTTTTTTCATATTTTAGAAAAGGTTATTATTTTAAACTAATTTGGCGACCAGTTTGGCCTGCCTTAAATGTATGCTAAGAAATGTATCATGTTACTTTTATTCATAATTCAATTTACTTGAACAATTTTTCGCCAAACATTTCTCCCGTCGCATTTTATTTTTCATTATCATTTTATTTAATACAAAACTTTCATTTAAAACTGAAACATTTAAAATTAATGGCTTTCACTTCTTTCTTTTTTTAAAACGAAATAAAAAGAAAAATATTAAGCACAGATGTCATATACGCACCGTGGTACCTAATTGGTGCCAAAATGGCGTTATTTTGCCTGACATGGTAACCTGGCTATTGTTGCTTATTTATTAATAAATCTTTATTTACATTCATTTTCTTTTTATTTAAAAAAATGTTATAAATTGATTTGTTCTATAGATATCAATTAAAGTTTTTTTATTTAATCTTATTTCAATTGAAAAATAATAGAAAATCATTTAAAAATACATACTGGTATTCGAAAACGAGGTTTTCGCCAAATTGTCGTATTAAAAAAAATAATAATAATAATAATCACGCCAAACCCATGACGCGCCAAATCATGCAGGGATGAGATTTCCGACTTTATGCAAAAAGTTGGAAATTTCATCCCTGATCATGACATTTAATTTCAGCTTCAAAACTTCAAAGCAATGTTTTAATGGTACTACTTAGTTATCCCGTCGACCAATTTCGCCAAATTATATAAATCGCTGAACCACTCGCCAAATTATACAAATTGGCATAATTTTTATTTTAAATAACGAAAGAACAAATAAATTAGTATAAAATTATAAAAATACAAATGAAACTTCGAAATAAAAATCACCTGATGGCATAAATACGTGTAACTTCCTTAAAGTGAAGTGAATGTGACAATTACGATCATTATTGGCAATTAATCTTATAGTTTGGATAGATTTTTGGTCGATGGGATACCAAGTAGTACCGTTTTAATTTACCCCTCGAAAAATAAAAAAATGCTAACTGGCGAGTTAATAAAAAAAGCTATTGGCGAGATATGCACTCATAAAAGTACCAAGAATTCTTTGCGATCATGGCAACTTTTATGTAGTTTTATTCGAAAAAATAACTTTGACATAATAATCAAATTGGAAAACTTTCATATGAAAAGCGAAGGGATCGGTCCGTAATTGTTTATGGCTGTTACATGACTTAGACTATTATAATATTAGCTAAATGATGGCGATAGAATAATATTTGGCGACTTATCACCTGTGGCTGGCTAACATTAAAGTATCAAAATGGCCGCCTGGAATAAAAAATGCGAAGGGATCCGCCCGAAACTGTTCATGATAGCCACATGACTTAAGCTATTATTATAGACAGGGGTGGGAAATTTTTAGAAAATCTTACCATACAAGGATTTATTTCACCAGCCAGTAAAATGCAACGTAAATTTTGCATAAATGCGTATATTTTGTCAAAAATTTTCTACTGTAGTTGAAAATTTTTCTGATAAAATTTACGCAACTCAGAAAAAATTGCTTACTATCCCAATAATGCATTTTCATATTTTTTTTTCTTGTAAAATTGAGAAATATAAACAAGAGATGAAAGTTTAATATAAAATAGAACTTAGTACCATGTTTACATCACAGTAATTAGGAAAGCTGAAAAATAGAGCTAACTACTACAAAAAAAAAGTTTTGGCATGTCTCTATAGTTTGCAGTTTTCAAAGACTATCTAAAAATTAACTCGCCCTGTCAGAAAATTCACTCGCCAGTGGCGACTAAAATGATGAATTTCCCCACCCCTGATTATAGAGATTGTTTTCAATTCTAAAAGCAGCACAAATAATAATATTTCCTTACGATTAAAAATTTATTTACACGTGACTATTAAAAGCAGATTTTTTTTTAAATTACTATTAAATAAGCACGTGTTAAAAGCAGGAAAATATTGAAAATTTTATTTACACGTGCATATTAAATGAGAAAGGGAACTTTAAAATAATAAATACATTAATATGCGTAATTTTTATGCGCCCCTTTCAGGGGCAAGGTATTTCTATTCGTAAAAATGTTGATATCATACGAAAATGATTTTGTTCACTTACTTAATAAAAGGAAAATTTCATTCCAATATTCTGGTGCCGATGTGGCATTTAAGAATTAAAATTAATTGGTCCAAAAATGAACCACCGCCCTTGAAGGTGTTAAAGCAGTAATTTGTAGTATGTCAATCGTTTCATAACGCTGTTAAAAAAAATACCGGGAGGCAAGGACTCTGTTTATTTAACACTTAACCGGAAACGTACATCTTTGAGATGTTTGCGTCTACATATCTGCCCTTAATATTTTCCCTCTCCGACATTCCAAACTTATTTTTATGCTGTTATATTAAAAAATTAGTCCTGTTAATGCATTACTATTAAAGATCAAATGTTCAAGGTCACTATTTGGTAAATTATTAAGTCTTCTGTTTGTGCACGGGACTTTCACGCCTCCGGTTAAGGGTTAATTCATTTTATTTTAGCTCCTTTTCAAATGTTTAACTATCTTCTTTAATCAAACACGAAAGCTACCATTGGATGTCTTAACAGCAACTGATTTGGCCTTAAATTTTCGCAATCAAAGGGAATTGAATGGAAACCCGCTTATAGGGAGATCGCTACAGGTTTTTTCATTATAATTCAATCTTCTCTTATCTTTTTAAAACCGATCAGATTAGCGTGCTTTTAGATTCTGTGGTGTCTGAACAGGGGTTGGCGAGCGTAGTTTGCAGGGGGCAGAGTCCCCTACTTTAATATAATTCCTTAACACTTTCATCGCGGCATTGGCACGCCTTTGTCCCACGCTTTGCGCTAAGAGCCTGAGTGGCTCCTCGCAGCGCTAAAATTGAAACAAAACACAAATTCATTTAAAACTTGTTTATTTTACTTTGAAAAATAATAATCAATATCATTTCTCACTCTAATGATTTGTTTGTCCTTACAAACATAAAAAAATAATAAAATGTCGTGTCCGTTTGGGAAAATCAATTCGCACCGGGAAATTCTACCCAGTAATTATTAGACATTAGATATCGGAATCGGTCGCTAATAATGAAATGACAGGCTTTTCCGGTGCGAATTGATTTTCCATGATTGATAGCTAATATTCCTGGAAGACGCGTTATCTCGTCCCTTGCGGTGAAAGTGTTAAGCTAATATAGCAAATTCCATGAAAACTTGCTATGTCTGTCACACATCTGAAAATCGCTATGCTTGTTGACCACCTTTATTTCCGAAAAGCTTGCTTCGCGTTATTGAAAATGATGAGATATCTCCGATGGAATAAGTCATATTTTTCCTTTCTAAAATACTGGTAGCCAAAAATTGTAGTATGTGACAGACATGACAAGTTTTCATGGAATCAGCCATATTAGTTTTTGTTGCATTAAAATATCTCAATTTGTTGATTTTCTATAAGAAAGTAAACCCTATTGGCTTACAATGGAAGTCTATGGGAATTTGGCGAAATATCAGAGATATCGTCAAGTTGGCGTCACTTTTGGCGACACATTTTGGTCGCCAAATTTGGCGATATATTGCCAAGGTGGCTATAAATTTGGCGACAGAACAGGGTCCCCTGCCATGATTCCCCCCCTCCCTTATAGGTATGGATATGCATTAAATGCTGTTCAATAATCAATGGCCGCCATTATTTCTCTCGTATAAAACTAAAATTAATTAATTAAATTTAATTAATGAATTAATGTTTTAAAAAACGGTATTAACATCAAGCGTCATCCACAACGAGTTTAAAAAAATGTATTTGAACTTGAGTGGATGAATAATAAGTATTTTATTAACGATTGAAAATTTTAACAAGATGTATAAATATAGGGAGAGTGTGAACTAATAGTAGGAATTGAATAATTTTAAAGAATTACTGCTGGCTACCGCTCCGAGGACTGAGAACTGTTTTTTTTATGATATTTAACAGAGTTGCCGGTTTGGCCTCCATTTTTATTTTGAAATTTCAAATTCACACAGGAAAGTTTGAAAGAAGGTTTCTTTATGTTATCACAGAATTTCTGTCATTAAATAAAGAAAAAAAAATACTACTTTTAATTTATGGCACGAATTCTGATATTCTGAATAAAAATGGAAGCTGCTGTAAATGAAATCATAAAATATTCCAGTTTCACACCATAAAAATTACGGAACAGTATATAAATATATTTTAAAAATAGTTTGAATGCCATGCAGAGGTAGGGTTAAGTCGAAGTTCCTGAAAACATACAAGATCGCGTAAACGACGTGTATGTGGTTTATTTCAAAATGAAAATACACTGTAAGTTGTTGTTGCGCGAAGTTGTTTTCAAGATTGGCGATAGGCAAAATCAGAGCTGCGAAGTCTCCGGCTTCTTGGATACCGGTATTTTAATACAGAAAATGTTCCTTGATTTAATTCGGACATTTCGAAAATTTAACAGAACTAGATTTTCTCTAAAATAATAGTGGTGGTCAAAAAGCCGGAGACTTGGCAACTCTGCAAAATGTACAACCATGCACAGCTATGATTTAATGAATTATTGTAAAATTAGAAAAAGCTGATTCTTAGAATAATAAGTCATGAGAAGAGTCTCTCTATTCTAAAAAAAAGTAACTACCGCTGTCATCGCCGCCGCCGGTTTTGATTTTTTTGTGACCGGAGGCCTTTCTTCGTTAATATTAACAAAAATAATGCATACAAAAATATGAAAATCGGTGGTTTTATACAGAAATGTTTTATAAACACGCTGATGCAGACAGTTTTCAAATCGAAGAATTATTTTAAGAGTTATTTAATGCTAAAGTTGGACAAAATCGTTCCACTAAAAAAGTTTTATAGCAGCAAAATCTATACATGGCAGTGTAATCATTTTTAGATCATTTTATGCGTTAGAATGTGCCGGAGTGCAGATTACATTAATTTTTTTATTTTGACTCATTTTTTCAGGTTTTATTTCTATTTTAAATTCAAATTTTCAGCATTTTTAGAGATATTTTTTACAGATTTCAGAAAATTGTACTAATTTAAACTGTTGCCAACTGTATAAAAAGCGCAAGCAATAATGTTTGCTTCAAATTAAAAATTTATTTACACTTGACTATTATAAACAGGAAAAAAACTTTCAAATTAGAATTAAATAATTACGTATAAAAAGCAGGAACTTATTAAAAATTACGTCATAAAAAGTATACACGTGAATTTTAAAAGAGAAAGGATATTGTAAAATAATAAATTCATTAACATGCGTTAGAAGTCTTAGGAGAAATTACGTCATATTTGCGTCACATTATAGTTATTACATAAAATGAACACAAAATAATATTACAAAAAAGTTTAAATTTAGAAATTGCGCTAGACATTTATTTGATATTTTGAGAATTAATTTAAAATGTCTCATTTAAAAGAACTTTCTTTTCGCTTTGTTAAAAAATACCAGGAGACAAATACTCTCTTTACTTAATTCCTTTTATATTAGCTTATTTTGAAATGTTGTTACACGTGTATACGTCATCAAGTTATTTTTATTTCGATGTTTTATTTGTGTTTTTATTCGTATTGTGTTTTATTTGTATTTTTATTATTTGTGTTTTGTTATGTGTTATATGTTGTACGAATTTATTTGTTCTTTCGTTATTTAAAATAAAAATTATATCAATTTGTATAATTTGGCGAGTGGTTTGGCGATTTATATAATTTGGCGAAATTGGTCGACAGGATAATCAAGTAGTACCGCAGCGGATTTGGCGTTAAAATTCCCCAATCAAAGAGAAATGAATAGAAATTCGTTTATAGGGAGATCGCCACTGTTTTTTAAATTACCGGGTGTCCCAAAAAGGACTGACTGATTTTAAAATTCAATAACTTGCAAACGGTGACAGATATTTAAAAAATTCTTGCAGAAGGGTTATGCATAAGGTCAAAAGTTTTTTTACAGTGATTTTCAATTTTAGTTCGAATTACAAACAATAGATGGCGCTGAGATCAATAGACGCTGAATTCAAGCTCGATTTTTGGTACTTCGTGACCCGGATAATACATTTCCATCTCCTTTTTCAGCATGGAACAAGAGAAAGGACCAGAAATCGAGCCTGTATTTAGCGACTATTGCTTACAGCGCCATCTATTGTTTGTAATTCGAACTAAAATCGAAAATCACTGTAAAAAAACTTTTGACCTTATGCATAACCCTCCTGCAAGAATTTTTTAAATATCTGTCACCGTTTGCAAGTTATTGAATTTTAAAATCAGTCAGTCCTTTTTGGGACACCCGGTATAATTCAATCTTTCGAAATCTTTTTAAAGCCGATCAAATTAGCGTGCATTTAGAATCTGCGGTGTCTGGACGGGGGTTGGCGAGCGTAGCTCGTAGGGGGCCGAGCCCCCTAGTTATATAAAAAACAAAATTTTTAATGTTTTTAGCTGCTAACTTATGCTGTTTTAAAGAAAATTATCCGTTATTTAATCGCTAAATTTCGGCGACTAAATAAAGCAAAATTTACTAATTAATTTTTAATGGTAAAAAAATACGTACAAGTTAGCAGTTGTGACTGAATGTTCTACGGTTTGATGACAATTAATTCAAACAGTTCAGTTCAATAATTAAAACTTTTTTTTTACTTCTTTAAACAGAAAATAATGTTTTTATAGTTATTTTTAAAAGACAAACAAGAATTACTCATTTATTAACAGCAAATTCTAGTTTACAAGAAACAAGAAAGAAAAAATCATGCGCCAACCCACTTATTGAACACTTTCCAACACATTTAGAATAAAGTAACAAAACTTCACCATTTATTACGTTGAAATCTCCCTGTGCGACCACCTCCCTGAACGACCATTTTTTTATGGAACGAAATTTATATCCATAGGCTCAATACTAATTTTCCTTCCATTCAGTGACCACCCTAGTTGAACTCCCCCGCCCCCATGAGCGACCCATTTCTTTGAAGAAAATTAAACAAATTCCGCTTTTTCCTGGTTGCTTTAACCCCTTAACCTACGATTTACCTTCAACAGCTCCGCAGTTTGGCAAATCCATAGCTACCACTAAAATTTAATAGAGATTTTCACCTTGTTTAATCATGGAATTTCGACGATTAAATTAACCCTTTGAGGGGCGGTGGGATAAAACAAAGCGTTATAAGTAAGCGAACAAACTTAATGCTGGAATCAGGCGTAAATTAACACAGTTGCGCCACCTTGCGGACGGAGTGATAATTCAAATACGCGAGCTTTTAGTGTGACACGTATTTTCTAAATTTTCAGTCACTCACTGAAATGAGTTTTATTTGCCACATTTACAGCAAAACAATGGCGTAGCGAGAACGGCATTTAGACGCACTTAAAACCACGAAGCTTTCTTCGCCTTGTCAGAGGCACTTCTGTTATTAATCAAGGTGAAAAAAACTTTACAATTTTAGTGGTGTCAGTAAGAAAACAGTTAGGTATCTACCTGTAGTTCACACTCCATCCGCTACGTGGCGCATGACCTTGATTGATGTGACCTGTCTTTTAATCTTGCGTTTACTTCTCCCATTTAAGATAGGACGCTTACTTATATCGCTTTGGGATAAAATATATCCCACCTAATTTAAACAAGATTCTCACCAGAAAATTTTAAATAAATTTTATATGTTTAACTTTGGAGGGAAATCGATGAAAAATTGCTTTTTCTTATTTAAAAATAAAATTTTTCGATTATTCCGGTGAGAATTCAATATTTAGAGACATTTTTGCTTGCCCCTCAAGGGGTTAAACTATATTTACTGTGAAATTTTAGTGGTAAGAAGAATTTACATTTGGCTCGATCATCGTACGCGGGCTATGCCCGTCATTGTAGGTTAAGGGGTTAAGAGAATTTAATTAGAAAAATAATTCCGGAGAGCGCATTATTCATCAAACTTCTAAACTAAGTTTAGATTTTTTTTTCGGTAACTTTTAAGTGTTGAAATAACTTTGGGCCTTTTTTTAAGCCAACGAATTTAATTCTGATGACCAATTAATAATGTCGGTCAATAAACTCCCCTGCCCTATTCTGTCAGGAAACTTTCAAAGAAATTGGTAAATTTATGAAATCTTCATTATTTGTTCCGTTCAAAAAAAAAAAAAAAAATGCATTTATTTACTGAACTTTGAAATAAAAGTTATAAAAGATAAAACCGTAAAATCAAAGCAAATGTCAATGTATTCATTTTTTAAACTCTGCAGTCATTAACTTATATGATTAACTTTTGTTTAATACTTAAATTTTCATATTTTTCCCTAATGTGAAACATAAATTTTAGAAACATTAATTGATACTTTTTCAATAATTAAAATCTAGATTTAAACATAACCTCCATTAAGCGACCACCTCTCGAAGCGACCAATTTTTATTGGAATGCAACGTGGTCGATTTAGGGAGGTTTTACTGTATGTCTAATTGAACAATTTGGGAAACGCACAATACATTTGAAAACCCAATTTCAGCGTTTCCCATCTACGGTCGGAAAATTATTCTAGTTCTTTGAGAAGCCATGTATATTATATATGTAGATTCCTATTTATAAACTGCATGAATGGAAAAAATTAATTCAGTTACGAAATACATACAGTGTTGAAAATTCCCATTCAGCTAATAAGGAGAATGGTACGAAAATTCTTTTGTGCAGCCTTGTATACGAGGTATAAAGTTTATGCACAACGAGTAACGTGCAAAAGATTAGTTAAATTTTAAAGCTCATACCGAAATTGAAAATGCACTTCCAGCAATTATTTCTCAAATACAGCACTGAAACCAATTTCTTTTGTGTGTCCCTGTAAATTACGGATGCACAACTTGTGGCCCGCGATGGGTTAACTTGTGGCCCCCGAATTTCATTAATTTATAACTGGGAAAATGTCGCATCGTCCATATGTCGCAGGTAAAAATCGCAAATTGCGTCAATTTGCAGCGGAAAAAAAATTCAAATTTCATCAGTCAGTTAAGAATCGCAAATTTCTTTGATCGGCTGCGGAAAAAGCGCGAGTTTTGTCAGTTTATAGCGAGAAAATATCTTGAATTTCATCAATTTGCATGGGAAAAAATTGCAAATTTCATAAGAGTCAGTTAAAAATCGTGAATTTCGTTGATCGGACGCGGTAAAAATCGCGAATTTTGTGGATCATGTGTGGGAAAATGTCAAATTTCGTTGATCGGCTGCGGAAAATTGCGAGTTTCGTCAGTTAATCGCGAGAAAAAATAGCGAATTTCTTTCAATTTGCCGCGGGAAAAATTACAAATTTAGTCAGAGTCAGTAAAGAAGTGCACATTTCGTTGATCGGGTGCGGAAAGATCAAGAATTTTGTCAATTCGGCGCGGACAAATATTCCTATCTATAAACTACATGAATGAAAAAATTTAGTTTAGTTACGAAATAAACACCACTGTTGAAAATTCCCATGCAGCTAATAAGGAGAATGGTATGAAAATTCTTTTGTGCAGCCTTGTATTCGAGGTATAAAGTTTATCCACAGCGAGTAACGTGCAAAATATTAGTTAAATTTTAAAGCGCATACCGAAATTGAAAACGCACTTCCAGCAATTATTGCTCAAAGACAGCATTTTAAACGATTTCTTTTGTATGATTCATATTAATTTCAATACATCTGAAATAACGTAATGTCATTAAAATGCACTGCAAATGATTTTCCCCCATTAACCATAGCGTTAAGGCTTTCTTTTCAGTGCCCCTGTAAATGAACTATTAATGCTACACACTTCATATTCAATGAACATGGCATGGTAAACATCATTAACATATATCAACTGCATGAAAATCCGAGTATATTTACGCGAGTTAGAGCATGGACAGACAAACCGAATTCATAAACACTTTTCAACTATTAGAAAAATTAAACTTCGTTAAAATCACCATAAAATACAAAATAATACACAGGACGCGTTTCGGAGTGGAAATTTTAACAGCCCATTATCAGCCAAAAGGTTTTCGGTATTGTTTCATCAAGTTTTCAACATTGGTATAAAGTGTTTTTTTTTTAAGCCGATTTTTTCCTAAGCAATTAGATTATGAAGATGTAATTTAAAAAATAAACTACAGATTTTTAAATACCAATTGCACTGAAATAATTTTTATTACATATACTTTTTCATGCCGGCTTTAATTAAGATGATGAATGCCACACATAGCTTATGCATCACATAGCAAAAGTTTATAAACGACATATTTTACCAAAAGTTATTTTTTTTAATTACTCATTTATTAACAATAATTTACATCTTAATGTGAAACATAACATCTGGGAGCACGGCAGTGCGTCCGCCAAGTTCGCACAAGCCGTAAGCTACCTTTTCCTGAACCATTTCGGCATACTTTTCACCCCCTCATAACGACGTTTTAGGGAGAGATATAGAAATTTTTCATACACATGTTCATATGGTCAATACACATGTTCATATGGTCAAACTGAACTAAGGTTCCACAATTTCATGTTTCTGTATTTAGTAGTTTTCGAAATATTAAATTCCGAAAAAGCGCTTTTTTGTCACTGACTCACTTCGCATCATCAAATAACTAAGGTAATTCTAAAAGTCGTAGAATCATGACATTTCACAAGTAAGTCGGGTTTGTAGCACAATTAACCAGAAAAATCTGAAAACACAGAATTTTCGCCTCTAAACCCTTCAAACAGGGGGTGTTCATTCGGCCGTAAACAGTTTCTTAACACATTCAATTGTGCCAATGTTGGTCGCCAAAACTCGATTACAGAGTTTTGAAGGGGTCGCGTGATTTCAAGAAGAATAACATTTTATATATATGCTTTTCCGAAGATGTTTGTTAAATAGAAAAAATGAATATACCTAAAAATTTTAATCAGTATAGGTTATGATATATTTACGATATTAAAACAATAAAACATTTAACAAAATATAACCGCAATTCGGTAAGTTTCCGATATAGTAGCCTTGGCGAAATACAGAAAATAGCCTTGACGAGAAAAGAAATTTGATAATAACGTATTTTCTGGCAACCTATTTACTGTGTCATATACACAAGCAATTTTTTCCATATGTATACAATTTATTTAATGTATAGAACCCGTTTATTTATTTTTATATACCAACATAAATAATTTGTATATAAAAAATAATATTTTATGCATGTATAAATAAAATGTTTATATGTATATAAAATAATATAAAAGCTCATCAGGTTTGTTTTCATAGTTGTTTATATCATTTGGCAACATATCTCAGTTTCTGAAGTCCGAATTGCGCCAAGATTTTTAAAAAATGCCAGGTCTTTATAGTGGAAAAATATCCTAATTCCATATGAAAGTTTAAAAATCTCCTTTTAATTAAATGAAATGTGTAACTAATAAACTGTCTTTAACGATGTGCGACAGATGCGGCGTCCGAAGTCCGCTGCTAATGTTATTATATTGTATTATTAGCCTACTTATTGTTAATTTATTGTTAATTTTAAATCTGTAAAAGAAAGATTATAGTTATAGGTAAGATATGTTTCTCGCCAAAACCCGATTACAGAAAATTAGCCTGAGTTATAAAGGTGTTACATGATTTCAAGCTGAATGAATTTTTATATGCTTTTACAAAAATCTTAATAAGGCAAATCTTTCAGTTTATCTGTCCATCTTTCTATCTTTTACTTCCTTAAAACAAATTTTATTAAAGACCGGGAGGCGTCTGCACAGATCATCACCTCATCGAGTGGACGGCTGAAATTTTAGGATTAGTTAAATATCGATTAGCGTATTGAAATTTAACTGGTCTGCCAAGTCATATCTTTGTGGAAACCACCTACAGACCCGATTTTACGGGTTAATTGGTGGATTCGCCATTGTGTTTTCCTGCACCCATTCCTCCATGTTTCCAAACTTTTGGATGCAGGAAAATACAATAGTAAACCTATCAGTTAAGCACTAAAATCAGGTCTTCAGGTGGTTTCTACCAAGATATGACTTAACAGACCAGTTGGATTTTAATATGCTAATGTAGTTTAAACTAATCCTAAAATTTCAGCTGTAAACTCGATGAGGTGATGGTGGTGCAGACGCCTCCCGGTCTATTATGAATGTCGGAATTCTAATCTCAATAGCACTCTGGTCAATCTGGCAGTTATCCCTACTATTTATGGAACACTATTCCTGTAAGTGCGTTTTAGTGATGTTAATGAACTTATGCATATGCATCATACATATTATACATATGCATATAATACGTAATACATTTGCATCATAAATATTATAGGTATGTGTATAATACATAATACATATGCATCATTATGACGTTAGAATAAACAAAACATTTCCTGTCGCCAAATTTGAGAATTGACATGATATATTACCAAATTTGGCGAAACTTTCCTAAATGTGGCCAAGCTTGGCGAATATTTGACGCTAGTTGCTATTTTTCAATGAGTTAATTACTAATGCGAGCCATCTGTTTTTATTTTTCCGCATATCATCTGAATTGTTAAATGATATAACGTAGGAATATTTCCAAAGTGCTAATAGTTTCGTCACTGTCCAAAACCTCTGCTATTGTTATTATATTGAACTGTTATTATACTTACTGTGACTATGTTCTTAATCTTTACACCGCTAAAACTTCTGTATTATATAAAGAGAATTTACTAAAACTATTAAAGCATTGAAACTGCCAGTTCTCCTTATGATTATTATAATTCTATAATATGCAACCTGTTAATCGATATGTACGTTAGAATGAATCTTCTATAATCCGATTCCTCGCATTTTAGTTTTCAGGTTTCGAATAAAATTAGCTAAAATCTTAAAATCATGGCACATTGACTAATTCTTCAACACGACCAGATGAGAAGAATGATAGATTTCCAAGTGGATCATGGCAGTGAACCGGTAGACCTTCTATTCTTCCGTAATCGAGTCTATTGAAAAGGTTAACGTGAAACAAAAATATATTAGTATCAATATGGTTC
The DNA here is from genome assembly GCA_963932465.1 of Maratus speciosus. Lineage (NCBI taxonomy): Eukaryota > Metazoa > Arthropoda > Arachnida > Araneae > Salticidae > Maratus > Maratus speciosus. The sequence goes on along the minus strand of OZ010798.1, from coordinate 267,694,292 downwards.
AATGTAAATGCAGATATCGTCAAAGATTTCATAATAACCATTCCACTTGTACCCAGTCGTATCAGCTAAAATACAACAATTGGCAGTGAGCCCAATTAGAAAAGATTACTTAATAGGATTAAAATTTCCGCTTTAGAGAACGAATCGTAACTGCTAAGGAAACATGCATAAGTGAGTTAAGATATATTTGTCACGAAAGATGAAATACATAACAACACAAAATATATGATGTGCTTCCATGATCGTAAAGAGTTCTTGATTTCTCTATCAAAAGCTTCCGACTTGGCGAAAGAATGAGCAAGTAAATTAAATTATGAATAACAGTAACATGATGCAGCGTTTAACATGGAATTAATATAGTAAATACTGCTTGCTAGAGGCGGCTAGTACTTTAATATAAAAAGAAATAAAGTATAAATTTGCAAAGCTCAATAAAATAAATTTAGGTATTTTTATGTTAGCCGGGCGCAAGTGGCAAATCGCCAAATACTGTTCCCAACTCCATTGTTCATATTGCATTCATTTCATTTAAAAATATAAACTTTTCAGTCATCTCATTTAAAACAGATGCATTTCCCTCATTTTATTCAATAGAATATTTAACATAGAAATAAATAAATAAATAAATAAGAAATAATAACATAAACCAAAATATTTTATTTTAAAATCAAAGCATTGTTTCTAATTTACACATGTGAAAAATGAAAACTGCTATTGGCGAAAAAACAAAACGCTAATGAGGAGATTTGCTCCCGGCTAACATATAAGTACCGAAATTTAAGTTTTTTCATATTAATATAGTTTAGAATAACAAACTTGAAAAAACATACAAAAAGTAGTGATATCCCAACAAAAAGTTTTCGGTAAAAAAAAAAAGCGCCAAGTTCTCCTTAATGTTTCTGCCAGAAAAAGTAGTGATATCTGAAGTTCGCACAAGTTAAAAGCCAAACATCCCAAATCTTTCATTGAAAATGGCTTCCTGCGACTTGGCCGTTAATGCCTTCGAGAGAGTTTTTCAAATTTTAAAGTATGTACAAATGAGCTACATGCCAACTAAATGTTTTGATTATTTTAGGCATTTTGTGGCACAAAATACAGAAATAAAATACACATTTGAAAAAAGCATTCAAACAACTTCAGTCTATTTAAATGCTTAGAAGTTAAAAATAACAAAATACTTGTATTCAGGAGATAATATCCCTAATTGCTAAAACATAATTAGTATCAGCTTTTAACAGTTTATAAATCGAATACCTCTTAATGTATGCAAACAAACTATAATAAATGTTCAAACGAAAAAAATTTCTTTCGTCAATACACAAGATTTCAATATCTCTATATTATAATTCACATTGTAACGCGTCCGGGGTTGTACCCATCTATCTTACCATTCTCCGATAAGCTGGAGCCACGTTAGGCTTAATTACGATTTGAAATGTGTAAGAGAAAACTTATCTGCTTAAATACAAATATTTTCTACCTGAAATCCCTTTTGCTCAACATAATTTTCTTTAAAAGGTTCAAAACTGATGACCATTCAATGATTTGCGCAGTTGAAAAGGAATTTCAGAAAACCAGTTAAAAGCATACATTATCGTAAAATGTAAACAAGCGATAGCGAGTCATTCCCTTGATTCATTGAATTGAAAAATAAACCATGGAGCTATGGCGCAAATCAAGTACGGTGATCATCTTTCGGCCAGGAAGCTTCCCACTTCGGATAAACAGCGCATGTGCTAAGACTGATCTCCAATGGGAGTTCCGTATTAGTCCTGTCTGTATACAGATATCGTCACGCGACCCGTATTCATTACTAGAAAGTAGATGTCGGGAAGCTCGGGCTCTCGAACAACCAATCACAGTGACAGAACGGCAAATCGAAGCCAAAGCTTCGCCAACGTGAGATAAATGAATCCTAGTTATACAATAAAATATAATGTAACATAGTGTGAGATTTGAAGTAAGTAAATTTTGTTTTATTCCTTGGGTTTTACGTTAATGACTTTAGCTTATTTAGACCGTACAAAATGACAATTAAACCACAAGTGGACTAAATGATCTATAATCAAAACTAATGTTTGTTGAAACTGAATGGTAGTTATCAGAAATCTTTTATTTATGTCTTTATGTGAATTTGCCTCTTTGCATTCTAATATTACTTTTAATATTTAAATAATTCATAAATGCGTAATATTTCCAATTATTAATTTTGAAATGCTGTAGAAGGCATTAACGGCCAAGTCGCAGGAAGCCATTTTCAATGAAAGATTTGGGATGTTTGGCTTTTAACTTGTGCGAACTTCAGATATCACTACTTTTTCTGGCAGAAACATTAAGGAGAACTTGGCGCTTTTTTTTTTTTTTTACCGAAAACTTTTTGTTGGGATCTAATTTTCTCCAAGCAACGAAATGAGGAAATGCAATTTACAGCTTAAAATACAGATTTTTCAACGTCAATTAATCTGAATTTTCCTAACGTTTTATCGCAGACACATTTTTATATAGGTTGTAGTAAAAACGGTCCATGTCACTCTGACTTGATTGTTTAAAGTAAAAGTTTTCAAACTAACATGTTTTAACGTGAAATAAGTTTTATCTTCTTGAAGGGCCGTGGGATATATTATATCTCACCGCCCCTCAAGTAGTTAAAATTAGGTGGGATATATCATATCCCACCTAATTTCAATCAAGATTTGCACCAGAAACATTTTATTAAAATTTGCTTTTATAAAGTTGGTGGAAAAAGTGTAAAATCGCTTTTTCTTATTTTGAACTAAAAATTTCCAAAAATTCCGATATCAGTTCAGCATTACAGAAACACAATTAGAGTAGAACCTCGATTATCCGAAGTAATTGAGACCGATCATCTTTCGGAAAATCAAAATTTTCGGATAATCGAGAATGCTTCAATTTTAAGATTAAAGAGAAATATATGTAATATTTCTTATTATGGTAACAAGTTCTTAATAAAAATAAGGCAATAGCAAACTAGAAACAAGAATAAATTACCTGAATTTTAATTTTGAAATTAAGTTCCTATCACATGTATCGCAAGGGTTTGAAAAAAATGTTTTGTTTGTCGCAGTTTCGATAGCCTTTGCTTTGAAACTCTATCACGGGGATTTTTAATATTATTCGTTCACCAGTATCACAGTCTTTCTGCTGCTCCAGCCTTGTCAAACCTTTTGCAAAACATTCAAAACCTTGAGAATTGCTAATTTGTTCGTTTTCTTCTTTCCACTCCGCAGCTTACGGGAGCTCAAGTTAAATTCAAAGGAACTCTAAGAAAGGGGATCGAAAATATTTAAATGCACTCGTAATTCGGAAAGGACCGCTTGCACGCAAGGAATATGATAGTTAAAAAAAAAAAAAAAAAAGGCGGCTTTCAAACTGGATTTCATTTAACCGAGAGTTTCAGTTAAAAGAGTTTCAGATAAAAGAGATTATACTGTACTTGCCACTGAAAGGAGTAAACAAATATTTATTTATTTCTAATAATTCGCATTTTATGGTGTAAAAGCAATCACGGAGTTTTCCTGCAATGGATGGGGGAAATGTTAAATTACAACATAAATTACAGATGTTTAAAATTCAACAGGTTTCCTACAGGTATGGAATTTTTCAGAGAAGTACCAGTATTTACCTACAGAAAAACTCACCTTATGCAATTGCGCGATTATATAAGTCAAGTTTTCTATAAGAAAATGCTTGCGTTTTACCTGAACCTGAAAGGAACAACTATTTTTAACCCTTGATCCTTTAAATTATTAACCGCAGGGTTATTCCTTTGATTAACCCTTGACCCTTTAAATTGATCAACTATTTTTAACCCTTACCGGTGCAATGTCACTTCCCACGAGACATCGAGACCAGTATCTCTTACATGAATTTCATTCGGTTGACACCCCTTTTTTTTAACACGTTCACGCCGGGGCGGTGGGTCACACCTGACTGTCTCGGAGCTGCCAAGTCTCTGGCTTTTTGGATACCAGTATTTCAATACAGAAAATGAGTTTTTATTTAATTAGAACAATTGGGCGATTTAAAGGAACAACGTTTTCTCTAAAATAATAGTGGTGTGCAAAAAGCAGGAGACTTGAAAACTCTGAGACAGTCGAGTGTAACTCACCGCGCCGGCGTGAACGTGTTAAAGAGATACTTTTACTTGCTCCTAAAACTGAAAAACCACTGATCCGTATATAAACAACATACAAAATAGGACACTTCCATAGAGCGTAGTGGTTATGCAATTACGATTACAGCGCCTTTAGTGACAATGGGGAAGAAACTTTTCATCATTGGAATATTTTTGTTATTGAGCGTCTACTTTAATCTGATCTTTCTTTTTTTAAAGTTAGATGTTTACGTTTTCAACAGAATCTTATACGGATTTTTTATTTATTTATTTATTTATTTTCGTTCAAGAAGTGTGAACGATATAAGGGCAACAAAAAACAAGCTAAAACATTAGTCTTGAATGCTACATATCAAGTAAATACCATGTAATTGGATTTAAAGCTACATAAATCAATGATACAATATTAAAAAAATACGAAATATTGCACTCTACAAGTCCCAGAAAATTTCATAAATATTCCCATTTTTTAGGAAAAAATTTTTATCCGATGATTTATTAATTTATGAAGTTTGATAAATTAAAACAATCGTTACAATAATCTTTTAAAATTTATGAATTTTCAATAGAATTTTTAGAATTATATAAATCTAAAAGTTAAAAAATATATAGACAGAGACTAATATTACTCTTGACAAAATTTTATTTGATGAGAATAAATTAACATAATACCTGCATTTGAATTTTTACTATTCAGTCTCATAAAGTTGCATGTTTACGGTTCAACAGAATCTTCTAGAGTTTTTCTTTTATATTTTTATTATTTTGTAAGTTAATGGTACAAGTACAATAAAGAATAGGATAAATAAATCATCTTTAACCCCTTAATTCTCGCTCCCGTCAATATCACGGGCTGAGGTGTCGTTCGTTATTTCTCGTGCCCGTCATATTTCCGGGCTGGAGATTTATTACTGGAAAAAACTTCTGAAACCAGAAAAATTTAACTGGCATTTCCGTGTGAAGTCTTTGAATATTTGTGTTAGAGTTTGGTTTTTGACGCGGATTGTGATGTTGGACTTTGTATTGCATGTTTCGAAATATATCACACTCAAAAAAATTATTAACGATCAAAATTTAATGTATATTATATTATTTCAAATATTGTTTGTAAAAATTTGTTTGATGATGATAAATAAAGATCTAAGATGTGAAAAATAAACGTCTTATTCGCATTAATTTGTATGGTGTAAAACAAACATTAAAACACAGAATTCTCGTAAGATGGCTTTTCCACAAATGTGAATTTGTTCTATAAAATCTATTTCTTCGCCTTAAAAAAAAACTAATTGCATATTTTATATAGAAACCTTATAATTATTCAATTTCTGTAATAAAAAAAAATATAGGTACTTTTTTGATGATTTTTCCAAATATTAAGCAACCGTTAAGGGGTTAATAAATTAAAATATATACAATATTGTTTAAAAGTACACTTTAAAAAGGTGGCAAAGATAAGTTGTAATAAGAAAATCTGTCTGCTTCTGACTCGTAGAGGAAGGAATAGACTTATAAAACATATAGCGTATATAAAGGATGGTCCATCTGTTGGATCTTTTTTATTATGAAAGAAAACGCATTTTTTTATGAGTGAAAAACGAAATTGTTTATTGAACATGGAAGGTTGGTCTATGCCATTTATGTATGGAATACAATATTGCACATGTGGCCACCACGGCTCCACTTGCATGGCATCATCGGAACATCAAAATTTTCAATGACTTTTTCCCAGAATGAGCGGATCCATGGCCAAAATTCCAGTCCGGATGTTACGTTTGAGGTCTTAGATTATGCGGGTGGCATTGGCGTGCACTTTACTTTTCAGAAACCCCCAAAGGAAATTATCCATTGAGTTTAAATCTCACGACCTCGACGGCCAATTCACATCAGAATTTCTTGAAATTACGCTATCTGGAAATTTCTTGTTCAGTAACTTGAGGGTTTGGCGTGCAGTGTGCGACGTTGCACCGTTGTTGTGTTGTCAACGAGTCTATAATTACAAATAGCATACATTTGATCCGTGTTGCCAGTAGGCTACTTTTTTTTAATTCAGATTTCTTGATTGGTACCACTTTTCTGAAATGGTAAAACTCCCCTTGTTTTCGCCTTAATTAATATGACATTAAATAAGGCGAATCTTACTATTTAAAAAAAGTGGTGCTATTCAAGAAATCTGAATTTAAAAAAAGTAGACCACTGGCAACACTGCATTTGACAGTTCATACAAGCATGACACATGACAGCTGACACAAATAACCTGTAAAATATTCATAGTTCAAAAAAGAACCAAGAGGTGGACCACCCTATATATTTCATCGACTTAGGTAAATTTGGGAGGCTTGTTAGTTCTTCCCCCTTGGCACTCGTGACGCTAGTACAGTTGCCATTACAGATTTTCTCTTTACTGTCCTATCTTTTATGTTTATCTGTGCACTGGTCAAGTGTTTTTAACCCCTATCGGTCCAATGTCACTTCCCACGTGACATCGGGACCAGCATCTCTTACACGAATTTTATTCGGTTGGCACCACTTTTTTTTAAGAGACACTTTCAATTTTACTTTTCACAACATGTGAAGTGAAATATTCTATAAAATTCATTTTTTAAATACAGTGACGCGAATAGAATATAAAGGTAGAATCATGTATAAAAAGCTAGCGTCCGATAAGGATTAAATGTGTTTAATTTTTCCTTTCAGATTCCTTTTCATACAGGCTGTGGTAAAGACGACGAATGTCACGCTGACTTGGTTGTTTCAGCTACACGAATTGAACCAGACGAGTAAGCCTCAATACTCTCTTCTATTCTCTGTCTTTTCTTTAGTTCCAGAAAACCAGTTAGTTGTTCATGTCTTGAATAAATTGCTTATAATAAAATATAAGCCAAGCCCTTCTAATTTGGCGAGTTTTTTACTGCCAGAATGAAGAAATAGTACATTTCAATCGGACTGATTGGATCAGCGGGGTTTAGGCTTAGTTGGTTGGTTGGTTGATTTTTGACGGCCGATTATCTACACTAGGGATATAGGCCCGGGGGGAGTGCCCTTCGTGGTGTCTTTCTAAGGGAACCTAACCCGTATTTACGCAACGAAATCCATGGCTCGAAGAAAATCACGAAAACTCCGAACGATTAGGCCGACGGGCGCGATTGGGATCGAACCCAGCACCTCCCGTCTACCAGCTTTGAGAGCAGAACCTCTCAGCCACTGGTGGGGCTGGGTTTAGGCTCAGATCCCCTACTTTCTTGAAATCTGTATTATCAAATATTTAACTTTAAAATTAACTTTTTTATTGGGACACTGCACATCCAAACAACTATTTTGTATTCCATTCATACAACTTTTTAAAAAATGATCTGTACTGTACACTAGTACTAGGATGTTTAAAAGATACTTCTGTCACAGAGAAAATGTTTTGTAAACTGTGGTACGATTAAATATAACGACAGTGACATGTCCTGGCTCCTAATCAAAAGGTTAACACTTTCTGGCGCAATGGTCCCATGTCGCAGGGCTGCCACAGGCGACTGTTTTTCTATTCTATTCGTACCACTATTTAAAAAAAAATGTATTTTGTATTATATTTCTCTTCAAAATGTTTTCAAAATGTATATAAAAGATATTTGTTTTGAGACAGTGGTGCGAAGTACAATTAAAAAATAGTCGCCTGTGGCAGCCCTGACGTCGGGACCACCTAATTTTAATTCCAAACATAGAAACGGCACCAAGAATATTTAAATAAAATTTTGCTTTTACAATGAAAGTTTAAAGTAATGAGTTTTTAATTTCTAAACAGTCATTTGTAAATTCCGGTGTCAGTCAATCATGTCATCATTTTACGAACAGAATTGTTCTGTGCTGTAAAGGGTTAAAGAACACATGCTGAGAAATAAGGAAGATTATAAAGTATAATAATAGTTTCTAAAAAATATACTCTCAGATCTGATGATTGTTCAAAAGACAAAGATACAAAGGGGTTTTTCCTATTTAATTATTATTATTGTATCTTTTGTAAGTAAATGAAACAAGTGTAAACTAAATAGCGGAAGGCGGAAAAAAATAATGAAGTTAAGCTTCTACAATTTTCCTAACCACTGTGACTGGATTTATGAAACTGATATCTGCATGCGAACTTCGTCCATATCTTGCCGATTCCATGAATATTTTCAATTGCCTCTTTTAACATTAAAGGGGAAAAACCACGGAATTATCCAATAAATGTAATTTTCGTCATCTTTCCTCCGCCATGGGGTAAGATGACAAAAATTACCTTTTTTTAGCCAGTAGCTAAGTCTATTGCAAAATAAGTGGATCTCCTACGAATTTGTAGGTCTTGAGTTCTACTTTCACAATATTTTAGTGAAAAAGTTTAAAACTTACCGTAAAATAGTGATTTCTTACATTGTGATGGTCAAAAATTGTAGGGTAGCACACTGAAAACGAATTAACCCTAGAACTACCGGAAATTTTACTCAAGTTTTGTAAAAACATTCTACACCAGAATTTTTACTTAAAACTATTTAATTTGTTTATTTAACTTATTATTGTCTGATTTATACATTTAGTTTGTTTTGAAGAAATTTCTGGTTTGAATAGATATTTTGAATATACATGTCGGGTCCATTGGACCCTTCTGGTAGACAGAGGGTTAATGCACATAACTAACTTATCTCAAAGTAGGAATGCGTATGTTTATCCTAGCGATGCGTATGTCCCGCCTTCAGGGGATTCCTTTAGTGGCGGCGACGCGCTAGCCTCTGTGATTAACTGTAAGAAATACTGAATTCGTCCTCTTACCCCACCTTACCCTACCTGTAAAATGAAAACCTTGGGATTTTGAGCCAAAATTAGCCATTTACATGCTATCAGGTGCTTTAAAAAATTCAGTTGACTTGTAATACATCTTCAAATTTAACAATATTTATTTTAATACTTAATATTGGTTGTGACAAAACATCGTATATTATATCCATAATATAACAGTTAATAACTGTTTTCCCTCAATATTTAAGAATTTTTTTATATTTAACATAAATGTTTTTTAGGGATAGACTGATAATCTTTTGAAAGTTTTCGATAATAACAGTTCATATCACTCTTAAAAATGCGAAAGAATCGGCTTATCTGTTGGAACTGCTAATCGATTTGCCTGCAGAATTACCAAGCATCAAATGCGACTATTTCTGTGATATTAGCAACCAGTAAAATAGCACATTTCTTGTCCCTTCAAAACATCATACTATATTCTCATGATATATCATTTAATAACTGTTTTGAACCAATTGTTAAGAATTTTTTTATATTTAACATAAATGTTTTTTAGGGATAGGCTGATAACGCTTGGAAAGTTTCCGACAATAACAATTCAGATCACTGTTAAAAATGTGAAAGAACGGCTTATGGTCGAAACTGCTGATCGATTTGCCGGCAGAATTACCAAGCATCAAATATGACTATTTCTGTGATGTTTGCAACCAGAGAACAGCGCCTCAATTGTCTCTCCAATAAATCATACCATATTCTCATAATATATCATTTAACCCTTTCAAGGGCGCCGTTTGCATAGTGCTAACGCTGAAATTTAATTCCCAAGCTGCCAGATGCCACCAGTAATTTTTAGTACAATTTTGCTATAATATTTTCTATTTTTTTATAATATTTTCAAATATATTTGTTTGTAAATTGGGGGTTCAATCAATTATTTTAACACTTTTGTACCAGAAATGCCTTGCCCCTGAAAGGATTAATAATGGTTTTGAATTAATTGTCAAAAATTTTTGTATATGTAATAGAAATGTGTTTCAGGGATAGAATGATAACACTTGGAAAGTCTCCGACAATAACAATCCAGATCTCTGTTAAAAATGTGAAAGAGCCGGCTTATCTGTCGGAACTGCTGATCGATTTGCCTGCAGAATTACCAAGCATCAAATACGACTACTTCTGTGATATAGGCAATCAGCAAAATAATGCATCTCTTGTGTGCAATTTGGGAAATCCACTTAGAAATGGAACTCAGGTAAGAGGAATTCAAGATTTTTACTATAAATACTTATACAGGGTATTTCATAAAAGATGGACAAAACTTTAAGGGGTGATACTACACATCCAAACAAACAACTTTGATCAAAGATCGCATGTTCGGAATTAAAACGCATAGGTGCTAGAGGGCGTCGAAGGTGATGTTCCATACAAGGAAAAAACACACAAAGACCGATTAAGTGACAAGAGCAAGGTGAGAAACTGCTCTCCGTACAATCGCTGAGCCTCTGAGCCATTTCCATTTCCAGTTCCGTAGATGAAATACATATGAACCTTCTCCATATTAGTGAAGGACAACATCTTATGATACGTTCCTACCGCGGTTGACAGTTGCACACTCGAATCGGCGGCTTTATGTATTAATCGAGGCGAAATTTTGCATACACATTCTTCTTCTTCCCCATGTCATATTTTCATGCTATTAGTATCGTTCTTCTCCCGATAACTCACAACAGGAATGAAGCTTTAACTTTTGCTGACCAAGTTTCCAAATACGTCAACACCTTTGCGTTTTACTTACGACCATGCATTCTTTGATGAAAGTTGTTTGCTGACCACATTTCCAAATGCGCTAGCACCTTTGCGTTTTATTTCAGACCATGCATTCTTTGATGAAAGTTGTTTGTTTGGATGCGTACTATCACCTCTTAAAATTTTGCCCATCTTTTATGAAATACCCTGTATACTGTTAGAATAATTTCCATTTAAATGATCATTAATATACAGGGTTAGTAGCGGCTCGTCAAAGGGGCTCCCAATCACTTTACTACCATGGAATTTTAGTACATAAAATTTAACCTTTTTTTCTATGATTAAAAAGGAGAAATTTAGTTTATGTAATTAGTAGTAGTAAAAAGATTGTGAACCTCCTGACGAGGCGCGACTGTATAGGGTAATAAAAAGTAATCGAAAAAGGTAAAATTCAAACTCTCGAAAAGTATATATAGTGTGTCCTTTATCGTTGACTAATTGCTAGTACTTAAAACGCTAATTTAGAGGTATAGTTCAATTGCAAAAATACTTCAAATGTTGTTCTTCCTTTTATGAAACCGTTTACATCAAAATAGTTTTTTTTTAAGCGAAACATAAATTTTTATGTGCTCCCCATGTCCTGTAAGTCAGACCTGTCACACCTTTGAGTAAGGAGAGGTGCACCTCAGATGGTGCCAAGCAGTGAATGGCGCCATTTTTCAACCATGCAACAATGTTATGTAACTGTAAGTAGTGGTAACGAATGCATACACTTGTTATCAGTATTACCACAGGGTTCGTACGAGTCCTCGAATTTCCTGACCAAGGAATTCTACCATACCAGTATTTTCTTTTAGAAAATATATCTTGAAATAGGGCGAAATTTTGCGCGGTTAAACTAGATTTATTTTTTTATAAAAAAAAGTACTGATATATGGACTTGAAAATAACGGTATCCGTACGAACCCTGTACCAATTTATCGCCTTTTTTCGTTCAAAATAACTGTCATTATTTTCTAATGGTAATCTTCGCTTTATTTAAGCACGGAATGTCTGCCATTAAATGAATAAAGGTTTACTATACAAAAACAATGGTAGATATTTTTATTAAGAAACGCTCTAAATTGGCAATACTGCATCTTATAAGATGCACATATATTTCGTGCACGTATGTATAAATGGAACTCGGGTAAGAGGAATTAAGGATTTTGCCTAAAAATATTTGTATGCTATGGATGTATGATAAGTAATTTTTATATGATCATTAATAAAAAGGGTCATCAAAAGCAATCGAAAAAGGTAAAATCCTATCGATTGAAAAGTACATTTACAACATTTACAGGGTGCTAAAAATAGTTCACCAATTGCTAACACTTAAACCGTTAACCCTTTGTTGGGAGATATAACTATTTCTTTAATCTATTCGCATCCTTTTTTCAAAAATATTCTCTGCTGCACATTTATAGTAAGATACTTTCAAAAGACATCAACTGCAACAACAATTTTTTTTGTAAATTGTGGCATGAGTAAATATAAAAATAGTTGCCAGCGGGGATGCCAGTTTGGCCTCCAAATTTAATTTGAGATTTTAAATTCACACCTGAAATTTTAAATGAAGAATTGTAAATTAAGTGACCGCAAAATGCTTATCATCCATAAAGCACAAAATACTATTCTTTATTTCTGTGAAATCAAAATTGCTGAATAAAATTCAAGGCCAAACTGGCAATCCTGGTCGCCAGTCTTAGCCCGTAATCCAAAGGTTAATTTAGACATGTAGTTCCATTTTCAAAAATGTTTCAATTATTGTTCTTCGTCATATGAACAACGTTGTGTCCGATTCTTCTTTTTTCACAGACCGCTGGAGTCACGTGATGCTCGAATGCACCAATGAAGGTGTGCGAAAAGAGCATCACGTAACTCCAGCGGTCTGTAAAAAAAGAAGAATCGGACCCACCGCGGTAGCCTGTCTTTCTCGTTAGCCTCGGGGTTTTCCGAGGCTAATGAAAAAGACAGGCTACCGCGGTGGGTCCGATTCTTCTTATTTTACAGACCGCTGGAGTCACGTCATGCTCGAACGCACCAATGAAGGTGTGCGAAAAGAGCATCACGTGACTCCAGCGGTCTGTAAAAAAAAAGAAGAATCGGACCCACCGCGGTAGCCTGTCTTTCTCGTTAGCCTCGGGGGTTTTCAGTATGACGTCATATATGACAGAATGCCTACTATCTGCGCATCTTTTGCGCATATTTTCTGATTCTTTACTCACTTATGGAAGATGAATCTTGTTTCACAGTTTTATTGCAAAATACTTTTATTGCAGTTTGTTTTGATAAAATTATGCACATTTAAAAAAATAATAATCCCAATATCATTTTAATTTCGGGAGAAAAGCACTAATGCTACGAAAGTATTACTGCCTTTAGCCCTTAAACTAAAATGACATTGCGACTTTTTTTAAAATACACATATTTTTATCAAAACAAGCTGTAACAAAAATATTTTGTAATATATCTGGCAAACGCAAGATTCATCTTCTGTGAGTAAGTAATAATCTGAAATTCGTAATAGAATTTTTAACAGTGATTCTCTAAATGGCTTTGTCTGCTTCAAAAAAAAAAAAAAAAATCTAATCTGGCGATTTTAGGAAAATTTTTGCAGTTATTGTCTGGACTCTCAAAATATTTAAACAAATACTAAATTAACAATACTTGCTCGTTTAATAGTACACCATTTAATGCATGCATTTTAAATTAAAGTGATTCTGAATATAAAATAAAATGAATTTTAAATTAAATAAATGAACTATTTGTAATTGAAATAACATGAATACAATACGATCAAAAGAATATTGGAATAAGTTTTCGATGTATCGGCTGCGCTTGATAAACGAAGAAAAGGACTTAAAATTGAATATTTTATTTATTATTAAATTCTATACATATTCTAAACCTTGATAAACATTCTATTTTCACCTGGAATAGAACCGTGTATATCATTTTTTATAACTTTAGCAGATCAAGAATTGAGTAAAAAATAAGACTACAAAATTCAATCTTTACACATTAACTACTTACTAATTTTTATGCATCATTTTTCATTTCATTAAAAGAAAATAATTAAAATCGAGCGTATTTAAATCAACAACATTTTATAATATATATCAAATAATATTTTTTTAAAATAAATTAAAGTTAAAATACGTAAGTAACTTGTTTTGCTCTTTGGAAAAGGACATATGAATTCTATAAGAAAAAGAATTTTCTTACAATTTCGAAAACTAGAGTTATTCGATTGCCAACATTTTGCCATTTTAACAAATAATATTAGTTCTAAAAAAGAACTGATTTTATTTAAATAATTAACTATAATAAATAAGTCAAAAAACACGAATAAAAATTAATAGAACGTTCTATTACTGTCAGAATATAAATGCTGCAAACAAATGAAAACACGATGTTGGCGCTTGCGCAGTTATTTCATAGATGTGCAATTAATAGATTATCCATAAAGAAGAAAACAGTTAGGCATCTTTCTGTTGTTCACTCCGTCCGCTACGTGGCGTGCGACCTTGATTGATGTGACCTCGCCTTTAATCTCGCAGTTACCTCTCCCATTTAAGATATGACGCTTACCTATATCGCTTTGTTGTCAAAGTGTACGAAAAGATTTTTGTTTTGAGAAAGTGATCCGAAATAGAATAAAAAAATAGTCGCCTGTGGCAGCCCTGTAAGTAGTGGGTAACGAAGCGCACACGTCTTATCAATATTACCTGTTTATGACTTTTTTGTTGTTGTTTTTTTTATATCTACCATTACTTTCGAATAGTAACCTTTGCTCTTTTTTTTAATCACGTAATATCTGAAATTAAACGAAGCTAAGATTACTATACAGAAATAATGGTAGATATTATGAAAGTGTTAAATTACCAACACTGCGTCTTACACGTTGCACATACATTTCACGTAGCCATAAGGACCCTACGATTGAAGCACTTGTAAAAATATTTTGTAGAAAAAATTCGTAAATCCTAGTATATTCTGAAGTGCCTTTATCTGAGAGGGAACCTATCACAAAAATTTTTGTAGCAGACGAAGCCTTAAACGCGTACGCTGTTTAAAATATATATATATGTTGATTTTACAGTATAATACTGCACTGCAAAATATAATTGTTGATTTTACAATATAACACTCGCAGCTGGAAGGCCAGTTTATAAATATAAAACTAACAGTAATAAACGGAAAATTAACAAGTAATATACCATTAAGCAGTAACATACTGTTTAATTCATTTATTCGACGGTATATTACTGCTTATTTCAGGGTTATAAACTGGCGCTCCAGCTGCCAGTATTATACTGTATAATCAATATATTTTTTTTTTTTTTAACCGTGTGGCAGCTGGGATGTCTGTTTATGAGTGTAAAATTAACAGTAATAAACCATAACATAAGCAAGTAATATACCATTAAGAAGTAGTATACGGTTTGATTCCTTTATAAGACAGTATATTACTGCCTCTTTTACGATTATAAGCTGGCGCCCCAGCGGCCAGTATTATACTGAGAAATAAACAATTTTTACTTTCTTCTATCTTTACAATAAGAAAGTATTGGATTCATGAAATTTTTCGACTTTCGGTTTTCGACGGATTTACACGTTTCAGGGGTCAGAGATTCCGAAAAACATGTTTTCACAAAATGTCTGTCTGTATGCGACACAAATTTTGTGGGCGCTCTATCTCAAGAACTAATGCACGAAATTTAATAAAAATTTATATTCAAATATTCCCTCATATAAATTGGTGCTGATTAGTAAAAATTTAAATCGCTCAACAGGTGGCACTGCTATGCAGTATTTTTCACGATTTCCGCAGTAGCTCAATCTCCCGACCTAATGCACAGATTTTCATCAAACTTCAGATTCAGGTATACCTTGATATGAATTAGTGCTGTTTATGTTTTAGTGCAAATCGCTCAACAGGTGGCGCTGCTATACTGCATTTTTCAGAATTTTCACTATAGCTCTATCTCAAGAACTAACGCACGAATTTTCATCAAACTTCAGATTCAGGTATACCTTGATATCAATTAGTGCTGTTTATGTGATTTATATAGAAGAAAGTTTTGTGATGGCCACAACATACTAGTGTTTACTGTGTTTAATTACGTATCCTGTTTTTTAAAAATATGTATTTTTTTAATTGTTATTTACTAAGGAATTATAAAGTAATCTCCAGATATTAACAAATTTCTCTTTTGAACAAAATATCTTTCTTTTTTTATGTGATAGGTTGATATCAATATTAAATTGGATGCTTCGAAAATACCACCCCATACGAAGTATCTAGAAATAGTTTGTCGAGCCGTAACACTCAGTACTGAAACAAACCCAGACGATAATATAGAGGTAGTCCCTCTACATTTGGAAACAAAAGCTGACATCGGAATAATAGGGTAAGTACGTGAAAATCGATGTAATGACATTTGTGAATAGTGTATCTTCCCCACGAGCAATTCACCATTTTCATCGCATAATTTTACAATTTTCTCTGTTTAAATTAGTATGGATTGCTATTCAAAAATAATGGCGTATCCCTGAAAATTTAATGAATATACCAGGGTTGCAGGATTTTAGTCAGGCCAAAAATAGTCTAAGGATTTTATTTATTTTTGGTGGAATCATAAACGTTTTGTACTAAAATGTCTATAAACTTCTATGAAATATTACCAGCTAAATTAAATCATATTGACCACTAGAAAAGTTCTATGAAGGTAGTATGACTAAAGGAAAAATTTTTACACATTGAAAATGTGAGTGCATTAACCCATTAACAGTTTTTGACGATCACCACTCGCACATAAAGAGTTTGCCTAAGTCATTACTAGAAGTTTTTGAACGCCACTAATTTGCTCCGGGCATCACTATTTTCTTAAAGTTTATTTCGCCGTCTTAAATCGCAGAATTTTTCTATTAGGTCAAGCTCGCCACTTTGGACTTCTTTTTAATTAAGAAATTTCTGATTCACACCAGAAATTCTGAAAAGAATTTTTACTGTATGTCATAAAGTAAAATTTAATTGAATAAACGACATTATGATGCATAAAGACATACTTTAGTGCTCATCACAAAGTATTTTATTAAATAAATAAAAGAATATTATATGTATTTCCTGGTATGAATGCGAAATTTCGAAATTAAGAAATTTGCAAACTGGCAACCTTGCATTAGATAAAGCAAAGAAAATTAAAATACTGGTGTCTAGAGCATTTATCGTCCCGATTTTCGCGGAACACCTGGCCACACTAGTAGTACATAACTCTAAAAATCTACTACTCAAAAACAGAAAAATCAATTTCATTTTTTAAATGATATTTTTTTTTCTTTTTGCATACTGCTATTTATTTTTCATATCGATTAAAGCTAAATAATTCATATGTTTATTTTAATGAAATTATCTGACAATATAGCAACAGTGAATTTTGATGACTTAAAATGATATGTTTTATTAATAATACATTATATATATATTTTTTATCACCTTAGCAGTTTTGGAACTTACTTCAGATAAGTTCATATGAACAGACAATTGCTTTCATATATTGTAAAATTTTCAATGTTGAAAAGGAATTGGGAAGAAGATAATATTTGAGGATATTTTAATATATCTAAGTTTAGGACAAAAGAGTAAAGAAAACAGTATAAAAATATAGAGTATAATATAAATAATTGAGTATAAAAAATAGTTTAAAATTGTCCTTAAAATAAAATTTTGAAAATCTTGTTGATATGCAAAAGAGTTATTCAAGCTGGGTTATTATTAAAACTGTTTTCAACAGTGAAAATAGAGATTTTTTATCTAAATGACTTTTTGTGTGGTTTTGAATATCTATGAAAAAAAAATTAATACTTATCCCTAAAATTAGTTAAATAATAAAATATTTCATAAGGAATTTTATCCAAAAATAAAATATTTAATAACAGCATTAACCTCAAAAATGTGCTAAAAAGGCTCAGTGTAAAGAGACTAAAACCATCGGTATGACTTTTTTTAATTTAGCAGAATTTTTGGCAACACTCACTACAAATTAGTGATGATAGGAATGAATGTTTTTACTATCGAATGAATCATTCGGGCATGTGCAAAACTATACTTTCCAACCTTTTTATGTATTTTTAATTAAATACCACCTGAAATTTAGTTTTAAAAAAAAGAAACAAAATCATAGTTACCAACCTTCATAATTTTTTAATCAATTATCTTCAGAAATTTTGAAGGAACAAAATCCAACGTACTTAATATTTGCTATAAGTGATTAAAAAAAAATTAAAAGGCAAAAAATATCTTTATTTATTCACATTCGACATGTTTCAGTGCATCCGACGGCAATATTCTCAAGAATTAAAATGGTACAAATATTTCCGCAAAAATTTTTAAATTGAAAAACTAGTAAACATAGATCACGCAAACACAAACATAATGAAATTGACTGCAATTTTAAAAAAGGATATTTTTGAATGTGAATTATTTCATATTTCACATATTTAATTATTCTGTATAGCATCTCTTTCCAAATTTTAGGAAGCTCCGTGGATGCTGAATCATTGCATATATTGTCACTGCGTAAGAAGATCTCTATTGATTATCGGATAATGGATGGCAAATAAAATCTTGATGGATAAATTATTCTACTATTTCTAAAATTAATTTGTAAAGGTTCTTTGTAATGTAGTCTGGCTAGAGCTGTAGTTTTCTTGTTATATTTAATGTCTGCTATATGTTCTTTGATCCTAGTTTTGAGCTTTCTGTTTGTCATCTATATTAATATTATAAAGAAGTAAAGTTTGCTTGTTTATTTGTAGGAGATAATCTCTGGAACTACCGAACCGATTCCAAAAGTAATGGTATTAAAATGATGGTGTTAGTCACACTTAGAATATAGGCTATATCTTATGTCCATGTCACTGCCCAAAAGGGGGTGCAGAAGCAAAAAGCGTTCTAAAAATACGATTTTTGTGTTACTGAAGGGCCTAGGAACGTGAAATTTGGAATTGTGGTTACTTCTAAGATATATGTGATCTCTAAGAGCATTTCTTAAAAAAACCGAAATTTAAAAGAGATGAAAATGCGCGAAAAGCGTTCTAAAAAACGTTCTAAATTGCGATTTCTACGCAATCTCAGAAAGTACCTAACCGATTTCAATTGTTATGGTTGGAAATGGATGATGACAGCCCTTAGTCCAACATAGGCTCTATTTCATGTCGGTGGCATTACCACCTAAGGGTTGCAGAAGCAAAAAACGTTCTAAATTGCGATTTTTGTGTTACTGAAGGGCCTAGAATCATGAAATTAAGCAGGTCAGTTACTTATAAGATACAAATGATCTCTAAGAACATTTCCTAAAAAATTCGAAATTTAAAAGGGTTGAAAATGTGCGAAAAGCGTTCTAGAAAACATTCTAAATTGCGCTAAATTTCTACGCTATCTCAGAAAGCACCTAACCGATTTCAAAAGTAATGGTGTGAAAACGATGGTGACAGACCTCGCTCCAACATAGGCTGTATTTTATGTCGGTCCTACTACCCCAAAGGAGATGCAGGAGCAAAACACGTTCTAAATTGTGTTTTTTGTGATACTGCAGGGGCTAGCAGCTTGGAATTAGGCATGGTAGTTACTTATAAGATATAAATGATCTCTAAAAGCATTTCCTAAAAAATCGAAATTTAGAAGGGGTGAAAATGGACGAAAAGCGTTCTAAAAAACGTTTTAAATTGCGATTTCTCCGCAATCTCAGAAAGTACCCAACCAATTTCAAAAGTAATGGTTGAAATTGATGATGACAGCCCTTGCTGCAAAATAGGCTCTATTTCATGTCGGCGTCACTACCACCTTCGGGTTGCATTTGCAAAAAACTTTCTAAATTGTGATTTTTGTGATACTGAAGAGGCTAGCAACTTGAAATTTGGCATGGTAATTACTTATAAGATGTAAATGTTCTCTAAGAACAGTTTCTTAAAAAATTTGAAATTTAAAATGAAGATGAAAATTTTGAAGGTGAAAATACACGAAAAGCGTTCTAAATTGTAATTTCTGTGCAATCTCAGGAAATTTAAACCGATTTCAAAAGTAATGATTTCAAATTGATGGTGATAGTCCCCGATCCAACATAGCCTATATTTTATGATTTTGTTACTATCACCTGGGGTGGTTACAGGATCAAAAAATGTTCTAAATCGCATTTTTGTGTTACTGAGGGGGTCTTACATTTGAAATTGTAATTACTTCAAAGATGCGAATGCTTTCTAAAATCCGTCGAAAGAAAATTCCAAATTTAAAAGGATCAAGTGAGCTAAAAGCGTTCTATAAAGGTTCTAAAACAATTTTTATGCAATCGTATGAAATACAAAACTGATGTCAAACAATGGTTGCAAATTGATGGTGATAGAAACTGCTCAAACATAAGCTGCATTTTATGTCGGTGCCACAACCACTAGAGAGTTGCAGGAGCAAAAAAAAACTTTCTAAATTGCGATTTCTGTGATACTGAAGAGGCTAGAAACTTGAAATATAGCATGGTAGTTACTTATATAATATAAATGTCCTCTAAGAACAGTCGAAAATAAATTCGAAATTTAAAGGGGGGTGAAGCGAAGGGAAGGAGCGAAAAGCATTCTAAAAGTGTCCTAAATTATGATTTCTATGCAATATCAGGAAATAATAAACCGATTACAAAAATAATGGTTGCGAATCAAGGGTGATAGTCCCTGATCCTACACAGGCTATATTTTATGCCGGTGCCACTACCATCTCTTTAGCAGGAACAACATAAAAGCCTTTAAACACATCTAAATTACGTTTTCTATAGAATATTAAGAAATATCAAATCGATTTCAAGGTTAATGTTGGCAAATTAATGGTGGCAGTCTCTGTTTTAACATAGGCATTTTATGTTGGTGCCACTAACACCAGAGAGGTGGTAATCTGTTAGACAAGAAGCTTGGAATTTGACATGATGGTTAATTTTAAGATGTAAATGTGTTAAGATGGTTTCTAAAAAATTCAAAACTTCAAATGAATACTGAAATGAGCGTATAAAACCAGCATAAAAGCCTCAAAATTCTTTCTAAATTATCATTTATTTAGAATTAGTTTTAGTTCTTCTTATTCATTAAAATCTCATTTGTGTCTATTGCGGTGTAATAAGGAAGTTTAGTCAAACTGTGACTTAATTTGTAATTTTTGAATTATTCTTAAAAGTATAATTTCTTCTAATAAAAAATAATCATACAAATATCACTCGGCATATTTCAACTATTACGTGAGCAAAGCCGCGGTGTTTGCTAGTTTCTATATAAAATTGCACTTAAAAAAAGAGGTAAAAAAAAAAAGAAATTTTATATTTTTATAAGTTTTTTAAATAATTCCAAGTAAAACAAGAAAATAAATACAAAATTTCTGGTAGAAATTGAATAAAACAAAAGGTTGGCAGCTATGCTTTTGCGCATGCCTGAATGATTCATTCGAATAGTAAGATCATTCATTCTACCCATCACTAGTATCCCATAAAAAGAATCCCAGAGGCAAACTTGCATACGTATTAAGCGTACAAAGTTAATGTTGGAATCGGGCGTAAATTAATACAGCTACGCCATCTTGTGGACGGGGATGATAATCCACATACTCGGCCTTTTAGTGCGACGTCATATATGACAGAATTTCTACCATCTATGCATATTTTCTTAATGTTTAGTCGGTATCAAAGCGATATAAGTAAGCGTACAAACTTAATACTGGAATCGGGCGTAAATTAACACAGTTGCGCCATCTTGTGGACGGGGTGATAATCCACATACGCGGACCTTTAGTGTGACGTCATATATGACAGGATATCTACCATCTGCGAATATTTTCTGAATCTTTAGTCACTCATGGAACTGAATTTTGTTTACCACGTTTATTGCAAAATAATGACGTGGCGAGCGAAGCGTCCAGATGCACTTGACACCACGAAGTTTCCTTCGCCTTGTCAGAGACATTTCAGCTATTAATCAAGGTGAAAAAAACTTTACAATTTTAGTGGTGTGAAGTAAGAAAACAGTTAGGCATCTTCGTATAGTTTAACCCCGTCCGCTACGTGGCGTGCGTCCTTGATTGATATGACCTCGCCTTTATTCTTGCAGTTACCTGTCTCACTTAAGATAGGACGCTTAATTATATCGCTTTGTTTAGTTACTCATGGAATATGAAACTTGGTTACCAAATTTATTGCAAAATAACGGGGTTGAGAGAAGTGGGTGGGGTCCAGATGCACTTGACACCAACAAGTTTTCTTCACCATGTCTAATCAGATACTTTTCAGCTATTAATCAAGGTGAAAAAAACTTTACAATTTTAGTGCTGTGAACTAAGAAAACAGTTAGACATCTTCCTGTAGTTCAACCCCATCCGCTACATTGCGCGTGACCTTGATTGATGTGACCTCCTCTTTAATCTTGCTGTTACCTCTTCCATTTAAGATAGGACGCATAATATTTATGCAGTTTTGGCCCAGAGGCGTTACGTCTGGAGTGATATGGCCACGGTACAGTGTTGCCAGATGGGCTACTTTTTTAAAATTCAATTTCTTGATTGGCACCACTTTTTTTGAAATGGTAAAATGCGCCTCATTTACTGACATATTAATTAAGTCGAAAACAAAGGTAATTTTACCATTTGAAAAAAGTGGTGCCAATCAAGAAATCTGAATTAAAAAAAAAGTAGCCCACTGGCAACATTGCCACGGTATTGGACCTCCTCTTCCAATCCAACTACTGGGAAATTTTTCATCTAATCTAATCTAACCCTGATATTTTCATTATGGAACATAATCAACCGCCAAGGCATACCATTGTTTGTTTGTTTTTAATTATTTTTCTTTTAAGTGTAAAAATACATTTAGGACGCCATGTAGATCTAAATAAAAATTCTGGTGTGACACATTTTTATAAAACTAGTGTAAAATTCTCGGTATGTTTAGTAGTAAAATTAAAATGTATAGAAGCGAATTTTTTAAATAAAATCCATGGAATGGAAAAAAGGCAGTTAAAACCAATAAAAGCGACCAGCTTGGCTTTATGAACTTTAGAGGGTTTTTTTTTAATCCTGGATTGTTGGCAAACTGAATATCATATTTACTGGAAATGGAAAATATCCGTGTTGCAAAATGAGCGCTTTCTTTTCTTTTCTTTTCATTTAGATTGCGTCATTGCAACCCCTTTTGCAACCACTTTTTTGAAATAGTAAAATTCACCTGATTTAATCCTTAAATATGGGCCTTTTAAATAAGGCATATATTACGATATCGAAAAGTTGTTGCAATCATGCAATCTTTTTTTTTTAATCGCGCAACTGGAAAATATGCAGAAGTAAATTTATTTTTTTTCCTCCACATAATCATTAATCATTTCTATTTGAAAAAGAAAATAGATTTACTTCCGTAATATGTATCTGTTTTCGTTTTCAGGGTATCTTCTGATAACCAGATAATGTATGATGAAAAGGAAGCGATTTCACCAATTGTTTCTCATACTTATACCGTAAGTAAAATTTTCCCATGTTTCAAAATTTAATACATTTAATATAAATAAATAATGGAGTTAACAATAAAGAGGAGGAGACATATCGTGTAGAGGCTACCAGTTGCGAATGAAATAACCGAGGCGACTGATACAAGATGGCGGCTGACCATCGGATTTACATCGAATGATTTATTTTACATCGTATCAACAGTTTTTGATTACCGATAAAGCGAACTCCCGCCAGTTAATCTGAATAGAAAGTTTTACCTTATTTTATCAGCTTATTCATGCACAATTTCTCTCTCAAATAAAAAAAAAATCTGTTCGTTTTTACTGGTAGAAGTTGCCCTGGTATTATAATCTATTTCACTGACACTGATAGGAGGTTGTTTATGTTGTCACAATACGGCGGAAATGCATGGCCTGACTACCACTGAAGCAAACTTCCACCTGTAAAAATGCATATCTGTTTTTGGCCATAGTTACGATCATAGAGAAGAGATAGGGGTGGAGAGTGCTGTGGTAATCCTAAAGTGGAACCAACATAATAGTCACGTGTTTATAATAGTCACGTGACTTTTACCGCCAAAGGCTAGCATATGTTTGCGAAAGGAAAATAAACAAATTACGGTATCGTTAAATTAAAGTGAGAATCTTCTTTTACTAATTTAAAACACATTTTAAGTTGCTTTGTTTTACTTCGTTTATATTTTTGCACTACTTCACATGCATAATGTGGATGCTGAGTATTTTTATATTTTTTTTTCACGACCGGCAACAATTTTCAAATTGCCAAACAAGCGATAACGAGCGAAATCTGGAAACCTTTACATGAGTAGGGCCGGTCATGTTGATGTCGCTTTTCAACAGAATTCTCTACGGAAAGCACACTCCACCCCTATCCCTTCTCTATAATTACGATTAAGATTCAGCATTAATAAGGCGTTTAAATAAATAGTGCAGTTCTATTCAAATTTATTGATGGGCGTTTGACCCGGCCGTAATGAGCCACTGCGGAATATCGATTACAGTTGAAGCTTCGCCATTTAGAGGCTATGTCGATTCCTCTTCATTCAGAGTTCCATGAAATAAATGTATGTAACAGCATTTAACAATAAGTCACACCCGTCTGAATACTAGGGCTATGCACGTCCATAAAAATGGTAGATTTCTTTCCATGTTTCTACGATACCTTGAATTTGGATTCCATTAATTTCTAAAAGTATTCTTCGGCTCACTTTCTTTGAGAATAATTATATTGAAAGCCTGAGAGACACTGCAAAATCTGTAAAGCATGGCAATGCCCCCTCCCCTCCGGTACCTTTTTATAAAGGTTTTAAAAATATATGCATTTTTCACCGAAAGTTTAATCCGCTGGTAAACGGAACGGGGTAGGAAATAATATACAAGTAAGGTTACAAACTGTGGCATTGTGTACGAAACGTGATGAACACGGTAGACAAACTATGTTGGGGCCGGAGTTCAAACGTAACAATGAGCAGGGTACAAACCAGAAAAAAGATTATGTGCGCGACCAGCTCCCATAAGACAGGGGCGCTGTGGTACCGCCAGACCAAGCTCTACTCACGACAAGAGGCGGTAACACTCGATACATTAAACTGAGGCAGGCTGAACCCACACAACTAATTTGTTAGGTTGGATAGTTGTAGAAGAGTTTGGTGTATTCTTCTGATTTTCATGAGAAGTGTAGGGCACGTTTTATTGTTATGTAGCCATTCCTTTGGTGGAGTGGTTGGACGTTTTAAATGCTAATTTTTCGTGAGTGGACAGAAATAGTATGGGTGATTAGGAGTACTTACCTCACTACACTCACATCTGCTGGTTCTGAAAATCTTGAATTTCCGTAGGTAGGACTTGAAAGGGCTTTATTCCGTTAGGATGTTTGTTGTGTGTGGTGTGAGATAGTAAGTGTCGTGTGAAACTTTGGGAATTAATTCAAACGTGCGTCTGCCATTGCCAGTGGAATCCCAGCATTCCTGGCATTCCTGGATTTCAGGACCCTGTTAATAAATGATTGGGGCACTGAGAGGTGATTGTCTATGCTGCGAATAAATGTAGGCGAGGAATACTTAATACGTGGAATAAGAAAATATTGGTGTTAACATTCAAGATACAATAATACAAATGCTTAAAAAAATCCACCTATGACAGCCGCAATTTTTGTGTCGCGCGTAGGCATAACATTCAGAGTGCGGTAAGCAAACAAAAAACATTACGTATTATCATGCATTTTATAGTTATTGGTCCATTTTATAGTTATTAGTTATTAGTCTATGCCTATACAGGCTGTCAAAAGTTTTGACTGAATGTTTTTTAAATTCAGTAATAAGTGAAAAATGATGGCTATGGAATTTATTCTAGTAGGAGAATAAAACGTTAAGTCGGGAATTTCTTTTCTACGAATCTTCTTTTTTTAGTTACAAATATCAAAGAAAGATGGTGCTACGATGTCTCAAACTGTTACAGAACATAAATCAACGTATAAAAATGTATAAAATTCACGCAGTCTTTAACCTTCATTCTGTTTAGTTGTTAAAACACACACACAAAAAATTGTTTCGCGTTTTGAAATTGTAAGTTTATTTTGAACAGTATTAAAATTGCACACGTATTTACCACAATTTTTGTATAGATTTCTTTGCCTGATTTAATCACAGAAAATTATTACCAATCCTGCCATTAAAATTTGCTATTACAAATTCTGAAATTTAAATGTTTAATAGAAAATGTCTAATCTGAAATAGTGGCGCCATACTACTTGGAAATTCCAGCAAGTGTCCGCATCTTAAGTATCGCAGTTTGAGACTGTGCAGAACACCTCTTGGGAATATTTGAAACTAAAACAAGGAAGCTCAGTAAAAAATGTCTCGAATTCACATATTTTTCTCCAAGAATAATTTTAATAGCTGTAGCTTTTTACTTATTAAATTTTGAAAACGTTCAATCCAACTTAGGATACCTTCTATGTTCTACATAGCTGTTAAGCTTTGTTGAAGTCATATAACTAATTTGAACCAGAAATTTTATTTAATAAAAAAATATTATAAGTACCGCATAGAAACAACACACATTAGATTGAATTATTTTTCTGGTTTAAAACATGTTTATTTGATTTTAATAAAACCATAAATGTTGGCATCTACGGTTCTGCCACCTTTAACCCTCTCGCTGCGGAACCCGAGATTTCCTCGGGAATACATTTTTGCGTCTAATTAACCCTCCTTGATTATTCCCACCAGTTAGTTTTTTTTATTGCAAATTATGCCTTATTTAATCGGAACATTTTCCCGATTAAATAAGACATAAATTTTTGTTTTGAAAAACCGGTGACAAAAGAATAAAAATTCTTAAATGCACAATTTTTTAAGCTATTTTGATAAAACAATTACGCAGCGAGAGCGTTAAACGCATGCAAAGTGCATATGCTCCTTAAAATTTTCATTTAGTCCACTAACATAATTTCAGATTTGAAAATTTCTATTTAAAATTTCAATCGCAGAATTTACATTTAGCTGTAGAATTTGTAACATTTTCTGCGATTAAATAAGGCAAAATATTATTTTTAAAAATTGTGGTAGAACTGTGAGTACCCTGCGTCTGCAATAATAATTTTCAGTTTGTCTGTATATATTTCAGTATATTATACAGGGTGTTTATAAAGTTCCGCGCCCATTTTGATGTTTAATAACTCATAAAATAATAAAGATAGATTAAAATTAATAACATAAATGGTTAGATAGACTCAAAAAGTTTCATGACCCTTGTCAATGAACTTCCACGTGTGCCCCCCTTCGTCGCACAGAGAATATCAAGTCGATAGTCAATTTCACGCCAGGTAGCGGCAAGCATGTCGGCATCCACAGTGGCTATTGTGGTTGTAATTCTGGCTTTTAAGTCATCAATGTTCGACACTCTCCTCCTGTAAACATTGTTCTTTTACAAATCCCCAAAAGAAAAAGTCCAGCGGCGTTATATCAGGTGATCTGGGTGGTGCACCACCTCATGGAGTACCATCGTTCGTACTTCTTTGAATGACCATTTTCCAGGAAGATGGATTGGGCGAGGAGGTCCAATTCCTTGGCCACCCAGATCACCTGATATAACGCCGCTGGACTTTTTCCTTTGGGGATTTGTAAAGGACAATGTTTACAGGAGGAGAGTGTCGAACATTGATGACTTAAAACCAGAATTACAACCGCAATAGCCTCTATGGATGCCGACATGCTTGCCGCTACCTGGCGTGAAATTGACTATCGACTTGATATTCTCCGAGCGACGAAGGGAGCACACGTGGAAGTTCATTGACAAGGGTCATGAAACTTTTTGAGTCTATCTAACCATTTATGTTATTAATTTTAATCTATCTTTATTATTTTATGAGTTATTAAACATCAAAATGGGTCCGGGACTTTATAAACACCCTGTATTTTCTTTCTAAATATATTTTTTACTGTTTAGATCAGGAATCACGGACCAAGCCCGCTGGAAAATGTTAATATTCTCTTAAACATTCCATATATGTTTTTAACTTCTAGTGGAAAAAAACAATTTGTTTCAATCAGCGCTTTAGAGGTAAGGAAGTAATTATTCTGCTTAATTTGATATAAAATAACATTCCGAAATAATGCATGTTAGAATATTTTAATTTAACATATTCGTGAAACAACATACAACTTGATGAAGAGTTGCATAAAACAGATAATAAAAATAGTAAATAATAAATTAATAATATATAATGTATAATGTATGGTAAAATAATAATCTAAATAATAAATACACTGCACTAAATAATAAATAATATATAGTGCAGGGTGCGTCAGATATTTGAGAACAAATCAACGCCTGCTTCCAAACAGGAATAGTCAACACTCGTTATAACGACCTCTCGCGTGCCAAAGATGACGGTCGTTATAATGGAAGGTCGCTATAACGAAAGTGAACGAAAATGAACTCTAAAAACTCTAATCGTGTGCATGAAAATTAAGGTTTCAAAGGAAATTTTATAAGAGAACATTTTTACTGTTATTACTAAATTCGGTTTATTTTCGTAAAAATAAACATTTACAATAAATAATTATAAAAATCAATTTAAGAGAATGATTACGTATTTCTAAAATAAAATTTAAAGTAAATGTTAAATCACACACACACGCACAAAAATTACTTTCATATTAAGATTTATTTTTACAAAAATAATTCGAAATAGTTTATTTTTTCTGCATTTGGTATTTTCTTTAAACAAAATTTTCCATCTCAGTTAGAGATAAGTAATTTTATGTGTTTTTCTGTCTTTAAAAATGTTTTAACCCATTGAGGGGCAAGCAATTGCGTTTGTGTAATGCTGAATTCCCACCGGAAAGTTAGAAAAATTTTATTTCAAAATAAGGGAAAGCAATTTTACGATTTTTTTCCCCCAAAATTAGAAAAGTAAAATTTCATAAAATTTTTCTGGTGCAAATCTTCATTAATCGTAGGTGGGATAAAATATATCTCACCGCCCCTCTCGGGGGTTAAAGTGTCTTTTTAAGGCATTTTACAATAGGTATTTACCGCACTGTGAGCAATGAGTTCTTGAGGAAAGAAAATGATAACCTCTTTTTTTCTTTTTTGGAAAAAAAAATCTGGAGGGAAGGTCAGTTCGGTCGCTGTATTGGGAAATAAGCTGCTGGCCGGATGTTATATTGGATGTAAAAATAGCATATCATAAAAGGGATATATTTCGGGACATTTTGCATCGGTCGTTATAATGGAACGGTCGCTATAATGGGCGGTCGTTATAACGAGCGCTGACTGTATACACTAGAGATACAGCATTTTTTTAACGTTCTGTACAAGTGATCACATGCACATTGGATGACATCACTCATTGAAACCACTGCCAACCGCAATAACCGCCTCTACAGGATGTCAGAACTGACTGCAGGTTATGATCAGATGAGTGTTGGGACCATTTGCCACTGGATACACAACGGCTGCCTTGAGGGCCGCAATATGGTCGTTGTGTGGATGACTATTGCAGTCCCTCTCAATTACGCCACATGCGTAATAGGTTATTCGGTTAATATCTGGGTAGCTGGAGGGCCAACAAGTTGAGGATGACATCGTCATGAATACTTTGGCCATCCATTTTTGGTTTGTATGGGCCGTATGGGATAGTGCAAAATCTTGTTAAAAAAAAAAAAAAAAAAAAAAAAAAAAAAAAACTAGAAAACAGGAATTCTGCTTTTTCAGAATTTAGTGTCGCCCCCGATGAAAAGAAAATCTATGTATATAGAAAAAATATATGTATATATAAATAGCACAAAACATATTTCAATTTTAGACTTACAGCACACGCTTTTATTTTATGTGAAATGACATCATTCGCATCCACTTAAGAATTCCACATTTACGATCCACTCTTAAACATGTACAGTAAAGTAGACATAGGACGTCACTATCGCGAAATAATACAAAAATGCAGCAAAAAGATGCCGTCATTAAAGAAACTCAACCAAAAAAAAAAAAAAAGGCTGTCTAATGATTCATAGGTCTTCTTTGTTTGTAACATTAATAAAGATACTTAAAATTAAATATATTAAGTATTAAATTAAAATATAATAGCTCCATGTTTTAACAGAAATCATTCGTTTATATTTTTTCAAAAGAGCACGTATTTTATTTACATTTTCTTTCGGTTGTTATGAAAAAATGGCAACAAAAATATATAATTAATATTTTACAGCTATTTTTCCTTTACTTTCTACAGAAATGGAATACTTCCATTGCCAATATTGAGCAAATGGCTCCAAAAACTACAAAAAAAATAATATTTCAAAAATAAATGGAGATGCAGTTTTCAAACAAATTGCATTTAAAAGTACTTTTTTTTCCAATACGACGGTATAAAAATTGAAAATGTTCGATGCTTAGAAGTTTAAAAAAATGCTATAGAGTATTTAATCGTACTGCTTTGTTTTACGGTAAGGGAACGTAATTTTTTGTAGAACACAAAATAAGCTGGGAGAAAGAAATAGCGTACCGTACCGGGGGCTAAAAATACGTACGACCTCCCACGTGTTACAGACAGGGTTCGTAGATATCACGATATTTTCGAAAATATCAAAAATATCCGATATTTTGATATATATCCAATATTTTCGATATATATCCGATATTTTCAAAATAGTCATCTTACTCCTGATAATATATTTTCAAGCATTATATAAATTAGAAAATAAAACATATTGCCCTTGACATGAAAACTTAAACAATATACTAAAAGTGCATTTTCCCCCTTTTCTTTTCACTTGGAACAAAATGGAAGATAAACTAATTGAATACAACAGAAACAATTTGTTTTATACATTTATACACACACACACACACACACACAAAAAAAAAAAAAAAAAAAAAACTATAGGATTCAGTATCAGTCATTAAAAAATCAGAGATTTATGAAACAAAATTTTAAATACAAAATATTATTTTAATTGAAATTTTTTAACATAAATGTAAGCTTGTCTTATTTTTTATTCCCTAACATGTTGTACTGTTTAAACTGAACTAAACCAAAACCAGAACAAATTCTTTTCTAATAAAGCTTTATATAACTGATTGTCTAAATTAAACAGTTTGTCTTTCATTCATCATATTCTGTTTTGAATTAATTACGTCCCACATGATCTACATTTAAAAGTTAAAAATTCTAGCATAAAACTTGGAAAATATATTTGTTTTCTTCTTTGGCTAGAAATGTCACTACCAGAGACAAAAGTTCTCTATCTACAAAACAACACAGTCAAATAACAGTTGAAAATATCATTTACGCTTGTTTTGGCTGAACATATCAAAAATATCTTGCACAATGACATTTTGAAAATAATTATCAAATATAAAAAAATATCACATATCTTGATATGTTGAAAATAAATATCAAGTAATATAAAAATATCGAAAATATCAAAAATCTTGATATTTTGAAAATAAATATCAAGTAATATGAAAATATCGAAAATATCAAAAATCTCGATATTTTGAAAATAAATATCGGATATATATCATGATATATATCAAGATATATACCCATTGATATATATCAACACACCCTGCTTACAGAAGTAACTTAATCTATTTGTGCCTGAATTTTTGTTTTCTCAAATTTTTTGGTAAAATCACTTTAGATTGTTGCAAAATGAACTGGAAAAATACTAAAAAAAAATTAAGCTTAATTTTTTTTTTTTGTATTTATTTGATAAAATTTAAAAGAACTAAATATGAGTATTTCTAGTAGAATAATATGCATAATTATATATTTTGCCTATATTTATATTTAAAATGTTTTTAAATTGTATATTATTTACTATTATTAGTATTTTAATGAACTACAAAAAAAATATATTTATTTCTTTGCAGAGACTAATAACGTTATAACTATTATTAATAATAAAATAAGAATAATCGCATTGCAGACTTAATAACAATTTATTTCATAAATATCTTCGAAAGGAGATTGCATAAATAACTGTCTCCTAAATTTCTAACAAAAATATGTGCCCATTTGTGCCTAGAACCCTATATTTTGTACATTACAAAAATGCATAAAAAATAGGCTTGAACATTTAATTTCGCAATTTAAAAGAATACGTATTTCAAAAAAGTCCACAAGCTAAGATTATAACTTGCGATTTTGGGTCCATGATAGGAAAAATACAAATAAACTTACTTTTTACATTTCGCCCTCTTGAAAAATTAAAAATCTATAAACACCGAAAAAAGCCTTAATTTAAGCAAATAAATATCCACCTTGTGATGTCATCTCTCGGTTACAGATAAAGACATTTATAAATAATGATTTCATGCAATTTTCATGTTATAAGGAAGAAGAAAATTATACAAATGCATTAAAATTTGAAACGTCCCAAAAATGGGACGCTAGGCATAAATGAGTTAATAACTTTAACACCTCGGTATAAGCAACAGCGTTGAATCTGGCACCTTGAAGAAACAAATGCAGATCCATCAGATCGTCTTTGCTTCTCAAGAGTCCCCAGAATCACCAGTGATACTGGAAATTTTCTGCACGGTCTGTCAAAACCTCTTCGGGATTTTACACCATCGTCGTTCTTTTTGCGGTTCACTTTCTTGACCTGGGCAAAGTTTTTCTCATTAGAAAGAAACAAGAGCATTCCTGGCTCCTCTTGATGTTTCAACTTGTTAAGGAGGCGCTGTCTCTGGTCAGGCAGTTGTTCCTCGTTCTCTCGGGCAAGAGCTGTAGTACTATCACTCCTAGAATATATAGTGTGGAAATGGGCTATCCCTGTAATACTTTAAAAAGCTCTAAAATATTGTATCCCTTAAATGTGCAATGATACTGCTGCAATATGCAGATTGCAGCGACATCTGCAGGATGTTTTCTACAACTGCAAGAAATTGCTAGTCTATACAATGTAATACTAGTAATACGAAAATCCCGCAGATGTCGCTGCGATCGACACTTGAAATTTTAGCACTATCGTTGCACATTTAAGGGATACAAATTTTTAGCACTGTTTGAATAGCATATTTCCACACTAGGTATTCTAAGCGCTGTAGTAGTACTCTCTTCATCACGTACAACCTCTAACAAAAATTCTCATAAATCGCACGTCAGATTGTGGCTTCTTCAGCCTGCATTACCGAGTGCTCTTATCAACTTCGTAGGATTTTCATCGACTTGATTAAAGAATTCTTGTGTTTTGATGATTTTATATTGCTTGTTTGTTTGTTTTATTGACGAGCCGTTAATTCCCAAATTGGCTCATCCGACCTCAGCTATCTGATCCTTTGTTAATATTAATATTTTGGATTACTTTACTGTGATTTTGATCAAATTTAACAAAATAAATCAATTTAAGTCATTATAATTGCATTCTATTTTACATTACACTACTTCATAAGAAAATAAATATAATTATCTACTATATAAATATCAGTTTTAGCCAATCAGATTGCTGGGCTCGGTTGAGCCAATTTGGGAGTTAACGGCTCGTGTTTTATTGGACACATACATCAAACTTGTGTGCTTGACAACAAGGCCCGCTTATAAGTCATCGTCGATATACAGGGACTAGATAGCACAATGAAATTTACAACACAGAGAATTTTTACATCCGGGAGCTCCACAAAGAGTGTGCAATGGAGCCAGCGGGTGTCGAACTCGACAAGCCTTCTACGCTCTAAAGCGATTAGCAGCGTGGTGTCTTAACCACTCGGCCACGGAGGCCCCTTTTATATTGCTGACAACATTGTTTCCTGCATCCAGCGTTGCCAGATTGGGGGACTTTTTTGTTCCCAAATTGTTGATTGTCCCCGCTTTTTTGAAATAAAAATATTCGACCTACTTAAAAACAGATTAAAAATTCTGAAAAATAAGCGAATCATACTATTTTAAAAAAGTGGTGACAGTCAAATAATCTGAGTTAGAAAAGTCCCCAACTTGGCAACACTGCCTGCATGAAACATTTGCGGCATGAAACGTGGCATCCTTCAGTTTTCTCCTTACATTAAAGACACGTGACCGGGTGAGTTTTAGGAATATGGCAATCTCTAAATCGAAATGTTCTTCAGCCAATGAGCCAATGGCAGCATGATTCTTCCTTTCCTCAGTTTGTCTAGGTTATGACATGTTTACATGTAACAGAAAAGATTTGTAACTATGATATACAGGCTCATATCTCACCTATAACGTATGTTCTCAAATACTTGACGCACCCTGTATATAATAAATAAAATATTAATAAATAATAAAATAATACTGAATAATATATAATAATAATAATAACATATTATTCTATCATGAATCCCTTGAATGGCGGTGAGAGATATATTATTCTACTTAATTTTAATCCAAATTTGCACCAGAGTTTTTTAATAACATTTTACTTTTATACCTTTGACGAAAAAAAAAAAATCCCTGCAAAATTGCATTTCCTTATCTTCAAGTAAAATTTTCTAAACTTCTGGTGTGAATTCAACATTACAGAAACAATTGTCCCAGAAAAGATTAATAAGACAATTATAACTTTTTAAATAGAAAAAGTCCTGAAAATATATGTTAACAGTAAATACTGAAGAGCAGAACAAGCAGGTTATTGATTATTTTCAAAGCCTATTCTGATATCCTAAAGCTATGCATAGTTGCCAACCTTTTTTATACCAGTAATTTTATCCAGAAATACTTGTTTTAAACAATCGCGTAATTTCTGCAATTAAATAAAGCGAACATTTCTGTAAGATTTTACTGGTATTTAAAAAATCGGGATCAACTATAAGCTATGTTATGAAATTCATACACATTTTTTCTTTTGTATTTATAGAAAGACAGTGGGACACGACTGTCAATCCCGGCTGTATGTGATGACGAATTTTTGAATTTAGAAAATCTTCAAACCAGTCTTAAATATAGCGCAAAAAGCGACAATGACTTGCTCCTAGATGACAAAGAAAATTCCACCGGACTTTTTACATCAAAAGATTCAACAGGAGTGCCAAGTGATGTTATTCGTAGATCTGACGTTCCACCAAAAGATCTGGCAGAAAAAGAAAATATCGGGAATAATTCATCATCATCTAAAGCACGGGGATTTATTGCAATTGTAAGCATAAAGATTTCTTATAACTTTAATTAATTTTTCAATTACCGTATATACTCGCGTATAAGTCGAGGAATTTCTGGCACTTTTCGATAAGCAAATTTGGGGAATCGACTTATACGCGGGTCAGTTAAAAAAGAAAACCATAAACTTCGAATACTGCAAAATTATGGCTTTTTATTTGTATGAATAAAAAATAATACATAAAATATACAAATAATACTAATTTATCATTTAAAATTTTTCAATGATTTGTTTTTGTTCACTTACTAACTTTTCACATTGACAAGTGAAATCTTTGGTTTGATTTTGTACAAAATTGAAGTAAAAAGTTAGGGGGTCGACTTATACGCAGGTTTTTGATTTTTTCCAGAATTTGTATTCGAAAGTTAGGAGGTCGACTTATCCGCGAGTCGACATATACGCGAGTATATACGGTAATTTTTAGCAGTGAACTTACGCTCGAAATTATTGAATATATAATACGTGATTACCACATTGCTGACGAAGCGTAGAAACACCAGTGTGAAAAATGTCCAAGCCGGTAATCGAACCCGGAACCCTTGGAATAGCGCACCAAGTGCTCTACCATCTAAGCTACGAGGACGATGCCCAGCTTAGCATTTCTCACATACGTCGATCAGGCTTCAACTGTAGCACAAGATGGAATAGTCTTCATGAGCACACAATCCTGTGACGAAACATGAGATGCAAACCAACTCAGCATCGGTGAACACATATATAACTTTAATTAATTTTCAATTAATTTTCAGAAGTGAACTTACGCTCGAAATTACTGAATATATGATACGTGATTTATCACATTGCTGACGAAGCGTAGAACCAACAATTTGAAAAATGTTCAAGCCGGTAATCGAAGCCGGAACCCTTAGAATAGCGCACCAAGTGCTCTACCATCTAAGCTACGAGGACGATGCCCAGCTTAGCATTTCTCACATATGTTGGTCAGGCTTCAACTGCAGCACAAGATGGAATAGTCTTCATGAGCACACAATCCTGTGACGAAACATGAGATGTAAACAAACCCAGCATCGGTGAACACATATATAACTTTAATTAATTTTTCAATTAATTTTCAGCAGTGAACTTACGCTCGAAATTATTGAATATATATAATACGTGATTTATCACATTGCTGACGAAGCGTAGAACCAACAATGTGAAAAATTTTCAAGACGGTAATCGAACCCGGAACCCTTGGAATAGCGCACCAAGTGCTCTACCATCTAAGCTACGAGGACGATGCCCAGCTTAGCATTTCTCACATACGTCGGTCAGGCTTCAACTGTAGCACAAGATGGAATAGTCTTCATGAGCACACAATCCTGTGACGAAACATGAGATGCAAACCAACTCAGCATCGGTGAACACATATATAACTTTAATTAATTTTTCAATTAATTTTCAGCAGTGAACTTACGCTCGAAATTATTGAATATATATAATACGTGATTTATCACATTGCTGACGAAGCGTAGAACCAACAATGTGAAAAATGTTCAAGCCGGTAATCGAAGCCGGAACCCTTAGAATAGCGCACCAAGTGCTCTACCATCTAAGCTACGAGGACGATGCCCAGCTTAGCATTTCTCACATACGTCGGTCAGGCTTCAACTGTAGCACAAGATGGAATAGTCTTCATGAGCACACAATCCTGTGACGAAACATGAGATGCAAACCAACTCAGCATCGGTGAACACATATATAACTTTAATTAATTTTTCAATTAATTTTCAGAAGTGAACTTACGCTCGAAATTACTGAATATATGAGACGTGATTTATCACATTGCTGACGAAGCGTAGAACCAGCAATGTGAAAAATGTTCAAGTCGGTAATCGAAGCCGGAACCCTTAGAATAGCGCACCAAGTGCTCTACCATCTAAGCTACGAGGACGATGCCCAGCTTAGCATTTCTCACATACGTCGGTCAGGCTTCAACTGTAGCACAAGATGGAATAGTCTTCATGAGCACACAATCCTGTGACGAAACATGAGATGCACACCAACTCAGCATCGGTGAACACATATATAACTTTAATTAATTTTCAATTAATTTTCAGAAGTGAACTTACGCTCGAAATTACTGAATATATGATACGTGATTTATCACATTGCTGACAAGCGTAGAACCAACAATGTGAAAAATGTTCAAGCCGGTAATCGAAGCCGGAACCCTTAGAATAGCGCACCAAGTGCTCTACCATCTAAGCTACGAGGACGATGCCCAGCTTAGCATTTCTCACATATGTTGGTCAGGCTTCAACTGCAGCACAAGATGGAATAGTCTTCACGAGCACACAATCCTGTGACGAAACATGAGATGTAAACAAACCCAGCATCGGTGAACACATATATAACTTTAATTAATTTTTCAATTAATTTTCAGCAGTGAACTTACGCTCGAAATTATTGAATATATATAATACGTGATTTATCACATTGCAGACGAAGCGTAGAACCAACAATGTGAAAAATGTTCAAGCCGGTAATCGAACCCGGAACCCTTGGAATAGCGCACCAAGTGCTCTACCATCTAAGCTACGAGGACGATGCCCAGCTTAGCATTTCTCACATACGTCGGTCAGGCTTCAACTGTAGCACAAGATGGAATAGTCTTCATGAGCACACAATCCTGTGACGAAACATGAGATGCAAACCAACTCAGCATCGGTGAACACATATATAACTTTAATTAATTTTTCAATTAATTTTCAGAAGTGAACTTACGCTCGAAATTACTGAATATATGAGACGTGATTTATCACATTGCTGACGAAGCGTAGAACCAGCAATGTGAAAAATGTTCAAGCCGGTAATCGAAGCCGGAACCCTTAGAATAGCGCACCAAGTGCTCTACCATCTAAGCTACGAGGACGATGCCCAGCTTAGCATTTCTCACATATGTTGGTCAGGCTTCAACTGCAGCACAAGATGGAATAGTCTTCATGAGCACACAATCCTGTGACGAAACATGAGATGTAAACAAACCCAGCATCGGTGAACACATATATAACTTTAATTAATTTTTCAATTAATTTTCAGCAGTGAACTTACGCTCGAAATTATTGAATATATATAATACGTGATTTATCACATTGCTGACGAAGCGTAGAACCAACAATGTGAAAAATGTTCAAGCCGGTAATCGAACCCGGAACCCTTGGAATAGCGCACAAAGTGCTCTACCATCTAAGCTACGAGGACGATGCCCAGCTTAGCATTTCTCACATACGTCGGTCAGGCTTCAACTGTAGCACAAGATGGAATAGTCTTCAGGAGCACACAATCCTGTGACGAAACATGAGATGCAAACCAACTCATCATCGGTGAACACATATATAACTTTAATTAATTTTTCAATTAATTTTCAGAAGTGAACTTACGCTCGAAATTACTGAATATATGATACGTGATTTATCACATTGCTGACGAAGCGTAGAACCAGCAATGTGAAAAATGTTCAAGCCGGTAATCGAAGCCGGAACCCTTAGAATAGCGCACCAAGTGCTCTACCATCTAAGCTACGAGGACGATGCCCAGCTTAGCATTTCTCACATATGTTGGTCAGGCTTCAACTGCAGCACAAGATGGAATAGTCTTCATGAGCACACAATCCTGTGACGAAACATGAGATGTAAACAAACCCAGCATCGATGAACACATATATAACTTTAATTAATTTTTCAATTAATTTTCAGCAGTGAACTTACGCTCGAAATTATTGAATATATATAATACGTGATTTATCACATTGCTGACGAAGCGTAGAACCAACAATGTGAAAAATGTTCAAGCCGGTAATCGAAGCCGGAACCCTTAGAATAGCGCACCAAGTGCTCTACCATCTAAGCTACGAGGACGATGCCCAGCTTAGCATTTCTCACATATGTTGGTCAGGCTTCAACTGCAGCACAAGATGGAATAGTCTTCATGAGCACACAATCCTGTGACGAAGCATGAGATGTAAACAAACCCAGCATCGGTGAACACATATATAACTTTAATTAATTTTTCAATTAATTTTCAGCAGTGAACTTACGCTCGAAATTATTGAATATATATAATACGTGATTTATCACATTGCTGACGAAGCGTAGAACCAACAATGTGAAAAATGTTCAAGCCGGTAATCGAACCCGGAACCCTTGGAATAGCGCACCAAGTGCTCTACCATCTAAGCTACGAGGACGATGCCCAGCTTAGCATTTCTCACATACGTCGGTCAGGCTTCAACTGTAGCACAAGATGGAATAGTCTTTATGAGCACACAATCCTGTGACGAAACATGAGATACAAACCAACTCAGCATCGGTGAACACATATATAACTTTAATTAATTTTTCAATTAATTTTCAGAAGTGAACTTACGCTCGAAATTACTGAATATATGATACGTGATTTATCACGTTGCTGACGAAGCGTAGAACCAACAATGTGAAAAAAGTCCAAGTCGATAATCGAACCCTTGGAATAGCGCTCCAAGTGCTCTACTATTTAAGCTCATGCCAAGGGTGCCGGATTCGATTACCGGCTTGGGCATTTTTCACATTGTTGGTTCTACGCTTCGTTAGCAGTGTGACAAATCACGTATCATATATTTAAAGATTTCTTTAATCTAAAATCGCAAAATTCCATATATTAATACCGAGTGTGGCGGCATACTTACAAAACAGCATTGTAGAATTCTTAGTTTCGCCAAGATATTTTTTATTTACATTTTTATGAGGTTTTTTTCTATCTCCATATTCTAACTCACGCAGATAAAGAGACATTAAACGCACCTTAGACCACAGATGTGAAAAAAAGGACATTTCCGTAAGCTCGTATGTTGCTGTAATAATACGTCAAGTGCGAGTTCTACTCGCGCGTAAAAGGTTCCGTGGAACACAGATCTTGTATAAAGTTTAAATTTAGCATTTTGCAACACGCGCTTTGAAAGGAGGTCGCAAAAGGTTTAGTCCATGGTTTAGTCCATGCCGCCTAGATAAAATTCTAATTAATATCTTGGCTAATTACTGACAATTTTTTTCGAAAATCACTACCAACAGTCCTTGGATGGGATGATTTCTCTTCGATAGATGCCCCGAGCGTGTAAGGCAACAATGCAATTTTCTCAAAAACTATGTGACCTAGTATATTCGCTATAGTTTTCGTGCAAGATTTAAATAAGCACCTACTACCCCTAGTTTTTTCCTAATTTTAGCTTCAGTAGATTCAGAAATAGGGAAAAGTACATATTTTTGCACTACATTTTCGATTAATATCTCTGAAAATACAATACCTAAAATTAAAACGAGTATATTTTTGAGTTCGATGTTACGAGATCTTTCGAACTATATACACTATAAACCACACGATATAAAAAAAAA
The DNA here is from genome assembly GCA_963932465.1 of Maratus speciosus. NCBI lineage: Eukaryota > Metazoa > Arthropoda > Arachnida > Araneae > Salticidae > Maratus > Maratus speciosus. The sequence goes on along the minus strand of OZ010798.1, from coordinate 267,654,066 downwards.
AAAAAAATTATTATTATTTTCCCTAAATTATTCCTAAAAATATTTATGAATGGCTGATAATATATAAATATACAAGGTCAATAGACTTTATAACTCTGGCAAATTTGAACTTTTCACCATCCACAGCTTTGGAGAAAATTGAACCTTTGAATGATTGCCTTTGTATTCATTATCCATTATATTCATTTTTTCCCCTCCCAGTCCAATGAAATCCAACCGTTGTTCCACATGCTTGTCTTGTTTGAGCCAAATGAGGGCATTTAAATTTGAGCTATAATCGGCTTCATGTTGCAAACCGTTTTGACGGCTTACTGCATCTCTTTTGTATTAGAACTCTGTCGGTAGGCGGTCCCTTGAATTTTTAACACCAAAAATTTTTTTAAGTTTATTTCCGCTTTATGTTTTTGACATTTAAATAAGTCAAATAAAAGTTTTGGAAAATATTAGTGTCTGTCTAAATTCAAGTGACCTTACAAACGCTTAATAAAATCCGTCTACGACAGCCGCAAAAGCAAAGCTGCCTACCTTCGTGGGATTTTGTTGTTGTTGTTGTTGTTTTTTGTGTGTGGGGGGGGGGGGGGGGAGGTAGGCAATTTAAACCAGAAATTTTGTAGAAAAAAGATGTTTTCATTTGAGTCCTTAATTCTCACTCCTGTCAATATCACGAGCTGAGGTATCGTTCGTTATTTCTCGTGCTCATATTTCCGGGCTGGAGACTATTGCTGGAAAGACTTCTGAAACCAGAAAAATTTAACTGGCATTTGCGTTTGAAGTGTTTGACCGTTTGGGTTTGGATTTTGGTCGCTGATTGTGATGTTGGACTTTGTATTTTCGAAATACATCGCACTCCCAAAGATTATTAATAATCAAAATTTAATGTATATGTATTGTTTCAAATATTATTTGTAAAACATTGTGTGTAGATGATAAATAAAGATCTCAGATGTGAAAAAAAAAAGGTCTTATTCGCATTAATTTACATGGTGTAAAACAAACATTAAGACACAGAATTCGCGCATGATTTTCTACAAATGTAAATTTGTACTATAACATCTTTTTTTTTTTTTTCCTTTAAAAAAACTAATTGCATACTTTATTTAGAAATCTTATAATTATTCAATTTCGGCAATAAAAAAAAAGGTACTTTTTTAATGGTTTTTCCAAATATTAAGCGATTCTTAACCCCTTGGGGACGAGCGAAGCGTATACGTGCCGGAAATAGGCCTAAGGATCCTCGTTTATCCCCACCAGTAAAATTTTACTGTAAATTTGCCGCATTTTCAAGATTTGAATAGGCACAAACTACTGTTTTTTAAAACCGGTAGCAAAGTAATAAACATTTCGTAAAAGGCTCCCGTCGCGAAGGGGTTAAAGGGTTAAGATCATCATAAAATGTTCACTCAAATATTTTTTTTTGTTCCAATATCTTTGTTTTAACTTGAAAAAACAAAAAGAAAACATACAGAGGTGGCAACTACCACTAATCTTCCGTAATATGTGACCCAGGTTTAATTCCTTTCGTACTAGAAATATTTTTTAAGTAATGAAATAAAATAAATTCCACATAGAGTACTGAAATTAAATAAACAAAGTTTCATCAAATATGTTTCCTGGTTCGAAACGTTGTTATCTGGGTCAACTTAATCTACGTATTACGGAAGATTAGTGGGAGCTTGTCACCTCTAGATAATGGAGTTAAGAATATAGAGGATAGGAGACATATAGTGTCTACCAGTTGCCATTGAAGTAACTGAGGAGGTTGTCACAAGATGGCGGCTGCTTTTTTTTTAAATCGTGTCAACAGTTTCTGATTATCACCCGGGCAAACGTCCCACCAGTAAATTTGAACAACAATTTTCATCTTATTTAAGCGCATTATTCATAGAAATATTTACTCACAAATATGGTAGAATTTTCTATTTGTTTTTACTGGTGTCAGTTTACCCTGGTATTATAATCTTTTTCACTGACACTCACAGGGGGTCGTCTAAGTTGTCACAATATGGCGGAAAAGCAGGGCCTGATTACCGCCAAAGTAAACTTCCACCAGTAAAAATGAATATATGTTTCTTCCATTATTTATGACTGAAATGTTGCTTTAATAAAGCGTTTAAGTAATGAGAAAATTTCTTTTTAAAACTAATGGTGGAAGTTTTCCGTGATGGCAATCAGCAACAGAAAAAACGGTTACAGTTGAAGCTTCACTATTTTAATGACATGTCAATTCCTTTTTATTAATAGTTCCATGCTTTGGACATGTCATCATTCAGGAGAAAATAATCGATCGAATGGTTGTTTTCTATAATTGAAATATTCGAATGATTAGGGATAATCGAATTTTTCGGATGAGCCACTCAATGATGGAACATCATTAGATGGAAGTTTGACCGTGTAGCGTATGTTCCGAATACGGCCCTGGTACAAAGTACCTTAAAATGTCATAAAGTGTGAGAAATTATTTTAAATTGAAATACGTATTAATTAATATTTTTTTAAAGAAACTTATTTATCTTTTCATTTTCAGAACTGTGATAGGGAAGATATTGAATGCATTTCTCTCCGATGTTATGCTGCAGCATTTACCAATCCTAGAAAGTTCGCACAAATCTCTGTATCATTTCAGCTTAATTTTGCTGTTATCGATGAATATTTGGTGAGTTCTTAGAAGCAATAATATCAGAAGTGCATGGCTATCAAGCCATCCTTTTTTTTTTTTACCACCGAATAGAAATATTTACTTTATTTAATCACAGAAATTTGCGATTAACTAAGATGAATATTTCAGTTTTTTTTTTTTTAAGTGGGTTTTAAAATCGGAATTTACGGCAGCTATGTAAATGTTGCCTGTAATATTTTTGAAATATATCTATTTTGCATTTTTTAATCCTTCGTATCCGGCATTCTATTTATAGCTGTGCTATATTTACAATTATTATTATTATTATTATTATTTCGTATATGTTTTAAATTTGTAGTAATGTTGTTTCTGCAAAAATTTATATTGACCCATTAACAGCCAAAAGTATAAGGTAGAAGTTTAAGGTAGAAGTTTAAGGTAGTAGTATAAGGTAGTAGTTTTTATCTTTTTTGGCTGAACGGCATTTGCCACCACAAAGAAGGTGACCGATCACTTGCGATTTTTGACGTTTTATTAAATATCTAGAAACATACATGAGGAATCAACCTGAAACTGCAGGTGTGTAAAGAGTATAACTTAGGTCATATATTTCTGCGATGATTTTTTTCCCGAAACCCCATAGGGGACCTTGAACAAATTGAAAAAGAACGAATATCTTTTGGATAACCCTGTAAAAATTGATGTAGCAAAAGCGTTCAAACTCAAGATTATTAATAAGTGTCTTATTGTAATATACTGTATTAATTTTTATGAGGATAGCATGTATAGTAGTAGAGAAATGAAGGTTTTTATAAAAATAGTCCGAAATTTCGCCAAGTTTTTTGCTTATAATTTGCAGAGTTCTTAATATAAAAAAGTTCTTTTCAGAAAATATGACAAACAGCATTGTACACAATACTCTGTAATCAAAATTAAAAAAATAATAAAAATTTAATGAAAAGTGAGCAGGTTTACTAAAAAATGTTTCACTGCGCATGCGGGAATGCAATCAAAATAATATAATATGCATAATGTATTAGCTAAATATATCGAGTAACTTTTGTGAAAGTCTCAAAATCGTAGCTTTAAAATTCTGAAAATTATCGTCGATACAATAAGCTCGAAATCCGTTGCTCCCAAAAAGAAACAAAAAGATGAGGGGTTGTATTCAAATATACAATACATGCACTATTGTGTACGCTATCTTGGCACTAATCAACATATATTTGATACAACCCCTTATCTTTTTGCTTCTTTTTGGGAACAACGGATTTCGAGCTTATTCTATCGACGATAATTTTCAGAATTTTCAAGCTATGAATTTGAGACTTTCACAAAAGTTGCTCTATATACTTAGCTAATACATTATGCATATTACATTTTGATTGCATTCGCGCATGCGCAGCGAAACAATTTTTAGTAAACCTGCTCATTTTTCATCCAATTTTTATTATTTTTTAATTCTGATTGCAGAGGGTTGTGTACAATGCTGTTTGTCCTATTTTCGGAAAATAACTTTTTTTTATATTAAGAACTCTGCAAATTATAAGTAAAAAACGTAGCGAAATTTGGGACTGTTTTTATAAAAACCTTAATTTCTCTACAAGTATAAATGCTATCCTCATGAAAATGAACACAGTTTATTACAATAAGACACTTATTAATAATCTCGAGTTTGAACGCTTTTGCTACATTAGTTTTTACAGGGTTATCCAAAAGATATTCGTTCTTTTTCAATTTGTTCACGGTCCCCTATGGGGTTTTGGGAAAAATTTGCGGAAATATATGGCCTATACTATACTGTTTACACACCTGCAGTTTCAGGTTGATTCCTCATGTATTTTTCTAGATATTTAATAAAACGTCAAAAATCACAAGTGATCGGTCACCTTTGGCCATATAGTGTATAAGTCTCAACAAGTCACTTAGAGGTCGCCTGGGCGCGAAGATACTCCGCAACTAGGAAATCCATTAACTCTTTCAGGGGCTAGGTACTTCTATACGTAAAATGCTGAAATCATTGAATAACACATGAAATTAGAAACAAATTTAATTTAATTTAATAAACTCTTTTGTTCAAGTAAGTTAAAAAGAGGAAAATTTTCCTTCCAAAATTCTGGTGCCAGCGTGGCATTTAGGGATTAAAATTAGGTGGCTTTTTGGGTTATTTAATTATTATTCATGTGATCGCTCTTGGGGTCCGGTGACAGTTTTTTCGCCGTTTCCAATTTTGCTAGGCTTATTAACTGTAAAGGCAAAACTGTTAAGGGGTTAAGAACTTTCGTTAGTTAAAAAAATAAAAGTTTATGTTTAAACCTCGTTATGATTTGAAAGCAATGCTTGCCCGGTATAAGGAAAGGATGGGAGATCTATTCAAAAGATTGATGCGATATTTAGCTTTAGAAATAAGGTAAAACGTTAAAACCAAGCTAATATTGGAAAAATAAGTCATTTTGCTCGAAATGGGCTAAAAACAGTCACACAGCATGTATGTTGTTCTATAGCTTCTTTTATTGCTTCTGTTTAAAATTCTTCGTATGTATTTGTAGGGATCTTGGTATCAGGCAGAATTTGTTACTACTGGATACATCTCAGTAAGCGATCCAACAGTGGTTCAAATACATGACCATCCTAACTACTTTGAAGTAAGTATTTATTTTACTATGCAGTGGTATATAAACAAAATGGTAATTTTTATATAAAAATATGTATTTTCTGACATATTTTCAAATATTTCAGTTAATTTTGAAGATATTATAAAACTCCTAGTTCAGTGCACGGGTAAATGTAATAGTAGAGTGTAATACAAAAGAAAATGAAATATATTTAGTAGTTGAATTGAGTGTACACTATCTGGCGTAAGCATGAAATTTTACTAAAAATATATCAAAAAACCCATTTTTTAAAAGATTATGAAGATATTGCTAGGATTTTACGTTTTTTCATCATTCTACATTTCAATTGAAGTAAAAATATATGTATTTATTCAATATTGTACAATTAAAAAAGAGCGCTCCGAACGTAGGCAGATGCATTAAAGGTTAAGAAAGAATTTTCATTTTGATGAGTCAGTTGACTGAATGACAATTCATATCATCAGAAATTGTTATTCATTTTTTATCATTACGTGACTAAAGTGCAATAACACTTTATTTCCATTTAATTGTTGCCTGATTTTTTTATTATCGTACTTTTTCACTTTACTGATTGTTATCATTAATTTCCTTACTTTTTAGGTAAAAACAATGGTTTTGCACGAAGGTCCACCACCTTCGGAAGAACTTGCTGCTTGGATCATTTTTGTCAGTGTTGGTGTCGGGGTTCTTTTACTAATCATTATTCTCATAATATTGATCAAAGTAAGTTCATATCCTCAGTTTGTTGTGTTTAGTTTCCTCTAATAAACATAAGATATTAAAACCATTAAACCCTTGAAGGACGGTGGTTCATTTTTGGACCACTTAATTTTAATCCTAAAGTACCACATTCACACCAGAATTCTGAAATGAAAGTTTTCCTTGGATTAAGTATATGTAAAGCTTTTACAGTAAACTCTGTCTAAGGCGGAATCGGTCGGGACTGAGAAAATTTTCCGTGGTAGACAATATTCCGGCTTATGCAAAAAAAAAAAAACTAAAAAAAAAAAAAAAAAAATCCCTTGCCGATGACGTTTTTTCATTGATTTTCCTGACTCGAAAATCGGTTGAAAACTGAAATTCTGAAAGTTCATTTGTCTTTATAATTAAATGAGAAACGCGATTCAATTTCTTAGTACTGCTATAATATATGCGAATTGGATGTTTACACACACAAAAAACAATAAACTTAGAGAATGAGACAGAACGGTATCATGTTGTATTTGAGTACAACCTTAAAGTATAATATATTGTACTTTAGAAAATATATATTTGGATAAATGTCCATTCTACTAGAAATAATAACTTTTAAATGCAATTTTGTATAGGAAAAAACGGCATAAGCAAGAATTCCTTAAAAATTAAACAGTTTCTGTTGTTTTGAATTAACTTTTTCGAAGTGTTACACAATTTAACTAACATGCTCGACATTGAGTATTTGACTTTAAAGTATTTAAGATTGAGTATTTGACAGTTTTAAAGTTTGACAAACAAAATGCCTTTCATTATTAAAATATCCTTTTTTCCGCCTTATGCAAAATTTTGGTTTCGGTGGAACCTTAAAATCCTTTCCGTTTCCGCGTTAGAGAGATTCCGCCTTATGCAGCATGAATTAATGTAATTTTCTATGGCTTCGCTGGGACTTGGAAAATTTTCCGCGGTAGACAGATTTCCGGCTTGCACAGAGTCCGCCTTAGACAGAATTTACTGTACTTATTTTTAAATACATTTGGCTGTAAATTGTCTTCAATCTGTCAGTCAATCATTTCAGCATTTTACGAGTAGAAGTGCTTTGCCCCTGAAAGGCTTAACAAAGATAACTAGAGAAGCACATCCACTACCAGCAAACAATTTTATTTAGCTGAACGAGAAAATATTCATTTGATGTCGTCAAACAGACAATGATAATTTCTAATTTAGAAATTAACATTAGCATTTCTAAATTAGAAATCATCAATGTTTGCTTAACATCAAATGAATGTTTTCTCATTCAGCTTAATAATGATAATTTCTAATTTAGAAATGAACATTAATATTCAGACATTGATAATTTCTAATTTAGAAATGAACATTAATATTCAGACATTGATAATTTCTAATTTAGAAATGAAAAGTAGCATATTAGAAATTATCAACGCCTGCTTAACGACATCAAATAAATGTTTCCGCGTTGAGCTCAATATTGAAAAATTCTAATTTAGAAATTAACATTATCATTTCTAAATTAGAAATTATCAATGTCAATTAGAAATTACCAATGTCTGCTTAACATCAAATGAATGTTATCTCGTTCAGCTCAATAATTAATAATTTCTAAATTAGAAATTATAATTTCTGCTCGACGACCTTAAATGAATGTTTCCTCGTTCAGCTCCATATTGATAATTTCTAATTTAGAAATGGACATCACGTTTCTAAATTATAAATTATTAATGTCTGCTTAACATCAAATGAATATTTCCTCGTTCAGTTCAATATTGTGCAGGTCGTGCATGCGCTTCCCTAATTATCCTTGTTAGAGCTATGTAATAGCGTAGCGTAACAGCGATTAATAGTATAAGAAATCGACAAATATTTCACTATTTAAAGAAACCGACTTGATTCTGAATGTTTCAGTGTTTAAACGCGTAGTTCAGTTACATGTCTGTTAAATTTGTATTTTATTTATATACATTCATGAAGCTTAATTTCACTATTGAATATTAGCCGAAAACAAACATTGAACAAGTGCAAACTCGTCAAACTTCTGTAATGCACGTGATAGAAAAAGATTTGAAGGTCTGCACGTGACAGAGAAAGATTTAAAAGTAAAATATCATGCTTGAAAATTATTTTATTGCCAATAAAATATCAGTAAATTGAGATACAGTTTCAAATAAATTGTGATTGAAAGTATTTTTTTTTCCTTATTCGACGGTGTAAAAATTGAAATTGTGCGATTTTCAGAAGTTAATAAATAGCCAAAAAACGAAAAATTTATTATTCAGGTTGTTGTCATCGCCTTTTGGCTTTTTTTTTTTTTTTTTCATGCCTTAAGTTAAAATAAAATATCAGTAGAAGGAGTTGGGGCGCATTGATATGATTTTCTTCGCTGATAAAAAAAAAAGGGTAGATTGACAAACACAACAAAGAAATTCATTTGAATGTGTTCAGTGTCTATCTAATTAAGCTATTTAGAACACATGTCGATTCAGAATCATTACAAAAGAGGGCAATATATACAGTCGAACCAGGTTAAAACGAATTCGACTAATAGGAGGATAGGGTTAAAACGAGCAATTTGCACATTAAGAAAGGTTCATCATTTAAACTATATTAATATTTTTCCGCTTATTACGAACTACAAAAATAGGATCACAGCTAATACGAGCAAAACATCGTTCACTTAGGTCTGAATTTCGGCAAAAAGTTGGGTAGAATTAAAGTGCTATTACACAAGGCGTCAAAGTTGCCTTTAATTCCGAGCGACTCAATGTTAAGAGGGCTGGTGACTCAGCTTCGGAATTCTCCTCTGTAATGTTGAGTCTATGGACTTTTGATACATTCGTATATTTAAAATATATTCTTGGGAAATTCATATTTTTAACATCTTTTTTCTGTGTACTCTTCTAAAAGGATGTCTCTTTTCTTCTTAGTTTTCGAAATATTTCTAAATTCTAGGCTGAATTTAATATTTTATGTGTTAAAACCGGGCGAACTGTGAGTAAGATTTTAACACTTTCTATAAAATTAAGTCTATACTTTAGAAATATTTTGAGAATTAAGAAGAAAAGAGACATCTTTTAGGAAATGTACACAAAAAATAGAAGTTAAAAAAGAATTAATTTTCCGAGAAGATATTTTAAATATACGAATGCATCCAATGCCTTTACATTAGTGAGGGAAAATCGGAAGCTGAGTGACCAGCCCCCTTAACATATGTCTTCAAGAGAGTCGCTCGGAGGAGCAAAGGACTATTTTGTGTCGGAGCGATTTTGACTCCTGGGAGTCGCCAGTAACAGCCAATCAAATGCTTGGAAAAGACGACGGAAAAGCGTTTTCCCGAACAGCCAATGAAATCTTGGAAAAGGAAAAAAATTACACGTAAAAATTCCAAGTGACAAAAATTGCCTGCGACTCGCCAGTTTTCCCGCAACATACGTACAGTTTTTTCGTTTTCCACACATTTCATTGGCTGTTCGGGAAAAGGCTTTTCCATCGTTAGTTTTCCAAGCATTTGATTGGCTGTTACTGGCGACTCTCTTCGTTCCAGGCGTCAAAATTGCTCCGACACAAAATAATTGCTTGCTTTTCAAGCTACTCTCTTGAAGCCATATGATAACATTGAGTTGCTTGGAATTAGAGACAACTTTACTTTGACGCCTCGTGTTATAGAACCTTTAGTTGCAGGAAAACTTTCCAGTCGCAGGCAATTTTTGTCGCTTGGAATTTTTACTTGTAATAGCACTTTGATCCCGTCACGTGACTGTAAGATCCACAGCGCGGAACACCGTTGATTAAATTTCTGTTTTAAAATTCTATCTTTATTGCTTTCAATCGAAAGGGGCTAATTCCATGAAAACTTGTCTGTCTGACACACAGCTGAAAATCGCTATGCTTGTTGACCACCGTTATTTTCGAAAAGTTTGCTTCGCCTTATTCAATTGATGAGATATCTCCGATAAAATAAGTCACATTTTCCGTTCTAAAATACTGGTAGCCAACAAGCATAGCGATTTTCAGTTGTGTGACAGAAATGACAAGTTTTCGTGGAATTAGCAATCCCGCCAAAAAAAAGACGCTATGTTGCATAACCATGTCGACGTCATTTTATTTCTTTCTGAACAATGTAATCCACCTTCTGCATTTACGATTTCTGCTTTATGATTGCAGTTGTATCTCTCATTCATGTCCAACTAAAATTCAGTAGTTGGGAAGCTTGGATCGCAAGAAACCAATCAGTGGTAGCACTTCGCCTGTTGAAACTTTTTAGATTATTCTTTAATTTCTTTTAATTAGGACGGAGCTTTATGATATTAAATTAATTTTAGCATTTAAATAATTATAGCAATTAATAACAGTTATTAATTCAATTATGTGTGGGGGTTTCTAGGATTTTTATTTTCTTATGGGGTATTTAATGGTTAATATGGGGATTTTTATAATTCCCTTGCCTCTCGTATTAACCAAGTTCGACTATATATACCAAACTAAACCTGTGACTTTACTATCAATAAGGACCAGGGGCTGCAGTGCCCAACACATTTTTTTTTTTTTTTTTTTTTTTTTTTTTTTTTTATTTTACACTGGGTCCCGAAATTCTATACAGCATATGGTTGTCTATGGTATCTATGGGTCTATGGTATCGTGATCAGGTGGTCAGCCTAACACGGGACCTTCCGTGTTGACGTCATTTCTGGATCGATAAAATGAGTACCAAGGTACTCATTTCATCGATCCAGAAGAGATGAAAGTCTGAGTGAACATCTCCCAGCCCGGAATCGTACTTTGGATTTCTTTTGCTTAGTAGCCAGATGTGCTGACCGGTACGCCCTTCGCAATCTAATATATAAAAATTAAAATTTGTCTGTCTGTCTGTAATTCTATACAAATCCACAGTTTGGAAGCCAGTATTGTGAAATGTTACGTACATGTGTATTAAAACAATCCCGAGGCAACTAAAGTAATACGGAATCGAAATAATTTATAGTTACTTTTTAATTAATAAAAAAACACCAATTTAACAGCAATTTACTATCAAATTTAAACATTTTTCGTTATAGCAATTGCCAATAATTAAAAATCTACAATAAAATTCTTACCACAATAATTATTTTTCTGTTGCAAGATTTCCTCATGAAAAATGAAAATGAAATAAATAGTTGGATGAATTTTTAAAAAAAGTTAAATTTACGTTATATTGGAAATATGATAGACGCTAGCAGGTGAATAGATAGCGTCATATGCGTTTGAAAAAACGCATTGAAACATGAAAAAACCCGATTATGGAAATATTGGCATATTTTAACGTTTTGAGGTTCTCTGAATTTGTTTTTGCCATTTTTAAATCTATTCCATATATATACGTGTGTGTATGCGTGTATATTAGAATGTACACGAAGGTTTAGGCCCCTACAGCTCATTCTTAATGAAGAACGGCAATAAAGTTTTCAGATTTTCTTAAAATACAATTCATAGAATTTTTGTACTTGTTACTTTTTATTCAACTATGAAAAAATTATTTATATAACAATATACTCGGAAACAACTTTTCATCAAAAGGTTTTAATCTCGACCTCAATCCAGATCACAGATTATATTTACCAAGTAAGTAGGTAATATGTCGTCCGGCCGGATTATCTCTCTATTCTAAAAAAAAGTAACTACCGCTGTCACCGCCGCCGCCGGTTTTGAATTTTTTGTGACCGGAGGTCTTTCTTCGTTAATATTAAGAAAAATAATGCATACAAAAATATGAAAATGAGTAGTATTATACAGAAATGTTTGATAAACACGCTGATCCAGACAGTTTTCAAATCGAATAATTATTTTAAGAGATATTTAATGCTAAAGTTGGACAAAATCGTTCCACTAAAAAAGTTTTATAGGAGCAAAAACTATACATCGGAATTTAATAATTTTTAGATCATTTTATACGTTATAATTTCCCGGTGTGCAAAATTAATTTATTTTTTTAATTTGACTCATTTTTCGAGGTTTCGTTTCTATTTTAAATTCAAATTTTCAGCATTTCGAGAGATATTTATTACTTATTTCAGAAAATTGTACTAATTTAACCTGTTGCCAACTGTATAAACAACGGAAACAATAATATTTGCTTCAAATTAAAAATTTATTTACACGTGACTATTATAAACAGAAAAAAAACTTTCAAATTAGAATTAAATAATTACGTATAAAAAGCAGGAACTTATTGAAAATTACTTCATCTATAATTACACGTGAATTTTAACAGAGAAAGGATATTGTAAAATAATAAATACATTAACATGCGTTAGAGGTCTTAAATAGGAGAAATTACATCACATTTACGTCACATTACACTTATTACGTAAAATGAACAAAAAATAATATTGCCAAACAGTTTAAATTTAAAAATAGCGCGAGACATTTACTTGATATTTTAAGATGAACTTTTCAACTTTTTTTTTTTTTTTTGACAGCGCAAATAATATTTCATTTCTAATAAAAGTATTTTCACGTGAATATTAAAAAGGGAAAGAAAGGTTTGGTGAAAATTACGTCAGATTAAAAACGATATATTTAAAATGTCTTATTTAAAAGGACTTTCTTTTCGCTTTGTTAAAAAATACCGGGAGACAAAGACTCTGTTTACTTAATTCATTTTAGATTTTTTAGATGATTAGATCATTTTAGATGAATTCGAAATGCCATTGTATCTTTTAACAGCAGCTGATTTTTCCGTAAAATTCCCCAATCAAAGAGAAATTAATAGAAACCCGTTTATAGGGAGATCGCCTTTGTTTTTTTAATTATAATTCAATCTTCCAAAATCTTTTTAAAGCCGACCAAATTAGCGTGCTTTTAGAGACTGCAGTGTCTGAACGGGGGTTGGCAAGCGTAGCTCGTAGGGGGCCGAGCCCCCTAGTCTGAAAAAAAAAAAGAATGAAAATAACGGAAATTAACACGCAATAGTTGATTTTTCAAAACAAACATTCTTAAAATTACGGGCAACGCCGGGTACTTTAGATAGTATATATATACATATAACCATTAATTAAACATTACCGACCATCATCAAAAACCGCATTATTGTGAATGAATTGATAACAAAATACATAACTAGAAAGGTAAAAATCATAAAATGAAACTTTGCGATGATAAGAATGAAAAATTTAATGGAATTTCCTAAGGGAGGTAACAGATAACTACAAAGTAGAAATCATATAGATAATACACAAAGATTGTGCGCTTTTGCAGCAAAGATCTAAGCGTATAATATTTAAAAGATTGCTAAAACATTTAGCTACCTAGGTATATAAAAACATATATAAGATACCAATTAAGGAATAAATAATTCAAAATGAATTGTTGTATTCAAATTGATAAGATATAATAAAAAAACATCATAAAAAACTTACATTCATAATTACATGCGCAAATGCAGCATAATAATTTGAATGCTAATATATAACCATTAATTAAACATTACCGACCATCATCAAAAACCGCACTATTGTGAATGAATTGACAATAAAATACATAACTAGAAAGGTAAAAATCATAAAATTAAACTTTGCGATAATAAGAATGAAAAATTTAATGGAATTTTCTAAGGGAGGTATCAGATAACTACAAAGTAGAAATCATATAGATAATACACAAAGATTATGCGCTTTTGCAGCAAAGATCTAAGCGTATAGTATTTAAAAGATTGCTAAAACATTTAGCTACCTAGGTATATATAAATATATATAAGATACCAATTAAGGAATAAATAATTCAAAATAAATTGTTGCATTCAAAATGATAAGATATAATAAAAAAACATCATAAAAAAGCTTACATTCATAATTACATGCGCAAATGCAGCATAATAATTTGAATGCTAATATATAACCATTAATTAAACATTACCGACCATCATCAAAAACCGCATTATTATGAATGAATTGACAATGAAATACATAACTAGAAAGGTAAAAATCATAAAATGAAACTTTGCTATGATATATATATATATATATATATATATGCAAGATATCTTTAAATCAAAAATTAACTTTGAAGTTCGTATAACAATAATAACTGAATCCCTAAATAAAGATGTCATATAATAACATTATACATTAATTTGTATAGCGTAATAAGTATGTAAAATTTATATTCAAATCATCAGGAAATTCCAATATATTAACATTCATATTTTTAATATATGTATGATATCATATAAATTAGAAACATAAGGGAATTAATCACAAAAGAAACAAAATGCAATTGAAAGATATGAAGAAGGAAAATAAAGATTAGAAACAGGGCAACATATTTAGTCTTCAGTTGGCAAGAATACCACGTGTTGCTAAAAATGCATTATTTCATATAACAGGCTAGCTACAAATGCGAAAAATTTCCCTCTTCTTGCCAATGACTTTCGTTCCCTCATAAACAACTTTTTTTTTTTTTTTTTTTTTTTTTTGGGGGGGGGGGGGGCGTATTCTGTTTGCAGTGCGATATCTGTTCGAGACCCTGTGAACCTGTGAATTAGTAAGATTCTGTTTCACGAAATTTATTTCGTAAAGTTTTTTCAAAATAATAACTTGTATTTAATGTAATATAAATCTTTCTTTGATCATTTTTACTATTTAAATTAATGTTATATTATAAGTCTAAATATATTGAATACTTTGTAAAACTGAATTTATATTCTAAATTTCAGATTGGATTTTTCAGAAGAAAAGAAAAAGATATAATGAAAGAAATGTTGTGCGATACAAACAAAGGAGAGGAAAATCCTCAAGAAATCGATGATTCTGACGCATTGCCACAATAGATATATTTTAATAATAACATCATTCTCAAAATGTCATGCAAATCTTTATTAACTTTTTAGGGAACAAATGTATTCTATATTTTACAAGGACAAAATAGATAAATTATTGCACAAAAGTTATGGTAGAATAATTGGATTACGGTACAAAATAAAAGAGGAAAATTCAACAGAATGATGATTCGCATGTATTGCCGCAATAAATATTTTTTAATTACAAAATGACAATTCTTAAAATGTTGTACAAACCTTTATTATGGCTTCAGAAAGGAAATATATCCTACATTTTACATACACAAAATAGATATATTATTGCACAAAAGTTATGATAAATTGTTGTGCAATACAAAGGCAGAAGAGGAAAATTCAGCAGAATGGTGACTCGGATGTATTGCCGTAACAATTTTTAAATGATAACATAATTCTTAAAATATAATACAAACCTTTATTATGGCTTCAGAAAGGAAATGTATGCTACATTCTATATGCACAAAATAGATAAATTAATGCGCAAAAGTTATGATAAATTGTTGTGCGATACAAAGAAAGAAGAAGAAAATTCAACAGACTGATGACTCGGATGTATTGCCGCAACAATTTTTTAATGGTAACATAATTCTTAAAATGTAATACAAACTTTTATTATGGTTTTAGGAAAGAAATGTATCCTACGTTTTGCATGCACCAAATAGATAAATTATTACATAAAAGCTATGATGAAATAATTGCTGTACGATACAGAGAAAGGAGAGGAAAATTCAGCAGAATGGTGAATCAGATAGATGTATTGCCACAATACATATTTGTGAGTTGTTCTTTGTTGAATATACAAACATTTATTAAAGTTTCAGGGAGGAAATGTATTCTATACTTTGCATGCACAAAATCGATAAATTATTACGCAAAAGTTATGATAAAAGAATTGTTCTAACGATGCAAAGAAATAAGAGAAAATTCAACACATTTATGTTTCAGATGTATTGTCACAATAAATATTTGTTAATGACAACATAATTATTTATATGTATATACAAACATTTATTTTGGTTTCGGAAGGAAATGTATTCTACACTTAACATGCACAAAATCGATAAATTATTACACAAAAAATATGACAAAATAATTGTTGTACGACACAAAGAGGAGGAAAATTTAACAGACTGATGACTCAGATTTATTGCCTCAATAAATATTTTTTTAATGATAAGATCATCCTCTATGTGACATAAAAAGGTTTCACGGCTCACGGGGATAAAATATTCTACATTTTACATGCAGAAATAAATACACCAAAGATATGAGGAATGGATTCATGTACGAGGTGGAAAAAGAAGAGACAAATATTTAGTGGATTGACAACTATGATGTATTGCCAATAACTATTTTTAATAATAATCTAATTCTTAATGTGTTATACAAAATTTGTATGGCTTCACGTTGAAACGTTAGTCTACGTTTTATACACACAAACTGCACAAATTGCTATATTTCAAATACATTTAAATGAAAGTAAAGTAGAACCTCGATTAACCAAGCTTCGATTAATCGAGGTTTCTGTTAACCGAGCCGATAACAAAGTCTGATTTTTGTTTCTTTTCTTTTTTTTTCTTTTTTTTTGCGAATGAGCTTTGAAAAAGACCACTCTTTTAGTTCACTGTCCGTGCTACAGCCTCTTCTGCCCCCAAAAGCACTCAAGTTCGAAGAAACATTGCACCCTGAGAAGCCAACAGCGAACAATGCTTTGTTTCCAGTGGCCGTGTGGCCCTATTGATCACCAGGTACAATATGTTACACTCCCCCCTTTTTTTCTTTAACTTTTGGACTTTTCAACGAATTTTTCATGGTCTGTTCAACGAATTTTTCATGGACTTTTTCAACGAAAGGTAACAGACTTTTAAAAAAAAGATGTAAATTTAACAAATGAATGTAATTAATTAAAAAAATGTTTTCTTGAGACTTCTTTTATTTTTAAAAATGCGTCTTTCAATATTTAACTTAGTACAGTTAAAAAATTTCCAATTTGCTTTTTAAAATTTACTGCTAGTAGTTGATTTCCATTTTTAATTTGTTGAGCTGTGAAACATAACTTTACACATGTTTATTTTTATCATTTAAAAAACATTCTATTGTTTTTTATTCTAAAAGATATTAAATTCGTGACCACGGCGAGTTTTTATACACAATTTCTATTAATCGAGATTTCCGATATCCGAGGTACTAGCAATCCCAATTAGCTCGAATAATCGAGATTGTACTTATTAGTTTTGCAGGTCGTGAGTACTGAATAAAAGGGCCTTTACATATTAATCTTTTTTATAATTAACTTCGTTTTAATGTTTATAGGTAAGAGTAAATTTAATCTTCTTACCTGTATGGACGAAAATGCTGGGTCTTCGGAAATTCGCCGCAGTCGTTGTATCCACTGAAAAGCTGGAAGCTATAAATTTTTATTAAATGTGTGGTGAGGTGTAATATGGCAGCAGTCACGGAGACTTGTACTGTAGAATAACGATCTAGACTATATTATAAATACAAATTATTAATACACACTGGATTATTGATATTATATACAATTTACATTGAACTGGATTATTAATAGGTGGCATTCTTTGAGAGCCGACAAAGCTTCCCATATAATGAATGCAAAAGCAGCGGACAAATAGGTCCTTCTCACACAAACGCTGCACCCAGTTCTGAGATAAAAAGGGTTGCAAGAGTACAAGCAGGGGCTCTTGGTTGAACACTTTTAATTTACAAAAGAAAACCGCTGATCTTAGCAGAAAATTCATTGTCTATCGAAAGTTCAAATTAGGATATTCTGTTCTTAATTTCTTTTAGTTTTTTTTTTGGTGCTGCTCTCTATGAGGACTAAACGAAGATATTGTTATTAAGGATGATTGTTCCAGTCTATTAGAGTTGTTTGATGTTAGCCCGTAAAGTGGCGACGCCTGCTGCACATTTCACAAACGAAACACATTTCACGTTATTGTTTCCAACAGTACTGTACAAAGTCATTTTAACCTCACTCACGGTCATCGCCCCCTGAATACTAGGCCTGAACGCTGACACAAAAATGGCGGCTGCCGAAGGCGGATTTTTTTCAGCGTGTGCACGGTCCCTTAAATATTCGTACAAATATTTTTTTAAGTTTTTTCCGCTTAATTTTTCTAAGATTAGCCGCCATTTTTGTGTCAGCGCTCAGGCGTAGTATTCAGGGGGCGGTGCCTCACTTATAGTTTTAATTTTATATACGAAAATTGAGCGAAATCTGCTCAGAATGACGTCAGTTTCGGATGGGAAAATATATCGAGTCAGTGTACATTTTTATTGGCTTATAAAAAAAATTGTCCTTACGCAGTTTTTTTTTTTTTTTTTTTTTTTTTTTGTGTGGCAAAAGGAAAGAAAATAAAATAGACAGATTTGTTATAAAATACATTATGGAAGGTGTAAAAACCAATAAAGAGTTTTCTGAAGATTTTTTTTTAAGTAGCCTGTAATTTTACTTTTGTTCTAAAATCAATGTACTATATCAAGTTTCGTGCAAATCAGTCAAAAATTGCAAATTTGATTAAGCACACTGATGATAGATAGATAAATAGAAATCGATATAGATTGATAGATAGATTTCATGTTTATTTTCAAAATAAACTTTTATAATAATATTCATTTTTTCTTTTTTGAAAAAAAAAAAAAAAAAAAAGAAGAAGAAGAAGAAGAAGAAGAAAAGAAAACAATGATTTGTTTCCAGTATTACAAAATTCCAAAGCATCTAAAATTTAGAATAACTATTGAAAATTTGATTAAACTTTAACTGAGTTATTAACTGTTTAAAACAAATGGCTTATATCCATGTGCTTTTAAAAATATTTTTATTTCGCTCTAAATTAAATAAGTTTGGTTTTATTCTGATGCATAGGCGAATTTATAATATAGATATTTCAGATTTAAAGCACGTAATTCAACGTACGTATCTGCCAAAATTGCGTTTTATTTATTTTATTTATTTATTAGTGAAGTGTTAATTTTGTTATAAACTTTTATTCGGAAATAAACCTTAAACTATTTATGTTGTTTTAAGTGCAAATGGTTATTCTTGTGTAATCATAAGAAACTGAATAATCATAAGAAAGAAGTTGTACAAAAAGAGAATAGATGTCGCCACCAAAATTTGTAACTTTCAATTTTTGTTGATTTGCGTTTACGCTTTTTTTTCATAATTTGCAATTTATAATAGAGAACTAATTTTTTTTCAAACATTACGAATGTACATTTAAAAAAAAAATCTGATTTTTTTAAAAGCTCATTCAAAATAAATTCTAGAAAATATATATTAGTTTAGCAATGTTCCTTTACACATACCCGTGGAAATTTATGAACACCTAATCTTTTTTTCAGAATAAATAAACAGCAAAATACTAGTAGCAAAAAAAAAAAAAAAAAAAAAAGTGTAAGTCGCAGCTGATAAAATTAGAAAAACTAATGTAGATAACCTGTAGATTAATATAAACAGATAATCTGAACTATGTTCGGAAATAATAAAATTTTATCAGATAGGAAGGAATAGATCAGATAGGAAGGATAAAGGAATTTAAGAATTATATTGCTTTTTCAAGTAAAATAATTAACGTTTTTAAATAAACAAAGAAAATGGAATGCTGAAGAAAATTTCTTTTGGACAGCACAACAATATTTCATAGTTCGGAAAATAATTGTTTAAAAGTTTTGAAATAAATTAATAGATGGCAGCACTAAACAAAATTCTTTTTTTTTTCCCCATCTATTGTTTTGCTATTTCGTTGGAAAAAACATGCTTGCTTTGTTTCCACAGCTGCTATTTTGCGGCATGGAACTATGAATAAGAATAACTTTATTCGTAGCTGCTTAGATTTTGCGGTTATGTTTCCTCTTTCAAAGTGTAAATGACTCATAATCTGATTCGACAACTTAAAATGCACCTTTACCTTTTATGGGCAATTTTTGTTTCATAAAAATACGGTATTTTTTCCTTTAACACTTTAGTGCGCAGTTTTGCATATATGCAAACAACGGTGTTTTGAATTTAATAGATTTTTTTAATTCATATATAACTAATTCACACCAGAAAATTAAAATAGCAATATCTGCTTTAATTAATAACAAACATTCCGTATTAAAATAAAGCGAAATTAACCATTGAAACTTTCTGCTGTAAAGTCAGATTCTCTGAACTACGTAATTTCTAGAACGTATTCTATCATGGGAATTAAAGGGTTAAAGGTTAAGTTTTACAAAATAAATAATTATATGAAATAAGGTATTTGGAGACATGCTTATTAAAATATTTACTAATTTGCAATTGCAATATTTTAGCGTAAAACAGCCACACGACAGTAATTTTTACTTATATTGCAGATGTACAACAGAAGATTGACGTATTATATGAAAAATGTATCTCTGATTTTTTTTATTATTATTATTAGATTATTTTTCCTGTGTTATAAACTTTTTAAAGAATTATATATAATTTTTTCGAAACAAAATAAAAAATTGCGCATTTAAGTGTTAAAGCTGATTTACAGGCAAAATTCTTGCAAATTGATGTCGAAATTCAGAAGTTTTTCATTGAATTTGCGTATGCCCTGATACAAGAGTAAAAGCAATATACCCAAAGGTATTAATAAAAAGTAAGTGCTATAAGCCAGGTTAAGTTTGTGCAGGAATTTTTGAATTCACTATTGTGTTAATTAAGGAGATATTGTGCTATAAAATGAACAAAAATAGACTAAATCTACGAATTTTTATTTTGTTTTATTAACGCAGTAATATATATACAGAGTGTCCGAAATGTCTGGAAATGGTCGAATAATTCGAGAAATGCACATCGGATTGAAAAACGGAAAAATAGGTGTTAAATATTTTTAAAAAAGTTATTCAGTGATGGCAAAGGTGAACACCCCCAACCCGAATCCCTGGGCGTCAGAGGGAATCCGACTTTGAAATCTTGAATACCCCCCCCCCCCTTTTTTTTTTAATTGCAGATTCGGTTTCTGCGGAAAAAAATACGTAACTTTTGAATTTAACTTTTTTTTCGGATCATTGTAGATGGCGATGTAATCTAGAAAAAAAGAAATTTAATCACATAAGGAACAAAATGAAATAGAGAAATATAATGAAGGAAATTGAAGATCAAAAACTGAGCGACACGTGAGTATTTAGTCTTCAGTTGCCATGAACACTACGTGTCGCTGAAAATGAATTATTTCAGATAGCAGACTAGCTTAGAAGGAAGAAAAATAGAAAGAAAGAAAGCGTGTATGTATACTACATAATACTTGATATACAGTGTTGCCAAATTCTACCGACAAATTCGGATGTGTGATAGTAGGGATGAAAGCATGGAGGATCAAGAGGATGAAAAATTACCATAGTACATGGGGTCGCAAACCACCCATTTAATCAAAAATACAGGGTGTTCTACTCTAACTCAACTTGGGTTGACGGTAATAACTGTCACGAAACTGAAGTATATTATAATGAAACTTTTAATAGGCATGTTCGCGTTTGTTGTAAATATGAAAAACCAAAAAAAAACCCGGTAGAAGTTTCCATTATACGCGTCAGCAGTATGCACTTGACGCTCCACATTTTAGAATGTGATTATACGTTCATACGGTATCATCGATTGCGTGAGCACCCTGTTTTTCCAGAAATTTTTGTGATGTTGTGCATTTCACACCAAACAAGGTGCTTATTCATTGCAATGTTTTTATTTTTTTCAAATTTATTACCACCCATCCCAGTTCCGTTAGGATGAAACACCTGTATTGGTAACTGGATAAGTGGTTTGCGACCCGATGTTCTATGGCAATTTTTCATATTCTGGATACCTGCTATCACCCCTCTGAATTTATTGGTCGAATTCGGCAGCACCCTGTATATAGATACAAAATGAATTATCAAATGCTGCTTCATTACCCTGTGAGAGAACAAATTCATTAACCCTTAACCCTTTCGAGATGGCATCGTTTACACGCATTTTACCGCTTTTTTTAAACAGATCCCTTTACTGGTAAAATACCAAACACTGGTGTAATAAAAAATATACAAATATTACATTTCTTTATTAATGGTGCCAAAAACAAATTCCACATGCACCTTTTGATGATGCATATATGCATCACCCGTCCCGAAAGGTTTAAATGCCTGATTTTTTAAATTTTGTTTCGAAAAAATTATATATGATTCTCAGAAAGGTTTATTACACAGGAAAAATAATGAAAAAATAAAAATAAAACGGAGGTACATTTTTCGTATAATACGTCAACCTTTTCTTATGTTGCACATCTGCAATACAAGTAAAAACTAAAATATTGCAAATTAGTAAATATTTTAATAAGTATTAAATTAAATACTACCTTATTTTATATGAATTTTTATTTTGTAAAACCTTAAATGGGTGAATTGTGTTTTTTATTCTTATATTAAGGGTTATTGATGACCAGAAATTGTAAGATAGATTTTTAACTTTATTTAGTAGCATATTTTTGTTATTTTTACAGGATTAATATTTCTATATAAATTTGTTGTAAGAGTCAAATAAAAAGTGATGCATATATGCATCACTATGCATTCAAGGGTTAAAAGTACGGATGAGTAGTGATGAAAACCCTTATCTTGCACTTCAAACAATCTTAGTGTGTATATTATTGTTTTTGTGCCACGAAGTGTTGCCTTTTTATAAAATTCCATTCCCGGAGAAATTTACTAATCTAACATTAAAAAATTACAGTAAAATATTCATTTTTACGAAAATTTTCGATTTCCTGCTGGGCAGCATTCATTCATTAGCGCACTGCGCCACGGCTTGGACAGACCAGCTCTAAAAATTACATAAAAAGTGCCTAATGCAGTAAGGAAATAAATAAATAAATACAAGGAAGGATGATGATAATCTCTAGTAAATTTTATAGAATGTGTATTGATTGTGTATGTGTATTCACTATATTATTTGAATGTTATTGTATCATGTTTATAATAGTATATTATAAGCCCAGAGGCCCTAAAAGTTTGTATCTGTATGTGCCAGCTGATTTCGAAAACTATACGATGGATTTTTTCCCCCCAGTTTTTATCGTTGAATAGAGAAAATTCCCGCGGACATTTGTATGTATAATATACTGATATAACCATGATTTTTTATAATAAATTTTGGTATTTTATTTTTATTTTGGACGAAAAGGTTGCCATTGGTCATTTTTGACAACCGTTAGCATCTGTTAAAGAATTTAAAAGGCTATATCAGTTAGAAAATATTACAAACACCTCGAAAAAAAACCTGTCATTGATTTTATTTAAAACCCGGAAAAAAATAAAACCCATTTTAATGAGAGATAATACTATAAAACGAAAATATTTAATTCAAACATAAAAGGAATTTTATGTTTTATGTCTTTTATGTTTTGAATCGTAATGCTTTAGAAAAATTTCAGTGATTTCAATTGAATTGAATAACAGATTTCAATTAAAACAATATTTGGCGATTTATATTGTGCGTCAGCCTAAGAAAAATGCATCTGAAAATTTGATTAGATGAAATCTGAGTTCTTTTTTATTTGTGGCGGATGGAATAATACTTGTTGATTTATCATTTGAGCCTAAATAAAAAAAAAAGTACATGAAATTCATGAATTAATCAGATAAAATTTTTTATCAATGTAAAACAATTGCGGCTGACGCACAACGTTAGCAGCTAAACTTAGTGACAAATTAATGATTATTTTCTTTATCTGTTAGGCAATAGACTAAAGAATAATTTTATCTTAAAAATAAAGGAAATAGCAAGCCTATTTCTTTCAATCTTATTATTATTTTCATTAGAAAAATGCAAAGAAAATCTTCATTTCAAGTATTCACCAAAATTATTATTACTAAAATTTTTGCATCTAACTTTTTTATCATTGTTACTTCTATTTAAGGTATGAAATTTTGTTTGTGAAAGATCTATAATTGAGTCAACAGCAATTTAGCATTATTTAATGGAGCGTAGTTTGGCGGGTATAATTAACTTCATTTTGCAACTAACTCTGCTACACTTGTAACCATATCGTTGCTTTTCTAATGTTTGACGCCATACTTGACTATGCACCCGATTACGTAAGATTAGGAAGATTTTATTGGATGCAAACTAGAGATATGTATGTTTTTACCAGAATCAGTCATCGAGGTTTGCTCCAGGTTAACGGATACGTGATTTCAACTGATTTATAAAATCAAAAGGCAGTGAAAATGACGTCATTTTCAATTTATTCAAACAATTTAAATAAATCAACCCGGCATTATTTAAGTTCAATAGTCAGTCTCTGGAATCATTGTAATGCTCTCTAGTTTAGTAGCGTGATGACTACAGATTATTTTAAGTCTTGTTGTTATAACGACCTCATTTCCCTAGGAATCTCTACTACAAATGATCAACAAAAAGAGTTGCTATTTAATAGCCCAAGTTTTGTCCAATGCATAAGATAATATAAAAGCGCAATGGCGTTCGCATCGTTATCAACAATACGGGGGGACATTCCAGGTGAAAATACGTATTGCGATAAAATAGAAATTAAATTCACAATTTTGTGTGATTCAAGGTTCGTTTGAAAAAATGAACCAGTGCAGCCAGCTAATGAAATTATATATTCATAGAAATATAGAAATAAAACATAGAAATGAAACATATAAACATAGCAATGAAATTATATATTCATAGAAACTTCACCCGCGCTTTACAAAAACAAGAAAAAATAAAAGAAATAAAATAATAATGAAATAATAAAGAATGAAAAAAAAACTTTGCAAATCCTTATTTGGTAAAATTTTTCGGATATGTATTCAGAGTGAAATAGGCGAGTTGCAATAGGAACTATAAATATTTCCGTTTCAGTTCATTCACATGTTAGTTGCGTCAGCAGGTTTTGAGGACACCTGGGTGAATCAGAACTATCCTCTGTAATAAGAGCGATTGATATATTTTTTTAATCTAATAATGTTAAGTGTAAAAAAATGCATATGTCATTTTCTTTAGTTTTTTAATAGGCCTGTTTAACATGTGGTGTTTGAAATAGTATATTGCAATTTAGTGGCGTAGCGTAAGGAGATGATGCATCACTTTATTATCAGTATTATTATATACAAATTGGCTTTATTTAATCGTACAAAATATAAAGATTAAACTCTTCGGGACGAGCGTCTTTTACAGAATTTTTAATCTTTTATCACCGGTTTTTAAAAACAGAAATATTTGTCTAATTGAATCGGGAAAATGCTAGGATTAAATAAAGCAAAATTTACGATAAAAATTTACTGGTGAGAATAATCACGGATCCTGAGCACTTTACGCGGCACGTATACCGGTCGCTCGTCCCCAAGGAGTTAACCCTCTCGCTGCGTAAGTAATTCTTCGCGATAAGCGTCTTTTACAGAATTTTTAATCTTTTATCACCGGTTCTTTAGAGCAGAAATTTTTGACTATCGTAATCGAAGAAAATGTCCTGATTAAATCCCACAAAGTTTTCGATAAAAAATAACTGGTGGGAATAACCAAATAGCATTAATTAGACGGAAAAATGCATGTCCGAGCATATCTCGGGCTGCGCAGCGAGAGGGTTAAGTAAGGTCAAATTTAGTATATTGATAATAGATAGGGAGCTGGTGACATTGAAAACCCCGTGATCGCGGAATTGAAATTTTTTTTTTGTAAATCGATAGTAAAAAGTCATACAATCTGGGTATCACTAAGTTGGACAAGCTGAAAGTATGTTTAATTGAATTAAATATTATTAAAAGCTATAACGTTTTACCGCTATCTCGGATTTTGATCACTCTTAGAGCATTTTATTAAAAAATTGTGCTCTTTCAGAAAAACTTGGTGTGACAAACTTTATGCTGCCGGCAAAGGCTATCAAACATATTAAAAGGAGGCGGCCGGTGATAAAATCTCACCGCTTTGAATTTTTGCCAGTAAATCTTTTATTTTACGTCTGGACGGTAGTCAATTGTTGGCAAAGGCGTATGGAGACGTTTGACGACCGCTTGGCCGCCTGCTCTGTGAATTCCTGCGGTGCTCTAATAGCGTTTGTCATAGCGTTTGTAATAGCGTTTGTCATAGCAAGTTTTTATGAAAGAGCACAAAATTTTCCATAAAATGCTCTAAGAGTGATCGATATCACGATAACGTTAAAAATTATAGCTTTTTAATTATAATTAATTTAATTAAACATATTCTTGGCTTGTCGAACTTAGTTATACCTATTTCATTTTGTTCATATGGCATTTTACTATCGATTTACATAAAATGATTTTTTCAAGTGACGGTAGTAATTCGAAACGACATCATTCATTTTCAATCCTTTCCAATAAAGTGGAATGTGCGTGAAATGTCCCAGGGATGGATCACAGTCGCTCGTACACTGATTTATCCATTTGTTTTGTGCAAAGATATATTTTTATTTGAAAGCATTATTCTCTGAAAAAATAATTTTTTCAAACGTTGTATGTGTATCCATGTGAGCTTCTGAAAAATAATATAGATTAATATATGTATTTAGACGTAAAGAAGGACTCCATTATGGTAAAATAGAGATATGTTATTATGGAGCAGTTATAAGCTCCGTCAGGGATTGCATTTTAGAGACTGATAAAACAGAAGCGGCAAAATAAACACGCGGCGAGATAAAAATATACAATCATTAAAAATGTCTGTTGAAAGTCAAATACATCTGTTTCGGAAAGTTACTTCTATGTTGCACAATATCAGTTATTAAAACAAGTATGAGACATAAAGTTCACCACTGTTCCTTAAAGTGTTTATAGTTCGTTAAAGTGTTTGAGTTCTTTTCTCATATAATTGAGTTTTGATGTTGCCGAAACATCTGGGTGATTAATTTCAAGTGAAATTGGG
The DNA here is from genome assembly GCA_963932465.1 of Maratus speciosus. Classification (NCBI taxonomy): domain Eukaryota; kingdom Metazoa; phylum Arthropoda; class Arachnida; order Araneae; family Salticidae; genus Maratus; species Maratus speciosus. Next base: position 267,627,382 of record OZ010798.1, on the reverse strand, counting down.
TTTTGAAATGCATTATGCGTTTTCCAAATTATTCATTTAGACACCATATTTCACCTTAATAAACTGTGAAGTTTTGTTATAGTATTCAAAATGCGTTGGAAAGTGTTTGATAATCTATGTGGTACGTATGATTTTTCGTTCTTGTTTTCCTATTATTTGGTATATATAAATTGTATAGATTGCATACGTAGCGGGGCGCAAAAGGGTTGGGTTGGGTTGGGTTGATTTTTGACGGCCAATTATCTGCACGAGGGATATAGGCCCGGGGGGAGTGCCCTCCGTGGGGGGGGGGGGGCGCAAAAGGATTCGAGTACATTTCCGCTTACTGACAGAAATTGCTGAAGTGAATTTTCAACTCTGCTACACGTTTTTAACTGAACTAAATTTTGGCACTGAACTTTAACTGAACTAAGTTTTTTTACAGTATCCCGAATGTGTTGGAAAGTGTTTTTTAATGAATGCTTGACGCATAATTTTTCTTTCTTGATTAATAGGTTGTTGTTTCGTGTGCATATAATTTAAATATTTAAAATTGCATCGGAGCATTTGATATTATGTTTAAAATGATTATTTAACCCTTAAATGCATAGTGATGCATAACTGCATCACTTTTTATTTAACTATTAGCAGCCAGTATATTTATATAGAAATATTAATCCTGTAAAAATTACAAAAATATGCTACCAAAACTGCATATATATTAAGCATACAATGTTAGTTAATGTGGGAATCTGACGTAAATTGACACAGCTGTGCCATCTTGTGGACGGAGTTGATAATGCAAATACGCGGGTTTTTAGTATGACGTCATATATGACAGAATATCTACTATCTGCGCCTCTCTTGCGCATATTTTCTGAATCTTTATTCACTTATTAAAAAAAAATTCAGTGTACCAGATTTATTGCAAAATATTTTTGTTACAGTTTGTTTTGATAAAAATATGCACATTTAAAAAAAATGTAGTCACACAATCATTTTAATTTCTGGAGAAAAAGCACTAATGCTACGAAAACATTTGCCCTGAAACTAAAATGGCATTGCGACTATTTTTTAAATACACATTTTTATCAAAACAAGCTGTAACAAAAATATTTTGCAATAAATCTGGTAAACAAGATTCATCTTCTGTGAGTGAGTAACAATTTGAAATTCGTGATTGAATTTTTAACAAGGATTGTCTAAATGGCCTTGTGTGTTTAAAAAAATCTAATCTGGCGATTTTAGGAAAATTATTAAAGCTATTGTCTAGAATCGCAAAATGTTTAAACAAATAAATGAGCAACATTTGCTCGTTTAATAGTACAACATTTAATGCATGCATTTTAAATTAAAGTGATTCCGAATATAAAATGAAATGAGTTTTAAATTACATGAATTAAATATTTGTAAGTTAAATAACATGAGTTAAATACGATCAAGTGAATATTGGAAACTTGTCGTCTGCTCTCTATAAATGATAAAAAGGACTTAAAATTGAATATTTTATTTATAATTAAATTCTATACATGTTCTAAACATTCATAAACGTCGTATTCTCATCGGGAATACAACCGTATGAACCATTTTGTATAACTTTAGCACATCAAGAATTGAATAAAAAACGAGACTGCAAAATGAATATTTTTACATATTAACTACTTACTAATTTTTGTGCGTCATTTTTCATTACATTAAAAAAAAATAATTAAAATTGAGCGTATATAATCAGCAACATTTGATAATATATATTAAATAATATTTTATCTTTTTTTATAAACTAAGATAAAAACACGTAACTAACTTGGAAAAGGACAGAGATGAATTCTATCACAAAAAGAATTTTCTTACAATTTCGAAAACTACAACTCTTCGATGATCACCATTTTGTCATTTTAACAAATAATATTAGTTCTAAAAAGAACTGTTTTTATTTAAATAATTAACTATAATAAATAAATTAAATAATCACGAATAAAAATTAATAGCATATTCTATACTGTCAACAAACAAATGAAAACACGACATTTGCACTTGCGTAGTTATTTCATAGATGTACAATTAATAGATTATCCATAAAGAAGAAAATAGTTAGGTATGTTCCTGTAGTTCAACCCCGTCTGCTACGTGACGTTTGACCTTGATTGATGTGACTTCGCCTTTAATCTTGCGGTTACCTCTCTGGTTTAAGATAGGACGCTTACTTTGTATCCTGCTTTGTATGCTACTATTTAAATTTAAAAATCTATCTTAAAATTTCTTTTGTCTAATCTTTAATAAGGATAAAAAACACGATTCTAAAGAAATAATTCATGCATTTAAGGGTTTTACAGTAAAAAATTACATAAAATAAGTTATTTAGATTTATACTTATTAAAGTATTTAATAATTTGAAATATTTTAGTTTTTACTTGTATTGCAGATCTATAACATAAGTAAAGGTTGACGTATTATACGAAAAAATGTATCTCTGATTTTTTTTTTTTTTCTCCTGTGTAGTAAACCTTTCTGAGAATCATATATAACTTTTTCAAACTCTTAAAATTGGAAAAAATGAAAAAAAAGGACCATTTTCAACATTTAATATCTTAAAATGTATTTAATATTAAGACACAATTTTAAATGGGAATGAAAGATACAAGTATGTTCTTTCATTTCAAATATTTGAAAAATTGCAAGATGCAGAATTAGCATTTACAGGGGGCTCAAAACTGTCAGACATTTGACAAGCAGAAAATCGGCATAACAGCTTATGCGCACGATTACAAAATAAATTTTGCAACTAGAATGAAAATTTTGGTGCCTACTTATACCTCAGATTATAATAGTTACACTGAACCTAAATAAATTTGTATTTAAAGCATTTTTATATTTTTAATACAAAGTTGTATTTAGCTAATGCAAAATTTAGAAATTTCAACAATATAACCCCCTAAAAAAATATTTTCTTTTTACAATAAAAGGGAAATTTTAGGTTCAGTTTATACAGACTAACATGAAACATATCTTTTGAAAATTTCATGAAAAAAAATTCAGAAGTTTTTGAGATATCGTGCACGTTATACCCAAAAAACATCATTTGGAGAAAAATGACTTCAAAATTTTGGAAATACCGCTTCGGCTATTGGGCGAGTATAATTCTAAATGCCATAACTTCTGTTCTAATGGGAATTTCAAGATAACAATGATATCAAAATGTTCAGAAAACATAGAAGTTTAACATCTAAAAAAATTAAAAGCTTTTAGAATTTAAAAATTTTAGAGCTTTAAGAGTCCTGAGACCCCTTAAGGGTTGGAAAAAAAAAGTTATATCAGAGCTGCGCCACTGGCGACTATTTTTATATTCTACTCGCATCACTATTTAAACAAGGTACTGTTTGTAGTATATTTCTTTTGCACATGTTGTCAAGATGGAGTTATGAATAAAGAAGAGGACACATATAGACAAGCGTCTAGCGATCACACTTTTTCATTTTGATCCTGTGATCCTGCGGGATCAGCGTGTTCCGCGCATATCGTTCCGCGCAGGACGTAGCGATGTTTGTGTAAAATAACATTCTAAGCAAAATTCTTTTAGGAACTTTATGGAACTTTATTTTATTTTGATTCAAATTAATTAAACTCTAAAATTATTTTAAAAGGACGAAAAAATTATTAAATTATAATTTAAAAAACAGGAATTATTAAATTCAAAATTTTGAAATAAACAATTTAAACATTGTGAAAAAAATATTAAATTTAAATTATTAAACATAAAATTACTAGAAACATATAAAAATTTATTATATTCAGAATTTAAAGTGCCTTTAAATGATTAAAAAAATAAATAAATTACTAAATCATTATAAAATTTAAAATTATGAAAAAAATAGTAACGATTATTATTTATTCAAAATTAAAAGTTCTTTTAAAATGATGATAAAAATTAAAATTATTAAATTTAAAATTATGAAAAAATATTTAATTATTAAATTTAAAATATTGTTTACGATTTGCTTATCTTTACACCACTAGATGGCGATACAATAGGCATTAAATCTGTTAAAACGACGATCACCATATCAAATATCTGGAAAATTCACAATAAAAAAATTGTTAATAGTGGTACAAATATTGAAAAATATAAATTTTCAATTTTTATCTTAAAAAAAATTTAGTTTTTTAAAGCAATCTTGATATTCTTTTTCATTCAGCTCCGTAAGGAATCGAACCCATGCCATCTAATTTGAGGGTGAACGTCATACCACCACACCATAAAGTTCCTTAAAGAAATTTGCTTAGAATATTATTTTACACAAACATCGCTACGTCATGCGTGGAACGATATGCGCGGAGCAAGCTGATCCCGCAGGATCACAGGATCAAAATGAAAAAGTGTGATCGCTAGACGCTTCACACATATAGTGTTAGTTTCGTCTACCAGTTGCGAGTGAAGTAACTGAGGTGGTTGTCACAAGATGACGGCTGCTTTTTTAAAAATAGGATCTTCAGTTTCTGATTATCGCCAGAGCAAACGTCCCACCAGTAAAATTGAATAGCAAATTTCGTCTTATTTCATTGTCTTACTTATGAAAAATTTTCTCAAAAATGTCCTAAAAATTTCTATTTGCTTTTACTGGTGTCAGTATACCTTATAAAACAGTCAGTTTGTTTCTCTGGTTGTCACAATATGGCGGAAACGCAGGACCTAACTACTGCTAAAGTAAACTCCTACCAGTAAAAACGAAAATCTGTTTCTACCACTATTTATGACTGAAATTTTGTAATAATAAGGCGTTTAAATAAGTTGAAATTTTCTATATAAAACTACAGGTGGTAGTTTCCACCGGCGGTAAACAACGCTTACGATAGCGGTTACAGTTGAAGCTTCACTATTTTAAAGATATGTCAGTTCCACTTTATTAATAGCTCCATGGTTGTCAAAGTATGTATGAAAGAGCTTTGAGAAAGTGGTGCGAGATACAATTAAAAAAATAGTCGCCAGTGGCAACCCTGTGCAGGCATTTTCTTTAAGGGTTTCATGCTAGTGATGGGCAAAATGAATGATTTTACTATCGAATGAATCATTCGGGCATGCGCAAAAATACAGTATATATTTTTAATAAATTGTCACCAGAAATTTGGTAAAGAGAAGGGGAGCAAGAAGCGTCCGTAATGTTTTTAATCAATTATCTTCAGAAATTTTCAATATAAAAATAATTTTAAAAATTTTATGAGGTATTTAACGCTTTCAGGGGCAATGGCATTTCTGCTCAAAAAATGTTCAAATAATTAATTCACACCGCAATTAATGAACAAATTTATTTGAAAATAATCAAAAGCTTTTTTTCGCGTACCGTAATTTCCGGTGTATAGCCCGCAAATCAAACAATTCAGTTTGGACCCAGAAATTTTATTCAGTATTTGAAGACCAATATTTATCGTGATCTAAAAAGTTACATTTTATTTTTAAAAATTTCTGGGTCGAAACACGATTGTTTGATCTGCGGGCTATACACCCGAAATTACGGTATATTATGAGATCGAAATCGTACTAAAAAATTACTGGTGCCACTTGACAATTTAGGCACTAAATTTAACCGTTTGTAGACTGCAAACGGCGCCCGTCAAGGGGTTAACCCATTCGGGACCATGGGTGTATTGCACCTTCAAAAAGAGCATTCAGAATTTGTTTCTCGCACCAGTAAAACGGGTGCGGGAATTATTAACCGTATCAAATTAACCGTTAAAAATCATTAACCGTAAAAAAGAACAGTAATATTTATGGTCTTTATTTAGAGCGTTTCGGTGATTATTTTAGTAAAGATATCATTTTTAAATAAAGTTGTCTCAACCGAATAAAATTTATGTAAAGGTCCGGTCCCGAAAGGTTTAAATTTATTCTAATTAAAATAAAGGACTTCTCTTTCGATAAAAATATCTGATACAATGTGGATTTAAAAAAAAATGTTGGCAGCTGTGCTTTTGCGCATCCCCGAATGTTTCATTCGAATAGCAAAATCATTCCTTCTGGCCATCACTGTTTTACAGTAGAATATAAAAAAACAATCCTTTCTTCTACATATGAAAGTAATAATGTCAAATGTGAAATATCGCTTAATTTTAATCCAAAACATTGTTTGTTTCCATGATCGGGGTGCTTTTGTCATTAGTGTTACTGTGTTGTTTTTTTCTGGCGATTTAAAGCCAGAAAAATATCTTTTACCAAATACCTCAAAACATTTTGAAATGTCCTTATTTAGTAAAATATTTCGATTATGTATTCACTATGAGACAAGCAAGATTAAATAGAAAGTAAAAATATTTCCGTTCAGTGGAATCACATGCTTGGTTACACCACTGTTAGCAACTGTCAGGTGGTCCGCATGAATCAGAAGAGTCGTTTGAAATAACAGAACTTGTTTTTTAATCGTTAGCTCAATCTATCATTTCGTCTAGCGGTTTTTTTTTTTTTTTCATAAAGTGACTGTGAAACAGAGTTACTCATTTTTCTAGTGTTTATTTTAACCTAGGTTTCAAGAATTCAAAACTGAATTTCGGTCAGAATTCGCAATTTATCGCTTTTTTTTTTTTTTTTTTTTTTTTTTTTTATCTACCAGAACTTTTGAATAATATATATTTTTTATTAAAAGAGAATACAGTAAAACCTCCCTAAAGTGACCACGTTCCATTCCAATAAAAATTTGTCGCTCCGAGAGGTGGTCTCTTAATGGAGGTCATGTTTAAATCTAGATTTAAATTGTTGAAAAAAAGCAGCAATTAATGTTTCTAAAATTTGTTTTTCACTTTAGGAAAAAATATGAAAATTTAAGTATCAAAACAAATGTTAATTATATAAGTTAATTACTGCAGAGTTTAAAAAACGAATACATTAACGTTTGCTTTGATTATACGGTTTTATCTTTTATAACTTTTATTTCCAAGTCCTTTCGAAGTTCAGTAAATAAATGCAATTTTTTTTTTTTTTTTTGGACGGGAACAAATAATGACGATTTCATTAATTTATCAATTTCTTTGAGAGTTTCCTGACAGAATAGGGCAGGAGAGTTTATTGACCGTGATCCTTAATTCGTCTTCAGAGTTAAATTCATTGCCTAAAAAGGCACAAAGAGGTTTAAACACTTAAAAGTAACCGGAATAAATAAAAATTTTAAACTTAGTTTAGAAGTTTGATGAATAATGCGCTCTCCGGAATTACTTTTCTAATAAAACCTTCTTTAAGCGACCAGGAAAAAACGGAATTTGTTTCATTTTCTTCAAAGAAATGGGCTGCTGATGGAGGGAGTTAAACTGGTATAGAGGTCAAATTTGTATTGAGCCTATGGGAATAAATTTCGTTCCATAAAAAATGGTCGTTCAGGGAGGTGGTCGCAAAGGGAGGTTTCACTGTATATTATTACATAAAGTTAATAATACTATTAGAAAATTCTGGTAGATGTTTCGAATAATAACAAGTCGGAAATTGTACGTCAAATGAGTTCGTGCTATAATTATTTTATAAATTTTGATATCCTGGTGCAATAGCTGTTGCACTCTTATGCAAAAATGCATTAATACAAAATGTATTGCGATTATATATATTAAATTCAGTAATACAGAAATAACAGGACTCCATCTTAAATAGGACGTCATCATCCTGGCAAGCTAGAAACATTACCTATCATGCGACATCATTGAATTCATTATGTATGATAGGATTTAAAAGAATGAAGAAAACTTTTATTAATACCTCTTTAAGTTTTGGTTCGATTATAATAAAATTTGAAATGCCTCGACACATTTCTGCAAAGATTCTATTTATTACATTTCAAAACATTCGGTTGGGTAGTTTTTGCGCTGCTATATGCGGACAGACAGACATACGGACCAGACGACGACTGACGACTATAGGTGCTACGCATTTATATAATTACGAATGCACCTAAAACTCACTAAATTGGCAACACTGATTTCGGAGTATGAGAGTTTGCAATTTGCAATTTTGGACCATGGCTGTTGTCTCAAATATCTTTCTAACACAATCCGATATTAGCAGGACTGTCACTGGCGTCTATTTTTTTATTGTATTTGTACTACTTAAAACAAGTTGTAAATTGCTCGTGAAACGTGGCAAATGAGGTGCGTTCGTACTATAACTAGTTTATAAATATTTTTGCACCGCATATTGTACTGAATGTATGTTTTAGTGCACTTCATAAGTGCATATCAATTTCATTCTGTTCGAAAGGCTGTAAAATCATTAAAATGCGCTGGCAATAATTTTTTCCCATTGGCCGTAATGTAACGGAAACTTTTGACTGTCCCTGTAATTAAACTATACATCCGATTTTGATAAAATTTGAAATGATTCGACAAAATTGCGCATCAAGTATATATTTAAAATTTCAGACCATTCGGAATGCTGTAACATCATTAAAATGCACTTGCAATAATTTATTCGCATTGGCCGTAATGTAACAGAAAACTTTTGACTGTCCCTGTAATTAAGCTGTACATCCGATTTTCATAAAATTTGAAATGACTCTACAAAATTTTGCAACAATTATATGTTTAAAATTTCAGACCATTCGGTTGGGTAGTTTTTGCTCTGTTATATGCGGACAGACGGACTGAACGACGACTATAGGTGCGACGTATTTTTATAATTACGAACGCACCTAAAAAGAAAAAGAAAAATCTTTTCGATATAAATCAAGGATAATTGAAAGACCAATCTATCAATTTTTTTTTTTTTTTTTTTGTAGTCAGTGGAACGAGTAGAATATAAAAATATTCTCCTGTATTAGTATAGAGCAGCGGTTCTCAAACTTTATTGGTACGCGACCCACCTTTAAGTAAACTAGTCGGATGTGGCAATCCCAAAATTTTCTTCTATCTCATACATGTTAATACTTACTTCCTGAAAAATGCTGCCGGTTAGATGATTTACACCAAAATCTAATCAGCAACAACTTATATGAACTTCTAACTGAATCTGAAGTTTCATAAAATTCGTGCATTAGTTTTTGAGTAGAGCTATGGCAGAAATCGTAAAAAAATTTGCATAGCAGCGTCACCTGTTGGGCGATATATACCAAAACCTATTAAGCAATAACTTAATGGGTCTCAGCACTCTTAAAGCTTTAAAATTTTTGAAATTTTAATTTTTTTAGATATTAAACTACTATCTTTTCTGAACATTTTGGTATAAATGTTTCCGTGAAGTTGATATTAGAACAGAAGTTATGGCTTTTAGAATTATACACGCTCAATAGCCGAAGCGGCGTTTCAGAAACTTTGAAGTCAATTTTCTCCAAATGCCGTTTTTGGGCATAACGCGCACGATATCTCAAAAACTTCTGAATTTTTTTTCATGAAATTTTCAAAACGTATGTTTCATGTTAGTCTGTATAAATTGAACTTAAAATTTCCTTCTTATTGTTCAGAAATATATTCTTTATAGGCGATTATACTGTTGAAAATTTCTAAATTCTGCATTTACTAAATACAACTTTGTATTAAAAATAGAAAAATGCTTTAAATACAAATTTATTTAGGTTCAGAGTAATTATTACAATGTGAAGCATAAGTAGGATCCAAAATTTTCCTTCTACTTGCAAAATTTATTTTGTAATCGTGCGCATAATCTGTTATGCCGATTTTCCGCTCGTCAAATGTCTGACATTTTGGAGCCCACTGTAAATTCTAATTCTGCATCTTGTAATTTTTCAAATACATGAAATGAAAGAACATACTTAAATCTTTCATCCCAATGTAAAATTTTGTCTTAAAATCAATTACATTTTAAGATATTATATGTTGAAAATGTTCTTTATTTTTCGATTTTTCCAATTTTAAGAGTCCTGAGACCCCTTAAGCCAACTTGATAACATGAATCTGAAGTTTGATTAAAATCCGTGCATCCCTTCTTGAGATAAAGCTATTGTGGTAATCAGGGAAAATGTAGCATAGCAGCGCCACCTGTTAGACGATTTACACCAAAACGTAGTCAGCGCCAGCTCATACACTGCAAATAGAGGCGTCTTAAATTCAGACACATATGTGACTGAAAAAGAAATTCAGACACTTAAGTGTCTGAATATGAAATTTCAGACATCATAAGTGTCTGAATTTAAGACCCTTAAGTGTCTTACTGTGATCATGGTATAAATGAACTGAGAAAAATGTCTGAATAATGATCATGTGTCTGAAATTAAGACATGTAGAAATTCAGACACTTATATGTCTGAATGTAATACAATTGTATCATATGTATGATGAAACGACGATTGTATATGAGGACCCTGCGGCTAAAGAATATAAGTGAAAAAATTTAGATTTGGAATAAATTGAATTTAACGATTAACATCAATAGTAAGTGACTGACTTAAAATATGAAGCTGTTGCTAATTTCATAGCGGTCTTTCAATTCTTATTTCAATAACTGTGGAAGGAAAGTGAAGTACAATATATTTTTTAAATTTTAAGTACAGATTAAAGAGGTTAAGTAGTTTATAGAGCTTAAGTAGTTGACCTCCAGAATGCAACACATAATTAGGAAATCTCTTATATTTTGCGTTTTAGTTTAGCAAACAAGGCAGGGGACTTCAGGCACATCTGTCCAACGTTTCCCCTCCCTATATTTTTCTTCTGAGAGCAATCATAAAAGAAATAGCCTTATTTCCAGATAGCCTGTATACTGATCTCAGTTTTTTCAATTTTGTCACTTATAGCCTTTCGCTTCTGGTGTCATCATATGAAATTGTATCGCAATATATCTGACAGCACCGTCAGAAAACGTTTTCGAATGGATGAAATGCTTTGCCATCCACTAAATTTGGTATTAGTGTATGAAATAAGCAACTTAATTTGACCATGGGGACGTCTGCCAAAATTGTAAATGCCCGTTTACTAACTTTCGAACTAAATTATTTTTAGTGTAAAAGTACAAGCTAAAGAAACTTTTCCCAAAATATAAATTTCTCAAAAACTACTTCCACTCATAGGTATGCTCATGGCTCACTCATAGGCCGTTCCCTAAATACAAAGAGATATAATTGTTCTTAGAAAAAAATGTAGAAAGAGGAGAGGATGGACAGATGTGTCTGGAGTCCTTTACCTAGTTCGCCTAACTAAAACGCAAAATATAAATATGAAATAAGCTAAACCAAGAATCTTTTGTGAGAACACCTTGTACAAGATAATTTTTATATAAAAGGAATATAAAAAAATTAACAAGTAAGAAGTATTAAATATTAAATAGATGTATAAAAATAAATTTCTAACAATATTTTTCAAAATGCAGAACATTTCTTTCCCTCTAGTGGAAGGTAAGGGGTGCCCTTCTGAACACCCTTCATCTAAGATAAATTTTAAATATACGAACGTCAAAAGGAAATATTTAAAAATTGATTTCTATTAGTGGTTTAGGAAGAGAGGGGGGGGGCGGTGCTCCTCTTACGAAAATTTCTGAGTTCTTTTTTCTCTTAGTGTTCAATTATGTAATCATTTCGAAGAATAAATGTTATTTTTTTAACTAGCGTTACGACGATTTTTTTAATTTATAATATGTTTTTTACCCTCTTACTGAAAGAATAAAATCTGTAATAATTATATTCATATAATTTATAAGTGTAAACATTGCGAAAAACGCCAAATAAAGAAAATAAAATGCTTCTGATTTCTTCTTATACAACGTTCCACTTTTCCCGCTGATAAAAAAAAAAAAAAAGTTTTAACAACTTATCATACTGTAACCCGTAGACTGACGTAATGAATAAAGCCATCTGTTTCCAATGGAAATGCTGACTCGCAGCTTTTTTTTACTTTGAGAAGCGAATCTGTGTTGTGAGTCCGGAGTCCGTTGTCGTATTCAAATTTAAACGTTCTTCAACAGTTCGCGTCTTTGATCGGTCCGGATTTTTTACTGTGAAAAATGTTGTCATTATGTTATTACTGCGGCTGCGTTATTAGTGGAAGCGTTATATTTAGAAGTTTCTTGCATTCTGGATGGCTGGAGGGATCTTATGTGCTTCATATATGGATATAACGACTGAAATTACATCCGGATAACTCTACAAATAGTTCCCAACAGAGACAGTATTACTTTTCATTGCTTTTCGTCAAGAATATAGTTACTCATCTCGTTAAACAAGAAAACTAACCCCAGACCTACAAACTAGTCCCGCGGGCTCTGTTTTCAGAATGGAAAATTTCCATTATTTTAACAGGGCTAGCAGGATATAGGAAGGGGTTTTCTTCCAAAAAGAAGCAAGTTTTTGTCTCTCTTTCACTATGACAGTTATTTTAAATCAAGTCATATCGATATCAGTAAGTGTTTTTGATATTTTGTTTATAGTACCACATAAAATGTTGCATGAAATATAACTTATGTTTGAATTTGTTTGCGAAAAAAAAAACAGCTAATTCTAGAAATATATATTTTTACATACTTGTAATTCTAGAACTGCAGGTCCAAAATTATATATTATATTTTTTGTGTGAGTGTAGGCTAATTTGATTATGTAAAAACATCAGTAATATTATGTAAAAAATTGGTTAACTTAGAATGTCTATAAAAATAAAGCAAAAACGTAAAATTGTCGAAACTTTTGTTGAAGAAGAAATACTTTGTTTGGATTTAAAAGAAGTAAAAAAAAAAAAAAAAAAGGTTGTTTTTTAAAAGGTTAATTTAGCGTTTTGATGAACATGTTGAATTCCTTGTAACGTTTTCTATCGCAGTTATAACCACATTTTATTTTAAACTTACTTTTAAATTAATTGTTTGTTCGCTATGAAGGATGTGCAATTCACTCGAAGTTTAATATTTGATAAAAATTGGAAAATTAACAAACATCTATCGTGATTTATTTTTTATATAATTAGAGATGTATAATTTTCGAGGAAAACCTTTTTAGCCAAAAATCTGTTTTTGGCAAAATTGATTTGTGTTTTGAAATCCGATTTGTCAAAACTTTTTTGTGTCACCTTAAATATATATATAGATATATATTCTGCATGATATTATTTGGTTTCAAAGCAATTTTTAATTATATGGCACACCCGTATATTCTCTAAACTATACAGTTGAAAGGAAAATATTACTGCAATTTTGTGATTATTATATGTAAAATCAGTTTTCGAAATTTTCCTTTTTTAATAGCACATTGTATAGAATATAAATTATTTACAACTATAATTCCATTTCCTCAAAAAAAAAAAAAAAAAAAAAAAAAAAATCATTATTTACTTTGATTTTTTTGTTCAAAATTTTAAATTTTGGATTTGCAAAACATGAGAAATTGAAAACTAAGCTTATTTTATTTTAAGGCTGTTCTCAAATCCAAAAGGGCAACTTTATGACGCAAGTTTTAATTTATTTTTGTTGGGAAATGAATGAAACTGGCTGGTGTTGTTCAGAAACTATGTTATCGAACTGTTTTCTCCGTTTTTTTTTTTTTTTTTTTTTTTTTTTTTTTCTTTCAAACGCAACAGGTCTTTCAGAAAATAGTGTCCAAGTGGGCGTTTTGAATCGAATTTCTGAGTGAAAGAAGAATAACCACTCAAGAAAGGGCGAAAAACGTGTTTGTCATGTGATCAAAATCGCTTATAACTCAATAGGTAATTTATGGATCAAAAAATGGAAAACACAGTTCGATTCCATGCTCAGGCTTTCCAATTTTATACCTTTCCGTTAAAAAATGAATTTGTAAATGTGTCAAAACGTTTTGTGCTTGTTGAGCAGAGCAGTTGAGAACAGCTTTAAGTTAAAAGGTTATTACAAGTTTAAAATGGAAATTAGAAAACAGCTAGAGTTTTGTATATTTCCATGCATAACTACATTTCGCACAAAAAATTGCGGTTTTCCTCAAAGTTCATTTATACAAACAAGGCAAAAAAAAAAATGTATATTTAGGCAAAATAGGTTTTGAAACTAGAAGTGACTTTTCCTGTATGTTATTATATATGTGTGTGTGTGTGAACATGAAAACAAATCATAGAAGCATTAAAATGAAGCTATCGTGAAATTCTGAATATTTTATAATTAAATTCTCAACTTTTCTTATGGTAAATAAACCCCTCTTAAAAAAAAAAAAAAAAAAAAAAAATCGAATTTACTCTTTAAATGAAGAGTTTCATACTCAATTTTTTTAAATATTGGGTTCTCATATACTGCAAATTTTGGGGGATTTAGTATTAGATTTTATTTAACACGGAAATAAAAATGCAAAAAATGCTTAAACTGGGAATTGCACTGGGAATATGTTATTTAAATAGGAAAATATTGAACCACAAAGCAGGGATGGAATTCTTTCTGAAGGAGTGAATTCTTTTTTATAAATGGGAATAATTTGTTACCATAAAGCGGAGCTGATTACAGCATGGGCAAACTGGGCTGTTTCTATGGGCCTTTAGCTTTACGGGCCCCTAAATTCTGTATAAAATTTCCATAAAGCTGATATTTTAAGTTTGTTTTGATCTTATGCTTATTTTAATAAATATTTTGTACTTTTAGAACATGATTAGGTTAAAGAAAATGATATATTTATCCAAATATGTATTTGACGGCATCGAATAGGCTTCATTTTTTTTTTTTTTTTTTTTTTTTTTTTGTAACAGTATACAAAGGCAGTGGGGGAAGAGGGCGAATGAATTCTAGGTCTTCGGACTAGAATTAATCCGAAGTTCACTAAAAGTAATAAACATTTTTGATGCCGTAGGGAATATATATCACATAAATGCATATTTATATATATATATACATATAATTATCCTATTCTAAAACTACAAAATACTGATTACAATCCTCATAAGGTCAAAACTGATTTAAAATATCAGCTTTATTGTATCCAATTGTATATAATAATATGTATATAATAATAATTGTATATAATAATAGGTATCCAATTTGGGGTACCTTAAAATCAGGGGGTAGAGAAGCACCCCATTTTTCCCACGCTGCAATCAGCTCTGCTTTATGGTAACAAAGTATTCCCATTTATAAAAAATGATTCAATGTGGTCAAACATGGTTGCGTATATGGCTTAGAAAGAAAAGTGGTCAAATATGGCTTCATATTGGCCAAAAAAAAAGGGGGAGGGTTCAAAGATGGCCGCAATTAAGACATATGAAATGTCTGAAATTCAGACGTAAGAAGTGTCTGAAAATTTTAAGACATTTTAAAACGTCTTAAAATTGAACACTCTTGTTTCAGACACTTAAGTGTCTGAAATTCAGACACAAGAAGTGTCTGAAAATTTTAAGACATTTTAAAACGTCTGAAAATTGAACACTGCGTTTCAGACACTTAAATGTCTGAATTTCAGACATTTCAGTTTACAGTGTATCAAGGACTAACTAAATCTGAAGTTTGATGAAAATCCACGCATTAGTTCTTGAGATAGAGACATTGCTGAAATCAGGAAAAATGATGTATAGCATCGCCACCTGTTGGGCGATTTACACCAAAACGTAGTAAACATGGACTCATATCAATGACTAACTGAATCTGAAGTTTCATACAAATCCGTGCATTAGTTCTTGAGCTAGAGCTGTTGCGGAAATCGTAAAAAATGCAGCATAGGAGCGCCACCTGTTGAGCGATTTGAACCAAAAACTAATCAGCACAAATTTATGTCATGAACTAACTGATTATAAATTTTTATTAAATTCCGTTGATTAGTTTTTGAGATAGAGCGCCCACAAAATTTGTGTCACATACAGAGAGACGGACAGGCAGAGTCATAAACAGACATTTTGTAAAAACATGTTTTTCGGGATCTCTGATCCCTAAAACGTGTAAATTCGTCGAAAACTGGAATTTGAAAATTTTTACGAATTCACTTTCTTCTTATAAAGATAGAAGAAAGTAAAAATTAGTTTGAAGGTCCCTAGTCCCCTTAACCATAAATGACAGTGGGGTTGCGAATTCATATCACATACAAAAGAGTACTTTTTAGGTGCGTTCGTAATTACATAAATACGTAGCACCTACACTCGTCTTTCAGTCCGTCCGTCTGTCTGTCTGTCCGTCCGCTTATAACAGAGCAAAAACTACCCAACCGAATAATCTGAAATTTTAAATACATTATTCTTGCAAAATTTTGTCGAGTCATTTCAAATTTCATGAAAATCAGATGTATAGTTTAATTACAGACAGAGTCAAAAGTTTTCCGTTACATTACGGCCAATGAATGGGAAATAATTATTTCAAGTGCATTTTAATGATGTTACAGTCTTTCGAACAGAATGAAATTGATATGCATTTATGAAGTGCACTAAAATATACATTCAGTACAATATGCGCGATGCAAAAAATTATTATAAAACTAGTTATAGTACGAACGCACCACATTTGCCACGTTTGACGAGCAATTTCCAACTTGTTCTTCTTGTAAAGATAGAAGAAAGTAAAAAAATTTCGCGAGCCACCTAATCTGAGGGTGTATCCGATACCAGTATGGAAATTCTTGTATGACCTCTATAAGCTATCGCTATCCTATCCAATGAAAAAGAAAAACTTTCGTTCGAAGGATGCACTAAGACAAGAATTGGTAATCCCAATGTGTCAAATTGAATAATAATTAAAACAACAAATCCTTCTATATATATAAAAAAGTCCTTCCGGCCAGTGCCGGGAGGAAGAGGTAGCTTTCATATTCCTTATTTTCAAAAAGCCAACTTATATTATTCAAACACGCGAAGCTCAGTTTAGTGGAAACCGAATATAGGAGATTCAATGCTAATTTTTATCAATACTAAATCATTATGACATTAAATCATTATTTGAAACAAGATGGCGGATGAAGCTGGCCAACGAACTCGGTCGAGATATTTGTATGTACTATGTACACACCAAGGTACATCCAAATCGGTTCATAAATACGCCTGTTATCACGTGACAAAAATCAGGACGTTTCAAAATGTCAGCCACGCTAGAAATTCAAAATGCTATAACTCAGCCACTTTTTAAGATATAGACGAAACAAAAACTGCTCCCGAATCTTTTTATCAAGGTCAAACAAATAAGAAAAAAAAAATTTTTTTCAATTTTCAATTTTTTGGTACCACATTTCAAATTACATTTTTTCTTAAAAATTTACATGGCCGCCATTTTTAAACAAGATGGCGGATGAAGCTGGCCAACGAACTCGGTCGAGACATTGGTATGTACTATGTATAAACGAAGATACATCCAAATCGGTTCATAAATACGCCTTTTATCGCGTGACAAATTTCAGGGCGTTTGAAAATGTCAGCCACGCTAGAAATTCAAAATGCTATAACTCAGCCATTTTTTAAGATATAGACGAAACAAAAACTGCTCCGGAATCTTTGTATACAGGTCAAATACATAAGAAAAAAATATTTTTTCAATTTTCAATTTTTTGGTACCACATTTCAAATTTAAATTTTTCTTAAAAATTTAAATGTCCGCCATTTTTAAACAAGATGGCGGATGAAGCTGGCCAACGAACTCGGTCGAGACATTGGTATATACTATGTATAAACGAAGTTACATCCGAATCGGTTCATAAATACGCCTTTTATAGCGTGACAAAATTCAGGACGTTTGAAAATGTCAGCCACGCTAGAAATTCAAAATGCTATAACTCAGCCATTTTTTAAGATATAGACGAAACAAAAACTGCTCCGGAATCTTTGTATAAAGGTCAAATACATAAGAAAAAAATATTTTTTCAATTTTCAATTTTTTGGTACCACATTTCAAATTTAAAATTTTCTTAGAAATTTAAATGGCCGCCATTTTTAAACAAGATGGCGGATGAAGCTGGCCAACGAACTCGGTCGAGACATTGGTATGCACTATGTATAAACGAAGTTACATCCAAATCGGTTCATAAATACGCCTTCTATCGCGTGACAAAATTCAGGACGTTTGAAAATGTCAGCCACGCTAGAAATTCAAAATGCTATAACTCAGCTATTTTTTAAGATATAGACGAAACAAAAACTGCTCCGGAATCTTTGAATGAAGGTCAAATACATAAGAAAAAAATATTTTTCCATTTTCAATTTTTTGGTACCACTTTTCAAATTTTAAATTTTTTTAAAAATTTTAAATGGCCGCCATTTTGAAACAAAATGGCGGATGAAGCTGGCCAACGAACTCGGTCGAGACATTGGTATGTACTATGTACACACCGAATTACATCCAAATCGGTTCATAAATACGAGAGTTACAGTGTGACAAAGGTCAGATATATATATATATATATATATATATATATATCAATTTTGAACGGAGGGTGGTTTCGGGGTCTGGGGGTCATGATCGATGAAAATATACCAAAATTTTTTGAAATCGCTTTCCTCCGAACGGCTGCAATAGGTAGCTTTTTGTAATGAAAGCTACCTAAAATTACTTTTTTATAATTTACTAGGGGGCTCGGCCCCCTACGAGCTACGCTCGCCAACCCCCCGTTCAGACACTGCAGTCTCTAAAAGCACGCTAATTTGATCGGCTTTAATTGAATTTTTTTGGAAGATTGAATTATAATTAAAAAAACAAAGGCGATCTCCCTATAAACGGGTTTCTATTCATTTCTCTTTGATTGGGGAATTTTACGGAAAAATCAGCTGCTGTTAAAAGATACAATGGCATTTCAAAATCATCTAATATAAAATGAATTAAGTAAACAGAGTCTTTGTCTCCCGGTATTTTTTAACAAAGCGAAAAGAAAGTCCTTTTAAATGAAACATTTTAAATATATCGTTTTTAATCTGACGTAATTTTCACCAAACTTTTCTTTCCCTTTTTAATATTCACGCGAAAATGCTTTTATTAGAAATGAAATATTATTTGCGCTGTCCAAAAAAAAAAAAAAAAAAAAAAAAAAAAAAATAGTTGAAAAGTTCATCTCAAAATATCAAGTAAATGTCTCGCGCTATTTTTTAATTTAAACTACTATTTTGCAATATTATTTTTTGTTCATTTTACGTAATAAGTGTAATGTGACGTAAATGTGATGTAATTTCTCCTATTTAAGACTTCTAACGCATGTTAATGAATTTATTACTTTACAATATCATTTCTCTGTTAAAATTCACGTGTAATTATAGATGAAGTAATTTTCAATAAGTTCCTGCTTTTTATACGTAATTATTTAATTCTAATTTGAAAGTTTTTCTTTTCTGTTTATAATAGTCACGTGTAAATAAATTTTTAATTTGAAGCAAACAGTATTGTTTCCGTTGTTTATACAGTTTGGCAACAGGTTAAATTAGTACAATTTTCTGAAATAAGTAAAAAAATATCTCTCGAAATGCTGAAAATTTGAATTTAAAATAGAAATGAATCCTCGAAAAATGAGTCACATTAAAAAAATAAATTAATTCTGCACACCGGGAAATTATAACGTATAAAATGATCTAAAAAGTATTAAATTCCGATGTATAGTTTTTGCTCCTATAAAACTTTTTTAATGGAACGATTTTGTCCAACTTTAGCATTAAATATCTCTTAAAATAACTCTTCGATTTGAAAACTGTCTACATCAGCGTGTTTATCAAACATTTCTGTATAATACTACCAATTTTCATATTTTTGTATGCATTATTTTTCTTAATATTAACGAAGAAAGACCTCCGGTCACAAAAAATTCAAAACCGGCGGCGGCGGCGGCGGCGGTGACAGCGGGAGTTACTTTTTTTTAGAATAGAGAGATTATTAATATTATTATTATTGCACGTTTGTTTTATTGTGGTAACGATAACTGAATTCAACCCATTTAAGAAATAGTAAATGGATGTTTAATAACAAATCGAAAAATAGCTTAGCACATAATTTTGTTTTATTATTATTTTCGTTTTAATAAATAATTCTCGAGCATAGACATTTCGAAAGATCCCAGGTGCAACTAAGTACTTTTGGTAATCACGGGCACATTCACCATTAATTTAGAATAGTATTTATTATTATTATTTTTTAATTATGACATATTTTTTGCATTCAAATATGGCTCTTCAAAAATAACAGTACTCTCCAAACGCAAACGGTGCCTATGTCTCATGAGTCCAAATTTTAATCTAGCTCTGAAAGTTTCTTTCTTCCTTTCTTTTTTTTTTTTTTTTTTTTTTGGAAACAAATTAATAAATTATCACATATTAACCCTTTATAAGGCATTTTAATTATGTTACTAAAATGTTGAAATGATACAATGTCATCAGAATTCAAAAAGAAATAAATTTGAAGGTAATTAAATGCTGTTCGTAAGATATACTATAAAAGCAAAGTTTTATTGAAATATTTTGGTATCAGTAAGGTGATTAGATTTAAGTGGGATAAATACTTCCCACTGCCTTATAAAGGGTTAAACGACAGACTTGTTTATTGTTTCCGCTCGCATCAACTTTATAAATATATATCTTCGTTATTTATAAGGCGATCATAAGGATGTTGAGGCGCATGTAGTCTATCGCTATTATATAGTGTCTTTTTATTTTAATCCCTTTTGCAAGAATATGCGCCACGTATTGTGCATGAAAACCTTCAATTTAAACACCAATTTTTCTGTACTGAAATTTTTTATATAGCCAGTCGCAAGACTTCTCACGTTTTTACGATGAGCCTGGGACCTTTGCCCCACATCCCCGTCACATAGTCAGGGCAGCCTCAGATGACAGTTTTATCTCACACCACTTTTTCAAAACAAAAATCTTTCACATGCAGTTTGAAAACATGTGCAAGAGAAACATACTACAATATTTGCATTTTAAAAATAGTGGTGCGAGTAGAATATTAAAATAGTCGCCTGTGGTAGCCCTGTAGAATGGAGTGAATAACAGGAATGCAACCATTGGCAGTAGAGCACACGGTCGCAGGTTTTTAATGGTTAAATAAGGCGGAAAATTCTATTCGGGAAATCCGGTGCCAAAAAATTAAAATAAATGTAAAAGATTCTCCCCTCAAAGAGGTTAAACCATGAAAGAATTTATACAGCTCGTTGCTAAATATACCCGACAAATTCAAAGGGGTTATAACAGTCATCAAGACTATGAAAAATAACCATAGAACATGGGGTCGTAAACCACTTATTAAGTGACCAATACAGGGTGTTTCACCGTACTGAACTCGGATTGACGGTAATAACTTTAAGAAAAATAAAAGCACTGCAATGAAAATGTAACGATGTGTACCTCGTTTGGTAGGAAATGTGATAAAATCACGAAAAGTTCTGGAAATACAGGTTACTCATGCAAATTAATGATACCGTATGAACTGGTAATCGCAGTCCAAAATGTGAAGCATCAAGAGCATCACTGCTGACGCATATAACGAAAACTCCACTTTTTTTATGTTATCACATTTACAACAAAAGTGAGATGTCTGTTAAAAGTTTTGTTATAATACGCTTCAATTTTCTGAAAGTTGTTACCGGCAATCTAAGTTGAGTTGGGGTAGAACAAACAACCTGTATTTTTGATTAAATAGGTGATTTGCGACATCATGTTCCATTACAATTTTTGTTCCTCTTGATGCCTACTATCATCCCTCTGAATTGGCAGTCGAATTCGGCAACACCCTGTATATATATCTGTATATAAACCATTGAAACTAAAAAAAAAAATGGATAATTTGCACTGGGACTGCGCCTACCTCCTTTTTTTCCGCGCTAATAGGGGATTCCAATGAGACTGTGAAGCATTTTTTAAACTTTGAAAGTAATGATTTAGGGTCTTTAACGCTTTAGTGCGCAGCTTTCCGTATATGCAAGCAACAATGTTTTGAATTTAATAGATACTTTTATTCGTATATACCTAATTCACATCAGAAAATTAAAATAGCAATATTTGTTTTAATTAATAACAGTCATTTCGTATTTAAATAAACAGAAATTAACCATTGAAACTTTCTGGTATAAAGTCAGATTCTTTGACCTACGTAATTTCTAGAACGTATTCTATCGTGGGAATTACAGGGTTAAGGGTTAAGTTTTATAAAATAAATAATTACATAAAATAAGGTATTTGGAGACATACTTATTAAAATATTTACTAATTTGCAATATTTTAGCATAAAACAGCCACACGACAGTAGTTTTTACTTGTATTGCAGATGTGCAACATAAGAAAAGATTGTCGTATTATATTAAAAATGTATCTCTGATTTTTTTTTTCATTATTTTTTCTGTGTAATAAACCTTTCAGAGAATCATATATAATTTTTTCGAAACAAAATAAAAAATCGCACATTTAAAGGTTAATATTCCTAACTTTTCAAAGCTTTTTTCGAATTAATATTTTAAATAAACTGTTTTGATTTTGAGACGAGATATAATCTCATTAAGTTCAGAGTTTGTACAGCTCCTGGAATTTTGCAAACCAGAAAATTATTCGGCATCAGAATTTTCTTATAAAAAGTCTCTGCTTGAAACTAGGCGAAGTTTCGCACGTAACTTTTTGGCTACCTCTGTTTCCATGCTATATTCTTTGTTTTAGATTTCATTTGAAACTTTTGTAGAAAACTGCTTCGTGTATATTTCTCTGTGAAATTTTGTATAAATATACCACGATTTTCTTTCCTTGAAATAGTCGTAATTTAAAAAGCGACCGCGCCGATCTCTGAAGTTAATAAAACAATTTTAATTTCACTTTCAAAACAATGTCGAATTTAAATAAAGTTATACTGCTGTTTCCTGTTAAGAAAAATATCATGTCAGAGAGAATAAACGAGAATTAGCAAGTCTGGCAATATCTAACAGGTTTTTTCGAATGCGTTCAAGGACTGGGAAAAATAGATAAAGGTCATTCTCTTGAAACAAGATTCCTTTTTTATCCAATCATGGTCAAGAACAACGACAAAAAAAAAAAAGAATACTTTGGTCGATGAACCTTACGAATATTATAAGGCCGTGGGTGGGTACTTATCAAACATACTTTTAAAATAATCTATCGTAAACTTGTCAGATTCGAACAATTTTTGTTATGTGATAATTAAAGTGATACTGATGCATTCTTTTTTCTGAGATTCACGGGGGAGGCTCTATTTATTTTTATCCAAAATGTTCGAATTTATTTTGCATCCCTCAAGTGTGTAGATTGTTGTACTTAAGCGGTTTCGTGTTATTCCAGTTCCAATTCCTTACCATTTTTTTCTTCATTGATACAACCAAAAATGGCTTCCACTTGAAGTTCTACGCTCGAAATTTATCACTTCTATAGGTGATAAACGTTATAGACAGGCCTCGTACGTGTACCTTTATTTTCAAGGCTAAATATCAGTATTTTGTTATAGAAAAATTCATCTAGTTTAAACGCGCGAAATTTCGCCTTATTTAAGGAGGGATTTTCTATAAGAAAATAATAGTACCAAAGAATTTCTCAGTCTGGAAATTCAAGGACCCGTACCAACCCTGATAGAGGTTATATTTATTTCGATCAAATTGTTCGCTTTTATTTTGCATCCCTCAAGTGTGTAGATTGTTGACCTAAAGCGGTTTCGTGTTATTCCAATTCCCTACTATTTTTTTTTTTTTTTCATTGATGCTGCCAAAAATGGCTTCCACTAGAAGTTCTACGCTCGAAATTTATCACTTCTATAGGTGATAAACGTTATAGACAGGCCTCGTACGTGTACCTTTATTTTCAAGGCTAAATATCAGTATTTTGTTATAGAAAAATTCATCTAGTTTAAACGCGCGAAATTTCGCCTTATTTAAGGAGGGATTTTCTATAAGAAAATAATAGTACCAAAGAATTTCTCAGTCTGGAATTTCAAGGACCCGTACCAACCCTGATAGAGGTTATATTTATTTCGATCAAATTGTTCGCTTTTATTTTGCATCCCTCAAGTGTGTAGATTGTTGACCTAAAGCGGTTTCGTGTTACTCCAATTCCCTACTATTTTTTTTTTTTTTTTCATTGATGCTGCCAAAAATGGCTTCCACTAGAAGTTCTACGCTCGAAATTTATCACTTCAATAGGCGATAAACGTTATAAAGGCTCTATTTATTTCTGTCAAATTGTTCGATTTTACTTTGCATCCCTCAAGTGTGTAGATTATTGTCCTAAAGCGGTTTCATGATATTCCAATTCCTTACCATTTTTTTTTCATTGATACAGCCAAAATGGCTTCCACTAGAAGTTCTACGTTCGAAATTTATCACTTCTATAGGTGATAAACGTTATAGGGGTTCTGTTTATTTCGATCAAATTGTTCGTTTTTATTTTGCATCTTTCAAGTGTGCAGATTGTTGCCCTAAAGCGGTTTCATGACATTCCAATTCCTTACCATTTTTTTCTCATTGATACAGCCATAATGGCTTCCATTAGAAGTTCTACGTTCGAAATTTATCACTTCTATGGGTGATAAACATTATAGAGGTTCTATTTATTTCCATAAAGTTGTTCGTTTTTATTTTGCATCCCTCAAGTGTGTAGATTGTTGCCCTAAAGCGGTTTCGTGACATTCCAATTCCTTATAATTTTTTTCTCATTGATACAGCCATAATGGCTTCCACTAGAAGTTCTACGTTCGAAATTTATCACTTCTATGGGTGATAAACGTTATAGAGGTTCTATTTATTTCGATAAAGTTGTTCGTTTTTATTTTGCATCCCTCAAGTGTGTAGATTGTTGCCCTAAAGCGGTTTCGTGACATTCCAATTCCTTACCATTATTTTTTTTATTGATAAATTCATTTTTTTTTTTATTGCCAAAAATGGCTTCTACCAGAAGCTCTATGCTCGAAATTTATCACGCCTTGAAACCGCGTCAAAAAAAAAAAAAAAAAAAAAAAAAAACATGTTTAAACCATGTCTAAACCTTCTCGAAACCATGTTTTTCAAATTGAGCGACAATTTTTCTATCGAGAACTATTTAGCCAATTTCCTCCATTTTTTTTTTTTTTTTTTTTTTTTTTTTTTTTTTTTTTTTTTTTTAAAGAAAGGTGATAGATTTTGCTGGAGCTTATATGCCTAAAAGTATAATTTTTATTAATTATTTTTTCGAGCTCGCATAATGTGAAATAATACGCGAAAAAAACCCTTTTTATTCAAAAGACCGCCATTTTGCCAAAAGATCAACTTTTTCAACGGAATGTTGGTGTAAACTCTAGATAATTTATACCCTTTCGTAAATTGTTGACCAGACTTGTTTCAGATGCTTGTGACCGGAGGAAAACGGTTACCCGATTGACAGTTCAGGGCGCACGCCTGCAGATACTTCAAGTCGTACAATGCGTATTATTCATTTTTTAGACGCAAAAATGTAAATATGTAAGTGAAATGTCAATCAATATAATACAAAAAGTCTCAAAGTAATATTTCTATTCTGTGTACAGTAAAAGAAATCGTTAAAACCCCCTAAAGAAGTAGAACCGCCTCTTCAGGCAGTTATCAAAAATTATTTTCACCTCTTTCAACAATTCGAATCTTTCTCTCACATTCATTAGTGAAATACATTTTTGAAAAATTTTCGTTTTAACTGCAGGGGTCGTTCTTGACCTGAAATTTCTTCGGTACCAGTATTTTCTTATAGAAAATCTCTTCTTAAATAAGAAGAAATTTCGCGCGTTAAACATAAATTTATTTTTCTATAAAAAATACTGATATTTGTCCTGAAAAATTCCCTGAAGAGTACGACCCCTGTAAATGTATTGCATTTTAAGTTATCATTTCCAGGGTCTGAATGCACTGAAAACCCTCCCTGAAAAAATAATGGTTGACCCTTATAGATTTCACTTCACTAAATCAAGATGTGGCAATAGAATTATTGTATCACTTACATTTCTCAGGTGGTGTGGCTTGTTTGTAAAATTAAGATATTTTATGTTTTACTACAGCATAACTGAAAATTGCGTAAATGAATATATATTCATGTTAATGTGTAAATAAATTATAAATAAAACTGTATGGACATTATCAAAGAAACAGTGATAAAATTGTCACCTGTTTTATGCAACACCTGTTTTATTGCAACACCTATTTTATGATCACCTGTTTTATGCAACTCCACTTTCCCAACACAAAGTAAGGTACGCAATATGACTGCATAAGCTAAATGGAAAAATGTATTTTAATAATAATAATTTCTACAGGCTATTTAACAATATTTTATACGAAAATAGAAAAGGTAAACACTAATCCTGTTAGAATTCAACGTCAGCAATTCTAAGCAAAAAAATCCTTTAAAACTATTAAATTGCAAGCGAAAAACTGTAAAAAGAACGCTCCCATAGATTTAACATTAGCGTTCCAGTGTCTTCGCGTGACTAGTGTAGTCTCACACGAAAACATTTGCACGCTAATGTTAAACCTATGGAAGCATTCTTTTCAGAATTCTTGCTGGAATTTCAATACTTAATTTTTGATATCTGATGTCGATATCTTACATTGTGCGTTTTTAATTTTTCGAATTTGGTTGCATTTTTTTTTTAATGAGGATACTTTAAAATTCTGAACGGGTTCCAAACGGTTTTCCAAAAATGAAAGTGTCCGAATATTAAACACAAAAATGGCAACCAAACCCGAAAAAGCACAAAAGCACAACATTAGAATTGATCTCAGGTATCCCATTAAAAAAATAATAATAATAATTAAAAAAAAAAAATTAAAATGCAAGCGAGATATTTGTCAAGAACGCTCCCATATGTTTAATATTACTTTGCGAATGTCTTCGTGTGACTAATTTAGTCTCATAATTCATATAGCTGTGACTTTAAACGCCTCAATACTACAACTACCGTAAAATCTTTAAAAATGAAATCTGTATATACGGAATCCGGTCTTTAAAGAAAAAATTATATATTTTCAAGAAAGAGAATATGGACAATTATATCTGCTAAGATGGAAACCTGTTTAAGGCGGAATAATTTCGGTTCCATTCGGTTCGGTTTTCAAGGTTTTAATGAATCAATATTTGGCAAAGCTGATTACGCAGTTTACATACGTATTCAATGATTACACACCCTAAAATTTTCAAAATCAGGTTATTAAAATTCTCGTGGTAAATTTTCTTTTTAAGCGGGGTGGGGAGGGGGGGGGGTAAAATCCATGTTTGCCATTGGCGCAAAAAAGGCCAGTTTTGGCCCTGAAACACATAATTTACTGATACCAATATATAGAAGTTGACATACACGATTAATTCCGGGGGAAACATTTGAATAATCGGGTCAGAGCTAAGTTTTTCACGGTTTTTAAGAAAATTGAAAAAAATTATCCTATTTTTGAAATGGCGTACTGCGCTTGCTATTGAGTGTATAAAAAAGTTGTAGAGAATTTTGTCCTCTTTAATATTGCAACTGACAAATAATATGCTACGGCAACAAGTCTCGAGATATTTCAAAAAAATAAAAAAAGTCCCAAAATTTTGTTGTTTTTTGGCCACAGAAAATTTCCCCTTAAGAAATTTTGTTAGAAAAATTGGTTTTTCCATGTTGGCATCATTATAAACAATTCAGAAAAAAAAATCTTCTACCCGACCTTTTGCAAGGTTACCCCTTTTTTGGTACATTTCCCCTGTACTATACCGGAGGTAATGCGAAAATTATAAGTCTGTGCTACACTGGTGTCCAAAATTAAGGACCAGTCACAAAATGCTAATTTTCAAGTAAGCGAATACTCAAAAGGAAATAATATAATTCAAATAATTACTATCCCTACAGCACAGTTAGTCCATATAGCATCTCATTCATGTCACACATGGTCATAATTGTCACAGTCACTACGGTGAAACAAAAAATAGGAAATTTCACACGTCTCATTATGAGTCTCAAATGATCACTATATGTGACTCCACTGAGACGTCAATATGACTGTTGCTTTGTGACGAGTGACCAGATGACTTTACAATGTAGTTACATTGTGACTCTCATGTGATTGTCATTTTTAGACTCAATTTCAAAGTCATCGTGAACGTTGCATTATGATAAGTCACCAAATAATATCACATTATAGTCACATGGTGACTTTTCACAAAAGAGCAGAATGGTGACTTCGCAGTAGTCTCTGTCACCTGAAAGTCATCATGTGACTTTAATGTGACATTATTTGGTAACTTATCACAATGCAGCGTTCACGATGACTTTGAAATTGAGTCTGCAGATGACAGTCACATGAGAGTCACAATGTAACTACATTGTAAAGTCACATGGTGACTCGTAACAAAGCATCAGTCAAAGTGACGTCTCAGTGGAGTGACATATAGTGATCATTTGAGACTCATAATGAGATGCATGGAATTTTTTATTTTTTGCTTCACCGTAGTGACTGTGACCCTTGTGACTATGTGTGACATGAATGAGATGTTATATGGACTAGCTATGCCGTAGAGATAGTAATTATTCAAATTATATTATTTCCATAGAGTCAAAGTATATTATAAAATTTATATTATTTCCTTTTCAGTATTCGCTTACTTGAAAATTAGCATTTTCTGATTGGTCCTTAATTTTGGACATCAGTGTATTTTTGGAGGCAAAAGAGCTAAGAATCAGGTATAGCATTCTAATAGAAACCCTTTTCCGTTTCCCCTCACCCCCCTCAAATTTTTCCAGTCTGTATGACCAAAAGTCAAAATTTTAAAATATTCTTTCTTTCTTTATTTATTTTTGTGCACAGGAGTCAAAATAAGATGAAATTGTAATTTTATTTTCTGAATCGGCGGTACCCAAAATAACATTAAAATAGCGAAATTTCGTTATCTTTCGCCTTTTGAATTTCGGATTTTTCAGGTCTGCAGAACCTGAAATAAAGCCAAAATTGTAAACGTAATTTAAAAAATGCAATTTTTTAAAATTATTTCATTAGAATCCACAGGATCCGAATTATTTCCAAAATAATAAAATTTTCATCTTTATTTTTCCTCCTTTCCATATGAGTTTTTTGAGTCTGGGGGAGCAAAATAGCAACTAAATTGTAACGATTTCACTTTTTCTTCTCAGTCCGCAGATCCAAAATAGTTAAATTTCCATTTTTTGTTCTTTAGGCTTCGATGATTGGATTTTTCGGGCTTGCGGGCGCGAAATTGTAAAATTAATAAAGCGGAAAATATAATTTATTTCTGTTTTATTTTTGAAATCTTAAAAATATAATCAATGCCGAAATAGTGAGATCTTAGCTTTATTTTTCTTATATTCCATCATTATTTTAATTAACAGGCAAAACTAGTACCCCAGCCCGAGTACTAGTGTTGCCAGACCGAAGTCGGAGAATATGAGCAATTACACCTGCTAAGATGAAACCTGTTTAAAGCGGAATAATTTCGGTTCCTTTCGGTTCGGTTTTCAAGGTTTTAATAAATCAATATTTTGCAAAGCTGATTACGTAGTTCACATTACGTATTCAATGATTACACACCTAAAATTTTCAAAATTCGGCTATTAGAGATTTATTAAAATTCTCGTGGTAAATATTCTTTTTAAGCGGGGGGGGGGGGGGGAGCAAAATCCATGTTTGCCACGGGCGCAAAAAAAGCTAGTTTTGGCCCTGAAACACATAATTTACTGATACCAATATATAGAAGTTAACATACACGATTAAATCCGGGGGAAACATTTGAATAATCGGGGCAGAACTAAGTTTTTCCCGGTTTTTAAGAAAATTGAAAAAATTGTCCATTTTTTTAAATGGCGTACTGCACTTGCTATTGAGTGTATAAAAAAGTTGCAAATGTGAAAGTTGTAGAGAATTCTGTCTTCTTTAATATTGTAATTGACAAATAATATGCTACGAAACAAGTCTCGAGATATTTCAAAAAAATCAAAAATGGTCCCAAAATATTGTTGTTTTTTGGCCACAGAAAATTTAGCCGAAAGAAATTTTGTTAGAAAACTTGGTTTTTCTATGGTTGCATAATTATAAACAATTCAGGAAAAAAAATCTTCTACCCGACCTTTTGCCAGGTAACCCTCTTTTTTTGGTACATTTCCCCTGTCCTATACCTGAGGTAATGCGAAAATTATAAATCTGTGCTATTTTTGGAGGCAAAAGAACTAAGAATCTGGTATAGCATTGTAATAGAAACCCTTTTCCACCCCCCCCCCCCCTCAAATTTTTCCAGTCTGTATGACCAAAAGTCAAAATTCTAATATATCCTTTCTTTCTTTATTTATTTTTGTGCACAGGAGTCAAAATAAGATGAAATTTTCTTTTTTTTTTTCTGAATCGGGGCGGGGGTACACCCAAAATAACATTAAAATAGTGAAATTTCGTTATCTTTCGCCTTTTGAATTTCGGATTTTTCAGGTCTGCAGAACCTGAAATAAAGTCAAAATTGTAAACGTAATTTAAAAAATGCAATTTTTTAAAATTTTTTCATTAGAATCCACAGGATCCGAATTATTTCCAAAATAATAAAATTTTCATATTTATTTTTCCTCCATTTTCCTCATCTTTATTTTTCCATCTTTATTTTCCATATAAGTTTTTTGAGTCTGGAGGATCAAAATAACAACTAAATTGTAACGATTTCACTTTTTCTTCTCAGTCCGCGGATCCAAAATAGTTAAATTTCCATTTAGTGTTATTTAGACTTCGATAGTTGGATTTTTCGGGTTTGCGGGCGCGAAATTATAAAAGTAATAAAGCGGAAAATATAATTTATTTCTGTTTTATGTTTGAAATCCTAAAAAGATAATCAATGCTGAAATAATGAGATCTTAGCTTTATTTTTCTTATATTCCATCATTATTTTAATCAACAGGCAAAACTAGTTCCCCAGCCCGAGTATTAGAGTTGCCAGACCGGAGTCGGAATAGGAGTGGGAGTCGTTAAAATATCCCGGAGTCAGAGTCGGCCATTTTTTCCACCGACTCTGCAGCCCTGGTCAAAATCATTCATTATACTCATCACTAGCATAAAGGCTAAGAATAGGCGAATAAATAGGGAGAAAAGGGATACGGAAAAAGGAAAAGAGCCAAAAGGATAGAGAAAAACCGAAAAAGTGAACACTGTTTAAACTTTCTGATAAGAATTCAGAGTGTCTGAATAAAAAAACCACAATATTTGGCAACACAGCTCGAAACGCATATTTCATAGGAAATTTCTGATCAACAATGTGTTAAGGGGACAGGGAAAGCCGCCATGTTAAATTCACCAAATTTATGTATCTTTTTCTCAGAAATGGTGAAAGATAGAGGTCTACATTTTTTAGAATAGTTAGAATAACATGTTTTATGTATTTTAACGGGCCATTTTATTTCTAAGTGAAACTAAAAATTAATTATTAATTATTTATTGAAAGTCATTTTTAAATTGGCATTTTTGGTAAGATTCCACTGCCTAAAATAAATAATTCTCAACAAATCATTAAATCTCTGTGTTAAAGTATACAATATAACATAATATAAGTATGAAAAAAAATCTGAGTTCATAAGTTTTATAGATATTGAAAAAAAAAGGAACACAAACATGAAAAATCCAAGTTTTTGAGAAAAGTCCGTTAAAGATGTAAATGGCCATTAAGCTGTGAAGTACTCTTAGAAAGAATGAATAATTCCAACACTTCTTTTTTCATAAATAAACATGTGTGACACATCGTTAGAAGATAAAAGTTTAAACTTTTTAATGATATAGAAAAGTAAAAATCGATTTTTTCCCCAAATTTTGCTTACCTGGTCCCCTTAAGTTATTTTTATGGGCTCTTAATTTAATACTTAAAAAGAAACATTCTTTTTTTTGCCCATGCTCGAATAATTCATTCGACTATCAAAATCGTTCAGTATACTCTCACTAGCTTAAAGGCTAAGAATAGGCGAATGAGTAGGGAGAAAAAGGATAAGGAAAAAGGAAAAGAGCCAAAAGGATAGAGAAAAACCAAAAAAGTGAACACTTTTCAGCAGGGTTGGAAAAAAACCGTTTTTTTTTTTTTTTTTTTTTTTTTTTTTCTTTTGTAAAAAACAAAAAAACCGGTTGATTTGGTTTAAACCAGGTTTTTTTGGTTTAAACCGGGTTTTTTAAATATAATTTCCTATTGAATATAGATGCATATCTGTTGATAAAATAAACATTTTTGGATATTATATAAGTAATATAACTTTTGAAAATATTTTAATTAAATAATTACAGTCAATTATATAGAAAATTGAAATCATATCTAATTTAAACATTATTAGTAACAGCTATGTCTTATGTTCAAAGTAAATTGCTCTACACAGTGAAACGTTGATACCTTGAAAATCGTATGAAGAATCCTTTGATTAATAATCAATCAATAAACATTTAATGCAGTTTCATGAATATATTATTCTGTGGTTGTTGTTATTATTATTTTTTAATATCCAAATGCTTCTGGTTATTTTGTTTTCTGAGTGATAACTCCAAGTGTCCAAGTTTTTGGCCATTAGATTCAGCAAGTAACAGAAAAGATTGATTGGTCTTATTGAAATGCTATAACTAGCACTCAATTTTTGCAAGCTGTGTTATTCAATATGATATCTTAAGTTACTCTTTTAAATTCTTTAAGGATAATCTTCCCCAATTCCAATCCAGAAAATTTTCTTTTACAACTTAACCAAAATCTTAAAGATAATTGTATTTCGTTATTAACTGCTGTAAATAATCTCCATTTTTTAAATGAAAATATTTTATGCTAAATATTGAATATTATTTATCTATTTTATCTTTTCTAATTTCACATGTTTTAAGAAAAATCTTTAGGGTACCAGATATGTTCATCAGCACATGCTAATTTTCATTCTACATGCATAGAAACATGACTTAGGCTCATTATGTCTCATGTTGACTGCTGCGATGAAGTGTTAAAAGTAGAAATTACTTCTATCTATAATTTAAAACAATTAAATTACAAAAAAGAGAAAATATTATATTAGATTTTTTCTAAAAAAACCAAATGTTTTTTTTTTGTTTTTTTTTTGACAAAAAAACCAATTGGTTTAAACCATGGTTAAAACCACTTTGTTTAAACCGTGCCAACCCTACTTTTCAGTTAACTAAAAAAGTGTAAGAAAATACGTACTCGTAATATCATGCAATAGATAAAAATAAAATGAAAATATAGTATTTTCCCATAACCCTTAAATGCATGGTTTTTTATTTTGTTTCGAAAAAAAATTATGTTTGATTCACAGAAAGGTTTATTACACAGGGAAAATAATGAAAAAAAATCAGAGATACATTTTTCGAATAATACGTCCACCTTTTCTTATGTTGCACATCTGCAATACAAGTAAAAATTTAAATATTGCAAATTAGCAAATATTTTAATAAATATCAATCTAAATACCTTATTTTATGTAGTTTTTTATTTTGTAAAACTTAACCCTTAAATGCCCGAATTATTCTTTTAGAATTGTGTTTTTTATTCTCATATTAAAGATTAGATACCAGACATTTTAAGACAGATTTTTTATTTTATTTAGCAGCATATTTTTTTTTGTACTATTTACGGGATTAATATTTCTATATAAATATAGTGGTTGTTAATAGTTAATAATAAACAATTAAATTTAAAAAATCAAAAACCGACTGCGTAAAAAGCGAACTAATTAATTATTTCTCATCAATGTGAAACTATTTTTTTTTAATTCCTACTATCAGCTCACACTCTCGCTATATATATATTGTTCAAATTTTCAATCGTTAATAAAATACTTATTATTCATCCAATCAAGCTCAAATAAATTTTTTTAAACTTGTACTGGATGACACTTGATGTTAATCCAGTTTTTTCAAATATTAATTCATTAATTTAATTAAATTAATTAATTTTCAATAATCGAGAGAGCCCTCTTCTTAACCAAGGTATTTTAAGGGCGAGAGAGCCCTCTTCTTGATCAAGGCATATTAAGCGCCACTCAGAAAAAATTCTCTTATTGACCTA
The DNA here is from genome assembly GCA_963932465.1 of Maratus speciosus. Taxonomy (NCBI): domain Eukaryota; kingdom Metazoa; phylum Arthropoda; class Arachnida; order Araneae; family Salticidae; genus Maratus; species Maratus speciosus. The sequence continues at coordinate 267,593,623 of OZ010798.1, read as the reverse complement.
AGTAGGAATTCACTTAATTTTTTTTTAAATTATATTACTTGTTTATATTATTTACCTATTTTTTTTATTTACTTGTATTGATGACTTTTAAGTTGTGTTTAATTGTTAGTTCCTATCTATCAATACTGTTTTGATGAGGTCTATAGATGTCTATGATGTTAGAGTTGCAGTAAAGCTAGAGATCCACAATACACTCACAACTTCCAGGTTGTATAATATTTTAACGGAACTTCTGACTTTAAAATAGTCAATGAAACATTGTCTTTATTTTGAAAGACCTATCCAATGATATGCCACTCAATAGGGTGCGTAAATTTTTTTTTCGTCTCTACCGCCATTTTGAATTTATAAAAACAAAACTTAGCCTATAACCATGGGGCCGTTAAGACGAATTGATAGAGACCTCATTCATTAAAATCCATCTAGCCGTTGGGATGTTTCGAGTGTATAAAGAAATCCACATACACAGATACACGTGAAACACATAACCCTTCTTTTCAGTCGGGTAAAAAGGGATGCAGATAAGCATCTAAGGGTTAAAATTACAAAATGAAACGAGAAAAACCCGGAAATGATAGACAGACAAGGATTTAGAGATTGTAATTTATATATATATATAATAAAAGAAGGCGAAGAGAAAAGGAGGAGGGCAAAGAAATCTCTTAACAATTTCCAAAGTATTTTTTAAAGCACAGGCAAAAAGGCTATAAATACTGCAGACATTCTTTTCAACCGGAAGGAATTATTTGATAATCTCAACGATAAAATTTAATTTCGTTCTACCACCTGAGCATAGCATAAAGACGATGAAAAAGCAAATCAGCGGGCAGACAAACTGATAGACAGAAAAAACGAAGAAATAAATACTTCGCACATATGTTAAAAAGTGTAAATAAATGCATACTCTTGCTGCCATGTAATAGATAAAAATAAAATTAATAGTGTTTTCATTTAAGATTACAAAATGAAATGAGAAAAACCCGTAAATGATAGACAGATGAAGATTTAGAAATTGTTAAAAAAAAAATATATATATAGTTATATAAAATAAAAAGAGGCGGAAAGACACGGAAGAGGGAAAAGAAATATCTTGACAATCTGCAAAGTTATAATCTTGACACAAAATGGCAGCTTTTATGTGTTAAAATAGAAGTCCGACGCAACACGTTTTGTCATCTTAAAAGGTTTTCCTTCGATCAATTAAATATCTTTCTCCGGGAATGGTCTCTGTTTTTCTTGTGATCAAGGTGAAAGTGCAATGCGGTTGCGGCCTTGCTTGAAAAAAACTTGCAGGTCCGGGTAGAATACTTGATTTCTGATTCAGAATTAAAGAGAACTCTCCTTCTGCGTCACTTGTTGAGTCATTTGATTTAAGACCGACATTTTTGTTCTTATTACTGATCGTCTTCATCTGTATTCTTGTAAAGATTATTAAAAGCTTGATACTCTCAACGCGTACAAAAAATATATAATAAGGAGAAAAAAGATTTCACTAATCACCTGCTGTTTGATGTTAGAAAGACTTTTAAAGTCGATAATCTTATACCACCCATCACAAACTTGAAATGAATGACTGGAAAGATAAAATTATAAACTGCTGCTAATGCTAAACTTTCCTAAATTGATTCTGGATATTTGCCGCAATCAGGTATGTAGTGGAGGTAATGCTATCAGGTGTTCCGCAGGAAACGGGGCTCCAAACAGGGCCCGACTAGCGAGTTTCTGTGCCCAAGGCACTTTCAATTTTTCGGGCCCCCTTAGATTGGTTGATTTAATGGTACTTGTTTTTTTTTTTTTATTTGTTACACACTTTTTCGAAATGTGTCAACTCAAAAAATTAATAAATAAAGACACAGTTTTGTTACTGGTACACAAAACATGAACTTTGATAAGCTAAAAGTTAGCTTCTACGATTCGAGCTGTTTCTACAGCCGTTTTCAGGAAAATATGATGGTAAAAAGGCTCAAAGTTCAGAGATTATTATATTTTATAGTGCAATTGTCCAGTATGTGTTATCAAAAAATTAAGCTTTCTCGAAAATTGAAAAACTGTTCCAGGAATAAACATAAAATATTTTTTTATTATTTATTGAAATAGGCTTTTAATCATATATTGAGATATATTTTTATCATTTCATCGTATTGATATCTCAAATATCCAATTTTTTCACAATTATGATTTTTTTAATGGAAATTTAGATGAAATTATAAAAAATTTCGTGCCCTGGGCATGGGCCCCGTACGATAATCAAGACTTGGCTCCAAATGCTGTGGACACCAGAACTTTAAAGTACAGTAGAGCACCGATTATCCGAACTCCAATTAACCGAACTTCCAATTATCCGAACAGCCAATTTCTCTCAAAAAAATATTTTTTTACCGTACTTCCAATTATCCAACCAGCCTATTTCTCTCATTTTTTTTTTTTTAATGAACTTCCAATTATCCAAACACCCTATTAGACATGGATATCAGATTTTAAATGATGGTGAGATTGTGGATGATATTCAAGACTAAAAAGAATGCTCTGAAATTGATTCAGGTCCATCACATAACGAAGCCTTTGAATGTTTGGAAACAGCTTATGAAATGGCTCAAACGGGAGAAGAATGCTGATCCTATTCAACTAACGTATTTAAGAAGAATTCGAGATAGGACAGCATTGAAAAGAATGTCTTCTTTGAAGCAAGCAACAATCGAAAGCTTTTTTGTTTAAATTATAATCTCTGGAGTTCAGAAAACGATAATAAAAAGGAAACAAAAAACAAAATTAAAAAGACAAAAATCAATTTTTAAACATGCCAGCACTAACTAGTGCTGTCAGTCTAAAGCGTGGATAAAGTGTGAAGATTTTAGCATAGTCAGGAACATCCCTTAAATTGTCTGTCCATTTATCCGAACTTTTGCTTATCCGAACTAGGGTCAGTCCCGACTTGTTCGGATAATCGGCGCTCTACTGTAATTTTATTCGCCTTATCTAATGGCAGAATTATTAGTGATTAAAGATAGCAAAATAAACTGCTAGAAATTACTGGTATCCAGAGCATTTCGACCTCCGATTTACGTGGAACACCTAGCAACACTAGGGATATACGATGGTATATGCCGTATAACTTCTGAAATTTTTAATGAACTCCGGTTATAAAGTACCTTCCGGTTATAAAGTAAAGCTATAGCGTATATACTCTAGCGCAGTGGTTCTCAAACTTTTAGACCGACGTACCACTAAATCCAAGTTCATACTTCCGCGTACCACCAGGTAACAAATGTAATGCTAAAATAGGAAAAACTGTGAAAAGGGAGCTTTCCATATTTTCTTTGATTTCAAATCACGATTTTAAATAAGTTTACTCCATTAAGAACGGGTTTCCATGAAATAAAAAGAAACTTACACTTTTGATACAGAAGAGAAAATTTTCAGTCTACAAACTTATATAAATAATGAATTGCATTCATTTCAACACCTCCTATCAGATCTACCACTACCGAAAAAATAAAAAAGGGTGGGGGGGGTGGGGGGGGAGCGAGTGGTAGAAAAAAACCGCGTTATAAAGTACACTTGGGAAAAACTAGTTTTAATTGTTCCTATTCAAACAGGCTCCTCCTATTTCCACGCATTCGGGCTTTACCTTCAAATAATTCAATTTAAAAAGCATGTAAGCATGTTTTTTCTGCTAATTAAATTTGTTTCATTGATTAATTTTTAAATTAGATCTTTATTTACGAATTTTAACTTTTCCTATATTGATGTAATAATTACATGTGTTTAATTCTGAAAAACTGATTGTACCATAAGTAATGTGTGCAGATTTCAGAGAGTGTGCCAATAGTAAAAATGTCTAGAAATATATGCAGAAAGAAAAAGGAAAAGATTACAATCTCTTATTTGCATTCGAAAATTTCTAAAATAGAAGCTTCACATTTGCTACCGAAAATTTCTAGAATGATAAATCCACACTTTTTTTTTTTTGTTTGTTTCTATAGTAATATGCTGTATATCATTTTACCGAACCAGTATTGGACTTTAGCGTACCAGTAGCGAGAACGTCACGTGCCAGTACTGGTACGTGTACCATAGTTTGGGAACCCGTGTCTAGCGTATATTCTCTGCCTAAAGTGTATACACTCTAACATAAATTCTCTACCTATATTGCATACAATGTAGCGTATATTCTGTACCTATAACGTATATTTCGTAACAATAGCATACTATATTCTCTACCTATATGGTACACATTCTAGTGGATAATATACCTATGCAGGACTCCTACTGGCGACTATTTTTTTAATTCTACCTCGCATCACTATCTCAAAATTAAAATCTTTGTCATGCACTTTAACAACGCATGCAAGAGAAATATAATATAAAATTTATTTTTTAGAAATAGTGGTGCAATTAGAATATTAAAATAGTCGCCAGTAACAGCCCTCCTATAGCGTATTCCCTCTGTTATATGTACGACTGCAGCACTGACAGTGCTGGCTTTGTAAATCCACTTCAAGCTTATCTTTAATTAAAAATATATATATAGACAAAGGTGAAGATAGACGCAGAATAGGATCAAAGATTTAATATTTTATAGGAAGAGCCCAGGCCATAAGTACGGAAAATATCTTTATGGGCCAACTTTCTAAGTAACTCTGTTTAAACGTTAGAAGAAAAGTTTTTCATTTTAACTTTTTACTCACCTGGTTCTCTCCTGAGGTCCAGGCAAAGACTTTAACCCTTTAGTGAACAGCTTTTATGCAAACAACAGTGTTTTGAATGTAATAGATTTTTTTTTATTCGTATATACCTAAATCACACCAGAAAATTAAAATAGCAATATTTGTTTTAATTAATAACAGACATTCCGCATTTAAATAAAGCGAAATTAACCATTGAAACTTTCTGATGTAAAGTCAGATTCTCTGAACTACGTAATTTCTAGAAAGTATTCTATCATGGGAATTAAAGGGTTAATGTTAAGTTTTATAAAATAAATAATTATATAAAATAAGGTATTTGGAGACATACTTATTAAAATATTTACTAATTTGCAATATTTTAGCTTAAGACATCCACACGACAGTAGTTTTTACTTGTATTGCAAATGTGCAACAGAAGAAAAGATTTACATATTATATGAAAAATGTATCTCTGTTTGTTTTTTTTTATTATTATTTTACCTGTGTAATAAACCTTTCAGAGAATGATGTATAATTTTTTCGAAACAAAATAAAACATCGCGCATTTAAGGGTTAAAATTATGTTAAATAGTCAATTCACACATTTGCTTTTAGATGTCCGATTTTTTTTTTTTTCATCCCTGAACTGCATTAAAAATTTAATGCACAGGAATTTCCTTACTTCCTTACATTTTGAGATTCAATTCACACATTTCCTTTCAAATATCCGATTTTCTTTTTCATTTCTGAACTGCATTAAAAATTTTATGCACAGAAATTTTCTTACTTCCTTACATTTTGAGATTCAATTCACACATTTCCTTTTAAATATCCGATTTTCTTTTTCATTTCTGAACTGCATTAAAAATTTAATGCACAGAAATGTCCTTACTTCCTTACATTTTGAGATTCAATTCACACATTTGCTTTTAGCTATCCGATTTTTTTTTCATCCCTGAACTGCATTAAAAATTTAATGCACAGAAATTTCCTTACTTCCTTACATTTTGAGATTCACGTTGAAGAGTGTCGGACTCAATTCGGGCTTTGGTTTTACTATTCTTTATTTTATTATATTCTACACTTACTTACTCCGGTTGACGTTATTTATCGTTCTATATATACAGAAATGAATATACAAATCTCTCGAAGAAATTTTTGGGCTCGAGTCGGGTAAAACAATTCGTGCAGGATTATATTACAGATCAACGATTCCGAAATTGTCTTCCATAATTTGGGACATAAAAGGCATCGCTCCCGTGTATATCACTGGCAGTGCCGGCTTCTTTCTTTTTTTTCAGATTGTTTGACTCTCATCAGTTTTTTAAAATAGAGTAATTGGCTTTATTCTCGCGTCATTTTTATCCACCATTAAATAAAGTGAATATTTCTACTTCAAAAGAGTGGTGGTAGTCAAACAATCTGAATTTTAAAAAAGTGGCCTACACTTGTCGGGCGCGACTAGTGTTGCCAAGTGTACCGCGTAAATCTGGGCTCCAAATTCCAGTATTTGAAAGTAATTTTCTTTGCCTTATTTAAGGGGTCTCAGGAGTCTTAATTTTTCATTGAAGGTGCATTTTAGCATCATGTCACATCATATACTAATTTTATTTCTATTTCCCCATGAAACAGAAATGCATAAAATTTTTACCACTAATTGGTAAATATATGTTCTATGTTGTATAATTATTTCAATATTCTACAACCGATATTTCACTATTTTTTTATGCTTATTCTTGATAAAAAATTTAAAATTGCTTTTCTACCTGCAACTACTGCACTGTAAAAAACCACTGTAAATTTGCCAGAACAAACTCGATCACAGTGAATGTATCTTTCTTTGATTTCCTGACTATATTAACATGGAAAATACAGTAGTTGCGCAAAATTAACACCACAATATGCTGGCAATTTGGACGCATTTTTTTACAGCACAAACTGCTGGCGTCCAAATTGCCAGCAGATTGTGGTGTTAATTTTACGCAACTACTGTATTTTCCATGTTAATAGAGTCAGGAAACCAAAGAAAGATACAGCACATTCAATGTGATCAAGTTTGTGCGCGAGATGAACAGTACTTTGTACTTTAAAATGTCGTTTTTTTTTACAGTGTACGCGCAAGATTGTAGCTAAACTATTGGTTCTAGAGTCCCAAATAATATTGATAATGATATAAAACTAATGTACTTTGAACGTATACTTCAATTTTAAGCAAGTAAAAATTTATTTTCTTTAAATATAAATTTAAATTATAAAATTTTGAAAAAAAAATCAGTTTTTGTTGAAAAAAATGTTAATTTTAAATAATCAATACAATTGTATTAATAAATTTGAGGTATAAGTTATTCCTTGCATCAAAGTGAATAAATTTTTAAAGTTTTGTACAAATTGCTCCATTAGTTCTTGAGAAATACTGCGTGCAATGAATGCAAGTCAAAAAACAAATTTAAAACTTTCCTCAAAATTAAACTTTTTTGAAAGTGTAAAATAATAGTTATAGAACATTGAAATAACTATTCTACACAGAACAGATATTAGTCTGTTAGTTGCAAAAATATTATGTATTTCTGTTATATAGGGAAGGAGAAATAAAATTAAATATGACATGATGCTAAGTCGCACCATCAATGAAAAAATAAGAATCCTGAGACCCCTTAATGGTAGAATTATCTGTGATTAAAGATAGCGAAATAAACTGTAAGAAATGAGTGATAATGGTGTGGAGAGCATTTGTGAGCCCTGATTTACGCGTGACACCTGGCACCACTGAGCGCGACGCTTAAGGGGTTAACAAATCTTTCAAGTATTATTGTATATGGAAAGGGTTCTTTTTGAAAATTGAATAAAAAAATCTTTTTCTTTACTTTATTTTTCAAATTTGCATGTATTACATTTATTCTTACATAACATTAATTTTCTAGAAAAAGAAGAGCAAAAACTTTTGGCGTAATATAGTTTAATAAACATTCCAGCATTGTTTTCTAATGGAATTGAAAACCTAACATGCAATTTAATTCGATAATCTTTTTATGCTTATTTATTGCTTATTCTTTTTATAAATATTGATTAAATAATCTTTTATGCATATAAAACTAAACATAAAAAATGTATCTGATTTTAGATTAAATTAAAAGCATTGTGACTTAAAATAAAAAGTGCTATAAAAAAAAGGGGGGGGGGGGGAATAAACTTTTGTTAATCTCAATTATTCTGAAAATTAAAAAATCCTTCCAATAAGGCTTATTTAATTTATTTATTGATCGTATATATATATATATACTTAATTAAAGAACTGGTTGTTCATAGTTGTGAAACTCTTTAAACACATTTATCCGATTTCAGGCCTAAATCGGCGAATACTTTCAATATTTTCTATGTAAAGAATTATTTCTGTATTCAGTTAACCCTGTGCGGTTGATGCCGCCACAGTGGCGGCATTTAATTTTAATCCACAAATGTCACATTTACACCAGTATTTTTAAACAAAATTTTCGATTTCCTATATACAAGAATAAATGCATTTACAGGTTTGTCAGATTTGGCATTTTTTTTTTTTTTCCAATTCTGAAATTTTATATTCACACCAGAAATTTTGTATAGTATTGTTTTCTTTATTTAATGACAGACGTTTCGCGATTATCTAAAGAAAAATTCTTCTTTCAGAATTTCTGATATAAATTCGAAGTTTTTAAATTGGAAGTAGAGGCCAAACTTGCAACCAGTGTTGCCAGTGGGCTACTTTTTTTAAATTCAGTTTTCTTGATTGGCACCACTTTTTTGAAACGGTAAAATTCCCTTTTTTTTCGCCTTTATTTATATGTCATTAAATAAAGCGCATTTTACCAATTCAAAAAAGTGGTGCCAATCGAGAATCTGAATTTATAAAAAGTAGCCCATCTGGCAACACTGCTTGCAAGCCAGTGCATTTACTCATTTGCAAATACGTTTTATCTTAAATTCCGTCCCTTTGTGACATTTAACGATTAATAAAACAAAACTTTTCTTGGGAGGTGTACTTCGACTGTTAACCCCTTGGGTACATTTGGCGACTGAGACTCGTCATGCATTTCGCCATTGGCGCTTATTTTCACCATTGTTTAAAGAATGAAAAAATTGTAGTATATTTCTCTTGCACATTTTGTCCAAGTGTATATGAAAGATTTTTGTTTTGAGAAGGTAGTGCAATATGCAATAAAAAAAACACCAGTGGCAGCCCTGAAATAAATGTGCACCCAAGTGTTAACCCGTCATATCCCACCTAATTTGAATCAAGTTTTGCACCAGAAACTTTTCATTAAATTTTACTTTTATAACTTCGGTTGAAAAAAGTGGAAAAATTGCATATCGTTATTTTGAAATGATACTTGCCCCTGAAAGGGTTAAGGGTTAAAGAAGCTGCCACTTGCATTTAATAAAATAATATCAGAGCTGTTACTGGCGATAATTTTTTTTATTCTATCTCGCACCACTTTTTTAAATCAGAAAAATTTCACACACATTTTGTACCATGTATAAGACAAAATTTTAAAAAATTTCACTTTTTTAAGTAGTGGTACGAATAGAATATAAAAATAATCGCACTGATAATATTAAACAAAAAATCCTCTTCTATTTAACAAGAGAACTTTTCATTCATAGTTTAGAATTTATCTAGTTTCTGTTCTTTCTTATCATCTAGTTTTAGTATTTTCTAGGCAAAGTATTATTCCCGCATGTTCCATTGAGGGTAACTATAGGTTTGTTCCGTATCTCTTCCTTATATTTAATAAACAAAGTTATTGTTCTATGTTGTAAAACTCTTCCAACACATTTATCCGATTTATGTGCTTTATCGTCAAACACTATCAGCATTTCTACGTCAAGGATTATTCTCGTGTTCGATTGAAAAGAATCCTTCTGTTTCGTATCTGCTTCTTCTTCAGTAGTGTAGAGAGACATCCCTATCAGACCGGTCTGGACAGTTTCTTGCCCAATCCATCCCTTAATACGCCCCTGGAGATTATTGCGTCGACGACCCGATAAACCCCTGAATATCTTATGAACAACTAAACTTTTCTCTATCTGTGACACTGGCGCCAATATATAGAAAGATATCATGACACAAAATGGCCCATAAAAAATGGATATGCCTTCCAACATATTCCAAAATCCATCGGAAGTCGCGGCTTTTTCCGGCGTGCGTCACCCATCGCTTTTGCCTCTTAACGGTATAAACCTGAACAATCCCGAGTAAAAAAAGAGCAAAACTACGCGTTCCATTACGAATTGTGACGTCACAAGGTTCTGACTCGCGGCCGCTGCAATTGTGGGATACACAAACCGCGCGCGAAGTTCGCAACAGGTAGTTTGTGAAAGAGAGTGGAGTGTTGAAGATCATCTGGTGAGAAAGGGAGGCGAAATTTTCGCCAAGTGAAAACAGTGAATATGATGTTATACTTTGTGAAAGTAACTAATATGGTTGTAACTGCTCGTGCGTGTGTGTTTTTGTTGTTATGGACCGCTACAAGTGGATATAATGTGGACACAAAATTTCCAATTATTTATAAAAGTACTTTTGGTGATTATTTTGGATTTACAGTTGCGCTACATAAAAATAGAGAAGGCTCATTGTAAGTAATTTTTTTATTGTTAAAAATTGAATTAATCGAAAGGTTATTACATAAAAAATATCTTGTTTAATTGTGTCATTAAGCATTTCTCTAAGTAATGATTATTTGTTTATTTTAATAGCATTTTCGTAAAGATTATAGCTATTATTTAATATAATTACATTTTATATTTAAATAATTTAAATAATAATTTATATTTAAATAATAATTAATGTAGATTTTTTTCTTTTTTAATACAAAAGTATTTTGTCTGTTAATTTTTATAATAATGACACTTTATGTTTTATTGGATCGATTGAAAAGTCGTGTCGTGTTGGGAAAAGCAATTCGTACTAGAAAATTCTTTCATTTAATTATTAGACATCGATTCCTATATCTAATGTCTAATAATTACCGAGCAGAATTTTCAGGTACGAATTGATTTTCCCAACACGACACGACTTTCCGATCGACCCAATAACATTCAATATACCAACAACCGCTTATTTGACAACAAAATGAAAATATTTCAATTCAAACCAGATTTTTTTTTTTTTTTTTTTTTTTTTTTTTTTAAAAGAAAATATATAAAATATAAATCACACGAAAATTAGTTGAAAAAAAATTTAATATATATTCAAACAAAAATTCTGGTGTAAAATATTTTTTCAAAACTTAAGTAAAATTTCCGACATGTTTAGTTTTTAATGATTCAAAAGTTACGCAAAATAAAATGAGGTTAACACTAGAACCGCCGGAAATTTTACTGAAGTTTTATAAAAATATTTTACACCGGAAATTTTAATTGAAACTACTTAACTTATTTCTATGTGGTACATTTTAAACTTATTTCAGAAAGAAATTTCTGGTGAAAATCGAAATATTTTTATTTGGTAGCTATCAAAATGATCGCTACAGCGGTTCTAGTTTTAAACTGTTGATCTGATGTGCTTAATACAGTCGAACCCGGTTAAGACGCGTTTCAAGGGAGTGGACAAAAGTCGCATATTAAGCGGGATCGCATATTAAACGTGATTTACTTAATATTGCAAGAACTGAGCTTATTTACACATCTAATCATCTAAATGAACTTTAGAGCTTTTATTTATATATTCATGGTTGAAAATTAATACTTTTAAGCATGCTTAGATTAAAATTTAATGGTATCCCTCTTTAACTCATAGATTCTTTTTATAGGACCTACTGAAATAATAACGGGAAATAAATATGGATTCCAACATGGCTTTGTCGCCGATTAATATGTTGCAATCAAAAAGTAAACAAACAATAATAATTATCCTACAAGATTATTTTTTAACAAAAATATATATGTATATTAAATCTTTGAAGCATAACTCAGTTTCTAATAATGTACTTCTAATAATGAGTACCGTTATAATCTGTCCTTTTTAATATAAGAAAAAACTATCTTTATTAATATTTGCTTTAAAAATACTGTTAGCATAACAAAAAGTAAAGAAAACCTAGAAAACATAAAAGTATTACATACAAGTAAAAACACAAGAAGCGAGATCTAAAGAAATGCGAGGCGGGATCAAAGAACAATTGCAGTTTCACTAATTTAGCGGGTTTATGTTTTATTCAAATATCTAGCACTATTTCCGATTAGTAATTTTCGCCTTAATTGATGTGTTATTAAATAAAGTAAATAATAACAGTAAGGAAACAGTGTTTTGTATATGAATAAAAAAAAAAATCTGTTAAATTGACAACACTCGAGAAGAGGGAAGGAATCAGCATCTTCATCAATGAATTCGCGTCTTAAGCGTGATTTTTTTCCTGGAGGACCAAAAAATTATCGCGTATTAAGCGGGATCGCGTTATAACCGTCCGCGTATTAAACGTAATATTTTTACATTAGTCGTATGGGCGATATTCAAGGGATAGATAAAAATCCGCGTATTAAGCGGGATCGCGTATTAACCGTGAGCGTTTTAACCGGGTTCGACTGTATATATTTTTCTCAATCTCCCCTCTTTTCTTTTCTTTCTCTTAATATTAATAAGATTAATATTTGTGAAGTGATTACAGTGAAGATTATGCCATACTTTAACCAGTGGTGTAGTCGTAAAAAAAAACAGAGGGTATACGCTCTAAGCAGAGGGTATACGCTCAAGGCAGAGCGTATACCCTAGAGTGTATATACTATAGCTTTCTTGAGAAACAGAGGGTATACTGTGTTCCTTAAAAAAAACCAGAGGGTATACGGCGTATACCCCCGTATACCCTCCACTACACCCCTGACTTTAACACTAGAACGCCCGGAAATTTTACTCAAGTTTCACAAAAATATTTTACACCAGAATTTTTATTTAAAATTATTTGACTGATTTATTTAACGTAAATCTGCGTTTTTTGTGAAAGAATTTTTGGTTCCAATTGACATTTAATCATATGGTCGGAGTCGAATTGACTCCTTCCGGGCGTTCTAGTGTTAAAAGTAACTAATATGGTTGTAACCGCTCGTGCGTGTGTGTTTTTGTTGTTATGGAACCGCTATAAGTGAATATAATGTGGACAAAAAATTTCCAATTATTTATATAAGTACTTTTGGTGATTATTTTGGATTTACAGTCGAACTGCATAAAAATAGAGAAGGCTCGTTGTAAGTAATTTTTTCGATTAAAAATTTAATTAATCGAAAGGTAAACAGACTTAAAAAATATCACGTTTTATTGTGTCATAAAGCCTTTCTCTAAATAATCATTAGTTGTTTATTTTCATGACATTTTTATAAAAAACATATTATAGCTAAACTTTAATATAAATTAATTGCATTTTATAATAATTACATTACATATTTAAGTAATTTGTGTTTAAATAATAATCACTTTAGAAGTTTAAAAAAAAATCACCCTTTTTCGGCATAAAAATATTTTATCTCATATAAAGTTAATTTTTATAATAAGACACTTTATAAAAACATGTATAATGATCACTTATAAACAGATTAAGTAAAATAATGCTATAAAGTGGTAAAATATCATTTATTAAGATTGACGATCGTTTCGTCGCACCAACGGCGACATTTTCAAAATCATACACGATAGAAAATATTTTCACATAATTTAAAAATAATAAACATAGTAAATAATGTCACGAGACATGATGCATAATGAAATATTGCAAACATAAAATAAATTAAAATTAAATTAGTTATTTGTGAACGTGGATTAGTTTTCATATAATTTAACAAAACAATAACATGGTAAATAATGTCAGGAGACAACATGCATAATGAAAAATATTGCAAAACATAAAACAAAATATAAAATTATCTTGGCTATTTGCGAGCGTGGATTAATTTTTACTATTGGTACTAAAATTATATAGCATCTCTTTCCAAATTTTAGGTAAATCTAGGGACACTGAATCATTGCAAATATTCTTGTTGCGTAAAAATATCTCTATTGATTCTCGGATTATGGATGGTAAATAAAATCTTGATGTGTAAATTAACTTGCTATTTTTAAAATCGATCCGTAACGGTTCTTCGTTGCATAATCTGGCCAAAGCTGTGGTTCTTCTGTTGTATTTGATGTCTGCTATATTTTCTTTGATTCTGGCTTTAAGTTTATACTATTTTTTATAGGTATGACAAGTAGAAAACTTAAAACCAGAATCAAAGAACATATAGCAGACATCAAATACAACAGAAGAACTACAGCTTTGGCCAGATTATGCAACGAAGAACCGTTACGGATCGATTTTAAAAATAGCAAGTTAATTTACACATCAAGATTTTATTTACCATCCATAATCCGAGAATCAATAGAGATATTTTTACGCAACAAAAATATTTGCAATGATTCAGTGTCCCTAGATTTACCTAAAATTTGGAAAGAGATGCTATATAATATTAGTACCAATAGTAAAAATTAATCCACGCTCGCAAATAGCCAAGATAATTTTATATTTTGTTTTATGTTTTGCAATATTTTTCATTATGCATGTTGTCTCGTGACAGTATTTACCTGTTGTCTCGTGACATTATTTACCTGTTGTCTCGTGACATTATTTACCATGTTATTGTTTTGTTAAATTATATGAAAACTAATCCACGTTCACAAATAACTAATTTAATTTTAATTTATTTTATATTTGCAATATTTCATTATGCATCATGTCTCGTGACATTATTTACTATGTTTATAATTTTTAAATTATGTGAAAATATTTTCTATCATGTATGATTTTGAAAATGTCGCCGTTGGTGCGACGAAACGATCGTCAATCTTAATAAATGATATTTTATCACTTTATAGCATTATTTTACTTAGTAAGACACTTTATGTTTAAAAATAATTCTGAACGAAATCAAATGCTTGCACAAATAAAATGAGGTTAAATTGTTGACATGAATTGCTCTCTCTCTCTCTCTCTCTCTCTCTCTCTATATATATATATATATATATTGCCATCTTTTTACTTTTATTAATAAGATTCATTTTTGTCATGTAAAAATAGTGAAGATGTGTTATATAAGTAACTAATCTGAATGTAACTGCTCGTGTATTTTGTTGTTGTGGATTGATTATGAACAAAAAAAATTCCAATTATTTAACTTTTTAAGTTATTACTTTGGATTTACATTTGCGCAACTTAAAAATAGAGAAATCTTATTGTAGGTAACTTTTTATTAAAAATTTAATTTATCGAAAGGTTTCCGACTTAAAAAATATCTAGTTTTATTTGTATTACAAAGCATATCTCTTACTAATGATAATTTTATTTTTATTTTTATTGCATCTTTGTAAAAACATATTATTGCCGCTCTTTAATCCGATTATTTAATTTTTTTTTTAAGTTATTATTTTGGATTTAGAGTTGCGCTACATAAAAATAGAGAAAGTTCATTGTAAGTAATTTTTTTTATTAAAAATTTAATTTATCGAAAGGTATCCAGATTTTTAAAAAAATATCTCGCTTTAATGTATTACTAAGCATTTCTGTAATTGATGATTATTTGCTTATTTTAATTACATCTTTGTAAAAACATATTATAGCTGCTCTTTAATACAAATGTAACTTTATAATAGTTACATATTATATTGATATAATTTAATTAATTCTTTATATTTAAATATTATTTAATTTTGATCTTAAAATAATAATTCTTCCTTTTTTTTCGTAAAACCATCTTATCTAAAATACAATTGCGTACTTTTTATAATAATGACATTTTACATAGCTGCCAATTTTAAAATTTTCTCCTATCACTGTTTTTGGCAAGAAAACTGTACTTTACTTCATCTTAAAATTTCAGCAATTAAATAAGAGAAATTTTTCTTTTAAATAATAGTGGTAACAGAAAAGTTAAAAGTGTAATGCTATGCACTTTATGTTGATATGAGTCCGAAAGTAATCAAATAAACAAAATAAGATGGAATTATTCTGTTAATCTGATTTGCTTATTTTCCTCACACAAAATTTCCAGTTATTTATAAAAGTAATTTGAGTGGTGAAGTGGTAATTTTCGACTTATATTTGTGTTTCATGAAAACAGAGGAAAGAAGAAAGTTATTTTTAACGAATAATAACAACTTAATGTATTTTATCTATTTTTTTTTTTATATATAAGAAAAATTTGTTTTATATATTTACTCAGCGCAAACGTAACTAAACCGTTTTTGTCTAAACGGATATATATATATATTTTTAATAATTATTTTTATGAAAAACTTTATAACTATTTTATAAAAGAGTCAAAGCGTTTTTATTTTATTTATACATTTTGTTGTTATAAAAACTATTTTTTAAACTTAATCAAAAAGTCGCCGAATACTTTAGAAATTGTCTTCATAATTTGATTAATGTATATGTAATATTTTGTTTGTCTTTTTATTTAATTCTATTCGGCATTTTTACCTTAATCTGATTTGCTATATATACATATAAGCATTTTTATAAAACATTTATCAATTACATTTAATTTTCTTGTTATTACACTTCTAAAACAAGAATGATGCTTTACTTTGTGAAAATATTTAATATGCTTGTAGTTGCTCATGCGTGTGTGTTTTTTGTTTTGTAAAGAACGCTATAAATGATTAGAATGTAATTTGGATATGAAATATTCTATCATTTATAAAAGTACTTTTGGTGATGGTTTTAAATTTACAAATGCGCTATATAACAAAAGAGAAGTGTTAGTAATTTAATTTTCTTATTTCAAAATACTTTTTATTTATTTATTTATTTATATTGTGAAACTTTTTCTTTAAAATTTAATTAATTGAAAATGCACTAAGTTTTATAAAACATGGACTTTATTTCTTTATTGCAAACTCTTTAAAAAAAAAAAAGCAATTTAACAAATTACAACGACCATTTGGAAAATGATTTTTTCAAGGGAATTTTAATGCTTAATCCATGGCGTACGTAATGTATGATCAACTCCGTGCGATTTTTATGTCATAAATTTTATTCTTTGAAAAAATCATTTTCCAAATGGTCGTTGTAATTTGTTAAATTGCTTTTTTTTTTCTTTTTTTTTTTTTTTGAAAATGCACTAAGTTTTATAAAACAATACTCTTAATAAAAAACAAAACCTGGAATTTAAATAATTGACTTTATTTCCTTATTGCAAACTCTTTAAAAAAAAAAAAAAAAAAAAAAAAAAAAAAAAAAAAAAAAAATCAATTTAACAAATTACAACGACCATTTGGAAAATGATTTTTTCAAAGGCTAAAATTTAAGACATAAAAAATCGCACGGAGTTGATCATACATTACATACGCCATGGATTAAGCATTAAAATTCCTGAACCCATCATGAACAAATTTTAAAAGAAATTTCAGTTTTACAATTTTCGGCACTGTAAATTTTTTAACTTCTACGGAGCTGGTCATACATTACGTACGCCATGGATTGAACATTAATATTCCTGGGCCAATTTTAAATGAAATTTCATTCTTAAATTTCTAAACATCCCACAATTTTACTTTTTATATCGTCGTATAGAGAAAAAAATGCATTTTTAATTGCAATTTGTTTGAAAGCTGTATCTCAATTTGTCTCTGAGTTTTTTTTTTTTTTTTTTTTTTTTGTAGTTTTTATTACTTTTTTGTAATAGTGGCAACAGAAGTATCCATCTCTGTTGAAAGTAAAGGGAAAATACAGATTACTGTATAGCTCAATCAGAAAACGAATAAAATGCGGGATTCAACTAATAAAACGCTTCAGATATGTTTTTGATTTCCTACCCTGACCGAGGACAATAACCATTTTTCCAAATGGTTAAAAAAAAAAACTTTCACTTTCGAACTTTAACTAATTCAAAGTAATTAATTTTTAGAAAAAAAATTGTCCTTGATTTAAAATAATAATAATAATAATAATAATAACTGGCATAATTTACCTAACTATATAACGTTTTATTTGTTGGGATAAATTTTTGTCGGATTTTTATAACTGTTTTTATTATTATTATTATTATTTTCCGATCAATATATTTTTTGTCTATATTTTATATTTAATTAATAAAACATTCATTAAAACAGTTTTTTCTTTGTAAATTTTACTTCATCTGGGATTTTTTTTTATAATATTAATTAATTAAACGCATATGTGACTAACAGATGTTATTTTAATACATTAACACTTTATATTTTATTAATTAAAGTAACATTTTTTTTTCTTTTGCCTTGATTTTAAAAGCAGTTCAATATAATTTCCTTAAAATCATGTATGTTTCTTCGTTCTGGATAAAATCAATTATCAGCAAGTGAAACCAGTGAAGATAACATTCTATTTCTAAGGATCGACCAAAACAAATTTTTAAGACAGAAGGCGAATTTCGCTAATCTTCCTATTTTTGGCCGAAAACGAAAATGTCGAAAATTGTTTTAAGTAATTAATACATGCATTAATATACATAATTATTAATTAATTATGCGTGTTTATTAAATATAAATAATTATTAATTAATTATACGTGGTTAATAAATATACATAATTATTAATTAATTACACGTGTGAACCATAAGTTGCTCACTGTGCCTCAGACTAAAATTTTCATTTACATATAAAATAAAATTTAATTAATTCATCAACGACAGAGAATGATTTTCTAATTATACGAATGTCATCTAATAAAAATATGTTTTAAATATACATACCTCGTTTCATATTTTATGATGATTTTTATAAATGATCATCTGTTATACTAGAGCTTTCTCAAATAGTATTCGAAACACTTCTGCGGTTTCACTCTAAAAAATTTCCATTACTGTTAAGTCTACAGTTTTTAATGTGCACATGAAAAGCGTCTTCAAAGTTTAGTAATATATGCATCGCTTGCTATATAATTTCCAGTCACGTCTTGAGTCAGTCATGACTGATAATTATAAACAGTAAAGTTCATAACCATAAGCAAAAAGTGTCTCATTTTGAGCCGATACAGTTTAAATCAATGAGTAATGTTGAAAATTTCCAAAGGAAGAAACGATATTTTGGAATATACATAGTGTCGGTCCGGCAAACTGTTCTGTAACATTTTCAAATGAAACCGAATTTTCGATCGATCTCTAATTTAAATGACGAAAATTGACTCGAAGCTGCATTGCGGTTTACGGAGACGGTTATAATTTCGACTACGATTTCTTTTTACCTTGTTATTTGTTTGTGTTTTATAGAAATAAAAAGTTTTTTTTTTTTTTTTCTTTTTTTGGTAAAAAATATTAACAGAAATTTATTGTGCGAGAAAACTAATCTTGCAAAACTAGTTTTGAACTTGAAGTCTTGATTACATATTTTTGAGTCATCAATTCTTCTTTATGCAGCTTATTACATTGTCTTCAGTCATATAAGAAAAAAATAATAATATATTTTAATTAAAAAAAAATAAAAATCCATAAATATTATTCATAATTTTTATTATAACCTGAAATTTTTGCTTGGTTGTTTGTTTGTTTTTCAGATTTAATTAGTCGGGAATTTAATTTTATTTATTTAACCATTTGATTGTGAGGTTGGGACGACCCAGAGGCTATTTTTAATTTTATTGGTACCATTTTTTGAAAAAAAAAATCTCTGACATAAAGTTATAGTAAGATCATTTTTAAGAAATATTCACTAAAAGGAATTTTTCTGTAATCAACATAAAAATAGTCGCTAGTCCATTCCTGTAATCAAGAGGTTAAATAAAAAGAACAAATTCTGTTTACTTCTTTAACATCTTAACCGGTTTGCCTGTACAACGTACGTACAAGAAGAGTTTGCTGGTTTCTACAAAAAGCTACCATTAATTTTAAACTGTCGTATTAGTTTTATTTAACACTAAAAGTACCGGAAATCTTACTCAAGTTTTATAGAAATATTTTAAACCAGAATTTGTATTTAAAACTCTATTCCCAAGTTCTTTGCAATCGTAGAAAAAATTAAAAAAGAATTAAAAATCGCTTCTTTTGATGACCTAACTGTTTATCTTGAGAAACTTTATGAACAAATCACAGCAGAAGCTGACGATACTAGGAAAGCACTTAAATTTATGGACGGAATGTCCAGACTTTCTAAAAGAGCTAGAAAAGAATAATTTTCTTTGTAAATACTGTAAATTTTCTTATGTCATTCTGTAAATACCCTTTTCTCTTTTAATATTAAGTATTCTTTCTTATTGTGTAGGCAAAATTGTTTATTATTATGTAAAACGTATGGTCCCTGAAAAGGGTCTTTTTTTGTTCGGTGGAGTTTTTTTGTTCGGCTTTCCCTCCCTTCGTTCTGATCGTCCTGGCATGTTCGGATGGGCGGGGCTTGCCCCAACCATTCCGAATTCACCATCTCATACGTCACTACTGACTGTTTTTCCTGTTAGTTCTCCAGTTGTTATGGCACGGTGATGTGGGGCAGGTCGTCACAGGCACCTCGTTAAACCGTCAGAAGTAGAGATTTAAAACTCTTTAACTTGTTTATTTAACTTTTTCTTCCTTGTTTTTTTTTTTTTTTTTTTAACTTATTGTATAAAGAAAATCGTGGTACGAACCGAAATATTTTCAATTGGTAGGGGTCAAATGACCCCTCACGGTACGTTTAGTGTTAATTTCAGGGCGTTTTTCGATTATATAAGGTAAATATTTTAGTACGATAAACGTGGTGTATCGTCCCTATTTTTAATTTATTGCGTCAAAAATTAGTTATCGTGGCAAATTCGCGTTTCGAGATAATTGCGTTTAAAGTTTTGCCTTCGCGAATGACACTGGTACGCGCGACTCAACATTTACGAATCGTACGACCGTAATTTTAGGAATTTCCCTATCGGACCAATCGTAAGACATTCTTAAAGGTTTCAGCCATTATAAAATAATAATAATGATAATAATAAATGTGTATTAGGTCTACCGGAAAGTTCTGTCGGATAATGTTATTTCACGTCTACTTTTTTCAAATTCAAATTTCTTCATTGACACCACTTTTTTTAAATTGTAAAATTACCATTGTTTTCACATTTTCCATTAAGGTGAAAAGAATAGGAATTTTACCATTTCAAAAAAGTGGTGCCAATGAAGAACTCTTAGTGTTGCGAAAATTCAACATCAGTTTTTAATGGGTTAATATGACGCCAGTCCCGAATGGGTTAACTTAAAAGAAAGAGCAATTTTTAACATAAATGTGGGGTTTAGCTAAGTAATAAAACACTTAAACGCAATAATAATTGCACTTGGATGTGACGACGATCACAGGCATTTAATAAGACATGAAATACGCAAAAATAACGATCAGATACGTGTACAGTGGATTAGCACAACTAAAAATGTCCGATTGCCTATTTTGCAGGCTTCATATGACGGAAAGGCACGTTTGCTTTTCCTCATTGATAAAAGATAACCAACTGCTTAAGCCTAGCCCTCTTCCTACTTCCGAAACAATTCCGACAATGATCTCATACATCATCGTTGCCGTAAATCTATGATGACCCATGGATTTTTACATTCCATTTAGTTTACATTTTTTATTTAGACGGCATACATCTTTCTGACATAAATATCGAATCCTATTATTTATATACTGTATTAACCGCTTCCCATACTATACCGAGTTATCTCGGGTTCGTATGTAGTACAAATAAATATTATCTCGAGATAACTCGGGCATGCAGAAATTTCTATTTTATTTGCCCCACTATTTAAAAAAAATAAATTTTGTAGTATATTTCTCTTGCAAATGTTGGCAAACTGCATGTTAAAGATTTTTGTTTTGAGCAAGTGGCGCGGGGTAGAATTAAAAAATAAGTAATTAAAAATGATGGGGAAAAAATATCATGATTTTTTCAGGGTTTTTTTTTTTTTTTTTTTTTTTTTTTTTTCAAAAAAATTGGTAAGGGAAGCGGTTAAGTGTTCCAAGATAGTTTTCTTAATGATTCACTCTCAATGCTACAAAAGGGGAAAAATGCACTTTTCTTTTAATACAAAATGACTTCAAGTTATTCTGTGTTTCAACTTTTTCGATTGTAAGGGTAGTTTTCGTGTTATTTCTATTAGAAGGTAAATACAAATCTCGTTATGGTAACTGCGTCATGAAGAAGATTAATCTGATATTAACGCATTGCGGTCGGTCGAGTGTCGCCACACATTGCTACCCAAACTTTATATACATGACTCTAATTTTCAATTCCTACTATTAGCTCACACTCTCCCTATATTTATTTATATATTTATATATTTATATATTTATCTTGTACAAATTTTCAATCGTTAATAAAATACTCATTATTCATCCTATCAGGTTGAAATAAATTTTTTTAAACTTGTACTGGATGACAATTGATGTTAATAAAGTTTTTTCAAATATTAATTAATTAATTAAATTTTAATTAATTAATTTTTGTTTTGCATGGGAAACAAAATGGCGTCCATTGGTTATTGAAGGTCAATGAAAGTATTTTCAATAAGGGTTACCATAGGGAAAGGGGACCCTGTTCTGTCGCCAAATACCGCCAAGTTTGTCGCCAACTTGGCGATATCTGTAATATTTCGCCAAATTCCCATAGAGTTCTATTGTAAA
Organism: Maratus speciosus; assembly: GCA_963932465.1. NCBI lineage: Eukaryota > Metazoa > Arthropoda > Arachnida > Araneae > Salticidae > Maratus > Maratus speciosus. The sequence continues at coordinate 267,571,348 of OZ010798.1, read as the reverse complement.
CCTACTTGCTTATAGAAAATCAACAAATTGAGATATTTTAATGCAACAAAAACTCATATTAGCTTGATTATATTAAATTTTTCTTTGATGGCCTAAGTAGGAATTGACTTTAAAAACAAAATTTTTATATTACTTGTTATATTCTATTCGCAGCACTATATTTTAAAAGGAATGTGTTTTTTAGTAACCTCCTCTTACATGTGTGTCATATCTGTCTGTTTTTGGATTTTCTGCGATATTTTTAGCATTATATGAATTATGCTAATATATGGTCTCTGTAAAGAGTCTTTTTTTTATGGGGCATCCCCCCCCCCCCCGGTAGCATTTTCGCCTTTTCCTTCTTTTTTTGGAACTAATGGAATTTTTTCTTTATTATTTTAAATTTTTCTTTTTCTTTTTTGTTTTTCTTTTCTTTAATCATGTTATACTAGTACTTATGTACTTTTTTAATTTTTTTTTTGTTAATCTTTTCTTATTCTTAAAGTAATTTTAATTTTGTGGCTACCAGCCACGTCTAAACATTATTTTTTTAAGGCTCCCTAATGCCCTTGCAACACAATCACCTTTCCACTTGATGTAAAGTTGCAACGCAACTAGGTAATCCATACAGCTGATTACATTGTTCCATCTGTCACCCGCAAAAAAAGTGATACATCTCAACAAAAGAAAATTTCACAGGAGAGGCAAAAGAAAATTTACATGATTTTACTGTTACATGAAAGTATAGCACTTAGCTCTGAATGCAGGCATAAAAGCATAAAACCCTTAAAAATGAAGGCGTAGGATGAGCTTTGGATGGTTGTGTCATTTTACCTCCCCACGCAAGCTACCCCTGTTCTGTGGACCCAAATGCACATATAGCGTAATAAAGTGATTTTCCGCATAGCTACACTTATAAAACTGTTTGTGTAACAAGATGCACCTATGACAGACCTATTAGTGAACAACGCAAAATGATTTTTTGCGAGATGTGTCACTTTTATCAAAGTGGAAATAAAAATATTTCGTTAAAAAGATTGGTGAATAACGAATAAATTCGTGTAAGAGATGCCTGTGCGTGGGGTACTTCGACCGTTAAGGGATAAAATACATGTTTGTGTGTGGGAAAAATAGTAATACATTTTGTCTTTCACAAAATTCAATATCTGGCTTGCGAATTTCAGTAGATGTTTTATTACAATGTATGTATCCCATATTTTGTATTAGATTCCGCAAATATTTAATATTTTAAAATGTTCATACTGTATTTGATTATCTCGTTTCCTGAAGCCAATTGATAATGGCAGGGCTCTCAAATGGTCCGCCAACTGAATACCAATAAATTTTAACAGAAAATTTTAAGGTAGGTTAGCGCTAGAATTAACTTTCAAAGGTGATTCCGGGGCGGTTTGTAAGAAAAATCGAAAAAGAAAATTTTTCTAAAATAATATTGGTATTCAGTTGCGGACCATTTGGGAGCCCTGTAATAGGCATCTCGTGCATCTATGTATCTCGACTTTTCTGGACTTTCTTACCCTTTTGGTTACGGGTTGGGACGTAAATGTCCCAATGAGCCATTTTTTATACTATTCCTACCACTTTTTGAAACATAATCTCTGCCATACACTTATACTGTGTCATAGTCTCATTTTCAAGAGATAGCTACTAGAAAGAAAAAAATTTAAAAATTGTGGTGTGATTGATATAAAATTGTCGGCAGTCCTGGCACGTAAAGAAGGTTTAAAGTATTCATGAGAAACCTGAAAAGCATATAAATCCATCTAAAAAACATATCAACCCTTTTCCATCAAATTATTATAACCGATAAAATGTACATTTTACAAAAAACGAAGCTTTTATTATTTCTTTTCTTTTCTTTTCTTTTTTTTTTTTTTTTAATTTTGATTTAATTTCCTTTGTGTCTTTTCTTGAATGAATATAAATATAGTCGCTAATGTTAGTCCATAATCCCTTTCAAGGGCGATGATATGTTTATGAAACCACTTAATTTTAATTCCAAAATGTCACAATGGCACCAGAATTTTGATATATTTTTTCCCGTTTATATGTATATGGGAAAAAAGCCTTCTCTTATTTGCAAATGAATTCGTACATAAATTTCGGCGCCATTCAATCATTTCAACTTTTTAATAATGAAAGTACTTTGCCCCTGAAAGTGTTAAAGCATTCATATGAAACCAGCAAATCATGTAAATCCATTTCAAGCCTTTCCCATGAAATTACCATAATTGATAAAATTTACATTTTACAAAAGAACGAAGCTTTTCATATTTAATTTCTTTTCTTACCCTTCTAATACACACGGTAGCATTTTTGCTGCCATCAGTGTTCCCAATTTACTGGATTTGTTTATTCAGGTATTCCGTATTCACACTAGAAATTTTAAATAGGAATTTAAAATGGAAATTTTTGCTTTACTCAAGAGCATTTCCATTATTAAATAAACCGAAATTTGTTATTTAGATTTTCTGGTATGAATCCTGATTCTCTGAATTATTAAATTTCTGAAACATTTCTACCCTGGGAATTAGAAGGTTAATTTCAGTTTTAAATTAAATATAAACACAGTCGACTGAAATAAAGAGGTTAAAGTGTTCATTTAAAACCTGCAAAGCATGGAAATCCATCTAAAAAACATACCGAGCCTTTCCCATAAATTTATTGCAACCGATAAAATGTACATTTTATGAAGAACGAGGCTTTTTTATACCATTTGTTTCCTTAATTAATGTTTTAATTTAATTTTCTTTTTCGTGTTTCTTGAATGAATATAAATTTAGTCGCCAATCTTAGCCCATACTCAAAGCGTTTAAAGCATTCATATGAAACCTGAAAATCATGTAAATCCATTTCAAAAACATTTCGAGCCTTTCGCATAAAATTATCATAACCAATAAAATGCACAAAAAAAAAAAAAAAAAAAAAAAAAAAAAAGAACGAGGCTTTTCTTATTTCATTTGATCCCTTAATTTTAATTTTAATTTAATTTTCTTTGTGTCTTTCCTTGAATGAAAATAAACATAGTCGCCAGTGTTGCCCGTAATTAAAGGGTTGAAGTATTCATATGAAATCTGCAAAGCATATATATCCATCTAAAAAACACATCAAGCCTTTCCCGTCAAATTATCTTAACCGATAAAATGTACATTTTACAAAAAACGAGGCTTCATTTCTTTTGTTTCCTTAATTTAAGTTTTAACTTTCTTTGTGTCTTTCCTAGATACGTAAAAGAACCGCCTCAATTCTTACATTACCAATAGCATTTTTTCTATAAAAATTAATAAATTAATTAAAAAAATTAATTTTGCAGTAAATAGTTGCTTACGATAATAAGATGAAAAGAACTCATTACAATTTCCTAACTTAAAATGTCTTTTCCTGAGACATGTAATTATAAGTGTAATAAAACAGGGTATAATGACTTGAAGTATACGATATTTATTGCTATAAAATATACTTTAGTCAAAGGATTTAAGTATTCATATGAAACCGGCGAAGTATGTAAATCTCTCTAAAACCTATCAAACCTTTTCCATCAAATTATCATAACCGATAAAATGTGTATTTTATTAAAAATGAGGCTTTTTTTTTTAATTTGTTTTCTTAACCCTTCCCGGCACAGAGTAATTCGGTTTATAAACTGATAAAATAATTTACTGACACCAGAATTTATAAACGACTTTATTAGAAAATACAAACTTGCTCATTTCCACGTACATTGTAAAAGAAAAATTTTAATTAAATATTCTTGGTGCCGTTTGTCAGTTGGGGAATTAAAATTAGGTGTCCTTTTTTAAGGACACCGCACTTCAAAGGGCTAAGTGTTAATTTTTTTGTTTCTTTTCTATGTACTTAAAATACCGCCTCAAAATACGCAATGCCTTTCTCATAGGTGCCAACCTCAAACTAATCTTCCTTAATGCTTGCGTTAATTTGACCCTGGTTTAATACGTTTCGAACCAGAATTTTTTTTAAGAAATGAAATTAAATATATTCCACGTAGGAACCTGGAATTAAATAAATAAGCATTTATGAAATAAATTTTCTGGTTCGAAATGTGGGTAACCTAGGTCAAATTAATCAAGACATTAAGGAAGATTAGTGCAAGTTTGACAACTATGCACTTCTACATTCGCAATAACGTTTTTTCTATGAAAATAAATAAATGAATAAATAAAAAAAAAAATCATTTTCCAGTAAATAGTCGTTTACGACAATAAGATGCAAAGAACTCATTACCATTTCCTATCTTAAAATGCCTTTTCCTGGGATATGTAACTATGGGTGAAATAAAACAGGGTATTGTGTCTTGAAGTATACGATATTTATTACCATAAAATATACTTTAATCAAAGGATTAAAGTATTCATATGAAACTTGCGAAATCCTTTTACGAAAAACGAGTTTTCTTTATTTCATTCGTTTTCTTAATTTGGGATTTAATTTAATTTTCTGTGGGTATTTCCTAGATACATAAAAGAACCTCCTCTAAATACGTTGTGCATTTCTACATTCACAATGACATTTTTGATGTAAAAATTAATAATTGAATAAATAACAAATTTATTTGGCAGTAAACAGTCGCTTACGATAATAAGATGAAAAGAGCTCATTACCATTTCCTACCTTAAAATGTCTTTTCCCGAGGCATGTAATTATAGATGTAATGAAACAGGGTATTGTGTAGTGAAGTATTTATTGCCCTAATATATTTAAGGGCGAATCATTGATGAAACAAATAACAGTGGTTGGGCTAGATAGATATTTTACATATTACAATAATAAATAATAATCAATAAAATAAACACACATTAAAAGTCCTTTACTTTATTTGTTACGTGAATACAAAGGCATTGTATTTTACTTATATTATTTGAGTGTCTTTGACCCCAAATCATTTTGAGGGAAATGAGATGCTCTGTTGAAAACACAGTCATCTGAACAGACCGAAGAATTGCATCACTATCTGACGCGCGTAATGCGCATGTGACTTACATAATAAATCATTTTTTAAGCCCACGAGTGGTAATCAATTGTCCAATTGTCAGCATACTTCGTATGTCAGAAATGTCAGTCTGTATTCGTTTGCAAATTTATGTTTGTTCTTTCTATAGGACGATTTTCAGTTAAGAGCATACGCTAGACACGCGAAAAGTAAGGCTCGTACGCTTCAGGGAATTTTTTCAGGACAAATATCAGTATATTTTTATAGAAAAATAAATCTAGGTTAAACGCACGAAATTTCGCCTTATTTAAGAAGAGATTTTCTATAAGAAAATACTGGCACCGAAGAATTCCTGGTGTTGCAATTTCAGGACACGTATGACCCCTGGAAAAGACTCTCAAGCTGTTGTGAAACCACGGCGATGTTCTTTTTCAAATTTCTCATTTACATTTCAGTATTTTTAAAACTTTGTTTTGCACATGATAGGTAGAGCGATGCCTAAATGTTGTACTTTTGTGCTTTTTCAATTTTGGTTGTAGGGATTTTCTTTCTTTTTTTCTGTCTGACGCACGTAATACGCATGTGACTTACATAATAAATCATTTTTTAAGCCCACGAGTGGTAATCAATTGTCCAATTGTCAGCATACTTCGTATGTCAGAAATGTCAGTCTGTATTCGTTTGCAAATTTATGTTTGTTCTTTCTATAGGACGATTTTCAGTTAAGAGCATACGCTAGACACGCGAAAAGCAAGGCTCGTACGCTTCAGGGAATTTTTTCAGGACAAATATCAGTATATTTTTATAGAAAAATAAATCTAGGTTAAACGCACGAAATTTCGCCTTATTTAAGAAGAGATTTTCTATAAGAAAATACTGGCACCGAAGAATTCCTGGTGTTGCAATTTCAGGACACGTATGACCCCTGGAAAAGACTCTCAAGCTGTTGTGAAACCACGGCGATGTTCTTTTTCAAATTTCTCATTTACATTTCAGTATTTTTAAAACTTTGTTTTGCACATGATAGGTAGAGCGATGCCTAAATGTTGTACTTTTGTGCTTTTTCAATTTTGGTTGTAGGGATTTTCTTTCTTTTTTTCTGTCTGACGCACGTAATACGCATGTGACTTACATAATAAATCATTTTTTAAGCCCACGAGTGGTAATCAATTGTCCAATTGTCAGCATACTTCGTATGTCAGAAATGTCAGTCTGTATTCGTTTGCAAATTTATGTTTGTTCTTTCTATAGGACGATTTTCAGTTAAGAGCATACGCTAGACACGCGAAAAGCAAGGCTCGTACGCTTCAGGGAATTTTTTCAGGACAAATATCAGTATATTTTTATAGAAAAATAAATCTAGGTTAAACGCACGAAATTTCGCCTTATTTAAGAAGAGATTTTCTATAAGAAAATACTGGCACCGAAGAATTCCTGGTGTTGCAATTTCAGGACACGTATGACCCCTGGAAAAGACTCTCAAGCTGTTGTGAAACCACGGCGATGTTCTTTTTCAAATTTCTCATTTACATTTCAGTATTTTTAAAACTTTGTTTTGCACATGATAGGTAGAGCGATGCCTAAATGTTGTACTTTTGTGCTTTTTCAATTTTGGTTGTAGGGATTTTCTTTCTTTTTTTCTGTCTGACGCACGTAATACGCATGTGACTTACATAATAAATCATTTTTTAAGCCCACGAGTGGTAATCAATTGTCCAATTGTCAGCATACTTCGTATGTCAGAAATGTCAGTCTGTATTCGTTTGCAAATTTATGTTTGTTCTTTCTATAGGACGATTTTCAGTTAAGAGCATACGCTAGACACGCGAAAAGCAAGGCTCGTACGCTTCAGGGAATTTTTTCAGGACAAATATCAGTATATTTTTATAGAAAAATAAATCTAGGTTAAACGCACGAAATTTCGCCTTATTTAAGAAGAGATTTTCTATAAGAAAATACTGGCACCGAAGAATTCCTGGTGTTGCAATTTCAGGACACGTATGACCCCTGGAAAAGACTCTCAAGCTGTTGTGAAACCACGGCGATGTTCTTTTTCAAATTTCTCATTTACATTTCAGTATTTTTAAAACTTTGTTTTGCACATGATAGGTAGAGCGATGCCTAAATGTTGTACTTTTGTGCTTTTTCAATTTTGGTTGTAGGGATTTTCTTTCTTTTTTTCTGTCTGACGCACGTAATACGCATGTGACTTACATAATAAATCATTTTTTAAGCCCACGAGTGGTAATCAATTGTCCAATTGTCAGCATACTTCGTATGTCAGAAATGTCAGTCTGTATTCGTTTGCAAATTTATGTTTGTTCTTTCTATAGGACGATTTTCAGTTAAGAGCATACGCTAGACACGCGAAAAGCAAGGCTCGTACGCTTCAGGGAATTTTTTCAGGACAAATATCAGTATATTTTTATAGAAAAATAAATCTAGGTTAAACGCGCGAAATTTCGCCTTTTTTAAGAAGAGATTTTCTATAAGAAAATACTGGCACCGAAGAATTCCTGGTATTGCAATTTCAGGACACGTGTGACCCCTGGAAAAGACTCTCAAGCTGTTGTGAAAGCACGGCGATGTTCTTTTTCAAATTTCTCATTTACATTTCAGTATTTTTAAGTGATTTTGTTTTGCACATGATAGGTAGAGCGATGCCTAAATGTTGTACTTTTGTGCTTTTTCAATTTTGGTTGTAGGGATTTTCTTTCTTTTTTTCTGTCTGACGCACGTAATACGCATGTGATTTACATAATAAATCATTTTTTAAGCCCACGAGTGGTAATTAATTGTCCAATTGCCATCATACTTCGTATGTCAGAAATGTCAGTCTAAATTCGTTTGCAAATTCATGTTTATTCTTTTCAACGCAGGGCTTAACTACCGACGAAGTAAAATTCAACCAGTAAAAGTAAATATCTGTTTTTGGCCATAGTTGTGACTGAAATTTTGCATTAATAAGGCGCATAAATAAGGAGAATACTTCTATTCAAATTTACTGGTGGAAGTTTGCCCCGGCGGTAATGAGCCATTGGAAAACCGGTTACTGTTAAAGCTTCACCCTTTTGAGGATATATCAATTCCTCTTTATTCATAGCACCATGCAACAAACATGTTTTACAAATAAGAAACAATAAATTAACAGCATTAACATTAAAATTAATATTATTTTGTTAATCTTTCACGTATATAAATTTAGTTACGCAGATGAAATGTTTAATTGAGAACTGGCAGTATCTTAAAAACCGATATTCTCAGTGGCGCCAACTCATATGGGCCCATGGGGCGCGAGACCATCCAATGATTTGATCTCTCCGCCCACCCAATTTCAATTGATTTAATTCGTAACTTATTTTTTTTATGTCATCGCTGAAATGAAATTTGGTTTTATTAACGTTCTCAAAATAATTTTGTTTTAAAAATAATAAGGACATCCATTAGGCTTACAGCAGCACTGAAAACCCCTTCAGCGGATGTAGAGTTAAATTTCTCGCGAAAACAAATTTCCTGCCTATTTTGCCATCTGTTTTGATCTCTTGAATGGATAAAGCACTTAGATGACTAAAATGTATGCTTTTTTGACATTTAGTTTTTTGCATTTTCAATATTTAGCAATTCCAATGCTATTTAAAATAAATGTTAATGTACTTATAAGGAAGAACTTATGAGAGTATAATTAGGTAAAATAATTTATAAAATTATCATAATTTAAAAATTTGCTTAGAAAAAACATAATTTAATTTCGAATTTTCATCTTTTGTCCAAAAATTTTTGAGCCCAGCCAATATTTTTGAAAAGTTGGCGCTACTGGATATTCTTGTTTGAGAAAAATGATTAATATGCTATAAAAACTACTCGGAAGCGTTTTCGAAAATCAGTGGCAGCAAAACGAACTTTATTTTTATAAATGCATCTTTAAATCTCGAAAATATATTGGGTTATGGGTCTCCAAAAGATAAAGAACGCTTTTTTTTATCGTGGGGAACTCGGAAGAGGTTATTGCATGTTTTCGTACGTAATTATATTTCCCTAGATAAAGAAACATTTGTAAAGATTTCATAATGATAAAACCAATTTAAAAGGTCTCAGGACTCTTAAAGCTTCAACATTTTTGAAATAAAAAATTTTTTTAGATGATTATCTATTACGGCTATTAACCCCTGGGATGAGACTTATGGGAACATTTCGTATTTAATAAATTTTAAAACTTTATTAGAGTACTGATATTTTTCATGTAAAAATGCTTTTTGGTACAGCTGCAAACTTTTATGCTTTTTTGCTACCACTAAAATCTAACAGATTTTTTGTTATTGTTGTTGTTGTTACCTAAGAGGTCTCAGCAAAGGGCTTTTTTGGTTTTAACCCCTTGGGGACGAGCGACACGTATACGTGCCGCATGAAGCGCTCAAAATCCTTGTTTTTCCTCACCAGTAAAATTTTACTGTAAAATTTGCCTTATTTAATCAGCGCATTTTCACGATTCAAGAAGACACAAATTTCTGTTTTTAAAAAACGGTGACAAAAGATTAAATATTTCGTAAAAGGCTCCCGTCCCGAAGGGGTTAAGATATTGGGGCTCCGTGGCTTCCTTTGCCAGTCCGACATTGAAACTGTTACAAAAACTTTCTTTTTTATTTTCCTCATTTTTAGTCAAAATTTGACTTCTAGACCTCTCTTTCATTAAAATTTAAATTATCGCCTGACCTTCATTCATTCTTACTTCTTTAGATCTTGAGAGCGCGGGGCCTCCTCCTGCATTTTGCTGTTTTACTTTTCCTCTCAAGCGCAGAGATTTCTCTGCTGTTAGACTTTTTTCTTCGTACGAACTCATGCACTTCGACACTCCTAAGACTGGATATACAATATTGGATTACTAGGGGAGACCCCTGAAACACGTCTCAACTGTTTCGGGGTCTCAGGACTCTTAAATATTTAAAAGTCCTGAAACACGTTTCAACTGTTTCGGGGTCTCAGGACTCTTAAATATTTAAAAGTTTTTAAACTTTAATTTTTTTAGATGTTAAACTTCTATTTTTTCTGAATATTTTGATATAATTGTTTCCTTGAAATTCCCATTAGAACAGGAGTTATGGCTCTTAGAATTATACCCGCTCAATAGCTGAAGCGACGTTTCCGAAACTTTGTAGCCATTTTTCTCCGAATGGCATTTTTGGGGATAATGCGCAGGATATCTCAAAAACTTCTGAATACTTTTTCATGAAATTTTCAAAACATACGTTTCATGTTAATCTGTAAAAATTGAACCTAAAATTTCCTTTTCAGCGTTCAAAAAAAGATTTCTTTTAGGTGATTATGTTTGTTGAAATTTTCAAAATTCTGTATGAGCTAATTTGTGTTCAGGGTAATTATTACAATCTGAAGTATAGGGTAGGGGAGTACACAGTGAGACATGGTACACAGTGAGACAGTAGCCACTTTGACATATAGTTGTAACTTTTTCTTCAAGCTGGCACACACACATAACGACCTCATCTTATACAACACGTGGATGTAGTTTCGGCACTTCAGTTACTCGTCCGACAAAATAGTAAATAATTCCATATTTTATAGTGGTTAAAGTTACATAAACGTCTATTTTAGAGTTTATTTCCTTCAATATGACATATATTTACTTAACCAAACCTAGCTATATCTAATAATAGACTATTTCGGCAAAACGACATAAACTTTTTAAAGCGATGAAATTGATGTAACAGATGTGGCATCCATTTTGTTACAACGTAACGAAAGTACACAGTGAGACACACAGTTGTGGTACACAGTGAGACATGTCTTATTGTGTACCTACTATGTGGTTTCAATGTTTAAAAAGTTATTTATTAATAAAAGAAGGTTTTCTCTCTCTCTCTCTCTCTCTCTCTCTCTCTTTCTCTGTGTGTGTGTGGGCGTGCGATGGCTTGGGAAATAACGTAAGAGGTTGAAAATTTGCATGAAGGTAACCCAAGGTCTGTCATTGTCCACCCGAGGTTCATATTTTTAATATTTTGACAATCTGGAAATATTAATTAGAAATCATAAACTGCAGAAAATTATTGATAGAGTGTAAAAATGTATGATTTATGAAAATATATACATTGTCTCACTGTGTACTACTTGTGGTACACAGTGAGACAATTTTCGACACTCCGTTATGCTGCTTCTGTGCTTTTATAAATAACTTTTATAAAACCATTTACACATTAATGTGTAGCGTATTTGTGTAGCTTAAAGTTGTAGCAAATTTTTTTTTCAAAAGAATAAAAATCGTCGCCATTTGTTAAGAAATAATAATTTTCGTCTCACTGTGTACTACCCTCCCCTAAGTAGGCACCAAAATTTCCATTCTAGTAGCAATATTTATTTTCTAATCATGCGCGTAAGCTGTTATACCAATTTTCTTCTCGCCAAATATCTGACAGTTTGGAGCCTCCTATAAAGACTAATTCTGTATCTTACAATTTTTTAAATACATAAAATGAAAGAACGTACTTATATCTTTCATCTCTATAAAAATTGTCTTTTAAAGTCATTTACATTTTAAGATATTAAATGTTGAAAATAGTCTCTTTTTTTTCATTTTTTTCAATCTTAACCCCTTGGGGACGAGCGACCGGTATACATGCCGCGTAAGATGCTCAGAATCCGTGATTATTCTCACCAGTAAATTTTTATCGTAAATTTTACCTTATTTCATCCGAGCATTTTCCCTATTCAATTAGGCAAAAATTTCTATTTTGAAAAACCGGTGACAAAAGATTAAAAATTCTGTAAAAGACGCTCGTCCAGAAGGGGTTAAGAGTCCTGAGACCCCTTAAAAAAAGAACTTTTACTAGTAATATTTTGCCTCCCTCAAAATTTAGCAGCCAATAAATCTTCCCCGACCTGTGCAACTGCACATGTGGCACATGCCTAAACACGGCCAATATACAGGGTGTCCCCTCTCAACAGTATCCAATGGCTAATTTCTAAGACGTTAGCCATCGACATATAGTTCCAATTACAAAAAGGTTTTAAATGAGGTACAAAATTATTTTAAAAGTCGTTTGGAACAATAAAAGCATTTCTAAAAAATTACGAAATTTAAATTTTTATACGGTACCCCAGTTCCGTGAGTGATATTTAGTAAAAAATTTCCTATTGCACTAATAAGAAAGACAAAAAAAGTCCCATTCATCTAATACTAGAATTGACCGAGTTATGAAACTTTGAATTGCATGACTTATGCCAATTTTCTGCATCTGAACACAGATGAGTTGGGCTGTGATTCGAGGAGTGTACTCTAAGTGCTTAACATCTTCGGTCCCTGGGTCCCCATACGGGGACCTCTGTTCTTTTCCTTATAAAAACTAAAATGTCCGATTTTTTTGCATTTTCACATCACTTCTTAATAGCTGAATGTTTTTTGCGTTCAAAGCAAGCGAATAAATATCAGCATCTAAGCTGATTCCCAGATAAAATAAATGTTATTTTCATCTGAGTTTGCAAAATGCCTAAAAATGCCCAAAAGACAGTGTTACAAAGAAAGTGAGAAATTTTCATAAGTATTTAACTTAAATCTTTTTCAATAAAAAATTTTGAGGATCTATATATTTACTTGTTTAAAGCTCTTAAATTTGTGATTGCGTTAATTTAGGTTAATGGTTATTAAATTGATATTTTTAAGGGATTTGTAGTTTTAGATCCATATTTTTGAACCTAAATTACCAAGCGCCTAAAGGATCAATTTCAGAAAACATTTTTTTTTTTTTTTGTCATTTACGGTGTCATTTTGTTTGGAAAAAACAAATGAATAAGGTTTTGTATTATTATTTTAGCTTCGGAACTGAAGAGGTTAACCTTCCAGTCGCGGAAAACGCTATTTTTGCGTTCCAGTGGGCTACTTTTTTAAAATTTAGATTGTTCGACCCCTATCACTTTTTTAAAAGAGAATCAAATAATCTTGATTTTAAAAAAGTAACCCACTGGAAAAGTCGCCCGCGGCTGGAGGGTTAACCCCTTGAAGGGCGGTAATGCCGTCACGGCATCACATAATTTTAATCCCAAATTGCCACATTGGCACCGGAATTTTATGATGAAAATGTCATCTTTATTAAATACGCGAAAATTTACTTTTACTTGTTTAGAAATAAAATCTCTTGTTAATACTGGTGTCATTAAATTATTTGAACATTTTATGAATACAAGTACATTGCCCCTGAAAGGGTTAAAGCGTTAGAAGGATTTATTTCTGCGTGTACATTTCGGCATTGCAGCCGAAGAGACATACTTCGAGCAAGTTTTAAGATAACGTTAATTTTTATTATGTTTCAGATTAAGTAATCTAATAGCGTTTTCAAATGCATGTATCATTTTGTAAAGAATTGCGACTGTTGTTTTTCATTATTTAACAAAAATTCTGTTATTTTTTAACTTATATTTTCAATACAAATTGTATATTTTGCTTTTACATGTCAGAATGAAAATAGATTTCAAATTTATGTTGTTATGTTAATTTTACTCTCAACTATTATTTTTTTATAATCTGGTGATTATTTATATTTGTAGTATATTTGTTAATGACCCCTATTTCGCAGCAAAAAAAGATGCTTCAACTTTGAACAGCTCGCTCAATTTTAATAGTAGAAATATGAGACTTTTTTTTGTCTTACTTCTTAGAGAAATAGGATATTTTTACTAAATATAACTTATAAGACCGGGATACGGTGTAAAATTTAAATTTTGTAATTTTTTAAGAAATGTTTATATTGGCCCAAATCGCTTCAAAAATATTTCTTTACCTCATTTAAAGCGTTTTTGTAATTTGAACTATGTCTATGCCTAACGGCTTAGGAATTCGCCATTGGGCACCATTAATCCCTTGAGTACCGCCACTTACGATGCGTTACGTGGTTGAAAGTACGTGCGTGCGTAACGACTGCAACGTACGCTGCATACGTGATTTCCAGTGTTGTCGCATCTGGCTGATTTTTTATTTAAGCATTCTGAATTCTCACCAGTAAGTTTTTATATTTATTTTTGCTTTATATGATAACAGATATTTCATAAATAAAGTAAAAATAAATTGCTATTCAAAATTTTCTGGTGTAAATTCAATATTTCTAAATAAAAAATCTGCTAGATGATGCAACACTGATGGTAGCTGGAAATCTTTCGCTGTTTTCGACGACGCACTCAAGGGGTTAAGCGTGGACATCCTGTATATACAATATAGTTAAAACTTCATACAAATGTCTCGTTTTTATTATCTCCATATATATAACCATCTTTTAAACAATGAAAACCATTAGTATCCCGGATCTAAAACAACTTATTACTCCAGATAAAGAAATCTTTAGGGTCATTTTCAATAAATGCATACAGTTCAGAAAAACATTTTAAAAAAAATTACTTTTAAATTTCACATTAAAAATGAAATAAGTGTTAATGTATAAGTTAGATGTGTCTGTAAATATAATTAATTAAGCACTTTAGCTTTTGGTATAATTTTTATACACTATTTTACTATATTTTATACACTATTTACCAGTAACAGGGTAACAGACTTGACTGGTAACAGACTTGACATTAACAGCAAAATATCTTCCAAAACCTACATGCTAATTATTAACACTAAGAAACAAAACAAAATCTTTAATATATTAACTAGATAATAATATTCAAGCAAAAGAAAGTACTAAACTTATATTTTTAACATAAAAAATTAGGTAACAGACTTGACATTGAATACAAATACTCACCTTTATAAAAAATTCTTTACTCCACTACATTGTTGTTTTTCAACTGCAAAAGAAAATGGCTACAAGTAAATATTTAACTAGTATAAGTGTTTTTATTGCAAATGTGCTGCCGTCTCTTGGTGAAATTGTCAACCTTTATTTCATGAAATTGTAGCTTGGTAACAGACTTGACAAAATATGAGGGACAAAATGTTTTGTAGATTTTCTTTAAAAAAAATTGCTGGAATAATGTCAGAAATTTAAAATAATGATGATTTATCTTATTAAATGTCCCAATTACTTTCCTTTTAAAGTGAAAAATGAAGTGAAAAAATATTACAGAATTATAAAATACAGAAGAGGGACAGCTATTTTTTTCTTCTACTAGATGCAAAAATCTGCATCTTTACGAAAAAAATATGAAAGTGGTTATTTTTATGTTTTAGAAATATGTTGTGTAGTGTAATTAAATAAATATAATATTTATAGTCAGT
This sequence comes from Maratus speciosus, assembly GCA_963932465.1. NCBI lineage: Eukaryota > Metazoa > Arthropoda > Arachnida > Araneae > Salticidae > Maratus > Maratus speciosus. Next base: position 267,556,187 of record OZ010798.1, on the reverse strand, counting down.
TTTAAATAATATATTATGAGTACATTTTTTTTTTTACTGTGGGACAGCATATGTATGCATATTTTGAAAATGACCCTTTAACGTTGATGATTTAACAGGAAAAACACTTGTAATCATTAAAACATATTCAGGCTATCACGGATATATACTGTTGTGTCTTGTGGTAGTTTATTGAGAATATGATAGACGTCCATAACACGATAACAGATAACAGTTTAACCCTTTATCTACGGCATTATGAACTACTGTAATTTTTTTCATGCAATATTTTTTTTCCAGTTACTACAATGAAAATTAAAGGATAAATATAAAAAAAAATATTCACCCGTGAGAAATTTAATTATTTAGAGGTAATTAATAAAAGTGGTAAGTTTAAAGTACCGTCAGTACACTATGACTAAAATATCGTAACGGAAAATCCACAACGTATTTCAACTGGCACCAGAAAATATTTTCGATTTAATAAGTATATGAAATATAGGCATTTTCTTATTTACAAATAAATCGTTTGGCAAATTCCGGTGCCAATCATTTATTTCAACACTTTAGAATTGAAAATTCTTTGCTTTCTGGGTTAAAAAAACTATTTTTTTTTTTTTAGGTTTCGATCTTGTTAGCAGTCCTTTAGTTATGCGACGTCAATATTCCAGGGACAACATGTTCTCTCGCATCTCCACATATGCAATATATGAATTTACATATGCCATTTCTAACGTAGCAAAAACGAGCCGGTGCCACAACTTTTTCGATTTCCTATACAAAATTGCAATGAAACAGAAAAGAAATACCAAGGAAATCATTAGTACACTACATTTTAGTAATTGCATTTTGAAACAGACGAAAACGATGGATAACTACACAGACAAAAAGTAAACAAAAAGTTTTTCTCCAACACCCAGTGTACTGACGGTACTTATAAGTACCACCGAGTAATTCAACAGTTAAATCAAATACATACACCGTTCACCTAAAATAGCTAGTCATATTGTATTCTAAGACCATAATGAACACATAAAAAAAATCCTACACTTATCTTATATCCTTTACTATGTTTGCAGCAATGAAAAGACGAGCGTGAGAATCTGTACAAAATATCGGCACAAAACACATCGACTGCTTCAAAAGTAGCCTCATTCCTCTCTAAAATAACAAACCTAAAATTACTACTGCCATATATTCGGATAAAAAGGAGCTGAAAGAGCGTTTTTTGCAAAGTACCATTAGAATATTAGTAATATTCACTATGGTATAAAAGTTTAAAGTGAGTAGTACTTATAAGTACCGTCAGTAGATAAAGGGTTAAACTTGCATAAACAATTAATATCAGATTATCATTCCAATTTATCTCTAAATAAATTTATCTTCCTTGATACGACAACATATGAAAATACCTTCACTGCTGTCTGTAATGATTTTTACGCCTATGATGGTCACCTCGATCTATCAGTACTATTTATAGCATTAAGTCACACATGCGTTGTGTTGACATGAGTTGTGACGAATGGAATTTTAGAGTGGTAAATATTTGTTTTCAAGAAAACTTTATAATATTTTATATTTAAGTTATCGACATACCTTCGGAGATGATTTTTTGAAATTTTTGAAATCTTCTCTTTATACCAATTTTTTATGAAGACATTTAAGTTAAAACTTTGAAAAGTATGTAAATATTTCAGCAATTACACTGAAATAATTAAAGTAAAAAACAGTTAAAATTTTGTGAAAACTTGACATTTTCGCAAAATATGATAACTCAAAAACAAACCAATGACTAGGCATATTGTAAAATGAATAATAAACAGAATAACTTTATCTTGGACAAAGACTATTCGCATTATAATAGCATCTCTATCTTAGATGCTGTGGCAGTTGAAGTACTGATGTAATGAAAAATTTGTAAAATTCGTTGCAACTTTGTGACTTATACCATTGTAAATATAAAACTTATTAATTTATTATCATGAGTGTGTTCCCTCAATACACATTTGTAAAAGAAGCACACAAAATTTCAAGGCATCTCATGCATAATTTTTTGCTATAGGATATTTTGCGTATAGTAAGAATTTGAAAAACTTCATTTTGAGAAACAGCTAAAAATAACTTTTAAACACAATCAGTGGTGGAAAATTGGCGCAGGGGCGGAGCCTATTGACACCACTAAATTATAGTAGTATTTTGCCTTTTATCTAATAATCAAATTTCTGAGTTTTTATTAAACTGAATAATACCATAAAAATTTAGTGGTGTCAATAGGCTCCGCCTCTGCGCCAATTTTCCACCACTGCACAATTCAAAAGTGGTAGTAGCTGTAAATTTAAACGGCTGTAACCCTGGTTCTAATTAAGATGCAGACACAATTTAAGCATAATTCGAGAGTTCAAAAATTTCATTCCAATACTATTGCAAAAATGAAAAATCGATATTTTGATCGAAAATGACGTTTCAAAGGTATGTGGATACCAGGACTCAAAAATTCACATGCCCGACATCAGTGTTGCTACTTTTTTTTCTAAATTTGATTGGCACCACTTTTTTGGAATGGTAAAATTCGTCTTTAATCAATCTGCCATTAAATAAAGCAAATTTAACCATTCCAAAAAAGTGACGCCATTCAATTTTTTTAAAAAAGTAGCAACACTGATGTCGGGCATGTGATTTTTCGAGCCCTGGTGGATACCTTAAAAATTTGCAAAATACTTCACATAGCAAAAAGTGCGAATCTCTAACATCCACTACTAAATTCATATTTTATTAACTTTGCTTGAATTGAACGTTACGTAGTTGGTATTATCATACTATTTAATCATATGATGATTTGATGAATGAAATACAGTATGATGAGATATATTATCGATATGGCATGTCCCCAGAAAAAGAATAACACATATTTTCAAATCTCGTGAAAAACTGCCCAATTTGACTTAAGTCAAATAAATACATTTTTAATCAAAAAACCTGTCTAATAAAATGTTTCTTCTGGTATGCCTATGTGGTTTCTATATGATTTTATTAATTAACTAAAATTTCTAGTAAGAAACATTTTAATTGACTTGAGCGAACTTGAAAAGTTTTATGTGAGGATGGCAAGTATAGTAGTAGTTGAAAATCATATAAACTATTCATTTAAATTAGAATTGTTGTTTAAAAATTCTGGTGTGAAATGTTTTTTCAAGGTTGAGGGAAATTTCAAAAGGATAGGGCGGTTAATTCAATACTATTTGCGAGAATAACTTCGTTAGTTTTATCGATTCAAAAGAACTAATAAATCACCATTGTCCCGTGCCCGACTAATCATTTGATTGACGTGACATTCTACTTTACGCAGTCCACAATTCACAAAAAAATTCTCGAGTTTTTGTAAAGGTCCATTTAATTTTTTTCATTCATATTTGCGTTGAAATATAATTACTTTGCCACTATTTCAACTAAAAATTATAATTGCATTCTTGAAAAGACAGAATGATTGAGAGTACGATTGAAAAAATCGTCATAGTGATTGAATAAATGATTCAAAGATTTCGTAATAATATTCCATCGCCCAGAATAAAAGATTTAAATTTATCGTCTGTTATTTTTGTCCAGCTTTTTCTTTTTTGCATTTAGAATTCAATTTGCATTTCAGTTCAAAACAACATTGTCATGTACTACAGCAGCAGCTTCCATTCAGAATCAAAGAGAATAGTAATTTTCGTAATTTTCTAGAGTCAAAGAGATTATGTGGCTTTTTTTCTTTACACCATTTAACTGAAACATCCTCGAGTTTTGATTTTTATTAAGGTTTTAAACGGTTCGATTTTATAACATTTTTTTAGTGCTATAAATTTCTTGAAACAAAAGAATTAATATTCTATTATTGTAAGGTGTGTAACAAATTATTTGATTGCTGTGATGTTTCTCCTTTACGCCATTTTCAATTGAATAAAATGTCCCTCGTTTGTAGCATTTTTTATTATGACTTTAAATTGATGACTATTTATTTTTTCCCCCACAGTCAACTATTTTTTCTGTAGAATTATAAATCATGATTAATAAAAAGTTTCATCACAATACTCTGTGAATGAAAATAAAAATATACGTTTGAATTTGTGGCCAAAGAAAACCTTGACACTTTATTACATCTTTTGAAACTCTGCGAGAATAATTTCTGCAATTTCCTCGATTCAAAGAAATTATATACCATCATCCCCACGCGTTCGACTAATAATTTGATTGCCGTAGCGTTTCGTTTGACACAGTTTATAGTTCCACAAATTTTGTTTTTTGTATTAAGGATGCTGTTCAGTGAGATCTCAAATTCCACACGCTAATGTTAAACCTAATAGGTGTGGAATTCATTCTTACTGTTAAAATATCTCATAAGGAAATTAATATTTTTAAATTAAGTTTTTCTGTTTATTCTTCTTAAAAGATGTCTCCTTTTTTTAGTTGTCAAAATATTTCTAAACTACATAGTTAATTTTATTTGAAGTGTTGAAAGCTAACTCACAGCTCATCAACTTTTGACAAAAAAATATTAAATTAAACACATATTAAAAAAAAAAAACATTTTGTAAATTAAAAAAAAAGTAAAAGTAAAGGCATCCTTTATGAAGTAAACACTGAAAAAAAAATTTCAAAATGTTAAATTCCCGATGAGATATTTTTAAAATACTAATGCATTCCAAGTACATACGTTTAACATTAGCGAGGGGAGCTTGAGATTTCACTGACCAACACCCCTAAGGTTTTAAATATCTTGCCATATTTTTTTTTTCATATTTATATTAAATTGTCACTATTTTATCAATACTTGTCACAGAAAAAAATAATTAGCTTCATAAAAAGAAAGAATCGTTTAAATATTTACCATGATAATTGAATAAATGATTCAAATATTCATCATAATATTCCATCACTAAGCAAGTTAAGCAATTACATTTAATATATTTATCCCCCCCCCCCCCGTTTCTTATACATTCTATTTGCATTTATGTTAAAAAAAATAAAAATAAAAATAAAAATAAAAATAAAATAAAAATAAAAACTTGGCGTTTACTACTACAGCAGTTTCCATTGAAACTCCACAAGAATAATTTCCGTAATCTCCTCGATTCAAAGGGATTAATGCGTCATCATCGTTACGTGCCCGACTAATCATTTGATTACTATAGTATTCCGCTTTACACAGTTTACAATTCCAAAAAAATTTCAAGTTTTATTAAGGTCTTAAATAGCATTTGCATCTTCTTTTTTCCCATTTGCATTAAAATTTCTCTATTTTATCATTACTTGAACCAGAAAAAAAAATAATTGGCTTCATAAAAATAAAGAATGGTTTAAATATTTACCATGATAATTGAATAAATGATTCAAATATTCACCATAATATTCCATCAGTAAAGGTTTAGAATTTTTTTTTTTTTTTTTTTTTTTTTAAACCCTTGGCCTTTACTACTACAGCATTTCTCCACGAAAATAATTTCCGTAATTTCCTCGATTCAAAGGGATTAATACATCATCATCGTCACGTGCCCTACTAATCTTTTGATTGCCACAGTATTCAGCTTTACACAGTTTACAATTCCAAAAAATTCTCAAATTTTATTAAGGTCTTAAAAAGCTGTCCACTTTTTTTCCCATTTTCATTAAAATTTCTCTATTTTATCAATACTTGAACCAGAAAAAAATAATTGGCTTCATAAAAAGAAAGAATGGTTTAACCCGTCCGGGACCATGGGTGCATATATGCACCTTCAAAAAGAGCATTCAGAATTTGTTTTCTTTAATTCGAGCATTTTCTGATTATTTTCCCTATAGACTAGAAAATAAAGAAAACCGTAAAACAAGTAATAGCGTCAGCAATCTATCCCAAGAAACCCAAATCTTAGCGGATATATTTTAGAATTATAATTATACCAAAAATACTAAAGACTCTGAACCCTCTACTAGTAATGAAGTATTAAACTCTGATATCAACGATAGTACTACCGCAAACACCCATTCCTCCCCTACCATAGAAAATTTTAAAATTCCTACAAATTACACCAATGATATAAAAGACATTCTTAATACTTTCAACGAAGTTAAACAAATTTTTCAAATCACTAAATTCCTAAAATGTATAAAGAACATCTCAACTCAGACTAAGAAACTCGATAATCCGATGCAAAAATTGATGGTTATATTAACTGAATTTGATAAACTTGCAAGTCATATCAACATTAACGAAGATTAAGCTCTTCATTTGTTAAACTTTTTGCTTTCTTTTTGTTTGTGCTGTTTGTTAAAAATTTAAAAAAAAAACCTTCTTAAATAGATTTTTATGATCTTCTCATGTTATTATTCTTTTTTTTTTCATTCTATTGTTTTTTTTCACCTCAAATTACTAGACTGGGTGGACGCCGTCCTCTTGCTGTCGTTTGCTCCCCTCGGCTTTTGCGTTTAACTGTTTATTTAGTTAGAACTCTCCTCATAGTAGCTTTTTTTACATTTTTATTACTTTTTTCCCTAGCAGTAAATTAAACTCTCTTGTAAATATGTATATAATTTAGTTTATTTTCATTTCTTCATTGTGTTAAACTTTTTACTTATCAAGTTATATTAAATGTATGGTCTCTGAACTGAGTCTTTTTTTAATGGGGCTTCCTTTGGTAGCTTTCTCGCCTGTCCTGGACATTTATGTGGATCATATGGAACATTTTTTTCTTCTACTAGTTATACTAACAATTTTTTCTTTTAAAAATTGTCTATCTTCTTAGCTTTTACTTTCTCTTTTTCGTGGCTACTAGCCGCGTTTAAACGCTCTTTTTTCTAAGGCTCCCATTGCATTGTAACACGATATATTCTTAGCCTGGATGTAAAGTTGCCAAGCAACTAGGGAATCCATACACCTGCTTTATTGTTCCATTGTTCCATTGTTCTGATTATTTAACTAAAGGTAACTTTGAAAAGAAAATGTTGCCAATCGAATAAAATTCAAGTAAAAGCCGCCGGTCCCGAGGGGGTTAAATATTTACCATGGTAATTGAATAAATGTTTCAAATATTCACCATAGTGTTCCATCACTAGAAGTTAAGAAATTACATTTAATATATTTATTTCCCCCATTTCTTATACATTCTGTTTGCATTTATGTTTAAAAAAAAACTTGGCCTTTACTACTACAGCGATTTCCATTGAGACTCCACGAGAATAATTTCCGTAATTTCCTCGATTCAAAGGGATTAATACGTCATCATCGTCTCGTGTCCGACTAATCATTTGATTGCCGTGGTGTTCCGCTTTACACAGTTTACAATTCCAAAAAAATTCTCAAGTTTTATTAAGGTCTTAAATAGTTTGCCATTTTTTTCTCGATTTGCATTAAAATGCCTCTATTTTATCAATACTTGAATCAAAAAAGATGATTGGCTTCGCAAAAAGAAAGAATGATTTAAATATTCACCATGATGATTGAATAAATTATTCAAATATTCACCATAATATTCCATCACTGAAAACTAAGAAATTACATTTAATATATTTATTTTTCCCATTTCTTATAAATTCTATTTGCATTTGTGTTTAAAAAAAACCTTGGCTTTTACTACAACAGCAGTTTCCATTGAGACTCCACGAGAATAATTTCCGTAATTTCCTCGATTCAAAGGGATTAATACGTCATCATCGTCACGTGTCCGACTAATCATTTCATTGCCGTGGCGTTCCGCTTTACACCATTTACAAAGGACTTAAAAATCCTCTCGAATTTTGTTTTTCATTTAGGCCTTAAATGGCCGTCCTTGAGGATTTGTACAACCCTTTAAATTATGTTGCCAATAATTGTCTTCTGAAAAGGGAACGGATATGGATGGAGCAGTGCTGGCCAGTTAGTCAAAAATAGACGCTGGCCTTCCGCAATGCATAAAAACGGAATGGTGAATTGTAACGTAAAGAAACTTTAAATACACCTTCATTATAACAGCTGTCGGTTTTTCCCTTTTTGATACGTAAAATTTACATCTCTTCCGTTCAACAATTAAAAATTTATTCAATTGCTACCAGTTTATTTTGATAGAAAATTAATATTTTAAATGATGCAATATCGTTTTTGGTCTCTTAAGCTATTTACATGTAAAAAAAAAAAAAAAAAAAAAGAAGTGTCTGGAACTAGAAAAATTATTTAATAAAATTTAATAATAAATATATTCTGTTAATTATTAGTGTGAACTTCCAAGGGAAACCAATTTTTTTTCTTTTGAACTATCCGATGTTCTCATTAAACGATGCAAGCATTTCAGTGGTGTCAAATAAATGACCCTTGAGTTGAATAAATTGAATTCAGTTTTTGATAGAAATTAAATAGTGCACCAGCTTTATGTTAATTAAAAAAAAAAACTTTTCCTTAACACTTTGCAGGATGTATTATCACTGTATTTATAATTATACTCACTCTTAACCCTTAAGGGGGTCCGGGACACAAAAATCTTCAAATTTTCAATTTTTTTTTTTTTTTAATTATTGGATTAAAAATTTCTCTGCTTTTTCTGCTTAAAATGATGTTTAAATAATGTTTCTATCTTAATTAGAACAGGAAATATTAATTTTTTCGTTTTGGTTTGTTTTCAAAATCTGCCTTTCAAGCTATGGTTGTCAAGGAAACGAGTTCTTGTGAAATTGCGTTTTTCTTCATGATAGGTTTTTTCACCATTTCTCATTTTTAAATTCCTATAACTCGAGAACCGTTAAAGATACAGGGTTGAAACTCGTAACATATCTTTTTCCATTATTTTACTTTACTTTTGAACCAGCATATTTGAAAAAAAAATATATTTACTTTTGAAAATATGATTTTTTTTTTTTAAAGTTGCACTACTTTTTTTGTAATTTTTTCGTTAAATATTTTTAATTTTTTAAAAAATTAATATTTTTTTAAATGCTGGCTCTAAATTAAAATTTATATATTTCTGTTTATTTAAATGAAAACAATGAAATTATACAAATAATATTTAATAATGAGTTATAATGATTTTAAACTACCCCACTTTTTTAACAAAATTTAATTTTTTTTTTTTTTTAATTATGAGAAGTTTTATATGCGATTTTGTTTACAAATGATATGGTTAACCATCACATAAAATTTCAAAATTTTAACTCAATAAATAAAAAATTTTTGAAAATGTGTCCCGGACTCCCCTTAAATGCATAAATTATTCTTTTAAAAATGTGATTTTTATTCTTATATTAAGGGTTACACAACAGAAAATTTTAAATAAATTTTTAGCTTAATTTAGTAAAATTTTTTTTTGCAATTTTTACGTGATTAATATTTCTATATGAATATACTGGTTTCTAAGAGCTTAATTTTTTTTTATATCAAAAGTTAAATAAAAAGTGATGCAAATTTACATCACTATGCATTTATGGGTTAAGTAGTTAGACTAAGGTTACTTCTTTCTTATGGCTCCCTAAGTTCTAGAAATACAGTTATTCCTAGACAGGGCGTAAAGTTGGCGTCAACTAGGAAACCCGTGAAATACTTAAGAGGACCGAGTAAGTGAAATTCAACCAAAAAATCGATTTTTACTTTTTTATATCATTAAATAGTTTAAACTTTTATTTAACGTACGCCATAGACGTACATACCATGAAGATAATTGTTTCGGAACAGTGGTAGGTAATAATAAAAAATTTCCCATATACTTCAAACCATGTCATTATCTACCAAACGGGGATTATGATAAAATATATAGGTTTTCAATTAATATAGTTTTATTCATATAAATAATGTTTAAATGAGAATGCTGAATAGGTCATATGTACCCATAAAAGAGAAGAGTAATAAATATCTAAAAGAAATAACTAAAATTTAAAAAATAATAAGAAGAAACAAAACCTACAAGATCATTTTTAAGCCTTAGTTTAAGCCAAAGTTAGAAATTTTATTTTATTTTATTTATTTTTTTTTAAAGAATATATGGGTCATTCCATGGTAACTTGCGTTGCATTTAGAAAAATTCATTGCAGTAATTTTACTAATGTAACACTAAAAAATATTCAAATACAAAGTTGACACAAAAAAAAAAAAAAAAGAGAATAAAAACTATATTTTTTATGGTAACTTTACGTTCCTTTTTCAGTAACATCAGTTACTATAATAAATACAGCCAGAATTCAAGAAATAACACTAAAATTATGTAATTTCCATGTAAATTGAGCTTTGAATAGGTTTGCCCCCTTAATTCTCGCTCCCGTCAATATCACGGGCTCAGATGTCGTTCGTTATTTCTGGTGCACGTCATATTTCCGGGCTGGAGATTTAATTGCTGGAAATAACTTCGAAACCAGAAAAATTTAAAAGTCATTTCTGTGTGATGTCTTTGAACATTGCCGTTTGCGTTTGGTTTTTGGAGTTGATTGCGATGTTGAATTATGTATTGCATGTTCCAAAATGTATCACACTCAAAAAAATTATTAATAATCAAAATTTAATGTATGTATATTATATCAAGTATTATTTGTAAAAATTGTGTGATGATGATAAATAAAGGAACTGAGATGTAAAAAATACAGGTCTTATTCGCATGAATTTGTATGGTGTAAAACAAACATTAAGACACAGAATCCTGGCATGGTGGCTTTTCTACACATATGAATTTGTTCTATAACATCTTTTTATTTCGCCTTAAAAAGAACTAATTGCACATTTTATTTAGAAGCCTTATAATTATTCAATTTCTGGAATAAAAAAATAGGTACTTTTTTGATGGTTTTTCCACATATTATGCGACAGTTAAGGGGTTAATTAGCAAATTATGTCAATTTTACATTTTAAATATTTTTTTTTTGTGTTACATTTCCTAAATTACTGAAGTAAATTGTTCTAAATGTAACGTAAGTTGCCATGGAATGACCCATATAAAGTTGCGAAAATTTTTAATAACGCATTTCATTTTATTTTACCCCTCTAATTCCTATGGTAGCACATATGCACCACTATTTCCAATTTAGTGGATTTTTTAATTCAAATATTCCAAATTCATACCAAAAACTTAAAACAGCAGTATTTGATTTATTTAATAACAGACATTCCATCGTTAAATAAAGCAAAATTTATGAATGAAATTTTCTAGTATGAATTCAGATTATCTGAATTACAGAATTTGTACAACATATTCTACCAAGTGATTTAGAGGGTTAAAGTTCTTTTCTTTTAGAATTGCTCGTGAAAATTTGACATATAAATTGCGTTATCAATTACTGAAATATCTTTAGTTAATTATTTTCTAGTAGATACTCTCGTATCAAATTTTATATCAGTTCCTATTCATCAGTGGAGCACTTTCCCACATTTTTTAAAAATCTGAATTATCAATTTTGCTTTCGGCGTTAGGGAAATATTTGATTATAAGGAATTGTTTACATTTTTTTATGTACCGCTAATGACGTCACATTAAGTGATGCGCTGAGCTTGTTCGCCACGCTCACGTATCTTCATTCACCGATCTTTGATAATAAGGATAAAAAAATATATGCCGTTTCGCTTCGTATACTTTTTTTTTTCACGTAGCATATTGTTGCCTGTTTTGAGTCACGTAGCCAGTGGCCCCCTTCATTATATGCCACCACCAGCTGAGGTGCACCACTGTTTATTAAAAGATTGGACAAGTCTGCTATAAAATATCAGTTTTGTTTTTCCAAAAAGAACTAAAATAAAATATATATGGACTTAAAATCGTCAGTTCTATGAAATAAATCACGCATAAAAAATTATACAGATCCCTTTTTCTTGATTACGTAATGGAAATTATGCAGTTGTTTTAAAACATTTTTGATAAAAAACGGTCTGTACCTTACTATTATCATTAATTATTATTATTATTGATTATTATTAACCATTTTTCCAAATGGTTATTGTCCTCGTCAGGGTAGGAAATCAAAAACATATCTGAAGCTTTTTATTAGTTGAATCCGCATTTTATTCGTTTTCTGATTGGTCTATACAGTAATCTGTATTTTCCCTTTACTTTCAACAGAGATGGATACTTCTGTTGCCACTATGACAAAAAAGTAATAAAAACTACAAAAAAAATTAATAACTCAGAAACAAATTGAGATACAGCTTTCAAACAAATTGCAATTAAAAATGCATTTTTTTCTCTATACGACGATATAACAAGTAATATTGTGGGATGTTTAGAAGTTTAAGAATGAAATTTCATTTAAAATTGGTCCAGGAATATTAATATTTAATCCATGGCGTACGTAATGTATGACCATCTCCGTAGAAGTTTAAAATTTTACAGTACCGAAAAATGTAATCTATGGCGTGCGTAATGTATGATCAACTCCGTGCGATTTTTTATGTCTTAAATTTTAGTCTTTGAAAAAATCATTTTCCAAATGGTCGTTGTAATTTGTTAAATTGCATTTTTTTTTTGTTATTGGTAAATATTATTATTATTAATTATTTTATTATTAATAATTACTATTATTAACTAGATAGTGCCTGTCAAGATTTGACGGTAAATAACTTGAATGTTTCATTTGAAAAATTATTGAATTTTTAATTAGTTGCTTTTAAATTAATAATTAAATGACGAATTACGTGACGAATTTCTATATTGCATAAGTGATTCCTATTTCTTTAAGGCGATAGATGGTGCTGTCAGTCTAACCTATTCAATGAAGTGAAAGAATTTTAAGTTTATAATTTGCAACCAATTATGCTTGCTTTTTATCAGAAATTTACCTAAAAATACCGGGTAGAGAATTTATTTTTACTTACTACGGCCTCCTTTTTTAAAAAAAAAATAACAATATTTATTTTTTAAAACTAAACGACCCTTAAAAGCTGCCATGAATTTTATTTTTATCTGTATCATTCTCTAAAAGCCTAAATTTGAAACCTGATTCAGCTAACGATTTATAATATATATTTTTTATTACTTGAATTTTATTTTACAAGTTTATACATTTTTTAAATATTAAACCTTGATATCAAGGTAATTTCTTTTATAATTCTTATGCGAATACTTTTTCTTTCCGTTTTATTTTTTGCGCAAATGAATGACAAACTTTTCTTTCTGATACACACACATATATATTCTTCATAATGGTCAGAAAATATAACGAAAATTGTAGATCAGTTCAATTTATTTAATTGATAATTACATGCAAAATACCTTAGCTTAAATATTTTAAATATAAAATCATTTTTTCAAAATATTATTGAGTGTTAGATTTTATTTAATTATAAAGGATTCAACTAATAATAATAATAATAAAATAAAAACCCTATAACTTCTCTTCCTAATAAAATATGTCATTATTGAAGTAAATTATCCACAAAAATATTACATATTTTGACAGGCTTAGGCTCGAACCTGCGTCCTCTAGAAAAATTCAGAGCTTTAAACTGCTGCTTTTATCCGCTAAGCTAGCAGGAACTCGTTTTTCTTTGTTCGTTTTTCGAGGTTCGGAAAACAGTTGACGCATACGCAACTGTCTCAAATTTGAGTTCTGATCTTACAGAAATAGTTTACTTGTATATATATGCTGCGCATTCGCAACTGTAGAATTTTAATTTCAAATTACTGCTAATTAATAAAATATTTCAACAAACGAATGTACGATAACAAATCTGTGACCAAATATCTTTCATTTAAAAAAGGATTGGTGTAATTTGATGCAGTGATTTCTTCTCACGGACTGTCGAAATAAAACGCTTAGCGTTTGAAATATGTAGATTATTATTTCTATTATTATTGCTATTATTTTACGCAAATAGCATTCATTTGAAATTGGCAAAACGTGGGCCAATTTACCTTTCACCATCTTTCTCTGTCACAATGATGCCAGTTGTTTTTTTTTTTTTTTTTTTTTTTTGTTTTTTTGTTTTTTTTTTTTTAATTCAGGTTTCTTGATTGTACAACTTTTTTAACTAGTACTAGGGGGCCCCTTACGAGCCCCTTTACAGCCCCTTACAATCTACGCTCGCCAACCGCCGTTCAGGCGCCGCAAACTCTAAAAGCACGCTAATTTGATCGGATTTTAAAAAAAATTCGGAAAACGGAATTATAATTTTAAAAAAACAAAAAAACAATGGCGATCTCCCTGTTAACGGGCTATTTTCGTCCTTGATTAAATCAGATCAGTGAAACATTTCAAAATAAGCTAATATAAAATTAATTAAGTAAACAGAATCTTTGTGTCCCGGTATTTTTTAACAACGCTATTAAAATGTTCTTTTAAATGAGATATTTTAAATGTATCGTTTTAAATCTGACGTAATTTTCACCTAAGCTTTCTTTCTCATTTTAATATTCACGTGAAAATACTTTTGTTGTTAGAAAGGCAATATTATTTGCGCTCTCTTAGAATTAAAAAAAATAGTTCAAAAGATTATCTCAAAATATGAAATAAATGTCTCTAACAAATATATTTTTAAATTTAAACTCTTTGACAATATTGTTGTTTGACGATTTAAAGTATCACATAATTTCCTCTATTTACGAATCTAACGCGTATTAATGACTTTATTATTTTACAAATTTTTTTTTATTTTAAAATTCACATGTAAATATAGTTTTTATGACATAATTTTCAATATTTTCCTGCTTTTGATATATAATCATTTAATTCAAATTTGAAAGTTTTTTTCGTTTATAATAGTCACGTGTATATAAATTTTTAAGTTGAAGGAAATATTACTGTTTTCCTTGTTTTAAAAATTGGCAACAATTTAAAATAATACCCTTTTCTAAAAGATGTAAAAAATATGTCTTAAAATTCTGAAAATTTGAATTTAAAATAGAATTAAGTCCTCAAAAAATTAGTCAAATTAAAAAAAAATAAATGCAATCTGCACCACCGGGAACTTCTAATGTATAAAATGATCTAAAAATGATTAAATTCCCATGTATAGTTTTTGCGCCTATAAAACTTTTTTTAATGGAACGATTTTGACCAACTTTAACATTAAATTTCTCTTAAAATAATTCTTCGATTTGAAAACTGTCTGCATCATTGTGTTTATCAAACATTTCTCTACAATACCAACGATTTTCTAATTTTTGTATGCAATATTTTTCTTAATATTAACAAAGAAACACCTCCGGTCACAAAAAATTCAAAACCGGCGGCGGTGACAGCATTAGTTACTTTTTTTTAGAATAGAGAGATAATTTGCCTTATTTTCGCCTATTTAATCTATCGTTAAATAAAGCTTTTATTACTGTTCCAAAAAAGTGGTAGTAATCATGGAATCTGAATGTAAAAAATGGGAACTAACAACACTGCTCTGTCGAGAATTTTTTCAGAACAATAAAAATAACAAAACGAAAACTAATGCATCAAGCATAATTTATGAAACACTTTTCAAGACTAACATAATATTATTAAGAAATTTCATTTTTTCATACAATGAAATCAATCATTGTGCAACCTGTAACCGAATCATTTTGTGCATCCCTGTAAATGAGAATAAATGCTACGCGCTCGTTAATCTACAGAAAACGTGTTGCAGTACACTTTAGTGATATTTTTTAAATTTCATCATCTTCGAAGTATCATAACATCATTAATATGCACCGCAAGCAATTTTTTCCCATATATCATAATGTAGTGCAATTTTTTTGTGTGTCAATTTAAACGAACTATAAATGCTAATTATTCTATACGCCTTTGAGAGCATGTTTTAATCCACCTCAATAAGGCATATCTATTTCATTATATTAGAAGTATTGTAACATCATTAAAATCATAATCGAAACTATTTTTTTCTCACAGAAAATAATGTAAGGGAATTCTTTTGTGTGTTCTTGTAAACCAGCTATAAAAGCTTCATCCTTCATTTTCAATAAACTGAAAAAAATGGGTAATCAAAATTGAGTAAAAAGTACTCAATTTTAAATACATCACATACTCAAAATATCTCCGATCCAAGTATACTCAAAATTGAGAAACATGGGTACTCATTTTTTATTCCGCGGTTGTTTTCAATATGAATCGTTATGTACTGCCTCCCTGAACCTATAAATTAAAGTAAAAATGTACTGACATGTTTTCCGTTCAAAATTATTAACAAGAAACGTATAATTGATAATTATTAAGAAAAATAAGAAAATTATTCAAATATACCCAAATCGAATATTTTTATGACAACAGCATTATTCGCAAGCACTGTTAAATTATTTTAAAATACTGTGCACAATTAAATATTTACATTAATAAACAGCTTTTATGCCACCATAAATGAAATAAACCATTACAGGGTACAAAATTATCGTTATGTTTGTGTTTGATAACATGTGATGTTTCAAAATTGAGAAAGCATAGGTTCATTTTGATATAAACATACTCAAATCGATATGAGTACATCGATTTACTCATTTTTGAGTACTTCATTTTTTTCAGTGTACCGAACATTCTGTGGTAATCATTAATAACGTATACAAAATTTCACTGCATTCCAAGTAAATTTACGAGAGTTAAAGCACGAGACAGACAGACATGCAAACAGACAAACCGAATTCATAAACACTTTTCAACTATGATGGAAAGCATTATAAAACAAAAGAAAACGTGCAATCGTGTTTCTAAACATGAAGCTTTAAATTACCTGAGCTGTGCGGCATTTCTGTAATCGCATCTGCTGCCGAGTTCATTGGGGATTACACTAAATCCCAGCATCGTATGACACTTTTGAAAATTCCATTCCGATTGCGCAAGGTAGAAAGCGCCTTTTGGAATGCCGTTTTTTATTCTGAAGAGTTCACATGGAATAATAGTCCATGTCGTTAAAAGAGTATTATTTTCTAGCGATGCTTCTATCGCCTCAAATTAATTAAAAAGCGAAAAGATGAGTGATAAATGATAATATCATAATAATACATATTCCAAACGGAAATGTCAAAAACATATATTAGAAATATTGATTTGCTTAAAAGACGTTACTTTATTAAAAACACATTAAAAGTATATTAAAAACCTACATTGACATGCTTCAACTGCTTAAGTTGAGTCGTCATCAGAATGTATAACAGAATTACAAATACAATGCACATGAAAACCGGAAAAAAATTCATCAAATACAAGTTAACACATAACGTTCCTTATATTTTCGATATCGCACGTGTCCCTTCTATGTCGCGATTCCGCAAAGTGTCCAACCACTCAATCCATATATTCGGAATGCGAAAAGATAACGTATCGTTACAAACTCCTAAACCCCTTAAATAAATTTCAATGCATTCCATTGTAAATAACTGTAAATAAAAATTAGACCTGTAAATCAATCTACTCTTGTTAGAAAGTATGTTAATGCTCTCTTTTTTTTTTTTTTTATTCAGCCTGGATAAAGCAGTATAACCCAGGGATGAGAATTCTCCGTCTCAAATGACTACTTGCTACCACTAAATTTTAATGGTATTTCTCGCCTTTAACAGAATTTCAGAAATTTAATAAAGCAAGAAATACTGTTAAAATTTAGTGGTGAAAATCAACAATCAACCAATCATTTGGGACGGAGTATATGTCATGCATTTAGGAATTTATTAGTTGGTATAAATGCATCATTTATCATTTATTAAACGTAAGTAGAAATAAGAGTAATAAGTCCTAACTACGTCTACTAATAATCATATAATAATAATAGATATTCCAAACGATATTCCTCATCCCTGATTATCCCTGTTATATTTTATATCCACCATATGTTCTTTACATCTGATATTGAATTTTCGATGGGTTGTTACTATACATAAAGAGACCTTTTTAACGAGAATAGATTGATTTACAGGCCTAATTTTTTTTTTACAGTTATTTATAAGGCAGTCCATTGAGATTTTTTTAAGGGATTCAGGAATTTGTAACGATACCTTATCTTTTCGCATCCCGAATATATGGATTTAGTGGTTTGGACAACTTGCGGAATCGCGATATAGAAGGGAAACGTGCGATATCGAAAATATAGGGGGCGTTATGTTTTAACTTGTATTCGATGAATTTTTTTCCGGTGTTCATGTGCATTGTGTTTGTAATTCTGTTATATATTCTGATGACGACTCAATGAAGGAGTTGAAAATGGCAATATAGGTTTTTAATATACTTTTACAGTGTTTTTACTAAAGTAATGTCTTTTAAGCAAATAAATATTTCTAATATATGTTTTTGACTTTTGCATTTGAAATATCTACTATTATGATATGATTATTAGTAGACGTAGTTAGGACTTATTACTCTTATTTATACTTACGTTTGATAAATGATAAATGATGCATTTATACCAACTAATAAATTCCTAAACGTATGACATATACTTTGAATAATGCATTTAAATATATTTTTCCTTACTAATCTATACTAATATTATAAAGAAGTACCGTTTGTGTGTTTGTTTGTATAGGAATTATCTTTAGAATTACCCAGCCGATTTAAAAAATGATGGTGGCAAAATGTCACCATCTCTGCGTGACCATCTCTGTTCCAACATTGTGATGGGCAACTTTTGTTTTTTAAAATTCGATTTCTACCAAAAATTTTGTATCGAAAAAGAATTTTTTATTTTAATTAAAATTAATTTAAGAACTCCATAAAAATTTAAAAATTCTTTGTATCTTAAAAATTTCTGAAGATATAATTGATTTAAAAAGATTGCGAAGGCTGGCAACTGTGCTTTTGCTTCTTTTCTTTTTACAAAATTATTTAATTATATATCCATTTTTCATCCCATCCTAAACTCTTTTCTAATTTTAATTTTAGTTATACTCACTCTTATGTAGTTTAAACTACATTAAACACTTCTTCTCTCTTATGACTAACTTTTAAACCTATAACTTTATGACCTAACTTTTAGAAATAAAACGAGTCCTAGACAGGTCGTAACGTTGGAATCAACTATGAAGCCCAAGAAATGCCTAAACTAATCAACAGTTCAACTATTATGTGGCATATACAGAACTTCCAAATCTCCGTCTTTTTGGATACCAGCATTTTAATACAGAAAATGTTCTTTTATTTAATTGAAACATTCGTGTGATTTTAAAGAACAACATTTTCTCTGAGATAATAGTGGTGTGCAAAAAGCCGGAGACTTGGCAACTCTGTATATATGATTTTTGAATAGTTAAGTGCTTTAAAAAAAAAAAAAAAATGTATGTAAAACGTGCAGCAGCGAAAATTATGGGCGTGTCAATATTCCAACCGATAAGATTCTCTCTGAAAATCAGTATTTTTTAACATAGACGTTGAAAGAACATAAAGAGAACTTTTCTTATGTATCTATAGATGTTGGTGATAAAAAAAAAAATACAAATACACAAAAATATCTCTTATCCGAATAAATCAAACTATCTTTCAGCATGAAATATTTGAGCGGAAAAGGCTTGCGCTCTGATATTTCCTTTTCACTTATCGCCTTCATTATTTTGATAAAAAAACAACCCCATCTGACCGCAACCCTTAAAAACGTCTTTCACATGGTGCCTATTCTTACATGTTCAGGATAAGGTCATCGATGCATTAGTTGACTTTAATGTCATGTAGACAATGATTGACGATACAGCTCAATGTCAAGGACAAGATTATAAAAGAAATCTCTTAGATTACAAAGAAATAATCTAATTAAAAAGACTCATGCTAAAACTATAAATAAAAATACAAAATACTCCTATCAAAATCATTTTTTGGAATTAAAGTCAAAGTTTTAGGTATTCAATAGAATTTTTATATCGGTAATTCAAAGGATAACGCACAATTAAATGGAAATGTGGCCCCAGTGGAATTGGTAGAAATTTTGATGATGATTCCGATTCTTACATGTTCAGGATAAGGTCATCGAAGCATTAGTTGACTTTAATGTTATGTAGACAATGATTGACGGTATATCTCAATGTCAAAGGCAAGTTTATAAAAGAAAAAACTTTTAGACTATAGAGAAATAATCTAATTAAAGACATTCATGCACAAACAAGAAATAAAAATACGAAAATAGTCCTATCAAAAATTTTTTTGGAATTAAAGTCAAAGCTTTAGGTATTACACATAGTTGTTATCAATTATTTCAAAGGACGACGTCCAATTATATGGAAATGCGACGCCAGTGGAATTGGTTGAAATTTTGATGACAGGATAACGATTCTTAAATGTTCAGGATAAGGTCGTCGATGCATTAGTTTACTCAACGTCATGTAGACAATGATTGACGGTATAGCTCAATTTCAAGAGCAAGATAATAAGAGAAAAACCTTTTCGATCGCACAGAAATAATCTAATTAAACACACTCATGCACAAATAATAAATCAAAGTACTAAAATAGTCGTATCAAAATCATTTTTTGGGATTAAAGTCAAAGAATTGGATATTGGATATAGCTTTTATCACTAATTTCAAACGACCATGCACAAATTATATGGAAATATGGCCCCGGTGGAAATGGTTAAAATTTTGGTATGTTGTAGTTAATGTTAGGCTGATGAAACGTCTGAATGGGCACAATCGTTGAAAAATGGCTACTTTTGATACTATAATCATCTGAAGATATTCATTCATATTTTAGAGCAGCAACTTTCACATTTTTTTTTTCAAGTCAAGCAAACATAGTTTCAACCAGAAAATAATATTTAATGAAATGCTAACCATTTTTTATGTGGTTTTTAATTAACTTTCATTATTAAATATAATTTATGCTTCATTTGATTAGAAAAAAATATGATATTTGAATGATAGTACCATAGCTACTAATCTTCTGGTTTGCACTTAAATCAAATTAAGCCAGAATTTTTATTGAATAATAAAAGTCAATTAAAAGCCACATAGGAGTAGAACACTCTTTCCTTTTTATATGAGCACAGTTTTACGAGTGTCCGTTGTATCTTTACTTTAATTGCTCCTCATTGCGACCAGCTCTGTAAATTCTCATCTTATTCTAATCCTATCTATTATACAGGATGTACATAAATGAATATCCCAACTTTACAGAGTTGTTAAAGAAAAACAAAAAAAAGTACAACCTTCCCAGATAGCATGAACATTAGCCGCAGGTTTGATTTTTTATGATATTATCTTGCCGTGACAAATTTGAATTGAGAAATTCGCAGCAAATTTCCCGCAAGGTATACCATCCCCTACTTGCATGAGTAGTTTGTTGTGAAACTGACGGTAAGACTGTCTTTAAATTACGAAAGTGACGAAAGCAAAAGATCCCTCTATTGAGAGAGTAGGCAATCAGCACATACGCAGAAATTGCAGAAATTTTATTCGGTTGGCACCGCTTTTTCTAAACGCTATACTTATCAAATGCCAAAAAAGGCTCGCATTGAAAAGTACAAATATTATCTCAACTTGTTTATGGTGATGAAAACGATGCACACGCCGTCTGACGGTGTGTTCGGATCAATAGACCCCTCCGAAGGGGTTAAACTTATAGTATAACAATTGTAAACTCATAGTAAGGCTTGGAAAGATTACTACTTTGCAGTAAGTTTGAAGTATTTTTGATTACTTGTTTGCCGTTAATTTGCAATAAATTTGATACAATATGAATTTAATTTGAACAACAAGTTAGCTGCAAGTTCAAAGTGTGGTGACTTCGGCGTTTGCGTTATCTTGCTGCAGTCTTGTAATGCTGAGCTTGCTGTAACTTTGCAGGTTTTCAAAGCAAGACTGCTGCAAATCTTCTGCAAATTAAAAGTGCTATCTGGGTTGTTGTACATGGGAAATCAAATATAACAGCTGAAAGTTTAAATTCAACATAGATATAAATGTTCAATGTGAGCCCCTCCAGAAACACAAACGATATCGAGGCGGTATGTTAACTCATCCTGCATTTTCTTCAGCATGTCTGGTGTGGGTCTTTCAATGGCTGCAGATATGCCTGTCCTAAGTTCGTCAACGTCAGTTGGTAGCGGTGGAACAAACACATGGGCAATTCCATGTGACTCAAGTTACCATTTGACACATTTTTCCAAAAGTAAATTCTATATACATCGAAGAAATATCACATTTGGTTTAAAAAAATTCTTCATAGATATATGGGGCACAATAAGAAACTAAGAATAACAATAATTGGCTCAGCCTTGCTTTTTCTAGCACGCTGTTCCTTTTTCCCTATCTTGCACTGAAGAAGAATCTCGCTAGTAGATTCGAAACAGCTGTTTGCTGCTTTTCATTTATTATTTGTGCATTTTAAACGTTGCTTTTTTGGCTTTTTAATAAGAATAACAATGTAATAAATTTTTAAATGAACAGGTGGTATCCAGACCCTAATTTGGTACTGTGACTCACATTACAAAAAAAAGGAAGTCAAGTTTTATGGGTTAGTGAAGACCTAGAATTTCACCTCATTTATCACAACACAGTAAAAAAGAAGTATTTCATAGAGTACAACACACTTTCAACTTATGATATGCACAAAAATAATATTGTTTTAATAGTAATTAATTATATCAATCAATATTTTGAGTGTGACTCACGTTGCATGGTATTGTGACTCACATTACATTTCCCTCTTTAGCTATTAATCCTTTCAGGCAACTTTTTTGCAAATGTTGCAAAACGTTAGCATGAAAAAAGTTCTGCAGAAACACTGCTGTTTAAGGGGGTCCGGGACACAAAAATCTTCAAATTTTAATTTTTTTTATTATTATTATTGGATTAAAAATTTCTCTGCCGTTTTCTGCTTAAAATAATGTTTAAATCATGTTTCTATCTTAGTTAGAACAGGAAATATTAATTTTTTCGTTTTGGTTTGTTTTCAAAATCTGCCTTTCAAGCAATGGTTGTCAAGGAAACGAGTTCTTGTGAAATTGCGTTTTTCTTCATGATAGTTTTTTTCACCATTTCTCATATTTATATTCTTATAACTCGAGAACCGTTAAAGATACAGGTTTGAAACTCGGAACATGTCTTTTTCAATTATTTTACTTTACTTTTGAGCCAGCATATTTGAAAAAAAAATATTTACTTTTCAAAATATGATTTTTTTTTTTTTTTTTTTTTTTTTAAAGTGGCACCACTTTTTTTGTAATTTTTTTGTTAAATATTTTTAATTTTTTTTAAATTAATATTTTTTAAAATGCTGGCTCTAAATTAAAATACATATATTTCTGTTTATTTAAATGAAAAACAATTTAAATTCTACAAAATAATATTTCGAGTTATAACGATTTTAAGTTATACCACTTTTTTCATAAATTTTAAATTAAAAATTTTCTTAAAAAAGCTATGAGAAGTTTTATCATTTGATTTTGTTTACAAATGATATGGTTAACCATCACAAAAAAATTCAAAATTTTATCTCAATAAATAAAAAATTTTTGAAAATGTGTTCCGGACCTCCTTAAAAAATTGATCAGCTGGAACCCTAGTAATGTTATGCAACCAATCTAAATTCTAAAGTACAGACAATAACCAGAAAAATTTGACGAGATATTTTATTATTTTACATTAAATATTTATGTCCAACAGCTTGTTAGCGTATCTCTCTTAACTGTCTACTCTAACTCTTAACAAATTTTTTAATCTTATTTATTACTTTTATTTTATTTTATTTTATCCTTTCTTAACCAGTAATATTCTTGTTATTTAACTTAATAATACCACTTTTCTTTAAAAGTAATTTTTTGATCTCTTTTATCCTTATTTTATTAAAATTTTATAGTATTTTTTATTACAGTTACACTTTTATACCCCAATGGCTCATTCATTATAAGACAATCATCCATAGACTGGGCGTAAAGTTGTGGACAACACTGAATCCCCTCAAAGTGCAAACACTCTTAAGCCTGTTAAGCCTTGTATAAAAGATTTCCTTTTCTTAATTCTATTTTATTTTTTCAAAATTATTATTAATTTACTTAATTTATATATTTTTTAAAAATGTATGTTTCTGGGGCTTTTTCCCTCCTTCCCCATTTACCCTGGCTTGCTTTCGACCATCCCAATGCTCAGGAATTTGTATACAAATCCCACCTCATGCTTAACATCTCTATGCATAAAGACCATTCGATTAATCACTGTTGATCGACGGTGAACTAGAGCAATGCGACTCCAGTAGGCACTTCAACAATACTGCATTGGTTCATTGGTTCAAAAGATTTCCTTGCATCTTTTTAAGATTTTGTATTTAAAACTTTTTACACGCTTTTTTCTGTTATTTATTGTATGATCCTTGTTTACTGATATTGGATGGATATAGAGTCCTACGCAACTTATGCTCGAATAAATTCGGTTAAACAACCCGACATGCATTGATTGCTCTTTATGCGTGTAATGCACATTTTTTGAAAATTTCTAATAGATATTACAAGCAAAATGCAGCTTGTTTTTACTGCAATGGAGTATTTTTTATGAAAAAAAAGGAGAATAAGAAACAAGAGAACAAAAATAATAAGGAAAATTCTTATTATTGAATAAGGGTAGAAAAACAATGAAAAACATAAAAATAAATTAAAATATACACCGAACATAGAAAAAGAGCTTCGTCTGCAAATAAATTTCTTCATTTAATGTAAAAAATGAAACTGCTTATCAGAAATATTTTTCGAAATTATGAATCGTAGTTTAACATTTTTGTTCTTAAGCAGCAATTTAATGCTTCATCAAACAATCAAAATCTACATTTATTTTTCGGTATGTTCATTGTGGGGAAACCTTATTCAGAAAAAAGGCACAACTAATAACATTTTCTGTCTTTCTTTCTTTCTTTTTTTTTTTCTTTTTTTTTTTTTTTTTTTTTTTTTTGTTATCACTATTTTTAATGGATATTTTTACCTTATCGCAGAGTTTGCAATATTCTACCACAGATTTTTAACAGTTTTTCGCCTTATTTAACTAAAGAAAAAAGTCGCAATTTTTATTAATTCTTTAACAGTTTTTTTTTTACAAAATAAGTTAAAAAACAGACAGAATGTACCACTTTTCCCATACTAAAATTTCTGCCTTGAATAATCGAAAAATATCTGCCAATTAATAAAGGAAAAATTATAGTTAAAAATTAGTGATATTTAAAGACTTTTAATAACGACGCGACCTAAGAAAACTCTTTTTGCGCGAGCGGTGCTCGTCAAAAACTGTTAAGCGGTTAGTAAACGAGGGAAATACGAATCCTGTGTTTTAAAAATTAAATAGAATTTTTTTTATCATTAATAATTGTGGCAGACTTCTTGAAAATTCCAGAACTTTGCCTTATTTAAACGCAGAAAATCTGTATTTAAATGACGGGGAAATGTTCATTAAAAATTAACGGTAACAAAAAAAGCGGAAAAGTTGGTAGCTGTGAATAGGTCCAACTAAAAAATGTTTAAAAAAATTGCAGAATTTCGTAATTTTCTACAATTGGTCGAGACATATACGTCCCAGTGGACTAATTTTTATTTTATTCGTGGCACTTTTTAAAAAATAATCTCTGCTACACCCTTATACTAAATTTTTCCTTGATAAATCTATCAAAAACAAAACTTTTTTCAAATTGTGGTGTGAATTAATATTAAAATACAGTGCAACCTCGATTATCCGAGCTAATGGGGACCGCTAGTTTCTCGGAAATCGAAAATCTCGGTTAATAGAAACTGAGTATAAAAACTCGCCGTGCTTGCAAATCATATCTTAAAATAAAAACAATAGAACGTTTTTTAAATGATAAAAAAATATACATATATATATAAAGTTATGTTTCATAGCTTAACAAATTTAAAAAGGTGTTGGTGTTATTTATGACGGCCTATTATCTGCACTAGGGATATAGGCCCAAGGGGGAGTTCCCCCATGGGGGTCTTTACTTAGACTCACTCGGGAGTCTTCCATTAGGGAACCTAACCCGTATTTACGCAAGGTCTCCCAAGATTCGAAGAAAACCACGAAAACTCCGAACGGTTAGTCCGACGGGCGCGATTAGGTTCGAACTCATCACCTCCCGTCTACCAGCTTCGAGAGCAGAACCTCTCAGCCATTGGTGGGGCCAAATTTAAAAAGGAAATCAACTACTAGTAGTAAATTTTAAAAAGAAAATTGAAAAATTTACGAATGTTCATACGGCTACAGGATACAAAGCAGTGTGCGTTCTTGACTTCTCAGGGTCTAATGTCTCTTGGAAGTTGAGTGCTTTTGGTGGCAGAAGAACGTGTATAGCACAGACAGTGAACTAAAAAGTGTGGTCTTTTTCAAGGTTCATTCGCACAAGAAAAAAAAAAGACTTTGTTATCGGCTTTGTTAACAATAACCTCGATTAATCGAAGCTCGGTTAATCGAGGTTTTACATAGTCGCAAACCATATGGTCCATAATCAAAGGGTTAACACAAAAATAACGGTTGTCGTTGGTGGAATTTTTTTCAGCGTCTGTACGGTCCCTTGTATTTTAATGCCAATATTTTATTAAAAAAATTTATGCCTTGTTTCATCGGAGGAAAATAATGGATTCAGGTGAACGTATTTGAATAGTCAACATTTTGTCGTCAAATTTACTGTTAGTATTGTTACATACATATATGGTATATATATATATATATTATAATTATGTAAGAACCTGCAGGAACAGAAGTGAACTGATACCTGACGATTACGGAAAGTGAAGTGGAAACAAATCGCTTTTGAAATTGATTGATTTCGGTCGGTCAGTTTCATTTTGTTTAGTCTTGTTTTGATCTTGTTTCTTTCGTTTTTTTTTCTGTATGGTCTCGACAGGTAAATTTTGGAGAATGTTGCATGCTTAAAGACAGTTTTAATCCTGCATAGCGTGTCATAAGCCACACAGCCTGTCTCCATGTTTAGTTAGTTTGTTATTTTGTCTTGTTTCTTACTTCGGTTGATTTTGTTCAAGTTTAAGCTGGTTATGTTATGTTTCTTAGAGATAGTTCATTATGTTTAAATATTTTATTGTATGGTTTAGTTAATATTGTACTTTATTTAATGTTTACAATTTGTGGTAATGTTTGAGATTACTTTTGGAATTTTTTAACTATATATATATATATATATATATATATATATATATATATACTCAGAACTCTTAAAGCTTAAAATTTTTCAAAATTTAAATTTTATTATATGTTAAAGTGCTATTTTTTCTGAACATTTTTATATAATTGTTTCCTTAAAATTCCCATTAGAATGAAAGTTATGGCTTTTAGAATTATACCCGCTCAATAGCTAAAGCGGAGTTTTCGAAACTTTGAAGTTATTTTTCCCAAAATGACGTTTCTCTGTATAACGCGCACGATATCTTAACAACTTCTTATTTTTTATGAAATTTTCAAAATATATTTTTCATTTTAGTATGTATAAACTGAATCTAAAATATATTTTTTATTGCTAAAAATATACATTTTTGGGGGTATATACTGTTGAAAATTTAAAAATTTTGTATTAGCTAAATACAATTTTATATTAAAAATATAAAAACACACTAAATACAAATTTATTTAGGTTTAGGGTAATTATCATAATTCGAAGTATAATTAGGCATCAAAATTTTCCTTCTAGTTGCAAAATTTATTTTGCAATCCTGCGCGTAAGCTATCATACAAATTTCCTTCTCGGAAAATGTTTGACAGTTTGAAGCCCCTGTAAATATTTATCCTGCATCTTGTAATTTTTTAAATATATGGAATGAAAGAACATACTCATATCTTTCATGTCTGAAAAAATTGTGTTTTAAAATCATATACATTTTAAGACATTAAATGTTGAAAATGGTCTTTTTTTTTCTTTTTTTTCATTTTTAAGATTCTTGAAACCTCTTAATTAAAATTAAAACTCATAAAAATTATACAGAAAATTTTCAGAACAACAATTTGTAAATTCTTCACCGAAAAATACCTTCTCCTTTAAAAAATAACTGCGAAGCTGATAACTGCGATTCCAACAGTGTGTGAAAATTTCGTCATAATCCAAAATATTTTGCGAGAATTAAAGTACGTAATAACTAGACTTGAAGCAGACAAACCGACACTGTCAATAGCATTCGTTCTACTGCGCTGGAATGTGTAAAAAACAAAGCTTTATCAACCAAAAATATCAAGGTTATCATATGTTTTGAATTCTTCCTTTTCATAATTTAAGCAATAAAGTTTCCGAAATATGCGTAACATTCTGAGAAGAAGAAAGAGAAAAAAAAAATCTTACACTCGTATTGGTGCGCGTTTGTTTGTCAATGTGCTTACACTCCTTTATATTTTAACAGGGCCGGCGCAAAGTCGCACGGGTCCCTGGCAAAGCAAGTTAGTGGGACCCAACGTATACTGCAATACTGGACTAATAATATTTACTTTTAAATATTTTATATATTTTATATACTTTATCAAATAAATTGCCTGGTTCAAAATCAAAACATGTTTATTTGATTTTAACCCTTTAACAGGTTTGCCTATACACCGTACGTGCAAGAACAGTTTGCTTGTTTCGATACTAAAAGCTTTCCAACACCGCTAATTTTAAACTGCAATATTCGTTTTATTTAATGGCAGATATATTTCAATTACACAAGGCGAATATTTTAATACGGCAAAAGTGGTCCCTATTTTTAGTTTGTTCGTACGTTTTCAATTTTGGCTGCAGTTTTTTTTTTTTTTTTGGGGGGGGGGGGGGAGGCGGCGGCAGGGCAGTGAATGCAGAAATGAATTATCCCTATTCACTTGAATTTGGCCAGATGAATATGAAAACTACTCTCAAACACACTTTTCAATTACATCTGGAAGAGCAAAAACAATAAAAATTTATCCGTCATTTTATAGTTCTGGTAATTGATTTCTGCTCTTCCCTCTTATGATTTTAACATAAATGTTCTGGATAGAGAAAAAAAAATTAATTTAAACTTGTTTCTTTTTTAACCAGGAAGTGCAATGAAGAAAAGCGAGTGTTCATACGAATGGACAGCTCATTTTGAATAATATACTACTCTTAGAAAGAAAAATAGAGGCTTATAGTAGTTTAACCCCTTGGGTACGAGCGGCACGTATACGTGCCGCATGAAGCGCTCAGAATCCTTGTTTTTACTCACCAGTAAAATTTTACTGTAAAATTTACCTTATTTAATCAGTGCATTTTTTCGATTCAAGTAGAAACAAATTTCTGTATTTAAAAAACGGTGACAAAAGATTAAAAATTTCGTAAAAGGTTCCCGTCCCGAAGGGGTTAAAACCCGTTAAAGTGTAACACATCTCGGACAGACATGTTACAGGGAACTCTGATAACATATGAGTCAGTTTGCACTGAAATAGAATCCGGTAATAACAGCTTGAGGCTCCTTGAGACTTGAAAATGTGATAAAAAGTCAGAGGTATCTTTTCTCGAAGTTTCTTCAACGATGTTGCAATAAAAAACGATGAGAAATTTCTGTATTATTTTTATTGAGTTTATTATTTTGGACACTGGATAAATTATAATTACTAAAGTAATTGCTGTAGTAATTGTAATTGTAACAGCAGTCAAAATAGTAGTAGTAATAGTAGTAATAATTGTAGTAGTTGTGACGGCAACCGTAATAGTAATAGTAGTGGTATAGTAATTGGTTTCTGCTCTTCCTTCTTATGATTTAAACATAAATGTTCTGGACAGAGAAAAAAAAATTAATTTAAGCTTGTTTCTTTTTTAACCAGGAAGTGCAATGAATGAAGAGCGAATGTTCATTCGAAGGAACAGCTCGGTTTGAATAATATGCTACTAACTGACGTGGTCCTTTTTTTAAAAAAAAAGTAGAGGCTTATAGTAGTTTAAAACTCTTGAAAGTGTAACACGTCTCGGATAGACATGTTACAGGGATCTCTGATAACATATGAGTCAGTTTGCACTGAAATAGAACCCGGCAATAACAATGTTTCTCCTTGAGGCTTGAAAATATGATAAAAGGTCAGTGGTATCTTTTCTAGAAGGTTCTTCAACGATGTTGCAATAAAAAATAATGAGGATATTTCTGTATTAAGTTTATTAGTTTGGATACTGGATAAATTATAAATACTAAAGTAATAGTAGTAGTAGTAGTAATATTTGTAGTAACTGTAATAGTAGTAGTAGTAGTAGTAATAATAATAATAATAATAATAATAATAATAATAATAATAATAATAATAATAATAATAATAGCAGTAGTATTGTAGTAGTAATAATAATAATAGTAATAATAATTGTAGTAGTAGTAGTAATTATAGCGGTAGCCATACTAGTAACAGTGGTAGTAGTAACTGGACTTTTAATTGTAGCGGCAATGGTAGTAATATTAGTAGTAGTAGTAGTAGTAGTAATTGTAGCGGTAGCCGTAGTACTACCAGTACATAGTACTACCACTAGTAAGTCTAATTGTATCGATAGCCACACTAGTAGTAGTAGTTGTTGTAGCGTCAGACTATTACTAATGGTAGTAATTTATTTCTACTCTTCCCTGTTATGATTTAAACATAATGGTTCTGGGAAGAGACAAAAAAATTAATTTAAACTTGCTTCTTTTTTAACCAGGAAGTGCAATGAATGAAGACTGAGTACTCATTCGAAGGGACAGCTCATTTTAAATAATATACTGCTATCTGATGGGGCACTTTTTTTTTTAAATAGAGGCTTATAGTAGTTTAAAACCCTTGAAAGTGTAACAGACCTTGGATAGACATGTTTCAGGGAACCCTGATAACATATGAATCAATTTACACTGAAATAGAACCCAGTAATAGCAACGTTTCTCTTTGTGGTTGCAACAGAAAATAATGAGGATACTCTGAATTATTTTTATTAAGTTTATTAGTTTGAATACTGGCTAATGTATAAATACTAAAGTAACAATAGTAGTACCGAGCTGTAGCAGTAGTCGTAATTGTAATTATAGCGGCAGCCACAGTAGCAGTAGTAATTGTAGTGGTAGCCATAGTGGTAGGATCAGTCGTAATTGTAACTGTAGCGGAAGCATAGTAGTAGTGATAATAGTAGTAATTGTAGCGGTAGCCGTAGTAGTAGTAGTAGTAATTGAAGTGGCCGCCGTAGTAGTAGTTGTAGTAGTAGTAGTAGAAGTTGTCGTATTTATAGTAACTGTAGCAGCAACAGTATTATTAGTAGTAGTAACTGATTTCTGCTCTTCCCTCTTATGATTTTGAAACATAAAGGTTCTGGACAGAGAAGAAAAAAATTAATTTAAGCTCCTTCCTTTTTTAACCAGGAAGTGCAATCAATGAATGAGGAGCGGGTGTTTATTCGAAGAGACAGCTGTTTGGATAATATACTACTCTTTAAAAAAAAAAGAGGCTTATAGTAGTTTAAAACCCTATAAAACGTAACATACCTCGGAAAGACATGTTACAGCGAACTCTGATAACATATGAGTCAGTTTACACTGAAATAGAACCCAGTAATAACAACGTTTCCCTTTGAGGCTTGGAAATATGATAAAAGGTCAGCAGCATTTTTTGCGAGGTTTTTTCAACGATGTTGCAATAAAAAATAATGAGGACATTTCTGTATTATTTTAATTAAGTTTATTCGTTTGGATATTGGCTAAATTATAAATAGTAAGGTAGTAGTAGTAGTAGTAGTAGTAGTAGTAGTAGTAGTAGCAGTAGTAGTAGTAATTGTAGCGGCAGCCATTCTAGTAACATTTTGGTAGTAGTAATTTCAATGGCAAATGTGGCAGCAATAGTAGTAGTAGTAGTAGTAGTAATTGTAGCGGCAGCCATTCTAGTAGCATTTTGGTAGTAGTAATTTCAATGGCAAAAGCAGAAGCAATAGTAGTAGTAGTAGTAAGAGTAGTAGTCGTAATTGTAGCGGTAGCCTTAGTAGTACCAGTAGTACTAGTAATTGTCATTGTAGCGATACTCACATTAGTAGTTGTTGTTGTTGTCGCCATTGTTTCAGTGGCAGCCGTAATAGTACTAGTACTAGTAGTGGAGATGATGCCGATGGAAGACGATCCAAATGCATCGGCAGAAATAAAATATTTCACCCTCACCCGTAAATAATAACATATTAGATTGGCTAATGCCGACTCATTAACAAAATCCATAGCGGACTAGTTGACACTCATAAGCTTTTTTCTGGTCAAATAAACATATTTTGAGTTAGAAAATGTATTTAAAAGAATATTATTTCTGTCTGGTTTCTTTCATTTCGTTTATTGCGTAAAACTTCTGGTTCAAAACATGTTCGTTGAGTGTAAAGAAATTGTATGATTGGCAGCCATTAAAATTTGTTGATTTTAATAAGAGCATTATAACAGAAAAGATATGCTATGGCCATATCAGCATCAAATTTCATTATAACTCGGATTTTAATACAGTAAAACTTACCGTAAAAGTAGAATCAAAAAGTAAAAGAAAAAAAAAAGAAAAAGAAAAAAAATTTTGACTGATTTCTGTTTTAGGAGGCACACCGTCTCCTTATAATTGAGGACGTGAGTTTCAAAACTCACCTTATCCAAAAGGGCATAGCCGGATAAGCATTGGAAACATGCCTTTCAATCAAATTTACTGATTTTTTACCCAGATGTGACTACATACCTGACAATGTATTTCCCCTAATATCACCCTATAAATATTGATATTTAATGACATAAAAATGTTTTTTCGATTTTATAAAAAACGGGTTTTCTCAAAAACTGCTGCGCGGAATTTCATGCCATTTACTAAGGATATATAGATGCCAAAGATGCATAACTGGTAATTTTTGTATAATTTTCTGTTTATAAAAACTGTGTGAAATAGCGAAATAAAAATTTAAAAGAATAAAAGTCATATCTTATGGTTATCCGAAAATTACTATTTTCTTGTAAAAAATTCTCCATATGTGCCCGTATATTCTATATAAATGTTGAAAGTTTGCGTTGGGTACTACATATAAATATTTACAAAAATGTATATTAAAATTATTGAAATTCATTTTAAGGCGTTATTTGGGGCGGAGCTACATAACTTCACCATCCGAAGAATTTTTGGAACAAAGTCAGCAGACAATATGTCAATGGATGTATTTTAGATTCCATTTAGCATATAAGCTATGTTTTTCAACATCATGTTCATTTTTAAATCGACAGTGTTGAGAATGTTACTAATGTGTTCATTAAAATTTAAAATACAGCAATTCTGTAACTGTTTATTCCAAAAATTCTTCGGGTGTGGAAATTGAGTAGCTCCGCCCAAAATAACGCCTTAAAATGAATTTCCATAATTTTAATATACATTTTTGTAAATATTTATATGTAGTACCCAACGCAAACTTTCGGCATTTATATAGAATATACGGGCACATATGGAGAATTTTTTACAAGAAAATGGTAATTTTCGGATAACCATAAGATATGATTTTTATTCTTTTAAATTTTTATTTCGCTATTTCACACAGTTTATATAAACAGAAAATTATACAAAAATTACCAGTTATGCATCTTTGGTATCTATATATCCTCAATTAATGGCATGAAATTCCATTCAGCAGTTTTTGAGAAAATCCGTTTTTTTAAAAATCGAAAAAACATTTTTATGTCATTAAATATCAATATTTATAGGGTGATAATAGGGGAAATATATTGTCAGATATGTAGCTACGTCTGGGAAAAAAATCAGGAAATTTGATTAAAAGGCATGTTTCCAATGCTTATCCGGCAATGCCCTTTAAAAAATCGAGTTTTCTCTGTCAATTCATTCTATTGGTGAACATGCATCAAAAAACACTACAATCTGCAAAAATTCTAGTCAGAGGCGTCGCGATGGGGAGTTATGGGGTGCCTCCCCCCCCCCCCCCAATATATGTGAACTTGGGAAAATTGAGCTTAGAGTTGGGAAATTATAGATTTTTGAAATACTTTTTCTTTTTTTTAAATAAAAAATTAAAAAGAAAAAGAATTTTTTATTGTTTTGCTGATTACTTTTCTGAGTTCTGTAATAGTAAAATAGTTAATCTTTGAAAAGAAATACAAAAAGCAGCTAGACTCAATTTCTCATTATGTTTCTCTGTGCTACGAAAATATCATACATCTACCAGACCTGAATTTTTCTACTGTTGTCCATCAACAGTGTCTCTAATACATTTCTTCCAAAACAGTGTTCCTTTCTCAAAAATCTAAAAATATGAGACTATTTTCATATGAACAGAGCTCGCAGTGTTCCTAAAATTTTCGTACTTTGCTACCAGTAATTTAATCGATAATCTTTGTTCTATAATTCTATTATAGATGTTAAAGGAATCTACCACGAAGAATTCTTATTTAAAATACTGGTAGCAAAGTGCGAAAATTTTAGGAACGGTGCGAGCCCTGTATGAAGTACGATTATGACTCGTACACAATTGCAGACAAAAACTTTCATTAAATGAACCAATAATTATAATTTTTATGTTTTTAGTTTCAGCATTTTTCTTTGGAAAGGCATTTTTTTTTTTTCGTATAAGTATCATTATCATTAAACACACGTTAAACATATCATTTTAGTTGGAAAATAGAGCAATTTGTTTCACGTTGGGAAATTTTTGAATTATAAGTTGGGAAATTTTTGAACTCTCCCCTCCCCCCCCGAGAAAAGTTTTGTAGCTACGTCCTGTTTATAGTGTATTTCTGACATTCAAAATCTTGGTTTACAATGGAAACCAATGGGCGATTTTCTGGATAAGTTGAGTTTTGAAACTCACGTCCTCAATTCTGTAGCATTTTATTTTCTAAGACCATGAAATTTTTCGCTTAAAGCAGACATGTGTTATACACACAGATTCCCATTTCACATGTTTTACTACAAAAAATATATACTAAAAACTCAATTTACTGGGTTTTTTTTATGGATTTAAAAGAGAAAAAATCAAACGTGATTTTAAATAAAAATTAAATTTAAGAAATCAAAAAACCCGACTGCGCAAAAAGCGAACTAATTAATTATTTCTCATCAATGTGAAACTATTTTTTATATTACTTACATATATTCTTTTATTTACTTGTACGGATGACTTTTAAGCTGTGTTTAATTGTTAGTTCCTATCTATAAACACTGTTTTGATGAGGCCTATAGATGTCTAGGATGGTTAGAGTTGCAGTAAAGCTAGAGATCCTACCTACGCAACTTCCAGGTTGTGTAATATTTAAACGGGCCTTTGACTGTAAAATAGTCAATGACATATCGTCTTCATTCTGAAAGACCTATCCAATGATATGCCACTCAACAGGTGCGTAAAACTTTTTTCGTGTCTACCGCCATTTTGAATTTATAAAAACAAAACCTAGCCTATAACCATCGGACGGTTAAGACGAATTGATAGAGACCTCATTCATTAAAATCCATCCAGCGGTTGGAATGTTTCGAGGGTATAAAGAAATCCACATACCCAGATACGCGTGCAACACATAACTCTTCTTGGCAGTCAGGTAAAAAGTGAAATCTATCTCTATTACCTGCAGCACGATTACGAAAGATTAACCCGTTTGCACTTAAAACAGTGTAAATAGCATTTGTTTCAAGCTAATATTCTATAACGAAATTAAAGCTTCATCAATAAATAAATAAATAAAATAAAATACAAATTTTACAGACGTGTCGAACTACGCGTTCAAACACTGAAGTAATCAGAAACAAAACGGTTGCTGCAGATAGTGAAATCCTTGGAGATTCGACTATTAACCCCTGGCATGAGACTAATAGGAACGTATCGTACTTAATAAATTTCAAAACTTTGTTTGAGTAATTGATATTTTTCATATAAAAATTCCCTTTCGTATAGCTGCCAACTTTTATACTTTTTTGCTACCACTAAAATCTAACAGATTTTTTCTGCTGTTGTTGCTGCTTAATCTAAAATTTCCTATTTAATTTTAGTGGTGACAAAAAAGCATAAAAGTTCTAGAAAAATATTTTAAAGTAAACAAGTCAGAAATTGTATGTCAAACGTGAAGAATGAGGTGCGTTCGTACTATAACTAGTTTTAAAAAATATTCAGATCTTGGAGCAATAGCTGTTGCACTTTTATGCAAAAATGCATGAATACAAAATTTATTACGATCTATATACTAAATTCAGTAATACGGAAATAATATGACTCCATCTTAACTCTTTCAGGGGCAGCAATTGTGGTTGTGTAATAGCGAACTTAGACCGGAATTTTCGAAAAAAATTACCTCAAAAGGAGGGAAAGCAATTTTTAGATTTTTTTTAACACCAAAGTTAAAAAATTAAAATTTAATTAAAAGTTTCTGGTGCGAATCTTCATGAAAATTAGGTGGGATATAATCTATCCCATCAAGGGGACGTAATCACCATGGCAACCTGTAATCATTACCTATCGTGGGATATCATTAAACGCATGTGGGATATCATTCTACGCATGATAGAATTTAATAGAATGAAGAAAACTTGTATTAATGTCTTTTTAAGTTTGATTGGATTTTAATAAAATTTGAAATGACTCGACAAAATTCTGCAACGGTTATTAAATTTGAAACCATTCCGTTGGGTAGTTTTTCCGCTGTTATATTCGGACAGACGGACCAGACTTCGACTATAGGGGCTACAAACTAAACTAAAAATTATACCAGTTCCAGCTGAAAAATGTTTTCACGAATGCTACACCGAGCAGTATTTTTTGTAACCCGGGACGCCCGGATTGAATCTGATGATTATAATAAAGTGGGAAATTTCGAAAGTAACACTTGCATTCAGACTGAATGTTCCCGACGCTGGCCTCCGCTTCGAGATTAAAAAGGTAACGAAGCTGCTTGAAGTGGAACTGCAGAAAAAAAATAAATAGAACACAGAAAGATTTCGATGACGACTGTTGTAAAAAAGAACAGTAGAATCTTTTCGACGATATTAAATAAAAGATTTAATGTAGTATAAAAATCTTAGGAAATATTCAACGACGTTAAGTAAACGAAGCCAAAGTTTCTTGCTTTTAAGCTAAATGTAGATTGTGAAAAGTGCTACTAATTGTATTTTTGTTTTGTCTTCGTCTATAACAAATGTCAGTGTTCGTCTTAGAAATGAGTTTTGATTTATAAATAGAGTCTCATCCCACAATAATAATAAGCTTATGCTACAGTAATATTAACACAATTATTCTAATTAGTAAATAAGTCATATGGGTTGTAATTTTCCAACTTAGTAAAAAAGTATCCACTCCACTATTCGAACCAGGAACCTTTGATGTAAGCTGTCAATGCTTTGCCAATTGAACTATCCCGAACAAATCTGAAGGACCTTTCTCACCCAGAGAGCCTTGTTGATTATAACATCTGATTTGATATCTGAATCAGCTCAACAGATGGTTGGTTGTGTTTATGTCGGCCAACTATCAACACGAGGGATATGGGCCCTATGGGGGGGAGTGCCCATCGTGGGGGTCTTTCTAAGGGAACCTAACCCGTATTAACGCTTGGAAGTCCAAGGTTCGAAGAAAACCACGAAAACTCCGAACGATTAGGCCGACGGGCGCGATTGGGATCGAACCCAGCACCTCCCGTCTACCAGCGTCGAGAGCAGAGCCTCTCGGCCACTGGTGGGGCCATCAGCTCAACAGAATAAATCGCAGTTAATGGAATTCCAAGAAACGTTAGATGGGGCATTTTCACAATCTTTTGACTTTCAGGAATAAAAATCTGCTGAAATTAAACTCGCTAAAATAACATTTTAATCTGATAGACGAATGCCTTAATGATTCAAAATAAAGAAAAAATGGTCAGCAGCGATTTTTTATTTTTTTTTATTTAACTGAGGTTTAAGTTAAACTTGCGAGTTTAATTTTACTTACTATTTCACCACTATAACTTTTTATTTTCTTCTAAATTTTTACTTATAATGAATTTGCGTAGTACCCACAGGACATTCAAATAAGAAATAATAACGATGTAGTATTTTTAGTACAAAATTTTGGTATAACATTGTCTTAAAGGGGTGTTAAAGAAGGGACAGTAAGGTAAAAAAGGGGGACGGTATAGGAAAAAAGGGACGGTAAAGGGGAGAAAAGAGATGGTAAGAATGGGACGGTAAGGAAAATCACCACCTATTTTTAGGCAAATCATGTTAAGTCTAAGTGATAGCCACAATGTACAGTCGTGGAAAAAAAAAAAGTAAATACCCCCTACTAACTCCTCAACAATTTATCGTAGAAGAAAGTTACTGGTACCGAAAGACTGGAAATAAAATCTACT
The DNA here is from genome assembly GCA_963932465.1 of Maratus speciosus. Lineage (NCBI taxonomy): Eukaryota > Metazoa > Arthropoda > Arachnida > Araneae > Salticidae > Maratus > Maratus speciosus. Next base: position 267,518,141 of record OZ010798.1, on the reverse strand, counting down.
TTTAAATCATGTATATAAAATTTGCTTACGGGGCCATCTACATATTAAAACGAACCATAAATTTGTTTTTTCAATAGAAGTACACAATTCTGACAGCATAAATGAACTCTACATCCTTCTATTAGCCTAAAAACAAATTTTTATGCAATTCGTACCATAAGTTTCCTAGAAATTATTTATTTTAAAAAGAGCGTATTTTAAGAGCTGTATCCAAATTGAAGTTCCGTACTCGATTGTTAACCGAGTACGGAATGATCAAGGCATCTTAAGAAGTCAACGAAGCCTGCTAGATTACAGGACAGCAGAAGATATTTCAGAATATCTAGTCACTTCTATTATAAACGGTCCCTTAAACCATCATTTTGCCGTTTTTTAAGCATAATTTGAAAACTACTCGGAAGAAAAATGTGAAATTCTGGATTTCTATAAATCAGGACTTAATAAATCTAAATCCATCAAAAAAATTGTAGGTTGCAATTCAGAATTTTTTCGAATATTAATTTCATAATTCATAATTCATATCATAAAATTATAAAAATTGCAAATTCAGTGTATTTATGTTTGGGTATATTAGTATTATTGCTACACAAAAAATTAGCACATTAGGAGCATAATTCCAGGAGATATAAATAAAACTATGAAAATGCAATTTAACATTACAAGCACTAAATTTTGAATGTTTATAATTCAAAAACTTATCATTCAAATGACTTGAAATTTGGTTTCTAGGTATAGTTTGAACTGAAGATTTGAAATATCTCGTTAAAATTGGGTATTGCCATTGAAAAAAAATGAAGTTTGGATTCGGTTTAATATGTAGGTGCCCGCCTAAGAAAATTTTATATACATCCTTTAAAAGTAGACTTTATTTCCAATCGTTCGGTACTAGTAACTTTCGTCTACGATAATTTCTTGAGAAGTTAGTAGGGGTGTTTACTTTTTTTTTTTCCACGACTGTACACTGATTTTTAGAAACAGTTATTTACACTGGATTAAATAATAAAAAAAAATTAATTTGCCCCGAAAAGTGCAGGAATAAACCTTGGGGACGGTAAGACTACCAATAAAGCCACGATGCTTGAAATTGATATTTAAAGGCTGATTTAAATTCTGCAGTAAATTTCCTGTCAAAGAATTTTAGACATTTTTTCTCTAGAATACTTTTGCATGAGGAAAAACTTAGAAAGTGGCTGCATCTGAAGTGATTTTCTGTATAATTTTAGAAGAGGGACGGTAAGGAATCTAAAACCCAGGGACAGAGTTAAAAAAATAATAAAAACCGTAAAAATGTGTGCAGGTTAATTTTTTGCTACATATTTATATAAAACAATTGTCCCAGTTTCGGAACAAAATTGCACCGAATTACTTTTTTTTAAACTATTTTATACAGACAGCTCCAAACTTAAAAATCAGCATCAGGGACACGGGACGGTATAGGAGTTTCCTGGATATTTAGACCCCCAACATCGTCCAAAACTTATTTATCTCGTTAATATTTTTATGCAGTCGTACAATGGGATGTTCCCCAGTATATGAAATTAAAAAAACCCACAAGAATATGTACTAAAATAAAAAATATTATTCAGGGGCTTAAGTAAAAAGATTGTGAGAATGCCCTGTGTACATAATTACACTATATTAATTTTAACACAATTGTTCTTATTGTTAAATAATCATACAAGTTGTAATTTTCCAGCTGGGGGGGGGGGGGATAGCTTATGAAATAAATAACACAAATATAAAATGAATAAAGAAGCCACTTGTATCATATGATTTGTTTCCATTCTCCATATGGTCTAAAAAGCGAGGTTCTGAAGAGAAAGACAAGAAATTTTATTTGTGCTCGCTTATTTGTCAGAGAATTAAGTAAATGAAATACTAGTGTTCACTCGAATGGCCATCTTGTTTTGAAAAAATGCGCTACTAACCGACATGAGTAAAAAAAAAAAAACATTTTATCACTGGTGGAGGTTCGCAATTTGGTGGAACCCTTGAAAGTGTAGCAGACATCAGATAAACATGTTACAATGAACTGCGATAACGTGAGTCAGTTTACACTGAAACAGAACCCTCTAACAACTTCTTTTTTATTTTAAGACATTCAGTTTGATAAAGGAGTCGGCGATGATGTTTCTCTCGTTTTCTTCAACGAAGATGTGATAAAAATTAATGAATTGGGATGCCGTTTTGTGAATTATTCTTTTTGTAAACTGTTTAATTGGACTACTGACTAAATATCAAAATAGTAGCAAATAAAAGCATAGCTCGTAACTTGTACGGATTTTTCATACCACTAATATTTAATACTAAATTTTAGCTAATTGAATCAACAAAATTCAAGCAATTTCCACGTTTAAATAAGTCAAAATTTTCTATTAAATTTTAGTAGTAAGAAAAATACATTCAAGTTGGCAACTACGTAAAAGTATTAACAATAGTAGCAATAAAAGTATTAGCAATAGTAGCAATAAAAGTATTAGAAGAATTAGTGCTAATAATAATAGTGCTGCTAATAATATAGCTATGCATATGTGTACGCTTCAGACATTTTTCTACAGAAGAGATTTCTGCATCTACCGAGAGAAGGACATTATGATGTTCTGGTAGAAAATTGGAATTCTGTACCATGTAATTAGAATAAAATCTCAAATCTTCCGGGTGCACATTTCGATGAAGGAATTTCTGTATCTCCCGGAGGAAGTGGGGGACATTATGATGTTCTGGTAGAAAATTGCAATTCTGTACCATGTAATTAGACTAAAATCTCAAATCTTCCGGTTGCACATTTCGATGAAGGAATTTCGGTATCTCCCGGGAGAAGGGGGACATTATGATGTTCTGGTAGAAAATTGGAATTATGTACCATGTAATTGAAATAAAATCTCAAATCTTCCGGGTGCACGTTTCGATGAAGGGATTTCTGTATCTCCCGGGAGAAGGAGACATTATGATGTTCTGGTAGAAAATTGCAATTCTGTACCATGTAATTAGACTAAAATCTCAAATCTTCCGGTTGCACATATCGATGCTCCGGGAAGAAGGAGGGATAAGTGCTCCCCAGGCCACACCTTGAATTTATTACTGGTAAATTGTGTATATACACATAATTATTCTAGTGACTGCACCACTTTGGATTTTTTAAATTTTTTATGATAAAACACAACGCTTTAATATCGGTTTTCGGCTAAATTTTATTTTTAGTGACACTTCTTGAACATTCAGATCTCATATACAGAATAAATATTTATTTGCTTATTTATTTATTACACAGTCTAGAATAGAATTTTTACTATGCCAAGTCAAAGAATTTTTACTATGCTAACTCAAAGAATTTGTCCCCTTCGACTGTTCTCAAAATTCGCCAGAAAGATAATTAAAAAGAAACAAGTTAGATAACCACTTCAAACGTTCAAACATGTTATTTTGATATTCTTGATAATTCTATTGGGTCTTCCGGAAAGTCCTTTCCATTTGGGAAAATCAATTCGTACCGGAAAATTCTATCATTTAACTATTAGACATTAATTCCGATATCTAATGTCTAATAATTAGCGGGTAGAATTTTCCGGTCCGAATTGATTTTCCGAACGACTCAATAATTAGAGGTCTGCACGTACAAAAACTTTTATGACCGGGCCAGTTCGTGCAAAAGTTAATGAAATGAGGCTACACTCAATTACTACAAAAACTCCCAATGTTCCTAAACCAACATTATATACTAACATTGCAACCCAATTCATTCTATCAAAATAGCTATTGTATATATATTTATACAAAAAATTTAAAATGCAGCATTTGTTTAGATTATGTAGACGCAAGCCATGCAGTACGTAATAACAATATGAATCACCGTCCCCTAAATACTAGGACTGATCGCTGACACAAAAGTAGGTGGATTCTTTTCAGCGTTTGTACGGTCCCTTGAATTGGAATATCAATAATTTTCTTTAAGTTTTTTCGGTTTCATTTTTCTGAGATTAAATAAGTCAAAGAAAACTTGTGTAAAATACTGCTGTCTAAGTTCAAGGGATCGTATTGGGTCGATCGGAAAGTCGTGTCGTGTTGGGAAAATCATTCGTACCGGAAAATGCTGCCCGGTAACTATTAGACTTTAGATATCGGAATCAATGTCTAACGATTAAATGACAGAATTTTCCGGTAATTGATTTTCCGAACACGACACGACTTTCCGATCGACCCAATACAAACGCTTAATCCTTTAGTGCGCAGCTTTACATATATGCAAACAACGCTGTTTTGAATTAAATAGATTATTTTCTATTCGCATATAGCTAATTTACACCAGAAAATTAAAATAGCAATATTTGCCTTAATTAAAAAACAGACATTCCGTATTTAAATATAGCGAAATTAATCATTGAAACATTCTGGTGCAAAGTCAGATTCTCTGAACTACGTAATTTCTAGACCGTATTTTTTCATGGGAATTAAAGGGTAAAAGATTAAGTTTTATAAAATAAATAATTATATAAAATAAGGTATTTGGAGACATATTAAAAAATTTACTAATTTGCATTATTTTAGCGTAAAACAGCCACACGACAGTAGTTTTTACTTGTATTGCAGATATGCAACAGAAGAAAAGATTGACGTATTATATGAAAAATGTATCTCCGATTTTTTTCATTATTTTTGCTGTGTAATACACCTTTCAGAGAATAATATATAATTTTTTTGAAGCAAAATAAAAAATCGCGCATTTAAGGGTTAAAGAAAATCCGCCTTCGGCAGCCGCCATTTTTGTGTCATCGCTCAGACCTAGAATTCAGGGGGCGGTGTATAAATTAGGCAATTGCATGTATTAAGACCAGGGATGAGAGCGCTCTGACCCAAATGGCCGATTACTACTACTAAATTTTAATAGTATTATTTGCTTTATTAAGTCTCAGAAATTCTATCATTAAAGAATGCAATAAATACTATTAAAATTTAGTGGTAGTAATCGGTCATTTGGGTCGGAGCGCTCTCATCCCTGATTAAAACTCATTAACCCCTTAACCTACAATGACGGGCATAGCCCGCGTACGATGATCGAGTCAAATGTAAATTCTTCATACCACTAAAATTTTACAGTAAATATAGTTTAATTTACTCGTCGAAATTCCATGACTAAACAAGGCGAAAATCTCTATTAAATTTTAGTGGTAGCTATGGATTTGCCAAACCGTGGAGCTGTTGAGACGTAAATCGTAGGTTAAGGGGTTAAAGAAATCAAGTATCTGAGAATGAAAAATAAAGATGGCTAAAGAAAATTATAATTTTAAAACACTATGGAAGAAAAAAAAGCGGATTTTGTCATTTATTAAATCGAATTAAATGTTTCGGGATACTTTTAAATAAATATAAAATGTTACTAATATTTTTACAATAGAAAGAAAACAAAAGGCTAGTCCGACACGGTCCGGATGTAATGAAAGAAAACTGACCTTGACAACTCTAAATCTAGTGTTCATAGGGCTTGGCCTTAACTTCCCCTAATAGTTTAATATTCGTATTCTTATAAGGTAGAAAATTATCAGAATATTCTCTTACTACCCCTTCCGCTTAAGACAGAGTACGTGTTCCAACGAATTTTCTACTGTTGTCATTTTTCATCGCATCTATCTACATTATTCTTAGAAATAAACAATGCTATTCTTACATAATTTTCTGACTTTGATATAATATGACATCGACTCAGGAGAAAAAATAATCATAATCTATTGTTATTCTCCTATATCGCCGGAAGATTTATGGCAATCGAAAAAAAAATCTATCATTTTCCAACACAATAACAATTTAATGTCATTCTTATAGGCTCTCATTAATAAAATATGCATACTGAGATAGAACATACTGAGTTTTACGTCTTCCTTTAGAAAAAAAAAACTAATACTAATAACCGTAATTGCTCCTAACCATCCAATATTAACTTCGAGTTAAGGTTGTTCTCAACTGCTCAACGTTTTGACACATTTACAAATTCATTTCTTAACGGAAAAATGTAAAATTGGAAAGCCTGACCATGGAAGCGATTTGGAATCGAACTGTGTTTCCCATTTTTTGATCAATCAATTATCTATTGAGTTATAAGCTATTCTGATCACGTGACAAACTCGTGTCTCAACCTTTTTTTTGACTGGTTTTTCTCCTTTCGCGCGAAAATTCGGTTCAAAACGCCCACTTTGACGCTAATTTCTGAAATATCTATTGCGTTTGCAAAAAAAAACGGAAAAACAGCTCGATGGCATAGTTTCTGAACAACAACACTTGCTAGTTTCATGCATTTCCGAACAAAAATGAATTAAAACTTATGTCATAAAATTGCCCTTTTGGATTTGAGAACAGCCTTAATACTTTTAACAGTTCCAACATAGTTGAAAAGTGTTTATGAATCCGGTTTGTCCGTCTTTTGTCTATCTGTACGTACTCTAACTCGCGTAAATATAGTCATAATGCCATGAAATTGATATATGTTATTTGGGTTTACTATGGCATGTTTGGTATTAAAAAGGAAGTGCGTAGCATTTAGGGTTCATTTACAGGGACACTCAGAAGAATTCCATTATATTACGGCCTATGGGGAAATATCGTTTGTGATGTATTTTAACCCTTTGAGGGAAAAGCAATTTTTCAAGTCTTTTTTTTCTGAAGTTATAAAAGTAAAACTTAATTAAAAATTTCCGGTGCAGATCTTAATTAAGTATAATGTATCCCACCGCCCCTCAAGGGGTTAATGTTATTACTCTGTTTTAATATAGTGCGTCTCAAAAGTATATGGACAGGCGATTTTTTGAAATAACAGTTCAAAAAATGAAGCCATAATCATGAAAAAAAATAACAAGCTTATGGAATTATAATACAAGTTTATGACAACAAAGAAATGCAGTATGGGTTATACAGAATTTTTGTAAAAAAATAAGAATCAAAATAGGCTGTCTCAAAAATATATGGACTTTTCGAGTTTTTTGCATTTAAATTCGAATTTTGGATCCGTTCCTTTGAATTATCTTGAAAACCGTATCAAGTAACCTTCAAACTAGTGTTTGGAGAATGTGTGGCTGTAAAGAGAACCAATTCTGCTCTACGCTTTGCTTTAATTCCTGAATAGTAGATAATTTACGACCATGAGCATATACACCTCGTGCAAGTACTCCCAAAGGTTTTTAATTGGATTTAGGTCTGGACTGATGGCTGGCCAAGACCAGTCTATAACAGTTACTTGATTCTGCGTAAACCAAGCTGTTGTTGAATGACAGAAGTGAATAGACGCATTGTCCTCTTGGAATTTTCAGTTATCCCTTCCAAAAATGTTTCCAAATGGAAGTAAATTGCTTTTAAGGACATTTTAATAATTCTCAGAGAACTGTTGACTATTAAGAGAAGCAATATCCGTTGTTCCATTGAAACAAATCGCGCCCCACACCCTGAGAGAATCCCATCCTTGTTTCGACTAATGAACTCGTCGAATGATTCTCATCGCAGATCATGCCGATGGTATGCCCAGCCATCAGGGCCATCCAAATTGGTTTTGCTTTCCTCACTGAAGAAACACTTAACAATCCATCTTCCCAAGGTTTGTGTTTTTTAGTTCAAAGAACGCATGCATTTCTATGGTGCACTTTCAACATAGATTCCGCGCACATTCTGCGATATTTATGAATTTTGCTTGCCCGTATGCAACGGTGAACAGTAGATATCGTAATAGGAAAAGCTAAAGTCTTCAAAATTTCACGAACAAACTTCTTTTGGGTTGAAACTGCTCGAAAAATCTATCTGTCTTGTCGTATAGAGTTGCTTTTTTTGGTCGACCTGAACGTTGTTTTGAGATCGCATTGTCACTTTTTGATAAAATTTCATAAATTCCGGATCTGTTGCTCTTTATTTGTTTAGCAATATCAGAAATTTTAACATTTGAGTCTTTAAACGCCAAATTTTAGCTATGTCAGCAGCAGAGAATTGAACGTTGCGAGGCATTTCCCACTATTCGATAATTGAAGAATGAGCAGTGATTTTATATTTTGCAGTGGGTACTTCACATGTACAGAACGCAGAAAATGCATTTTTTTCTTTTTTGATAAGGTGGAAATAAAAGCAATTATCTTCATTGTCCATACATTTTTGGGACAGCTTATTTTGAATTTAATTTTTTTACAAAAATTCTGTAAAACCTATACTGTATTACGTTGTTGTAACAAACATATATTATGATTCTATATGCTTATTATTTTTTTCGTGATTATGGCTTCATATTTTGAGCTGCTATTTCAAAACATCGCTTGTCCATATACTTATGAGACGCACTATACTAGGAAGACGGAGAATTTTACTCAAATTTTGAAAAAATATTTGGAACCAGAATTTTTTATTTAAATTATTAACTTATTTATTTAACTAATTTTTTTGTTTGTAGCTTTTAAACTAGTTTTATAGAGAAATTTCTGGTTCGAACCAAAATATATTCATTTGGTAGCGGTCAAAATAACCGCTCGCCATCTTTCTAGTGTTAAAGATATTGAAATTTATATGTATCACTGAGGAGTACCACAAGTCACTTATTCTAGAATCTGGTGTGAATATAAATCATCGTTCATTTACAGGGACACACAAAAATATTTGGCTACATGTAGCCAAATATTTTAGCCAAAAAAAAAAGCATAGGCAATACTGCAGTATTGCCTATGCTTTTTTTTTTTTTTTTAGTTGTGCTTGTATTAAAAGAGTTTGACTGTATTCGTAATTTATAATAGAATTAATTCGAGTTCAACTTTTCCCATTCGATGAAAAAAAGTTGAACCCAGGATTGTTGGTTTAATATACCACCAATCTACAAAATGACCCATTCTTGGCCGCACAATTCACTTCACTCAGTTGGTAAAGCACTATTAATAGTTATTTATTTTCACTAGATGGCAACACTACATTTTTGTATTCAAATCATTGGTCAAGTTTCGATTAATTATCTTGCACAGGAAGCTTTCGTCTCGGAACTTTGAGCCTTTCTACCATCATATTTTCCTGAAGACGGCTGTAGAAACAGCTCGAAACGTAGAAGTTAACTTTTAGCTTATTAAAGTTCGTGTTTTGTGTACCATTAAGCAAGATTGTGTCTTTATTTACTATAAAAACCGTTCTTATATTTTACTGTTAAATGCTTTTATTTTTAATTCTACTACTTAAAACTTTGAAATTAATTCCTTTTGTCTTTTTAATTTCAGAGCACTAGTCGGAGCTCCAAGGGCGAACTCCACATTCTTGCCAGTACACCAACCAGGTGTTTTGTACAAATGTAATATTCCTGTAAATAACGCACAACCAAAATGTACAGAAGTCACTCTAGACACAAAAGGTAAGACTGGAACAGCTTTATAAAATCAATTTTTTTATGCATGTTCTCGACAATGTTTCAAAAATCTCGAAAATTTCATGGTAATTTTATAAAGATTAGCGGAGTTCTGATGCACTTTGAATAGCACTTTGAGTAGTATGCTCCACATTCTTGCCAGTACACCAACCAGGTGTTTTGTACAAATGGAATATTCCAGTAAATAACACATAATCAAAATGTACAGAAGTTATTCTAGGCACAAAAGGTAAGACTGAAACAGTTTTTAAAAATAAATCTTTTATGCATATTTTCGACAATATTTCAAAAATCTTGAAATTTTCATGGTAATTTTTATATAGATTAGTCTAGTTATAGTACATTTTGAGCAACATATTCTTTCAAAAACAATTAGAATGCCAAGCGTAAAGTATGTTTTTCAATAAACCACATAGTTTAAAGCTATGGCTAAATAGGCAATGTTTGAAAGTATTTGTTTCAAGTCCGATTTTGTTCATTTTCCATATAAGAAAAATTACATTTTCAATACATTTTTTCTTCGATGCATATAAGAACTTATTTTTCATCCAGAGGGGAAATAAACGATTTTTACATCACTGTCAAACCTTCCGATTTTTTTAGTACGGCATTTTCAGATAATAATTTTCGTCTTATTTAATCGCAAAATTCTGTCATTAAATAAAGCTAATTTTTCTATCCAAAAATATTTAAATTCCAAAACTGGAAGATTTGGCAGCTATGTTTTTGTAAAAAATCGAAATTTAACTTTAAGTGGCCAACTTTTGAGGGAAAAGCAATTTCTTTAAAAAGAAAAAAAAATAAAAACAAAAATTATTTTATATTTGACTGATTTTTTATGTGTGTTTGTTTTTCCGTATAGACCAGATCCCGGGAGGAAAGCGCTACGCCACAAATGGCTGATTTTCATCACTAAATTTTAATAACATTCTTCACCTTATTAAATCTCAGAACTTCTGTCATTAAATAACTCAAGAAATACAGGGTGATTCATAATGAATGGGACAAAAAGAAAACATGATTGTGAACGTTGTAATTAATATATTTAGAAAATTCAAATTTACCTCAAAACCACATTTATTCAAGTTTCTACAGGTGTTCAATATGTGCCCCTCCGGTGACACGACAAATGTCTACACGGTAATAAAGCTCTTGCCACACTCGTGATAGCATATCCCCTGTGATGGAGTTCAACACTGCAGTTATCCGCTGCTTCAGTTCCTCTAAGCCCTGAGGAAGTGGAGGCACTAACACCTTGTCTTTAACGAAACCCCAGAGAAAAAAATCACAGGGCGTTCACGAATTCTTTCAACCACTTCGGCTTTTGTTTCTTTTCGCCCTGGGCTTTTGTTCGTGCATAAGCAGCCGGTATCCTGGAACTGCTTCACCCACCTGCTTATGTTATGCTGATGCGGTGGTTGTTTACGAAATTTCGCGCGAAAATGTCTTTGCACAACAGTTACCGAGGAGGTTTTGGTATATTGGAAAACGCAGTACGCTTTTTCCTGCATGGACGACATTTTGTTTAACAGCGCCTCTAGCGGCGAGTTCGTCATTCGATGATATTTCCCTGTTGCGAAATAAAACTTGTATAATTGTAGTTGCAGAATAAATTTGCTTCGGCTGAATAAATCCATTACGGCAGTCACACTGCGCTACTCTTTTTGGCCCATTCATTATGAATCATACTGTACTATGAAAATTTAGTGGTAGCAATTGGCCATTTGTGGCGCAGCACATTCATCCCTGCAGACCAAATTAAGAAAAAAGACGTTTTTTCTCCCTCTCACTTTTAATATTAAATATACAAATATGTACACTATAAATGTACACAAGTATTTTAAAGTAGTTTTCTTTGTCTTATCTAACGGCAGAATTATCTGAGATTAAATATGGCGACATAAACTATAGGAAATTAGTGGTGTCCAGAACATTTGGAGCCCAATTTACGCGGGACACCAGGCAAAACTAGTACAGATCTTACTCAATTTGCCCTTGAGCGAAGTGAAAAGAGCAAAAAAACTAAAAATCATGCTCATTTCAGCTGGATAGAATACTTGGAACAATAGAAGTGCCTAATTTCAGTCAATGATCTTTTTCCTTAACAGAATGTAATGATATATTTGGCAAATTTACATTTTCCATTACAATATTTATTTATTTTCCGATACAATAGAGAAAATTAATCGCTGGTCAAGTGATCTGATTTTCACAATATTGATTTCTCAATTTAATTACTTATTCATGAATGGATTTTGGTAAAACTTGTAGTTCAAATGTCATAAAAAATCTCAATCTCTACTTCCTTCACTGATTCATCGGATGATTTGATTTTAGCGTAAGATACCAAGGTTAATTAATTATACGTTGTAAAGAAATGTTTAGCTACGGAAAGAAACAAGATGGTTCAAGGCAGCTTTTCTTTTTAAAAAAAAAAATAGAATTAGTTCAAATATCATGCAAATCTTTAATTTTTCTTTTTTCAATGACTTATCAGATGATTCTAATTAAATATAAGTAACAAAATCACGGAGTTTTATTTTATCCTGAGATAGTTACACATCGTTGAAAATGCTTGAAGGAGAATTGAACCAAGTGGATATCGAAAGGAGTGATTTTTGGAAAAGTATATAACTTAATTTTTCTTCTAATTTTTATTAGACCGGCAGCCGGCAGCGCAGACAATCACCTCATCGAGTTCACGGCTGAAATTCCAGAATTAGTTAAAACTCGATTCGCATATTGAAACTCAATCGGTCTGCCAAGTCGTGTCTTTGTGGAAAATTTCTGAAAACCCCAATTTAGCGGTTGACTCGTAGGTTTACCATTATGTTTTCCTTCTCACAGTTTTCCATGTTTTCATACCTTTGAGTGCAGAAAAGCACGATACTGTAAAGAAAAAAAAACGGACTAAAATACGGAAACTGTACTGGCAATCGAGACGCCAGTACTATTTCCGTATTTTAACGGAAATTTTACCCCCGTAAATTCCAGGAAAATGGAAATTTTTCTGTAATTTACGGGAAATTTTTCCGTTAAATTACGGAAATAATACTAGCGTCTCAATTGCCAGTACAATTTTCGCATTTTAGTCCGGTTTTTTTTTCTTTTTATAGTGAATGGTAAACTTACGAGTCAACCACTAAAATCGGGTTTTCAGCTGTTTTCCACCAAGATATAACTTGGCAGACCGATTGCGTTTTAATATGCGAATAGAGTTTTAACTAATTCTGGAATTTCAGCCGTGAACTCGATAAGGCGATTTTCTGTGCTGCCGCCTGCCGTTCAATATATATTTATTAACCATTTGGAAAAATGGTTATTGTCCTCGTCAGGGTAGGAAATCAAAAGCATATCTAAAGGTTTTTATTGGTTGAATCCGCATTTTATTCGTTTTCTCATTGGTCTATACAGTAATCTGTAATTTGCCTTTACTTTTAATAGAGATAGATAATTCTGTTGCCACTATGACAAAAAAGTAATAAAAACTACAAAAAAGAAAAATTAATAACTCAGAAACAAATTGAGATACAGCTTTCAAACAAATAGCATTTAAAAGTACATTTTTTTATCTATACGACGGTGTAAAAAGTAATATTGTGGGATGTTTAGAAGTTTAAGAATGAAATTTCATTTAAAATGGGCCGTCAGATTTCTTGGAAATCTGACAATGCAAAAACCTTTTCCCGAATAGCCAACGAAATGCTTGGATAATACGTAAGTTTCAGGTGGTCAAGTTTCACGAAATCTGACGAGTCGCAGGTGATTTTTGTCGCTTGCAATTTTTTCGCGTAATAACACTATTTGTTAAATTCATGGCGTACGTAATGTATGACCAGCTCCGTAGAAGTTTAAAAATTTACACTACCGAAAATTTAAAACTGAAATTTCTTTTAAAATTTGTTAATGATGGGTCCTGGAATGTTAATGTTTAATTCATAGCGTACGTAATGAATGATCAACTCCGTGCGATTTTTTATGTCTTAAATTTTAGTCTTCGAAAAGATCATTTTCTAAATGATCGTTGTAATTTGTTAATTTTTTCTTATGCAGGATGTTGTCGAATTCGACCGACAGATTCAGAGGAGGTGATAGTAGATATCAAAGGGATGAAAAATTACAACAGAACATAGGGTTACAAACCACGTATTGAATAAAAATTACAGGCTGTTCTACCCTAATTAAATTTTGGGCGTCTCTAATAACTCTTAGAAAACTGAAATATATTATAATAAAACCTTTAATATACATTCTCATCTTTGTTGTAATTGTGGTAATATTAAAAATAAAAAAAGCAATTTATCAAATTACAACGACCATTTGGAAAACGATTTTTGCGAAGACTAAAATTTAAGACATAAAAAATCGCACGGAGTTGATCACACGTGCAAATTGCAAGACAAAAAAAAAAAAAAAAAAAAACGCTTGCGACCCGTCAGATTTCATGAAACTTAAGTATTATCCACCTGAAACTTACGTAAATATCCAAGCATTTCATTGGCTGTTCGGGAAAAGGCCGTCCATTTCTTTGAAATCTGACGACCAATTTTAAATGAAATTTCATTCTTAAACTTCTAAACATCCGACAATATTACTTTTTACATCTTCGGATAGAGAAAAAAAATATACTTTTAAATGCAATTTGTTTGAAAGATGTATCTCAATTTGTTTCTGAGTTATTAATTTTTTTGTAGTTTTTATTACTTTTTTGTCATAGTGGCAACACTCTGTTGTCCATCGTTGTTGAAAGCAAAGGGACATACAGATTACTGTATAGACCAATCAGATAACGAATAAATTGCAGATTAAACCAATGGAAACGTTCAGATATGCTTTTGATTTCCCATCCTGACGAGAACAATAACCATTTTTCCAAATGGTTAAAAAAAAAGTGATAGAAGTTTCCACTATACGCGGCAGTAGTATACACTTGACGCTCCACATTTTGGACTGCGATTACCAGTTCGTACTTTATCATCGATTACTAGAGCACTCTGTTTTTTTCCAGAACTTTTCGTGATGTTATAACATTTCACACAAAACAAGGTACACATCGTTACATTTTCATTTTTTTCTCAAAATTATTATTTAATTATAATTATTATATCTATAAATTATCTCTCCAATCGGCTGTACATATATGGGCATTCTCATAACCTTTTGACTTTCATGTCCCTGAATAATAATTTTTTATTTAATACACTTTTTTGTGTTTATATATATATATATATATATATATATATATATACTGGAGAACATTCCATTGCATGATTGTATAACAATATTAACGAAATAAATAAATTTTGGACGATGTTGGGGGGGTCCAAATACCAGGAAAACTCATCTACCGTCCCGTGTCCCTGATGCTGTTTTTTAAGTTTGGATAAAATTGTCTGTATAAAATTGTTTCAATAAAAATAATTCGATGTAATTTTTTTCTGAAATTGGAACTATTGTTTTATATAAAAATGTAGCTAAAAATTAACCTGCACACATGTTTAGGGTTGTTATTATTTTTTAAACTCTGTCCCTGGGTTTTAGATTCCTTACCATCCCTCTTCTAAAATTATACAGAAAATCATTTCAGATGCAGCCACAGAATTTTTTTCAAGTTTTTTCTCATGCAGACGTATGCTAGAAAAATAATGTCTTAAATTCTTTGGCAGGAAATTTGCTGTAGAAAATTTAAAGCAGCATTTAAATATCAATTTCAAGCATCGTGGCTTTATTGGTAGTCTCACCGTCCCCAAGGTTTATTCCTGCACTTTTCGAGGTAAATTTAAAAAAAAATTAATTTAATCCAATGTTAACAACTGTTTCTAAAAATCAATAAACATTGTGGCTATCACTTAGTCTTAACATGATTTTCCTAAAAATAGGTGGTAATTTTCCTTACCGTTCCATCCTTACCGTCCCTTTTTTCCAATACCATCCCCTTTTTTTAACCTTACCGTCCCTTCTTTAACACCCCTTAAGACAATGTTATACAAAAATTCTGTATTAAAAGTACTAAATTGTTATTATTTCTTATTTGAATGTCTTGTGGGTACTATGTAAATTCATTATAATTAAAATTTTAGAAGAAAATAAAAAGTTATAGGTGTAAAATGGTAAGGAAAATTAAACTCGTAAGTTTAACTTAAACCTCAGTTAAACAAAAATTTTTCCGCTGCTGACCATTTTTTCTTTATTTTGAATCAGTAAGGCATTCGTCTGTCAGATTAAAATGTTATTTTAGCAAGTTTAATTTTGCCAGATTTTTTTCCCCAAAAGTCAAAAGATTGTGAGAACGTTATATGTTTTAGGAATGCTTAGTGCAAGCGGTCAACACTGTTAAAAATATCCCTGTAAAATTACGTAGAGGCCGGCAGGAGAGATTGCAGTCATACCCCATAAAAAAAAAGATCCATGCCATCATTTTGTGCAGCCCGTAATTTTACAGGGCAAAATAATACTATTCCTTAAAACAGGATATAATGCACTTTAAAACGCAATAATACTTTACTTACTGTTCCGTAGCACGTAGCACATTAGATAATTATCACAGAATCGCTTTTTTGGCGGGTTAAAAAATATGTTACGGTCGCGGTTAAGTGACATTATTTTTCGAAATACGAAAATGAAGGGATACACCCTAGAGGAGGAAAATGTATGGGGTTGTACCATATTATTGCTAACAGATGGGCTAGAACTGTAAGAATATGTAGATTGCCCTTAATTTTCTAAGTATCTAAGGGATAAGGCCGCTTATTTAATGGATCAGACCGTTTTTCATCAAATAAGCATACTTGCCAACATTCAGCTAAACTTCCGTAAAATATGAGTTAAATTGATCCAGGTTAAACCTGTTTCCAACCAGAAAATTTACTTGATGTATCAGTATAGATTTATTATCACGTTTTTCTATGAAATCTATTTCAACTAATTTCCTTTAAAAAATTCTGGTTCGAAACGTGTTTAACACATATTGGACGCTGTCCTATAAATAGGACAGCTAATAAAACATTTTTGAAAATAAAATTGGTAAGGATTTTCTGGATGCATTTTGTTATGGCGTCTTTAAAAGATATAAAAGTAGAACATACAAACAATAAAACAAGTAACCAATTAAAATTTAATTGAAAAAAATCTATTTAAAAAATCCTTTAAAATTTTCCACCTTATAATCTAGAATTGTACTGTTATTATTATCTTTTTATTGGAGAAATCATAGAGTATTTTTGTACAACATAAACAGTATTTTTAAAGTAAAATAAAATATTTGCTCATAAAATTAGTTTATGTAGGCATTTTATATGTCCTCACTATGTGTCCTACTAATATGTCCTATTTATAAAGGACAGCTAGTTACTTAAAAAATTAGAAACTTTTTTTCAAATTTTTGCTAGTATCTAATTAATTACACCATATTAATGATATAATCGAAGTTTTAAAATTTTTCAAAAATATTTAATCGGTGTGGTCCAATGTGGGTTAACCTGGGTTAATTTAACTCACATTTTACGGAAGTTTAGTTCGAAGTTTGCAAGTATGAATAAGGCTATTGTCCGTGAAAATTGAAAGGCAAATGCTCATAAATTTACAGTTTTTTCAGAGAGTGAACTGACACTATATTTTCAGGACACCGGCGTTTATGTGGATCCCAAAGACGAATTATAAAAAAATTTTATATGAAAAAATTGCAAAATACTTTCCAAACATAACTTGCAAAAAACCATACACTGTTTCAAAAAAATCTACCAATTTA
This sequence comes from Maratus speciosus, assembly GCA_963932465.1. Taxonomy (NCBI): domain Eukaryota; kingdom Metazoa; phylum Arthropoda; class Arachnida; order Araneae; family Salticidae; genus Maratus; species Maratus speciosus. Next base: position 267,501,030 of record OZ010798.1, on the reverse strand, counting down.
CGTTTTACTGAAACCCACAAAAAATATCCTAAAGTATGACCTTTATTTCAACGTTCAAAATGATGTCCCCTTTTATGTGGTTAAAAATGCATAAATCTACTCGAAAGCATATTATCTTACCACTCTTCAAAACCTCTGTTGAGATTTATACAGAAAGTGGAAACAATATTTTAATCCGAGAAATACAACCCGTAGGCGGCGTGACCACAGTAGGGGAATTCATTTCGTGTGAATCAAAATGTTAGTTACTCATTTATCACATTTCCGTTCTTACCATTTATTCTTTTCGTTGAGTGGACGTGACTGAAAAATAATCTTTGCAAGAAAGGATGCAACTGGCTTCCATAACACACTGAATTCGAAAATATTTATTACAGCTTTTCTAATATTTAACACAATGCCAGGAGCGTAGCTACATATATTTATTCGGGGGGGGGGGGGGGGGGGAATTCAAAAATTTCCCCAATTTGAAACAAACTACTCTAATTTCCAACTCAAATGATATTGATATGTGTAATGTATGTATGAGATTGATAATGATTGTTATGCGAAAAAAAAAAAATTCCCTTCCAAAGAAAAATAATGAAACTAAAAACATAAAAATTCTAATTATTGGTTTCGTTTACTAAAAGTTTAAATACTCCTCTAGCACATAGATAATTCAAATCAAAACTAGATTATTTTCTATTTTCCTATCTTGGAATAATTCGGCATGAAAATAAAGATAAAAAGATAAGATAAACAATTGCAAAATGAATAAAGGAAGATCGTGTTCATTCTTTCTTAAACTGAAAATTTTGTTTATTTGTGCATAAAAAGAAAAAAAAATAACTTTTTGTTTCTCTTTTCTTAAATACATTAGAACCTCGGTTATCCGAAGTAATTGGGAACAACCCTCTTTCGGAAAATCGAAATTTTGGGATAATCGAGAATGCTTCAATTTTAAGATTAAGGAGAAATATATGCAATATTTCTTATTATGGTAACACGTGCTTAACAAAAATAAAGCAATAGCAAAATAGAAACAAGAATAAATTACCTGAATTTTAATTCTGAAATTAAGTACCTTTTACATATATCACAATGGTCTGAAAAAAAATTGTTTAGTTTGTCGCAGTTTCGATTGTCTTTTCTTTAAAGCTCTATCACGGAGTTTTTTATTATTATTAGTCCACCAGTATCACAGTCTTTCTGATATTCCAGCTATGCCAAACCTTTTGAAAAGCAATCAAAAGCTTCAGAATTGCTAATTTGTTCGTTTTCTTCGCTCCATTTCGCAGCTTACGGGAGCTCAAGTTAAATTCAACGGAACTCTAAGATAGGGGATCGAAAATATTTATATCTACTCGTAGCTCGGAAAGGACCGCTTGCACACAAGGAATATACTAGTAAAGAAAAAAAAAGGTCTTTCAAAATGGATTTCGCACACGAGGAATGTGATAGTAAAAAAAATGCTTTAATAATGGATTTCGGTTAACCGAGAGTTTCGGTTAAAAGAGTTTCGGGTAAAAGAGGTTCTATTGTATAAGTTTCCATTTTAACTTATTTTAATGCTAATTGAAATCAAAAAGAAGGGGAAAGAGACATCGTGTTTTTCTTTTCTAGTAAACCTAGTAAAGTAGTTTTCTTTAGAATAGAATTAAAAGAAAATTTGTGATATTTGAAAATTTATGTCTGGCATTGATGGCAGCGACTAAGAACCTTGCTCTGGCGACCTATTGCTATAGCGCCAATCGGAAGACAAATGAATACAATTTGTTGTGCGATTTTCATTTGTGACAGTAGGATATTTTTTAATTGGAACGTTTATTTTATTTTTAGAGATCTAACGTAAAATGACCATTTTCTTTTTCTTTTCAGTCAACTAACATTAGTTTAAGGTTTGTGAACGCTTTGTCTTCTATTGTGTGCGAATCATAACCGCTCTTCATATAAAAATAATGTCAGTGGTTCTTAATAAGAATCATGACGTTATTTTGTAATTTCTGAGTAAGGAACAAAGTTTTGGAAGAAATAAACGATATGGAATTAGAGTCAGCTCTTGATGGACAGGAGTAGAGAAATTAAGGTTTGGTGGATGTATGATATTTTCATAGAACACAGAAACACAATGTCAAATGGAAATCTGGCTGCTTTCTTTTGGTTATTTAACCCATTAACCGCCGAAATTATAACATAGGGATCTTCAACTTTTTGCAGAAAATCTTTTGCCACCACAAATTTTGAAAGATAATTTTCGCTTTATTTAAGGATCAAAATTTCTTTTATTTAAAAAGGCAATTTTTTTTATCAATGATACTGGTAGCTTGATAGTTAATTTAAGCACATACATTTATTTTTACTGTTGCGCCAACGCAACACCAGCATGCAACAGGTTAACTTGTTTTTAGTTAAAACTCTCAGAAAAGAAGTCACCAAAACAATAGAAAATTCATATTTATTTAACTATTATTTTTTAAAAAGAAAAAAGGTGTTTCAAATATTTCCCAACTCTAAGCTCAAATTTCCCCAAGTTCACAAATATTAGAGGGGGATCCCCCCCTCCCCATGGCGACTCCTCTGCACATTGCTGACCAGGGTTGACAGTTTGGCCCCCTTTTTTTTAATTCCGAAATTTTGCATTCACACTAGAAATTTTCCATAATATTCTTTGCTTTATTTAACCCTCTCGCTGCGTAATTGTTTTATCAAAATAGCTTCAAAAATTGCGTATTTATAGAATTTTTATTCTTTTGTTACTGGTTTTTCAAAACCAAAATTTTTATCTAATTTAATCGGGAAAATGCTCCGATTAAATAAGGCAAAATTTACAATAGAAAAATAACTGGTGGGAATAATCAAGGAGAGTTAATTAGGAGGGGAAAATGCATCCCCGATAAAACCTCGGGTTGCGCAGCGAGAGTGTTAATAGCAGACTAATTGCATAAAGTAAAAAATCTTCTTTCAGAATTTACGGTATGAATTCGAAAATTTTGAATTTAAAAAAAGGCCAAACTGGCAACCATGACGCGAATTCACGTCTTTTGGGCATGTGTAATGCCGCCAACCGGGCAGTATTTTTGCATTCTATGTGTTACATTATTTCTCAAAATACATACTCAAAACTCTGTTTGCTATCGCCGCCAAAAACATCTCCAAAATTATTCTGAAAGGGAATGCAATATTTTAATCCGAGAAATACAACACGCAGGCGGCGTGGCCGTGATAGAAGAATTCACTTCGCGAGAATAAAAATGTTAGTTAATCATTCATCATTTACACGTTTCCGTTCTTTCTTCCTCTTATTCTTTTTTTATTTGTTAAATCGGCATGACTTAAAAAAAGTTTATAACTAACGGTGCAATTCAATATTTCACAATATTGACAATATGCAGAAATAATGTGAATAGAAATATTAAAACATTCTAAAATATTTTAATACCTGAAAATTGTTTCTGATACTCTGTCTTTCTACATTGCAATACTTCATTTTAAATTAAAGTTTGTAATGCTGAAGTTAGAATATTGCCCACAGAAAAAGCAAAGTAATTAAAAGTTTTTTTATTCAACACAGGCGCTGTTACGAATGAAAACGACTATTGACGCTCAAAGATGCAATTTCTTTGGGTTATTTATAAATGTTCGTTGAAGTACCTGAGGGGGAAAAATAGAGTCTTTAATGACGTATGTTTAACTTTAGGAAAACTTTAACAATAAATAAAATTCTTTGAATAAACCTTATGCGAGATTCAGAAAATCGGAAATTCGGCTTCTCATAGGAAAAGCCTACGAATTTAAACTAAAGCAAAGTTTTTGTCAAGGCTATTGTAGATTGTAGGTGCCACAGACGTTGTGTGATTCTATAAAAAATATTTGTAACCATAAATAAACATGTAACAAAGTTTATCTTGCTGTATTCATAAATCGATATGTCGAAGGATTATACAAAATATATGTGCAGTTCTCCAATAAGTGGGTAATTTGTGTCCCTTGGGGTTATATGATATATTTTGGCATTTATATAGTTTATTTTAGCATAAAAGGTATCTGCTCATGTCTTTCTACAATATCAAAAAGCATTTGCAAGAAACTAAATGCAAATACAATCGGACTTCTATTTAACGAACCTCTATTTTGCGAATTTCTCTGTTTTGCGAACATTTACTTGGAACCAAGAACATTTTGCAAATTTCTTCGTAAAATAACCTCCAAATAGCGAAGTGCATTCTCTATTTAACCCTCCGCCTACCAGACGGGTCCAATGGACCCGATGGGTACATTCGAAATATTTATTCTAACCAGAAATTTCTTTAAAATAAACTAAATATGTAAACCAGACAATAATGAGTTAAGTAAATAAGTTCAATAGTTTTAAATAAGAATTCTGATGTGTAATATTTTTATAAAACTTGAGTAAAATTTTCGGTAGTTCTAGGGTTAACGAACTTTTCCTTGGGATCTAATTTTTTCTTCTCCCTATTTCTTAAAATATTACTGGGCATTTCAAACTTATTCTTTCTCTTAGCACATTTTATGATGATCAATGACTATGAACAGGTCTTACCAGGCACCTAACTCACCGAGAGCAGTAAAATTCCTGTGATTCTTTGCTTTCCATCCAAGAAGTGCAAACTTTCAATATTCCCTTTTAACCCTCAATGGAGCTGCCCCATGTCCTTAAACTATAGTTTCCCGTTTTGTAGATTGTTGATCATGATCAATCGTGTTTATAATTTCGGTTCTTGTAGCTCAAAAATGTCAAAGCGAAAGTGCTGGAGCATCAAAGAAAAAAAATTATTCCCTATGAGGTGGATAAAGGCGTGAAAAAAAAAAAAATACTGCTTTAAAATCTGGTATTTCCCCAAACAGCTTATCAACCATAATAAAAAATCGTGATTTTAATGTAAAATTATTTTTTTAACTGAAAATACAATGTATTTCCAGACAATGTTTTATTTCATTCTTATTTCCCTTGCAGTTTTCTTTTTGATGGGTAAAATAAATAAAACAAATAGATATAATTTATAAAAAAAGTGTGACTAATTACTTTTTTAAATTATATTTAGTGTTTATGGACTTGAATTACGTTTTATGTAGTTTAAAGTATTTTAAAAAGTGACTCTCTATTTAACGAATTTTCCATATAACGAACTTTATTTCGGGATTTAGCTACTTCGTTAAATAGATGTCCGACTGTATTTCTCCAATAGCAATTAAAACATTCAAATTGTCACTTCTGTCCCTTGTCCTTCAGCTCATTCAGTGATCTTCTGAAACAATTTTAAATGCAATGGCAAACTATTTTTGAAAATTTTGCCACCTAAAATGAAAATTCATGCTCTGAAGTATATAATGAAGAATTTTTAGCTACAATTGGTGGATATTCGACAACATTACATAAAATGGACTGATATTTCGATGTTTACATTGATAAGCGGGAAAAAAGTGTCTTTTACATGCCAAATGCTTAACATTACCACCTCCCCCCTAAATTAGATTTTTTATTTCAATTCCTACTATTAGTTCACACTCTCCCTATATTTATTTATTTATTTATTTATTTATTTATATATATATATCTTGTTCAAATTTTCAGTCGTTAATAAAATGCTTATTATTGATCCTATCAAGTTGAAATAATTTTTTAAAACTTGTACTGGATTCAATTGATGTTAATACAGTTTTTTCAAATATTAATTCATTAATTAAATTTTAATTAATTAATTTTAGTTTTACATGGGAGACAAAATGGCGGCAATTGGTTATTGAAGCATTTAATGAATCTTCATATCAAGGGGGGTTACCATAGGGGGGGGACCCTGTTCTGTCGCCCAATAGCGCCAAGTTTGTCGCCAACTTGGTGATATCTCTAATATTTCGCCAAATTCTCATAGACTTCCGTTGTAAACATACTTGCTTATAGAAAATCAACAAATTGAGATATTTTAATGCATCAAAAAATAATATTAGCTTAAGGGATTATATTATTTTTTTCTTTGATGACCTAAGTTGGAATTGACTTTAAAAACAAAATTTTTATCTTACTTCTTATCAATTTATTTTGTCGTCGATTTGTCTGTAGATAGCCAAATCAAGGAACGTTTCCATACGTTTTTTTTTTTTTTTTTTTTTCTTTACCGGTTTATAATTTGTTAATAGTGTATCAGTGAAAGTGATTGAAGATTATAATCAAACTTAAGAATTTTAATATTCACAAAACATTTAACAATTCTATAATCTATCCCAGAGACGGCGAACCTTTTCACATCCACGTGCCAATTGATTTCAAAAATATATTTTACGTGATCATGACGTGCCAACAATAAAAATTTATAATGGATCAAATAATAATGAATCAAAATTACTTAAAATTTTGTCATTAGTATTACAAAAATATGGGTAATATTTGATGTTATACTTTAGAAATTTATTTTTTAAATATTATTTCTGTTGTCTCATCTTAGATCAGAGGCCAAATAATTTACATCAACTTCGTACTTAATTATTTTTAAGAGAATGCAAGTTGAATTAAACCCATTTGACAACATGCTTTTACTTGAGCGTTTCATATTATTTATTTCCGAAAAGAATGTCTCGCAGAAAAAATGTCGAAATAACAAACACCAGAATCTACAGCTTTTAGTGTCTAGAATCGAATTTCAAGTTGTTATAATTTTACCTTCGGCATTCTTGCTTATTATGCCTTTTAATCTTTTGTTTTGTGTTAATCTCCTAATTCTCTCTTATTCTTAAAATTTTGTGAGTCAATAGTGAATTGGATTGGAATACATTAAGTTATATTTCAGTGTCTTCAATCTGTATGACAATGACAAACAACCGAGCTAATCGAATTCAGATAAACAGAGACAACATCTAAATCAATTCATTTTGTGAAATTCTATTATACAGGGTAAGTCAAAATGAATATAGCGATTACAAACGGCTATAACTATTTAATGGAAAAGAATTTATCGATAAGATTTACACAGAATGTAGATGGAACTTCAAAATTTTGCATACATATGTCATAGATGTTCTCTGTGACATCTCTTGGTCACACGGACAACATCTAGGCGGTGGTCCATTTCACGCCATACATTCTGAAACATTTGTTCAGTCACCGACACAAGCGCATTACAAATGCGTACTTTGAGTTCTTCAATTGTTTTGGGCATGGGAAGCACAAAATCGCAGGGTGTCAAGTTCAGTGATCTTGGTGGCCAAGAGCAGAAGACATCGTCGGCATCTCCACTTCGACTGATCCAACGCTTTGGAAGATGTTGGTTTAAAAGTGTACGAACCTCCATACTCCCAGAATGACATTTGTTAAATTCTAACACGAAGAATGCTTTGAACACGGAACTAGCCATTTTTACTAATGAGACGCCTGCAATGAACAGGTTTCTTGTCGTTGCGAAGTTCTAACTCGCGCATGCGTAGGCTTCCGCTTCACTGCACCTGCGCCTTAAGTAAAGAAATTTTGAAGTTCCGTCTACATTATGTGTTAATCTTATCGATAAATTCTTTTCTATTAAATAGTTATAGCCGTTTGTAATCGCTATATTCATTTTGACTTACCCTATATTTTGTTGTAGAACCTAAATCTATGCCGTGCCAAAAATAATCTGTAGCGTGCCGCTTATGACACTCGTGCCATAGGATCGCCGACCCTGATCTATCCTAAACATAGCATCAATTGTGGAAAACTTCTACATAATTAATATTTTATGCTGGAAATTCCTGTCCCATAAAAAATTATCTCTGCGGTTTCGATACAAGCCTAGACGATTTACTTGATAAATCATCAAATTCGTTCTTCCGAATAAGACATTTAATTTTAGCATAAAAATCGAAGCGGCTAACAACCCTGCCCAACTTATAGCTCTGACCAGTCTCCATAAACTGGAAGATAGCTGAACAGAAAATATTAATTTCTTATTCGAGAAAGTGTGTATTCATTTCCCATTCTGTTCATTAAATAATTGATTACGGCATAAACAGAATAATTACTCTCTTATTTTCCCTGAATAATTATTTTTTGCTTTTGTTGCTTCGGGAATTCTGTCTTTTTTCATTGCAATACTTCATTTTCAATGAAACTTTGTCATGATGAAGTTATATTATTGCCCACAGAAAAAGCAAAGTAATTAAATGTTTTTTATTCAACAAAGGCTTTGTTATGAATGAAAACGACTGTTGACACAAAAGATGCAATTTCTTTCGGTTATTTTTAGTTCGCTGAAGTACATGAGTGAAAAAAAAAGAGTCTTTAAATGAAGTATTTTTACTTTGAGAAAAATTTAACAATAAATAAATTTATCAAACCGTATGAGATATTGAGAAAGCCGCAAATTCGGCGATAGGAAAATCCTACATTTTTTTAAAAACTAGATCAAAATTTTTGTCAAGACTATTTATAATTGTAAGCGCCACAGACATTGTGTGATTCTACAGAAAATATTTGTGACAATAAGCACGTAACAATGTTTATCTTGCTGTATTCATAAATCTATATGTGGTTTATAATATACATATATAGATGTAATGTATAGATTCTAATTTAATTTTTCTAAATTTAATTATTTACCCTTAACCCTTCAAAAGCAGTGGTTTATTTTTGGACCACATAATTTTAATCCCTAAATGGGACATTGACACCAGAATTTTTGTTTGAAAATTTTCGTTTTATTAACCGCTTGGGGAGGAGCGACCGGTATTCGTGCCGCGTAAGATGCTCAGAATCGGGTATTATTCTCACCAGTAAAGTTTTATTGTAAATACAGTAAACCCTCGATTTAACGGACCTCGGTTCAACGGACTAATTTTTAAAAAAATTAAACAAAAATTAAAGTAAAACAAGTGGGTAAGTGTGATCGCAGATCGCACAGAGGGTTTCGTTTAATATCCCTTTTAAAACACTTTATCCTTAAATTAACAAATCAAAATCGTTAATTTAAAATTATTCCCCTCTCCCTAACCTGAAATTCGACACCCGTATTTCAAATTTTTATATTTGACAAATGTCAAATATTTATTTATCACTATTATTTACTGGAAGCCTCCATGATAAAACAGCTTCTAAAACGATGAAACACGCTTCGAAAAAAAAAAGTATTACTGCCCCCCTCCCCCTCCCCTAGTTGAGAATCAACACGCAACCCTCTCTTAAGCTTTTATATGTAAAAAATCAAGCAATAAACAACGACAAAGCATTTCTTTTTACTATTTTTAAAAAGCGATTTCTCGGTAAAATAAAAAAAAATATTTATTATATCTGTGGTGATACAATGTCTCGTGATCAAATGAACGAAACCTTAAAAAAAGGGAAAGAACACGAAACGCCGAAAGCGCGCGCTTTGATTCTCACTGCAGCGTGGTTTTCGTTCTAAGCATGCGCAATGATGCTGGCGACCTATGCGACCATGTGATATGCTTTTCGTTCTATGCATGCGCTAGCGTACCCACGATCCATTTCTGCTTCAGTTCACAAGTGTATTTTGCTACTAGTGTTTTTTTTTCTGTGTAAAAAGTGTTTCATTCCCATAAAAGTTGCATATGTGTTAATTCGTTTGTATTTCATTACCAATATTGTATTATTAAAAGTAATGTATTGTGTTTATATATATATATACAGTAGTATATATGTATATACAATATATATTTATGTATATACATATATTGTATATATACAATACATGTATATACACTGTATATATTGCACATATATATTATATATATATATATATGTAATTTGCACTGTAATAATATATGTAATTACAAGTACGTAATAATATATATATATGTACTATAATTATAACAAAATAATATTATAAATAGTACTTTGCGATTAAACGGACTTTCGATTTAACGGACACATCTTAGTCCCAATTAGTCCGTTAAATCGAGGGTTTACTGTATTGTCTTATTTAATCCGAGCATTTTCCCGATTCAATTAGCCAAAAATTGCTGTTTTAAAAAAACGGTGATTAAAGATTAAAAATTCAGCAAAAGACGCTCGTCCCGAAGGGGTTATGTACGTGAAGGAAAGCTTTTACTTGTTTTCAAATAAATTTGTTTGTAAATTCCGGTGCTATTCATTCATTTCAGTATTTTACTAATATAAGTGTCTTGCCCCTGAAAGGGTTAATGAATTTTCTATTTATGTCTCTATGAAGATTTAATAAAACGCACTATGCGTTTTCCCGGGCTGTATTGATCCAAAAAACACAAATATGGTGTCAAAATTGGGTGTAGCTATTTTAAAAATCAAAGTCTGTGCATTTTTTAATATATCTCCGAATTATATTTCAAAATTACATTCAATTGCATCATCAAAGAAGACAGTTTTCCCAGTATAATAACATCTTTGGTATAATTTTATCATAAAAGCCTGCGAATGGAGGCAGGTGTATCGGGGATTTTAATACTGACTATCTAACATTGTGGTTTCTTTGATTGATATTAGATTGAATTTTTGCTTTGGTAACTTATAGCGACCAGGGCTGTTGTTTCGATTATCCATATATATATTGTGTATATTTGCACACGACAAACAATTTTTGGTTACAATTAATCCACAGAACATATAGACATAGACAATGCCCAACCGTAGCCAGGGAGAATGCACAGCCACAAAAAAGGTTGAAAAATACCGTAGGCTGGCGGTGGAATCTCAGTCTGTCTTTCCTACGCTGGCAAATAATTACTGGGAAATGCACTTGGCCACGGAGGGCCCAATGTGTTTTTTTAATGATTATGACTTTATGTTTTAAAAAAGTTCGCTTATGAATTCAATAAATTAAACTACCTTTATTAAAAATGTCTCATATATGCCCAGATTGGTAGTTTTTCTACATATTGTGGCAACCTACATTAGAGAACTCGGCGATATTCGCTTAGACGAGTTTGACGAGTAAACAGATAATTTGGCGATAATAAAGTTTATCAAATCTATATTGATTCAAAATAATGTTGATAAATAAAATTTTACTGCGATTTTTACTCTGATATATAAAGATATTTAAATGAGACTTTGTAACTTTAAAGTTAAACGAGCAAATAAACATTAGTTTGGCGATAATAAGGCTGAAAATCTGTATTTGTTCAAAATAATGTCGATAAATAAAAGTTTACTGCGCATATGTCGCTACTTTGATGTATAAAGGTCTTTAAATGAAACTGCTTAATTTTAAAGATAAACGAATAAATAAACATTAGTTTGGCGATAAAAAGACAGAGAAAATCTCTATTTGTTCAAAATAACGTCGATAGATAAATTTTACTATACGTATGTCGCTACTCTGATATATAAAGGTACACTTTACTTTAAATGAAAGTCATTTTAAAGTTATAATGTTTCCAATAAGAAAAACAAAATGGTTAACTCTTCTTTATTCAATAGAGTCTTTATTACGAATAAAAATTATTGTTGACACGGAAAGATGCAATTCATTTGTGTTATTTTTAAACATTCGGTAAAACACTTGAGCGAAAAAAAGGGAACATTATTAATTTTTTTTTTTAATTTTCGGATGGAGTTACAAACGTATAATTCTTCCGAGAAAAGCCTTATTGAAGAATGAGAGAACCACTAAGTCGACATCTGATAAGGAAAACCCACAAATTTAAACAGAAGCAACATTTTTGTTTAGACTATCGTAAGTTTCGTAGATATTATATGATTCTAAAGAAAATATTTCTGACAAAGAATCAACTCCTAACAAAGCTTACCTTGTGGTAATATTAATTCTAGTATTGATATTTGGTATCTAGAATCTGGTATATGGTTTCTGATAAAAATGCGAGATGTTATTATTGTATCTTGATTGTCGTCTATCTTTATATGTAATTCTAACGTTGTGGTTTCTTAATCAATAGGATTTTTATCTTTTAAAACACTTTGGTTATGTATACGAATCCACAGAATTTTACTGCGGGTAATTTCGGAAAATAAGGGTATTTTTTTTGTCTTTTGTCGCGCATATTATGTTCAGCGATTTACTTTATATTATTGATACCATTTTGTCAATACATTCTCATTGGGAAAATTGTCGGTGGAATAATGTTTTTGCTTTATATTATTGATACCATTTAGTCAGTACATTCTCATTGGGAAAATTGTCGGAGGAATAATGTTTTTACTTTATATTATTGACACCATTTAGTCAGTACATTCTCATTGAGAAAATTGTCGGAGGAATAATGTTTTTTCTGTATATTATTGATACCATTTAGTCAATATATTTTCATTGGGAAAATTGTCGGAGGAATAATGTTTTTGTTTTATATTATTGATACCATTTAGTCAGTACATTCTCATTGAGAAAACTGCCAGAGGAATAATGCTTTTGCTTTATATTATTGATACCATTTAGTCAGTACATTATCATTGGGAAAATTGTCGGTGGAATAATGTTTTTGCTTTATATTTTTGATACCCTTTAGTCATTACATTCTCATTGAGAAAATTGTCGGTGGAATAATGTTTTTGCTTTATATTATTGATACGCTTTAGTCTTTACATTCTCATTGAGAAAATTGCCGGAGAAAAAATGTTTTTTAATAAATCTATGTAATTTATATAGATAGAAATCTATATAATCTGATAAGATTTATTCAATTTCATCGATGCTGGATTCTATTTAGCTTTGTGTTTGCCCCAGAGTCGGTGGCTCACTGAAAAAAATTCCAACTTGTGCTGCGATTGCAGCCTTGGCAACATATGACAGTGAGAAGTGCTAGGCTTAGTATCGTTCTAAGTTGTTCAGTTGGTAAAACGTCGGTGCTTTATACCAATGACCCGGGTTCGAGTCCCAGCTTGGACACTTTTTCACTCTGTTGGCTGTACGCCTTTTAAGCAATTAAAATTTTAAATATTATTGAATAATGTTTTTGCTTTATATTATTGATACCATTTAGTCAGTGCAATCTCATTGAGAAAATTGTCGGAGGAATAATGTTTTTGCTTTATATTATTGATACCCTTTAGTCAATACATTCTCATTGAGAAAATTATCGGAAGAATAATGTTTTTGCTTTATATTATTGATACTATTTAGTCAATACATTTTCATTGGGAAATTGTCGAAGGAATAATATTTTTGCTTTATATTATTGATACCATTTACTCAGTACATTCTCATTGCAAAATTTGTCTGAGGAATAATCTTATTAAGCCTAAGAATCAGCGTAGGATGAAAGTATAAACTAATTCACTTACTTCAAGTAGCTTAAGTGATAAAATTTCAACAGCTACTAGTAGTATCAAAATAAAAGAGGGAATTACATCACCCAAATAAGAATTATGACAAAATCTCAAAAAAAGAAATGGGTGTCTTCCCACTTATTTCCTAAAAGAGAAAACGAAAACAAACTTCGTACCTTTTTATCAGTTTCCTGCAGCTCAAAACGTATTTCACCGGATTTCCTCCCTTGTTTGCCGCGCTCGCTTCCTTGCCAGACTATTTTACACATCTTCTAATTTTGTAGGCAGGATGTACAGGGTATTACAAGAACGGCATTTGTAATTTTATGAAAATTAATTGAGTCGAATTTATAGGTACTCTCCAATGGAATCCTGCGGATTACCGACAAAAGAAAATTCGTTAACCTGAAACTCGACCCAAACACAAGAAAAAAAAATGCCAAGCAGACACCCGACCCGAACACAACTAAAAAAAATTGTCAACCCGAAACCCGATCTGAACTCTAAGTAATTAAACCCGAAAACCGAAATAACAAAAAGAAATTAACCATAATTTAACACAGTTACCAAAGAATATTCTACAATCATATCTCTAATATAAATTTTATCTTTTATGAAGAAAAACTAATATATATAGGCTTATTCCTGTTCAAATATGTAGTTTTCCGCCTGAAAAAATATCCTAGACTTTTTTGAAAAATAGGGCAACTTAAACTCGACTGACCCGTCCGACTCGATACAAGTCTTTCCCCAAACAAGGAATAGATTTCGGAAGACTCGGAAGTGTTGCTAGATGGAACGTATTTTTTTTATTCAGATTGCTCGATTGCTACCCTTTTTTTGAATTAGTATAATTCGTCTTATTTTCGCTTTATTTAATCTATCATTAAGTAAGGTGAATATTGGTATTTGCAAAACGTGATATCAATCAAAAAATCTGAGATAATAACGTATCGGACAGACAATAGTGTCCGATGCGAGTAATGTAGCAGTTTAAAATTAAACACATTCACGACGGAAAACGAGAATTCTCGTTTTCTTTCAAAAGACATCATTGATTAAGGGCGTGGCTTCTATCTTACAAAATATTCATTTTGTAAGACATTTTATATTAAATTCGTACATTGAAAGATATTTGCCGATGCATAAACTTGGGAAACCTATCTAGAACACCAATTTACAAAAGACTTTCAGAACAGGGAGAAGCTTCTACTGTTTTAAAATTCAGATTTGATAAAAATTGCCCGTCGGCAATGTGTTAAGGGAGTAGGGGATTCTTAACCCTTTCCGGCACACTGTGCCCGGTTCGGGATACCTAATTTTAATTCCAAACTTGCGATCGGCACCAAGAATATTTTAGTAAAATTTTGCTTTTACAATGAATAGTTAAAATAGCATGTTTTTAATTACTAAAAAAGTCGTTTTAAAATTCCTGTGTCAGTCAATCATTTCATTATTTTACAACGAAATTGCCCGTACCGGAAAGGGTTAACTGGTCATTTTCAAATAAATTAAATAATTATGATTATCAACAGTTATTATAATATTGATAAGAAATCCTTCAAAGTAATTATTAATTTTGTTATCATGAAATCAAAATTCTTAATTACATGTATAGTAGGTATGAAAGATCCTGTTGTTTTTATAAAAAGAGGGAGAGAGAAAGAGAGAGAGGAATATCTTTCCTGTGTTGAGATGTTGGGCTAAACAATTTTAATTTACTATAATATACATATATTACACTGTTTTTATTTTCTATTTTTTAGTGTTTATTTAGTGTTCCTCGTTGCAGTTTCACAATCATTTGCCATATTTTAGCGAGCGTGGTTTCGCTTTTAATTAACTTCATTATTATTGTAACTCCCATAACCATAAAGACTAATTGTAACCATAAAGACTAATAATTGTCGATTTATCACCTGTGGCGGGCTAACGAAAAAATACCTTAAAATCAATTTATAATGAAGTTCTAAAAATATTAAAATGTTGTATTGTCATATAAACTGTATAACATACTTATAACTATTTAAAAAGTGACACAAACATACAAAAATAATATTTAATACAACCCTGAGATCTTTCAAACACACACGCATTCATTTTCAAAGGGACAAGATGACTGACTGAACAGAAAACAAATTTAAAAACAAAAAGAAAATACTACGCATACGCAAGCGGTATGTTTGTGTCGCCTTTTAAGTAGTTATAAGTATGTTATAAAGTTTATATTAATGACAAGGTGAAAATTCCTTCACGACACTAGTTTTTAATAGTGTTTTGACTCTATTGTTGTAGTGTCATCGAAAACATACCTGTACAGATAATTTTTGTTATTCTAGCGCTTTAGGAAGAAAGTAAAAAACCGATTATAAAATTACATCTTTACATACATAAACCAAGTTAGATTAAATAAAAGAGTTAAGTACAAATCATTAATTTACTGGAAACTACGTGATTCCATGGATATTGATATTTTACGTTATTTCTGTTTATTTTCAATTACTTTTTAGTTTTGAAAGTTCAGTTTATTGTTTTGTTTAGAGTTGCAAAGACTGGAAAAAACCCGGATTGAACCTATGGGAATAAACTCTGTGTTTTGGATTTAAACCTGAGAATAAACCAATTTTTTGCAAATCCAATTTTGTTAGATAGAATTTTGTTAAACTTTTTTTTTTTTTTTACTTTAACGCTTTACAGGCCACAAACAGTGTTGCCAAATCTAGTGGGTTTTCAATTCAGAAATTTCTTAGCTCTTCACCAGAAAATGTTTAATACTATTTTTTATTATTATAATTATTATTCACGGTACATTTACCACCTTCCAGAGAAATTTTAGAATCTCTTAACAATAGTTTTGTAAATGCGGCAAGCGACCAGTAGAGTGTTAATAATAAAATTTTATATCACTGAATCATTTTAGAATATTTTCGAGACTGCGTGACATATATAACAGACTACATGAAATACATCGGCAGCAATTTCTTGCATATACTTAGACGTTAAACAGCTGCGCAGCTGTATCAGTATAACTGTATTTATTCAGGAAATGTTTGCAATCGCTTTCATGATAAGTGCTTCCATACGTCTCAATTATGTGTATAGTAAAGCACGGTTTATACATTTTCAAAGTATCTCACTTAAAACCGTATAACTAAAAATTGACTTTAATGCACAAATGCACAAGGCTTGTTCTGAAATTAAGTGGAAATTTCCCTTTGGAAATATTAAAAAAAATAAAATCCTAATCGTCGTGTTAAACGCCTTAATTCTCGCTCCAGTGAAATCCACGGGCTGTGTTTTTTATTAAGATTAATTGCCACCAGTTTTATAAAATAGTGTAATTACCTTTATTATGGTATCATTTTACCTGTCATAAGTAAGGTGAATATTTCTTTTTCAGAAAAGTGGTTCCAATAAGCAATTTGAATTTTTAAATCGTAATTTAATGCGACCGTTAAGGGGTTAAGTTGTTTTGAAGTTTGATTTTCCGCTTTCATTGTTTTCTCATTGAAATTCTTCAAACTAAACTTCCCTAGGAAATAGTTCGTAGAAAATAGGATTAGATTACGTTAAAAATACAATCAATAAAACAGATCTTTATAATAAATTCCTACAACAAACCTCTTCTTATTCTGAAATTAACACAAT
Organism: Maratus speciosus; assembly: GCA_963932465.1. Lineage (NCBI taxonomy): Eukaryota > Metazoa > Arthropoda > Arachnida > Araneae > Salticidae > Maratus > Maratus speciosus. Next base: position 267,484,199 of record OZ010798.1, on the reverse strand, counting down.
GATGCTCAGTCGACCAGATATTACTTAATTAACCCATTACTCGTTGTGTTGCGTTCACGCAACAGTCAAAATAAATGCACATATTTAAGTTATTTTGATACCCACCACTATTTTTCAATAAAAAAAATTGACCTTACTTAACCCTAGATCTACCGGGAATTTTATTCAAGTTTTAATAAAACGTTCTACACCAGAATTTTTATTTAAAACTATTTAATTTATTTATTTACCTTATTTTTGTCTGGTTTATATACTTAGTTTATTTTAAAGAAATTTCTGGTTTGAATGAATATTTTGTATGTACCTGTCGGGTCCAATGGACCCGTCTGGTAGACGGAGGGTTAAAGACACAAAACTTTAAGATCATATAAAGCGAAAATTATCTTTCAGAGTTTGTGGTGGCAAACGACGTTCCGCTAAAAAAGTTGAAAATTTCAACCTTATAGTTTTGGTGGTTAATGGGTTAATAAAGCAATCAACCACATTAAAGCAGCTTCATTTTGAGCTTTTGTTGTTTGCTTATTCGAATTCTTTAAACAAAACTTCCGTAGGAAAGACAATAGTTCGTAGAAATAGGTGTAGATTACGTTAAAAAATACAATCAATAAAACAGACCTTTATAATAAATTCCTACAACAATATTCTTATTCTGTAATTTAGTTTTATAAAATCGTGCCAGTGACGCTCGGTTGACCAGAACTTAATTAATTATTATAGCAGTCAAACACAATAAAGCAGCTTGATTTTTGAGCTTGTGTTGTTTTTCCATGCGAATCCCACAAGCAAAAGTTCCTGAAAAAGACAACAGATCGCAGAAATAGAAGTAGCTTACGTTAAAAAATACAATCAATAAAATATACCTTTATAATAAATTCCTATAATGAACCCTTTATTATTCTCCAATTGAGTTTTACAAAATCGCCCGAATGACGGTAGGTCGACCAGATATTAATTAACCCTTTCAGGGGCAAAGCATTTTCAATGCTAAAGCGTTAAAATAAATGAGTGGCACCGGAATTTACAAACAAATTTTCTTTGGAAATAGGAAATACCCCTGCAGGTGAGTTTTACAAAATCGCGCGAATGACGGTCGGTCGACCAGATATTAATTAATAAAGCAGTCAACCACAATAAAGCATCGTGATTTTGTGTTTTCGTTGTTTTCTCATTCAAATTCATCAAACAAAACTTCCATAGGAATGACAACAGTTCGCAGAAATAGCAGCAGATTACGATAAAAGATGCAATCAATAAAATGTACCTTTATAATAAATTCCTATAATGAACCCCTTATTATTCTGCAGGTGAGTTTTACAAAATCGCGCGAATGACGGTCGGTCGACCAGATATTAATTAATAAAGCAGTCAACCACAATAAAACATCGTGATTTAGAGTTTTCGTTGTTTTCTCATTCAAATTCCTCAAGCAAAACTTCCATAGGAATGACAACAGTTCGCAGAAATAGAAGCAGATTACGATAAAATATACAATCAATAAAATGTACCTTTATAATAAATTCCTATAATGAACCCCTTATAATTCTGCAGTTGAGTTTTACAAAATCGCGCGAATGACGGTCGGTCGACCAGATACTAATTAATAAAGCAGTCAACCACAATAAAGCATCGTGATTTTGTGTTTTCGTAGTTTTCTCATTCAAATTCCTCAAACAAAACTTCCATGGGAATGACAACAGTTCGCAGAAATAGAAGCAGATTACGATAAAAGATGCAATCAATAAAATGTACCTTTATAATAAATTCCTATAATGAACCCCTTATTATTCTGCAGGTGAGTTTTACAAAATCGCGCGAATGACGGTCGGTCGACCAGATATTAATTAATAAAGCAGTCAACCACAATAAAACATTGTGATTTAGAGTTTTCGTTGTTTTCTCATTCAAATTCCTCAAGCAAAACTTCCATAGGAATGACAACAGTTCGCAGAAATAGAAGCAGATTACGATAAAATATACAATCAATAAAATGTACCTTTATAATAAATTCCTATAATGAACCCCTTATAATTCTGCAGTTGAGTTTTACAAAATCGCGCGAATGACGGTCGGTCGACCAGATATTAATTAATAAAGCAGTCAACCACAATAAAGCATCGTGATTTTGTGTTTTCGTAGTTTTCTCATTCAAATTCCTCAAACAAAACTTCCATAGGAATGACAACAGTTCGCAGAAATAGAAGCAGATTACGATAAAAGATGCAATCAATAAAATGTACCTTTATAATAAATTCCTATAATGAACCCCTTATTATTCTGCAGGTGAGTTTTACAAAATCGCGCGAATGACGGTCGGTCGACCAGATATTAATTAATAAAGCAGTCAACCACAATAAAACATCGTGATTTTGAGCTTTCGTTGTTTTCTCATTCAAATTCCTCAAACATAACTTCCGTAGGAATGACAACAGTTCGCAGAAATAGCAGCAGATTACGATAAAAAATACAATCAATAAAATGTACCTTTATAATAAATTCCTATAATGAACCCCTTATAATTCTGCAGGTGAGTTTTACAAAATCGCGCGAATGACGGTCGGTCGACTAGATAGTAATTAATAAAGCAGTCAACCACAATAAAACATCGTGATTTTGAGCTTTCGTTGTTTTCTCATTCAAACTCCTCAAACAAAACTTCCATAGGAATGACAGCAGTTCGCAGAAATAGAAGCAGATTACGTTAAAAAATACAATCAATAAAATATACCTTTATAATAAATTCCTATAATGAAACCCTTATTATTCTGCAGTTGAGTTCTACAAAATCGCGTGAATGACGGTCGGTCGACCAGATATTAATTAATTAATAAAGCAGTCAACCACAATAAAACAGCTTGATTTTGAGCTTTTGTTATTTTTCCTCATTCAAATTTCTCAAGCACAACTTCCGTAGGAAAGACAGATTTATGCATTTTCTACTTTTATATGTAAATAAAAGGCTATTTTATTCAATTCAAAACCATTTTAGATTGTATATCAGTTAATTTCTTAAGGCGTTAGTAAATTCGTGTTGAGCATTTCACAAGGTCAGTGCCACAGGAAACGTGTTCTGCATAAAAGAACACAACTTAAAGCTTGGGCACGGAATTCTCTCTTTTTCCATTAAACTTCCTGCTGCTATCACAAATACTGATACTAATAATAAACGAAGCTAATGTTCAGTTGTCAAGCAGAAATGACATATGATAACTTTCTTTTGCCCATGACAACGAAAGAATATTAGCTAAGGCAAGAATTACATGATTATTACACAAGACTAGTGAACTTTTTACCTTTTTAAATGCTTGGCTTCTTGCGCACATGATCATTGATCTTTGTTAGTTAAACGTCTTCCTTAACTTCCTGATAAAACTGGTTGATTTGTTTTGTTTTTCAATTTTAGTTCTTCCTTTTTTAAATTGAAGTTTCTGTCTTAATTCCTTTGTTTGCATTTTAGAATGAGAGTTGTGCTGGAGTTAAAATATATATCTATATTGAGATAATGCAAAATAAGCTTTTAAATGTTTTATTAGATCAGTAAGTGTAAATCGTGTGTACAGCTTTGATGGAATAAATGGGGTACTTGCTTCCTACTTCCATACTACATTTAAATATATATATATGTATATATATATATATATATAAGAGTAATTCTGAATAGGAACAGTAATGACTCCACTGCCACGACTAATTGTAATTTTCTAATAGATAACTAGAAATATGATTAATAACTTTCTGATAACCGTGGCAATAATGCAACTTGAAGTAAAGAAAGAAAATAAAACTGTTTTCGCCTTTTTAACATCTTAAGCAGTGTTGCCAGATTGTCGAAAGTGAATTTCCCCAAAATTTCTTAAATTTTCCCCAAATGAGTGTCCGAAAAAATCCCCAACTCAGTTTCTACTCAAAAAAGTAAATTTTTAATTTTTAATTTATCACTATAAAAAAATGTTTAACTAATTTAAACTCAAAAATTTTCCCCAAATCAAGCCTTTTATTTTGAAAAAATTCCCCATTTATAAAAATTACACATTTAAACTCGGCAGAATTTTACATGCATATAACGAAGAGAATGAGAGTTACATTTTTCAACGACAAGTTCTTTTAAGCTTGTTTTCTAAATTGTTGCCAACAGGTGATGCTGGCCTATTATTACATTAGCTCCATCTACGCTTATGCCAATAAGTTTTTCAAGATTAGGTTTAGACCATCTCTAATCAGTTGAGATTTGAATGAATTTGAGATAGTGTTGGCATCACCTACTTCTATCTGGCTTAACCTATAAAGCGCTGTTTAAAATTTTTTGTCATCCCTACTGCAGATCTTAATCGTATTTCAAAGCACCTTTGTTGTATCAAATACTGTGCTTTCATAAATAATAAAAGAATAATACATGTTTTCTACATCTTTAATGGAATCCTTTAAAATAGCGTTCAAAGAACGTTTCAAATAAGTCCAGCAGATTTTGTAATCTGAAGGTATATGCCGCTTAAGAATGCAGAGTTCTCATTCACGTTTCTTATAAGGAGAACTATGGAGTCTGCTGCATTCATTCATTGAGCAATTTATGTTATAAACACAGCAAGGAGATTGTAATATGCAATTGCATCTCCTACAAAAATCTCTACTACTATTCCATGAAGCACAAATTAACTAGCCTTAAACAAAAAAAGTTATAAAATTGTTTCTATTTCTGTTGTACACATCTATAAAAGAAATGTGTATGTGCGTCTGCGATGATTAGGAAAATCTGCCGCGTGCCGCACTTATATAGTGTTCTGGAAATTCAGGTGGGGATAGCCCAAGGCTGGTCGTGATGAACCTGTGATACGTGTAAACTGTCATGTTGTTAACGATGAACACGACCACGAGAATAATGATAGACATCTCCGATTTTTTATTTTCATTTTCCAAATCAAAATCGATTTAGATCCAGTGTTGTCAGATGACTAAAAGTCAACTTTAAGTGAAATAATGAAAAAAAATCCCCAAGTTTTTCCCCAAAAATGTTGATCGTCCCCAAAAAATTCCCCATGAACTACTTGTCCCCAAAAAATTCTCCTAGAGGTTCAAATTCCCCCAAAATGGGGACAAAATCCCCAATCTGGCAACACTGCTCTTAAGCGTCACACCCGATAAGCGCAGGCTACTTTTTTTAAAAACTCGGGTTGTTTGATTGCCATCACTTTTTTGAAGTAGAAATATTCACCTTAATTAACGGCAGATAAAATGATGCGAGAATAAAGCTAATTACACTATTTTTAAAAATTGGTGGGAACCAACCAATATGAATTTAAAGAAAAAGGTAGCCTACACACCCCGTTAAAGTCACAGACGCAAGACTTAAGGGGTTAGTAGACTAACAAAAATGTTGATATTAAGTAATAAATTCAATTTACACCAATAATTATTAACAGTAAAGTTCATTTAGTTAATGTATTTGTTTAGTATCAAATTTAGACCGATTGATATACTTATTTAAATTTAATTTTTTACTCAATCTCTCGGAAACTGCCACAACCTACTATTTAGATTATAATTATTTACTATTAGAAGTTTTTTTTCACTATTATTATTTTGTTTTATTTGACGATGTGCTTTAATTCTAGGTAATACACACACGGGGCAAAGCGGCGATTTTTCTTATCAGGATAAAAAAGATGACATGTGGCTTGGAGTCAGTCTCGATATACAACAAGATAAAGCTCAAAATGATATTGTGGTAAGTGGCAAATTTTATTGACATATTAAATCCCGCATGATTTGAAATTTTTAACGATATTCTCCACCACTGATGTTACTGTATATAAACATATTAGTAAATTCGGGAATATACGCAAAGTGTGCGGCATGCCGAAGATGCGTACTGTTTTTTACAATTGTCACCACTATTTTTAGAAAGGTAATCTTCAAATCCTTTTATTGTAAATTTTGCATCAAATGTCTACGATTGCCTTAATTTCCGGCAAATAATCCATGGATCAAACAATCGCATTTGGACCCAGAAATTTTATATACTAGTAAAATCAAACTCATTAGATCGCAATAAATGGATATCTTCAATTATTGGATAAAATTTATAGTTCAAACATGATTGATTGATCCGCGGATTATAATAAGGTGATCGTTATTGGCAAATTGGAGATTTTGTCCTCATTTTGGGGAAAATTTTGTGGGGGAAACTTGGCGATAATTTTTTATCATTATTTCACATTTTGATGTTAAGAGTTTATTTTTAGTCATATGGCAACACCGGATCAAGATTCGGATTGAATTTTATTTATACTTTTCATCGTGTTCGTCGTTTACAGTTTACACGTTTTCTAAGTTCTAATTTATTATTTTTCAAATTCTATATCTGTTTATCTTTTTTAAAAAATTGTTAATAATTTTATTATAAACCGCAGAAGTTCTGTTGTAATTATGGTTGTTGTTGTTATTATTGTTTTTCCTTACAGCTTTGTTTCTTGTTAACTTTTCAATGTACCAATAAACAAATAAAGTAAGCGAAATTCTGAATTACCATTGTCATAAATATTATCTTTTCTTCCTAAATTAAATGTCATTTTGAATATAGTATGTATTTCGCATTTTCATCAAAACAAATTGTAAAAGAAGTATTGGGTTGTCCAGAAAGCTCGTGCCGATTTTGAAGGAAAATTGAAACGCAGAAGATTTAAATTTTAGTTTACATTTATTAAATTATATAGCTGCCCTTCTGTTCTACAACTATCTTCCTTCTTCCCAAAAGTCTCATAACGCCTTCTTGTCAAAACATTTGTGATTTGGTGGCAAAATACTTATCGAGATGCTTTTTCATGTCATTCAAAGAGACATTTTTTTTTTCTGACGAAGAGAATTTTTGAGAAAAAGAAACAAAGAGACAAAGAGTAGTCGGGTGGAGCAATGTCCGGAGAGTATGGAGGGAGGTTCAGAATATCTCAAACGAATGCAAGGAGTTTGTTTCTGACAGTCAAAGTTTGTTCCAAAAGTTTGTTTCTCAACTCACGTTATATTTTTTAATTCCTCTCGCAAAACTTTTTGAAAATAAAAACCCTTCAGATATACAGGGTGTCCATAATTAAACGACCCTACTTTAACCCCTTAATTCTCGCTCCCGTCAATATCTCGGGCTGAAGTGTCGTTCGTTATTTCTCGTGCCCGTCATATTCTCGGGCTGGAGATTTAATTGCTGGAAAAAACTTCTGACACCAGAAAAATTGAACTGGAATTTCCATTTGAAGTCTTTGAATATTAGCACTCTGGTTTGATTTGTACGATCTATAATTTGCCATAGATTTGTCATAGATTTGTAATATTTTTGTCATTTTGATATGGATTCTGATGAATCAAGCCTTTCTAATGATAACTGGAATATTAGCCCCTTCACGGTCGCTTAATATTTGAAAAAACCATCAAAAGTGTACCTATTTTTTTTATTACAGAAATCGAATAATTATAAGGTTTCTAAATAAAATATGCAATTAGTTTATTTTTAAGGCTAAAAAACAATATTTTATAGCCATATTCATATTTATATAAAAGCCATCATGCGAGAATTATGTGTCTTAACCTCTTAAGCTCCGCCCTCGATAAATGTAGGCTACTATCTTTTAATTCAGATTGTTTGACTCCCACCAGTGTTTTTTAAATAGTGTAAATGGCTTTATTTTCGCATCATTTTATCTGCCCTAAACTACGGTGGTGGGAATCAAACAATCTGAATAATAAAAAAAAGTAACCTACATTTATCGGAGGCGGAGCTTAAGAGGTTAAGACACATAATTCTCGCATGATGGCTTTTATACAAATATGAATATGGCTATAAAATATTGTTTTTTCGGCTTAAAAATAAACTAATTGCATATTTTATTTAGAAACCTTATAATTATTCAATTTCCGTAATAAAAAAAATAGGTACACTTTTGATGGTTTTTTCAAATATTAAGCGACCGTGAAGGGGTTAAAGTTGTCTACAGACAAAACTATTGTTCATAAAGTTGTGAAATTTTGTGAAAGACACAATAAAAGGATGGGAATTTGTTTGAGCTAAAAAAATATATAAATAAAAAATAGTCTAAAATTTCGCCACCAGAGGGCGATTTTTAATAAATTACACATTTAGCATTAAGATAGTTTAGAAATTTTATTTACAGGATGTTCATAATTAATCGACCCTTTTTTTACGTTGTCACAGACGAAACTATTGTTCAGAATGTTGTGACATTTTTTGGAGGACATAATAAAAGTATGGGAATATGTTTGAGCGAAAATAAAATTATGAGTCTTGTCTTTTAACGAATTACACATTTAGCATACATTTAAGATAGTTTAACAAATTTTGTTATAAGCAAACATGCTCTGCATGACTTTCATCATTTTCAGATATCATCTGGAATCGTAAGATAGCCTTTTGCACAGTTGACCGCACTATGTCCAGGGAAAAGCTAGGAAAATGTCGTGAAATGCTATCTTTAGAGTAAGGTTAAGTTAATAAATAAAATTTCTAAACTATCGTAATGCCAAATGTGTAATTTATTTTTTAAAAACGCCCTCTGGTGGCGAAGTTTTGAACTACTTTTATTTACGGGTTTTTTTTTCAGCTTAAACAAATTCCCATACCTTTATTATGTCTTTCACCAAATTTCATAACTTTACGAACAATAGTTTTGTCTCTAGACAACTTTAAAGTAGGGTCGTTTAATTATGGACACGCTGTACTTTAACAATATTTGCAAAAGAAACACACTATAAAAAGTATTTGTTAAAATAGTGGTACGAATGGAGCATAAAAATAGGTACCAGTGGACGCGAATCGGCACGAACTTTCTGGACAACCACAGTGTTGCCAGTGGGCTCCTTTTTTTTAATTCAGATTTTTTTCATTGGCACCCCTTTTTTTGAAATAGTAAAATTAGTTCTTATTTAATGATATATTAATTAAGGAGAAAACAAGGGGATTTCACCCTTTCAGAAAAGTGGTGCCAATCAAGAAATCTTACTTTTAAAAAAGTAGCTCTCTGGCAATATTGGACAACCAAATAGATAATGTTTTAGATTTAAATATCTGGTAAACATAAATATGACACACTAGGACGACTTTCCGGTCTTGAGTTTCTAAATATTCAGAAACTGTGCTGAGTTGGTTGCGCAGGTAGAAGATTTTCCGATAATCAATTAGATATAAGAGTTTAAATGTTTTTATAAATGGTGAATTCTTTCCAAAAAAAATGGCTGATTTGGCGAAAAAATTTGACTTAAATTAGTTGAAATTTTTATATTGTTAAATTTAAAATTTACTTTTTTTAAGTAAACACTGATTTGGGGGAAATTTTCAAAACATTTGGAGAAATTGACTTTTGACTATCTGTTAACACTGGAGTTTTATTTGAAGATTTTCCGATAATCAATTCGTTTAAATGTTTTGGTAAATGATGAATTCTTTCAAAAGAAAGGTTCATTTGGCGAAAATTTTTCACTTAAATTAATTGAAATTTTTATAATGGTAAAAATTTGCTTTTTTTAGAGTAGAAACTGATTTGGGAGAAATTTTCAAAGCATTTGTGGAAATTGACTTTTGACTATCTGGCAACACTGGGATTTTCTTCGAACTCACAGTGACAAATTATAAACCGTACACATCCTGGATATGCGCGAACATTTCTGTAGTAATCTGAATATTAATTTTATTATAAGTTAAACAGAAAACTCTTTAGAACTTAACTTTTGATGACCTGTATACTTTTATTAAACAATACGCGTAAATAAATTACTCTCATTGCAGGGTTACCAGTTTAGTCACGCATCTTTATTCAGAAATTTCGAATTCATAGCGGAAATTCTGAAAGAATAAATTTTACTGAACACAATTTACATAATTACAGACATACACGTATTAAAATTTTATTAAGAACAATTAAAATATAATTAAAAATATATATAAACGTTTTGGCTATTTTCATAGCCCTCATCAGTAAACGAACAGAGTCACAAAACAACAGGAGCCACAACAAACGAAAAAACAGTTAAAATCACGGTTTAAGTAGGATAGAATAATCAGCAGGAGCCTGGGTCGCTTCGTTGATTGGCGATTTAGCTAAAACAGCTGTTCCTGCTGATTATTCTACATTGTTAAAAATATCGTGAAAAATTACCTCTGTTTATAAAGGCTATCTATTTTCTGACCAATGAGAACGCTACATAAACGCCTATGAATCGTTCTCATTGGTCAGAAAATAGATAGCCTTTAAAAACAGAGGTAATTTTTCACGATATTTTTAACAGTGTATCCTACTTAAACCGTGATTTTAACTGTTTTTTCGTTTGTTGTGGCTCTTGCTGTTTTGTGACTGTTCGTTTACTGATGAGGGCTATGAAAATAGCCAAAACGTTTATATATTTTTTTAATTATATTTTAATTGTTTTTAATAAAATTTTAATATGTGTATATCTGTAGTTATGTAAATTGTGTTAATTACTAAGTAATCCAGATGTAATTATGTATGTATTTTTAAATAATAAATTTTACATATTTTATGTAAATACGAAATGTCTGTCATTAAATAAACGAAAAATTACTATTCTGAATTTCTCAATGGAAGCCAAACTGGCAAGCCTGGTCCATAGATCGACCATAGAGATAGCAAAAATTAACGCTCTCTTACTTTCAGCCATTAAACTATTGACACAGAAAACAGCTATACATTTTGTTTTAGTTCTTATTTAGACTGGGTAGGAGACGGATGCGCAAACTATCACCTCATCGAGTTGGCGCTACTGAAATTCCAGGATTAGTTAAAACTCGATTCGCATATTAACCCTTAAATGCCTGGTGTTGCTTTTCGGCAACATACCCAATTTAGGCTCTAAAATACTATTAGAATAATATTGAAGCTATAATGCCTAATGTAACCAATAAAATACATTCTGAAAATATTTTTAAATAGATTTTCAACATTTAGATGGCAACACTTGTGCTGTTTAAGAATAAAGATAAATTTATTTTTTCAAATGTTGCTACTTGTTCTTTTTGTTTTGTTTAGAAGCTTGCGAAATACCTTATTTTGACCTGCAGTGAGCAAGTAAAATTTATTTTTTATTACAGTTCCTATAATTCTTGTGTGTTTAATATTATAGAATTTTATCAAGGGAAATTATTTTTTTAATTAAACACCAGTGTTGCCGATTAGTAACAAACTGTTTTTTAGCCGTAAACTATACTTAAAACAAAATATGATTTTTTTTTAAGTATTTTTCCCATGATTTATTTAAAAAATGAAAGCCGAAAAACATTATTACAATGATTTTTGAAAAATCAAGCATTTAAGGGTTAAAATGCAACTGGTTTGCGAAGTCATATCGTGGAGGAAAATACCTACAAAGCCGATTTTAGTGGTTGACTGGTAGGTTTACCATTGTGTTTTCCTGCTCCCAGCCCTCCATGTTTTCATACCTTTGGTTGCAGGAAAACACAATGATAAACCTACCAGTCAATCACTGAAATCAGCTTTGCAGGTGTTTTCCACTAAGATATGACTTAGCAGACCAGTTGCTTTTTAATATGTGAATCGTGTTTTAACTAATACTGGAATTTCAACCACCAACTCCATGAGGTGATGGTCAGTAGGGGAACCTAGGGCACAACGGGGCACCGGGGCGGAATGAAGTTCGACGTTGTTTCGGTGTCAAGGAGGTGCTGCCAGCGAGTGGCAATAAGCAGAAGTAAGAAAACCTATCGCCGTTCAACTTCGGCAGTCATGTTAGTCTAGTTTTCTCGAACGCCGGTGCGTAAATTTTTCGAAGTGTGATATTTTGCTCCTGTATTGCAATTTCCGATTACTTTTACCCAAGGTAAGGCATACATACTTGTTTACATTACAACTATAGCTAGTTCATGCTTGTAGTACATTTAATTGTCTTTAGTTTTGGGTAGTTAAACTTTGTTTACGTATCTTTCTCCAGTGATCTTACCTCCCTATCCTAAATCATGTCCCCAGGGGCGGAATGGGGAGGTACCCCATTCTGCCCCGAAATATTGTTAACTTACTTGTTCTGACTGTGAATGCTTTTTTGCAGTGTATTTTACTCAAAGTCAGTTGAAAATTGGGTCGCTTGCTCCATATGCAAAAATAGGCACACATTTCTTGTGTGGCGATAGATAGCAAAGATGATGATATTGTCCTTCATTGGAAAAAAAAAGACGGACTAAAATACGAAAGTACTATACTACTGGCAGTAGAGACGCCAGTACTATTTCCGTATTTTAACGGAAGTTTTTCCCTGTAAATGCCAAAAGAACGGAAATTTTTCTGTAATCTACTAGGAAAAAGTTCCGTTAAAAAACGACAATAGTACTGGAGTCTCGATTGCCAGTATTATTTCCGTATTTTAGTCCGTCTTTTTTTTTTTTACAGTGTAGTGTGTGAATTTTGTCAATAGGTTTAAAAAAAGGACACAATTAATGAAAACTATAGTTAAAAATTTATAGTCACTTAAAACTAAATAAATATAGAGCAAACTTATTTTTTCTTGCATTTACACTAGTTTATACGTTTTTATAATTACTTGTCCTGACCACCTCGTTCTGCCCTGGGTATCGGGCACAACAGGGCAAATGATATAATGTTCTGTTTCTAAAAAAAATATATTGTTCTTCTGTTTTCTTACAACATTATTAAATTTTTGTTTTTATTTCATTATAATGTGTTCATCGAAAATTTTGCAGCTCTCTTAATTAACCCTTTTGCATTTTTAAAACATATTTTTACCTTGGCACCCCGTTCTGCCCCGGGTTCCCCTATTAATTACTTTAAAAATTTTTGGACATTTTCGGATACGGTTTCAGCCGAAATTCGGTTTCGATTTCGGTCTTAAAAACCTGTTTCGGTCTATCCTTAATTAAAACCTTAAAAGTTGGCAGTCTTATTCTCCATGTTGCTTCAGGAATATGCCAACGCGTCATAAGACAGAAGTGAACATAGTCATCTATTTTATGTATTATTCAACGAATCGGAAAGCAGTGCTGAATTACTGAGCATACGGGGTGATACCGGGTTTATGATAAGCCTATTAAAATACATCTGTAGTAAATTTCAATATATAATAACCATTAGTTTGATTTTTATGTACCGAAAAGAGAAACTGAGTGCGAGTGAAATATCGTGCATTGTTTATTATAACTTATCTTTTTATTGCAGGCCTGTGGTCATTTATGGAAAAACCAGTATTATCGTAGTCACCATTTAGCCAATGGAGTTTGTTACGTCATTAACAGCGATCTCGATCAAAGCCGTGTTGTGAAACTTGTGCCTCTGATACAAAGATGTAAGTACAATGTTTAATGGATTAATAAATATAAAATAATTTACTTTTTGATGTAAAATGAATGTTTTAATTTTAGAAGCATTTATGGTTTTACAGTATCGTAAGCTGAGGTTAGTTAGACCCTCGATGGGGTTACTTGGACCCATACCAAAAAACAACTTTAAGTCGGTCTTTGTCTATTGTGTTGAGAATATTGGGATAATTCAAGAATACTCGGAAAATGAATATTTTCAACACAGTGAAACCAGACTAATTTTACCCTTTGCGTTCGAAGTACAGGGTGGTTATAATTAAACTTTCCCCATAAACAGCATCCTACAGTGCAAACGGGTGAGCGGAATGCAGCGAAATTTCGTATACAGACTATACACGAGATGCGCTCACGGAATTCCGAAAAAAAAAATTAGTTCCAAAATATCCACCAGAGGGCGCTTTTCCAGGAAAAAACATTAAATTTAACACAATAAACAGCCAAAACAGAATCCAGAATTGTCAATAAATGTTAATATTGTTTCTGGATTCTGTTTTAGCTGTTTATTGTATTCAATTTAATGTTTTTTTTCTAGAAAAAGCGCCCTCTGGTGGACATTTTGGGACTTTTTTTTTTTCGAAATGCCGTGAGCGCACCTCGTGTATAGTCTATATACGAAATTTCGTTGCATTCCGTTCACCCGTTTGCGCTGTAGAATGCTGTTTATAAGGGGAAGTTTAATTATAACCACCCTGTACTCCTCCCAGGCATAGGCATCTCTTACACGAATTTATTCGGGTGGAACCATTTTCTTAAGAAAAATTTTTACTTTTACTTTGACAACACGTGCAAGAGAAATTTACTAAAAAATGTACTTTTAAAACATAATAGCGCGAATATAAAAATACAATCCTGTATGTAAATGTTGGGCGGTTATTTGCAGACACACGACCGCAAAGGATTGAAGCCCTTTTGTGTGTGTGTGGGTCCAACCTAGACAACACACTGACATCTCTAACAATATTCAGAGAAAATCATATTCAGGATAACTATTATGTACTGGATGAGTTAAATTGTCTAACAGACGGTCATGGAATATCCTCTGACTGTCAAAATGTCACACCTGTTGCTATCCCGTGAATAACTCCTTAGGACATTTTTTCTACAATTGCAGCATTAAGGAAGACGAAAATAAACGAAGGCAGAAGTTTAATGCACATGTGTCAAAAAATGGAATCCACAAGATTTTCTAAAGAGAAAAACTTGAAGAGGATAAAAGAATGAGAGAATGAAAATGGATAATTCGATCTCCATATCATCAGGATATCCAATAGATAGTTCTCATGGGATATCACAATTGCAGGATCTCTAGGATCTATCAACATGTTCATTGGTTATTTACGTCGCCGCTGATTGGTTAATTCTTATGACTTAACGCCAGTGTTGCCAGATTGGGGACTTTTTTGTCCCCAGATTGTTGATTGTCACCGCTTTTTTTAAATAGAAATATTCGGCCTATTTAGAAATAGATTAAAAATTCTGAAAATTAAGGCGAATTACACTATTTTAAAAAAGTGGTGACAGTCTAGTAATCTGAATTAAAAAAGTCCCCATCTGGCAACACTGCTTAACTCCTGGAACTCCAACGCCTAGGATTATAACGCCATAATGTACATGGACCTTAATTCTTCACTTTCGAACACGAAAACAACGTGATAAATAAAACGTTTGTTTCGGTGAGTTGTGCCATCCTATAATGCTCGTACATAGAATTTTGAAGCATTCTGTGTAATAGCTGATAATTCACAGATATATACTATTATAAACATATAAACTTTCAAATCTAGGGAAGGCTTGAACAAATACGAACTTTCCTGTAAGTTATTTCGTTGGGTTATTCGTTAGGATTTGAATTCTAAATGGAAAAGGAGGGAAATAGTATGCTAAAAAATTCTACTTCTAAAGTTAATTTATCACTCTAAGGTGACTTTTGATATCCATTCGTTTTCTTAAATTGAATTCTCTGAATTTTTCACTTAAAACAGCAATGCATATTCAACTAAATTAACAGTAAATAGTCCTATTAAAGTATCTACCTAAAGTCTGAGCCTTCTAATTACAATTGTGGCTACATTCCATCATCTAAAAGAGGAAGAAATAATTTTCACTTACATTTATTGTGACTGGATTTAATTATTTTATTCACGGCTTAGATAATTCAGTCCGTTCATATGCATTGAATTTTCTGAAGGTGTCGGTGTGACAGGTGACATTTTTTGACAGCATGGGTGGCGTAAAAAAAAAAAAAAACTTGTCTGGTGCCACCCAAAGATGGCTGCAGAAAGGGTGAGGTTGGATAAACACCCGGAGAGCAAAAAAGTAAGGGGCGGACAATATACAAAATACTTAGTTCATCTCTGAAGACGAATATATTCGTCTTTTCTATTTTTGTTGAATGAAAAGCTAAAGATAACACTAGGCTGCTAAATTTGGGTTGTGTAATATTTATTAGCTTTTAAAAAGTGATTCTTAAGTATTTTGTTGCGTTAAATCCGAAAATGACCTTCTTTTTTTGCCATCACGTCAGGATTTTCGCAATTCGCACAAATTAGAAATTTTTTAAAATCTCTAAATATTGCGAAAAGCTGATACAATAAAAAAAGACATAAAACTTTTTTTTATAATAATCTATTAGTCCAAGAGCTGTTAAACATTTTAGGGAAGGTATTTGAGGCACCCTGAAAATTTGTGCAACACTTCTTTTGTAATAGCTGAATACAAAATCGAATGTCTGGCTGAAGGATCGTGGCCCAAAAACTGTGCCAGACACGTGTCAAGTGCCATTTTTTGACTACCCCAAAAAAAGGGTATTTGATGCACGCTGAGATTGAGACAGAATAATATTTATACTTCGGAAAAAATATTTTGAAAACGACAGACACTTTAGTCGGCCCAAAAACTGTGCCAGACACGTGTCAAGTGCCATTTTTTGACTACCCAAAAAAGGTATTTGAGGCACGCTGAGATTGAGGCAGAATAATATTTATGCTTAGAAAAAAATATTTTGAAAATGACAGACACTTTAGTCGGCACAAAAACTGTGCCAGACACGTGTCTGGCACAGTTTTTGGGCCACGATCCTTCAGCCAGACATTCGATTTTGTATTCAGGCATTACAAAAGAAGTGTTGCACAAATTTTCAGGATGCCTCAAATACCTACTCAAAAATGTTCAACAGCTCTCCTACTATATTCGTCGTTTGGCTTATACTATGCATTTTTATAGCTAAACATGTAAAATATTGTGTATTGAAAATCCTTAAAATTTTATTCCACATGTGGAAGTTTCTGTGAACCGTTCATGCTCTGCCTCACGCTTTTCCTTTTTATCTCCTCTATGGTGTTCATCTCGGTGTCCTCTTTTATTTTGGCAATTGGTAAGGCTGGGAAATTTGCCGCAGAAGTATTTAAAACGTTTTCTTTCTTTTGGTAAAGGTTTGACAAACTGCTTTGACAGCTTTTCGCTATTTTTTACTTTTTATCTTTGAAATGTACGATTTCCGAAAAATCATGTGGCGGTTAAAAATAAAAATCCTTTTCAGATTCAGCGCTAAAAAATACTTAAAAATCAATTATCAAATTTTAAAAACACAACCATCGTAGGCTTGTGCAATTTACGGTGAATTTCTAAATATTACTAAGATTATATTTTTAAAAATTTTTAATTAACATGTCCAGTTACTTATGCCAGAACTACTCTTTCTCTCTCAACGACTCCTCTCCAAAAAACAACCCACGGAGTTTTTCTCTTCCAACAGAGACCCCCATCTCTTATCTAAAACTTCTCCCTTCCCATGGCATTCGCTATGTACCAGATAGGGAGTTTCTTTGTTTCTCTTATCTGTGCCCTACGTTCTTGAATAGCAAGAGAAACTTCAATTCATTGATACAACGGGGATTATTCATATAATGGGATCTAACTGTGATATCTCGGATCAACTTCCAGATAAGGAAAAATATTCTCTTAAGCCAGCGTACGCAGAAAGTGATACATGTGAAATACAATAGACAAGATAATATCAGATAACAGTAATCTTAAATAGTTACCTGCTCACTAGCGTCAGAAACCTGGCAACCTATTTAAATAAAACTGATTTATTTCCTTTCATTTTGCATTGTAATCATTTGTTGAAATTAAATTTCTGCATTTTATTTGATTTTCATATAGAAAAAGCAACTATATTTAAAAAATAATTTTCATTTCTAAATAATTAAATAAGTAATTTAAAAAACGAAGCACAAACTTAACCAAAATTGTAGATTTTAATTTTACTATTTATGCATTTTTATATTAATGTTTATCATATCAATGTTTATCAGTTCAATTGAAGGGAGATGTTTATTTAAATTGACGAATCTGTTACATTTGAATGTTATTGATAATGATACGGTTGAAATCTCAAGCAAATAATATTTCCTTTTCACATTTTAGCAAAACAAGCCATCATACCTCCTGGAATATATTACTATGCTTTTGGGCAAGCCGGAACGTCTGCCGCATTTTCTGAAGTAAGGGGATTAATTGTTTTTGTATATTTGACTAGAATAGAACAATAATATTAATATTTCAATAGAATTACTATCGATAAAGGCAATGTTGACACAATACCGGCCTCCGATACAAATAACACAACTAATATTGGTTTGAAATTAAATCAGTTGACTGTTTGTGCACAGGGTGCTTCTACGATCATGGGGCAAATTTTAAGGCACGGTAAAGAACATATAAAGAAGCAATTTTGGCATAGCAATGTGGGGTCGGAAATTAAAAGTTTTGGCGAAAAACAAGAAATGATGAGGCAGGGGCGTAGCTACAGATATTTTTTCGGGGGAGGGGGGGGGGGAGAATTAAAAAATTTCCTAACTTATAATTAAAAAATTGCCCAACTTGAAATTAATTGCCCTATTTTCCAACTGAAATGATATGTGCAATGTCTGTTTAATGATAACGATACTTATCTATAAAAAATTTTCCTTCCAAGGAAAAATACAGAAACTAAAAACATAAAAATTACAACTATTGGTTCATTTAATGAAAGATTTTGTCTCTATTGTGTACGAGTCATAATCGTACTTCTTATGAAAATAGCCTCATGATATTTTGAGATTTTTGAGAAAGGAACAAAGTTTTGGAGGAAATAGATTAGGCAACTTTTGATGGACAACAGTAGAGAAATTCAGGTCTGGTAGATGTATGATATTTTCGTATCACTGAGAAACGCAATGACAAATTGAGTCTGGCTGCTTTTTGCATTTCTTCTGATAATTTAACTAGTTTACTGTTACAGAACTCAGAAAAGTAGTCAGCAAAACAATAAAAAAAATTTTTTTTTTTTTTTTTACTATTATTTAAAAAAAAAGAAAAAGTGTTTCAAAAATCTGGAATTTCACAACGCGAAGCTCAAAGTTCCCAAGTTTACATATATTGGAGGGTGAGGCTACCCCCCCCCCCCCCATCGTGACACCTCTTTGTGGAGGGAATGAAAACAAGAGTTTTATTGACAGAACAATTACAGTAAGTGATCAATTGTGCCATCACCAACATCGATACATACCTGGCAGCGTTT
This sequence comes from Maratus speciosus, assembly GCA_963932465.1. Classification (NCBI taxonomy): domain Eukaryota; kingdom Metazoa; phylum Arthropoda; class Arachnida; order Araneae; family Salticidae; genus Maratus; species Maratus speciosus. The sequence goes on along the minus strand of OZ010798.1, from coordinate 267,465,282 downwards.
AGCAAGTGATTAGTGTACCCTTTTGAAGGTTCCAGGTGTCTTACCTATGAGATACCAGTTAACTAGGATAAGGACCTCATTGCAAAACTTTCAGTCGTTGCTGAAAATGTTCGTGAGACATTTAAAATCTGCAGAAAGGTACGCCAATCACTTGCTAGACGCTGCCAGTGATACATTTGAACTATTACTTTAATTAGATGTGAATTTCCAACTGGGCGAAAAATGTCCGGACCAGGATTCGAACCCGGGATCTCCTGGCTGAAGCCGCCAGTGCTCTGCCATCTGAGCTATCCCGAACGATTCCGGTCGAACTTTTTCACCCAGCTAACCTTGATGATTACAGCATCTGGTCTGAAACCTGGTTCAGCTCAACAGAATAAATCTCATAAACTGAGATTTATTCTGTTGAGCTGAACCAGGTTTCAGACCAGATGCTGTAATCATCAAGGTTAGCTGGGTGAAAAAGTTCGACCGGAATCGTTCGGGATAGCTCAGATGGCAGAGCACTGGCGGCTTCAGCCAGGAGATCCCGGGTTCGAATCCTGGTCCGGACATTTTTCGCCCAGTTGGAAATTCACATCTAATATGATTTGTTTACCAATTAGAATAATTGTGTTAATATTAATCTAGTGTAATTTCGTATCCAGCGATTTCTGGAGTTCCATAACCTGAGATTTATTCTGTTGAGCTGAACCAGGTTTCAGACCAGATGCTGTAATCATCAAGGTTAGCTGGGTGAAAAAGTTCGACCGGAATCGTTCGGGATAGCTCAGATGGCAGAGCACTGGCGGCTTCAGCCAGGAGATCCCGGGTTCGAATCCTGGTCCGGACATTTTTCGCCCAGTTGGAAATTCACATCTAATATGATTTGTTTACCAATTAGAATAATTGTGTTAATATTAATCTAGTGTAATTTCGTATCCAGCGATTTCTGGAGTTCCATAACCTGAGATTTATTCTGTTGAGCTGAACCAGGTTTCAGACCAGATGCTGTAATCATCAAGGTTAGCTGGGTGAAAAAGTTCGACCGGAATCGTTCGGGATAGCTCAGATGGCAGAGCACTGGCGGCTTCAGCCAGGAGATCCCGGGTTCGAATCCTGGTCCGGACATTTTTCGCCCAGTTGGAAATTCACATCTAATATGATTTGTTTACCAATTAGAATAATTGTGTTAATATTAATCTAGTATTACTTTAATTGTTATGTCAATAAAAAACTCGCTTTCATTTCCTTCGCATTTCTTGTTTTTCGTCATAATTTTTCATTTCCGACCCCACATTCCTATACTAAAATTACTTCTTTATCCTTCCTGCCCTATTGAAATTTTACTCAACCTTAATAAAAACATTTCACACCAGAATTTTCTTTTAAAACTATTTAACCCTTAAATGCCTGATTTTTCGAAAATCATTGTAATAATGTTTTTCCGCTTTCATTTTTTAAATAAATCGTGGGAAAAATACTTAAAAAAATCATATTTTGTTTTAAATATGGTTTACGGCTAAAAAACAGTTTGTTACTAATCGGCAATACTGGTCTTTAATTGAAAAAATAATTTTCCCTGATAAAATCAAGCAGGACGGTCGTTCTGCCAAGCCAAGCTGAAAAAAAAAATGCTAACCTCGCCAAACAAACAAACGCCAAGAATAAAACGCAAGACACCGTAACTGCTTATTATACTGATGACAACTTCTCCATGTTAAATCAACCAAACATGCCAGCGTAAAATTTCCCATATCAAAAGAACCAATCATCACAGAAAAATAAAACCAAAACCAGAAGGACCTAAGGGAAAAGATCTTCAATTTGAGACCAAATGCATCCTCATAAATTAATTATAAACAAAGATATAGATTTTTTTAAAAGAACGTCGAGATACTGAAAATGACCGATTTATTTTCTTCGTCACAATTTATGGTTCAATCAAGGTAAAGACTTAAATAATGGACATAAAAAAGTAAGGATTGCACTTTTGGACAGATATTTACTCAATCTACGTGCCTTTGTAAAATTCAGCTTTAAAAACACAAATTTTCTATTCTTAATTAGCGAAAAACTGTTAATTAATTCTAAAGTTTATAAATTATGCCAAACAGCGATAAACCCGCCAAATCATTTTAGAAGTCTTTTAAATTTTTTTATATTATCATTTTGCATTGATTTCATCGAAGAAAACTATGGCCGAGATCCAGATAGATTTTTCGCTGTTAGCGAAATGAGTTTGACCAATCAGAAGCCAGAATGTTTGAGAATTTTTGCTGCTTCTGGATGCCTATGTCATAAAAGTTTTGAGTCATTTTCTTAGTGCCATGGATGAAGTGCAATGTTTACAGAAATTTAGGCTGGGATCCAGATGGATTTTTTGCTGTTAGCGAAACGAGATTCACCAATCAATAGCCTGCATTGCTGCAAACAGCGAAAAGTTCGCAAAAGTGCAATCTTCTGATTAATGAATCTCATTTCGCTAACAGCGAAAAATCTATCTAGATTGCGGCCAATTATGTTGAACACAATTTTGCATTTCCACATCCAGGAAGGGTATTGATGTCATAACAACAGTGCGTGTTCGAAACTATTTAAGGCATTGATTCTGAACTCCTTTGCTATACATTTCAATATTAAAGAAGTTGTTGTTTCAATAGTTTTAGTACTTTTCTCTATTGCTCACTCTAAAACACGAATATCGAAATTTAACCAACAGCGCTCAGAAACTATAGCGCCTAGAATATATAGTGTTGAAATCGGCTAACCCTGTAATACTTAAAAAAGCGCTAAAATATTGTATCCCTTAAATGTGCAATGATACTGCTGTAATATGCAGATCGCAGCGACATCTGCAGGATATTTTCTACAACTGCAAGAAATTGCTAGTCTATACAGTGTAATAATAGTAATACGAAAACCCCAGAGATGTCGCTGCGATCGACACTTGCAATTTTAGCAGTATCGTCGCACATTTAAGGGATAGAAATTTTTAGAACTGTTTGGATAGCATATTTCCACACTAGGTATTCTAGACGCTGTATCAGAAACAACACCATAACAGAGAGCCTTTATACATAAGAGTGGTGATATATGCACAGGAGGCATGCTCATTTCAAGCTTTTGTCGAAAGTACGGCAATCCGCTTTCTTGAATAGAGGATATTCAATCTACGTTATGATCACATGGTCAAGGCAAGAACGTCTAGCGTAAAGAAGGGAAGGCTCCGTCTACGTAATGTAAATCCCCGCTAGCCAATGAAACAGTTCATGGGAGAAAGCAGTAGTACGCTGTTAAAAATATCGTGAAAAATTACCTCTGTTTTTAAAGGCTATCTGTATTCTGACCAATGAGAACGCTTCATAGGCGTTTATTTAGCGTTCTCATTGGCCAGAAAATAGAGAACCTGTAAGAACCGAGGTAATTTTTCACGATATTTTTAACAGTGTAGTTTCCTGTTTCCCTTCTTATCAGTTAGAAATTCTTTGGGTAAATTACCGGTACCACGTGACTTTTTCAGCCTCGAACCCATATTTGGAATATCCTCCATTAGAAGATACGCGCATGGACGATCTCTATTAGACTAGGGAAATAATTCAGCATGCATTAACCTGACAATAATGGCTTGCTCGCAAAGAACTTTAACGATTTGTTTTTATCACTTTTACCAATAAACATTTATTGGCCGTATGTCGCTACTTCGTTATAGAGACACACTTGTTCCTAATTAGATCCCGGCCTTAATGTATCAAAATACGGAGTTTGCTTTCTGTACTATTCCTGAGCTCAGTTATAGCGTCTAGAAATATAGGCCGGGATCCAGGTACAATTTTGCAAACAGTGAAAAGTTAGCAAAAATTCTGGCTTCTGATTGGTCAATCTCGTTACGATAGCACAGAAAAATCTACCTAGATCACGGTCATAGTGTGGAAACCGGCTATTCCAGTAATTCTTTAAAAAGTGCTAAAAATTTAATCCCATAAATATTGAAAAATACTGAATGACAAATGTCGATAGGAGCAACATTTTCTAGATCTTCTCTGAGCGAAACGTTTTCTTCTGAAATAGTTATGTTGGAATTACCATATGTCGCTGTAATCGACATTCGTCGTTCAGCCTCGTTCAACATTTATGGGATACAATTTTTAGCACTTTTTTAATAAGCCGATTTTTAAACTACATCTTCTAGAAACTATAGCTCCGTTATAGCGTCTAGATTATATGTTGTAGAAATCGACTATCCCAGCAATACTTAAAAAAGCGCGGAAGTATTGAATCCCTTAAATGTACAACGATGTCGAATTCCAAACAGTCATTTTCATCGACATCTGCAGGATATTTTTTAAAGAAGAAAGAGACATGTGTAATGCACCGCTACAGCGTCTAGAATACATAATGTGGAAATTTGCTATCCAAGAACCGCTAAAAAGTGTATCCCTTAAATGTGCACTGACGCTGAAATCCAGGGAGATTATCGCAGCGACATCTGCTATATATTTTCAAATTTCAAAGTAAACATCGTATTATTACAGCGGGTTTGTCGCCAAGCACACAGGTCAAATGTAAGTTAATAAAACGTTTAAAAAAATTGTTACAGCGTCTAGACCAAATTGTCTCTTGGAGTTTTGGGAAATATCCTGCAGATATCGCTGTGGGGATATCTGCAGGGTACTGATATGTATACTGATATATACTGATATATATGTATATAGTATATGTATATGTATACTGATATATATATACTGATACATATGTACTGATTGGATTTCCACACTATATATTCTAGACGCTGTAGCGCCGCGGTAGCCTGTCCTTTTTCGTTTGCCTCGAAGTAGATGACGTCATTTGAAGCTGTTCCTAAGTGTGGCCAGCTCATCACGTCACACGGAGTTGATTATCTATACACGGCAATTGACTCAAAAAAAATCGGCGCGCCGCTTTGTACTAATCATCGTGTAAAGATGATCCAACTCCGTGTGACTTTTAAACGTCATGAACTGGCCTATTATGTCATTGGTCACGCTAACACCCTCCCCCTTACGTCCGCCATATATAGCTGCATCTTGCACTGGAGACTGCTAAATGGGCTGCTATCGGTCAAAATCAAGAGAGAAAAGGGCAGAAGAGGGGGAAAGAACTCGTTTTTTTATGTAGTTTTTCACACGGGAAGATTGACATGTCTGCTCCTCTCCTTTCATAGCTTCATGGTGGTGAAATAAACAAACGCCCCCTAAATATTTGAGAAAGTCTTGACACGCGTCACAAAAACATCACACAAAGCAGGCAAAGCAAAGGAACAAAATCATTCATTGGCTCGTGGATATGAACGAGCCAATGAATGATTTTTCTTCTTTGTTTTGCCTGCTTTGTGTGATATTTTCCTGACTTGTCAAGGCTTTCTCGAATATTTAAAGGACGTTGAATAGGCCGGGATCAAGATAGATTTTACGCTATTAGCGCGATGAGATTGATCAATCAGAAGCCTGCATTTTTGAAAACTTTTTTATGTTTGCAGTAAACACTCTGGATCCCGGACATTAACTTTGGTTGGTTAAGACGATTTTGAATAAAATCAAATCAGAAAGCCAATGTTTTTAAACTTTTTTGGTTAGTTTAATCGAAATCTTCCACGTCTATTAATGAAAACTGAGTTACTGTACTTTGGACAAAAACTTGAATATGAGTACACGACTTGTGCATATGTGTCACCACTCTTACATATAAATGTACTCTGTTATGAGCATGATTCTAAGCGCAGCTGGTTAAATTTGAGTATCTGGGTATTAGATAACGCAATAGTGGCCCACCGTGGCTGAGTGGATAAGACACCACGCCGCTAATCGCTTGAGAACGTAGGTGGGGGGCGGGTTCGAATCCCGCCGTGATCCCCACGTGATCTGATATATATGTGTTCAATAAAACAAACAAACAAACAAGCAATAGTGAAAGGTACAGTTGCCATGGAAACAACGACTTCTTTAATTCGTATAGAAAATTAATGAATAGTTGTAAATGATTTAAGTTTAAAGTGTAGGCAAATGCTCTGAAAATATCAATGGCTCCCATCTAGTATTTTACAAAAGTAATTTAATATATTCACATGATGTATAAGTTGATGCAACTCTTACCTAATGAAAATTCTGCAACAAGACTTATGTAGGTAGATCTTTTCAATGATTAATTCAGAATTCTAAAAACAAAACGAAGTTCTTAAGCGCCCTTCCTCCCCCCTCCCCCCACTCAAAAAAAGAAATACGATAGAAAGGTATAAGTATTTGGATAATTTCAGTATTTCTGTGATATTTTGTCAGAGTTTAGAAAAGGTGTCTGGGTATTAAAAAAAAAAACATATAACAAATTTGACGAACGATAAGACTATAGATTTCAGGCAATTTTTAACTGCAAAAAAATTTTATTCTAATGTTTATGCGGCTTTAATAATAGACTATTAAATATAATCAATTTACGGGAATTTTTATACGAAATTATATTCTCACATTTATGCAAATAGGTATGGATAAACAGACTTGAGTAAAATTACATATTTATTCTTTCTTCTCTATAACACGATCTAAATGAAGATGAAGTTATATGTACAGTTTATATCTTTAAATTTTTAGATTTTTTTATCAAAAATGTTTCATCATCATGTCTAGAATTGCTAGATTTACTTCTTTAGACAGATCTTCGATTCTTTAGATGCCTGCGGGGCTTCATTCTCGGATTTTCCGTAGGTATTTGTAAAGATAAATTTATTTTGGAAAACCGTCAGCAAAAAAAAGTTAGAACAAACAATTAACTGACAGACTAACTGTACATATATATTTTATTTGACTCTATTTGATTTTTACTAAATTTTCATCCTTCATAGAAAATTTTAAGGCGATATAAATTGAGAAAGACTGATACTTTGAAAGAAGAAATTGACTTTCGTTACTTTTAAATAATTAATTACTCTAAAAAATGAATGATAGGTAAACAAAGTGTATACTATTGTGTTTGTTCCCTGCTTATAAAGGCTATACAAGGACTAATTTTAGCGAGTAGAATTATTTCAATTATATATAATCTGTTTAAAAAAAAGAACTGATATCTACTAAAAAACAACTTTTCAAAAGTAAAAAAAAAAGCCAAGCAAAAAAAAAAGAAAAGAAAAAAGGGGAAAGTTGTGGCTAAAAAATAGTGTGATATCAAATTTCCAAGCTAATATTATGGTACTTATTTAACATTTTTTATTAAAAATTTACCATATGTAAGTCGAGTACCTAAGTATGCGTTGATAGAAAGCCTTTTCTCATTTACTAAATACATCATAACGTGTTTCTGAAAATTAATTTTTTTTAATTATGCATGATGGGCTTGGCGGCCATCTTTCCATATTTTACACAAATTTCTAAGCAGACAAGCTCGTAATATGTTTGCATTATTAAGAATTTTGAACTTCTAGTTTTGGCTACAGACAGATAAATTAAGAAAGTCTTTTATTTTGAAAAAACAAATTGATTTTTACTGCTTTAACTAATTAATTAACCCCCCTCGGAAAAAAGAGAATCATAAGATGAAACCTGAAGTTACTTCAACTTTATTTTAAGACACAAATTTCTAGGCACTCATTTCCATAAATTAAAAGCATAAAATGTTTGTTTTAGCAACAATTTCGAATTTTCGATCTTAACAATATACTTGTGTGCTTAGAAAATTGTATAAAATATGGAAAGATGGCCGCCAAGCCCATCATGCATAATTAAAAAAAAATAATTTTCAGAAACACGTTATGATGTATTTAGTAAAGGAGAAAAGGCTTTCTATCAACGCATACTTAGGTACTCGACTTACATATGGTAAATTTTTAATAAAAAATGTTAAATAAGTACCATAATATTAGCTTGGAAATTTGATATCACACTATTTTTTAGCCACAACTTTCCCCTTTTTTCTTTTCTTTTTTTTTTTTTTTTTTTTTTTTTTTTTTTTGCTTGGCTTTTTTTTTACTTTTGAAAAGTTGTTTTTTAGTAGATTCTATAATATTAAACACACAAGAATTTTAGGAACTATAATAAGAAATAAATTTTACTTGCTCACTGCGGGTCAAAATAGGGTATTTCGCAACCTTCCAAACAAAACAAAAAGAACAAGTAGCAACAATTGAAAAACAAATCTATCTTTATTCTTAAACAGCACAAGTGTTGCCATCTACATGTTGAAAATCAATTTAGTAATAGTTTCAGAATGTATTTTATTGGCAACATTAGGCATTATAGCTTCAATATTATTCTAATAGTATTTTAGATCCTAAATTGGGTATGTTGCCGAAAAGCAACACCAGGCATTTAAGGGTTAATGTATTCATTTATATTAGTTTTCGGTGCCTTTTATTTATCTTACTTTACGAAAAAATTTCTGGTTCAAATCGAATGAAATGAATTATAGAAATGGGTCGAAGGTTTTTTAAGGCTATAGTTCCATGGGTTTTTGTATAGTGTAAGTCACATAGCTGATAACTGCTATGCTTTTTGGCCACCGATTTTTTCGAAAAGTTTTCTTCGCCTTATTCAATTAAGGCGATATCTCCGATAAAATAAGTTACATTTTTCCGTTCTAAAATTCTGGTAGCCAAAAATCGTAGCAATTTGCACCTATGCGACTCACACTACAAGCACGCATGGAACTAGCCTTAAGAAAATAGACTAGATTAGCAAACCTAGGTGACATGTACTACGATTTTTCAGTGCCAATAATTCTGAAGAGAAATACCCGCCTTATTTAATCTCAGAAAATTGCACTTAGCCTTTTGAATGCCGTACAAGCTGCATAAAATCTTTTCCTTTTCAACACCAGTATTTTAGTGCAGAAACTTTCTGCTTATTTAATCACAATTCACTGATTATGTAAAGCGAAAATTACATATGAATGGCTTCCAAAGATTAACCCTTAAATGTATAGTGATGCATAACTACATCACTTTTTGATTAATTTTTTGCAACCAGTATATTTATATAAAAATATCAATGCTGTAAAAATTATAAAAATGTAAACTTAAAAATCTATCATAAAATTCTGGTGTATAATCTTTAATATAAGAGTAAAAATTATAATTCTAAAAAAATAATTTATCCATTTAAGGGTTAAGTTTTACAAAATAAAAAATTATGTAAAATAAGGTATTTAGATTCATACTTATTAAAATATTTACTATTTTGCAATATTTTAGTTTTTACTTGTATTGCAGATGTGCAACATAAGAAAACGTTGACGTATTATACTAAAAATGTATCTCTGATATTTTTTTTCATTATTTTTCCTGTGTTATAAACCTTTCAGAGAATCGTATATAATTTTTTCGAAAAAAAATCATGCATTTAAGGGTTAAAAGAATTGTACTCGACGTTCACCAGGAAGTGCTAAAATAAATCGAAGATTTCTGTACGTAATTACTGGTGATGAAAAATCGCAGCAGTTAGCATTTATACTTAAAAATAGATCTATGCAATGGATTCAGATGTATTAATTTTTTTCTTATTTATTTATCTTTAGGATGGGAAACATCTGCTTCTGGGAGCACCTGGAATTTACGACTGGGTCGGTGCGTAGTTCTGTTTATCTTCTTCCCTTCTGTATTCAATCTTAAAAGCATTGTTGTCAAATTTAGCGGATTTTTTATTCAAAAATTCTGAATTCATACCAGAAAACTTTGAATAGCAATTTTTTTGTACTTCATTAGAGCAATGCCTATCATCATCATATAGTAAATGAAAAGTTACTATTTTAAACATTCTGGTGACAACTTCAAATTTCCGACCAAAAAAATTACCAAATTTGGCGATACTGCTTAAAAGTTACTGTGTCAGAAATTGTTAAATAGTTACTGTGAGAGGTATGTGAGATTAGTGATGGGCAGAGGGATGATTTTACTATTCGAATGAATTATTCCATCATACGCAAAAGCATATTTGCCAACCTTTGTTTTTAAAATTCAATTTCCACCAGAAATTTTGTATCGAAAAGAAATTTCTTATTTAATTAGAATTAATCTAAGAACCTCATAAAAATATAAGAATTCTTTTTGTCTTCCAATTTTTTGAGGATAATTGATTAAAAAACTACGAAAATTGGCAACTAAGTTTCTTTTTTTCAAAATTATATATAAAACTCGATTTATGGCGTCAGATGCCGCCATCCGAAGAATCTACAACAGTCCTTTACCATTTTTTCCCGTCAAGGGTCCATTCCTCCTCCAGACCTTTATCCCTCATTGCCTTTGCAATATCATCCATCCAGTTCTTTCGTGGTCTTCCCCGTTTCTTTTTTTTATTTGTTTTATAATTGAATGTGATTTTGGGTAGTCTTTCATCATTCATTCTTTTAACATGACCATACCAGATTAATTGCTTTTTTTTAATATCATCTAGTATGGTTCCCTTTATTTTCATAATTTCTTTGATAGTTTCATTTCTTATCCTTTCTATTCTTGATACTCTGCATGATCTACTTAGGGCATCCATTTCTACTGCTGCTAATTTTTTCTTTCTGTCTCAATTATTCTCCATCCTTCTGCTCTATATAACTATATGCTTTTTACAATAGAGCTGTATATATTATACTTTCTTTTCCTAGAGATCTCCTTACTCCACCAAATCGAATTTAATACTTTTACAGCCTTTCTCCCCTGACAAATTCTGTATTTAATTTCCTGTGAATCTCTTCCTTCTCTATTAATGTCTTCACCTAGATATCTATAATGCTTACAACTTTCAATTTTTATGTTATTATTTAGGTTTAGGACTGTCTCATTTCCTCCTATACATAGGTATTGGTCTTGCTGACGTTCATGTGAAGTCCCCATCTCTCATATTCTTCCTTAATTTTTACCGTCATTTTCTCTAAATCATTCTTACGTTTTGCAATTACAACTTGGCCATCTGCGAATTGTAGAGTAAAAATTGATCTTCCATTCATATTAAGTCCAATTCCTCTGCATTTCGCCTTCCAAATTTTCAATGCTTCTTCAACATAAATTTTAAAAAGTGTTGGGGAGATACAACATCCCTGTCTGAGTCCTTTATCTGATGTAAAGCCTTTTGATAATCTTTGGAATATTTTAATCCTTTTTTTTTTTTTTTGCAAATTTTCTGTTGGTAATTGATAAAAAATAGGGTAAAGTACCCATATTTCGTCCCCTCTCCTAATTTCGTTCCCCTTAACTTCTCCGCTTCTGCGAAAGTGGCGCCACTTATGACGTAAGGCACAGGGGACGGAAGGTAAAAGGGGTCAGTGTTGAAAGTTTCGTTCTCAAAGACAAATACATAAATTAAAGACGACGAATTTTCTATTTTTAGAAGGCCCGAGTTCTTATTACGTCGTTTGTAGAACGTTATTTACCGTACTGTAAGTATTTATTTCTTATTCATTGCATGTATTTTACGTTGGTGAGATGCAAAAGTAGCATACAGTGAGTTTTAGGACGCTCAGTTCATCTTACAGGAACTGAAGCTCCGTCATATTGGGAAGTAGCGTAGTCCCAATTTCGTCCCCCTTGCAGTTCTTATTTTCGTCCCGGGGACGAAATTAGGAATGCTTTTTCATGACATTGTTTTCAATTTTTTTCCTCATGTTTGGGTGGCTAATGTTTCATTATGTTATTCTTCCACTGATAATTAGTACATTTGTTTGGGCCTTACTTTAATGTAAATTAAATTTCTTACTCAGTTAGTAATCAATTTTGATTTAATTATAAGTTAAGCCTTTGCGTATTGGATTTTTTGGGGGTCAAAATTGGGACCATTTTTTTTCTTTTGCATTTTTAGATACTTTTGAAAAAAGAATTTTTCGCATTGTTAACCCTTCGCTGCACGACGTGCCACATCTGGCACATACATAAAAACACTGTAATTCTTATTATGTGCCATGAATTTGGCCAATATGATCTCTATTCCTGGTCAAGAAAAGTCCAAAGAATGGAATAACACTTATTTTTTCCATGTCAGATGGCTGCATTTGATAAAAAAATACAATTTGTTCTTCGGAAACAAAAAAAAATTTGATCAAGCTATTAAGGTAAAATTTACTTTCATTATTTTTACTGAATACTTAAAAATATTAATATAAAAAAAGTTGCAGAGTGGTAAGCAGATAAAATTAATTAATTTAAGCTCATTTAGTTGTAAAATATAGCAATACAATATTTTAAAACCCTAATTGTGTACATAGGGTACACGCAATAAAGTATCAAATTTTAACTGAAAATTTGAAATTTAAATTTTGTTTACTATTTTTCCCATTATAAGACCGATATATAGATTTCAAATAATTTTTTTCATAAAAATAGAAAAAAGCGGGCAGTGAAGGGTTAAAATTTTTTTGTACGATATTTGCCTATGATTCTATGTGCGTGAGTAGTTAATCTAAAATCCAAATTTAGTAGATTTTCACTGAAAATTACAGTATCCAAGGGCCCAAAAGTGACTGAGGGACGATAATAGGGCACCTTACCCTATATACAAAGGTTGAAAACTATGCTTTTGAGCATCCCCGAGTGATTCATTCGTATAGTAAATTCATTCATTATGCCCATCACCATCTGAGACCGCTTGATCGAGCGATGAATAAAAGGCTCGACTAACGATGCGATATTACTTCTGTGAAAATATTTATATACATTATTATGTAATTAAAATTAACCTATTCAGAGGTCTCTGACTACAGTACTAGGTCTCCAAATGAAGCAAAATCTCACTAATATTTATACTTAAGCTGAAAGTTACAAGTTCTAACTGTCAAAATAAGAAAAAAGCAGCGGTCTGTGAGTCCACTGGCAGCAGTTAAAGGCTAACAAGTCGTAAATTTTACGTCAAACGTGGCAAATGAGGTACGTTCGTACTATAACTAATTTTATAAATATTCAAATCTTGGTGCTATAGCTGTTGCACTCTTATGCAAAAATGCATGAATGCAAAATTTATTACGATTATATACGGAGTGTTTCTAAATGAATATCGGAGTTTTAACGCTTGGTTGTATTTTTTACATAAAACTTAAAATTATACTTAATACATAAAATGAAAGAGCAACTCAAACAGTTTAACCTACATGCTTACAAGTGTTCAATGTGAGCACCTTGCGTCACACGGCACACATCAAGTCGATAGCTCAGTTCTTCCCAAACGTTGATTAGTGTTTGCGGGGTCATTGTTGCAACAGCTGCAATGGTCAGCTGGTAGTGGAGGCACATACACACGATCCTTTATGAACCCCCACAGGTAGAAATCCCATGGCGTCAGATCGGGTGAGCGTCTGAGCAGAACTTCTTTGCGTTTGGGAAGAACTGAGCTATCGACTTGATGTGTGCAGTGTGACGAAAGGTGCCCACATTAAACACTTGTAAGCTTGTAGATAAAACTGTTTGAGTTGCTCTTTCATTTTATGCGTTAATTATAATTTTAAGTTTTATGTAATAAATACTACAAGCGTTAAAACCCCGATATTCATTTAGAAACACCCATATTAAATTCAGTAATACGGAAATAGTATCACTCCATCTTAAATAGGACATAATCACCGTGACAACCTGGAATCAATACCTATCACGGGATATAATTGAATTAACTACGTATGATAGCAGTTAATAGAATGGCAGTAGTGGAAAATTGGCGCAGAGTCGGAGTCTATCGACACCACTAAATTTTAGTAGTATTTTGCGACTTATCTAATGACATAATTTCCGAGTTTTTATTAAGGTGAATAATACAATAACAAATTAGTGGTGTCAGTAGGCTCCTCCTCTGCGCCAATTTTCCACCACTGGAATGGAGAAAACTCTTATTAATATCTTTTTAAGTTTTGATTCGATTTTCATAAAATTTGAAAAGACTCGACATAATTCTGCGATGATTCTTTATATTAAAATTCAAACCATTTGCTTGGGTAACTTTTACGCTGTTATATGTGGTCAGACGGACGGACCGGACGGCGACTATAGGTGCTACGTATTTATATAATTACGAACACACCTAAAAAGGAATCTCATCTTCAACTTACAATATTATAGCAACAAAGTATGGCTGAAATAAAATATAGTTTATATATAAAAGTTATATATTTTTTTCTATAACGCAAAGATTTATTATTACTACAATAATTATGAGTATTACTAGTATTATAATAAAATATAGTTTATATATAAAAATATTTATATATAAAAAAATTCATATATATAGTTTATAAATAAAATATAGTTTATATATAAAAGTTATATATTTTTTTCTATAACGCAAAGATTTATTATTACTACAATAATTATGAGTATTACTATTATTATTTTTGTTGTTGTTGTTGATTTTATGAGGATTGATTATCTATCAGAATTCAAACAACTGACATTTAGGATTTCGAATTTTTTTAAATGTTCAGCCCCTTCGAATTGTTCACAAAACAGCATTATGATGTCTAAATTAGAATAAGTGAAATTGTTATGCAAAGCAGTGACATTATTGGGTTGTCTGGAAAGTCCGTGCCGATTTTGAAGGAAAATTGAAAGATTTAAATTTTAGTATACGAGTACATTTATTAAATTAGATAGGTGCCCTTCTGCTCTACCACCTTTCTCTCACTTTCAGGCAACTTGAAAATTCCGTACATCCAGAATCGCTCGGGTTTTTCAGCGAAAATTTTCCAACGGTATTTTTTATCTCGATCAAAGAGTTGAAGTTTTTTCCATTAAGGAAATTTTGTAATGATCTAAATACGTGTAAATCAGAAGGCGCGAGGTCTGGCGAATATGGTGGATGGGGTATAACATACCAACAGAGCTCCAACAACTTTTGTCGAGTTATAAAAGATACATGAGGCCGCGAATTGTCCTGATGAAACATAATCAGGGGTGCCAGCGCTGCGCCAGAAATGGCCGATTGCTACCACTAAAATTTATTAGCATTCTTGTCCTTATTTAAATGTCATAAATTCTGTCATTAAATAAGTCAAAAAATACTATTAAAATTTAGTGGTAGCAATCGGCCATTTCTGGCGCAGCGCTGGGACCCCTGCATAATTCCCTTCGGATTCGTTTTTTTCTGTATTCGTTATTTCCGATTCATTATTTCTGGATTCGTTGTTTCCGATTCGTTATTAGTTTTTGTTCAATTGCTGTCTTCAATTCGTCTAATTGGGAACAATACTTCTCTTAATTTATCGTCTTGTTGTTTGGTAAAAGCTCACATTACATGATCCCTTTCCAATCCTACCAGACACACAGAGCATGACCTTATTTTAATGAAGACGAGTTTTTGGGGTGGCTAAAAGTGATTCATTCCGCTTTCCCCAAGATCTTTTTTGCTCAACATTATTATAAATGATCCATATCCCGTCACTACTTCCTTCAAAAACGTCTCCCCGTTACGTTTCGAGGGAAACACAAATTGAAATGCGATCCATCAGATTTTTCTCCTTTAAATCGTGGGGAACCCATGCATCAAAACAGTTTGTGCAGCCAAATTTCACAAAATGCTCGTAGATGGTGAATTTTGACATATTTAATGTTTCTGCTATTTTACAGTGTGGGTTATTTTCGATCAGTGTTTTAATCTGATCTTCATCTGTGGTGGAGGGCCTACCTGCGCGTTCTTGATCTTTAAGGTTGAAATCACCAGCTTTAAACCTAGCAAACCACTTCCGCACAGTTCTTTCAGCTACAGCACCTTCGCCATAAACAGTGCATATCTTGCTTGCCGCTTGTGTGACACTTTTGCCTTTCCGATAAAAGTTGGTGTTGGTGCTATTTATGATGGCCGATTATCTGCACGAGAGATATAGACCCGAGGGGGAGTGTCCTCCGTGGGGATCTTTCTAAGAAAATCTTTCTATGGAAATCCAAGGCGTGAAGAAAACCACCTTTCCGGTAAAAGAAAAACATTAAATGCCTAAAATGCATTTTGTTTTCTTCCATATTCAAAGGCGTGTAAAACTGACAAAAATTAACGTATCATAACCAATTTTTTTCCAAATATATCTGAAGTATCCTTTTATTTACGATATTTACGCATGTCATTTGTTTTCAATCGTTCTGATATATTCAGACCTGTCCTTATACCACCTACCAAAAGTCGGCTCGAACTTTCCGATCAACCCAATATGTGATAATTTTTATTGCAGTTTTTATGAAGAGTTTAGAAGATGGAACATTTAAAATCAATATAGCGGAATAGCACTGTAAATGCAAAAGGTTGAGCATACTTTTCTAAATCTGTGCCAAAGTGCTTAAATTTTGTTTTGTATCAAGTGACACAATTACGCGCAATAACCACGAAACGATGTGTGCTGCAAGAGTATTTCTACCAACTTTTTATAAAATTAGAAGCGCTAACGTTAAAATAAAGGACAAACAATCTACTAACCATAAAGCAATATTTTTTTTTCTTCATTTTAATGAGCAAAACTCTTCGCCTATTTATCCTCTAAGTAATGTTGACAGCCCTCTACCTTTTTTTTTATTTATCAGTATTACTCAATTTTTTTAATTGCTACCAAATTTTTGATGTAGTAAATTCGCTTTATTTAATGACGGATTAAATAAAGCGAAAATAAGAGGAATAAGACAATTGAAAAACAATGGTTACAATTAAAAAAAAACCTGAATTATCAGGGTGTAAAAAAATCATGATTTTTTTTTTAAATAAAAAAAATCGGATTTTTTTTTTATTTAAATCGGATTTTTTTCTTTTAAATCAGATTTTTTTCATTGTGTTAAAATATTAAACATCTACCAAGAATTAAGCATTTCAAAAATGAATAACCCACCAATTACTAACATAATCTATGTTTTTTTGCTTTAATTAATAAAATTTTAATTATGTAATTATAGAAATTAAAAAAAACTGCAAATTAAAAATTTCTTTAGTAACATGTAACATTATGTACACTAATATTTTGTAATAATTATATAAACCAATATAAAATACTGCTTATATTTTAAAGTTATTGATAAATTGCATTTAATTTTAAATTGATGATACAGATTAAATTTTGTGATTATTAAACAATTAACTGTTTAATTAAGAACACAATCCACATTTTTGAAAAAGTGGTTGGAAAAAAGGTGATAAATAATCGTTTGATAAATTCATAAAGCGGCCAATAATTTTACACAGGTTCTAAAGCATATGTATCTCAAATTGATCAAGAATTGTAACAATGTATACAGGAAACTCGCACATAATTTATAAATAGATTACAAAAATTGTATTTTGAAATTTAAATCAGATTGTTTCCCCACAACATTAAAATATTTGAATAGCTACTAAATATTATAATGTTTTGAAGTTATTTAACATTTAGTTAGATGTTTTGTAAATGTATAATATTTCTTTTTACACAGTTTAACATTGTTATAATTAACAATAACAAATATTACATTTTTTACAAGTGATTTAGTGATCATTTTCATTACTGATTATAATGCTTTTTCACACTATTTTAAAAAATCAGAAAATATGTGATTTATCATCTGATTTAAATCAGTTGATTAAAATCATTGACACTCTAATGCTATGTTTATTGTATATAAAAGAATGAATAACTTGATTATTAAAAGGAAATGATGACATTGTAAGTTATAGTAGATTTAAATATCATTTTAAAATTAAATGCTTTTTATGTTTGTTAGATAAAAACCACGCTTTTTAGAAACTTACTGTACTTAAATTTTTCACAATGCTCAGGAATTACGCTTAGAAACAATAATTTAAAGCTTTGTTTTGTGTATTCATAAGTCACAATACCTGTAGAAACTTTCCAAATTATGTTCATTTTAGATTTGAATACTTTTTTATGTCATTTTAAACATTTAGAAAATTTTTGATTTTAATCAATGATTTTTTTTTAAAATCACTTGATTAAAATCATCATTTAAATCGCTGATTTAAATCAACTGATTTAAATCGTTGACACCCTGTGAATTATAATAATGAAAAAAGTATTGAACAGGCACCGCTGTCTCTAAGCACCAGCCGACACACATTCATGATGGTTAACAGCATTACCTATTTTATGGCTTAGTAAATTCGTTAACACTTTCATTGCGTTTACTAATTATCCAAGTTCTTCACCCTTGGCGCCATTTTTTTTATTAATTTATTAAATTACAGGATTCATACGCATGAAGGGATTCAGGGGATTTTAGGTGTTTTAGCACCAGAAATTTCGTAAAGTACTGGTCGCTATATCTGAAGATAGAATTTTTTTCATTAAATAAGGCGAATATTACTTTACAAAAATTCTGGTAAAACGTCCTTGAAGCGTCCGAACCTTGAGTTAACTTTTATTTTACCGAAAAATAGCAATATATCTTTTTTTTTTTTAATTTGACCATCAAAATTATTATTTATTTATTTATTTATTTATTATTATAACTAATCTTACATATGTATATATAGTACCAATACTATGTGCGCCGATGGATAGCGATGTCTAGACTAAACCCGCAATGCATGACGGTAAACGATTATTTATTTGGTTTGATCCTGTGCCGGCCAACGTCGGACCTGTCCTCTAGTCAAGCAATAAATAAATTATAATTAAATTTAAAATCTTACCTCAAAATAACAAAGAAAATCAAATAATCTTTGACTTAAATGGGCCAAAAATAGCTAACTTTCGTTGCAAAGTGACGTTCGAAAGCTTCTTCAATCCAAAGACACCATCGGCGAGATGTTACGTGGTGGGTAAGCCGAGTAAAAGCGGCCAGAAATGGAAGAACCTGGGGGTAGTACTGGTACTATACGCGCTTCACGTTCGGGCATTTAACATAGTACAGGTATTATATATGCAATGAACGTGTTACTACCCATCAGCAACAATCGTGACATTACTTTGAAGGTTCAATTTTTTAATTTTTTCTTAGCTATTCTTACCTATCAATTATCTGATTGTATTTTTTTAGGAAGTATCGTCAGTTATTCATCAGACTCGAGTAAACCTCACACAAAATATGCCAATCCAATCATTCCAGATCCACCGTCTGGGCTTGCTCCAGAATCTTATCTAGGTAAGCTAAATTTTTATTTATTTGTTGAAAATTTTTAAAATGTGTCTAGCTCTTAAAGAAGCATGCTTCATAAATATTTCAGTTATTTATATTGAACAACAACAGTTTCTAAATTCTGCCGATGCAACTTCGATATTGAAAAATAGAATCGATTTCCGGATTATACTTTTAGTTATTTCATACAACATGATAAGTCATATGCTTATTACGTGTTAAACATTATCGAACAACATTTAAATTGCTTATTATAAACCTACAAATGCATATTACCCTATAAACGAGCAAAACACTTTTTTAGAATATTTTTGTAGGATACAAAATACATAAAGAATTATTTGTCTATATTAATACAGTGAAACTTCTTTTAAGGGCCACCCCTATTCAAGGGCCATCTCTATTAAGGGCCAATATTTTGAGGAACGAAAAATTTTCCCATAGACATAATGTTAAATTTACTCCTATAAGGGGCCGCACCTACCCCTCATAAAGGCCATTTTTTTCACGTGTGTCTTAAATCCTAAACAAGTGTATTGAATTCCTGAACCAAAAGATACGAGTTCAGCAAACAACTACACTTGCAACAAAGAAGGCAGGGGGATATGGGGAGGATTTAGTAACACAATGAAGGACCACAAACTTTTCCACAAGTGAGACCAACAGTTGTTCCTCACACTTTGTTTGACCTTTCAATCTGTAGGGGTTGGGTTGGAGGGGAAACTTGACCCTTTGTTGTGGGCACACAAAGGATAACACGTTATCTAGGAAAACTGATTCCACATTTACTAAAACTGTGAACTCATACTGAAGGCCAATCTTTACACTAGAAATTTTATGCTCAGGTTTATGTAAAATTTAAAATTAAGTCACCTCAATCAAGCCAAAGAGTACATTTGGATTTGAAAGACAAAATCAAAGTTCTTAATTGTCACGATCAAGGAACATCTGCAAGAAAATTGGCTTCATAGTTTAACTGCAGCAAGAATCAAATAAAAAATATTGTTAAAAACAAAGAGAACTTACTGTAAGGATATGCAGATTTTAAAAATTGCGTGACAAAAAGAAAGAGAAATGAAAAATTTTGTCACCCCTATTCAAGGGCCACCCCTCATAATTGCCAATTTTCAATGGAACGGCAGGTGGACCTTACAGAGAGGTTTCACTGTACTTGGAAATTTTTCCAGAGAGAAACATTCACCTCGCATACAATATTTCAAACAAAAACCAAATTTCAAATTAATTGCTTAAAAGGTGCTAAGGCCAACATAGTGAAAAAGATTCCATCCCGGGACTCGAACCCGGGCCACCAGTATAGCGAACTGACGTTCTACCGACTAAACCACATGGAACGATACCCAGCCTTTTTCATTTGAATTATTGTCTATTCTATATAAAAGCTTCAAAAGCCCTGTCATATATTTTTGTCACCTACTTAAATTCATGCAGAAAGAATTTAAATCCTACGGTTTACTAATTAAATTTAAACGCTATCTAGTATAAACAAGTCGGAAATTGCCCGTCAAACGTGGCCAATGAGGTGCGTTCATACTATAACTAGTTTTATAAATATTCAGATCTTGCTGCAATAACTTTTGCACTCTTATGCAAAAATGCATGAATACAAAATTTATTACGATTTAATATATTAAATTCAGTAATACGGAAATAGTATCACTCCATCTTAAAGAGCACGTCATCACCATGTCAACCTAGAATCATTACCTATCATAGGATATCATTGAATTAATTACATATGATAGGATTTAATACAATGAAGAATATTATTATTAATAAGTTTTGTAAGTTTTGATTCCATTTTCATAACATTTGAAATGACTCAACAACGTTCTGCAACGATTATATACACTGCTGTGCAAAAATTAAGGAAAAGTCACAAACTGCTAATTTTCAAATACGCGAACACTCAAACGAAAATAATATAATTCGAGTAATTACTATCTCTACAACACAGCTAGCCCATATAACATCTCATTCATGTCACACAAGGTCACAAGTGTCACAGTCACTACGGTGAAGCAAAAAAATAGGAAATTCGATACATCTCATTATAAGTCTCAAATGATCACTATATGTGACTCCACTGAGACGTCACTGTGACTGCTGCTTTGTGGCGAGTCACCATGTAACTTTACAATGTAGTTACATTGTGACTCTCATGTGACTGTCATTTGTAGACTCAATTTCAAAGTCATCGTGAACGTGCATTGTGATAAGTTACCAAATAATGTAACTTTAAAGTCACATGATGACTTTCAGGTGACAGAGAGAGTACTGTAAAGTCACCATTGTGCTCTTTTGGGAAAAGTCTCCATGTGACTATAATATGATATTATTTGGTGACTTATCATAATGCAACGTTTATGATGACTATGAAATTGAGTCTAAAAATTCAGTCACATGAGAGTCACAATTTAACTATATTGTAAAGTCACCTGGTGACTCGTCACAAAGCAGCAGTTACATTGACTTCTCAGTGGAGTCACATATAGTGATCATTTGAGACTCATAATGAGATGCTTGGAATTTCCTATTTTTTTTGCTTCACCGTAGTGACTGTGACACTTGTGACCATGTGTGACATGAATGAGATGTTATATGGGCTAGCTGTGTTATAGTCGAATAGCTGTGTTATAGTTATTACTCGAATTATATTATTTCCTTTTGAGTGTTCGCGTATTTGAAAATTAGCATTTTGTGACTTTTCCTTAATTTTTGATAACCAGTGTATATTAAATTTCATAAAATTCGGTTGCGTAGTTTTTGCACTGCTATATGCGGACAGACGGACGGACCACATGACGACGTCTATAGGTGCTACATATTTATATAATTACGAACGCACCTAAAAAGATCAATTCTAAAAGAAAGTATATACCTTATTAAATGTATGTTTCTATAAAGCATATATTTTGTTTCATCCGACTCAAATAAAGTATTTACATAACGTAAACAAAAATTCATAACTGGAAGGCCCAGATAAACGGAAGTTTCTGAGAAACCCAACAAAGTACGTTAAACATGTGGTTCAAGTCTCACCAAAAGCAACAAACCAGAAACTAGAGTTAACAAAATAAATTTTCTGAGAAACGACGAGCAGTGTTCACCGGAAAAATCTTTCAAGAACGTGAAGAGGCTTTCTTTAAACGATTTAAACATAGATATAGGAACTGCCGATCGCAGACTGACGGAGATCTATTTTAAGATAAATATTGGCTTTACGGTTATCGCTTATTTTCCTTCTTATTGATGAAAGCAAAAAAGATGCGGGTATTTTTAAGAGGTTACATCTACCGAGAGGCGTCAAAAAAGGACCTTTTATTCTTGTTTGTTTTTTCGTCGATAAATATTTTATCCATAAAAAAATCTTCAGAAGGTTTTTGTAATATGGATTTTTAACTATATTTTTACTTTCTTCTATCTTTACAAGAAGAAATTATAGGATTCCTGAAATTTTTCGACTTTCTGTTTTCGACGGATTTACACGTTTTAGGGGTCAGAGATTCAGACAGAGATGTGTTTAGAAAATGTCTGTCTGTGAGTCTGTGACTCTATCTGTATGTGATACAAATTTTATGGGCGCTGTATCTCAAAAACTAATGCACGGATTTTCATCAAACTTCAAACTCAGGTAGATGTTGACATAAGTCGTTGCTGATTACGTTTTTGTGTAAATCACCCAACAAGTGGCGCTGCTGTGCTGAATTTTGCAGGATTTGCACAATTTTAGCGATAATCATATCTCAAGAACTAATTCACTGAATTTCATATCATAACGCAAGCAGACATTTGGAACTTCACAGCTCATTTTCTGAAAACGATGATTGTGTCACTTACCACCTTTATCATCTGAGCTCTTCACATAGATTTGAAATATTTTAGATCAGAGTTTCTCAAACTACACTGTTAAAAATCTGCAGCAATCTGGCAGGTCATTTGACCGTTTTTCCCGAAAACGGTTACACAACCGTGCATTTAACACTATTCTGACCATATTATTGGTCATTTTATGGTCAGAATACAGTTAAACTATGGTTATGAAACCGTTTTTCAAAAAACGGTCGAATGACCTGCCAGAATGCTGCAAAATTTTTAACAGTGTATGGTACGCGTGCTAGTTCTGGTACGCGGACTTTCAGATACTACTACTCTACGATTATATAGATAATTGTTACCAAAAAAAAAAAAAAAGTTTAGAGATACAGGAACCGCCTGGCTGTTTGCCAATGAATAGCAATAATTACTAGAAATGAGAAAGGCTCAGTCCAAGCTCATGAACCCGATCACAGGCCGGGAACAGAAGAGGGCTTGGGCTTGATTTTTATACGTCTTAGAGCTCGAGATCAAAGTGAAAATTTTATTTATTCACTCTGTTAAAGGCATTGCTAAAGGCAGTGTAGAATGGAAGCTTTAAAACTTATTAAAAAGTCAAATTATTGCAATTGTTTCGGCTAAATCTTTATAGCCATCTCAGGCAAATTCAAAGACCAGTCCATGTCTTTGAATTTCCTTTTTTATTTTAATCTTCCTACCCTGAATGGGTCTAATCGACCCATTTCTATAATTCATTTCATTCGATTCGAAAGAGAATTTTTTTCGTAAAGTAAGATAAATAAAAAGTAGCGAATTGGAATATAAATAAATACATTAAATAGTTTTTAAAGAATGTTCTCGTGTGAAAAGCTTTTATAAAAATTGAGTAAACTTTCAACAGGGTAGGAAGGTTAAGGAAAAGAAGTAAAATTTTTCCTAAAAACAGCGCTTAAAATTTCAAAAATCTGAATTTTTACTTTCTTTGTGAAAATATGAAAAATACTGATAAAAACCTTTATGTTGATACCTATTCAAATAGTACTAACCGAGTACAATAAATAGATAATTTTTTTGGTTTTATCAATTTTATTTTTATTTTTTTTACTTACAGGATACTCGGTGACCTCTGGCAAATTTTTTGACAATAACAATATCTTTTACGCTGTTGGAGCGCCGAGAGACAGTGGAAATCATGGCCGGGTAAGTTATCTATTGAACGTGTTCCAACCCTCCTAGTACTAGGCCTATGTGCTGACATAAAAATAGCGGTTTAAGGTTCCTATATATAGGGTTAATCCCAGGGGTGTAGCAGAGGGTATGCGTGGGTATAAGCGGGTATACGCCGTATACCTCCTGGATTTTTTTAAGAAGCACCGTATACCCTCTGTTTCTCAAATAAAACTATAGCGTATAACCCAGGCATGACGGTCATGACTTTAGCGTATACCCTCTGGTTTTTTTTACGACTACATCACTGGTTAGTGGTTAATCCTATAGTATCTCTATAGCGGCTATCGAAGCAGATTTTCATCAGCCTTTGTATGGCCCCTTGAATTTGAACACCAGATTATCTAAAAGTATTCTCCGCTTTTAATTAAATCAAAGAAAAATAAAGCGTAATAATTATTTTAGAATTTACTGGTATTCAAATTAAAGGAATCGTTTAGACGCTGAAAATCCCCCCACCTACGACAGCCGTTATTTTCGTGTCAGCACGTAGCCAAGTAATCAGAGAGTTGTGAATTTACATTGTGCTGCGCCGATACTTTTAATGTGTTTATACATGTTTTTAAGGCAGAATTTAAATTTTAGTTAGCTCAGAAACTGCGCTTGAACTTTATAAAATGTGTCAAAAAAATCTCACCAAAATCCAACTAAAAATCTAACGTAAAGTAAATTATGTTAAGTGAAAGCGTCAGAAATTTTCATAGGTGCTAAAACTCAAGGAACGTACAACAATTTCCAAGGAATATAGTACAACTTTTTCAATAAAGAAATTTTCTATTTAATATTTAAATCATGGTATTTGTAATCGTTTCATTTAATCGCAGTTTTTGTAATCTTTTTCAGCAATGAAATAAGATAAAAATTCTATTCAAAAATGTGGTAGAACTGTACGCACTCTGAAAAACTGTGGGAATATTGCATTTTGTCAGTAACGTAAATGAATATGCACATACATGTTTAAAACCCCTTTGGGACTATGTGTGTATTAGCACATTCATAAAGTGCATGTAGGATTAGTTTTTGGTACCAGTAATTAAAAAAAAGTAATATTTGGCTTACTTAATTACAGCTTTTTTGTGAATTTATAAGTAAAGGTAACTTTTTAAAAGAAAGTGGTTTGAATTAATAATATTCATGTATGGAACGAACCCTTCAACGCATGATTTTTTGTTTGTTCGGAAAAAATTATATTTGAGTCTATTTTTGTTAATATTATCCACTAGAAAACAGTGAAAAAATCTATTTGTGTTTGTGTTGGATATCATGTCACGCCTGTGTAACATAACAAAAATTGCTAAAAAAAAATGATAATTTCAAATTATATACTTACTTTAAAGTGTTTACACTGCACAATAACAAGTACTCAACGATATAATAATTTTTATAATGCTTTTAATAGTTTGCATAATTAATAATGGCTATCTTATAAATATAGAGAAAAAACACCAGTCGAGCACATTATTGCAAGCAGTAATAACATAAGATATTATAACCTCCCAGTGATAAATCAGAACAAAACCAGACTTTACGACCTTAAATGCATGTTATCATCTGTAACACATAATAGAGTTCACAAAAGACCAATAAAAAAGGGGGGGGGGGGAAAGAGAGAGATTATATGACTCCTGAGTTACACTATATATTTAACCCTCTCGCCGCGCAACCCGAGATTTTCTTGGGAATGCATTTTTTCCCTCTAATTAACCTTCCTTGATTATTATCCCCACCAGTAATTTTTTTATTATAAATTTTGCCTTATTTAAACGGAATATTTTCCGATTAACTTCGACAAAAAATTTTGTTTTGAAAAACCGGTGACAAAAAGAATAAAAATTCTTAAAAGGCGCTCGTCGCGAAGGGGTTTTGATAAAACAATTACGCAGCGAGAGGGTTAAGGCTCCATTACGCGCTGGTGTTGCGTTGTCGCAACAGTTAAAATAAATGCACATGTTGAAACTATTTACATGCCAACCACTATTTTTCAATTAAAAAATTAGCCTTACTTAAAGACACAAAATTTTGAGATCAAATAAAGCAAAAATTATCTTTTAGAATTTTTGGTGGCAAACGCCGTCCGCAGCTAAAAAGTTGAAAAACTCAAGCTTGTAGTTTTGGCGGTTAATGGGATAACAGACAAAATAAAAGTTTCAGTTAAATCAGGAAATTGCGCATCTGTCGCAAAATGCTTAAATATTTTTCTTCAAAATCGAATTATAAATCTAAAGTCTAATAAATGAATGAAAATCTTCGCGGATTGTAAAACTTCATATTTGTTTATATTCCGTTATAAGTATACGCATGTAAGTGTTACATTACGAAATAAAAGTTTCGGGTAAATTAGGAAATTACGCATCTATCGCAAAATGCTTAAATATTTTTCTCCAAAATCTAATTATAAATCTAAAATCTAATAAATGAATGAAAATCTTCGCGAATTGTAAACCTCCATATTTGTTTATTCCGTTACAAGTACACGCATGTAAGTGTTACATTACGAAATAAAAGTTTTAGCTAACGTAGAAAATTTAAAAATGGGAATTTTGCACTGGACTTGAAAGCTTCACACATTTTAGTACCACTTGTTATGAATAAATTTCTTCGCCTTATTTAATCGCAAAATTTCTGTCGTTAAATAAGACAAAGAAAATTATTTATAAAAAGTGGTACTAACATCCAGGGACGCATTATATAAGGAAAATGTTATTGTTCCTACCACTATTTTGAATATAATATCTTCATCGTACATTTCTACAGCATATGTTATATAAAATTATCATGAAGATTACTGATTAAGGGTTCTGGTAGGAACTATAAAATGTTCCCTATATAATATGACCCCTGAATATGTAAAAATTGCTCGAGCACTGAACATAATTTCTATCCTTGAAAATTACGCATGAATTTCGCAAAATACTTGAAGGTTTCTTGCTAAAATCAAATGATAAATCTCACGTAGAATTAATAATGATAATTATGGATGCATAACATTTTATTAAGTATTCCTCTATTTTTTTTAATAACTGTTTTGAATTTGCATTGTAATTTACAGGTATATATCTTTAAAGCCCTGGAGCAGAAGAAGAACGAACTGTTAGTACATCAAAAGAAAGAGGGAACACAGGTAATTTATTTTTACGCTCTGGACCAGGGTTGCCAGTTTGGCCTCGATTTTTATTTCGAAATTTCAAATTCATACTGGACATTTTGAAAGAAGAATCTTTACTTTATGTAATCACAAAATTTCTGCCATTAAAAAAAAAAAGCAAAAAATACTGATTTTAATTTCTGGCACGAATAAGGATCTTCTGAAAAAAAATGGAGGCCTAACTGTAAACCCTGCTCTGAAAACATAAGAAAAGTATTATAATCATGTTAACACTATGCCGTCCACACGTCTAATCTAGATTCTGTCGTGTCGCGCCGGCAGAACTGACTTACATCATTTCCAAGGCTCGCACCGTTCCTAAAATTTTCGCATTTTTCTACCAGTATGTTAAATAAGAATTCTTTGTGGTATATTCTTTTAAAATTTATAATAGAATTATAAAACAAAGATTATCTTTTTAATTTAGTGGTAGGAAAGTGCGAAAATTTTAGGAACGCTGCGAGCCCTGCATTTCACTTATCTCCGGAGGCTTAAATTAAATTAAAACTTTTGGCTCGCCGCAGGTACGTTTCGAACTTAAGTGCCTGCACTAGTCACTCAAAAAGACCCGGATGATAATGTTAATCCTATGGGGAAGTTATTTTCAAATATCTCGCTTGAATTTTGATATTTTCGAATGATTTTTTTTTTTTTTTTTTTTTTGGCATAGGATAGCTGAGGACGAACTACAACCGGGCTAGTTTTTACTTTTTCGATTTTGCTTATGGTTTTTTTTTTTTTTAGGATAGTTTCAATTTCAGAACAGGTTCAAACCGGTTCCGAAAGTAAAAGTAATTTTTAAAAAAAAATATGATACCAAAATCAAAAAAGTAAAAACTAGCCCGGTCGTAAATCGTCCTCAGCTATCCTATGCAAAAAAATCATTGGAAAATATCAAAATTCAAGCGAGATATTTGAAATTAACTTTCCCATAGGATTAACATTATCATCCGGGTCTTTTTGAGTGACTAGTGTAGGCTCTTAAGACGTACAATTCCGTAAGCAAAGTCTTAACCTCTGGCCACTCGTTCGTTGGGTAATCGCAAAACATAGCAATATTAGCTTCGGTCGACAGTTCTGAACACCACAATAGACACACTGGCGCTTGCCCGATAATCTCCGTATGACACAAACGTGGAGCCACCGACGCTTGCCCGATAATTTCCGCATAGCACAAACGTGGAGCCGACGACGCTTGCCCGATAATTTCCGCATGGCACAAACGTGGAGCCACCGACGCTTGCCCGATAATTTCCGCATGGCACAAACGTGGAGCCACAGGCGCTTGCCCGATAATTTCCGCATGGCACAAACGTGGAGCCACAGGCGCTTGCCCGATAAAGGTGATAGATGATGTCTGAATAAACAATTTGAAAAACGCATAACGCATTTGAAAACCCAATTTCTGCTAACACCAATAGTCGGGGGAAAATCCGATTTTAGGGGGAGGGGGGGGGGGGAGAGAGACTCCTGTATATGATCTATAGGTTTGTATTTACACAGTACGCTAAAAGTTAGTTCACTTATAATAGCACAGTTGAAATTTTCTATTCAGCAATTTCCATGAATAAACAGAAATGTACTTGAGAACTATTATGCTTCCCTGTATATCATCTATAGAATTTATACATCCAAGTAATATTTAAAAAAATAGTTCCATTTAAAAACGCGTACTACAACTGAAAACACACTTCCAGCAATTTTTATTTATAGGCTTCAGTGGTTCAACCATTGTTCAACTTCTTCTGTAGCCAAATTCTTTTGTGTGTCCCTGTAAATGAACGACAAATTCAATACACACCATATTCTACAGTAATTGCCCTGTAGTACATCTCAGTGATATATACAAATTTCAGTATGTTTAAATTAGTGTAATATTATTAAAATACACTGCAAACGATTTTCCCCCAAAGATCATAATGTTAACAGTAATTCTTTTGGGTTTTTCTGTACGTGAATCTTAAATTCTACAGACTTCATTTTCAATGTCGAACATACCATAGTGATGTCCAATAATGTCTATGAATTTCATGGCAATCGGACTATATTTACGCGAGTTACAGCATGGACAGGCAGAAAGAGTTAAAAACAGGAAATTGTCCAAGGTAAATTGAAATGATGTGGGATCGAACACTTTTTTTTTTTTAATAAATGTATCACATCTTGAATTATAAGCAATTGCTGTCTCATGACGATCTAACTGGGATGTAGTGGAATAGTGTCTGGAAATCTCGGCATAAACTTTAAACAGTATTTGTCTTTAACTTCGACCCGTTTCTATAATCTATTGCATTTGATTCGAACCAGAAATTTCTTCATAAACTTCTTTAAATAAAAGCCATATAGAACTAAGTTCAATAAATATGTTTAATAGTTTAAAATAAAAGTTCTCATGTATATGTTTTTAATCAAGTTTGAGTAAAATTTCAACAGGATAGCGAGCTGATGCAATTTCATTGAAAGGGGAGACAGAAGTGACAGGGACAGTAGTGAAAAAATTAAGAAAATTGCTTCGGTTCTCATAGTAAGTTAACCTTAGTAAGATTGAAATATGATATTTTGAACTAAGCTAAAGTATGTTACATCATAGCAAAATCATAAATAAATAAAAAAATAAAATATGAAAAATTTAAATATTTTATTTTTATGGGTGCATATAGACAATAGGGACAGGTAATAAACATATCCTCATATTTCTATCTAATACAGCTTGTAACTGCTTTTGAAGTTCAGATAATTAAAATTTGTGGATTTCTCAGCAATCAAAATTGTTGCTTCTACTAAATGTAACTGTCCTCCAAATTTTATCTGACCTCTGGATAGTCACATGAGTAGTTTTGTACAAGAGGACAGTAGCGGCATAAAAACTAGGGGATAACTTTTCTCTGCTCAGAGTAAATATAGAACTATTTATAATTTAGAAAAGAAATCTTTATTTTATACTTTTGAATGTACAGTCGTGGAAAAACGAAAGTAAACACCCCCTACTAACTCCTCAACAAATTATCGAAAAAGAAAGTTACTGGTACCGAACGATGCGAAATAAAGTCTATTTTTAAATGATGTATATAAAATTTGCTTAGGGGGCCATATACATATTAAAACGAACCCAAACTTCATTTTTTTCAGTGGCAATACCCAATTTTAACAAGATATTTCAAATCTTCGGTTCAAACTATGCCTAGACACCAAATTTCTAGTCATTTGAATGATAAGTTTTTGAATTATAAACATTCAAAATGTAGTGCTTCTAATGTCAAATTACATTTTCATATTTTCATTAATATCTCCTGAAATTATACTCCTAATGTGCTAATTTTTTTGTAGCAATAATACTAAAATAACCAAACATAAATACGCTGAATTTTCAATTTTTATAATTTTATGATATAAATTATGAATTATGAAATTAATATTCGAAAGAATTATGAATTGCAACCTATAATTTTTTTGATGGATTTAGATTTACTAAGTCCTGCTTTATAAAAATCCAAAATTTCACATTTTTCTTTCAAGTAGTTCTCAAATGATGCTTAAAAAACGGCAAGATGATGGTTTAAGGGCGTCTATGATAGAATTGACTAGATGTTTTGAAATTTCTTATGCTATCCTGTAACCTAGCAGTCTTCAAAGACTGCTTAAGTGACGCTTTGATCAAGAAGGGGGCTCCCTCGGTCAACAATCGAGTACCGGACTTGAATTTGGATACAGCCCCTAAAATACGCTCGTTTTAAAACAATTAATTTATCGGAAACTTATCGTACGAATTGCATAAAAATTTGTTTGTAGGCTAATTGAAAGGTGTAGGGATCATTTATGCTGTCAGAATTGTGTACTGCTATTGAAAAAAAAACAAAATTATTGTTCGTTTTAATATGTAGATGGCCCCCTAAGCAAATTTTACATACATCATTTAAAAGTAGACTTTATTACCAATCGTGTGCTACCACTAACTTTCTTCTACGATAATTTTTTGTAGAGTTAGTAAGGGGTGTTTACTTTTTTTTCCACGACTGTACATTTTTATTTTTTATAGCAAGTTTTCTAAAATAGTTTGTCATTACACTTAAATTTGTTCCAGAGCATCAGTGCATGAAGTGGAAGATGAGAGACAGAAGTGACGATTTGAATATTTAAACTGTCATTGGAGTAAAATTTGCTTGCTATTTTCTCGAAAATTCTTTTCGAAATTATAGATAGACGTTACAGAATATATTTTATGCTAACGAAAATTATATAAATGATGCAAGCTATCTATAATTTAAAAAATCAAAAACCCGACTCCGTTAAAAGCGAACTAATTAATTATTTCTCATCAATGTAAAACTAATTTTTATATTACTTACCTATTTTTTTTTAAATACTTCTATTGATGACTTTTAAGTTGTGTTTAATTATATTATTGTTATTATATTAATTATATTCTTATCTATAAACACTGTTGTGATGAGTCCTATAGATGTCTATGAAAGTTAGAGTTACAGTTAAGCTAGAGATCCTACCTACACAACTTTCAGGTTGTGTAGCATTTAAACGGAGCTTCTGACTATAAAATAGTCTATGGAACATCGTCTTCATTTTGAAAGACCTATCCAATGATATGCCACTCAATATGGGGCGTAAATTTTTTTTTCGTCTCTACCGCCATTTTGAATTTATGAAAACAAAACATAGCCTATAACTATCGGACGGTTATGACGAATCGATAGAGACCTCATTCATTAAAATCCATCCAGCCGTCGGGATGTTTCAAGGGTATAAAAAATCCGCATACCCAGATACGCGTCAAACACATAACCCTTCTTGACAGTCGGGTAAAAATGTAGCATATAACTCCAAGGGGCACAAATTACCCACCTTATTAGAGAATTGCCCATATAAACTTCCTGTTTTTTCCTTACTGAATTTTTCCGTTGCAACGCTGATTTTTTTTTTTCGGTGTTTAAGTTTTGTTTTACAAAAAAAAAAAAAAAAAAAAAAAAAAAAAAAAAAAGCTTTCAGGTTCTTTACTTTTATGATAGTAGATTTTTTCTGCAACAGCAGATATAATTTAAGATAAATCCGTAATTCCGACATCACGGCGCTTAAAAATACTGAAACAACAGTAACGGATCCTACTTAATATGTTTACAAACTTAATAAACTTTGTTTATAAAAATCGCAGGAACAAGGGAATCTTTGTTCTGCGTTTCAGCCTTTTATCAGGAATGCATTTTTCTAGCATATCATAGGCGATTACCCTACGTAACCTGATGCTTTTATAAAAAGTAATAGTTTGCTACTTATTTGTAGGTTGTTACATGTTCTGTTTTATTATGTATAGCTTGGTGATACTTTGCACAAAAATGTTATGAGACAGCACATTAAAATTTACAAATGCCACTAAGCTGTTGAGAAAAGCGAGAGTTTTGTTTATTTTTAATTAAGATGTTTCACTGCAATAAATAGTCATGAGGCTAATTAGACTTTCCTAAAAAATCTGTCATAAGTTACGAAAGCAACTAAAAGTAGTTTAACCCTTTAGTGCGCAGCTTTGCATATATGCAAACAACAGTGTTTTGAATTTAAAAGTTTTTTTTTATTAGTATATACCCAATTCACACCATAAAATTAAAATTAGTTATATCTATTTTATTTAATAACAGACATTCCGTATTTAAATAAAGTGAAATTAACCATTGAAACTTTCAGGTGTAATGTCAGATTCTCTGAACTACGTAATTTCTAGAACGTATTCTATCATGGGAATTAAACGGTTAAAGTTGAAGTTTTATAACATAAATAATTATATAAAATAAGGTATTTGGAGAAATACTTATTAAAATATTTACTAATTTGCAATATTTTAGCGTAAAACAGCCACACGACAGTAGTTTTTACTTGTGTTGCAGACAGTACCGTGAAAAGAGAAAACTGCGCCCGGGGCAAAGTTTAAATTTCCCCCCCCCCCCTCCTCTTTCTCTTTGTGACTAAGTGTCGATGTCACAAAATGGGAAAGTGTAAAAACACAAATATACTCTGTTGAATACATATTTTGTGTTTATTTTGGAACTTTAAAAAGGATTAATTTTAACAACTAAATAATATAAGAGAAAATTGCACTTATATTTTGGCAAAGGGGACTTGGAAAATGGATGTGGAAAAATTGTATCTTAGAGTGTATGACAGTTTGCAACACCTTTTGAATTACAAGAAAGAAGCCAGATGCTATTTTGAGAATATATACTTTTGTCACAAAAAAATTCCCAATATGTATAAATATAATTTTTTTTTTACAAAAAAGAGAAGAAACAAAGGAGGTTGGTAATATAAATTTGGCGCCCCCCCCCCAATTTCCGCGCCCGGGCGACCCCCTTTGCCCCCCTCATCCCTCCGCTTCGCACGGCCCTGGTTGCAGATGTGCAATAGAAGAAAAGATTGACGCATTATATGAAAAATGTATCTCTGATTTTTTCCTTATTTTTCCTGTGTAATAAACCTTTCAAAGAATCATATATATTTTTTTCGAAAGAAAATAAAAATCGCGCATTTAAGGGTTAAACATGCCAACAATTTTTTAATTTGTTTAGTTTACTAAATTTTTAAATGAAATTTTAAATATTATGATTGATTTAAACATTTAGAGATTTAGATTTAATAATAATAATATTAATTCTTCATACACTTTCGCGATGAAAAAATATACTTTTTAGATTATTATTTGTTTGCGAATTTGATAAGGGAGGCATTGGATTTTGATATTCGAAGATTTCAGAAAATATTATTATGAAAGCATCCGGATGTTATTCGATTTAGTTGCTAAAGGAAACGTAGATTTTATAAAGAATTTCCTGTTTTCACTTTCTAAATGTTTTTTTCTTTATTTTCAAATATGTATTTGAAAATACCGAAAGAAACAAACTATAATGTGCAACTTTTGCTCTTGTGTTCATTACTGCTACTGCCGCTACTGCTATTATTACTATTACTACTATTACTATTATTACTATTATTATTTTTACTATTATTATTATTACTATTATTATTATTATTATTATCATTATTATCGCGATTAAAGCTAAAACAGCTCTTATTATTATTATTGCTGCTACTTTTACTACTACTTATATTACCACTATTATTACCAAGTAATTCAACTACTATTATTACCACTCTTACTATTACTATAATTAATAAATTATTATCGCTACTAAAGCTACAGTTTTTGAAATTAGTATTATTATTGTCACTACTACTATCACTAGTATTACTATTATCATTATTAATACCAAGTAATTCAGCTGCTACTATTACTACTACTTGTTTTTATTACCATTACTAAAACTACAATTTTTGAAACTGCTATTATTAATGTTTCTGCTATTGATACTACTATTATTACTAGTATTACTGCTAAGTAATTCAGCTGCCACTACAATTACTGCAAATACTGTTTCTCGGTTTGATAATATTACCACTACAATTACAATCTCTAATTATTATTATTGTTGTTCCTATAATTACAGTCATAATACCTATAATACCCAATTAAATTATCTTCGCCGAACACTATAAAACCTATTCAACATAAGTGTAAAATTTTTATGTCACGTTTTTTATAGCTATGTATTTGTTTTGATATATATTTAGTATTTTTTGTAAATTTAAAAAATATATTGAATTTAAAAAGTAACAAATTTATTAAAGTTATTTGGATTTTTTTTCCTTATCTTTGTAATGAAGTCGCTAATTTGTAGTTACAGTAAATAACCTTATCATATAAATTTGAAATTTTCACTTCGCCGCCTTTTTTCCGCCAAGATATATGTGTAAAATTATATATATACATATTAAATATTTTCTTCTTTCTTTTTTATGGTAATAATAATTATATAATCTACATTCCCTCCCTCATAAAAATAGCAGAAGGCTATCGAAACGCAAATGACCGCCCCCCCCCCTTTCTCATTAGTTAATGGAAATTATCATCTTTCTGATAAAATCACTTTTGCCATCGACCCCTAAAAAAAACAAGAAAACAGAAGTCTATGGAAATGCAGAAGATTCTTCTCTTTCCCCGCCCATCCTATCTAAATTCTTTACTTTCATCGTTTTCGCCAAGCACAATTTCCGCTAAGAAAAGTCAGAAAGTGCTGACCAATCAGATGCGTTTCGCGATATCTACACAGATTTCCATTGGTCCATTTCCAAATCGTTACTTATTTTTATATATAGAGAAGGATTTAGTTCTACATTTTAAAGATTTAATTTATTTATTTATTTATTTCAGTTTGGTGAATATTTCGGCTCTTGTGTTCTGGGAGTAAATCTGAATGGCGATTCGTTCACCGATCTTCTCGTGGGAGCTCCATTCTTCTCATTGGAAACTGGAGGAGACGAAGGCAAAGTATACGTCTATATCAGCAATGGCGTAGTAAGTTCAATTACACAACTTTTCAAAATAAATTATTAAAATTTAAGATATAATACAATAATAAATGCCGCTGTAACATATTTATTAGTATTATATTTATATTTAATACTATTGAAAAGTTTTCGCAATTTCGAAAAAAAAGAATTTTCCTGCTTACTCTCTTTTTTACTTTCTTCTATCTTTACAAGAAGAAAGTATTGGATTCGTGAAAAATTTTGAATTCCAGTTTTTTGATGGATTTATACATTTCAGAAGGTCCTTAACAGGATTTGATGGGTTTTAGAAAATGTCTGTCTGTCACGCTGTGAGTCTGTATGTGACAAAAAATTTGTGGGCGCTCTATCACAAGAACTGATACACGGAATTCCTCAAAATTTTAGATTCAGTTAGACCTTGATATAAACTGGTGCTGATTACTTTTTGGTGTTAATCGTACCACAGGTGGCGCTGCTATGCTCCATTTTTCACGATTTTTGTAAATATCTATATCTCAAGAACTATTGCACGGATTTTCATAAAACTTCAGATTAGTTCTTGATATAGTTTGGTGCTGATTATTTTTTAATGAACATCTCCGAACAGGTGGCGCTGCTATGCGGCATTATTCATTATTATCCCAATAGCTCTATCTCAAGACTAATGCACGAATTTTTATCAAACTTTAGATTCAGTTAGTCCCTGATATAAATTAGTGCTCTTTAGTTTTTGGTGTAAATCATCCAAAAGGTGGCGCTGCTACGCTACATTTTTCTCGATTTCCGCAATAGCTGTATCTCAAGAACTAATGCATGAATTTTCATTAAGCTTCAGATTCAGTTAGTCCGTGGTATAAATTGGTGCAAATTAGTTTCTGGTGTAAATCACCTGACAGGTGACACTCCTATGCAGATTTTTTTTTACTATTTACGCAATA
Organism: Maratus speciosus; assembly: GCA_963932465.1. NCBI lineage: Eukaryota > Metazoa > Arthropoda > Arachnida > Araneae > Salticidae > Maratus > Maratus speciosus. The sequence continues at coordinate 267,428,741 of OZ010798.1, read as the reverse complement.
GCTCTATCGCAAAAACTAATGCAGGGATTTTCATCAAACTTCCGATTCAGTTAGAAGTTGACATAAGTTGTTGATGATTAGATTTTGATGTAAATCACCTAACCTGTAGCGCTGATATACTGCATTTTTCAGGAAGTATTAACTTGTATGAGATGGAAGAAAGTTTTGGAATTGCCACATCCCACTAGTCTAGATTAGGATGCAGCTGAACAGACCGTCACCTCATCGAGTTGACGGCTGAAATTATAGGATTAGACAGAACTCGATTAGCATATTAAAATGCATCTTGACTGCCAAGTCATCTTGGAGGAAACCACCTCTAGATCCGATTTTAGCGGTTGATCGGTAGGTTTATCATTGTATTTTCCTGCACCTAAAAGTATGAAAACATGGAGGACTGTCAGCAGCAAAATACAATGGTAAATTTACCAGTCAACCACTAAAATCGGGTTTTCAGGTGTTTTCTACCAAGATATGACTTGGCAGACCAGTTCATTTTAATATGCGAATCGAGTTTTGGCTAATCCTGAAATTTCAGCCGTCAACTCGATGAGGTGAGAGTTAGCGCAGCGACCTCCAGGTCTATTTGTATCATTAAGGGGGGGGGGGGGGGTTGTATTGCATTCGTGCATATTCTTCTATAAACGCTTAAATCGAAAATCCTGTTTGTTTGTTTTTTCTTGTTGTTTTTTTTTTTAGTTTTAACTGTAGATATATTTTAAAGAATTTCTTTAAAATGCTATTAAATTATTACATGTTATTGAATCAGACTTTTCGATAAGAAATATTGAAGAATATTGAATGTATATAAATTAGGATTTAATTGCGTTGGATTTGTACAGTAAGACATTTATCTGAGGATAGTATGGGGTAAAGAATGACATGAGATTAGAGGAAGAATAATCTTTCACTTATTAAAGTATCCTAAAGTAGTTGCTCAAAATTCTAAAACCTGGATTAAGTCTAGAACATGTCTGAGTGTTCGACGTCTAAGCATTTAACTGTGGCCTAATCCAAATAAGCAAGCATATCTTGTTGAAAAGCCACGGATAATCCATACTAATTTTTAAACGTAATTTGTTTTTTGTTGTTGCTGTTGTTCTATTTATATATATATATATATATATATATATATATATACATTTTTATTGTATTTCGACAGCTAAACACTTGAGAGAGCACAGCGTCATCTATGAACAAAAATGTGAGCTATTTTTTAAATTACTGTATGGAAAATATTTGAGCTGCTTTATAAGCACTTCGAAAGCATACACCCTTTATTTTAGAAAAATATTATAATCAATGAATCATTAAAAATTAAAGTTCCGGTGTCCAGTTTAGGACATCCAATTTATTGTCCTTTTACAGGAGAAAAATTAATTCCTCTTAGGATGTTACAATGTCATTAAAATTGCAGTTATCTTTTTAATAATAACATTGAAATAATTTGTTCTGATATGTTTTTAACAATAACATACAAATAATTTGCACTGATACGTTCTTATATTATTAAATATTTTTGCACGTGTTTCAGGGTTTACAGGCATATGCCGAACTTACTGGAAGTAGCAAACCTAATGCACGTTTTGGAACCGCCATAGCGGATGCAGGAGACTTGAATCAAGACGGCTATAAAGGTAAGAAATTTTAGTCTTTTCATTCATATACATTTTATATTCATAAAATTTGTAAATCATTTTTCAGTTGAACATAGTATAAATGTATACATAAAATAAACTACACTTTTAAAGTATTTAAAAAATATATTTTGGGGACTTTTTAGATGCGTTCGTAATTAAATACCGGTGCTGCCACAGGCGACTATTTTTGTATTCTATTATCACCACTATTTTAAGAAAATACATTTTGTAGGATATTTCTCTTACAGACGTTGTCAAAGTTTATGTGGAAATTTTTTGTTTTTAAACAATGGTACGAGATAGAATTAAAAAATAGTCACCTATGGCAGCTCTGAAATACGTAGCACATATCGTCGGTACTGTGTCATACTATCCAATGTGAAAACAGCGGTCTACTTTTTTTTAAATTCAGATTTCTTGATCGGCGCCACTTTTTTAAAATAGTAAAATTCGCCCTACTTAATCTTATTTAATGCCACATGAATTAAGGCGAAAACAAGGGGAATTTTACTATTTCAGAAAAATGGTGCCAATCAAGAAATATGATTTCAAAAAGTAGCCCACTGTTTTTACATTGGATAGTTTGACATGGTACCGACGATATAGTCGTCATCTGATCCGTCCGTCTGTCCGCATATAACAGAGCAAAAAATACCTAACAGAATAGTTTGAAATTTAATATATGTAATAGTTGTAGAATTTTGTCGAGTCATTTCAAATTGTATGAAAATCGAATCAAAATCGCATTAAATGGAGGCTCGCATATATAAATTGCGCAAATTAAAATCAACAAGTTGAAAATTGGAGGTGCTTGTAATAAAGGAAGTTCTTACAATATACATGGGTTATGGTTAAGCATTTTGAAACAAAGTTTAACTCAAGGTTAAAGAGGACTGACACAGTTTTTAGCATTAACATTCTGGTTTCTTCATATTTTTTCTTGCGAAAATGGATGGTTGGATTGCAGCTGTATATATGGCGGTTTGATGGTGGCCGGTTTGACATAGTAAATTTACTTTTGACTTTTACAAACTATAAATTTTTGTGTCTTTTGGTACTGAAGTATGACTCTGATGATGATCACAGAGTGGCTAAAACTTGTCGGTTTTTAGACATTTAAAATTTTATTTTAATGTTTTGAAAGTTTTTACCTTTTATATATAATATGCGTCTTTAAGTAACCCTTTTTATTATATGGGTGATGTTTAATTTCAAGACCTAACAGTCCTTTAATTTATTTATTTATATTTGTTTCTTCATAAGTTAAAACGAAAATAAGATGATACCCTCCCCCCCCCCCCCCTTCCAACGCTCCTCTTGCTGCTTCCGCCCGCATAAGCTTGTTTGAAAGAGTATCTCTTTGATCGTACGTGCTATCATGGGAAAAACTTGGTGCTCTCTGATGATAATTTTCAAAATGTACAGTCGTGGGGAAAAAAGGTAAGCACCCCCTACTAACTACTCAACAAAATATCGTAGAAGAAAGTTACTGGCACCGAACGATTGGAAATAAAGTCTTCTTTTAAATGATGTATATAAAATTTGCTTAGGAGGCCATCTACATATTAAAACGAACCCAAACTTCATTTTTTTCAATGGCAATACCCAATTTTAACAAGATATTTCAAATCTTCAGATCAAACTATGCGTGGACACCAAATTTCAAGTCATTTGAATGATAAGTTTTTGAATTATAAACATTCAAAATTTAGTGCTTCTAATGTTAAATTACATTTTCATATTTTTATTAATATCTACTGAAATTATACTCCTAATGTGCTAATTTTTTGTTTAGCAATAATACTAAAATACCCAAACATAAATACGTTGAATTTGCAATTTTTATAATTTTATGGTATGAGTTATGAAATTAATATTCGGAAAATTTATGAATTGCAACCTACAATTTTTTTGATGGATTTAGATTTATTAAGTCATGCTTTATGAAAATCCAAAATTTCACCCTTTTCTTCCGAAAAGTTTTCAAATTATGCTTAAAGAAATGGCAAAATGATGGTTTAAGGGACCGTCTATGACAAAAGTGACCATATATTTTGAAATTTCTTATGCTATCCTGTAATCTAGCACCCTTCAGCAGGGCTCCCAAATGGTCCGCCAACTGAATACCAATAAATTTTAACAGAACATTTTATGGTAGGTTTGCGCTAGAATTAACTTTCAAAGGTGATTTCGGGGCGGTTTGTAAGAAAAATCTAAAAAGAAAATTTTTCTAAAAAAGTGTTGGTATTCAGTTGGCGGACCATTTGGGAGCCCTGCTTCAGTGACTGCTTGAGTAGCGCTTAATATACCTTGATCAAAAAGGAGGCTCTCTCGGTCAACAATAGAGTATCGAACTTCAATTTGAATACAGCCCCTAAAATATGCTCGTTTTAAAATAATTAATTTATCGGAAACTTATCATACGAATTGCATAAAAATTCGTTTTTAAGATAATTGGGGGGTGTAAAGTTCATTTATGCTGTCAGAATTATGTACTGCTATTGAAAAAAACAAAGTTATGGTTCGTTTCAATATCTAGATGGCCCCCTAACCAAATTTTATGTACGTCATTTTAAAGTAGACTTTATTACCAATCGTGTTGTACTAGTAACTTTCTTCTACAATAATATTTTGCAGAGATAGTAAGGGGTGTTTACTTTTTTTTCCCACGACTGTACGTTATTACAGTAAAGTTTTGCTATGGACATTTTTTTTTCAAGGGGGAACGAAGCACATCCTGGAAATTGACGAAAATTTGGAAATGTGTTTAATATTATTTTATTTTGCCATTTACATACATTTAGCGTCTGAATTTGAAATTTTTAAATGACACAATAAAATAAATAAAATAAGATAGACTTGAATACATTTTAAAATAAAATTTATAAAAAAGTTTAAAAAAATATTAAAAACATTAAAAATACATTTAGACGTTAAAAAAAATTTAAGGACATTAAAAATACATTACGTTTCGCCAAGCAACCGCAAGACCTCACAGTACAAATTAACCATTGTAAAACAAACATCAAGACAAATCAAGTCCAGTTAAAGTTAAATTTATTTTTCCAAGTCTCATCAGTACAAATTAACTATTGTAAAACAAACAACAAGACAAATCAAGTACAGTTAAAGTTAAGGGTATTTTTCCATGTCTCATCAGTACAAATTAACTATTGTAAAACAAACAACAAGACAAATCAAGTACAGTTAAAGTTAAGGGTATTTTTCCGTAAACTGTTTCTGGAAAAATAACTTTAACGATACTTGATTTGTCTTGCTGTTTGTTTTACAATCGTTAATATATACTGGTTTCTGGAAAAATAACTTTAACTTTAACTGTACTTGATTTGTCTTGTTGTTTGTTTTACAATGGTTAATTTGTACTGATGAGGCTTTGCGGTTGCTTGGCGAAACGTATACTAAATGTATTTTTAATGTTTTTAAGGGGACCGGGTAAGCTCTATCTCGGCCATGTTAAAATACACCAACTTTATGTACCTTTTTCTCAGAAATGGTGAAAGATAGACGTCTAAATTTTTTAGGGTAGTTTGAATAACATGCTCTACGTATTTTAACTGACCATTTTCTTTCTAAGTGAAACTGAAAATTAATTATTTGTTGAAAAACATTTTTAAATTATACATTTTTGGTAAGATTTCACTGCCTAAAATAAATAATTCTGAACAAATCATTAAATCTCTGCGCTAAAGTATGCACTGTAACACAATATAAGTATTTAGAAAAATCTGAATTCTTAAGTTTAATAGATATTGGAAAAAAGGAACACAAACCTGAAAAATCGAAGTTTTGAAAAAAAGTCAATTAAAGCTGTGAAGCAGTGTTTCCAGTGGGCTACTTTTTTTAAATTCTGATTTCTTGATTGGCACCACTTTTTTGAAATAGCAAAATTTGCCTTATTTAATAACACACTAATTAAGGCGAAAACGATCCGAATTTTACCACTTCAGAAAAGTGGTGTCAGTCTAGAAATTTGAATTTAACCCGGGAGAACGCGAGCATACTCAGGGTATGAATAGTTTTTACTTTGTGACCAATAAATACCGTATATACTCGCGTATAAGTCAACCCTCTAACTTTCGGATGCAAATTCTGGAAAAAATCAAAAACCCGCGTATAAGTCGACCCCCTAACTTTTTACTTCAATTATGCACAAAATCAAACCAAAGATTTCACTTACCAATGCGAAATGGTAGTAAGTAAACAAAAACAAAACACTGAAATTTTTTTAAGTGATAAATTATTAGTATAACTTATCTACTAAATTACTTTATATATTTTTTTATTCATACACATAAAAAGCCATAATTTTGTAGTATTAGACGTTTTTGTTTTTGTTTTTTTAATTGACTCGCGTATAAGTCGACCCCACAAATTTGCTTACCGAAAATTGTCAGAAATTCCTCGACTTATACGCGAGTATATACGGTACTAATAATCATCGTCACCTTATTTAATCGGAGTCAACTTCGCGATAAAAGAAGTTGAAGATTACTTTTAAAACGATAGTGGTGACAATTGTAAAAACCGTACGCACTCCGGGTCTATCGTGCCTGGCGCGCGTCCTCCCGGGTTAAAAAAAAAAGTAGCCCACTGCTGTGAAGTACTCTACGAAAGAATGTAAAGTCCAACACTTCTCTTCTATATATAAATGTGTAATACATCGTTGAAAAGATAAAAGTTTAAACTATTTAATGATATAAAAAAAGTAAAAATCGATTTTTTGGTTGAATTTCGCTTACCCGGTCCCCTTAATATTTTTAAAAACTTTTTTATATATTTTAATTTAAAATGCATCCAAGTCTGTCTTACTTTATTTATTGTGTTTAGTCATTTAATTATCTTCTTTATGCAGTTAATTTATTTCTTCATTTTTCATCTGCACTAATAGAAGAGCCGCCACTGCCTTGAACGCTTAAACTGCGGGTTAAATACTTCGAGGTTTAACGTGTTAAACTGCATGAGTCCGACTTGAAAGTACACGATAAGAATATTTTTATTGTGATCTGAGAATGACCTTCAGAAAATAGGAGAATTAAATATATCTAACTCAGTTCATTAGAAACGTTATTGTTTTGAAGAAATTTATAGCAGATTTTACTTACTGTAAAAGCGCTTAATTTCGCGAGGCTTTAGTTTTCGCGATTTTCGCGAGCCCGTCGTAATCACGAAAATTTAAGCCTCGCGAAATATATATATTTTTTTCGCCTCAAATAATAATAATAAATCAGAAAATTTTCACTTATCCAAAATTTAATGATTACAGTTACTTAAATAAGGAATAAGTACAACAATTTCTTGAATACTTAGAAATATTTCTTGAATACTAGACAACTACTTCTTGAATAAAAACAATAATACAACTAATAGAATGCAGCTCATTCACTTACAATATTTATACCAGCTTCTTTGAAGTCATTCATTTTTTGAGAGATGGGGAGTGGGGGGCGAAGAACTTTTCGGACAAAAGGAAGTTTCTTAAATTGCCTTATGCAAAAGGGGTTCTATTTAGGTAGTTTCGGAATTTTTCAACTTTTCGGTTCAATTCATATAAAATTCGCGAAATTTTCAACTCGTGAAATCACCGATATCTTCATTTTCGCGAAAATAAGTGCTTTTACAGTATTTAAAAATAAAAGCACATTTTTTGAAAAAATGATTGCACTCTTTTTATCCCTTATTATTTTATTCCTTTTATTTATACTTTTATCCCTTTCTTCTACATACAAAAAAAAAGAAAAAACATGGTAATTGTAAAAAATTTCGGCTTACGGTTTTCGACGGATTTATACGTTTTAGAAGGTGTTGAATACAATTTGACTGTTTTTAAACGATGTCTATTCGTGAGTCTATCTGTGTGGCCGCCTGTGTGTGTCTGTATGTGACACAAGTTTTGTGGGCGCTCTAACTCACGAACTACTGCATGGAATTCAATAAAACTTCAAACTCATTTAATCCTTTAGCGGGCGGTGTCCACAAAAAAGGACACCTATTTTTAAGAGTACAGGCATACCCTGACTTACGCATTACTCGACTTACGTAAATTCGCAGTTACGTAATAAATCTCGAAAATTACATTTTTTTAAATATACTAGCGCGCACGATACGCAGTTGCATACTTTTGATATTTAATTTTTAAAGAAAACTACAACCGTAATATACTTTATATATTAGACAGGGTTATATTTTTATTGATACGAGTTGGAACCCGTCGAAATTCGACGAACTAAAATGTTAGAAAGGAACTGCAGATCGAATTTATAATAAACCTACAAAACTTATTACTATAAAAAATTCCTCTAACATTGGTTGTCTCACTCTTAAAACAAATAATATTTTCAAAATATTATTTCCACAAACTTCAGCTGCTTAATTTATTGAAAAATTGACCTCTATTAGAATACGTAATCAAGATGAATAATTATGATGAATTTATCGATTGAGGCTCTTATGTTTGTTTTTACGGGATGAAAAATCAGTAAAAAGTATTTCGCTTTGTCACATCATAAAATTTCCCCCCATAAAATCTAAACTGTACGCTATTTTCACATTCTCATAATTTACATACGCACCACTCAAATTCACAATTTGAAAGTATTTTAACGCTCAATAGATTATTAATGAATGTATTTCCAAACTTAAAGTAACGTTTGTCCGATAAAACTTTCCATGTGAACTTTAAGTTCTAATCTCAATACCCGCGAAAAAAAAAAAAAAAACATTCAGAAATTTGCCTTTAGTTGTCATATTGGCCATTTAGTATCGGTCAAATATTTAGTTTTATCAAAATAAATGATCGTATTGTTTTAAATACGACATGATTTTTACACACGGAATCATTTTTCCTAGCGTCTCAAACTCAGTATCAGCGTAATGTAAAAATATTGAAATGTAACTGATTTATGAAGAAAAATGCGTGTTCTTTTTTAATGTCCGACATCATTTTCTGTTCAAAAATTATTAAAAAGTTACTTTTATTTGTAATGTGAAAATGGCATCAATAAGGATATAATCAATAAAAATAATAAACCATGACTATTTTCCCTTTACTTTGAATATAAATGGAGTACTTCAGTTGCCACGATTACAAAATTTGTATTAAAAACTACAAAAAAATTAATATCTCAAAAATAAATTGAGATACAGCTGTCAAGCAAAATGCATTTAAAAGAGCATTTTTTCCTAATACGACTGTGTTAAAATTTAAAATGAGCGATGTTTAGAAGTTTAAAAATTTGCCGTAGATATAATTGCAAAACCGAAATTTTATTTCAAATTTCAAAGTGTTGCCATTCACAAAATGACGTATGCGTTACGCACAGATATGTTTGTCCTTTATAATATAGATATACTATCAAATCTAAAACAAAACAACTTAATCTTTATTGTTAGTTATTCATAGTAGTTATCTAATTCATAATAAATACAGTTTGTGCTTATCAAGGATTATTTTATTTTGTGAGTGCTATTCATTTGCGTCTTGCCATCAGAAATTCATGGAGAATAGGATAAATTAGTCCTGTTTTAATTATTTCTTATTTTTCTAGTCGTTTGATGTAGATTCCAAATTGTTATAAATCAATTCATCTATGTTAGATTTATAAATCCCGTATTCCACAAAGATAATTGAAAAGTTATAATTAGTCCTGTTTTAATTATTTCTTATTTTTCTAGTCGTTTGATGTAGATTCCAAATTGTTATAAATCAATTCATCTATGTTAGATTTATAAATCCCGTATTCCACAAAGATAATTGAAAAGTTATTATAGTTTTTATACGAGTAAATATTGTCGCATGATGCTTTATTTATAAAATAATACGATGTAAATAATATATATATGTATATATACATACATATATATAATAAATATTGCAGTTTCTTACAAAATTTTACCTATGCAACTTACAAATTCGACTTACGTAAAATTCAAGTTACGTAAAGCCTTACGTAAGTCGGGGGATGCCTGTACCAGGAATATTTAATTAATATTTTCCACGATAAAACTAGGAAGTTTTTATTTTCTAATAAATTCGTTTATATATTTCGGTGTCAGTCCACCATTTCATCATTTTACAAACAGAATTACTCCGCGCCGAAAAGGGTTAAATCTTGGCATAAAGTTGTACTGATTAGGTTTGAACGTACATCGGAGAACATGTGACCCTGCTTTTATGCATTTTTTACGAGTTAAAAAATAGCTATATCTCAAGAAGTTACACCGAATTGCATCAAACTTCAGATTACGTAAGACATTGAAATAAATACATACTGATAAGGTATGTATTTATCTCAATGTCTTACTGTATGTATATCATCCAACAGGCGACGCCGCTGTGCTGCATTTTTCACAATTACCAAAATAGTTATATCTCACGAACTATCCCACCGAATTGCATCAAACTTCAGATTACGTAAGACATTGAGATAAATACATGCTGATAAGGTTTATGTGTATGTATATCGCCCAACAGGCGACGCCGCTATGCTGCATTTTTCACAATTACCAAAATAACTTTATCTCAAGAACTATCACACGGTTTTTCATCAAACTTCATATTATGTTACGCCTTGACATAAATAAATGCTGACATGGTTTGGTTATATCTCAACACGTGGCACTGCTATGCAGTAAATTTCACAATTTTTGCGGTGTCTCTATCACGTAAATTAAATGCAATTTTGACTGACTCAATTTTGACTTTGATCAACGGAAAAGAAGAGGCTGTGCTTGGGGAAAGACTCCCAATCTTGTCCAGTTGATGCAATTTAAGAATTTTCTTATATTATTTCTTATATTATTATTCATTGGTCACTGTAATTCTATCTAAATTTAGACAAGTCTGAAATTGTACGTCAAAAAGGGCAAATGAGGTACGTTCGTACTAGTATAAGTAGTTTTATAAATATTCAGATCTTGGTGCAATAGCTGTTGCACTCTTATGCAAATATGCATAAATACAAAATTTATTACGATTCTAGTATATATATTAAATTCAGTCATACGGAAATAATAGGACTTCATCTTAAATAGGACGACATCGCCATGGCAACCTAGAATCATTACCTATCATGGGATATCATTGAATTAATGATGTATGGTAGGATTTAATAGACTGAAGAAAACTTTTATTAATATCTTTTTAAAGTTTTGATTCGATTTTCCTAAAATTTGAAATGACTCGTCAAAACTCTGCAACGATTCTATGTATTAAATTTCAAAACCATTCGGTTGGGTAGTTTTTGTGCAGTTAGATGCGCACAGACGGACGTACTAGACGATGACTGTAGGTGCCACGTATTTATATAATTACAAACGCGCTCAAAAAAGGGCAAAAAATTATCTTTTTGTGCGATTGACCCCATTTTGTCAAAAATGAACTTCTTAAACTGAATGTTAGTATAAGATTCAGAAAATATAATGCCCTTTCAAAATTTTGCGGTCCAATTTCTTTCAGATACAGTAAAACCTGTAAAGTTGACCACCTGTCTATGTTGACCTCTGTTCTCAGGAACCAAATTTATCCTATACAAAACTATAAGACAAACCCTTTGTAACTTGACCACCTGTCTATCTTGTATCTTGACCACTGAAATTATACAAATTTGACTAGAACTATTATAAAATGCCCATCAAAAACCTTTATAACTTGACCATCCAAAAAGCTAACAAATCATGAATTTTAAGAAAAGTAAATCTCCACGAAATTTTCTGTTTTTCTTTTCTTTTTAACTAGAATTTCTAAAAGGGTGAAATAATTCTTAGCCTGGGAAATGCTTTTAGCAGTGATAGGTGTGGGTAAATAATTCAAGGCTTATCTATTCTTACATTGTTGCTCTTGTGGATTTGGCTTTTCAACCCTCCCCCTCCATTCTTTGATTCTAGATTTCTTTCTTCTATTTCCATTCTCTTATCATTCCTTCCCTTCTTTCAATAACCCCATGTGCTACTTTGTAAGCAGAAATATATATTTTTTTTTAATGTTTTTTATAAATTATGTGTAATAACTAGTATAGTTTGAAGAATCACTAATTGGCTGTATATTGATTGACTGTTTTTTTAAAATAAATAGTAGTAATACGGATTGATTTTAAAATTGATACAAAACTATTAATTCATTCTTGTAGTTAATCTTTTCTTTTATAAGGTGTTAGAAATATACATGGTAATACAATATTATTTTAAAGCCTGTCAATAAATAAAATTTTTGTGGGAAAAAAATGATATGGTATGAATATTACGTAAAAAAAAAAGTAAATTTATCATCACCCTTTATAAGTTGACCACTGCAGTACGGCACCGCAAGTGGTCAACTTACACAGGTTTTACTGTACTTGCAATCGGAGCAAGTCGGAAGTTCATGATGCGCAGATGCAGGAACTCCCCGTCGCACAAGGCATATTATAAATTTTTTTCTACGGAAAAATTTAAATATATAATCTAAATTTCAATAAATACAGTGAAACCTCCCTGTGCGACCAACTTTATTAAGCGACCACCACCCTGAATGACCATTTTTTCATGGAACGAAATTTATTTCCATAGGCTCAATACTAATTTTACCTCCATTCAGAGACCATCCCAGATGAACTCCCTCCATGAGCGACCCATTTCTTTGAAGAAAATTCAGTTTTTTCCTGGTCTCTTGAAGAAGGTTTTATTAGAAAAATAATTCCGGAGAGCACATTATTCATCAAACTTCAAAACTAAGTTTAGACTTCTTTTTTATCCCGGTAACTTTTAAGTGTTTAAACCCCTTTGTGGGTTTTTAGGCAATGAATTTAACTCTGATCACATATTAAGAATGACGGTCAATAAACTCTCCTGTCCCATTCTGTCGGGAAACTCTCAAAGAAATAGATAAATTAATGAAATCGTCATTATTTGTTCCCGTCCAAAAAAAATTGCATTTATTTACTTAATTTCGAAAGGACTGGGAAATAAAAGTTTTAAAAGATAAAATCGTAAAATCAAAGCACGTCAATGTATTCATTTTTTAAACTCTACAGTAATTAACATATGTAATTAAGTTTTGTTTTGATACTTAAATTTTTATAATTTTTCCTAATGTGAAAAATAAAATTTAGTATAATTAATTATTACCTTTTTTTAACAATTGAAATCTAGATTTAAACATGACCTCCATTAAGAGACCACCTCCTTAAGCGACCAATTTTTATTGGAACGGAACGTGGTAGCTTTTTGGAGATTTTACTATATAATGTAAAAATCCGATCTCATTTCTTTGTAACAAAAAAAAAAAAAAAATAAAAAAATAAAAAATAAAATAAAAAAACGAAATAAAAATCACGCAAATTTTAAGCCAAAGCAGTATTACCTCCCCTTAATATTTTTCTGTTACATCGAAATACAGGACATTGATTCTCTGAATCAATCTAGTTACATACTTGCATTCGTGGAACAAGTACCTTTTTCGAAGAATGCCCTAATGTGGGAAATCCGATATTCTGTGGGAAATGAAACAAAAGGACTTTCATCGACGATTATTTCCCACTTCCTAATTCAGCCGTCAATTTTAGTAAATGGCTTTTGTATGTAGCGATAAAATAAAAGCTTTAATGATCAAATGGAATAATGGGCGCTACGTGAAAAGGACTTCCATATCTAATGTGTCTTTCCTATTTAGAGACGAGTTATTAGGTTTCCGACAGAAAAGAATTAATGTCCATTAGTATCTGATTAATGCATTAATAGCAATTTGGTAGTCATTTGTTTTTCACGCTAGTAGCGTTTATTTAATGTGCATGTGACGTTCATTCTAGACAAAACGAGGCTAATTAAAAAGACAGTCTGCCATGTGTTAGACATGTCTCTTTTTTTCAGACGGTTTGAATCACGTGATCTCAGCAGCGTCCCAGATAGCATGAACATTAGCAGCAAGTTTGATTTTTTTCTGACATTATCTTGCCGTGACAAATTTGAATTGAGAAATTCGCAGCAAATTTCTCGCAAGGTATACAATCTTCCACTTGCATGAGTAGTTTGTTGTGAAACTAATGGCAAGACTATCTTTAATTCACGATAGTGACGAATGCAAAAAATCCCTCCGTTGAGAAAATAGACAATCAGCACATAAGCAGAAATTGCAGAAATTTTATTCTACTGGCACCGCTTTTTCTAAACGCTATACTTTTCAAATACTAAAAAAAGGCTCGTATTGAAAGGTGCAAGTATTACCTTAACTTGTTTATGGTGATGAAAACGATGCATGCACCTTTTGACAGTTTGTTCGCATCAATAGAATTGATCAGGTCTATGGACCCCTCCGAAGGGGTTAAAGTTATAGTGTAAGAGTGTTAAACAGATAGTGGGGCATGGAAAGATTACTACTTTGCAGTATTTTTGATTACTTGTTTACCGTTAATTTGAAATAAATTTGATACAGCATGAATTTAACTTCCACGACAAGTTAGCTGCAAGTTCAAAGTGTGGTGACTTCGGCGTTTGCGTTATCTTTCTGCAGTCTTGTTATGAACTTTTAGTCTTGTCATGCTGAGCTTGCTGCAACTTTGTAGGTTTTCAAAGTAAGACTGCTGCAAATTTTCTGCAAATTAAAAATGCTATTTGGGGTAGTGGTCAGCACGCTTGTCTGCCATGCTATAGGTCGAGCGTTCTACTCCCGCCTGGGTAGAACTTTTCATACCTTCGGGGTCGATAAAATGAGTACCAAAATAGCTTGCAAAATAAACACTGAGGGTCTTGCGTTAGGTTGAGCACCTGACCGGGATATAACCTGGTAGTACACCGGGTCGATGGTCAATAGACCGGATCGCGGCTGCACAGACCCTCACCTGATCGAGCTGACGACTGAAATTCCAGGGTTAGACAGAACTCGATTCGCATATTAAAATGCAACTGGTCTGCTAAGTTATATCTTGGTATAACCATCGGCAGACCCGATTTTATTGGTTGATCGGTAGGTTCATCGTTGAGTATTCCTACCCAAAGGTAGGAAACCAAGGAGGACTGGGTGCAGGAAAACACAATGGTAAACATTCCCGTCAATGAATAAAATCGGGTTTGCAGGTGTTTTCCACCAAGACATGACTTGGCATACCAGTTGCATTTTAATGTGCGAATCTAGTTTTAACTAATCCCTAAATTTCAGCCGTCGACTCGATGAGGGGATGGTTTATGCAGATGCCTCCAGGTCTAATAGCTTTTATGTATAATTAAAAAGAAAATTGGCTTTTCATTGCATATTTTAATAAGGAGTATTGCTAATGAGGTGCGATCGTACTATAACTAGTTTTATAAATATTCAGATCTTGGTGCAATAGCTATTGCACTCTTACGCAAAAAGGTATGAATACAAAATTTATTACGATTATATATATTAAATTCAGTAAGACGGAAATTATAGGACTCTATCTTAAATAAGACTTAATCAGCATAACAAGCTAGAACCATTACCTGTTATGGGATGTCATTGAATTAATGGCGTATGATAGGATTTAATAGAATGAAGAAAACTTTTATTAATATATTTTAAAATTTTGATTATATATATTAAATTTCAAACCATTCGATTGAGTAGTTCTTGCATTGTTATATGCGGACAGACGGACGGAACAGACGACGACTATAGGTGCTATTTATTTATATAATTACGAGCGCATCTAAAAAAGAAAAAAAATCAACCCTCATACTATTTGGCTATTAAATTATCACAAACAGATGCGAGAGCTACGATTCGACAGAGAATTGTGTCTCTTTCCAAATATTAATTCAATTTTTAAAATAGAGGTCGTCCACATAATAAAAATTAAACCAACTCTTACCTTTCAAATAGTAACAAACTTGAGATGAGTTCGGGCTCGTTTTTTAGAGCCCGAGACCGAAAAATTTTGTTATCAGACACAGAGCCCATCAGAAACCGGAAAATAAAGCCTGTTTGGGTTCCTTTATTGTATCTTATTAAAAGGGAAACATTTCAATCGAATGATGTTTTGCGATGATATAAATTTAAGTTTTCAACGTGAATTTGCAAAAAATAAATGTATGAATATTCCACCTCATTAAGTAAATATTTCAGTCGGATAATTTTTTGGAATGATATAAATATTCACGTGGATATACAAAAAAGAAAAAGAAAAAAAATACCTAAAGAATTTCGATTTTAGTTTACCCGCTAGCAGAAGTTCCTCACGTGATTTTTTTGCAAATTAGCGAAATTCCGCGAATGTATTTTTCTACATTTCACCGAATTCTGCGAACCATTTGTTTCTTGCATAATTCCAAAAAATCAGTTTCTTTCGAATTAATAAGGGAAAAAATAGAAAAAGAATTATTAGCCAAAATATAGATTTGGAACAATTTTTGCGCTTCTCAAAAACGTGTCTACTGATCAAAAAATAAAAAATAAATAAATAAATAATGCTAATTTCGTCAACTAATCGCGGTAAAAAAACGCAAACTTTGTCAATTGGTTGCGGGAAAAAATTGAAAATTTCGTCAATTTGTTGCGCAAAAGAATCACGAATTTCGTCAGTTTGTCGCCGAAAAGAAAATCGAGAACTTCGTCAACCGGTTGCGAAAAAAACGTGGAAACCGTCAATGGGTCGCAGGAAAAAAATCCTGGATTTCGTCAATCGGTCGTTAATACAAAATCTCTAATTTCGTCAATCGGCCGCAGAAGAAAATAATCTCGAATTTCGCCAGTCGGTCAAAGGGAAAAAAATCGCATAATTAGTCAATCAGTCACGAAATTTAACACAATTATATCGATCACGAATTGTTTGCTTGTAGGTACGAGTATAACAAAGCTTTAATTCTTTTTTTTTTTTTTGTAAATGTATTGTAAAAAATTATTTATATTTAAAAAGTAAAAGTAAATTTCTATATAGCCTTTAATTTAATTAGTTTTGTATGGATAAGTGCAAATGCCTTAAAAGCTGGGGATTCAGAAAAAACGTGAAAAAAAATTAAAAATTATAGCTTGAAAAAATTTTAAGGCTCTTAGAAATGCTTATTTGACTTCTGATGAATGTTTAAAACTCCTAAAATTTAACTAGTTTATTCCTGATATAATCTTTACAATGTTGGCATCTACGTAATTTGGTGATATGGTAAGGGACGTGTCTCTCTTTTCACTTTCTTCTATCTTTACAAGAAAAAAAGTATTGGATTCGTGAAAATTTTGACGCATTTATACGTTTTAGAAGGTTGTGAGTTTGTCTGTCAGCGAGTCTGTCTATCTCTGAATCTATCTGGGAGTCTGACTGTCCGTGAGTCTGGCTGTGTGTGTTTGTCTGTATGTATGTGACACAAATTTTGGTGGCACTCTATCTCAAGAACATATAATAAAACTATTAATAAAATTTCAGATTCAGTAAGAACTTGACATAAGTTAGTGCCGATTAGGTTTTGGTGTAAATCGCCCGAAAGGTGACGCTGCTATGCTGAATTTTTCACTATTTCCGCTATAGCTTTAACTCAAGAACTAATCCTTGGAATTTAATCAAACTTCATATTCTGGTTAGGCCTTGACACTGCATTGATTAAGTTTTATTTATACCACCAAACAGGTACCCCTGTTATGCTCTGTTTTTCCCGATATCCGCGATAGCTATATCTCAAGAACGAATGTTATTTAATTTTGATTGTAGACGATTTAATTAATATAAAAGAAAGTTTTTTGATAGCCGTAGCCTACTAGTTTTGTATTCTTTTGTTTTCTGTTGATCGTTTCCACAAATCAATCACGATAGCACATACTTCACTAAACTTTATTCAAACTTTATCCTTTCCAGATATCATTGTCGGAGCCCCTTATGAAGACGGAAAAGGAGCCGTTTACATATACCACGGAACAGAAACAGGAATGAAAGTGCAATACGTCCAAGTAAGTGTTTCGAAAAGATTTTTCACTTCATAATGAACATGTTAGTTGTCAGATAATATTTCTTAATTCCCCCACCCCCCCCCCCCCCCCCACCTCTTTTCCCGTTTTTATATTGTAAAAAAAAAAAAAATCTGTTTAACCCCTTAAGGATCGCTTAATATTTGGAAAAGCCATCAAAAGTATGTACCTATTTTTTTTTATTAAAGAAATTGAATAATTATAAGGTTTTTGAATAAAATATGGAATTAGGTGAAAAAAAATTAAAAATTAAATTTAAAAAATCAAAAAACCCGACTGCGTAAAAAGCGAACTAATTAAATATTTCTCATCAATGTGAAACTATTTTTTATATTACTTACCTATTTTTTTATTTACTTGTATTGATGACTTTTAAGTTGTGTTTAATTGTTAGTTCCTATCTATAAACACTGTTTTGAGGAGACCTATAGATGTCTATGAAGGTTAGAGTTGCAGTAAAGCTAGAGATCCTATCTACACAACTTCCAGGTTGTGTAATATTTAAACTGTGCTTCTGACTGTAAAATAGTCAATGAAACATCGCCTTCATTTTGAAAGACCTGTCCAATGATATGCCACTCAATATGGTGCGTAAAATTTTTTTCTGTAATTTATGGGTAAAAATTCCCGTAAAAAAACGGAAATAGTACTGGCGTCTAGATTGCCAGTAGTATTTCCGTTTTTTAGTCCGTTTTTTTTTACAGTGTACCGCCATTTTGAATTTATAAAAACAAAACCTAGCCTATAACCATCGGACGGTTAAGACGAATCAATAGAGACTTCATTCATTAAAATCCATCCAGCCGTTGGGATGTTTCGAGGGTATAAAGAAATCCACATACCCAGATACGCGTGAAACACATAACCCTTCTTGGCAGTCGGGTAAAAAAATGTTATAGAACACATTCACATTTGTAGAAAAGCCATTATGCAAGAATTCTGTGTCTTAATGTTTGTTTTACACCATACATATTAATGTGAATAAGACCTATATTTTTCACATCTTAGATCTTTATTTATCATCATGACAAAATTTTTACAAAAAAAATTTGAAATAATATATATACATTAAATTGTGATTATTTGTGATTATTAATAATTTTTTTGAGTGTGATATATTTCAAAACATGCAATACAAAGTCCAACAGCAGAATCAGCACCAAAAATCTAACCGAAACGGTAATATTCAAAGACTTCACACGGAAAAACCCAGTTAAATTTTTCTGGTTTCAGAATATTTTTCCATCAATTAAATCTCCAGCCCGGAAATATGACGAGCACGAGAAATAACGAACGACACCTCAGAACGTGATATTGACGGGAGCGAGAGTTAAGGGGTTAAGTATCTTCTGTTTAAGTATCTTGTTAAGTATATTCTTAAGTTTGTAGCGTGCAATTTGTATTATTCAACCTATTCCGACAACATATTTACGATTTGTTCATGCACTTATGTTCAACACTTTCTCGTCAAATCTGTAATATTTGAAAGAACGTAATATTAGATTATAATGGGATTATAAGTGTCTGGAAGAAGGGCTTGTGTTACAAATTTTGAAAAATTGGACTTTTTCCTCAAATAAATAAAAACCGAAGATTGTTTTGCTAATACCTGTATTATACTATACATTTATATATTTACCGATTTTCATCAGGTATTATTTCATTAAAAATGGGGTCTTTCATACTTGTCTGTGCTCTTTGATAACAGCTAAAGAGTCTTAATATAGTTATTTAAAAAAAAAAAAGTTTTAATTCATCATACAAAAATACACTTTCAGTTGCTTTGTAAAAAACTTCATTCACATTTTTTCTGTAAAAGTACTAGTATAATAAAAATAAAAAGTTAATAATATTTCTAAAAACACATTTTTCATAAAGACATCCATGTCAAAAGTTCTTAATGATTACTCATATAGAAATCTAAAGTTCATTTTAAAAAAGTCTGTGCTCTTTAAAAGTACAAGAAATTCAAGAAAATTTACAATCTATCTTGTTTGTTAGTTACATCAGACTATATTCACTCCCCTTTTTGTTAGAAAAACGCTTTCACCTCCTCTGAGGCATCTTCAGTTCTGAATTTCTTGAATTTCTTGGTTTCCTTGAATTTCTTGTACGTTTAAACACACTTTTTTTTTAAATGAACTTTGGATTTCTATAAGGGTAATCATTAAGAATTTTTTGACAGGTATGTTTTTATGAAGAATGTGTTTTTAGAAATATTACTAAATTTTTATTTTTATTATACCAGTACGAAGTACTACTTTTACAGAAAAAATGTAAATGAAATTTTTTACAAAGCAACTGAAAGTGTATTTTTAGATGATGAATTAAAACATTTTTTAATAATTTTATTAAGATTCTTTAGAAGTTATCTAAGAACACAGACATGTATGAAAGACCCCATTTTTAATTAAATAATAGCTGATGAAAATAGGCAAATATATAAATCTATAGTATTGGATTTTTTTGTTGGTAAATGGTCTATGTGGAATTATTGATAATGACCCAGTGTTAAAAATTACAATTTACAAATTTGTTTACTTTAAATTAAAAACTAAAACAATAAACTAAAAGTAAAATTATAACTTCCCTTACCCACCTAACTAGTTTTTTATTACTCGTCAATGCTCAGCATGAATACAAAAGTGAAGGGTAATTGTTCAGTACAATTAATTTAGATTTTTTTGACAATAAAGGATTTAGTTGCTCTGTTTGTTAACAGATGGCAGCACTATGCATTCTTTGTTTTTAAGTCAGGATTCTGACATCATTTTTTAGTTCACGTTTGGTTTCTGAGAGTGCTTTCAGAGGCAGAAAATATGCTTCTGTTTCATATATTGTTTTTATGTTATGTTTTATTTTAACTTCGCCCAGAGTTGGCAGGGGTTCATGTATAAATTATATATAACTATAATATTTGCACCTTTATTTAAGCTAAGCTTAAAGAATAAGAAGAGCTAAGTGGAAGAACATGTTAAGTAACAAAAATTACATATTAAGAAATTTGAGGTGAAAGTTTTTGCTGTAAATTTTAATGATTTATTTTCTCTTTGATACCATGTGTTTAAAATATTAACGGGCATGGTACTAAACTCTCTCAGAAAAACTTATTCATAATTAATTTTCAAATATTAAAAATGATTAATATTATTGACATTATTAAATATTAATGAATAATGTCTTAAATCTTCAAGACTAAATAGAATCTTAGTATTTTAGCTTCACCATGTGATAGGATACCTCATAACGCTTTCATCCAACAGATAAAAAAAAAAAAAAAAAAAAAAAAAAAAAAATAGAAAATGTAGCATAACATGTTCATCCACTCAGCTCTTCAATTGTCAACTGCGAAGATAGTGTTTGTATTTCTGAAAATTTCTCTTGTGTGTGTGTGTGTGTGTGTGTGACTGTGATAATAAATAATTTCAAGAAATTCTGTTCTTTTAAAATTCTCTACAGTAAATAAGATCAGAAGAAGGGCGTGTGTTGCACTAGCTGCTCAGGACATTGCTAATCAATGACATTAATATTTTTTCCCTCATTTCCGAAATTTTAAATTTATAACACAGGTCCTTCTTTCAAATAACCATTCAATTATCAAGAAGGTTATTTTTAAGCATAGCTGCGGTTATGTTTAATAATGTCATTTACTCGTTTATGACACAATTACACTATTAAAAATAAGTCGATGGTTAAACTTTTGAGTAACATTTTTTTAACGGTGAAATAAATATAAAACTCAGTAATATTTAATTTAAGAATTATAGTGCTTTGCAAAATTTTTATTAACCCATTTGAGACGAGCGTCCCATTTTTGGGACGTTTCAAATTTTAATAAATTTGTATACTTTTCTTCTCTTTTATAACATGAAAATTGTATGAAATAATTATTTATAAATGTCTTTATCTATTACCGAGAGATTACAACTACGGCATACGGCGGACATTTATTTGATTAAATAAAGGCTTTTTTCGGTGTTTATAAATTTTTAATTTTTCAAGATCGCGAAATGTAAAAAATAAGTTTATTTGTATTTTTTCTATCAAGGATCCCAAAACGCAAGTCATAGTCTTAGCTTGTAGACTTTTTTAAAATACATATTTTTTTTAATTGCGAAATTATATGTTCAAGCCCACTTTTTATTCATTTTTGTAATGTCCAAAATATAGGGCTCTAGGCACGAATAGGTAAATATTTTTGTTAAATATTTAAGAGACAGTTATTTATGTAAACTATAATTATGCATATTATTCTACCAGAAATACTCACATTTAGTTCTTTTACATTTTATCAAATAAATACAAAAAATTTTAAGCGTAATTTTTTTAGTATTTTTCCAGTTCATTTTGCAATTATTTTAAAGTGATTTTACCAAAATATTCGAGAAAATCAAAATTCAGGCACAAATCGGTTAAATTCAACGCGTATCGCTAACAGAAAAATATTTAAAAAACTGCGTCAGACTGTGACTATATATGATACATTCCGATTACGCATTATCTGGAAGTGAAATCTAAAACTGAAAATATAATTCGTATAGTTCACTCCTATATAAATAACAAGATCATTCTTTACTTTTTACAGAAAATTGAAGCTCTGGAGATCAGTCCTCAGTTATCAGGTTTCGGAATTCACATATCCCGAGGTTTGGATATCGATAACAATCGCTACCCAGGTGAGTAAACGTTTTCAATCTTGCATGGTTTATTTCTGATTTATCCCACCGCTCTTTAGAACAAACATGCCTTGTCAACGCATTTTATCAAATTCTTCATAAATCTTCGATCTATATTCTGTCTAGACTGTTAAGAAAAGTACTTGTTCTTCTCGGAGCAGAAAATACTAGGGTAAAACTTCCATTTAGTTGGCAAAAGAAATAAAAGCAAAAGTAGTTTTGGGGGTTTTTTTAACCCTCTCGCTACGCAACCCGAAATTTCCTCGGGTAACGTAAAGGTAGCAAAATTTGCCTAACCCGAGATTTCCTCGAGGATTCATTTTTTCCACTGGCGACAATTTTTTAATTCAATACAAAAAACTCCATTTAGATTTTAACAATATCTATAAAAGGAAATATACTGTAAAATTGATTTTTTTTTTTTTTAATAGTGGTGAGAGAATATAAAAATAGTCTCCAGTGACATCCCTGATTTAGCCTGATTTAAATGTAATGTGCGCAATTTTTGAACCTATTTTGATTTTTTTTTTTTTTATTACGCAGCGAGATGGTTAAACCACTCTTTTATAAGCATTTAATGTTTATCTTAACCCTTTTAGGAGCAAAGCACTTCTGTGGCTAAAATGATTGAATGACACCGGGATTTCATCTAGTCAGTTATTTCATCTAACATCCACGTCTTTCAAGTATCACCAACCACCTGCCAAATCCTTACATATATGTAACGACGAGTCCTCCTCTCTTATAGCTGGGTGTTAGATTCGTGTTAATTAGAAATGTTGGCAAATGGGGTATGCAGAGGAAATACAAGATAGACTTTAGGACATGATTTATTATCATTTTTGTTACATGCATCTTTTTCTTAAATCAGGTCCAACCTGGTTGAGAGCCATCAGTTGTCACGTAAGCCTTCGAAAAACGCTCAACTGAGTGATGTAATTTAACTTAGAAAATCATAATGCAAAAAAAAAAAACACGCAAAAAGTTCAGCTTCGCGTATAAAAAGGCGTAGTTTACGTTATTTCACGCAGAGGGCGCAGTTATCAAAAAAGGAGGAAATTTTAATTTTATTGCTTAATTAGCTATTAATTGATGATCTGGGGCTCAATGGTGAAACTAGGCTTGGTCGCCATAGTTGCATTACTAACCACAAACGGCTGCAAAAGTTAAAAGCTCAGCAATTTTAATCTTAAAGGTCGTCCGAAATTAAACTCTGAAAGTATTAAATGTTAGGCTGGAAAAGAAAGTTAGCAGGGGCAAGACAGCTTTAAGCTTTAGAATTAAAGTTAAGAAACAAAGCTGGGAATTTTTAATTTTAAAATTTTGAATTTGAATTTTAAGTTTAAAAAAAGAGTTTCATTTATTCTTTCATATATAGTAGCCTTAACAAAAATTAGTTTGCAATTAGTGGAAAAGTTCTAGTGCTTAATACGTTATGTTATCTGCCTATATTAAAAAATATTTTACTCTCTCTTTTCTATTTCAGACATCCTTGTGGGATCATACGCTTCATCAAACGCGGTGCTATTCAGGTAAGCCTTCTTTTTTTTTTTTTCGTGATATTTGCAGAATTGTTGCTCGCAATTCTCAGAAACACAGATTTGGTTATATCTGGGAAAATAATTGTTTTGTTGCTGTGAAATTTGATTAATAGATGACATACTATGAGCAGGCCTGATTGTTGACGGAAGAATAGCTGTTACGAGAATCGTATAAGGCAGCTAATTACTCCGAATTATATACCGGGCACCTTTAATATGAAAAAGGGATTTTTATATAATTATAATGGGTTAGGTGGAGGGGGTAAATGAATCATTCACCTTTAAATGATTCAGAATTGCTGTCTTTAACCCTTTCGAGACGGCAACCCTTACGCAAATTTTAATTGAATGGCACCGCTTTCTTTAAACAGTTCCCTTTACTTGTAAAATACCAAACTATACTCCAATTAAAAAATACAAATATTACATTTATTTATTAATGGTAGCAGAAACAAATTCCACATGCACTTGTTGACGCTGTCCGTATCACCCGTCCCAAAAGGGTTAAATTTATTTTTTTTTCAATTTGTGCTCTTTCAATTATAATGTTATAAGCGACAAAACTTCAACAAATATGTTTCATTAAACAAAAGTTATACATGCTAAAATAATAACAGTGGGTACATTTAAAAGCTTATTTCATTGATAAATAAACTATTTTCAGAAAATTTTGAAAAAATGAACTTGATCAGTACTGATCTTGATAATGTCGCCGACTTTGTGCACGAAACATGTAGATCTGTTTATTAAAAGGTATTTATAAGATTTTCAATGCACTGTTATCAATTTAGCATAGTGATTTTCTTACTTATATAAGTATTTCTCTATTCACTCGCTTTTTTTATTTTCTTTCTTTCAGGAGGAGGGGAATGATGGGAAGATCTTTAACCCTTTATGTCCCAAATTATGGATTCATGCAAATTTCGTGTTTTAAAGCATTTTTCGTGAATTTTTGAAACTACATTAGAAGACTTACACAATCATTTAATAAATTTTAAAAGGATTTTGCCAATTAAAATTAATTAAATCTGTATTTATAGGGACTTTACGCAATTTTTATAACTTCACTCAAATCTTTTATTTAAAATATTTTTATAAGATTTTCAATGCACTGTTATCAATTTAGCATAGTGATTTTCTTACTTATATAAGTATTTCTCTATTCACTCGCTTTTTTTATTTTCTTTCTTTCAGGAGGAGGGGGATGATGGGAAGATCTTTAACCCTTTATGTCCCAAATTATGGATTCATGCAAATTTCGTGTTTTAAAGCATTTTTCGTGAATTTTTGAAACTACATTAGAAGACTTACACAATCATTTAATAAATTTTAAAAGGATTTTGCCAATTAAAATTAATTAAATCTGTATTTATAGGAACTTTACGCAATTTTTATAACTTCACTCAAATCTTTTATTTAAAATATTTTTATAAGATTTTCAATGCACTGTTATCAATTTAGCATAGTGATTTTCTTACTTATATAAGTATTTCTCTATTCACTCGCTTTTTTTATTTTCTTTCTTTCAGGAGGAGGGGGATGATGGGAAGATCTTTAACCCTTTATGTCCCAAATTATGGATTCATGCAAATTTCGTGTTTTAAAGCATTTTTCGTGAATTTTTGAAACTACATTAGAAGACTTACACAATCATTTAATAAATTTTAAAAGGATTTTGCCAATTAAAATTAATTAAATCTGTATTTATAGGGACTTTACGCAATTTTTATAACTTCACTCAAATCTTTTATTTAAAATATTTTTATAAGATTTTCAATGCACTGTTATCAATTTAGCATAGTGATTTTCTTACTTATATAAGTATTTCTCTATTCACTTGCTTTTTTTATTTTCTTTCTTTCAGGAGGAGGGGGATGATGGGAAGATCTTTAACCCTTTATGTCCCAAATTATGGATTCATGCAAATTTCGTGTTTTAAAGCATTTTTCGTGAATTTTTGAAACTACATTAGAAGACTTACACAATCATTTAATAAATTTTAAAAGGATTTTGCCAATTAAAATTAACTAAATCTGTATTTATAGGGACTTTACGCAATTTTTATAACTTCACTCAAATCTTTTATTTAAAATATTTTTTTAGTATTTTATAGAATTAGAAAATGTACAAATATAATACTCTTACAATAAAAAAAATAGGAATTATATACCGAACTGAAACTTTTCACCCGCAATCTTTCAACGTCAAAAAAGCTGAAGAGATGCAAAGGAAAAATAAATCATCCTTTTAAAAATATTTCTATTTTGTTCAACCAATAATGCTTTTGGAATAAGATAAAGTATCTATAACTCATTCTAAACTTATTACTAACCGTTGTGTTAAATGAATTTATAACAAGTTATTTTAATGGTGCTTTAAAGTACCGTCGCGGTATAAAGGGTTAAGATGCAATTAATAAAACTAAGGACCATATTTTCAGTAATATAAATATTTTATTTGCAAAAAAATTTTTAAGTAAATAGTCATTTTTGCGGGTGACGTTTTATTTATGTCTTCTGAATTAGCTTTTTTTGAAATCTGATTCTTACAGTTATACACCACCTTTCCAAGAAAACATATTTCAAAATATTTAAATTGTAAAAAAAGTACGGTTTTTAAAGTATTCTTATTTTTAAACACTTTTCAACTTTGTTGAAAAGTGTTTATGCATTCGGTTTGTCCACGCTCTAACTCCCGTAAATATACTCGCATTCTCATGCAATTGATAAACATTATTTAGGGTCACCAAAGCATGTTTGGTATTGTATATGAAGTGTGAGAGATTAATAATTCATTAACAAGGGCATTACATTATGCTTTATGGTGTAAAATCGCTTGCAGAGTATTTTAAAGAGATTACGCTATTTCAAATAAATTGATACTGATATAAATCACTGATATAATTTCACTACAAGATAATTACGATAGACTAGGGCAGGGATGGCAAACCTATGGCACGCGTGCCACTTTTGGCACGCGAAAGAATAATTTTGGCACGGCCTTGTTTGTGGCTCTAAATCTAAATAAAGCGAGATCACACAAAATCGCGACTGATCTTTTCTAAATTCGAGTAAATGGAAATTGAAAAAATTAATTGCAGCATATTTTATTACAATTTAATTAATTATGGTCTAAAAATATTTTAAAACAAAGGCGATATTTGGAAACTATCGGCAAGAATTGGTTATTAGACATTACTAAATTACGATGGTAAAGTTATGGAAACTTTGGAATTTATTTCAGAGCTATTCAAAGAAACTGACGTTTGTCATTTTAATAGTTTTTCTGCCTATTTATGCTTTCGAATCACTGTTTTTACAAATGAATAATATCAAAACTCAAACTGAAAGCACTTATCAGACAAATCCGGTTCAGTTTGCATTAAAATTAACTTGATATTAAGATGCAACAACAGAAATCAAATTACGCCGCATTATTATTTTTTTTTTCTAAAATAGATTTGTTTTCATAATTATTATAGCGTATAATACCTACATGTATGTTCTTCCTGTTTTTTAAATCACAATTGAAAATTTTTAGTTTTTTACGCCATTATTTTCCCACCTACTAAATTTGTTTTTTAGTCGGCACGTCATGGTCAGGTAAAATATTTTTTGATCAAATTTGGCACGCGGCAACAAAAATGTTCGCCAACTTTGGACTAGGGCATTCATAGTTCTTGTCGTTCATTTGCAGGGACACGCAAAAGAAATCGGTTACAGTACTGTCTTTGAGTAATAATTGCTGGAATTGCGTTTTAAAATTCAGCATGCGCTTTAAAATTTAAATAATTTTTGCATGTTACTGTATATAAATTCTATACCTCCTATACAGGACTGCACAAAACAATTCACGTACCAATCTCTTTATTAGCTGAAATTACTGAAGCGGAATTTTCAACTGAGGTATATGTATTTCTTGACTGCACTAAATTTTAGCATGCATGTAGTTAATAGATATAAATCTATATATCATATACAGGGCTTATCAAAGAATTCGGTTAATTTCCCGATTGTAGATGGGTACGGCTGAAATTTGGGTTATCAAATGTGTTATGCGTTTCCGTATGGTTGAGTTAGACATAATATTTTGACTTATTAAACGTTGCAGTTTTGTTACATTATTCTGAATGTGTTGGAAAGTGTTTCATAATCTATGATTGACGCATGATTTTTCCTTTCTTGTTTAATTTAAATTTCCATATTTTACTACACAAATTTCATATTTGCTTCATTTTTTTCTTTCTAAAACCATTTAATAACATATCAATTAGTTATAATCATATTTAAAAAAAATAATTCAACCTAGTCTTCTTTACTGATTTGCATCATTAGCGCATATATGCGTTCATTTCTTTTTTATTCAGAATCGACATCGGAAATTCCGAACTTATAATTTTATTTTGTTCTCAACTGTTCTGCTCAACAAGCTCAAAACGTTTTGACACATTTACAAATTCATTTTTTAACGGAAAGATATGAAATTGGAAAGACTGTGAAAGTGATTTGGAATCGAGCTGTGTTTTCAATTTTTTGATAAATAAATTACCTATTGAAATAAGCGATTTTTATCGCGTGACAAAAACGTTTTTCACCCTTCCTTGAGTGTTTTTTTTTTTTTTTTTTTTTTTTTTTTTCTTTCGCGGAAATTTGGTTCAAATCGCCCACTTTGACACTATTTTCTGAAAGATCTATTGAGTTGCTAAAAAAAACAGAAAAACAGTTCGATTACATTGTTTCTGAACAACAAAACCTGCTAGTTGCATGCATTTCCGAACAAAAATAAATTAAACTTCTGTCATAAAATTGCCCTTTTGGATTTGAGAACAGCCTTAATGCAGTCAAGAAACGTCAGTCATTAAATAAAGAAAAAAGTACTACTAAGATTTTTTGGTATGAATTCGAAATTTCTGAATAAAAGAAAAATTCTTGAAATGCATGATGCAAACGGTAATAAGTAAAATATAATATTTTATAAAAATTGTCATAAATTTTAATAAAAACTTAGTTTTGAATTGTAAAAACTTCTAAACTGATAAGTTACTTAATCTCCAGAAAGCTATCGCTGTCATAGTTTTAATTTACATTTTTTTATTATAAGATTCCGATTGAAACTTTTTTTTTTCACTTTCAGAACTCATCCAGTGATCCAGTTATTTCCCAAACTAATCTTTAACCCTAAACAAATTAACATGAATGTGTCATCATGTGAATTTGAGGGCGAAAAACATCCTTGCGTCAATGTTACTGCCTGCTTGTGGTTTATGGGAAAACATCTTAGCGCTCCTTTAAGTGAGTATACTCATTACATTTAATTCTCATTATTTTTTTATAATTGTTTCTAATTAGCAGTTGTCTTTCATCAACTGGCATCTAAATGCTGAAAAACAACTGGTGTTATGTATTTTTTTATATATAAGTCGTCACTTTGGAAGCTTTTATTTCCTGCTTCAGTTTCCTCTGTTCTTTATAATCGCAATATTATTAAACCATTCCAGGCTGATGGTAAAAAAAAACGCATCATTTTCTTAACCCTTTCGGGTTCGATTTTTTTTCAAATTTGAGAACAAAATTACTTTTACTTTAATAATGTTAATCGTAGCTATCCAACACTGAAAAAAATGGGTACTCAAAATTGAGTAAAAAGTGCTCAATTTTAAATACGTGACATACTCAAAATAGCTCCAATCCAAATGTACTCAAAATGGAGAAACACATGCACTCATTTTTGATCCAATGGTTATGTTCAAATATAAATCGTTATGTTACTGCCCCCTGAATCTACAAATTAAAGTAAAAATGATTTTCGTTCTAAATTATTAACAAGAAAAGTTTAATTGACTGTTTATTAAGAAAAATAGCAAAATTATTAGCAAGATAACCAAATCGAATATTTTTATAACAAGAGCTTTATTTGTAAGCACTTTTAAATTATAATCCATAACTTTAAGTTATTTACCTTATTATCAGGTTTTACTTTATTTTCCATGTGCAGCAATACTTTATTTTGTATACATCCTTCATATATTTAAAAGCATTTTCATTTTGTTAATATTTTCTTTATTTATATTAAAAAAGGCCACATCATTTTAAATTGTTTTTAAAAACTATATATTATTTTACAGTTCTATATAAAAAAAACATTACATTTAACTTCACTTAGTATTCCCTTTTACTATCCATTTATATACTTTGTATTTCGTCCGTTCACAAATATTTCATAAAGTTACAGTTCAATCCATTCCAAAATTGTGGATATAGTTTTAAGTCTATAAAAACTTTTCAATTTTCCATAATAAAATTATCACTTCTTCTAAGTATCTTTTTATAAAAGTTCGTTCCTTTATAAGTTATTTTTAACACATTATCCTATTTTCCATTCTTGTCTATTTAAAAGTTTCAATTTCATTTAATCCTTAAAAACATAAAAAGTTCTAAAATTCATATATAACTTACTATATTACTTTCCAACATTCATAGTTCTTTCGTCTTATCCTAACGTTTTTCTAGTTAACTAAATTCATCATTAGAAGAAGTGATAATTTTATTATGGAAAATTGAAGAGTTTTTATAGACTTAAAACTATATCTACAATTTCGGAATGGATTGAACTGTAACTTTATGAAATATTTGTGAACGGACGAAATACAAAGTATATAAATGGATAGTAAAAGGGAATACTAAGTGAAGTTAAATGTAATGTTTTTTTATATAGAACTGTAAAATAATATATAGTTTTTAAAAACAATTTAAAATGATGTGGCCTTTTTAAATATAAATAAAGAAAATATTAACAAAATGAAAATGCTTTTAAATATATGAAGGATGTATACAAAATAAAGTATTGCTGCACATGGAAAATAAAGTAAAACCTGATAATAAGGTAAATAACTTAAAGTTATGGATTATACATAAAATACAGGTTTTAAATAAACAGATTTATCTGTGAATAACTTATTAATGTACTTTTAAATTATTTTAAAATACTGTACGTAATTTATTATTTGAATCACCATGAACATTTTTTATGCTAATAAATGAAATAAACCATAACAGGGTACAAAATTATCGTTTTGTTTCGGTTTGATAACATGCGATGTTTCAAAATTGAGAAAACATATGTTCATTTTTATCCAAACATACTCAATTCGATATGAGTACATCGAGTTACTCATTTTTGAGTACTTCATATTTTTTGGTGAAACAGATTTACTGAAGTTTAAAGATTATCCCATTATCTGAAATCTCACGACTGTACTTATTTTGTGTACTATGCAATTCATATTTATATGATAATAGGTTAAGGAAGAGTTTTTGAGACGTTTGAAAAATATCGTATTACAACAGGGATTAACAGATATTACAACTTTCTAATGTTTTTTGCATTTTGTCACACGAGATTCGTTCAGAAAAGTAAACTATATTTTAAATTCAAATAGTGAAATATATGTTTAAAATAAAGGAATCGCCAACGGTGCAAAGCGAATTAAGCGAACTTTTATTATTATTGTCATTACTAAATGACAAAACATAAATGAAGTCATAATAAGAAAGTCATATAGCCATATACTATCATTACTATGCGTAGAAAGTAACAAAAGTAATTGTTAAGACAAAATAATACTCGATGAAAAGACATGTACTATTAATAGTACACCAGACGCGAAAGGGTTAAATATTTTTTTCTCTTGTGAAAATAAATATTTGGATTAGCATACATTTTTCTTGATTTATATTTTTATAACCGAGTACAATTGTTTCCTTTGCATCTTCAATGCATGATTCCCATAGCTACCAACTGCTATGATTTTTCGGCACCGCTATTTCAGAATATAATTTTCGCCTCTTATGATCGCAGAATTCTTCGATTAAATAACGAGAAAAGTGCTTTTCGTTAGTAGTGCCAAATAGAAAATAGTAGCAATTGGCAGATATGGGTTTGAAATACGCCAGCAAAAGAGCTTTAGATGTGCAATAGACTTTTACTTTTTAGCTTAAAATTCCATTTCCAAAAATGGAAAGCTATCAATTCCAAAAAAATGCACTTTATTTGTAAGAAACCTTGGATATTCGAAAATTACTATTTAGAATTCGTGCCATTTAAAAATAATGATGCCAGGTAATCCCGATTTTTAGGAACTTTAAAACCAAGTGCGCAAAATCACTACGCGGGACGACAGAAGTCAGATTTTTTAAAATATATAAATTCTCTTAATTTTTTCATAGTACTACGTACTATTAGTTAATTTACTAAAACTTAGTGCAGTATAAAATAACGATAAATAAAAGACTACGCATATAAACACATGATCTTAAAAGATTGTAAATCTTAAGACATGTGTAAAAATTTTTCATTTATAAGATTTTATTTTCATAGATTTTAGAGGGGAATTTTCTGCTAAATGGTTAATTTAAATGGATTTTTTTAAAAAGACATATGTAATTTCCAGCGTAACTGTGATAACTCAACACAAGTTTTATTGTTATGAAATTATAAGGTATGGAGTTTAATTTATTATAATATTAATTGATGAAATATTTGCTAGAGTATATGGGGCATTCTCACAACCTTTTGATTTTCGGGAATAAAAATCTGGTGAAATTAAACTTGTTAAAATAACATTTTAATCTGATAGACGAATGCCTTAATGATTCAAAATAAAGAACAAATGGTCAGCAGCGAAATTTTTTTTATTTAACTGAGGTTTAAGTTAAACTTGCGAGTTTAATTTAAACTTTACCATTTCCTTACATTTTACCTCTATAACTTTTTATTTTCTTCTAAATTTTTACTTATAATGAATTTGCATAGTACCCACAGGACATTCAAATAAGAAATAATAACAATGTAGTGTAGTACTTTTAATACAGAATTTTTGTATAACATTGTCTTAAAGGGGTATTAAAGAGGGGACGGTAAGGTAAAAAAAGGGGGACGGTATAGTAAAAAAGTGACGAAATGGGAAAAAAGGGACGGTAAGGATGGAACGATAAGGAAAATTATCACCTATTTTTAGGCAAATCATGTTAAGACTAAGTGACAGCCACAAATTGATTTTTAGAAACAGTTGTTAACATTGGATTAAATTAATTTTTTTTAATTTACCTCGAAAAGTGCAGGAATAAACCTTGGGGACGATAAGACAGCTAATAAAGCCACAATCTTGAAATTGATATTTAAATGCTGATTTAAATTCTGCAGTAAATTTTCTGTCAAAGTATTTTAGACATTCTTTCTCTAGCATACTTCTGCATAAGAAAAAACTTGAAAAGTGGCTGCATCTGAAGTAATTTTCTGTATAATTTTAGAAGAGGGACGGTAAGGAATCTAAAACCCAGGGACAGAGTTAAAAAAATAATAAAAACCGTGAAAATGTCTGCAGGTTAATTTTTTGCTACATATTTATATCAAACAATAGTCCCAGTTTCGAAAAAAAATTAGATCGAATTACTTTTATTGAAACAATTTTATTACAGACAGCTCCAAACTTAAAAATCAGCATCAGGGACACGGGGCGGTATAGGAGTTTTCCTGGTATTTGGACCCCCAACATCGTCCAAAACTTATTTATCTCTTTAATATTGTTATGTAATCATGCAATGGGATGTTCCCCAGTATATGAAATTAAAAAAAAAACACAAAAAAATGTATTAAAATAAAAATTATTATTCAGGGACATAAAAGTCAAAAGATTGTGAGAATGTCCCATATGCAGAAAGTTTGATATGTTTCTGTTACGAATACTGATTTTTCCCGATATATATTATTAAGTAATCAAAATATTACTGAATTAAGTACACGCTGTTATCCCTTGAAAATTGTCTAGTTCTTAAAAGTTTAATGTAGTGACAGAAAATAGTTCATAAAATATGAACTATTTTCGTTAAAGGGAGGTTCTATTTCTTAGTGTCAAAATTTTCGATATTTTATTTTTTGCACCCATCAAGTATGTAGATTGCTGTCCTAAAATTGTTTTAGGTAGCTTTCATTACAAAAAGCTACCTATTGCAGCCGTTCGGAGGAAAGCGATTTCAAAAAATTTTGGTATATTTTCATCGATCATGACCCCCAGACCCCGAAACCACCCTCCATTCAAAAGTTGATATATATATATATATATATATATATATATATCCATATATATATATATATATATATCTGACCTTTGTCATACTGTAACTCTCGAATTTATGAACCGATTTGGATGTAATTCGGTATGTACATAGTACATACCAATGTCTCGACCGAGTTCGTTGGCCAGCTTCATCCGCCATTTTGTTTCAAAATGGCGGTCATTTAAAATTTTCTTAAAAATTTTAAATTTGAAATGTGGTACCAAAGAATTGAAAATGGAAAAATATTTTTTTCTTATGTATTTGACCTTTATACAAAGATTCCGGAGCAGTTTTTGTTTCGTCTATATCTTAAAAAATGGCTGAGTTATAGCATTTTGAATTTCTAGCGTGGCTGACATTTTGAAACGTCCTGAATTTTGTCACGCGATAAAAGGCGTATTTATGAACCGATTTGGATGTAACTTCGTTTGTACATAGTACATACCAATGTCTCGACCGAGTTCGTTGACCAGCTTCATCCGCCATCTTGTTTAAAAATGGCAGCCATTTAAATTTTTAAGAAAAATTTAAATTTGAAATGTGGTACCAAAAAATTGAAAATTGAAAAAATATTTTTTTTATGTATTGGACCTTGATACAAAGATTCGGGAGCAGTTTTTGTTTCGTCTATATCTCAAAAAATGGCTGAGTTATAGCATTTTGAATTTCTAGCGTGACTGACATTTTGAAACGTCCTGATATTTGTGACGTGATAACAGGCGTATTTATGAACCGATTTGGATGTACTTTGGTGTGTACATAGTACATACAAATATCTCGACCGAGTTCGTTGGCCAGCTTCATCCGCCATCTTGTTTCAAAATGGCGGCCATTTAAAAAAATTTTAAAAATTTAAAATTTAAAATGAGATACCAAAATATTAGAAAATGAAAAAGATTTTTTTTGTATGTGTTTGACCTTAATACAAAGATCCCGGAACAGTTTTTGTTTTGTCTATATCTAAAAAAATGGCTGAGTTATAGCGTTTTGAATTTCTATTGTGGCTGACATTTTAAAACGACCTGATTTTTGTCACGCGATAACAAGTGTATTTATGAACCGATTTGGATGTTACTTGGTCTGTACATAGTACATACCAATGTCTCGACAGAGTTCGTTGGCCAGCTTTATTCGCCATCTTGTTTCAAAAGGGTTGCCATTTAAAAAAATTTTAATTTAAAATTTAAAATGAGGTATTAAAAAATTGGAAAATGAAAAAGATTTTTTTTATGTGTTTGTCCTTGATACAAAGATTCCGGAGCAGATTTTGTTTCTGAAAATTTGTTCTTTTGTTTATATCTTAAAAAATGGTTGAATTATAGCACTTTGAATTTCTAGTATGGCTAACATTTTGAAACGATCTTGTATTTGTCACGCGATAACACACGTATTCGCCTATTTCCATGTGAGAAAGCATGTGGATAGTATACATCAACATCTCAGCCAAATATAAGTTACTTTAAATAAAAGCAGCTTGGATAAAGCTGACTAATTTCGTGAAATTCTCATTCATAATGATTTAGTATTGATAAAAATTAGTATTGAATCTCCTATATTCGGTTTCCACTAAATTGAGCTTCGTGTGTTTGAATAATATAAGTTGGCTTTTTTAAAATAAGGTATTTGAAAGCTACCTCTTCCTCCCGGCACTGGCCGGAAGGACTTTTTTCTATATTCAAATTCTTGACAATCTTTTTCCCCAACTTTGCTTGTTGAACGTAACGTTAAAAAAAAACTTTAAACTTGTTTTCCTCGAAACCATGTTTTTCAAACTCGGCATCCATTTGTCTCGAAAACTATTCCACCGATTTCTTTCATTTTTTAACTGCAGCTCACCTTTTTGGAGCTTATACTACCGAAAAGTGTAATCCTCATTGATTAATTTTTTTTATCAAGCTCATAAAAGGTTTTTTAAAAAAGGCGAAAAAAAATACCTTTTTCTGTTCAAATGACCGCCATTTTGTCAAAAATCAACATTTTAAACTTGGTATAAGTTCCAGAGAATTTAATGTCCTTTCATAATTTGACGCCATGTGTATGAAGACACATGTTTGTGACCGGAAAAAGATGGTCCCCGGATCGGAAGGTCTCAGCGAGCATCTGCAACTACTCTGCACGAGGCGTATTATTATTTATTTATTTTTTTACACACAAAAGTTTAAATCTATAATTGAAATGTTAATAAGAATAATTTAAAAAGTACGAAAATGATACCTCTTTTCTTTGTAACAGGAAAAAAAAACCCGTAAAAATCATATTAATTTTAAGCCAAAGAAGTATAACATCCCCTTAATAATTTGGAAATATTAATGTCTCTATTTAGAAACCACTGTCTGGCTTTTTATACCCGCATGCCTTGCCTTTTTGTGACAGTTGACCTAGCAACACTATTCAGAAACAAATATTAAAAAAGTTGCCTAAATGTTTCTAAGTGTTAATCTTGCTTTTAATTTATTTCAGATTTTATTCATGAAATATACGTCGAACATCCTAGTCAAACGAATTTAATATCTCCTCGAGGATTTTTTATTCAAGATGGACGCCAAGTGAGTGCCATTGTTGAAAATGCCACAATGAATATCGGCGTAGAAAGATGCGCTAGACATGTGTTGTACATACACGTAAGTTATGTCTTGCAATTTATTGTATATTATTATTATTATTATTGAAGCCCAGTAGCTTATACTCAATGTAATTTCAATAGGCTTCTCAAGGATATCCGTCCTCCTCGCTTTGTCCCTTCTTTTTCACTGGTAAAAGTAGAACGGTCATTCAGCCAAATGTTGCGTTATTATAATTACTAACCTAATATTAAGAGCAGGAAACTGGCTTCAGAAGTTAACTAAAATTATATATATGGTGGTCAGCGCATTGCACTACCATGCTACAAATACAGAGTTCAGCGCAGGCTGGGCAAGGTTTACTCAAACTTTCATTCCTTCGATGCCAATAAAATGAGTACAAAACTTTCTAAACTGAATACTGGCCGGTCTTGCGTTAGATTACATTAGGTTATATTAGGTTTGCGTGAGGACATACGCTGTGTAGCATTTCAGAGCCTATGGTCAAGAAAGCAGGTGTAGGAACTGTAGACCATGATCTCTAAGGACTGTATCCCCACAGAGATTAGTTTATTATTATTATTATTATTATTATTATTACTGTTATTATGCCACGCTACAAGTCCACAGTTTGACTCTGGACTTATGCAAAGTTCACTCTACCTTTCATCTCTTCTGTGTCTACAAAATAAGTACCAAGCTTTCTCGGAAAATAAAAGCTGAATGCTGCGAGTTAGGTTGACTGCCTGGCCGAAACATATACAATACAGCATCTCATACCTCACCATGGTCAAGAAAACAGCACGGGGCACTTTGGTCAGGTTTCTTAATGGATTGCAGCGCCGCTGCAGTGTTTAGTTTAGTTACTATTATTATTAATATTACGATATTTAAAAAAGCATTTCTGAAACAAAAGGTTATTTTGCTGACTGTTTCAAAGGGAAAAAAATCGAAACATTTCTAAGTAGTTTTTAAAGTGCATTAATCAGTGTTCCGAACACTAAATATCGGTCATTCGGATACTATCCATTCTAGAACAAACATTTGAATGCCCAGCAGACAAACATATTAACCCATTTGTGCGTGAATTTTTGTTTACTCAATTTTTTTGGTAAAATCAATATAAAATGTTGCAAAAATGAACAGGAAAAATACTAAAAAAAAAAAAAAATTACGCTACAAAAATTTTTGTATTTACTTGACAAAATGTAAACGTACTAAATATGGTAATATGCATAATATTTGTAAAAGTATAATATGCATAATTATATGTTTTTTCTAAATCTATATAAAATAAACTTTCAAATTGTATATTATATACTATAATTAGAATTTTTATGAACTGCTAAACAAATATGTTTATGTCTTTACAGAGACTAATAACAGTATAAGTATTAGTAGTAATAAACTAAGAATAATCGTATTTGAGGCGTAAAAACAATTTGTTTCATAATCATCTTGAAAAGGACTTTACATAAATAACTGTCCCTTAAATGGCTAATAAAATTATGTACCCATTCGCGCCTAGCGCCCTATATTTTGTACGTTACAAACATACATAAAAAATAGGCTTGAGCATATAATTTCGCAATTTAAAAAAATACGTATTCCAAAGAAATCTACAAGCTACGATTATGACTTATTTATTCGGATCCTTGGTACAAAAAACACAAATCAACTTACTTTTTACATTTCGCCATTTTGAAAAATGAAAAATCTATAAACTCCGAAAAAAGCCTTCAAATGAAGCAAATAAATGTCCATCTTATGCTGTCATCTTTCGGTAACAAATAAAGACATTTATACTTAATTATTTCATACAATTTTCATGTTATAAAGAAGAAGAAAATTATACAAAATTAAAATTCGAAGCGTCCCAAAAATGTGGGATGCTAGGCATAAATGGGTTAAATTAACCGCATCAATATTAATATTAAAATTAACATTATTCTGTCACTCTTGTTTGTAAAAATGTGTTACGCAGGTGGAAATACTCATTTCGGATTTAATCCGAAAAAACCGAAAGTTCGCGTTGAGGAAATTGAATTAGGGAATTGAAAAAACTACTCGGAAGCGCAAAAAAAGAAGGGTGGGGGGGGGGGACAGAAAAAGAATTTTTTGTTTAAAAAATGTTTCTTCAAATCTCAAAAATCTACTGGTTTCTGGGATTTTTCAAGACAAGGGAAAGCTTTTCGAAATCGTGGATAATTCGGAAAAGGTTATGCTATATATGTTTTTTGTTGTTGTTGTTGTTAGATCCAGAATCATTCCTCTTTCTTTACGGTGTACGCTGAACAATTGTTTTCTTAAAATCTCTCTATCCTAAAAAATAGTAACTAAACCGCCGCAGTAAATGAATTTTTTGTAACCGGAAGTCTTTCTTCGCTAATATTAAGAAAACTAACTGCATACAAAAAATATGAAAATGGGTAGTATTATAGAGAAGTGTTTGATAAACACGCTGAAACAGGCAGCTTTTAAATCGAAGAATTATTTTAAAAGATATTTAACGTTAAAGTCGCACAAAATCGTTCCATTAAAAAGGTTTTATAGGATCAAAACTATACATAGGAATTTAATCATTTTTTCTTAGGATATAGAGGAGGGCAGTACACAATGAGACGAAAATTATTATTACTCAACGAATGGCGACGATTTTTATTCTTTTGAAAAAAAATCTTGCTACAACTTTAAGCTACACAAATACGCTACACATTAATGTGTAAATGGTTTTAAAAAAGTTATTTATAAAAGCACAGAAGCAGCATAATGGAGTATCGAAAATTGTCTCACTGTGTATCACAAGTGGTACACAGTGAGACAATGTATATATTTTCATAAATAGTGCATTTTTACACTCTATCAATAATTTTCTGCAGTTTATGATTTTTAAGTAATATTTCTAGATTTTCAAA
The DNA here is from genome assembly GCA_963932465.1 of Maratus speciosus. Classification (NCBI taxonomy): domain Eukaryota; kingdom Metazoa; phylum Arthropoda; class Arachnida; order Araneae; family Salticidae; genus Maratus; species Maratus speciosus. The sequence continues at coordinate 267,389,392 of OZ010798.1, read as the reverse complement.
ATTTTTAAAATATAAGCCTCGGGTGGATAATGGCAGACCTTGGGCTACCTTCATGCAAATTTTCAGCATCTTACGTTTAGTAGATTCCCCTAGCCATCGGACGCCCACACACACACACACACAGAAAGAGAGAGAGAGAGAGAAACCTTCTTTTTAATAACTTTTTTTACATCAGAACCACATAGTAAGTACACAATGAAGCACGTCTCACTCTGTACCACAACTGTGTGTCTCACTGTGTACTTTCGTTACGTTGTAACAAAATGGATGCCACATCTGTTACATCAATTTCATCGCTTTAAAAAGTTTATGTCGTTTTGTCGAAATAGTCTATTATTAGATATAGCTAGGTTTGATTAAGTAAATATATGTCATAATGAAGGAAATAAACTCTAAAATAGACGTTTATGTAACTTTAACCACTATAAAATAAAGAATTATTTACTATTTTGTCGGACGAGTAAATGAAGTGCCGAAACTACATCCACGTGTTGCATAAGATGAGGTCGTTATGTGTATGTGCCAGCTTGGAGAAAAAGTTACAACTATATGTCAAAGTGGTTGCTGTCTCACTGTGTACGATGTCTCACTGTGTACTACTCTCCCCTACATTAGAAACTCGCGGTGCGCAGACTGCATTTATTTTTTTTAATTCGACTTATTTTTTTGAGGCTTTGTTTCAATTTTAAATTCAATTAGTCGTACTGCAGATGTGCAACATAAGAAAAGAGTGACGTATTATACGAAAAATGTATCTCTGATATTTTTCATTATTTTTCCTGTGTTACAAACCTTTCAGAAAATCATACATAATTTTTTTCAAAACAAAATAAAAAATCATGCATTTAAGGGTTAGTATGTGTTAAAAGCAGCAAATGAGGGAAATTACGTCCAATTGTAAATGGCGAAATAATAACATTTCCGAAAAGTTTAAATTAAACAATATATTTACACGTACACAAGAGATTTATTTCATATTTCGAAATGACCTTTTCCAATTCTAAGATAGCTCAAATAATATTTCTTTTCTAACAATAGAAATATTTTCACTTGAATATTACAAACAGAAAGAAAAGTTTGGTGGAAAATATGTCAGATTCAAAACGTTACATTTAAAATCTCTTATTTAAAACTATTTTCTTAACCCCTTCAAGGGCAGTGGTTCATTTTTGGACCACCTAATTTTAATCCCTAAATGCGACATTGGCTCCAGAAAATTGGAATGAAAAATTTCCTTTTATTAAGTACTTGAGAAAAGCTTTTGCTTATTTTGAAATACATTTACTCGTAAATTCTGGTGTCAATCACTCATTTCAGCATTTTGCGAATAGAAGTACCTCAACACTGAAAGGGTTAAAACGTTGTTAAAAAATAACGGGAAGCAAAGGTTTTGTTGACTTAGTTCACTTTATATTAGATGATTTCCAAACATTTAACTTATTTAATCGAACACGAAAACAGCAATTAACAGTTGCTGATTCGGCCTTAAAATCCCTGTGTAAAAGGAAAATGAAGGGAAACCCGTTTACAGGGAGATCGCCACTGTTTTTTTTTATTATAATTCAATCTTTTTAAAGCCAATCAAATTAAGGTATTTTTAGAGTCTAAACGGGAATTGGCAAGCGTAGCTTGTAGGGGGCAGAGCTCCCTAATGTTATAAAATATTGTAATGACTTGCCATGTGAAGTCTACATCTATTTAGTTTCTGTCTAAATCCTGTTTTCTATTTCAGCCGGATATCAAAGATATCATCACACCCATCCAAATTCTATATCGATTCCGGTTATCAGAACCAGCTGATGCGAACAGAAATTTCCAAAAAACGTTTCCTGTCATAGATCAGGCTTCCCCTACAAATATTACCTCAGCTGTAAGTATTCTTTCTCTTATACATCATAAAAATAAATCATTAACTGAATTTTTATGTTTTGGCCTGTTTTCGTTTCAAACCAAACATCTTCAACATCATTTTAATGTCATAATTGATAGCTCGTTAGTCGTTAGTTGAGATATGTGACAAAATATAAGAAAACATGTTAAATAAAAAGTTTTTCCCATTATATATATTGAAGGAAAGAAGTCGTCGAAAAAATTAACTACTTAGAGTAAGTATAATTTTACTTAGATTTTCAAAGAATTCACATTGAATGTATTCAAAAACTTACTACGATAAATGTTTCTTTGGTTCAATTTTTAAAATATTTATGAATATTTAAGCCCACATAAATTCTTTTATTGTCGACTTTTCTTAATTTCAAAATGGCAAATTGCATATCCAGTGTTAATGTGTGCAGAAATCTCAGCAATTCTGTTTAATGTTTAAAGGCCATGTTACATGTCGAAGTATTAGAAAAGTTCTAGTTTTATTTGTGAATGTACAATCACACTTAATATGAGATAAGAAATTCTTATTAAGTAAATATGAAATTTCAAAGAATTTGCCGAGAAAATAATCCTTTCAAAATATAATATATATATATATATATATATATATATATATATATCTTTTTCTCCTTTTTTCCTCACAGACCATCACCTCGTCGAATTGAGAACTGAAAGTCTAGGATTAGACAGAACTCGATTAGTATATTAAAATGTAAGTGGTCTCCCAAGTCATATCTTTGTGCAAAACATTTGCAGACCCAATTTTAGTGGTTGATCGGTAGGTTTATCATTGCTTTTTCCTGCACCAAAAGGTATGAAAACATGGGAAGACTGGGAGCAGGAAAATACAATGGTAAACCTACCAGTCAACCATAAAAATCGAGTTTCCAGATGTTTTCCATCAAGATATGATTTTGCAGACCAGTTGCATTTTAAACCTTTGCACTCCGATGTCGCCGTTGAGGCGACATTATTTTTATTTGCAAAATTTGTTTTTGGCACGTCAGTAATAAAGGAAAATAAAATTTGGCTTTTTTAATCCGAGCATTTTTGTAACTGTGTACTTGAAGGAAGTTTCATTTAAAAAAGTGGTGCCGACAGAATAAAATTTGTGCAAGAAACACCAGCGTCCAGACGGTTAATATGTGAATCGAGTTTTAACTCGTATTGAAATTTGGGCCGTCAACTCGATGAGATGATGGTTTGTGCAACTGCCTCCCGATCTACAACGCTTGGTTTTAGAAACACACCGGTCAACAACGTTTGGTGTTAGAAATACGAGAATACTCATGACTGGTCAACAAAGTATTAAGTATTTTTATAAACAGCCTGTAAATTTCTAGAATACAGGATTTAACATATTTCATTGTTTTTAATTTCAGGTCACTTTCCAGACAGGATGCGGCAGGGAGGATAAGTGCCTTTCGGATCTAGTCGTGACAGCTACAGTGTTGGGGAGTGCAGCGTAAGTTATCATTTCGGTTCGATATTTTCAAAAAATGTAAATACTTTTTCCGAAAGTCAAATTTTCTAATCCCTGAATAGCGCAAATTCTATTTTTTTTTTTTTTAAGGGATGCACCGAATATTCGGTATCTAGCCTATTCGGCCATATTACAAAGTATTCGGTTTGGCCGAATATCAAACTATTCGGTATGCCGAATATTCCGCTTGGCCGAATAGCAAACTATTCGTCCTGTCGAATATTTGGTTTGGCCGAATATCGAAATATTCGGCCGAGTATTCGGCCGAGCCGAATACTTAAAAAAAAAACTCTTAAAACATATTTTTTAAGAACCTTATACAACTTCTACGTTTAACAGTCAACTTATAAAAATATTCAGAATAATTAGAAACAGAATCATATTTAAATAAACGAGAATGTTTTTACATTATTTACTTGCCGTTTGTTAAGTATTATTTAAGAAAATTAACCAATCACAAGGATTTTCATAGGAATTAATTATGTACAAATGCAAGTTCCTGAACATTGTCCAGTAAATAATCAGTTTCTTGCTAAGATTTTAAAACCAACGTATACAATCTCTGAAAATGATCGCCCACTCCAGACACCGATCTAGGATGCATTTAAAAACTTCCTTGCTTAATCAAAGAAAGTAGAACAGTTATTTTTGCCGAGTTGCCACCGTATAAAATTTGTATAGATTGTATTATTTATTTACTTTTACTTTAGTATCTTCCTGACAAACAAATAATATATGATCCTGTACAATTTCTCTTTCAATTTTTTCACAATTTCTCTTTCAATTTTTTCACAATTTTTCTTTGATTTTAAAATGTTTGATTTAGAATCTAAGAATTTTATTCATTTGTTTTAATTCACAGAAAAAGCCATGAAATTTAAAATTTTATTAATTAAAATGTTTTATAACTATCGTTTTCTTAAATAACTCAAAGCAGATTTTTTTCAGTATAAAGTTTACTTGAAAAAAGCTCTTGATTATCAAAATGAATGTTTCTGTTTTAAATATTATGTAAAATTGTTTTAAAATTTTACATTTTAATGCCTTTAAACCTTGAAATATAAAAGTATTCGACAAGCTGAATATTCGGTATTCGGCCGAATAGTTATTATTTGGCTGGACGAATATTCGGTATTCGGCCTAACAGTTACTATTCGGCTAGCCGAATATTCGGTATTCGGTTCGCTTGTAGGTCGAATATTCGGTATTCGGCCAAAATCACTATTCGGTGCATCCCTAATTTTTTTATAGTTATTAGATTTTTTAGTGAAAATCTTTTAATCAAGAAAATTAATTAACCTTAATTTTTTTTAAAAGCATGTCTGAGTTTAAAATTATATGTATAGATAGCTACAATGATCTAACATGGCTAAACGTTTCCGGATACAAGTTACACCTAGGTATTTCATGGAAAGCAGAAAAAGATATTTGCTTTAAGGTCACTTACACAAAATGTGCTCAGTATATCCGAGGGATAGCCGAGGATAGGATAGCCGAGGTCCGTCTCTACGGCGCACCTTGGTTACTTTTTTGATTTTGGTCGCAGATATTTTTAATAAAGTTACTTTCATTTTCAAAACCGGTTCTGAAAATGAAAGTGTCATTCTAAAAAATATCTGCAACCAAAATCGAAAAAGTAACCAAGGTGCGCTTTAGAGACGGACCTCGGCTATCCAATGCAAAAAAAAAAATTATTTAAAAATGTCGAAATGCAAACGAGATATTAGAAAAATCCCTCCCCATAGGATTAGCATTTAGCTCGTGGGTGTCTTCGCCGGCAGGGACAGGACCCTTAACAGTTGAATGACCATTTCCTAATCCTGAAATAATAAAATCGCCAAAAAATGCGAGGACGATGTAGCAGATGATACTGAAGACTCTAGAGGACCAACAGACACAGAAGCATTTAATGCGCTGTTGTGATGGAATAGCTACAGCGGCAAGATTCAGTCGATCCCGTTCAATTCCTGTATTTAAAAAGATTAAGGGATATGGCTGCAGAAAAAAGAATGCCCTCTATGTAGCAGAAACCTATCAAAGATTTATTTTTCATATCACAATGAATTTTTCCAAGTGTATGTAATAATACATGTAATAATTTCTATGTGAAACTTAATACCAATGTTGTAGAAAATAAAATTTTTAAAAAAGTAAAAAAAATAACTTATAAAAATGCCATTTGTAATATGCTAAGATTATGCTACTACAATTGCCAGTCCTAAACCTGAAAAACGGGTGCAGGGAAGTTACCTAGAAAGCATTGTCATAGCCGTTTTTAGGTGCGTTCGTAATTATATAAATACGTAGCACCTATAGTCGTCGTTCAGTCCGTCTGTCCGTCCGTCTATCCGTCTGTCCGTCCGTCTGTCCGTCCGTCTGTCTGTCCGTCCGCATATAACAGAGCAAAAACTACCCGACCGAATGATCTGAAATTTTTAATATATAATTGCTGCAAAATTTTGTCGAGCCATTTCCAATTTTATGAAAATCGGATGCATAGTTTAATTACAGGGACAGTCAAAAGTTTTTCTTTACATTACGGCCAATGGGAAAAATTATTGCAAGTGAATTTTAATGATGTTACAGACTTCCGAATGGTCTGAAATTTTTAATATATAATTGCTGCAAAATTTTGTCGAGCCATTTCCAATTTTATGAAAATCGGATGTATAGTTTAATTACAGGGACACCCAAAAGTTTTCCGTTACATTACGGCCAATGGGAAAAAATTATAGCAAATGCATTTTAATGATTTTACAGCCTTCCGAATGGTTTGAAATTTTTAATATATAATTGCTGCAAAATTTTGTCGAGCCATTTCCAATTTTATGAAAATCGGATGTATAGTTTAATTACAGGGACACCCAAAAGTTTTCCGTTACATTACGGCCAATGGGAAAAAATTATAGCAAATGCATTTTAATGATTTTACAGCCTTCCGAATGGTCTGAAATTTTAAATATATAATTGCTGCAAAATTTTGTTGAGCCATTTCCAATTTTATGAAAATCGGATGTATAGTTTAATTACAGGGACAGTCAAAAGTTTTTCTTTACATTACGGCCAATGGGAAAAATTATTGCAAGTGAATTTTAATGATGTTACAGACTTCCGAATGGTCTGAAATTTTTAATATATAATTACTGCAAAATTTTATCGAGCCATTTCCAATTTTATGAAAATCGGATGTATAGTTTAATTACAGGGACAGTCAAAAGTTTTTCTTTACATTACGGCCAATGGAAAAAATTATTGCAAGTGAATTTTAATGATGTTACAGACTTCCGAATGATCTGAAATTTTTAATATATAATTGCTGCAAAATGTTGTCGAGCCATTTCCAATTTTATGAAAATCGGATGTATAGTTTAATTACAGGGACAGTCAAAAGTTTTTCTTTACATTACGGCCAATGGGAAAAATTATAGCATGCATTTTAATGATTTTACAGCCTTCCGAATGGTCTGAAATTTTTAATATATAATTGCTGCAAAATTTTGTCGAGCCATTTCCAATTTTATGAAAATCGGATGTATAGTTTAATTACAGGGACACCCAAAAGTTTTCCGTTACATTACGGCCAATGGGAAAAAATTATAGCAAATGCATTTTAATGATTTTACAGCCTTCCGAATGGTCTGAAATTTTAAATATATAATTGCTGCAAAATTTTGTTTAGCCATTTCCAATTTTATGAAAATCGGATGTATAGTTTAATTACAGGGACAGTCAAAAGTTTTTCTTTACATTACGGCCAATGGGAAAAATTATTGCAAGTGAATTTTAATGATGTTACAGACTTCCGAATGGTCTGAAATTTTTAATATATAATTGCTGCAAAATTTTGTCGAGCCATTTCTAATTTTATGAAAATCGGATGTATAGTTTAATTACAGGGACACCCAAAAGTTTTCCGTTACATTACGGCCAATGGGAAAAAATTATAGCAAATGCATTTTAATGATTTTACAGCCTTCCGAATGGTCTGAAATTTTAAATATATAATTGCTGCAAAATTTTGTTGAGCCATTTCCAATTTTATGAAAATCGGATGTATAGTTTAATTACAGGGACAGTCAAAAGTTTTTCTTTACATTACGGCCAATGGGAAAAATTATTGCAAGTGAATTTTAATGATGTTACAGACTTCCGAATGGTCTGAAATTTTTAATATATAATTGCTGCAAAATTTTGTCGAGCCATTTCTAATTTTATGAAAATCGGATGTATAGTTTAATTACAGGGACACCCAAAAGTTTTCCGTTACATTACGGCCAATGGGAAAAAATTATAGCAAATGCATTTTAATGATTTTACAGCCTTCCGAATGGTCTGAAATTTTAAATATATAATTGCTGCAAAATTTTGTCGAGCCATTTCAAATTTTATGAAAATCGAATGCATAGTTTAATTACAGGGACAGTCAAAAGTTTTCCGTTACATTACGGGGAATGGGGAAAAAATTATTGTAAGTGCATTTTAATGATGTTACAGACTATGCACTTATGAAGCGCAAAAAATATACATTCGGTACAATATGGGATGCAAAAAATAATTATAAAACTAGTTATAGTACGAACGCACCTCATTTGCCACGTTTGACGAGCAATTTCCAACTTGTTTAAGTTGTCCAATGATCTGGATTTTTCATTAACCGGATCAGCCTCGGTCCCGACCAGTCCGGATAATCGGTCCTCTACTGCATATATATATATATATATATATATATGTTTAAAATTCGTTTCTAAAACAATTTCGGAAGTCTTTTAGTAAATAGTGGTATGAATATAAAATAAAAATAGTTACCAGTTCAGCCCTACTATCGCTCTGTGGGACGTATATGACCGGCCGCAGTCAAAGGTATAAAACAGTGGTATTTTTATGATCCACAGATCGTGGGTTGAAGACTTTTAATCTATTTTATCTGTGTGGATTTTAGTGTCAACTCAAATGACTTCCGAAATTACTCATCTTGCATTTGAGCAAAGTAAACGCATGACGAGCAATGCTGAATTCAGACATTTTTCTGTTTTCAAGTTGATCTTCAATTTTAGTATCTCTCTATCCTAAAAAAAAAAAAAAAAAAAAAAAAAAAAAATAACTAACGCTGCCACCGCCACTGTAAATGAATTTTTTGTGGCTGGGGGTCTTTCTTCGTTAATATTAAGAAAACAACTGCATACAAAAATATGAAAATGGATAGTATTATAGAGAAATGTTTGGTGACCACTCTGATGCAGACAGTTTTAAAATCGAATAATTATTTTCAGAAATATTTGATGTTAAAGTTGGTCAAAATCGTTCCATTAAAAAGGTTTAATAGGAGAAAAACTATACATAAGAATTTAATCATTTTTTCTAAGGATAATACATTAGAAGCTCCGGGGTGCAGACTACATTTATTTTTTTTATTTAATTGATTTTTTGAGTGTTTATTTCCATTTTTTATTCAAATTTTCAGCATTTCGAGAGATGTTTTTTTACATATATTAGAAAAGGTTATTATTTTAAATTGTTGCCAATTGTAAAAACTGCGCAAAGAATAATATTTCCTTCAAATTAAAAATTTATTTACACGTGGTTATTATAAACAAAAAAACTTTCTAATTATAATTAAATGATTACGTATTAAAAGCAGGAAAATATTGAAAATGCCATCATAAAAACTATATTTATACGTGAATTTTAAAAGAGAAAGAACATTTTAAAATAATAAATACATTAATATGCGTTAAATGCTGTAAATGGAGGAAACAACGTCATATTTAAAATGATCAAATAATAATATTGCCAAACAGTTTAAATTAAAAAATATATTTACACGACACATTTTTTTCACATTTCACTTTTAAACTATTGCTGCCAACTCTAAAGCAGCGCAGATAAAAATATTTCCTTTCTAGGAACAAAAGTATTTTCACGTGAATATTAAAAAGAGAAAGAAAACTTTAAAATAATAAATTTAATATGCTTTAAAAGCAGTAAATAGCAGAAATTACGTCATATTTAAAATGACCAAATAATATTATTGCAAAACAGATTAAATAAAAAAAAATATTTACCCGAGGCATTTTTTATTTCATACTTTGAAATGATCTTTTTAACTATTATTGTGAGTTCTAAGACAGCGCAAATAATATTTCCTTTCTAACAACAAAAGTATTTTTTCGCGAATATTAAAAAGGGAAAGAAAACACTGGTGAAAATTACGTCAGATTTAAAACGATACATTTAAAATGTCTTATTTTAAACGACTTTCTTATAGCGTTGTTAAACAACACAGGCAGATAAAGACTCTGTTTACCTAATTCATTTTATATTAGCTTATTTTCAGATGTTTGACTGATTTTATTTAATTAAAGACGGAAACATCCACTGAATCTCCTAACAGCCGCTGATTCGACCTTAAAATTCCCATCCAAAGGGAAATGAATGGAAACCTGTTTACAGGAAGATCGCCACTGATTTTTTAATTATAGTTGAATCTTCCGTAATATTTTTAAAGCCGGTGAAATTAGCCTGTTTTTAGAGCTTACGGCATGTCTGCCAACTCTTCCGCTTTTTCAGACCACAAAAATTTAATAGAAAGTTTTGCCTTATTTAATCGGCAGATAACAGCGATTCAAAAAGATAAAATTTACTATAAATTTTTTGTGATCTGAAAAAGCGTAAGATGTTGGCAGCTATGGCCTACGGTGTCTGAACGGCGGTTGGTGAGCGTAGTTCATAGGGGGCAGAGCCCTCTTGTAAGTGAAAAAAACGAAATATAAACACATTTAGAATATTATTAAGTTTTCATTTTAATTGCAATATGTCTTAATTTTTAATTTATTTTAAATCTGATAATATTTATAAACAGCAAAAAGTTGACTATTTTGAAAATATCGGATATATATTAAAAATATCATATATTTTTTATATTTATGAAAATATCATGATATTTACGAAGTTTGCGTGATGTAAAAATCGCCGTAGATCAACTACTAAGAAAATATATTTTTTACAGGAGTGGACAGCTAATACTTGGGGAAGTTTCGAGCATTTCCTTGTCGATAACTATTCAAAATAAAGGTGAACCTGCTTATATGTCTGAATTGTTCATCTTCTTGCCCTCTGATATGCCTAGCATCAATCAAGATTTTTGTGCCAGCTCTGGTCAGAGCAACAACGCAAGTCTCATATGCGATCTTGGAAATCCGCTTCTAGAAAATGCTGAGGTAATATTTTTAGCTTGTAAAATATAAAAACATACAAATTAACTTAGTAATTACCGTTGTCTATTAAAAAAATCAATATTAGGGAAATCTTAAGACGGCTTAATAAATAAAAATTGTAATGAGTTAATGTTAGTGTATCACCTCAATAGCGTTGCCAGTTGCGCGGTTTTTTTTAATTCAAAATGCTGTCAATTTTCTAACTACAAGTATAGTAATATTTTATAGTAATTTTATAGTAATATTCTCTTTTTTAATGGAAAATTAAATAAGACGAATATTAATATTCAAAAATAATGGTAGCATTCTGAATAAAAATACTGCTCGACTGGCAACACTGCTTCTCAAAATGTCCTAGAAATATTTTTTTTTTTTATTCAGAATGCTATCACATTTTCGACTAGTTATATTCGCCTTATTTAAAGACTGATTAAATAAGGCGAATATCACTATTCGAAAATATTGCTAGAACTCTGAATAGAACTTCGCTCAAATGGCAACGCTGCTTCTCAAGACGTCCTAGAAGTCTTTCTTTATTCGGAATTCTATCACATTCCGTCTAGTAATGTTCGCCTTATTTAATGACAGATTAAATAAAACGAATATTACTATTCGAGAATAGTGGTAAAATTCTGAATAAAAACCTCGCTCAAAAGCCAATACTGCTTCTCCAGACGGTCTATACAGGGAGAGTCTCACTTGTAAAGATGGAGTCTCTCATTCCATACATAATTTGCGACGATGTCTCCAAAAAATATAATTTTTTTTCCCTCAAACATGTTATATTTTCTTGAAACTCATTAGCTATCAAAAGAAAAAGCACTTTTTGTTGTTTAATATTATTTCTAAATAGCCAAGCGCAAAAGAACTTGTATAAGAAACTCGATTTGTGAAAACTTCTCAACCAATTTATTAAAAAAAGACACCAGAATTATTATATTTTGCGATAAAATTATTTCATACTTAAGATGTTAAAGAGCCATTTTGTTAATAAATCACTTTAACACTAGAACTACCGTGAGCCATCATTTTGACGGCTACCATATGAATATGTTTCGGTTCAAACCAGAAATCTAGATTATGAAATAAGTTTAAAAGATACAAAGAAGAAAAACGTTAAATAATAAAGTTAAACTGTTCTAAATCAAAATTTTGGTGTGAAATATTTTTATAAAACTTTTCTCAAATTTCCGGTAGTTCTAATGTTAAATCCACGGTTAATTTTAATGAAGATTTCTACAATTTTAATTTGCTACAATTTTAGGGCTTAAAATACACAATTTCCAGTTGAGTTGCTATTTTCGTTTTCAAGAGTACAATTTGGTGATTATAATGTACGGGGTATTTTTTTTTCGACTATAGTACATTCTAAATTACGTTTAAAAAATCAAAGCACCTTGGGAAAAAAGGGGTGGGGGGGGGGGGAATGACCCTATCACTAAAGCGTCTAGACCAGCCATACTCAACATTTTTTTCTCACGGGCCGCAAACGTAATATGTTTTCGCCTTCAGGCAGGCCGCAACACACGTATACAGAGTTCCCAAGTCTCCGGCTTTTTGCGCACCACTATTATCTTAGAGATAATGTTCTTTTAGATCGCTCCAATGTTCCATTTTCTGTATTAAAATACTGGTATCCAAAAAGCCGGAGACTTGGCAGCTCTGCGTATAAAAGAGTTTTAAAAAAAATGAGTAATTAAAACGAAAGTTTGTCACAGAAGAAAATTTACCAAAAAATTTTCACCACTATTTCCAAACAAGGGAGGGTTTTTTTTTATTACAAACATTGTAGAAATAGCCCGCAAAGTTTGTTCGTTGGAAATAGAGAGTGTAACGTGTAAAAATATTTTGGTGCTAATTTTTTCCATTGCAGCTGCGTTCAACTCAAAAAATCTGTATTAGCTATATAATAAACATAACCTTTAATGATGCAACAATGCAAAATTTCCAAGTTCTAAAGGGAAAAATAGGGAGTCTTTCTCTAATAAATCAGTATTTTGTTTAATGCAAAAGAAATATGTAGCGGAAGTTTAATTAATTTGGAATATTGCTTAATTAGAGTACCACTGTATAGCACAAATAGAACTATACGTAAAAGGAACTTTTAACCAGAAAAAGAGATATTTAAGATGTTTCAACATAACTTTAAATCAAAAATATTTGAAATAACAATGTCGATATGAATGTCGATAACAATGTCAATATGAATGTCGTAAATAATTGAAGAGCTAAGTGGGTGAACATGTTAAGTAACAAAAATTACATTTGAAGAAATTTGAAGCAAAAGTTTTTGCTATAAATTTTAATGATTTATTTTCTGTTTGATACCATGTGTTTAAAATATTAACAGGTATGGTACTAAACTCCCTCAGAAAAACTTATTCATATTTAATTTTCAAATATTAAAAATTATTAATATTATTGACATTATTGAATATTATAATATTAAATATTAATGAACAATGTCTTAAATCTTCAAGACTAAATAGAATCTTAGTATTTTAGCTTCACCATTGATAGGATACCTCATCACGCTTTCATCCAAAAGGGAAAAAAAAAAATTAGAAAATGTAGCATAACATGTTCATCCACTCAGCTCTTCAATTTTATGCACATCTCTATCAATTTTATAAATATGGATTAATGATTATGTGTTTCGGGCCGCAGGTTGAGTATGGCTGGTCTAGACTCTAGAACAGTGGTTCTCAACGTGGGGCGTACGCCCCACTGGGGGCAATTTGATCTTCTAGGGGGGACAATTCCAAATTTCTTACTTACTCATTCACTATAAGTTTCTTTTGTCTTTTTGAGATAAGTAATCTTGTAGGCTAAAAATAAATGGAATACAGGCAAAATTTAATAAATCAATTTTTATTGAATTTTTAAAATGTTCTACATCGAAATTTTAAAATAGATTTAACACCAGAATAATTATGAGAATAATTTTTGAAATTATTTTGATATCTTTTAAAATATTAAAACACACTATAATTTTTCTGGTTGAATATTTTAAAATTTTTCGTAACGTTTTCCATTATTTATTAAATGAGTTTTCGACTTCTATTCGCTAATACAATTATCGATATTGGGAATGGGAAAAGAGAGAGAATGTGTTATGCGAAATAATGGCTACTTAATTTGATAAAGATGCGAATATTAAAATACTTCTTGTGTATTGTGTTATCCATATAAAGAAAAGTCAGTGTATAAAGCTTTTCCGCCAACTCTTAATGAGTTACAAGAATGCATTATAAAATGTGAGAATTTATCAGTTTTAACGTTAAATGCAAGTGTCTATTTAAGTTACTTCGGAAGATAAAAATGCTGACCGTATAACACTTTTCTTTAACATTGAGTTAAATTGGAAAAGTACAACATAACTCGTTTTGGCATGTAGGCAAAGATGTATAATCACATTGCATTTATAAAATTATGTTAAAAACACATTTGTGGTAGAAGATTCACCTCTTTGATAAGTTAAAAAATATGAAATGTATAGATTTTATTAAGACTCTACTACACTTCCACCGTGTGAATAGAGTTCATTTTTAAAAAATGAGACAGAATTTACATATTATGGTGGGGGGGGGGGGCATAGTGACTTTACGGATGCTTTGGCGGGGCGTGGCCAATAGCAGGTTGGAAACCACTGCTCTAGAAGGTATAGTGTGTAAACCGACTATTCTAATAATGCTTTAAAAAGTGCTAAACAATTGAATCCCATAATTGTTGAACGATACTGAATGGCAAATGCCGATTGCCGCGACATCTGCTAGCTCTTCACTCACTGAAGCTCTTTTTCAATTGAATCCTTATACAATACTTACGTTTGAACTACCAGATGTCGCTACGATCAATTTTTTCCGTTCAGCATCGTTTAGCCCTTTTAGGTTGGCCGATTGCCACACTATATCTTCTATCTAGACGCTATACTATCACCTATTAGTAGGGAAAACGATGTTAACTAACCACCTCATTTCAGAAAACCGTTTTGACTTCGCTATTTTGTTATATACCGGGCGTCCCAAAAATGACTGATGGATTTTAAAATTCAATAACTTGCGAATGGTGACAGATGTTAAAAAAATTCTTGCAGGAGGATTATGTATGATGTCAGGATTTTTTTTACTGTAATTCTTGATTTTAGTTCGAATTTCAAACGATAGATGGCGCTGAGAGCAATGTGTGCTGAGTCCGGTCCCGGTTTTTGGTACTTCGGAATCCATTCAATACATTTTAATCTCCTTTTTTCGCATAGAAGAAGAGAGAGGCCGAAAAATCGAGCCTGGATTTAGCGGTTAGTGCTTGCAGCGCCATTTATCGATGCTATTTGTAACTAAAACGGAGAATCGCAGCATAAAAACTCCTGACATCTTACATAACACTCCTGCAACAATCTTTGTAATATCTCTCACCGTTTGCAAGTTATTGAATTTTAAAATCCATCAGTAATTTTTGGGACACCCGGTATATAGAGGGATAGCCTAAATGAATGACAGGATTTAAAAGAATTGTATATCTAAAAGTATTACACATTACAATAAGCGATACATGAAAATAAAGAAAAACATTCCATTTTTTCCTGTCGCTTAACACCAGATTGGACCTGCGGGTAACGATGATTTACCCTTATTTACATGGCCACCAAGATATCCATATCTTATACCATATGATTTCTTTGTGTGGGGTTACATCAAATATCTTGTTTATGAACCACCATTGCAGAAAAACACTGTTAAGGGCTTCATTAAGAACTGTTAACAGCGTAAAGCCGCAAGATGTGTGGAACGGACTTGATTACAAATTAGATGCCTGTAATGTTACGGACTTGATTACAAATTAGATGCCTGTAGTGTTACGAAAGGTTCACAAAACGAACATTTGTAACTGAAAAAAAAATCATTTTTTGTAACCTCATTTTTTGTAAAGTTTCTTAAAAAGAGGGTATTTTTTAACAGTTTCTTTTGCATAAATTACTTAGGTTTATTACATTAAAATTTTGTCTTATCTGATTGATATTCTGAATCCAGGTGAGAATTTTAATAAAGTTGGACGTTTCAAAAATTCCGACGGACCGGAAGACATTGGATATCTTTTTGGAAGCTCGAACAGTTAGCACGGAAATCACACCTGAAGACAACGAATTGAGAATCCCCTTTCATTTGCAAGCTATTGCTGATATCGGCATCACTGGGTTAGTATTCAAAAATGATAAAATCTGTAATATATTTTGTCATACTTAAAACAACATAGAACATACAAAAATACAGAAGAACGCAATAAAATATATTTTAGATTTCAATTTTAAATTCTATATTGCTTTTTAAAAAATAGCGGAGAAAATTACGGCAGAGGGTGGCAGAATTTTTTTTCTTTTGTATATTAACCACAAAATGTATATTAAATTTTTTTTAATGTAAATGTTTGCAACGAAATTGGCTGCAACTATTCAAAGCTTTAGAACAAAAGTCCTGTCACCCAAATTACAATCAGTGTTGTTTGTGTTTTTCTCCGTTTTATACATGTGTGAACTTCTAAATATAAAATTTAAAACAATTTTAAATTAAACAAAATCCACAATTTTCATAGTTGTCAATGAGTTCTTTCTTTTGCAATCGGAACTTATTGCAATTCTTCAACCCGCCTGATTCTTTTACAATTAAAATGGAAAGTGTCTGACGTACAGCCCAGATTTCGCTCCTTGGGATTTTCAACTTTTCTGGAAGAAACGGAAGCTAGGTGGACAGCAATTCTGCACAAATGGTGAGTTTTTAGACAGTACCCCTTTTGCCTTTTTCTTGTCTCAAGACGAAGATGGCAACTTTTTATTTTTAAGCCCTTAACGGTCGCATTAAATTACGGTTTAAAAATTCAGATTGATTATTGGCACCACTTTTTTGAAAACAAAATATTCACCTTATTTAATGACAGGTAAAATGATACCATAATAAAGCCAATTACACTAGTTTATAAAACTAGTGGGAATCAAACAATCTGAATAAAAAACACAGCCCGTGAATATCACGGGAACGAGAATTAAGGGGTTAATGATGATATAGGAAAGTCTTCTATAAAGCAGCGGCTTCTAAGAGGCTTCTATTTAGCAATTAAAGCTTGTTTAAGACAAATATCTTAATCTCCAAGGTGATTGAATTGAAAAATAATCATTGTGATTCTTACGCTTGTTTTAAATTTATGCAGCACTGGAAGTTTTAAAAAATAGCTTAAATTGTGATAATGTCCAATGAAATAAAATTTTCTGCGGTCACTTGGCAGTTTAATAACATTGAAACGATTCATAAAAACATTACCAAAGACTTAAGCAGTAGAGATAACTTAAATGAAAGGATCAACGAAACATGTTACTCAATGTATAGATTTAGAAAATTTGTATAATATTAAAGACTAAGATATAGGAATTTTTTCTTTATTTTTTAGTAAGTCCTAAAATTTTGTAAACACACTGTGTATATTGAAATAAAAAATGTAATTTTTTGCTGTTTCCATAAAATAATTAAAATAATATCTAACGATATGCTCTCGGGGGAAAAAAACTGTTAAAAATGTCATAGTGCATGCTAAAATTGCATTTTTTCTTTTCTTTTTTAGGATTTCTTTTCAAGAACAAATTCTGTACGACGAAGATGAAGAAACGGAATTATCTGTTCCTATTGTTCACACATATTCGGTAAGAGTATAGTTTATGTATTAGCTTTAAAAGCTTTTAATATAACTGGAATGCAAGATTCATGATTTATGCAGCATGCCTCCAAGTTAATACAGATGTTTAAAAGAAATAAAATATACCTAGAGAAGCACAAATCGCTGTACAATGGAGCTCTTATCTCAAACAGTTAAACACCAATGAGTGCATTCTGATTATGCTAAAGCATGTGTCTAAATTTGTGAAAATGACTGCTGATTTTTTCTCTATGTAAACACAACGAAACATTTTTAACGGATACTCCGAAATAGCAGACACCTCCATTTAGAGAACGCTTTTTCGATTTCCAACACAAATACTATTCGCATATTTTTACTTTTGAATAGCAGACACCTCCGTATAATGGACAAATTTGACCTCCCGACATGTTCGTTAGTTGGAGGTTTTACTGTACTATAATCAAATAACAATTTACTCTGAAAAACAAAACACGAGAAAGCGTAAATGACTTAAGGGGACAGTTTACCTTTTCAACAATTTTTCTTATTTTAAAATGTATGGTTCAAATGATGAACTCACAGCATTTCAATGTTCAAATAAAAGTACATTTTGAAAAAGAAATAAACTGGATATTTAAATAATATTTTTAAAAAGTTTTTTAAAAAATTAATTTTTTAACATCCCTTTTTCTTTTTTAAATATTAATATTTCCCCCCTTTTCTTTAAGATTTTGAAATGTGTATTACACAAGACTGTGCATGTATTTTTAGATACATTTAATATTACATTTAATATAATTTTTTTACTGTAAAACGATGAAATCTAATACATTTTCATATACTTTTATTTTTTTTTTAAATAACAAAAAACCTGAAGGCTAATTCCAAGCCCAGATTTACCACATATATAATAAAGAACATGTACAAAAAAAATTAAATCTCTATCTCAAATGCAAAAAAAAAAAAAAAACCTTAGCATTTTTAAAACATGAAAATAAAGAAAATATGAACATAGAGAAAAAGCCATTTAAAGTTTTAATTTGTGTGGGTAATTGCGCTTAGTGTATTAAAAAAATTTACAATGTCTCGCGATATAATTGTCATATGGGTAAAAATGAGGTGTCAAAATATTCACAATTAAACAGGTTTTCATTTAATATTGAAAAATAAAAATCGATTTTTTGATGAAGTTTGAGGTAAACTATCCCCTTAAATAAACGCTTTTGTAAGATTTTAAGAGGTAATCTAGCATATGAGTGTAATACTGTTTATTTTGGTGTCTATGAAAGACTGTCCCTGCTATAAATTGTAATAGTGTCAACTGTAAGCGTTGTAGAGTATTGGATTACGGTATCAAATAAAGAGTAACTCAAACAGTTTCAGATAAGTGCATGCGCGAATACTGCTTCGTTATAAACTCGCTTGCAGTGCCACACACGCAGAATGGCTACTCCTGAGCGTAAAGAGTTATTGCTGTGCTAAATTTTAAAAGCCGTTAAAGAGCCATGCTATTTTATCCTTTCGAGGCTTTATAAAAAAAATCGTGTCTACGTTCCGCCACTACCTAATGATTTGCCAGAGTTGAGATACGAATTGAAGATGCTATTGCTTCCATTGTTCCGGGCTTGTTAACCGAAATGTGCAAAGAATTTGGATTTAAGCTTGGATGTTTTCCTCATAACTAAAGGTGCACCTATTGATCATTTGTAAGAAAAACTAGATTAATTTAACTTTAATTTGAGGTATGATTTGTTGTAAATAGTCTAAATTAAACTGTTATAATATACCATTGAAATTGGATCTTTTATAGATACCTTGTACTTGTTTTCTTGTTTTTCAAGGTTACAGAATGTTTCCAATTTTATCATTTTAATCATTTTTCTTTAAAGGTTAAGAACTATGGCCCAAGTCCTCTTCAGATTATAGATATTATTTTATACGTGCCAAAGTATTTTACTGGACCTGAAGGAAAGCTGGAGTTCTTGTCATTCACAAGCTTAGAAGTAAGTTGTTATGATATCGAGAAAATTAAAATATGGTGTATACATTTTTCAAAATTACGGTTAGATTTCTTCTTAATGCAGGTATCATCCATTAAAGAAAAAAAAAAAAAAATGAGGATCTGCGGTAGGCATGTTCACAATACCTACTCGGTTCAGATCCTGAACCGTTCTCATTGGCTCCCCAGATTCACATATCCGGAAAATACTGACTTTGAACGTCTTGGAACCAGTGCGGTCAATTAAAATTTTGTTCTAAGCACTTTTTGAGTGAGTTCGTAGAAGCTACGTTGTATGTCGTCTGTCTATAATACCGTAGATCTCGAATCCAAGCAACGGAGAGTATGAAAAAATGATTTTTTTTAAATTATTTCAATAGCTAATAAAGTTATAAAAAAAAGTATGAATGTAAAAATGGAAAGTTTCTATTTTTCAATATTTAATCAAGTTATAAAAAATAATTTTAAACAGTTCTAGCAATTTATATAAAGAAACTTTTTTTAATATTCGTTATAGTGATTGTTATTACGTTTTTAACGAATTTAAATCATGTTTGAGATTTCTACACTTCATGATTGATGCAAAAGTGTTTTTTTTTTTTTTTTTTTTTTTTTTTTTTTTTTTTTTAAATCTCTTCATGGCCGTGAAGCGATCGATCATACATGAAAAAAATATATATACTAATTTACAAAGTTTATAAAAACAACTGCTCAAACAATACTAACATTATTAAAAGCGAGCGAGGAATGGAAGTTGATTTATTTGTGTTTGTAGAAATTGAAAGAAAAAATGATAAATAGAAGTAAATTATTTATGTTCATATCTGAATAATTTTAAATTATTCACAATCACCATTAATTTGTGTTATACTTCAAGTTTGTGCAATAAAAACACACGCTGAACGATGCAATCGATCACCACTTGCAAGACATTAAATATCAGCATGGTCTGAATATAGCGAGCCAATTAGATCGACTCAGAATCTGAACCAAGTAGGTATTGTGAATATGCTGCGGTAGTAGCTTAAGCATTTAAAAAAAAATCTGCAACCAATTTAGACATTGTCAGGAAGACAAAAATTATTGAAGGCAGTGCTTATTAAATTTTGATATGAAAAGTTTATATACAAATTTAATAAACTAATTTATTACTTGATGAAATTGCTTGAAATTTCAAAAAAAGGCTAATTTTAGAAAACTATATAATTTTATTGTAAAATTATAGTTTTCTAAAATTACCCCTTTATTCTAATCCCATAAAATATATTTATATAATTACCCCTTTTTTCTAATCTCACTCTCCTTCACCAAGAAATAAATTTAACAAAAGATTTTCTATTAGATCTACAACTTTATTTCACTCAACCTCATTCCACTAATGCATTAGATGGCACAAGTAAAAGTAAAGGAATTTCAGAATTTTCTTCCTGCCAACTTTTTGTTCTGAATGTATTGGATTCACGTATGCATTCATCAATGTTTAAAAATAGCATTTTTTTAATGTCACTATTTTTAAAGTAAAGAAAATGTACTGTTTGATAATTATAAATATCCTGAAGCACAAAATTCTGAATAAAATATAGATTAAAGCTTTTTGTAAAATAATGGCAAGTATTGTAATCAATGATTATTCGGATTGAGACTAGAATAAGATAATTGTAGAAAATGTCAGAAGTCTTGGTTTTCATATATTTTTATTACCCTTTATTATGTTCAGTCAATTAATTTTGTTAATCATATATTTATTTACTAATGCTTTTATATATATATATATATATATATATATATATATATATACACAAGTTCATTGTGGAGTATGGCGCAAAACTCGTGTAGTTTTAGGGCCGTGCCTCGTCTGGGACAGGCTCCAGAGACGAAACATTCTTTTACGCTTTTGATTGAAAATACACATCTGACAAATCAATCTTGCTCAATTTTCCGCATAAGTTAATTGTGAAGAATAATGCAATATTCTTGTAGTTTCAGGGCCATTCATCTCATTAGGGGCAGGCTCCAATGACAAAAAAAAAAAAAAAAATTCTTTTGCGTCTTTCATTGAAATTACACATCTAACGAATCGGTTTTCTCAAATTTTGCACACAAGTTCATTGTGGAGGGTAAATCGCATATTTAACGAATTGATTTTGCAAACATATTCATTGTGGAGAATAATACAATACCAATGTATAGTCGTAGAAAAAAAAAGTAAACACCTCCTACTAGCTCCTCAACAAATTATCGTAGAAGAAAGTTACTGGTACCGAACGATTGGAAATAAAGTCTACTTTTAAATGATGCATATAATATTTGCTTAGTGGCCCATCTACATATTAAAATGAACCATAACTTTGTTTTTTTTTCAATAGCAATACACACTTCTGACAGCATAAATGAACTCTACACCCTCCAATTAGCCTAAAAACAAATTTTTATGAAATTCGTACGATAAGTTTCCGAGAAATTAATTACTTTAAAACCAGCGTATTTTAAGGGCTGTATCCAAATTGAAATTCGGTCCCTTCTTGATCAAGGCACCTTAAGCAACACTCAAGCAGTCATTGAAGCATGCGAGATTACAGGATAGCATAAGAAATTTCAAAATATCTTGTCACTTCTATCATAGACGGCCCCTTAAACCATCATTTTGCCGTTTTTTAAGCATAATTTGAAAACTATTTGGAAGAAAAATGTGAAATTTTGGATTTCCATAAAGCAGGACTTAATAAATCTAAATCCATCAAAAAAATTGTAAGTTGCAATTCGTAATTTTTTCGAATATTAATTTCATAATTCATAAATCATATCATAAAATTATAAAAATTGCAAATTCAACGTATTTATAATAAAACACTCATACTACAATATATATTAAAACACACATACACACATAAATAACGCCTGCATTCAACAGTTAAAGGTATATATAAATATTATACAGACATACAAACAATAAATACAATAAACCCAACTGGAGTGAAAAATTAACCAGAGCCAGGAATCGAACCCGGGATCACAGTATACAAGACTGATGCTCTAACCACTGAGCTATTATCTATTATTACGGCATCGGCCGGAGTAGCTCAGTGGTTAGAGCAGCAGTCTTGTATACTGTGGTCCCGGGTTCGATTCCTGGCTCTGGCTAATTTTTCACTCCAGTTGGGTTTATTGTATTTATTGTTTGTATGTCTGTATAATATTTATATATACCTTCAACGTATTTGTGTTTGGGTATATTAGTATTGTAGCTACACAAAAAATTAGCACATTCGGAGCATAATTTCAGGAGATATAAATAAAAATATGAAAATGTAATTTAACATTAGAAGCACTCAGTTTTGAATGTCTATAATTCAAAAACTTACCATTCAAATGACTTGAAATTTCGTTTCTAGGCATAGTTTGAACCGAAGATTTGAAATATCTCGTTAAATTTGGGTATTGCCATTGAAAAAAAATGAAGTTTGGATTCGTTTTAATATGTAGATGTCCCCTTAAGCAAATTTTATATACATCATTTAAAAGTAGACTTTATTTCCAATCGTCCGGTACCAGTAACTTTCTTCTACGATAATTTGTTGAGGAGTTAGTAGGGGTGTTTACTTTTTTTTTTTTCCACGACTGTACTTTTAGGGCCGCGTTTCATGAGGAGCAAGCTCCAGAGACAAAATTCTTTTACCTTTTTGAGTGAAATCGCAAATCTAACGAAACGATTTTTCTCAAATTTTGCACACAACTTTATTGTGAAGGATAACACAATACCAATCTACTTTTAGGGATGTGTCTCATCAGGAGCAGGCTCCAGAGACAAAAACATTCTTTTACTTTTTTGATTGAAATTGTGTGTCTATCGAATCAATTTTGCTCAAATTTTGCACACAACTTTATTGTGAAGGATAACACAATACCAATCTACTTTTAGGGATGTGTCTCATCAGGAGCAGGCTCCAGAGACAAAAACATTCTTTTACTTTTTTGATTGAAATTGTGCGTCTATCGAATCAATTTTGCTCAAATTTTGCACACAACTTTATTGTGAAGGATAACACAATACCAATCTACTTTTAGGGATGTGTCTCATCAGGAGCAGGCTCCAGAGACAAAAACATTCTTTTACTTTTTTGATTGAAATTGTGCGTCTATCGAATCAATTTTGCTCAAATTTTGCGCACAACTTCATTGAGGAGGATAATGTAAAACTCATGCTGTTTCAGGGACGTACTTTATCAGGGACAGGCTCCAGAGATAAAAACATTTCTTTTTTTTTTCCGTTATTGATTCACGTATCTGATGGATCTGTTTTGCTCGAATTTTGCACACAAGTTTATTATGGAGGATAATGTAATTGCTCGTGTAGTTTTATAACTTTACCTCATTAGGGGCAGGCACCAGAGACAAAAATATTTTTCTGCGATTTTGATTGCAAAAGGACATCTCAAATTTTGCACACAAGTACAGTCGTGGAAAAAGAAAAGTAAACACCCCCTACTAACTCCTCAGCAAATCATCGTAGAAGAAAGTTACTGGTACCGAACGATTGTAAATAAAGTCTACTTTTAAATGATGTATATAAAATTTTCTTAGGGGGTCATCTACATATTAAAACGAATCCAAACTTCATTTTTTTCAATGGCAATGCCCCATTTTAACGAGATATTTCAAATCTTCGGTTCAAACTATGTCTAGACACCAAATTTTAAGTCATTTGAATGATTAGTTTTTGAATTATAAACATTCAAAATTTAGTGCTTCTAATGTTAAATTACATTTTCATATTTTTATTTATATCTCCCGAAATTTTTCTCCTAATGTGCTAATTTTTTTTGTAGTAATAATACTAATATATCCAAACATAAATAAGCTGAATTTGCAATTTTTATAATTTTATGATATGAATTATGAAATTAATATTCGAAAAAATTATGAATTGCAACCTACAATTTTTTTGATGGATTTAGATTTATTAAGTCTTGCTTTAAGGAAATTCAAAAATTTCACATTTTTATTCCAAGTAGTTTTCAAATTATGCTTAAAAAACGGCAAAATGATGGTTTAAGGGTTCGTCTAGGATGGAAGTGAGTAGACATTTTGAAATTTATTCTGCTGTACTGTAATCTAACGCGCTTTATTGACTCGGTGAGTGGCGCTTAAGGTGCCTTGATCGAGGAAGGGGCTCTCTCGGTTAACAATCCAGTACGGAACTTCAATTTGGATACATCCCTTAAAATAAGCTCGTTTTAAAATAATTAATTTCTCGGAAACTTATAGTACGAATTGCATAAAAATTCGATTTTAGGCTAATTGAAGGCTGTAGAGTTCGTTTATGCTGTCAGAATTGGGTACTGCTATTGAAAAAAACAAAGTTATGGTTCGTTTTAATATGTAGATGGCCCCCTAAGCAAATTTTATATACATAATTTAAAAGTAGACTTTATTTCCAATCGTTCGGTACCGGTAACTTTCTTCTACGATAATTTATTGAGGAGTTAGTAGGGGGTGTTTACTTTTTTTTTCCACGACTGTACATTGTTTAGGGTAATATAATAATCATGTAATTATAGGGCCGTGCCTTGTCAGGGGCAGGCTCCAGACATTCTTTTGCGTTTTTGATTTAAATCTCACATTTAACGTAACGATATTGCTCAAATTTTGCCCAAAATTTCATTATCGATGACAATCCATATTCAATCATTTTCAAAGCTGTAATAGGGCTGGATATTCAAGCATTTTCAGAGCCATACTAGAGTTGGATTCTAGGAGCAAAAAAAAACTTTTTAATTTTTTATTTGAAATCATATTTTAGTTTGGATTAAAAACATGTTACTTAAATGTTCTAAGTTATATTTCTTGCCGTTTTAGGTGGACAGTGGTAAACAGCTAACCATCCCTGCCAAGTGTAACGATACATATCTTGATATAAAAAGCCCGCTTCCTGAAGTCAAGCAACGAGGACAAGCATTTGGAGAGGATGATTTGGTCGAACAGGATAAAGGAAATTTTTCCAAAAGGCACTACAATCATTCCAGGGATTACATGCGTGGCCCAAACGACTTAAGACTGGAATCGGGTGAAAATGAAACTCTTTATCGTTCAAAAAAGAGCGTGGACAAAAAAAGTGTACCAAAGTACAGGGAAACCGTTGTAATAGTAAGTAGTATACTATATTGTTTTCAGCGATTCATTTCTTTATACCCTAAAAAAATAGGTAAAAAATATAATCTATTTTTTTTTTAATTTTTTAAAAATTGTTACGTACGAGTATTCCCGTTTTCATAAAATATATATTTTCATAACACATTCAAGTAAAAGACACTATGGCAAAAGGCTACTTTTATTTTCATAAAATTTCCGTTTTAATTAATCTATATAATAATAGCCGAAGTCATGTGACTGTCATCAATAATTCCGGGCTGACCGCTTCACTTTTTAAATGCCAAACGGCCTTTCCAGTACTTTTATGTTAGTTGGGCTCAGGTGATACATCGCCAAATATTCTTCCATCGCCATCAATTCATTTAAAATATCACTCATTTAATTTAAAATATATAACTTTCATTTCAAACACACAAATTTAAATCACTTGATGACGTAAACACGTGTAACTTGCTTAAAGTCAAGTGAATGTTACATTTACGATCAACCATTATTGGCATTTAATCTTGTAGTTTGGCACTGGAGTTTTGGTCAACGGGATAACTAAGTAGCATCCATTTAATCTTATAGTTTGGCGATGGATTTTTGTTCGACGGGATAACCAAGTACTACCGTGATTTGTATATACACAAATATTGTATATATATGTATAAATAAAATGTTTATATGCAAATAAATACATATAAACAAAAATAAAATTCTCCAGATTTGTTTTAATAGTTATTTATATATTTTGCCAACGTATTTCACTTTCTGAAGCCCGAATTGTGCCAAGATTTAAAAAAAAAATGCCAAGGCCTCTGTAGTAGAAAAGTACCTAAATAAATAATTAACCGCAATAATAATAGCATAAACTAAAATATTTCATTTCAACATCAAAGTATAGTTTCTAAAATATTTCATTTCAACATCAAAGTATAGTTTCGGCACAGATGTCATATTCGCCCCGTATTGGCGCGATTTTTTTCTGTCGCCAATATCATATAGGCAACGGGCACTTAACTTGCGCCAAAGTGATTGATGTGGTAACCCGGATTATGTTGTTTATGCTGTTGATGTTTTCGCCAAATTGGCAACCGAAAAAAATCGCGCCAATATGGGGCGAATATGACATCTGTACCATAGTTTCTAATTTACATTCAAATAAATATATATTCTAAGATAACTTCAATTGAAATTTGGTTGACATCTTACTATCTCACTTCATAAGATAAACAGACACAAGAGATTCATTCAGTAAAAAATAATAAACCATGGAGGTAATCATTCGCAAAGCAAGTTCGCCAACAATGAATGGACAATTTTCTTATGAGTCATAGTAGGTAAATTGGCGGCTCTAACGTTTGTTTACGGTTTACATTTACGAGGGTTTATTTTGCTATTTCTCTTATTTACGTTACTTTAGTGTCATATTTATGAACTCAGAAATCAAATTTATAAAAACAAAAGTATATATATTCTATATTTAATTATTAAGTAGTGAAAAATAATTATAAATGCATGATTTGAAATTTTAAATTAATTTATTAATACTAAGAAATAACATTGAAGTAACAGCATGTTTAAGTAAAATAAGTTTAATTTAGATAATTTATGAACAAATCTATGTTTAAACACTTGAAATTTCACTCATTTTTACAGCTACGGAAATTAAGTGGTATGTCAAAAAAGACGAAATAAGCATAACAGCAAAAAATGTATGAAATATTATCCAGATCGCAGAGAATTCTTGATTTCTCTATCAGAATCTTTGGATTTGGGGAAGAATTAAGCAAGTAAATTAGTTTAAGAATGAAAGTAACATGATGCAATGCTTAGCGTGCATTTAAGGGAGACCAAACTTGGTCGCCAGAGGCGGCTACTATAGTAATAACCTTCTACTGTTATATTAGAGTATTTGCAGTTTCATAAAGCTTAGCTTTTGATCCAAATAAAAATTTTATGCTATAATAAAGTTTTGATTTTTTTTTTTTTTTTTTTTTTTTTTTTTTTTTTTTTTCGTTAAACTGATTTTTTTTATTCCAACTGAAGCTTTCCATTGTTCCACTGTATTTTCGTTTTTCATCTGGTATTCCTTGATTATACTTTATGTAAAAGTTAATTCCATCCGACAATATATCACGATTTTAAATAATTCATATTTTCTATGCGATTTTTTTTCCGCTATATATACTTTGAAAGTTAATTTAAAGAATGGCTTGTTTAACAAACAATTTCATTGATTTTAAGCTTCTTATTAAATGGAAATTCTACTGTCTGCTGGAAATAACCGCTTAAATATAGTGATAAATTGTAAACATGCTGTAAAGTATGCGTAAATTGGTGTTATTTCTTCTTATTGCATAAAATGTTATTTTCTCAATATAGTATAATAGTACCATTTATCCTAAAAATGACGGATTTATTTGAAAATTTATATTATTTTATTTTTATTATTTTTATATTAAATTCATATTACATAAGGGGTCTCAGGACTCTTAAAGCTTCAAAATTTTCGAAATTATTTTTTTGTCTAATTTTTTTTTTAATTCTTACCTTTTCCGAACATTTTGATATAATTGTTTCCTTGAAATTCTCATTAGAACAGAAGTTGTGGCTTTTGGAATTATACTCGTTCGATAGCTGAAACGGCTTTTTCGAAACTTTGAAGTCCTTTTTCTCAAAATGACGTTTTAGGCATAACACGCAGAATATCTCTAAAACTTCTCAACAGTTTTTCATGACATTTTCAAAACGTATGTTTTATGTTTATCTGTATAAACGGAACCTAAAATTTTCTTTTTGTTGTTAAAGAAAATATTTTTTTTTGGTGATTATACTGTTGAAATTTTCAAAATTTTGTGTTAGCTAAACACAACTTTGTATTAAAAACATAAAAATGTTTTAAATACAAATTTATTTAGGTTCAGAGTAATTACTACAATATAAAGTATAATTGGGCGCCAAAATTTTCATTCCAGTTGCAAAATTAATTTTTTTATCCTGCGTGTAAGCTGTCATACCAATTTTCTGTTCGGCAAATGTCTGACAGTTAGAAGCCCCCTATAAATATTAATTTTGCAACTGATAATTTTTTAAATATATGAAATGAAAGAACATACTTATAGATTTCATACCTCTAAAAATTGTGTTTTAAAATCATATACATTTTAAGATATTAAACGTTGAAAATGTTCTCTTTTTTTTCAGTTTTAAAAGTCCTGAGACCCCTTAAATATTATTCTGTTTCTCAAAATTTGCTGTTTTACCAAATACATCGCAGCAAATGATGCATTTCAATAGATTGATCTTTTTTTAAATTCATTTTCTAAATAGACCCGTCGTTTTGGAGACAGCCAATAAATACAAAATAATTATTTCTCCGAAATTAAAAACATTTTTATTTCAGAATTGTGAAAATGAAAACGTCGAATGCATATCCATCCAATGTTCTGCTTCCCCTTTCACGGACACTAGAAAAATTGCACAAATAACAGTGGCAGCTCAAGTCAATCTTACCGTCCTTAATAAATTCTTGGTAAGTTAGAAGAACTAAACATACTTGCTTGTAGTACTTGCATGTTCTGTATGCATTTGTCGTGTCTGTGAAAAAAATAACAGATTTTGTGGTTTTTGCCTTCTAGGGTCCGTGGTACAGAGTGGAACTCGTGACAACAGGCCATGTGTCGATGAGAGATTCAAATGTGGTCTTGCAAAATCATGTGCCAGATATTGCTCAGGTACGCTGTTTTTTGTCGTTGAGTTGGAATTAAAAAACAGTCGAACTCAGTTAATACGAGGATGAATGATAAAAGTTCTCTTATTAACCGTTACTCGTAATAAGATAATAAAAGAACGAAGATAATTTTTTTTAAATCAAACACATAATTAAACTAATTACTATTGTTAATTGCTCTGACTATTCCAATGCTAAAATTAACTTAATATAAAGTTAACATAGAATATTCAGTCTTATCTTTGTGAGTATTATTTTCTTTAGACAAAATCATAGTACTGAAATCAAAGTCTGAAAAAAACAAGTTATTTTATCAGTGCAATAAGAGACTTTAAAAAGCTGGTTTAAATGGTCCAGGGTCTGGATTTAAAGAAGGAAACAAATAAAGGTTGCATTATATGTTCCTTTCTTTCTATGGCTCAGTTGTAAATCTTACAAAGAGGCGGTATTTAAAGCGTCCATATCTCTTTTTTCATTCTTTCAATACCGCAGGGCATTTTTTTCTTTTTTGCATTTTCTTGGGTGAGGAAGTGTCTTTGAAGTTTGAAATTCTGCCTGGTAAAACTGATAAATTACTTCATTTTGACAGATTTTTATCATAGAGAAATAATATCGAGATAGAGAACAGTGTTCGAAATAAAAGGGATATTTTTCCTAATTCTACCCTGCTTTTCGTCGAAAATCACATTTGATATGAAAAGATGTTTTGTTCGTATAACTGTGATCCTGCATTTGTAGTTCGTTAAAAGAGTGAAAATTTTAATATAAAGTTTAAATGATGAAGTATTATTAACGTGCAAATTGCACGCTTTAACCGCATGACCTCGTATTCAGGGTTGCCACAGGCGAATATTTTTAATTTTACCTCACACTACTTTCTCAAAACAAAAATTATGGACATACTGTTCGAGAACATTTGTAAGAGAAATATACTTCAAAATCTGTTTAAAAAAAAAAAGAAAATAGTGGTGCGAATAGAATAGAAAAATAGTCGCCTGTAGCAGCGCTGAGTATTAGCCATACTCGTATTAAACAAGTTCGACTGTATAACTAACATATAATCGTTATCAAAACTGTCTGCATTCATTATTGAAGATTAGTGAAAGGACACAGCCCGTTTTCCCTTTGGAATTTTCTCTACAACCTGATTGCAGTGATGAATTCAGAAAGGAGCATGGGGTCTTCCCTCTCGGTGACGATTTGAGATTTTGTGTTTGGTAATTTGATAACGGCTTAGAAATGCAAAATCTTCCACTCCCCAAAACTCCATGCTAGAAAATTTCTTCCCGGAGAAAAGTGTTTGAAATCAACACTGCATGATTGATAAATCAACCAAAAATATTCGCCTTTGTCCTTTTTCTGGGCGAGTTCGTATTTTTGTTATTATTTTTCTTGAAAAAAATGTCTCCGTTTTTTAAAAGAAATTGATCAATTTTTATCATTTTTCTTTCTGAGTCCTAAAAGGACTTCCAATATTCTGAAGGAAACAAAATCTGCAGCTCAACACCGCGGCAACTCAATAGACAGAATAATTCTTTTGGGAGAATACTAGAATTTATAATTTTTTCCAAAAATTTCTAATGATATCGCTTGAAGTCCTAGAGTTCGATAAAGTTCTGGATGGAGAAGCGTTGGTCTAGAGCACTGTTATCTAAACTGCGGACCGCAGTACGCTAATTTTTACCACTATTTTCGAATAGTAATCTTCTCTTTATTTGATTTCAGAAATTGAAATGTGAAAATTGCTATTTGGAAACAGTGGTGAACCGCGTGCAACAAGTTGAACCACTATGGTCTTTAGATGATGGGCTTTGAAATTTTTATGGCAGTCATAATTTATTTGTCCATATTAACATCTTTGCGACGAGTCACTTTTCCAATGTACGCTTTTTTCGAATAGTAACCTTTACTTTATTTTATTTCAGAAATTATAAGGCGAAAATTACTGATCGGAAACAGTGGTATTCCGCGTACAGCAAGTTGAACCATGATGATCTCTAGATGATGAGTTTTAAAAAAATTACGGCAGTAGTAATTTACATGTACATATTAACATCTTCGCAATTATCCACTTTTCCAACGTACCACTTTTTCCTTTCAGTAATTTTCGCCTTACCTAATCATAAAATTTCATCAATTAAATAAGTCAAAAGTTACTATTCGTAAAAAGTAGTGCCCAAAAAATTAAAAGACGTATACGAGATATCCTTCGCGAAGGTGTTAAAGTATGTAATTTAGAAAATCAAAATTTTCAAGAAACTTATCTTTGTGTGGTTAGTTATGCTATACAAAATTACATGATTTCTTTTTATTTTACTGTATATTATAAACTACATTTTAGCATTAATTTTACATTCATTGTTGCAGGCGAGAACTGTTTTTGTACACAAAGGACCTCCACCCTCTGAAGCACTTGCCTGGTGGATAATAATTGTCAGCATTGTAGCTGGAATACTTCTTTTGCTGATAATACTCATATTGTTGATCAGAGTAAGTGACATTATTACTACGTGATTATATGGGATTTTCTTTATCAGGGTTGCCAGATTTAGCCCCTTTTTTTAATTCTAAAATTTTACATTCACATCAGAAATTCTGTATAGTATTCTTTTCTTCAGTTAATGACAGACGTTTCGTGATTACCTAAAGTAAAAATTCTTCTTTCCAGAATTTCTGGTGTAAATTCGAAGTTTTTAAATTGAAAGTAAAGGCCAAACTGGCACCCCAGTTCTTTATCTCTTCCTATGTGCAGCCCACCATTTCTTCTCGTGATAAAAAAAACTTTAGCAGTGGTTCGCAAACTTTTTATAGCCGCGCTCCGCCTAAGCATCTCTAAAATCATGATGCCCCTGCCTGTCACTGCAACGTATAATTCTTATTGTTGAAAAAGTGAATTCATATTCACATCGAGGAAATTTAACCCTTAAATGCGCGATTTTTTATTTTGTTTCGAAAAGATTATATATGATTCTCTGAAAGGAAAAATAATGAAACACAGGAAAAATTACACAGGAAAAATAATGAAAACAATCAGAGATACATTTTTTCATATAATACGTCAATCTTTTCTTGTGTTGCACATCTGCAATACAAGTAAAAACAACTGTCGTGTGGCTGTTTTACTGTAAAATATTGCAAATTAGTAAATATTTTAACAAGTATGTCTCCAAATACCTTATTTTATATAATTATTTATTTTATAAAACTTAACATTTAACCCTTTAATTCCCAAAGTAGTATAAGTTCTAGAAATTACGTAGTTCAGTGCATCTGACTTTATGCCAGAAAGTTTCGATATTTCGCTTTATTTAAATACGGAATGTCTGTTATTAATTAAAGCAAATATTGCTATTTTAATTTTCTGGTGTGAATTACGTATATACGAATTTAAAAAAATTAATTAAATTCAAAACACTGTTCTTTGCATATATGCAAAGCTGTGCACTAAAGGGCTAAAACAGCGAATATGGGCCTCATTCAATGAGGAATTCCAATTCTAGTCAGAAAAGTTGTGCAAAAATTCTAAAACACAACTATAACCAGAAAAACTATTTTTTAAAAATGTGTAAAGAAAAAATAATAAATATTATAAAATTATTGGCGTTTCCGGTTACTGCTGTATTTTGAAACTTTGTTATCAGAACTTTTAGAAACTTTAATAAATTCTTATTTTTACTCTTTTATCTTAAAAATCCTCATGTGTTAATTTTTTTTTTTTTTTTAGTCTACAACAACATTACTCCCCCCTCCTCACACACACACAAAAAGGAACTGACAAAGAATGGATTGATAACAAATCTCTAATTGTCGTACACCCCACGTTGGGAACCATTGTGCTAAACGGAAAGTGCCGAACTTTAAACCCGTTTCTGGCTAAGATGCCCGTATTATTTCGAAATTTACTTTACATTACACATAACGATCATAACCTTTGTTAACAAAGATGCGACTGTGATATTGTTAGGAAAACATTGATAACATGAGTCTTACTAATAATTAAAATAGTGAACTCAAAATAATTATTTATATTTTTTTTTGTCAAATTAACTTGTAAAATAGAAAAAAAAATAATAATAATAATAGAAAAAATAATAGTAGGATAATTTATGCTGTATTGCACTTAAAAAGTGCGATGCAAAAAGTGTTTAATAAAAAAATGCATGATTGTTGCGGGAAAAAAAAACGTAAAACAGTTTAGCTAACAAATGAAAAAAAATCACAAAAAGCTCGATTTTTTTGTTATACGAAGTATCCCAAAAAGGTTGGGAAAGGTGCTATAATTTTTTTACCTGTTCGACATAAGTTAGCATTGTGAATTTCTAACATATTCAAAATAAGGTAGAAAATAAAATTATATCAATGCAAAACATTTAGCATTGATTATCGTAACGTTAAAATTCTGCTTTAAAAACTTTATGCGATCTCCCTTGGCAAAATTGTTACTTAGCCTCCGGTACGGTATGCTATTTCTTTCTCCCAGCTTATTTTGTGTCCAAAAAATAACTTTACCTTACAGAAGCCAGCCGTAAAACAAAGCATTACGATTAAATACTCTTTAGCAATTTTTTAATCTTCTAAGCATCGCACAATTTCAATTTTTATACCGTCGTATTGGAAAAAAAATGTTCTTTTAAATGCATTTTGTTTGAAAACTGTATCTCCATTTATTTTTGAGATATTAATTTTTTTGTAGTTTTTGGAGCCATTTGCTTAATATTGGCAACGGAAGTACTCCATTTCTGTAGAAAGTAAAGGAAAAATAGTTTTAAAATAGTAATTATATATTTTTGTTGCCATTTTCTCGTAACAACCGAAAGAAAATGTAATTAAAATACGTGCTATTTTGAAAAAAATATAAACGAATGATTTCTGTTAAAACAATGGAGCTATATTTAATTGTAAGTATCTATGAATCATTAGATAGCCGGGGGGTTTTTTTCTTCGATTTTCTTGAATGACGGAATCTTTTTGCTGCATTTGTGCATTATTTCGCTATAGTGATGTACTATGCATGCTTTACTGTAGATGTTTAAGAGCAGATCGTAAATGTAGAATTCTTAAGCGGAGTCGAATGACGTCATTTTACATAAAATAAAACGTGTGCTTTAAGTCTTAAAATTGAAATATGTTTTGTACTGCAGTAGAGTCCCGCTTAATCGAGTTATTTTCTTCTGATGGACTGGTGGCTTCTATTATTATGAAACAGCCATTATAAATGAAGTGTTAGGTGAAGATGAAAGAGCAGCCGTAAAAAAAAATTATGGCCATTTTCCCCCCCATTCTGACCAGAAAATCAGAGTTCTAACTTTTTACGGCTGCTCTTTCATCTTCACCTAACACTTCATTTATAATGGCTGTTTCATAATAATAGAAGCCACCAGTCCATCAGAAGAAAATGAAGTAATGGAAATGCCGAGGGCGACACTAAATTCTGAAACAGCAGAATTCCTGTTCTCTAGTTTTGTTTGTTTGTTTGTTTTTAGAAGAAGCAACATCATTACAATAAACTGCATATATGTTCTTTTAAAAATTAACTTATTTTTAATAAATATAAGACAATTAGTCCTACACCACTTTTCCACACTATTCATCTGTGACGATGACGTTCTTTTATTAAAAAAATATGTTAGCAAGTGTGAAAAAAAATATATCGCAAATGCATCTAAATGAAGCATTACATAGAAAAAATCAAGTAAAGAGGCTAATGTACTTTTAAATTCTGAAAACATAAACACAAACAGCAATTCACACAGCATTTTCAAAATGTTTTCTCTTAACTGCGATGCATAACTGAGCTCTCTGACAGACTTAACTTTGTGCCTGAAAGAGTTAAGGCAGGATTCTGATAGAAAAGGGTTAATTTTTCACAGTTTTGCTGTATCATGAGAAGTATGATTTCCCTAAATTAGGGGTGCACAACCTTTTTAAAAGAAGGGACACTTACAAAAATGTCTGGGTTGCCGAGGGCCACATCAGTAACACATAAAATTCTGTTTCGGGAAGGTGATCTGTGGCCTATAATCAGATAAAAAACATGGTTTCAGAGGGGGGTGGGGGTCGTTACCCCTCTAGGTTCCCCTACCCAGACAACATATCCATGTCAGTTGGCAAGAATGGAAAGAATATATAAACAGTTTACATTTGTATATATAACAGTGATACAGAAAGGATTATTTTAGAGTAGTGATAATATTCCTTGACTTTATTAGGGGGAGTAAATTTTGTTTTATTAAAAGTGCTAAAAAAAACATAAGCATGAAAGTGGCTAGTGCCGAAAAAAATGTGAAACTTATGCACGAAGGGAAGAAGGGGACCCGATCA
The DNA here is from genome assembly GCA_963932465.1 of Maratus speciosus. NCBI lineage: Eukaryota > Metazoa > Arthropoda > Arachnida > Araneae > Salticidae > Maratus > Maratus speciosus. Next base: position 267,353,963 of record OZ010798.1, on the reverse strand, counting down.
ACAAAGTTTGGGATTTTTCTGCGCTTGGTCAACGAAAGTTCAGATTTTTCAGCGACTGATCGTCAAAATTCGCGTTTTTCTTGTCCTCCCAATGAAATTCGAGATTTTTCCTAGCCCGATCGACAAAATTCCCGATTTTTCCGTGCCCGATCGACGATTTTTGCGATTTTTCCACCCCCAATCAACGAAGTTCGCGATTTTTTCGCGTCCTATCAACGATATTGGCGATTCTTAAGAGACGCTGACGAAATTTGTAATTTTTCCGGCGGCAAATTGACGATATTCGTGATTTTTTTTCTCGCGATAAACGGTCGAAACTCACGATTTTTCCGTAGCCGATCAACGAAATTTTCAATTTTCCCACGCGTCATCGACAAAATTCGCGATTTTTCCGTGCTTGATCAACAAAATTTACGATTTTTCGCCGCCCGATCGACAAAATTCACGATTTTTATCGTGCACGACCAACGAAAATCGCTATTTTTCGGAGTCCGATCGATAAAACTCGCGATTTTTCCGTGCCCGATCGACAAAACTCGCAATTTTTCCGTGCCGGATCGGCAAAACTCGCGATTTTCTGTGCCCGACTGACAAAACTTGCGATTATTACGCATCTGATCGACGAAATTTGCGGTTTTTCCGCACCCGATCAACGAAATGCGCGATTTTTTTCTCGCGATAAACAGACGAAACACGCGATTTTGTCGTAGCCGATAAACGAAATTTGGAGATTTCTCCGCCCCTAACGACAAAATTTGCGATTTTTCCGCTTTTGATCGATGTAATTCGCAATTCTTAACTGATTGACGAAATATGATATTTTTCCCTTGGCAAATTGGCGAAATTCGCGATTTTTTTTCTTGCGACTGACAAAACTCACGATTTTTTCGCAGCCGATTAACAAAATTTGCAATTTTATTTTTCAGCGCAGCATCAACAATTTTTCCGATTTTCAATCAACAAACGATTTTCCCGTTCTGATAAACGAATTTTGCGATTTTTTCGCGGCTGTTCAACAAAATTCACGATTTTTCCGTGCCCGACCAACGAAATTCGCAATTTTTCCGAGCTCGATCGGTAAAACGCGCCATTTTTTCCGCGCCTTATCGTCAAAATTCGCTATTTTTCCGCACCCGATAAACGGAATTCGCGATTTTTCCGCGCGTGATCAATGAAATTCGCGATTCTTAACTGACTGATGAAATTTCTGCTGCGGCAAATGGACGAAATTCACGATTTTTTCCCGCGACCATATGGACAAAAATTGCTATTTTTAACAGTTATAAATTGATAAAATTCACGGGCCACAGGTTGTGCATCCCTACCCTAAATCATCTGCTTTATTACAAATGATTTTTTCTCTGTTTTATTTCTGGTGTCTGTACGTCTTTAAAAAAAGTAAATAAATTTAATTATAATGAAGAATAACTTAAAATTGCAAATAATGTGCTTTATTACTTGAAAGATGATAAAAAATATTAAAAGATGTTAAATTACATTAATTCCCTTCACTTTCAACTATAAACACAGTCATCCTCGGGGACAAAATACAAAAACCAATGTTATTAACATCTTACTTTTCAAAGAGAAATTTGAAAAATAAGACATTAGTAAGATCGGATTTTGTATTTTGTCTCCCTGAAGATGGCTATGTTTATAGTTGAAAGTGCTAGGAGTTAATGTAATTTAACATCTTTTAATATTTTTTATCGCCTTTCAAGTAATAAAGCACATTACGTGTAAGTTTAACTTTTTAAAGTTTAATTCTAGCATTCTACTTATTCATTTGCTTATTGAAAAATAACTTGTTATAATTTCTTTTTAGTTTGGATTCTTCAAGAGAAAACAAAAAGAACAGATGGAAAAGATGATTATTGATGAAAAGAAAGATTATGAACACCTAGAAGGAGAACCCAATGAAAAAGATGCATTAAACAATCATTAATTTCTAGTCATGTAATAGCGTGTCACAAATTTTAGAAGACTGATCGTCAAAGATGTACTGTACAGATCACTTATTTATACTCAAACTGTTGTTTAAAATAGTTTAACTGTTGCCAAAAAATAATGGACACATTCATCGGTATAGTATTCAAATTAGGGGCAGGCAATAAAATTAAACTGTGGGTTTTCTACCTTTTTTCTTATTGACTTCACAATGAGTAGTTATTTGTTTGAAAAAGCAATTTGAATTGATTGACGTTCAATATGTCGTCGGATTAAAGAGGAAAGGTAAAAGTCAGTTTATAACCGTTTTTAACGGAAAGCGTTCATTTACGCATTTTTTAAAAACTTTTTCGTTTGGTATAGTCCTCTTTTTTGAGGGGGGGGGGGTTAAAGGCAATCGATTTTGAGATAAACGGGAGTAACTTTGTGCTAAAGCTCAAAGTTCTATGTCCCCTAAAATCACTGCTGCGTATTATCACTTTGAAATGATCAATACTAGTAAATATATAATTCAAGGACGTTACAAACCTATTTTCAGTAAGCTGGAATTAATTGTGGTATTTCTAATTCTAATATCTCAAAATCAAGTCCATTCACTTGTAAGCAAATGATCTGTGCGAATCATCGGCTTACGATCGATTACAAGTGATTACCACTTGCTGTCAATATTGAGTTTTTGCTCGTGAACAATGATAAATGGAACAGTGTTCTGCATAGCTGCCAACTTTTACGCTTTTTTGTTACCACTAAATTTTAATAGAAATGTTTTACTTATTTAATCTCAAATTCAAGCAAAAAATCTATAAAGAAGAGCATCCTCTGAAAAAAGTGGTATTCAAAAAACGCAGAAATTGGGAGCTCTGTGGATACTATATTTATTTAGAAAATAAGAATACTGTATAAAGTTTTTATTAAATAATGATTTATATATTATGTATGAATTTAGGCCAGTGTGCGGAGACATATATAAGAAAAAACAAAAGTACTTTTGTAACTTTCGTTGTTAATATGTTAAGTTTATGAAGCAAATTCTAAGTAATCATGAAAGGCCTGTATTGACATTTAGAAAAATATATTTATACATATTTATAAATTATATTTATAGTCATAAAATATATTTATAAAATATATTTATAAAATACGTTATGTCAGAATTTTTTTATCCAGGTGCGCTTGTTTCTTATTTTTGATTACCACTATTTTCCAATATCAATCTTCGCCTTATTTAATAGCAGAATTTTCTGTGATTAAATAGGCAGATATTACTATTTGGAAATGATGGTCCTCAAAAAGGAGGATCTATGCACCCTATTATAGTGTGTATGCAAAAATTTGACTGGTGCATGAATTATTTGATTAGTGTATGAATTATCTGACTGATGTTTGTCTTCGTGGAAAAATCATTTATTTTTGTATTAGAGTAAGCATATAGACTGATATTGTTATGTTTGTTCTTGTTAAAAATTGAATTTGATAACTAAGATGGTTATGTATATATGTAAATATACGCATTTTTTACACTCATTTTTTTCAGTCTTCAGTTTGTACATGTATGTAAAAATGGAATTTTGTAAAATATTTTACTCTCCTTTCCTGGTTGGCTAGAATTATAAAAATTATGTACACAGGTATGTTTCGGATAACAATACAACATTTTAATATTTTTAGAACTCTATTATAAATTAATTTTAAAGCATTTTTCTCTTAGCCAGGCTCAAATGATAAAACGCCTAATAATCTTTATGGTTATAGCTATTTACGAGTTAAAAAAAAAAAAAAGTAGAGTTAATTATGCGCAAGACCACTTTCCCCAAAATAAGCCAACTAGTTGTGAAACTTCAACAACGAAATATTTTAAACAATAAATGTATAATATTTTTAATTGGTGTCTAATCCAGCATTCTTTTAATTTAACTCTGCTTTTGACGTAATTTTTAAAGTCTATCTATTTCGAAAGAGAATAGCGAATATCAGCACTAGTCAACATTTTACGAAACTGAGCTGTTACCTTATTAAGGTTTTAAACTTCACTGGTACAATGTAACTTACGTTCTTTGAAAAGTTTCTTATACATTCGCATAGGGAAATTTCCAGAGTTCCCGTGGGTCCTTATTTTTTAGTACCACCATTTCCAAATAATAATATTCACCTTATTTAATCACCTAATTTCCACCAATAAATAAGGCGAATAGTACTATACGGAAGCAGTGGAACTTGTCATACCTGCTAAGTCTCCCGCATTGTGAGTATTACTGTTTGAGAATAGTAATCTTTCTATTATTTTGTCACAAATTTAAGTCTTTAAGTTAATGTTTCTATTCAAAAATAGTGGTATTCAGAATAGCAAAGACTTAGAAAAAATGTTATCAGCAAAGAGTACACTTATTAAAAAACGAGAATTCTTGCTTCCCAATGCGAATGTTTTAAGAGACTACACTAGTGTTAAACCAAGCGAAAAGTTTTTTTCAAGTTTCTCGTTGCAGTTAAATATTTTTAAACGATTTTTTTTTCGCATAGGATAGCTGATGTCAATTTCTAACTATGTATTTTTATACTTTTTCGATTTTAATTGCAGTTTTATTATTATTATTATTATTATTATTATTATTATTATGAGGACACATTTTATTCGTACAGGTACCAAAATTGAAAATTATCTAAAAAAGAGAAAGAAAAAGTAAAGAAAAATAATGAAATATGCAACCAAAATGAAAAAAATACCTGCTTAGAGGTATCCTCAGGTATCTCCTCAAGGACCTCAGGTATCCTAAGCAAAAAAATAGTTTAAAAATATATAACTGCATATGGAAAAAAAATTGTCCTTGGTTTAACATTAGCTTGCGGTTGTCTTTGCATGACTAGTGTAAACTCAGCTTCGAACACTAAAGTGTAAAACTATCTTCCGTATTCCTATGCCACATTTTATTATATCATATCTCCAAACTTCTTTTTTATTACAAGTCAAACACAGAAAAAATGTTTAGTATATTATCTTATATCAAATAAAATGTGTCTATGTTATTTACTTTGTGTCATTTATTGAGCCAAATTCCTGGCTCAACGTGCATTTGTTTGACTTTTAAAAAGGGAAGATTGGCAGCTATGAATTTTTAAGAAAAAAATTATATTTAAAAGAAAATGCCGGTACGACAAATTATGTCTGTCTCGGTGAATATTTTGTACAGTTCTTGTAAATATATATTCTTCGCATTTTTTATTTTATTTTTTCATCATTCGCTTAACAAGAAAATATCCACTCATAATGATATTTATTTATATTTCATTCATTTTCCCCATCATTTTGTACGATTATTATCACTATATTACTACATTTCCCCTGATGTCTTAATTCATTATTATTGTGATTTATTGTTGCCAATCGTGTATAAAATGTTAGATTTTTATTGAAGATATTAAAGCTTTTTTTATGTACATTTGATAAATTTTTTGCTATTGTTTGTCAAAAATAAAGTTAATTTGTTTTTACAATTTTTAGTTGCATCTTCATTCTGTTGTTTCTACAAATTGAATATTGTATCTTCATTCAGAAGCATTTAAAATTTAAAATAAATTTTGATACAGTTTGTCAAAGTAAATTTGCTTTTACAATATTTAATTTAATCTACATTCTGACGTTTCTATAAATTAATTATATATTGCATCTTCATTCAGAAGCATTTACGATTCAGAAAATAACTCTTAATATTGTTCGTCAAACATAAAATTAATTTGTATTTACAATTTATAGTTGCATCTTCATTCTGTTGTTTCTACAAATTGAATATTGTATCTTCATTCAGAATCATTTAAAATTTAAGATAAATTTTGATAAAGTTTGTCAAAGTTAATTTGCTTTTACAATATTTAATTTAATTTACATTCTGACGTTTCTATAAATTAATTATGTATTGCATCTTCATTCAGAAGCATTTACGATTCAGAAAACAACTCTTAATATTGTTCGTCAAATATAAAATTAATTTGTATTTATAATTTTTAGTTTCATCCTCATTTCGACGCTTCAACAAATTGCATATTGCATCTTCATTCAGAAGCATTTAAAATTTAAGATAAATTTTTATATAAGGTGTGTCCCAACGAAATAAAGCCACCGTAATTCTGTGCCGTAACTGGACACGAAACAAACGGATAAGAACGAAACAAATATATTAAGAAAGTCTATATACAAATACATATTTGCCAGTCGTAACTCACTACCTGCCCCTCTTGGGCAGGAAAAAACGACAAATGTGTAAAAAAAGAGGGGAAATGTGTCCCGCCGAAATAAAGCCACTGACAATATTAGTATTTATTGGTAATCACAGACATTCGAGCTGCTGCAGTTCAATATGTTTATGACGTCAGAACGTTGCCAAATACTTGTTCTGTGCCAGTCGAACTTTGTGCAGACTTTAGAAGGTTGTATTTTCTATTTCTCCTGCAGTATTGCAATGGGAAAGAAAACCCAGCTATGAAAGTTCGAGAAAGGACAAAAAACAGATTTTAAGGAACAAGGTCTTTCACATAGACAAATATCTAAGTAAATCAAACGATCTAAAACCGTAATAGGCATTTTTTTTTTTTAATATGGGCAATGCGTACAGGTATTAAAAAAAAATGAGGTGTACATGTAGAAAAATGACTTCCACGCAGGAAATAGAATTTTGCATAGTCTCTCACGAGGTGGTATTTCCCTAAAACAGTTGGCCAAAGAGGCTAACATCCCTGTGACAAAATAAACCCAGTCACGAACTGAAAAACGTACAAGGATCTTGCGATATTAGGAAGGGAAACAGCCGCCAATGTTGAAGGCTATCCGCATACAAAGGAGAGTCGATTAAGCCAAATATCATCAAACCTGGATGTCCGCGTGGCGTCGTGTTATAGTCTCAGATGAGAAAAAAATAATGTGTATGGACCAGACGTCCTTGCTTTCTATTGGTATGACATAAGGAAAGAAGAGGAAATTTTCCCTAAAAGACAACAAGGTGGAGGCTCATTGTGTGGGGAAGCTTCGGCTATTGAGGTAAACATAACTTGGTTTTTGTCTCAGGCCGCATACCGATTACCAAGAAATGCTAGAAAACCATTTACTGCAAAGAGGACTGGTGGACTAAGTTGGATTTTCCAGCAGGACAAAACCTCCATTCATGTTGCAAAATCCAATTGGGAATGTTTTTTTGGATAATCGGGTGCATGTCAGGGAATAGCCTGCCCTTTTTTCGGATCTCAATCCTCAAGAAAATGTGTGGGGGTATCCTCAGTAGGTCTGCATATGGCAATGGCAGACAGTTTCAGTCTGTGGCAAAATTGAAGGTCGTCATCAATGAAGAGTGGGAGAATATTGATGCTACTGTACTCCAAGGGTTGGTAAATGGTGTGCTACATCGCATATTCCAAGTCATATATAACCATGGCGGATATATTGCCTATTAACAGTAGTGGCTTTATTTCGGCGGGACACTTCCTCCCCCCCCCCCCTTCTTTTTTTTACAAATTCATTTCTTTTTTCTGCCCAGGTAAGGCAGGGAGTGAGTTACTCCTTGTAAATATGTATTTTTAATAGACTTTCTTAATATATTTGTATTGATCTTATTGGTTTGTTTCGTGTCCACTTACAGCACACAATCATGGTGGCTTTATTTCGTTGGGACACACCTTAGTTTGTCAAAATTAATTTGTTTTTACAATATTTAATTGCATATACATTTTGACATTTCTATAAATTACATATTGCATCGTCATGCAGAAACATTTACGATACAGAAAAGAACTATTGATATAGTGTGTCAAATGTAAAATTAATTTGTTTTTACAATTTCTAGTTTTTTGGATTTTTTTTCTCATCCAGACACTTCTATAAATAACATTACATTTTCATTAGGAAGTATTTTTTTTTTTTATTATTTACTCAATAATTTTTTTAGATAGTTTGTCAAAAATAAAATTAAATTTGTTTTGACATTTCTTAATTGCATTTTCATTTTGACGTTTCTATAACTAGAACATTCCACATTTATTAAAAAGCATTCGAGATGAAAAAAAGAATTTGCGAATACATTCGCGAAATTTCTGTACATTCGATTTGATCCAGAAATTTTAGGGTTTAATAAGAGAAAGATTACTACTCGGAAATAGTGGCATTGAAAATTTGAAAGATTCGGCAATTATGAACACTCATCTTTCTACAGAAATATTTGTAGTTTTCATACCTATTCTTAATTGTTTATCTTCGAAGTATTCTTGCAGTCGTTTCACGGGATTTAAAATGTAAAACACGTAGAACGAGTTTGACAAAGGAATCTAAGCTTTCATCATTATCATTAAAAACAAAAGTTTCACATTTAGAGTGATTATATCCAGAATTAAAAATTATGAGAAATGAAATCTTTTTTTGACAAGAACGAAAAATCATGCATACGGCATAGATTAAAAACTTTCCAACGCATTCAGAATACTATAACAACACTTCACAGTTATCTAAGGTGAAAGACGTCTAAATGAGCAATTTAGAATACGCATAATGCATATGAAAGCCCAATTTCTGCTATTACTATAAATAGTTGGGAAAATATACGATTTTTTGTGCAGGTCTGTATATGACCTATAGATATGCATGCATACTACGTAGTATTCTAAAAGTTCAGCTAACGCATAGCACATTTGAAAATTTCCATTCAGCAATTTCCGCCATTAAACGAATGTTGTTAAAAATTTGTGTGCAGCCTTGTACACTATATATATATCTTTATATATATCAGTAAAAAAATATTAAATATAAAATTAGATGTATCTAAAAATCCGCACGCAGTCTTGCGTAATGTGCATTTGAAAATCTTAAAATAAAAAATAATAAAAAAATGGGCAAAAATATCAATATTTAAATAAATAGTAGGCATTTAAAGAAAAAAAATTAACTTTTAATTAAATATGCAGTTAAAAAAATTTTTGCTTTTTCAAAATGTACTTTTATTTGAATATTGAAAGGCAGTGAGATCACCCTTTGAACCATATTTTTAAAATAAGAAAAATTGTTGAGAAGGTAAACTGCCCCCTGAAGGGTTAAAAGCCCTAGAGGGACGATTCTGAAACTCAAATTTTGTAGACTCCTTTAATTTGATGTGAATTTTCACGGACCCTTAACAATATTTCACTGAATATACAAGATATCTAGGATCAGGAAATATCAAATTGTGTAATTAAGCAACGAAGGAGATTGCAGTATAAACAAGGTATTAAAACACAGACTAGAATTGCCTAATGCAGCGTTTCACAAACTTTTTCTTCTCAAGGTTCAGTTCTCTGTCATTCTTCTCCTATGCGGCCTACTTACTTTTAGTAATAGTAATCCAAAAAATACAAATAACCCTTTAACTGTATAAAGTCCCCTCCCCTCCTTCCCACAGACACAGAAATCCTTCCCGAAGAAAAATGGCTGAATTCAACACTGTAGACAATAATATCTCTATGTAAAATAAATCTATTGGTAAAAAGTATTTCCTCTTACAAAAATAAACAGAATGATTAATTAATGCGAAGTTTGATGCTATTTCTTGTTAAGGCTGCTAATCACTCAGTTTCCGAATTCCTTTCAGTAATGTTAAGTCTATGGGCGTTTGATGCATTCTTATATTTAAAATATCTCCCCAGGGAATTAATATTTTTAAAATCTTTTTTTAGTGTTCTCTTTTTAAAGGATGTAACTTTTTTTCGCAGTTCTCAAAATATTTCTAAAATCTACGCTTAATTTAATATTTTATGTTTCAAAAACGGGCGCACTAGGAGTAAAACTTTAGCACATCATAAGAAATTAAGTGTAGATTTTAGAAATATTTTGAAAACTAAGAAAAAAAAAAGAGAGACATCCTTTAAGAAGAGAACATAGAAAAGAGGTTAAAAATATTAATTTCCTGAGTAGATATTTTGAATATAAGAATGCATCAAACGCCCATAGACTTAATCTTTAACTGGTGTTACCGGTCTCACAGACCGCTGCTTTTTTCAATTTTTATAGTTTAACTTAGAACTTTCAGTTTAACTACTAACACTACCGAAATTTTGTTTCATTTGGAACTTTAGTATTATCACCAGAGACTTTTGAATAGGTGAATTTTAATTATAACAGTCCTGTACAAAAAGTTTAGTACAAAAACACCATCCCTGTGAGATTGTCGCGCCTTTATTTAATCTTTCGATGGAGTGGTCTCACAGACCGTTTCACAGTATAGTCCAGGCAATAGAGACCGTATAGGGACTCTACCTAGCAAAATTAATGGTAGTACTGGAAATTGGCTTTCTAGATGTTTTTTGGGTCGCTGAATCCGAATTTGTAACTTCCCACCAAAATTTCCCCCGGCAACCCCCCCCCCAAATTTTGGTAAAAAGCCCCCCAAAAAAGGTTTTTATTAAAAAAATCCATTTTTTCATTGTTTTAGTGGAAAAGTAGCTAGAAATTCTGAAAGTAGACAAAATTTGCAACAAATTAGATATATGACATTATGACTTAGGATGAAGGGGAAGGGGGGATCTGCCTCGGAACATGCGCCGCAGTGCTGCGTGGACTAAGTTGCGCAATTCCACTTAACCACTCACACGTTTACATTAGCCCTCCCATCTTCCCCCCGAACTTTCTCTATAAGGCTTACTTTAAGTTTTTTGGGTTGCTGAATCCGAATTTTTAACTTACCCCCAAAATTTCCCCCCCGACCCCCCCCCCCAAATAGTTGTTTTTAACTTAAATTTCTTATTGTTTTAGGGGAAAAGCATTACGAAATTCAGAAACTAGACAAAATTTGCAACAAATAGGATATATGACATTATGACGTAGGATAAATGGGGAGAGAGGGGGCTGCCTCGGAACATTCCCCGCGCGCTTTTCTCAAAAACAAAATTTTTTCAAAAAATCAATTTTTTGGGGGGTTGCCGGGTGAAATTTTGGTGGGAAGTTTCAAATTCGGATTCAGCGACCCATAAAACATCTAGAAAGCCGATTTCCAGTACTACCATTAATTTTGCCAGATAAAATCCCCTATTGCCTGGACTTCATCATTTAGTGCACGTAGCGCCGCAGTGTATGTTCCGAGGCAGTCCTCACCCTCCCCGTTCATCCTAATTCGTAATGTCATATATCCTATTTGTTGCACATTTTATCTAGTTTCTGAATTTTGTAATGCTTTTCCCCTAAAACAATAAGAAATTTAAGTTAAAAACAACTATTTGGGGGGGTTCGGAGGGGAAAATTTTGGGGGTAAGTTAAAAATTCGGATTCACCGACCCAAAAATCTTAAAGTAAACCTTATAGAGAAAATTCGGAGGGGAGATGGGAGGGCGAATGTAAACGTGTGAGTGGTTAAGTGGAATTGCGCAACTTAGTTTACGCAGCACCGCGCGCATGTTCCGAGGCAGATCCCCCCTTCCCCTTCATCCTAAGTCATAATGTCATATATCTAATTTGTTGGAAATTTTGTCTACTTTCTGAATTTCTAGATACTTTTTCTCTAAAACAATAAAAAATTTGATTTTTTAATAAAAACCTTTTTTGGGGGCTTTTTACCAAAATTTGGGGAGGTTGCCGGGGGAAATTTTGGTGGGAAGTTACAAATTCGGATTCAGCGACCCAAAAAACATCTAGAAAGCCGATTTCCAGTACTACCATTAATTTTGCTAGGTAAAATTCCTTATTGCCTGGACTAGTAGTTATGTGATAATTTCTATCACATTAAGTACAAAAAATCTTCTTAAAACACCATCAAAAATTTGTAAATGCGCTAGGCCTTTCGAAAGATCTGAGTCTTTCTTCATCAGGCGCAAAGAAGACGTCCTTCTACTATGAAAGCAGAGGCAAGACTGAAATGAGAGATAAGGGAAAGGAAACAAGCTGAAGAAACAGCCAATAGGAAGTTAGAAATCAACAGCCAATAGGAAAGTAGAAGACAACAACCAATCACAGAAGAGAATAATCAAAACAAAAGAACACAGAGTAGGAGGAGCAAAAAATGGGAGGGGGAAAAATACATATAATACAAAATGGGAACACATGAAATTAAAAATGAATAAATAAATGAATATATATATATATATATATAAAACACAGACTAATAATAATACAAAAATAAATTAAATGGTAGTACTGAAAAGGTTTTTCCAAGCTGCAGAGAGCATTGTGGAATCAGATTTATCATTAACAATATCATCACGATTAAGATAAATAGCTAAATTTTCAAGAAAGTCCAATTCAGAGATACTATTGGCATTAGAGATAATTTTAGCATTTTGAAAATTAAAACTATGGCCGGAATCCCAAGAGTGCTTGGCAATACAAGATTTAGAAAATTCTTGATTGATTACATAACGTGAGTGTTCTTTTAAGCGGATTTCGAGATTCCTTTTAGTTTGACCAATATAAGATAAATCACAACCATTACAAGGAACTTTATAAATGCCCCATTTACGAAGATCAGGAACAGGAGATTTAGTGGAGGGGAATTTGAATTTATTGACAGCTTTAAAGATAATGTTAAAATTGAAACGACGTAAAACTTTAGCTAACTTGAAACATAAAGGAGGATAAAAGGGGAGGACAACCAAATTATCAGGTTTTGACAGATTTGGAAAGAGTAGATCTATTAGATGGTCTATTGAATTTCTTCACAGCATTATTGATAACAGAAGGATTAAAACCTCTTTTGACAGCAACGGTTTTTAAGTAATTAAGCTCTTCCTTAAGGGATACAGAATCGGAACAAATTTTGAGAGCACGATTTACATACGTGTAAAAAACACCGATTTTTTGGTTGACAGGATGATTTGAGGGAGCATGAGGTGGGTTAGAAACAGAAAAAGGTTTTCTATAAACACAAGTTTTGAAAGAAGAATCGCATTTGGCAACTAAAACATCAAGGAAAGGAAGTTTATTACAATTTTCTAATTCAAAAGTAAACTGAATATGTGGGTCGATAGAATTGACAGTATGAAGAATGGTAGAAATATCAAAAGGATTATCAACTAAAACAAAAGTATCGTCGACATAACGCATCCAACATTTAAAATTAACCAGATTTAATAATTTTTCCTCAAAATAATGCATATAAATATCACAAAGAATTGGAGATAATGGATTACCCATACTTAAGCCATCTGATTGTTTGAAAAATTTATTATCAAATTCAAAAGTAGTTTGAGTGATGCAAATTTTGGCTAAATTAACAAAATCTTGGACTTCAATATCAGAGAAATGAAATTCACGTAATTTTTTTTCCAAGCAAGAAAGAGCACCTTCAATTGGAACATTCATAAATAAAGATTTGACATCAAGAGAAAGCATTAGAACAGTTGGATGGGTTAATATTTTTTAATTTACTAACAAAATCATAAAAATTTTTTATCATATGAGTATTAGAAATGCATAACGGAGAAAAAATGGATGTTAAAAATTTGGCAAGAGGATAAGTAACAGTACCAATATTAGAGACGATAGGTCTTAAGGGGACATTGGATTTATGAACTTTAGGCAAAGCATAAATACGAGCACAAATGGCTGAAGAAGGAATAACACTATGTTTAGTATTGTCATTTAAAATAACAGAATTCTTAACAGCTTTTTTGAGAGTGGAAAGATGCGAATTAGTAGGATCTTTTTTAACTTCAACATAAGGACCTTCAGATAAGAGAGCATATACTTTATCAGAATAATCTTTTTTATCCATAAGAACAATTTGACCACCTTTATCAGCTTTAGTAATAATAAGATTATCATTGGACTTAAGCTCATTCAGAGCGATATTTTGAGAACGTGAAAGATTAGGTTTAAATTTTGAATTATTAGAAGAAATAGTATCAGCAAGGATGTGACGAAGAGTTTCTTTTTGAAAAGGAGTGACTTTACTATGTTTAAAGGAAGACTCAATAGGAGCAACCAATTTGGTGAGAGAAGGTTTGCAAGACTGAAAAAAATTTAAACCAAGATCTAAAATGCTTTTTTGCTCAGGAGTTAACATATGAGATGAGAGATTAGCGATGCAGTTCTCATTTGACAGATTCTTATATGAAAATTGAGACTTATTTTGCTTATTGCACAACGAAGAAAACTTTTATCAAGCTTATTTTGATGAGCAGTTTTGAAAGTAAGTAGAGAAGACCAACCTTTATTTTCAATAACACAGAAATTGTCAAGATTTTTACTAAGGAACAAATGAAGGTCATAAAGCTCTTCTTCAATTTTGGAGAGAGTATGCCGAACATCTTGAATACAGGCTCTTAAAATAATAAAATGTGAACGAACGATAGCTTTTGAAACTCTAACAGAGCTACTAACAGAACATTTAAGTTGAATAAAATTCGGAATAACATTATTTTTCTTGCAATTTTGAAGAAAATTTAAGTGGTTAAGAAATTTCACACGCTTACGTCTGAGTTTAGTAAATCTGTTAAATTGAGTAGTAAACATAATAGCAATACAAAAATAAACAAAGTACAAATATAGAATACTAAACTATAAATAAGACATAAAAAATTAAAAATAAATTAATCAATGAAAAAAATACAAATATAGAATACTAAACTATAAATAAGACATAATAAATTAATCAATAAGATAAATAAAGAATAAACAAAATACTGATATAGAATATTAAACTATAAAAAAGACATAAAAATATAAAAATAAATAAGCAAGTAAATTAATCAATAAGATAAATAAAGAGCAAAATCAATGCACACATTAAAAAAAAAAAAAAAAGGTACTTACATACAAAAGGGAACGGATGGAAAAGCATAAAATGTTGAAATGCCAGAAGAAGCACAATCAAAGATCAAGTTAAAACTGGTGTGAATGACTAAGTACAAAAAATCTTCTTAAAACACCATCAAAAATTTGTAAATGCGCTAGGCCTTTCGAAAGATCTGAGTCTTTCTTCATCAGGCGCAAAGAAAACGTCCTTCTACTATGAAAGCAGAGGCAAGACTGAAATGAGAGATAAGGAAAGGAAACAAGCTGAAGAAACAGCCAATAGGAAGTTAGAAATCAACAGCCAATAGGAAAGTAGAAGACAACAGCCAATCACAGAAGAGAATAATCAAAACAAAAGAACACAGAGTAGGAGGAGCAAAAAATGGGAGGGGGAAAAATACATATAATACAAAATGGGAACACATAAAATTAAAAATGAATAAATAAATGAATATATATATATATATATATATATATATATATATATATATTAT